>HG991991.1:5032500-6282500 GCA_905220435.1 Amphipyra tragopoginis | reverse complement strand
CATTATAATTATATACATTACACAAAAATATAATGTAGTATCATGGCTTGTCTATTACATTGTGGTTGAGTAACATAGAAATCACACAAAATAACTTTCTTCTTGATTTATAGTAAAAGCTCACGGTTTTGAAGGTGTCAAACTATTCTCGTGCACTTTGGTTTTAAGTTGCCACAAATTGTTTCATCATAATCATTCAGCCGAAGTTAAAAGCTTCAACATCTTTAAACCGCTCTCCTGTAAAATGGTGTATTTGCACTTGCACTAGTATTCGTAGGACAATTTTCAATTTCAATTTCTTTATTGCATTCCATAATGTCAAATACAGGTGGTAGACATAAGACTATGGGATCAATTATGGACCCTGTCGGGCACAGCATAGTGTAGTAGATGAGAGGAAGAGCACCTGAAGAGGACCTGTCGATACACGCAGGAGAAGCCGCGAGCAACCGTTTACAATATTTTTAAGTGAACGATACAATATTAATGAAACAAGAAATTACGTCACGTCCTTTTCGTATCCATTACAGAGCCTGCCATAATTTGTAGCACGCTTCGTTTTTTACTTTTTCTTGAGTATCGTGTTCCAAAAAGGGTTTTTTATTGGTCGAAATAATAATTGCTAAGGTTGGATGGAGGGAATTGATTTGAACCGGTTTTTGGTAACACCAGTCCGTGCCTTTATCCTTGAGGGCTTGTGCATTCCACGTCAGATCGTTGTATAAAATCATGTTCATATTAGGATTCTGTGCCAACGGGACTAAGACTATACCGTCGGTCCTTCCGTCGATCCAACAATAACAGGGCTGTATTTTTTTAACGGTGATATGGATGCAGTTCAAGGGCAAGTGTTTTAACTAAAATGTAAGGCTAGGTCTGCCCTTCGTCTGCGCTGGGCTGAATACATACACAACTTCACTCTTTTATGCCATTGATTTAGGCTAGGCAGAGACAGAAACCCACAGAACAGATAAAAGAGGTCTTTTGTCTGTTCTGTGCAGAAACCTACTCTTTTTGCTACTTTCTTATTCATGCAGGTTTTCATACATTGTTGAGTTGAGTTTGAGTTTGGACAAAAAATTGAAACTAATTTAAATAAAACTTCATTAAACCCAAAACTAACCTAAAGTATCACTACTCTGAGGGCGAGATTCACAGGCCGTACCAAGACTTTGCTTAGTAAAGTAAGCTATTCATACGAATATGAACCTTACCTTTATACAAAAAATGTACATATTCGTTTAAGCGAATATGCATGAATATTTCATACTAATATAAACATACATATACGAATAATATTCATATTCGTATAAAACGCTTACTTTACTTAGCGAAGTAAAGTCTAATTGCGATACGTGAATCTCGCCAAGAAACTCGAATTCCTTAGCTGGTAGTAAATTCTTATAAATTGGACACTTATGAATAAAGCCCATTTTCCCCAGACGGCTCTGAAGACGAGGACTACTCAGCGAGCCTGAGTGCGGTGTTGCGCCAACGACGGACAAGCGTCAGGAGGTCTCGTAAGGGAAGAGCCAGACGCCCATCGTCGCCGTTTCTCGCAGACGAGAACAGGCCGAGAAGACGGTCTTCTGTTTTTACCACCAGTTCTGGGGAGTAAGTATTTTATGAGAGCGTAAACATTGTCGAAGCGATCGTTGCCGCGGCAGCGGCCGGTGAGTGGCAGAAACGATTCGCCGATCACTTTAAACCATTAGTTTAATGAGTGCGTTAAGAAACAAGTGGTATTGATTCATTGTAGGTAGTGCGAACCAAAATAACGGTTAGACTCTCACGCACGAGCACCGAGAACCGATACAACTATCTATAGGCCACACAAATAATTGCAAGACACTCATGCACAAAAACCTAGACCCGGAAAAACTATCTGTAAGTCACACAAATAAATGTTCAGTGCGAGAATCGATGGCCGGCCCGAAATGCAGAAAACCAAACACTTAACCAATGCACATGCACCAACTCAGACCAAATAAAAAATCAAGACAGAGCGCTGTCAACAGTGACGTGAGGCCGGTTTCGTAAATAATGTGTGCACTTAGTGAGGTGTAGTTTGATTGTAGGTTGATTGAAAAATGTTGTAAATGTGTGCGTGTATGCACAGAGCGGAGGTGTAGTTTTGGCATGCTTCACTATATTGTTCGCAGCGTTCTGTCTTGGTTTTTTATTTGGTCTGAGTGCACCAATCGAACAATCAATATTTATTTATCTTCTTTAATTATAATCCCATGAACGTCATCCGATGATAATGTTAACCAAAGTCAATCATTCCTAACTTTAATATCCAGCACAGCGATATCCATGGACGACGGACAGTTGGCAGTGGTGACGCAGGAGCAGATCTTTGAGAACATCCACCTGCACAAGGAGGTCTTGGGTTCCGTGAAGCAGCAACCCCTCGGGATGAGGAGGAAGCTCAAGATCATGCATCAGGTGATAATCAAGAATGGATTTTATTTCTTTAACTTATAAGTTCGCTTTAGAATTGGGAGCTTAAAAGGACTAAGATACTTTAAGGTTAATAATCCCCACTAATCACATTAATATTACAAAGGCGAAATTTGTGAGTGTGTGTGTTTGTATGATTGTTACTTCTTCACGCTCAAACAGATGGATCAATTTGGATAAAATTTGGTCCTATCCTATCTCGTGTCGACACGAGCATAGCTCATGCCGTGGTGAAAAGATTAGCGAGTCAGCAAGGTTGGTAGCGAGGCAGACTGCCCAGGGTGCGCCAGACGTACATAACTATCGTCTCTCGCGGAGGCACTTTTAATGCACCCTAAATATAATAATATAATAAAATTTAGTATGGAGGTAGCTGACATTCTGGATTAACACATAGGGTACTTTATATCCCGAATAAACCGCGGGTAACACTGGCGCAGCTAGTATTATAAATGCGAAAGTAATTCTGTATGTTTGTGACGCTTTCACGCCTAAACCGCTGAACCGATTTTGATAAAACTTGGTACAGAGATATTCTGGAACCTGGAGAAGGATATAGGCTACATTTATCCCGAAAAAATACGGAATACATGACAAACGGCATCCAGGCGACGCCGCGAGCGACCTCTAGTATTATTATAAAACCGGCCAAGTGTGATTCGGACTCGCGCACGAAGGGTGCCGTACCATCTATACTAATATTATAAAGAGGTAGAATTTGTTTGTTTGTTTGTTTGTATGTAGGAGGTAATCTCCGAAATTACTCATCCGATTTCAAAAATTCTTTCACCAATAGGAAGCTACGTTATCCCTGAGTGCTATAGGCTATATTTTGGGATCAAAAAATTAGGGATCCGTAAATTAACGGGAGCGAAGCCGCGAGCAAAAGCTAGTTATCTATAAAAACGGCAAAAAAATCACGTTTGTTGTATGGGAGCCCCCTTAAATATTTATTTTATTCTGTTTTTTAGTATTTGTTGTTATAGCGGCAACAGAAATACATCATTTGTGAAAATTTCAACTGTCTGACTATCACGGTTCATGAGATACAGCCTGTTGACAGACGGACAGACGGACGGACAGCGGAGTCTTAGTACAAGGTCCCGTTTTTACTCTTTGGGTACGGAACCGTAAAAACCACACTTTCATTTTATTTTATTTTATTAGGGAAAACAAACAATAGTACATTGTGTCTTACATCTAGTTACGTAATAAAATAGGTTAACGAACAATCCACTAAGTTTCCACATATTACAAAAAAAAATAAGAGTAAGGTACATGTTGAAGGTGTTTACAATTCTAGTCTTATTACATAAACTTAAATGATTAGAGGTGACATTTTAATATTTTTACAACGCTTTTCTTAAATTAATTGTGAGTTGAGGCGAAAATATCGATTTCATCTAAGTATTTGTTATAATTTTTAACTAATCTGTAGAGGGGCGCCCGCTCACCCACGTTTGTACGACTGGCATGCTATATTTAGGACACGCAATAGCACAATAATTATTTTATCTACCGTTATAACAAACGTGATAGATAACTCTATGCATTTTATATCCCAATTTTATTTACTTGTGTACATCATAAAATGTGACGATGAATAAATGTGAAGATGTGACGATGAATAATAACAATGACGACTAGATGTGCACTGGAGCGCCCATTTTATAAAAGAACTAGCGACCCGCCCCGGCTTCGCACGGGTGCAATGTTTTATACATATAAACCTTCCTCTTGAATTACTCTATCTATTAAAAAAAACCGCATCTAAATCCGTTGCGTAGTTTTAAAGATCTAAGCATACAAATGTACACACAGATAGCAGGAAGCGACTTTGTTTTATACTGTACAGCGAAGAATGTGTAAAATGACTCCTCAATTATACAGGATGGTAATTTGAGATGGGGTAGTAACGGCAGCTATTTTAACCGTTGTAGCTACAAGAAAACGTTCTTAGGAGACTGGCCATATTTTTTTAAAATATTTAGCTTTTATCATTAAGCGAGTTTTCACAAAACATTTTATGATGCCAATCGATCCTATTTCCCATAAGGATCAAAAGACTTCCGGACCAACCGGTTTAAGTACTAGAAATGACAAAAATTGCAAAAAACTTATTTGAGATAGAGTATGGTAGTAATAACAGCAACAGATACTTTAATCGTAATCGTTATGGTAAGGATACACGGTGACACTGACATTCGATACAATGCAATCGCGATACTGAAATTAAACCCAAGCTCATACGCAACTCAGTGTAACAGCGATGTATACACTACGACACTCGGTGTCGACACCGAGTGTCGAGTGTAATGTGTCGCCGTGTATCCTTACCATTATGGCTACAGGAAAATTTTCTTCAGAGACTGTCCATAATTTTTGAAAATAATAGGATCGATTGGCATCATAAAAATGTTTTGTGAAAACAGCCCTTTTTCTAGCTGTCAATTTTTTTCTAAATCTGTATGAGAAGAGTAAAATATTTTCAAAAAACATAGCTGTTCTCCTAAATACGTTTTCCTGTACCTAAAACGGTTAAAGCAGCTGCCCTTACTGCCTCATATCAAATAACCACCTGTATATCTATTCACCATTCGTAGTTCAACCAATAGGCGTTGGTCAATCAATAATACTGAACGAGCAAAAGCGACAACCAAAAGGGGAGCACGGCATACACAGTGTGTCCGGCCATGGACTAGCGATATTCTAGGTACTTATGTAGCAACTATTCTAGTACACAAATACACTACACACTAGGGTCCAATCCACTTCCCCGCTATTTGGCAGCTATTTTGTTTTTTGTGTAGATATTGTCTACAACTGTATATCTATAAGTGAAACCATTGTATCGTAATATAAACGATAGACAATATTGCTGCCCTCCGAATATGCCTATTTTTATCTCAGTAGGACCAAAACTTTGAGAGTATGACTTTTTTTGTACACACGTACGGAATATCTCAACAAAAAATGGAAGTGTATTGGACCCTAGTGTATAGTGTATTTGTGTACTAGAATAGTTGTTAAATAAGTACCTAGAATATCGCTAGTCCATGACCGGACACATTGTATATTATAACAAAACTAATTTTTCCATTAAATAAAAATCTTCAAAATTCCAATTTCTAAAACCAGCATATTGACAGGCTAAAGCGTACATCAAGCGTCATGAGGGTCAGCTTCAAGAAAGACTGGCACAGTCTAAGAGTACCAGGGACATCTACGCCAGATTCAACATCCTGTTGAATACGGTGAGTGAGCAATATTCTTAGATTAAATGGCTATTAAGATAATATGGCTAGGAAATCCTGTACTTCTTTGTAGTTGAGATATGAAGAAGAGTGCAGCGCAGTTCAAACTACGCTATACTATTTCGCTATATACTCGTAGTAAAGCATATTACGTCATAAGGTATCTAAGTATAACTAGGTACCTATACATATAGCACGACATTCACACTATACACATAAGGTGTTAAAAATCAACTCTAAGAATTTTGTGGGGTTACTCGATATCGGAAATTAAACAACTTTTGTTCTACAACTTTTCGAAATTCGCCCATTTTTTTATGCCTGTCCATACAAATCAATTTAAATTTTTGTTTGGTTTGTATGGAAAGATAATAATAAATTTGTCGGTAATAAACATGAACGACTTACGATTAACACAATTCAGTAAGTATGTAAAGTTTTTTTTTGGTATTTTTTTTTCTTAAAGATTAGGCTATTTGAACAAACTAATTTGAATATTTTTGTTTTCTACTCTGTAGTTATTTTTCAATATTAAAAAAATAAGTCTTGTGATTACGTCACGCGATAGGAGGGGTTATCATAAACAAAGAAGTTCTGTGTCTACGCCAAGAATTATTCCATAGAGTCTTCCATACGTCACGAAAAAGGAAGATACTCACTTAGAGGTCAAATAGATGTCAAGTGAATCCTTGCATTTCTGCTAAAATAAACACCATCTTATAATTTTAAGAGCTAAAAATTGCAAAATAAGATTTACCAAACTAAAACCTCGAAACGGTTTTGGAATCAGCATAGGTTTACTTTTACATAACATACCGAATTCTTTCAATATTTCACACATACAATGCAAGAGCGCTTCCGCACTGCATCCGATCTGAATCCGTGAAAATACGTTCCGAAGTAGTCATAGAACTATTTGTATGGTAGTTTGCGCACTAGATCCGCCTGCCGTCATCCGATTTCATCCGGAAGAAATATTGACGGACTGAAGTAGCCGTAGTACTTACTGTTTGTATGAACGCTTTCGCATTACCTCGGATTCAAATGGAACATATGCCAAAGATGGCCCCTGAATTACTTGGATTTGGATCAGAGATCGGATTAGTGCGTAAGCAATATCCGAATAGGTCCGAGATTTTTAGACTCTACATTCGTACTTTCACGAATTCGGATCGGATGCAGTGCGAAAAGCAACATCCGAATTCTGTCCGAGTTTTTTATGTCTACATTTTCACGGATTCGGATCGGATGCAGTGCGTAACCGCTCTAACTCAGAGGTTTTTCATATTCCCTGTGATTCCTGTGAATGTCCTTTTCTTGTCAATGCAGTACTGGCAACAAATGAAGCGCGAGGCAGCCAACACGTCGAACCTGCTCATCCCGTGGGAGCTTCGTATTAAGGAGATTGAGTCACACTTCGGATCAGTTGTCGCCTCCTACTTCACTTTCCTTCGCTGGCTGTTTTGGGTGAACCTCGTCATTGGTTTCATACTACTCGTGTTTGTTATAGTGCCTGAGGTATGTATGAAATCCTTGATTCTGTAATTAGGATTATCTCTAAAATCAGCGTGTTTGGTTGACTTCTGTGGCGCATTTTATATCTCGATATGTGTTCCGTATTTTTATTTCGAAAAGAAGGTGTAATAAACCTATTATAATATTATATTGGCCTCGATTTTAACCAATCAGTTTTGAAAATATTTAGATTTGAAATTTTAGAGATCAGAGCTATCAATTTTTATTTTGGTTATTGAGCCAATTGCATTTATCTATTAAGGTGCGTACAGATGAAGTAACATGTTGTACTTGTGTTATATAACACGTCCACAATATGTAACATTGTTTTTCAACATTGCAACATATGACAATACTGTACACATTAGAATAACAATGCAATATAACCATGTTATATAACACTGTCGTTTGTCGTTCTGCAGTGCTATTCATAATGTCGACACGAGAGGACGTTTTGCTAGCTGCTGCAGCGACTGTTGTACTTTTAAATAACAAAAGAAAAAACATGTAGATGCTGGGTTCGTCCTAGTTTATTGACATTGCTGTAAATATTAATAACATGTTATATAACACGTTTGTTATTATAACATGTTTTATAACATTCAGTCTCCACATTACTGAAACATGTTATATAACAACGTTTTATAACATGTTATGTTATATAATATGTACGCACCTTTAGGTATATATATAATATATATGCACTAAGTGCGACCAGTGCATTTTTTTATAATTTTTTTAGTTGAACGCCTTCATTTTTGTAACTGAAATGTTCACTTTATTATCAAAAACAATAAGTAGAAGTATAGTCATAAAAAGTATTAAGAAGAAGTTGCAGAAATAAATTTTTGGTTATGGTCAAATTATTCATTTTACCAATCTATTTTACAATTTGATACATAACAACAATACCGTTTCAGTACCTAACAGCCAACCCACACCAAGACGGCGAGCGAAAGATCATCATGGACGAAGAAAAGCAAAATGCCTCAAATCTCCTTACACTATGGGAATTTGAGGGGGTCTTGAAATGTTCACCCATTTTCTACGGGTACTACAGCAATGTTGAAAGAACTCAGTATCGAATGCCGCTAGCATACTTTCTGACTGGACTCGCCGTGTATATTTATAGCTTCGTCGCCATACTGAGAAAGTTAGTTATTTTGGATTTATGCTGCTGTTATGCGTAAAGACTGGCGCCCACTAGGCTCGCCGAGTCGAGTCGAATAGAATCGCAATAATTCGCCTCCTTATACATTTACTATAAACTGCGTCGATCAGTGACGAGCCGAGACAGGCCGAGTCGTATCACACGCGTGCATCGCTTGTCATACGAATTTCTGTTTTAACGACTTCCGATTACTGACAATCGCCTCGATTCGTCTTCACACGGAATAAATGCGACTCGACTCGACTCGATGCGTTTTGGCTGTAGTCGACGCCAGGCTTTAGGTGGATTTGAAGTTTGAAAGCTCTGAAATTTAAGTATTTTTAGACCAGAGGCTGCATGTTTAGTTAAGTATAACTGTCCCATTAAATTGTTGCGTGGTATTGTTTTTATATTATGAAATTACTAAAATTTTTGAAATAAAACTGATTTTTATTAGCAAGCCGTAGAAAAATTACTATCCGAAAATGATTTAATTCGCTTTCATTATTCCTTAGAATGGCGGAAAACTCAAGAATGTCTAAGTTATCAGAAAAAGAAGACGAATGCATATTTTCATGGAAACTCTTCACCGGTTGGGACTTCATGATTGGCAATACGGAGACAGCACATAATCGTATCGCCTCAGTCATTTTAGGATTCAAAGAGGCACTGCTTGAAGAAGCTGAGAAGAAGAAGGATTTGAGGAAGTAAGTTCTATCTACTGTACTTTTTTCCGGGTAGGTTAAGTATAATTAGAAGAACAAATAAGATCGTCAATACGACAAGAGAGATAGAATAACAAATAGCCAAAAAAAAACACCAAAACCAAATCGAATCAAATCGACAAGAAGTCTTGTACAGTGCCATAATCCCTCCATAACGAATATAATTATATTCGTAGAGATCTCGACAAAGGCATTATTACACCTGTGGCAATATATTAAAAAATGTCTATACTGAACATCCTTCATTTTACACCAGAGCCCAAGTGGTAATAAATGTAAAATGGATTTATAAGTACGGATTATAATTTTTTGATCTCTCTCGCGTGTCGGCACGAGCTATTCAAGAATAGCTTATGCCGCGGTGAAAAGATTAGTCAATCAGCAAGGTTAGTAGCAGGGCTGACAGCGCAGGGTGCGCCGAACGTACCTAAGTATTGTCTCTCGTGGAGGGTATTTTAATGGACCCACCTTTATTTGATGCTTTTTTGGTATCATCTTAAATGTTTTTAGATAAAGTTAATATTTTCCTTCTATGACTTGTAACTTCTTTCCCTTTCCTTAACATGATACTTTCTTCTTTCAGTTGGCGCATCATATCCCTTCGTGCACTTGTTAATATTTGCGTGATCATACTGCTGGCAATATCAGCTTATGCCGTAGTAACGGTGGTATCTCGCTCAGACGATAACTTAAAAGTGAGAAGTTGGTGGCGCGAGAACGAGACGACGATAGTTGTCACTGTTATCTCCATCACATTCCCTGTGTTTTTCGAACTACTTGGGTTGTTAGAACATTATCATCCGAGAAAGCAACTACGGTTACAATTAGCAAGGTAATTTATATTTCCAAAATTATAAAAGTGCTTATGTATTATAAAATTTAATATTTTTTGTCTATTTTTAGGATCATGTTGTTGAATTTACTAAATCTATACTCTCTTATATTTGCTTTATTTAGTAAAATTGAGGGTATGAGCAAAGAATTAGATTCATTAAAACCAACACTAAGTATGAATGCAACAATAATACCAAACGGAACTCTGAATCTAAGTGAAGCTTATACAACCAGGTTACCAGAGTCTTGCGTAGAACAGGAAATTTCATGTGAACCTTGTGACATTCAATTAACTCTGCCGGTGAGACTAGCAGATGGCATAATATTAAAATCAACAAAATCTCCGTTTTCAAAAAAAAATGCACCTAACTTACTTTTGAGACGACGACGCCAGGAAGTATATTTATCACAAAATAATGATGAAAAAGATATTTTAGGAACAAAAGAAAGCACTACGTTAAACAGTATTTTGATGGGAAAAAAAGAGTTAGAAAGGCTTCGAAATATAAGTATCCAGCAACCAGTAAATCTAACAAATATAAATGATACTACGTCAGATTCAGACGATTATGACTATACGTTTTATGATACTGAATCTACGACAAATACAAAAACAGATACTACTTTTGATTATACTAATTTTGATTACTCGAGCACAATGACTCAATACAATTTATCGGATTTTATAACTACCGAGGACATTATTGCTACCGAAACTTCAACTGTAACAGATAATGCAGATATACCATTTACTACTGACAATTTGAGCAGTGATACAGACACCACTACAGATATTGAAATCCTGTTCACTAATACAGAATTTCAAACTTCGTATTTTAACGTATTTGAAAATATAACAGATATTTTTGATATAACATCCGAAACGGTAGCTGATACATCAAGAAATGATATGACAGATACCACTACTAATTCAATAGATACAACTACCAGTATTGATGTTGCTGATAGTTCTCTCAAATATAACACTGATTACAATGTAGTAGAAACTTCTACTCCTTATACAACATCAGAATACAGTGTTAATACTAGAAATTATGATACAACTACTAAAATATCAACAGAATCAACAATAGCAACAGAACCAACAATAACAACAGATTCAACAATAACAACTACTTTGAAATCGACAATGGCAACAAATATGGATATTTGCCCTAATTTTACCTTTAATTGTACAGTTAATTGTAACGGAAAGAATGTCAAACAAGTATTCTTTATGTCTAATTGTACTATAGTTAAGAGAGTCTGCTACGTAAAGCTTTGCCCTTCAAATGTGAATGCTGTCGTTGATTCTAAGAATGGCACAAATGTTACTGCAATAGATTTGGTGCATTTCGATAAAAATAACAGGAAGATGTATAATTTGTCTGTTCCTACCAAGAAAAAGTTACTGAAATTATGCTGGGAAACCATGTTTGGGCAGGAGTTGGTTAAATTGACTATGATGGATTTGGTAAGATATAATGTTATTTTTGTAGATTATTTTGCCTAGTAAACTAGCATGCACAATATCATTCATCATCATCAACAGCAGGCGAACCCGAAAATGTTGTCAAATTGTGGGCCTCTATTTCTTATGGGTTATCTAATACCTAATACATTTTATAAAACATAGTCTGAACTAAGTTATAGGGCCTAGCTAAAACTTAAATATCTGTTTATTTTACCATAACATTTACTAATGATTTTAAAATAATTATACAACCCAAGTCAGTCACTCTCACAATATATGACCACACAAAAGTGAAACTGTTAGTAATATTTAGTTTTATATATTTATTTATAACTCCATCTTCCAGGTCTTCGTGCTTCTCGGCACACTGTTCATGGACTTTTTCCGCGCACTATTTGTACGATACATGAACCGCTGCTGGTGCTGGGACCTCGAAAAGAAGTTTCCTGAATACGGAGACTTTAAAATCGCTGAAAATATTCTGCACCTCATCAATAATCAGGGAATGGTGTGGATGGGAATGTTCTTTTCACCAGGTCTCGTTGTGTTGAATGTGGTCAAGCTGATGATTATAATGTACTTGCGATCGTGGGCTGTGATGACCTGCAACGTCCCTCATGAAGTCGTCTTTAGAGTTTCTAAAAGCAACAACTTCTATCTTGCCTTGTTGTTAACTATGTTGTTCCTCTGCGTACTACCAGTCGGATACACAATAGTTTGGGTGAAACCGTCATGGCATTGTGGACCTTTTTCTGAATACGACAAGATCTATTATATACTGACAATCAATATCTACAAAATATTACCGAAAAGTCTGAGTTTTGCATTGGAGTACATAGCGTCACCAGCTATAGTGATACCCCTTCTAGTACTGCTTATACTCATAATTTACTATTTGACGTCGCTGACAAATTCTTTAAGAGAAGCTAATAATGATTTAAAGGTTAGTAATAATTATTAGTACAGGAATTCATGTGCGGACCGGAATTGCATTATCACATATCTTAACGGTGAAGGAAAATTGCGAGGGAAGTTTCACCTCTAAGAAGGCTCCAAAAAGTTCTCGATCGTATGTTTGTTTAGTCCGTTAACTGAAAGGCGGACTAAGGCGTCGACCTGTACCCAGGTGTGGGGCAATAAAGGGCTGATCATGCTTAGCTTATAATGTAATTTACCGTATTTTGTAATAACCAGCCGGTACAGCATTTTTTTAATAGTTTTTTTCTATTTATTGAGATGACAAATGATATACAGCATCAAAATTAATGCTTAAACTATTACCTTCTGTTTCTTTAAGAAAATTCAAAGCCCAATTATGTCACTACGTACTTTGCTGCAGTCCCATTTATTGACTACTAGTTGAGAATCAGTTTTTTCATTTCAGATACAATTGCGTCGCGAAAGAACAGAAGAGCGCAGAAAAATGTTTCAAATAGCCGATACTAGGAGAAGAGCTGGGTCTTCAGCTATGGACAACACACCCTTTGCGAGATGGAAAAAGGCTTTACCGTCGTTACCAATGAGCAAATCTATTGATTCCGATGATCGCAAGACTTTGACAGAGGAGATGAATGAACCAATAAAGATTGCCAAGAAAAAAGGTATTCTTTTAATCAAATGATCCATCATTCTATTATATCCGTTGAAATAGATGTTATTTTTACGTATTATGCATTATATAATAATATCGACCATAATCGGTTGGGTTGTCGTGCTGTGCCTGTTATTGTCATTATTCCTGATAAGAACTTCACGAGCGAACCTGGTCAAGGTAGAGAAAGAAAACTTAACAAAATATAGACCTTATTCACGAGGTTATCAGCATGTGTATGAATTCAATAATTAGGAACTGATAGTTGTAGTCGTGAATGGTTCGATAACGAATAGCGTTGACCAATATCAGCTGTTTTTAGTTTAGATAGCTGGATCAAGGGCCTAAATAAGATGGTTTTATCTTGGACACTATGCATTATGAGGAGGTTCCTCACTGTAGATCCCAACACATACGTAGCGTCTCGTGTTTTATTATCTCTGTTAAATGTGGCAATAGTGTTATTCAAACAGAATGTATTAACAATTTTACTCAAATCAAAATCGTTTTCAGGTGGAATATTCGCAAAAATAGTCGGTATGGCTCTTGACAAAAAATCTGATGTAGAAGTAGATGGTCCGTTGCCTTCACCAAATAACGCAGACGATGAAACAGATACAGATTTTCATGAAACTCTCCCAAGAGAAGTCCTAAAAATAAAAGATATTATTATACTAAAACCCGAACAGAAAAAAAGAAATAGTGTTGAATTCAAAACTGATGATGGAAGAAAGCGCAAAATAGACGAGATATTTAATAAAGGTTTAAAAGTTAAACTCGAAAAAGTTGACGATCGAACTGAGAAGAAAGCAGTGATTGAAAAACAAATGCAGGATGCAAAAGAAGGAACAAATCCAAAAATAGTAAGGGAAGTCCCTAAAGAAAAAAAAGATGGCAAAAAAATTCATGAAAAACAAACGTCACAATCTAGTACGCAGTCTAAACAATCTGACTCGATTGGATCTGTAATACCAGTTATAACTATAAGTACTACAGAAAGTGACGAAGAAGTGTTATCTCAAACAGACAAGAAAGGTAAAAATGGACAGAAAGAAAAAAGCGAGGGTAAAACAAGGAAAACTCCTGATCTTAAGTCTTTGCGACGGCAGAGCAGCGTGGAAAGCATAAGTGAAAATAAAGTGTCCCAAGAGAAGAAGCAAGACGAAGGTCACAAATATCAGTACTCGCTGTAATTGAATGTAGTAATAATTCAAATAAATGTTCAACATTTTGTAGTTTATTTGTTTACTAAAACTTTATTTAATAGTCTTACAAAAGCGGACGTAATGCCTTTGGCATTCTCCATCATTCAACTTTAGAGTGATTCAAAGATGACGCATAAGGTGATAATGAGAAGCGCAATAAAGTTTAATTTTAGGTGTTAACAGAAATATGAGGAAAGGAGACTGAGCTCTGTGTGGGAAATGGTCTAGGAACCAATAGCAAAAAGGTTTTGGTATTTGTGTAAGGATGCCTCAACTTGTGCAAAGGGGTATCAAAACCTGACCTGAGTTTTGAGAAAAATACTTTAGAGGTAGTAATTTGAGAGGGGCAATAGGGGCAGTTAGCTACAAACGTTAAAACTTTCTTAGAGGTTGTACATATTTTTTGAAAATATGTTGCTTACCTTTTAAATTACTTTCCTCTATGCCTTGAACCTTGCTTAACTTAAAAAAAGAACGAAAAACCAAATACAAAAAATGTACAGTTTCAGAAGGCGGTGCATTCAGTTTGGGTCAGCTTGTGTAGTGTGAGTGTGATGGAAAGACTTATCCACATTATCTACTTGTGAATGTTTGCGATCGTGTGTTTTTTTTTTCTATTAGACTGCTGTAGGTCCTTCTAGGGGACGGTTTCTACGTAACTGGGCAGTTATTGGCGAGACCTGAAGGGTCTCCAGCCAATGGGGGGGAATCGTGTGATTTCATTTGCAAAAGCATTTTATAGTACTCGTATGTAAGCGTCTGTAAGTCACGCATGCGAATCTTGAATCGATGCGAAAAAGGTGAGACAGCAAGTTCCTACAAAATGGCATAGACTACCGTTACATATAGATAGAGGGCTAATCTATACAGATATGAAAGCTTAATAAATAACTATAAAAATATTTATTACTTAAACATACAAGAAAAACATAAAATAAACTATAAAAAACTCTTCCTGATATCATTGATGAGTTATTGCATAATTTAGTGACACAAACACAGACATGAAACCTTACAAACAGCGATATGGACCTGCTGAAAGGTACCAGGCCTGCAACTGGACTGGTCCTGCACCCAACTGCAATTCCTTTAAGTAAGTATTCAAGCCTCGCCATTCTTTGAGATGCAAAACTTTTTCCCTTTTCCGGGGGCAGATGTCTACATCCTCTTTCGATGTATTGGTAACCAACTTCCGTGAATCGCTTGTAACAGCCCCCTATAAACGTTTTGCCAGCGCAATTAACCTTGAAATACTGCTTCCGGTACCTGTCTGACATACTAGGTTGATTAAAAACCTTATAACATTCTAAGGTACCCAGTTCTTCAGTGTCTAATCCACATTGGTAACAGCGGTTTGTTTTATTGGCTGCTGGTTTTTCTCTTAACACTTTTAACACCTTTGGATCAGGTGGTGTATCAGGGGTTGCACTTGTGATTGTGTGTGACTGTGAATTGAAGAGATTTATAAGTTTATCATAAAAAATAAGTTTATAATCCGCCGTTCGTGTAGGATAAGGTGTTGGTTTCGTGTATGTTCTTTTGAAAGGATCATGTCTCCTATAATCTGAGTTTATAGAATAAGGTTTTTGGTAATAAACTTTTTCTGGAGAATAATGTCTCCTTACCTCTTCAGTTTCTATAGGATAGGGTATTTTAAAGGTTGACTTTTCTCTAAGATAAGGTCTCGTAAACTCTTTTATGTCTATAGAATAAGGTTTTTTATAGTATGCCTTTTCAGTAGATCGAGGTATCTCATATGCTGTTATTTCTATAGAATAAGGTTTTTTATAGTGTGTTTCTTCTGTAGAAAAACGTCTCTTAAACTCTTCCATGTCTATAGAATACGGTTTTTTATATTGTGCATTTTCATAAGATCGAGATATCTCATAATCTGCTATTTCTATAGAATAAGGTTTTTTATAGTGTACTTTTTCTGTGGTATAAGTTTGTTTAATATGTGCTTCTTCTTTAGAATAAAGTCTCCTAAACTCTTCCCTTTCTGTATAATAAGGTCTTTTATAGGGCGCCTTTCCTTTACGACGAAACATCTCATAGTCTACAATTTCTATAGAATAAGGTTTTTTATATTGTGCTTTCTGTGTAGAATAAGGTGTCTCATTAAATACCAATTCACTAGCAGTAGCATATAGCTTCCATGTGAAATGTCTGAATTTTTCATGGTTCTCTATAAACTTTTTGGCTTCGGCATATTTATATTCATTAATTTTTGATGACCTTGTTGGAAAGTAACTTTTCAATGTCTTCACACTCCTAGAAGGAGTAACTCTGACAGGCGACAGTGTCGTCAAATCTTCAGTACTGCTCCTGGTTTGTGCATGACCTGGAGGTATTACCGGCCAGTCTTCATTATAATATTGTTCTGCCGTGATTGAATTACTTTGGTCCTTGTATCGTGTCTCTGTTGTTGTTCTAAGCTTTTTGTGCTTTATTGTTTTCGTTAAAAAGTTACCTCTTTCGATATTATCCTTTCTTGTAAATAAAGGATTTTCAAATTCCATCACACTTTCAGCGTTTCCAAATGTAGTTTCACCCCGGACGTTTTTTAACTGTGTAATATAATCAATATATGTATCGGGCATACTTTCTGTAGTTGATGTCATTCTTGTATCGTCTTCATAGTCTTCAGGAAGTATAATCACGTCTGTGGTAGCAATGTAAATGTAGGGATTCTTCAGCCGAGACAAGAAAGCTGGTTGTAATTGCGTGGGTTTCACGCTACATGTAAAAATGAATATAACATAAAAAGCATTTGTCATTATAAGTAAACAAATGTAATTAAAATTAGGAAAAAAGGCATGGTTTATTATAAACAATACTGTCAGATTGACGACAGAGTCAGTCACAGATTAGCATTAGCTTTGATTATTTACCTGTCAAAGAGCATTAGCATAGAAGTAATAAATACTAAATACGTACAACTTATTATAGTGATAATCTCAGAATACAGAGTACTTTCTGTATTCTGAGGTGATAATGTACGTCAGTTTAAATGAGTTACTTACACCAGCTTACACCACATTGTATATTAATACATACTATAAATGTAATATGTACTATGCGCAAACTTGTGGGCGGAAACACAGGTCGCGGGCATGCCTGCCTCCCGCTGCTCCCCGCCCCGGATCTTCGTCGGCAATCGAACCGAACTTCGGTCGCATATAATGTGTGCTCTACAGAATACGTTGCCGCCGAACACGGACTAGAAAAGAAAGAAGGACTCCGCGCCACGCATATCGAAAGTGAAGCACCGTACCGATCTATGTGTGCGTGATTTGAGGGATACCAGATAAATGAAAATTTCCCCATTTTTTTAATTATCACAGTTAATTAATTTGTTTAAATGAAGCGATATAAGAAGTCCACTTAAATTATTTAATTGAAATTACAAAGATACTTAGTAAAAAACTTAAAATTAAGTATTTATTTTGTATGAGTGACAAGAAAAACGTTTTCGACGGAATCCAATGTTCTTCATTTCTGTAGTTTCTTATTATTTGAGTCCAATCATTATTCCACGATTGATTTGCTGTAGGAAATCTATAAAAATAAAGAACACCATAAAATGGATTACCCAATCTCTCGGGAAAATTACCCATTTATTTTCCGACAACACTTATATGTCTTTTGAGGTTTTGTGTTCCAATAGTAATAATCTTTGATTATTTACCTGTCTAGATAGAGAGTTCGAGCGTATAAACGCCAAAAAAAATATCAGCCAACTGTTGGCTCATAAACTCGTTCCGTCAGATCAGTGGTGTCACTGTCATTGTACGGTAAACATGTGTTCTGTGGTCTACAAAAATGACAATTTGCGCTATAAAAGTGTGCAGGAATTACAAAGGACGATTGAAAACAACTAAAAAAGTTACCTATCATCAGTAAGTAAACTGTAAATAACTATATTATAAAGAAACAATTAAATTAATAAAGTGTAATTTCATCCAAAGATGTGACACCATTTTGACGTCATGTTTACAGGGTTGCCTGTATGAATGTAAAATTTCCCATGAACGTTAGCTGATTTAAAAAATGTTTAATCATGATCCAAAAAGTATATTTCGAGATTTCAAGCTACCATTTAATTGTAGTGCTGGATAATATACATTTGTAACGCACTGAAATTTTAATGGTTTTCCCGCGGCAAAACTATTAGCAATCAGTACCATCGAAACATAAAGTTAAACTTACAAAATAATGTTTTTTTTTTCAAATAATTAAATTAACATACTGTGAGCTAACCCGAAGGATAGCTAATAAAATAACATAATTTACAAATAGGATTAACAGCTTTTCAGCTTTCTGGGGCGTTATTTATTAAAAACAGGATGGTACATATGAACTGATTCCTTTATTACGATCAGTTATTATTCCAATGAAGGAAAATCAACCACAGTCATAATTCCAATCTTTAAACATAACAATTATAACTATTGTGAACGTCCGTCCGACCCAAAGGTCGCAGCAAAAGTGAGGGGCGAGTACCACACCGCATACTCTTTTATAGACCGTTTTGACAGATCGTGAAGTAAATATGTCAGACTACCGCCATGACGTCTTTAAATCTCTAACAATACACACATCAACTCACGCCTTTTTCCGATGGGGGTAGGCAGAAACTATAGAACGCTATCTGCTACGATCCTTACATACTCCTTTTGCTTGATTAAATAATAAAAAATACGTTTTTAGGTTTTGTGTTGCATTAAATCAGCTGATTGATACGCGAAGGGCAACTACCGCTCGGCCCGAATGCTCGCGTATCATGGAGCTAGTGTTACTATTGGTTTGAAGTTGCTTTCGAGTTTTGTTTATTTAAAAATGTATTTGATAAGTAATGTTAAATGAATAAACGAAATAATAGTGTTGATTGTTAAATAATTCCAAACTACAATATTATTAAGAATAAATAACCTTCAATAGCAATATCTTTTTAATTAAAAATATATTTTACCTATTACAATATGCACAAACTCCTAATATGTGAAAAAACATAATTAAATGAATTATTTAAAATAAATTATAGATAGGTACTTCAAAATCAAAACATTTTTTTTCCCTCTTTTTATGGGTAATATTCAAGGGCTGGTATCACTCAGTACGCGGACCCGTGATGCGCGCGCTTGTTAAACAGTAGTAAGCTACGCTTACTTGTGTGTGTAATACGCACACAAGCGCTTCAAATCTGGCCTGTTGTTTTTGTTGCGATGGCAGCGCAACACTCTATCTAGACAGGTAAATAATCAAAGGTAATAATTTTAAAATGTCAAAAATATAATAAATCAACGAAGTAAATGAGTGTCTTATTTTGTGAATGTTATTCCTTGACACTTTTTCTGGGATGTAGAATTATTTTTAAACCATTTCACAACACAAGAAGGCATTATTTTATTTTATTACTTGACGTAAACAGTACCTACAATGACGCCGCGGAGCCGCGTAATGGCGGCCGGTCGGCACCGTATGATGTAAATGCGTGCGTGAGGCGTGTTTGTACAAACGGTCCGGCATACTTATAGTGCTTCACTTTTGATACACGTGGCGCGGAGTCCTTCTTTTTTTCCTAGTCCGTGCCGCCGAATTGCCGCTGAACTTACGCCTGAGCCTGACCGAAGATCGGCTGTACGCTATAACGTAACGTAATTTCGGCCTTAGAGCATATACCTATTCGGCATAATGTGTTTAGATTACTAGTATATACTACTTCTATGATAAAACCCCGTGATAAAACCATTAAAACTACATGTTCCTTTCAGAATCTGTGACTGTCATTTTCTGACTGATTTTGTCTATTCTGACTATAGAATGTTTACAAATATTTTATATCGTTTTATTTTTATATATATTTATTTTTATAATGAATTTATATACACTGAATGCTCATTATTATCGCGAGTTAAAAACCCTGTCGAGCATTTTTCAGACACTTCTTTAGCGTATATACCAGACATGCCACAAAATGATTACAGATACGAACCATATAAAGGTACCTTGCAATGTTTTCCTTATTTTGAAAATCGAGTTGTAGTCTATTAGATACACTTGCTTATTTTATTACACATATGAGTAGATTCGTAACATAATAACTCCGTTGTGATTGTTGATGATTCAGGCTGAATTTAAGTGTATCCTGACCGTCAGTATGTCCAAACTCTTCACATAAGGGCCTACGCCTACTGGCGAGACGGCGCAGCAAGGGTATTTTTTAATTCAAATAATTTTAATCCATATTTTGATACCACTAGCACTTGTATTTGCATAGCATACCGCGGGAAGTTTCGTCGTGTCGCGGCATGCCGAAGCATCCTGTGATACGAGAATTATGAGTCCTAAGGGGTTTTAATAAGGTTTAAAATTAATTGAACTTAAAAAAATCCCTTGCCGTGCCGTTACCTTTAGAAGAAAATTTTAGGGATATAGTCTTTCTTTTTATTACTATAGTAATAAAAACCCTTCTGTATCAAGCCCTTGGCTTTTATTATTATTATTACGGTACTCCTGGACAAGACGCTTATTGTTAGAGGAAGTTCCTCTCTCTAAAGCCCTGACTGCCGATACCTTGGACCCTGTTCCCGATGTGCCGGTGACTATAATTTTTAATATAAATAAATTATTTTTATGTTAATATAGGTACTAGCTGTGCCTGCGACTCCTTCCGCGTGGAAGTCGGAAAACAACACTATGTCGCAATCACTAAACAATGTAGTAAGGAAACCATATCGAGATTCCCAAATTGATACAACGCAATCTACTGACAATAGAAGAACGAAATCGATACTTTTCACGCAATGCAATCATTCACCCCTATAGCTATGTCTACACCAGTGCGTTTTCATGTTCATCTTGAGTCTTCGTCTGAAGCACGCGTGAAGCGCCATAGCGCATGCAATAGCGCATGCCTTAAATACTAGTTCGACAAAAGTGCATGCCCCTAGCGCACGCTAATCCGTCTATTGTATGTCGACTGACGACTGACCGAGGCGCACCGGTGTAGACGATAAGCTGCATGCGTTTTATGGCAATCAATATTGCATGCGCTTGACGCAAGAAGAATTGAAAGTAGAAAACGCAAGATGAACATGAAAGTGTACTGGTGTAGTCATACCATAAGAAGAGGTGTCGAGTCTATACACGCACGATTCGCCTCTTGTATTTAGTCCCATGTAAATGGGAATTAGTATTGGAGTTATCTATAAAACAATGTGGGGGGGGGGGGGGTCATGGCTAATTAACAACCGCGCGGATCGTACGATTTTCAAGGTTAAGCTACCGCTAGCAGCGGTCCCGTTCGTTACGAATCGAGACCTCCTCATACCTCGAGAAGAACGTAAAGCCGTCGGCACCGGGTCATACGAATACCTGACAGTCATTACAGGTATTCAGAAGCCCGAAAGTCTGACATGCGGTCTAGTCTTAGGATATTTTCATTGCCCAGTACCTAGCTGGGTAGCAGAGATCTGATGGCAGCCGCTCTGTGTGAAATACTTGTATTCAGCTGCACCTGGTTCAACTGGAAGCGAACCCCAACGTAGTTGGGAAAAGGCTAGGCAAAACAACCATATAAAACAATTGTAAAGATCCTTCCTGAATTCTGTGAATTTTTCCATGACGATATGATGAATGTGGGCGTGGAAAACGGTAGAGAAGTTTTGCATGACTATAGTATTTGCCTGTTTATTTTTTCTACTTCTTCATAAAGATAGGTGCTTGGAGATATCGTATTCTGCTACGATACGTATCATTTAAATCTACATACACTATATTATTGTAATTATTACAGGACACAGAACATTATGGAGACCCACACAAAAAAATAGTGCTACATTAAAACAAGACAGATCATTACGCCGTAAACTGAGACCTACCTTCAATATACTATACAGACACAATACCCCACGAACGCCTATAGATTCTAAATCAACGAAGAAAACTTATTGGCATCATTTTGACGACGTTGACATGCCTTGGCCGAAAGTAGTGTTAGTATTATCAAGTACAGAAAGAAAAACAACACCAAAAAAACAAAGAAGAACTTTTGCTAGTTATTTTCCCTACTTATACAAACACTTAACCACAGAAGATAATGATTCATATGATCAAAACAATACTGATGACGATGAGACCGATGAAGAAACTTCTACAAACCAAGAATCTCTTGTGAATTGGATTCCTATAAATTTTGAAACGACTGGCGATAGTGTTACTATTGATAGAGATTATGATTACAATACTGCTTATACGGATTCTGATGACAAATATGAGATGGAGACAGAAAACCTTGAAGAAAATACCATAACGTTAGAAGCAAACACTTCGACCACAACGGAAACGACAGTTACGACAAGTGAGTCCACATCAGATACCACGTCAACCACTACGATAGGTACGACGACAACTCGTCTGACATCCGAGCCAGTGACGAAAACACCCAGGCACTACTTGAAAAAAAAACGACGACCACAGAGACGACAGATGAGAGCTGCAGATACCCGGTGCTACCAATGCGGCTTGAACCTTACAGATGATGCAGTTCATTACCCAAGCTGCTATCAAGTTTTTGATTCGTCCAATCGCAATTACATGGTTTACAGAAAACATTACAAAGTGGTATGTAAGGGAAGTGCAAGAAAAACTTCTCTAGACACTCCGGAATTTAACGTGGCACCACAAAAATTACACAAAAAAGGTACCTACTTTGCCATTACCTGCACCTAAATGTCCCTAATGGCCAAAATCAAAAAACTTAGCAGCCTAGTGACAGTTTGGTATTCATGAGTATAGCACTCCAGTAGAGCTTTTATCCTCCTTATTCTGGTAGTTATAGCTACAACTGAGCAAAAAAAATCGAAGCCTTAAGGCTGATTTACACGAGAATAGTTTCTCGAAGCGAGACTCGTTCTGTCTTTGTCTTTCTCTACGATGAAAACAGAGATAGCACGAGACTCGCGTCGAGAAACTATCTCCGTGTAAATGAGCCATTAGACCTGCTATCGATCCTCCAAATACAATCATCAAAACATAATTAAAATAACATATTCAGCCCTTTGCTGTTAAAAGGAAAGAGCCTCTTCTCAGAATGAGAAGGGTTTTATGTTTAAGTCTTAGTCCACCACGAGAGGTTGGCTTATTCTGACCCGTCGCCCGACCAGTAACAGGCCCGAGAAGGCGGCGCGCATGTGTTCCGTGCGCGCCTCTCAGGAGGACGTGGGGCAAGGCCCCACAGAGGGAGAGGTCCGCCAGCGGCTGGCGGACCGAGGCCTGCCGGGGTTGCGGTGCATGCAGCTGCGAGACCCGCGACCCCGGCTAAGGGTCAGGAGAAGGAACACCGTGGGTTTTTAGCCGGTAAGAGTCCGGCATAACCCTTCGCCTTCCCAGGATTCGATTTTCCCAGGATAAAAAAGGGGTTAGCTTTCTTTGTCTAGACCAACGTGTATAGCCGGGGTTACGTTACCATTTCGCCTAAACCGTTGTGGCTTGCTATGTATGCTTATTGAATTTCGGCGATTAGAGCTAAGTTATCCGTATTTCAGAGTGTCAAAAACTTTTTACTTTCAGGTGGTTGTTTTAAACGGTTTCTTGATTTTGGCGAAATCTATAATGAAAGGGGCTGCCGGACGATGGAACCACTTGTGGGAAAGAGTTTTGCGTCCATCAGATTTAAGAGGCTTGAGCGATCATTGCATAACTTGAAGGAAGGTTGCGTCTCGAGTCCACATGCGTCTTTGACCCCCTTCACAAGAGCAGTTTCCTTGTTCACAAGATATCACGTCTGCGTCTGCACTGGCAAATACTGTAACGGTGCAAAAACTCTTAATGTAAATTCTATATTTTTATTTTTAAATATATTTTTAAGTATATACTAAAATTAAGTGTTTTTTTTTTAATTTACGCTTTTCTGCTTACTACTTTATCAGTAACGGTTTTTTTCTCGAAAAGCAGTTGCATTGTACTGAACTGTAGAAGGGATGACACACGGTGCAGTCCCGCTCGGCTCGACGCTAGCCGTCTCGTCGCATCGCGTCGGCGCCGTGTCATGCGGGAAGATAAGCGGGCCGCGGCGGGGCGGGGAACGACAGAGACGCTAGAAAGGGTTTTTTTCTATTCTCCTTCTGTAGATTGTCCTTGTTGACCCTTTCTATGTAACCGGGCAGTTACTGGCGAGACCTGAAGGGTCTCTAGCTAAGCAAGACATCGTGTTGTATGGAGTTGTTAAGTAGTAGCCACAGAGAGCGGGGCGTGAAAGCGTCACGCTAGACGGGACGGAGCCTCGTGGCCATTTAATTGTGTTACAACTTCAGATGAGGATCAGAAAAAATGGATATCAAACGTCATGCACCCTCCGTTAAAGGACATTATATTTTTAGCTAACGCAAACAAAAGCAAGACCATTTTCCACGTGTAAATCGTTTGGAATTTTAGTAAAACATGCTTCGCGATGTCATGCCACAGTGTGACATGACATCGCGTTGCTGTTCCGTCAGCACCGCGTCGCCGTCCCGTCCCGTCGGCTATATGTCCACATCTCTAAGAAGTAAGTTTACTCGGCGCATAGCCGACGGGTCGGTACGGCGACGCAACGATGATGAAACAAAGGTTATGTTTGCTGGCAATCGGTTCAGCCGTTTAATATTAGGTCGTT
This sequence comes from Amphipyra tragopoginis, assembly GCA_905220435.1. Taxonomy (NCBI): domain Eukaryota; kingdom Metazoa; phylum Arthropoda; class Insecta; order Lepidoptera; family Noctuidae; genus Amphipyra; species Amphipyra tragopoginis. Next base: position 6,257,632 of record HG991991.1, on the reverse strand, counting down.
TCACAGTTGGTGTAGGGATTTTAGCCAAACAATAGGTGTTTGTTTCACTTTCACTCGGCCGAATGACTTGAAATTTCAAAATATATGAACATTCTAGTGACAATACAATATATGGGTGACCGGATCTGATTGAGCTTTTGGATGGGAATATTTTTAACACTACTCCTCAATAGCTAACAATCAGGCAGACTCATCAATTTAGCTTCATAACTTACATTACAAGTATATTATAACATGTGGTAGCGAGGCAGGGTCTAAAGATGGATTCTGAAGGTGACTCAGGATAGCGATCGGCACTCCGTAATTTAAAAGTACCAATTTTGTAGAGCTGGTGGTTGCAGTGGCTAAGGCCGGCCGCACTTTAGACGTGTTTTCATACAGATTTGACTCGTACGAACACGTACGAAAACGCACGAACAATCCCGACCTTCCAAATACTACGGAAACTCGCAGACTGGGTGCGAGTTAAGTCGTACGCTTTAACGTACGTATACGTGCGTGAAGTTCCGACGTCCGAAAACAATCCAAACTTGTTGGTATTTTTAATACACTTGGTGAGTTGAACATAAAACTGACTATTTGATGGAGAAAAGCTTAATCAGTGTGCGCACTCAATACGTACGACCCGTATTCATACGTTTACGTACGATACAAATTCGCATCCAAAGTGCGGCCGGCCTAAGGCAAAAGGAAAAAACGTAGATGCTGGGTTCGTCCTAGTTTATTGACATTGTTGTAAATATTAATAACATGTTAAAAATATCACGTTTGTTATTATAAAAAGTTTTATAACATTCAGTCTCCACATGACTGGAACATGTTATTTAACAACGTTTTATAACCTTAGTACCCGTAGTTTTATCATAGAAATAGTATGTAGTATGCTTAGAGCTCAGAATACACATAGTAGTATGTTATAAATGGTTTAAGCTCTAAGGTTATAAAACGTTGTTAAATAACACGTTTGTTATTATAACAAGTTTTATAACATTCAGTCTTCACATGACTGGAACATGTTATTTAACAACGTTTTATAACCTTAGAGCTTAAACCATTTATAACATACTACTATACTACTATGTGTATTCTGAGCTCTAAGCATACTACATACTATTTCTATGATAAAACTACATACTCTATGTTCATTTCAGCATTTCAGAATCTGTGACTGTCATTTTCTGACTGATATTGTCTAAAATGTTTACAAATATTTTATATCGTTTTATTTTTATTTATATATTTTTGTTTAATGATTTTTTATACACTGAATGCTCATTCTTATCGCGAGTCAAAAATCCTGTCGAGCATTTTTCAGACACTACTTTAGCGTACTTGCAAAAAATTCCACAAAATGTTTACAGTGACGAACCTTATAGAGGTACCTCACCTACAATCCTACAATGTTTTCCTTGATTTGAGCACTAGTTGTAGACTATATAAGGTTAGTCGGAAAGGGGGTACTAATCCAAAAGGGTGTCAAAGTACCCGTAATAATGAGTAACTTTTGTTCCACAACTTTCCCCAAAATTCAGTAGTTTATAAGAAATAGCTGTTCAAAGATTTAATAAAATACGCTTATCCTTAGCTATGATCAGTTCAAATTCAAATTGTTTATTTTCTTTAACAAGTTTACAACAATTAGTGTGTGATCGGAGCTTTCTTTTAAGCAAACAATGCCTGTATTAGAAGACTCCGCTCTTCCATAACAAAATAATAACTTAGACATCGGTAAGTAGACAATAATATAATACAGACAAAATTGACATAAGTACAGTTTGTGTGTGTTTGTGTATGTGTGTGTGTGTGTGTTGTGTGTTTGAGTGCCTGTGTGTGAGTGTATAGGTTATGTGGTTACTTTCAGGAGTTCTTCAGTTGTGTTTACATTTTAGGTCACATTCGGGGTCACAAATTAGAAGCTCTATTCTCTGAATTCGTAACTAAAGCAGGGATAAAGATTTTGGAAAAAACTAAAATAATGAAATCATCTTTTAAAGAAATAAAAATATCGAATATTGAAATTTTAACACTTGATTTAAAACAGTCATCATCAGTGATACTTTAAATAGCCTGCTGATTAAGTACCCCCCGCTAACTTTGTATACACTAGCTAATTTGGAGAACATTATGAGTAGATTCGTAACATAATAACACCGTTGTGATTTTTGATGATTCAGGCTGAATTTTTATGTACACTGGCCTTTAGATTTTATTTAGGGTATAAAGACTAAACTAGTAACAATAATGAAAGCCTGTCTGTATCAAGAGCTTGATACAGAAAGAAGTACTCCTGAACCCGGCGCTTATTGTTGGGAAGTTCCTCTCTCTGGAGCTCTGAGCACCGATACCACAGTAGACATATAAACTAAAGCAGTACTTCAACTACCTACAATCGTTTATCTAAAATCGATTTGACACACTCATATAGACACGCACTGCAACAAGACAAATAAGGGTATTTTCGGGATACAGTTCCATACAAAAACAAAAAACTACTCAGTATACAGAGCGTGTCTGTGTGAGTGTTTCAATTCATGAGATTATAGTAAGTTGAGGTACTGCTTTAGCTTATATGTCTACTGTGCCGGGCTTAGTAGGCGTTTCGGCCGCTGAGTTTCGTCCGATCCGGCCGAAACACCCATTTAATTATTATTAATATTTTTGAGTGGCGTTTCGGACGAATTCTTTTTTAAAGGCAAAGTAACGTCAGAAACATAATCAAATAATACCTATTTTGCTTTGTGGCCATGGATAAATCGAAATGTACAATCAAATAAAAAAAGTCTTATTTTTTTACTGAATCCTTATTAGGTGGTTAAGATTCGATCACTAAGGAAAACGGAAAGAAAAAAAAAAATTTTTTATTTGGCACTAGTTCCCCTGTGGTGTAAATCTATCTGTACCAGTAGCAGATCATGCAGTTTTAAGGAATTACACGAATTCGTTAACACCCTGTATAAGACAGATTATTGTTGTTTACATTTATAATTCTTATTTTTTATTGATATATAAGACTGATTATTGTTGTTTACATTTATAATTCTTATTTTTTATTGATATATAAGACTGATTATTGTTGTTTACATTTATAATTCTTATTGTACGCTTTTTATTTGATATTTAAAGACTGATTATTGTGATTTATCATGTTTACTGTTGATTGTTGTAATTGTATATTAAACTTTATCTTTATCCCCTAACAATTCCCTGACTTTTACTTCAATAATATAACCCTGCCTAAGATTTTTCATTCTGACCGTACAAAATTTGCTTCAAAAAAAGTATCGTCCGAAACGCCACTCAAAAATATTAATAATAATTAAATGGGTGTTTCGGCCGGATCGGACGAAACTCAACGGCCGAAACGCCTACTAAGCCCTGTGCCGATACCTTGGACCTTGTTCCCATTTGACAGTGAGCTACGTTTGTATTTTAGGACATTCGAATACGTATAAAACTTTGTTAAAGTATCAGCTACAAGTTAATATGGAAATCAAAACCATTCTATTTGATACCTTAAAGACATATAAAAAACTCTTAAGTTTGAATTATTTTTTAATTTGCGATACCTTTGCTTAATATTATGATTTGTTTATTAGAACCCAACTGTGAACCACTACGTGCACTTATGTGTCATTAACTATGAGGATACTAGATCCCACGACACAGGGTATCCTAGTGTGGGGTCTAGGGTTACTCCATTGCACACAAATTTTGTTTTACACTCCAATCTTGGTGCTTTTAGATTTATTTTGTGCTTATTATGACTGTAAACTTGTTCCTAATAAAATTTATTATTATTAATTTATTATTATTACATAATTAGGACACACTATCACGCCTCAAAATGATTATGACGACACGTTTGGTGCAGTGGCTGAGTGATTGGCTTCTGCGCTACGGGTCGTGGGTTCAATTCCCACTCGAAACAAAAATGTGCATGGCCTACAGATAGTTGTTTCGGGTCTGGGCGTTTGTGTATGCGAGATTTGTAATGTGTCTGTAAACGCACCCACGATACAGGAGGAACCAAAGGCCCGCCCTTTGGTTCCTCCTGTGTGAAAAGGAAAAAAAAATGGTTACGTCGAATGCTATGCATAGGTACAGTCGAGTTCATTAATATATTGGCCCTTCCAGGCTTCAAAAATATTTGAACGTTAAAAAAGTTCATAAATTGTGACAACTCTAAGCATCATTAAATTATGGTCAAGATTTAGATTCATTAATATGTGACTGCTTTTTCTCAGTCTTTTGTGCCTTTGGCTATACATGTTACTGAAAAAAAGCAGTCACATATACAACTCTAGTTGTCACAATATTATGAACTGTTTAAAGTTCATATATTTTTGAATCCTGGAAGGGCCAATATATTAATGAACTCGACTGTACATAAAACTTTTTCCTATCTCAGTTTTACCTAAAATCCCTACGAGGATAAGAAAACTATGTTTACAAAACTTAAATTTTCTCGAAACTACTTTTCCCTGAGATACCGCTTTTCTCGAAACTACTTTTCCTTTAGGGTAACGGATTAGCGTGTTTTATTTTTCTACTTCTTCATAACGATAGGTGCATGGAGATATTGTGTTCTGCTACGATACGCCTCATTTAAGTATTTTTTATAATTATTACAGGACACAGAACACTATGGAGACCCACACGTAAAAATAGTGCTACATATACTATACAAGACAGATCATTACGCCTTAAAATGAGACCTACCTTAAATATACAATACAGACACAATACTGCACGAAAGCCTAGCAATTCTAAATCAATGAAGAAATCTTATTGGCATCATTGAAGAAGATGAAGAGGCTTCGTCGAAACAAAAATAATGTTCTTCAATCAACGATTAAACGCTAGTGATAACCTGAATTTACATTTTATAACAAAATTATTAATCAAGTGTATATACAAGGTGTAACATGAATAACGCACAACTTCTTAAGGGGTCACTGTACTCATCATTATGAACAACTTTTACTATGGGACCAAAACGGATACCGCGAAAAAAAAAACAGCTGTTCCCTACATTTATCAAATCAAATCAAATCAAAATAATTTATTTGTCAAAACATAGGTAAAAGTTACAAACTTGATGGAAAATAAAATATTTAAGTAACACTATGTTTCACCGTGAAAGTTATACAAATATTTGGTACAAAATAAAGTATTTTAACATTAATATAATTAATTACTTTAGCATTCGTTACAATTATTACATTATTCAATTATTTATATTTTAAGGTAAATCACATAATAATTATTTTCATAACTTTATACTAAGTTTATAGATAGAAATATAACAAACAACTCTGACATCTGACATCAATTGCAATGTATACCTAATATTATAAACCATTTAATCTATCATCAAAATATTCCTTAACAGAGTAGTATGCTTTTTTAATTAAAAAATCGGATGTTATGTTTGCCTAGCTCATCAAAATGTAGGGAACACCTTTTTTTTTCGCGATTTCAGTTTTGGTCCCTTAGTAAAAGTTGTTTATAATGATGAGTACAGTAACCCCTTATGAGGTTGTGCGTTATTTATGTTACACCTTGTATAAGTGAATTTTTAGGGCTCACATTACATAATTAGATTGGAAACCACATTTTTAGGAATTAAGTAAGCGACTGAGTAAATCAGCTTTTATGCTCTTCCAAAAGAAATCGTTTTATTTCGTAACCAAAAACTAATTAACCAGAACAAAAAGTTAACGTTTTCTTATAGGAAATAATGTTTCGTTTTTAGGGTTCCGTACCCAAAGGGTAAAACGGGACCCTATTACTAAGACTCCGCTGTCCGTCTGTCACCAGGCTGTATCTCATGAACCGTGATAGTTAGACTGTTGAAATTTTCACAGATGATGTAATTCTGTTGCTGCTCATCATCTGCCTAGCCTTTTCCCAACTATGTTGGGGTCGGCTTCCAGTCGAACCGGATGCAGCTGAATATCAGTATTTTACATGGAGCGACTGCCTATCAGACCTCCACAACCCAGTAACTGGGTAATACGATACTCTTGGTAAGACTGGTTGTCAGACTTTCTGGCTTCTGACCAACAGTAACGACTGTCAAAGATCTACAAATGACAGCCGGGACCAACGGCTTTACGTGCTTTCCGAGGCACGGAGGAAACTCGCTATGGTAAATGGTCACCCATCCACAGACCAACCTCGGCAAGCGTGGCTTAACCCGGAAGATCGGTCTATGCGGCTGTAATTATTTAGCCACGAGCTCCTCCTGCTGCTATAACAACAAATACTCAAAAACAGAATAAAATAAATATTTAAGGGGCTCCCATACAACAAACGTGATTTTTTTGCTCGTTTTTGCTCGATATTGAAAACGAAAACAGGTAGACGCCTGAAATATTCACAGAATATTTAGTTATATATATTCACTTTAAAAATACATAATTAAATTAAAATAAAACAAATATTTAAGTGGGCTCCCATACAACAGACATGTTTTTTTATCGTTTTTATAGATAATGGTACGTAACCCTTCGTGCGCGAGTCCGACTCGCACTTGGCCGGTGTTTTTTTTTATAATTACTACAAAAGTCTACGATTAACCCCCAGGCTACTATTTGAGTTTGAAAATACAAAATTTCATATTTTTGCCTATTATGTTTAGACCACAAAATTAAAGTTTATAGCCATCAAACAAGTATCTATATGCTCGATCTTACTTCTATACCTGCTTTCTACCAAATGCATTTTTTCACTAACTTGCTTCTATTAAAAAGCAATTGTGAACAAGTCATTTTATACAGTTTACTTTTTTTTTGCTAAATAAATAATTAACACGAAACAGCAATAGCAAATAATTAGCTGTAATTTTTTTTATTAGTTTTTTATTAAAAGTCTCCCTATTGTACCGCAAATGTTAAAAAATGGCAGCACTGATCATGACACTCGTGACGTACTGTTGGGCCATCGCGGGTAGAGAATACCTGGTGAGCTCACGTAGTACACTCTTATCTTTATGCTCTAAGGGTTTTATTTATTATACCATGTCTAAAACCATCCCCGTGACACAAAAGTCATCAATCATCAACTTAAGCCCACCATTCGCTATACAAGCCTTCACAAATCCGTGGACAAATCCCCGTCATCGCACAGACATGCACGGATTTGTCCGGCGCGGCGCGGCGCCAGCGTCTTCAGACAGCGAGCGCCGAGCCGCATTCACACGCAGATTTCTTCGCAGACTTGTCGCCAGCGACAAATCCGGCGGACGGGTGCGCGTGTGAATGGTGACCGCGAGATCATAAAGTGTAAAATTCATAGAGCAACGCGGTTGACATCTCGGCCGCGTTGTTCTAAGGTAAAATTCAAGGATTTTATACAGGGTGTAAAAAGACCCATCACATAGCCGAAATCTACGCACTCTGTACATCAAACTAAATTACATTGACCAAAAATAATTGCTGGGATACGACTTTTATTTTTTGGTATGAAAAAAACGCGTTTTTTTGTAGCGCGCAAATTATGGTTGTGGCGATACCGCGCGTTTGCATGCGTGCAGCGGCCACACAGCCGAGCCAAGGCGGTCGTGTGCGTTTGATATTCATTGCGTTTTTGTAACTTCAAATGCTTAATTTGTTAGGAAAAATTGATATTTTTGATAATGTTTGTATGGAAGAAAGTTTAGTATTATGACTTGAAAATCATTTTTGGAAAAAACTAAAAAAAAAATGTGTACTTTGACCTTCAATATCTCCAAAACCAATGATTTCCCAGGTATGGAATGTTCGAAAAAAATTATCCCAATGATGGGTAGAATACGTGGTTTTCGTTATCGTTAAGGGTCTTTTTACACCCGATATTTACTAGGTACTTCTATGATAAAACTACATACTCTATGTTCTTTTCAGAATCTGTGACTGTCATTTTCTGACTGATTTTGTCTAAAATGTTTACAAATATTTCATATCGTTTTATTTTTATACATATATATTTTTATAATGAATTTATATACACGGAATGCTCATTATTATCGCGAGTCAAAAATCCTGTCGAGCATTTTTCACACAATTCTTTAGAGTACCTGCAAAAAATGCCACAAAATGTTTACAGATACGAACCATACAGAGGTAACTTAAGTTTTCCTATTATGTATGCTATTCTCATAAACCTCTGACATGGTGAGAAGAAGGAGAAATCCACTGCTGGACATAAGCACATCCCATATAATAGAAGAAGACAATGTTTTCTTAATTTTGAGCATCGAGTTGTAGGCTACACACTAGCTAATTTTATAACACATATGAGTAGATTCGTAACTTATTAACACAGTTGTAATTGTTGATGATTCAGGCTGAACTTTATGTACCTGGCCGTCACTGCTCCCAAACTTTTCACAAAAATGAATCCGTTACCTATAGCAGAAAATTTAAGGGATATACTAATAATAATAATCAGAGCCATTCTACTTATTTGTTACATTATAATGTATTATACGATACTATTGAAGTAATCTATAAAACAAAAAATGTGAATTCCCTTCCTGTATTCTGTGATTTTTTCTATAACGATCTTTAGACTGTGAATATGGTCCACGGTAGAAAATTTTGCAGGACTATAGTAGCGGATTTGCGTGTTTATTTTTCTACTTCTTCATAACGATAGATACTTGGAGATATAGTATGCGATACGTGTTTTCTATATTATTATAACTATTACAGGACACAGAACGTTATGGAGACCCACACGTAAAAATATTGGTACATCAAATCAAGACAGATCATTACCTCGTAATATGAAACCTACGATAAATATACAATACAGACTTAATACTGCACAACTGCCTAGCGATTCTAAATCAACGAGGAAATCGTATTGGCATCATTTTGATGATGATGAAGAGGCTTGGCCGAAAGTAGTATTAATATTATCAAGTACAGAAAGAAAAACAACACCAAAAAAATCAACAAAAACTTTTGCTAGTTATTTTCCCCACTTATACAAACACTTAACCACAGAAGACAATGATTCTTTAGATCAAAACAATACTAATGACGATGAGACCATTGAAGATACTTCTACAAACCATGAATCTGTTATGAATTGGATTCCTATAAATTTTGAGACAACGGGCGACAGTGTTACTACTGATACGGATTCCGATGACGAAGATGAAATGGAGACAGAAGACCTTGAAGAAAATGCCATAACGATAAGAATAGATACATCGACCACAACGAAATCTACAGTTGCGACAAGTGATACCACATCAACTACTACGATAGGTACAACTACAACTTTTCCGACATCCGAGCCCGTGACCACAACCACGAAGAGGGCGCTAGTAGTACCACTGAGACGACAGACGAAAAAGTCAACGCCATATTCCCGGTGCTACCAGTGCGGCTTGAACATCACAATGAATGATATTAATTACCCAAGCTGCTACCAAGTTTTTGATTCGCCCAATCGCAATTACATATTTCTCAAAAAACATTTCAAAGTGGCATGTAAGGAAGGTGGAAAAAAAAATGCTAAAGGTATTCCAGAATTTAACCCGTTGCCACAAAAAATACACAAAAACGGTACCTACTTTGCCAATACTTGAACCTAAATGTCCAATACCTTACGATAGGGCTCTACAATGAATATTCCAGAGAAATATTTCCACAATCATCACATTTAGCGGCCTAGTGACCGCAGTTTGGTATTGATGAGTGTAGTCCTCGAGGAGAGTATTATAATATTTATTTTAGCAGTTATAAATACAGCTGAGCGAAAAAAATCGAAACCTAAAGGGCGCTTACGAGTACTCGACGACCCTCCAAATACAATTACCGCTAAACATGACTAACGGATTTATGTGCGGATCAGAATTTGATTATTACTTGCGTTGTGAACTTGTGAAGAAAAACATCGTGAGGAAAACTGCACATCTGAGAGGGTTCCATAAAGTTCTCGATGATGTATGTGGTTCGCCAACCCGCACCATAGGCCAATCAATAAAGTAGTTGTAGAGTGCGTGAGCTGAACCTAAGCGATTTATTCAGAAACTTATTCAGGGTGCTTAGGGAGAAAACATACTAAAAGTCCTGACGTCTAGGAGGTAAGCCGGAGGGAGGGGGGAGGGGGGGTGACCAAGGTCACAATTTTAGGTTTTTCGCCAATATCTCAAAAACGGTGCGTTGTAGCGAAAAATGTTAGAGGATCCTCCGGCTCGCCTCCTAGACGTTAGGTATGTTTTCTCCCTAAGCACCTTAAATAAGTTTCTGAAGAAATCGCTTAGGTTCCCGCTCACGCACTCTATACCCTCCTTTGAGTCATTCCTTAACTGAACTACCAGGCCAGCGTGGTGGACTAAGACCTAAACCACAGTAGATATATAACCTAAGCAGTACTTCAACTACCTACAATCGTCCGATTTGACACACTCACACAGACACGCACTGCAACAAGACAAATAAGGTATTTTCGGGATGCAGTTCCATACAAAAACAAAAAACTACTCAGTATACAGAGCGTGTCTGTGTGAGTGTTTCAATTCTTGAGATTATAGTAAGTAAGTTGAGGTACTGCTTTAGCTTTTAAGTCTACTGTGCCTAAACCCTTCTGATTCTGAGAAGAGGCCCGTGCCCAGCAGTGGAACGATACTGGGCTGATTATGTATTTGTTATTGAGTCAGTACTTTATTACGTGATGCTTGCATAAACAAACTGTTGTGGCGGCATCTATCTCGCCACATGCGAACTAGCGAACTATCCTACATCGCGCAATCAAGATTTAACACGCAGATAGTATACAGGGCGTCCCACGACTTTGCCACATGGAGGGGAAGTACCTTAAATACTGTAGATAGAAAAAATTACTGAATGAAGACTTCATTTTTATTTTAAAAACAATACGAACTGCATTCAAAGAATTTTAAATAATCACCTGTCTGAACCGGGAATCGAACCCGCTAAATGTGAAAATAAAAAAAAACTGATATTTTATTGTACTAATCGAAAGGCTCGATTAGATACATTTATTTCTTCTAAGTAACATAGCATCTAAAATAAAAGGAACACCATGAAATTTAACATTTAACTTAAAATTTTGTTCAGAATACCTAATGAATAGCATTCTCTCTGACTATGTCGTGCTTATAACAACTGACTTTATGTACTACTGCTTTATTACTATTTCGAAGTATTATTTCAAATAATTTCACTACCCATGAAAAAAGAAATAAATCAACGGTAAGCGAGATACCTAGTTACAATTTGTATACAACAGGAAGAGACACATTTTGAGTATTTAATAAATTAAATTGTTTGTAAGTTGCACAGTTATACGTGTATTAATATTTCAAATAAATGTTAAATTTCATGGTGTTCCTTTTATTTTAGAAGCTATGTTATTTAGAAGAAATAAATGTATCTGATCGAGCCTTTCGATTAGTACTATAAAATTACAGTTTTTTTTGTTTTCACATTTAGCAGGTTCGATTCCCGGTTCAGACAGGTGATTATTTAAAATTCTTTGAATGCAGTTCGTATTGTTTTTAAAATAAAAATGAAGTCTTCATTCAGTATTTTTTTCTATCTGCAGTATTTAAGGTACTTTCCCTCCATGTGGCAAAGTCGTGGGACGCCCTGTATATACAACCTCCCAACTTCAACCGTTGGGCAGTAGCCCGCCAGGCACAAGACTCCGCCTGATTGGAGGATCCTCCCTTTGGTTGGAGGAACACCACACCATAGTTTCTCCACATTGGGGACCCCGACGTGATCGTCACAGACAGTGTTTCCTCACTGGTGACGTCACACACAACCTTCGCAGCCTCGGCAGCCACATCATCACTCCATCAGCAGCTCAGCATTCAATCGAGCAGCAAGCAGCGAGTCCCACAGCCAGCCAGCATCCTCGGCCTCAACGGGTAATGTGACCACTAGCCTGCAGCGAACGCGCAAGCCTGGTCACGACCCTCAGCCCACTCCAGCATCATGGCGCATCATACTGCACTTCGGCCGGTCAACTAGCAGAGGCACTTCTCTCCTGGTCGACGCAGTCCACAGCCACCACTCACCACTCACAGTTTCGACTCAAAGGAACCCTTCACTGGCCCTGGCAAGTTCTCAAGACTCAACGACCGCTGACTCATCAAGACGATCAACCTCCGGTCTCAGGGGGGGAGTGATGTGGCGGCATCTATCTCGCCACATGCGAACTAGCGAACTATCCTACATCGCGCAATCAAGATTTAACACGCAGATAGTATATATACAACCTACCAACATCAACCGTAGGGCAGTAGCCCGCCAGGCACAAGACTCCGCCTGGTTGGAGGATCCTCCCTTTGGTTGGAGGAACACAACACCTGGTTTCTCCACACTGTCAAACAGACAAAATTACTTCAAAAATTATGGAAAGGGATTTTATCGGTTATCCTTTTACACCCGCTTTTGTTTTAAATATTTCTAACGTACAGACACGCCAATTCTACAGATAGGTTACAGCTCATTAGAACCACCCGGCACCCGAACCGTATCGCCTCGCCTCGTGCGGTTAGTATTCTTTATATGAACTTGTATGGATGTGCGCTCACTACATCAACTCCGTAGCCTCACCGGATCGCCTCGGGCGTATGCCGTCCACGCGCGGACAACGAGTTGACCACTCGGTGACAACTCGCTGCTCGCCACCCGTGAACCACCTGCTAACAACGAGTGGACGCCGAGCGACGAGGCGATGCGGGTCGGGTGGGTCTAATGAGCTGTAACCTTTATTATACGGGGCCAACGTGTAGAGCCGAGGTTACGCCATTTACCATTTCGCTTAAACCATTTTTGTTGTAGCTTGTGGCAGCTTATTGAATTTCAGTAATTCGAACTAAGTCCACATCAAAAATCCATATTTCAAAGCGTTACTAACTTTTTACTTTCAGGTGGTTGTTTTAAACGGTTTCTTGATTATGGCGAAATGTACAATGAGAGGGGCTGTCGGACGATGGAACCACTGCAGGGAATGAGTTTTGCGTCCATGAGATTTAAGAGGCTTGAGCGATCATTGCATAACGTGGAGGAAGGTTGCATCTCGAGTCCACATGCCTCTTTGACTCCCTTTACAAGAGCAGTATCCTTGTACTCAAGATATCACGTCTGCGTCTGCACCGGCAGATACTGCAACGGTGCTACTACTCTCAATGTAAATTCCATAATTATTGTCTTCTTAAATATATTTTTAAGTATATACTAAAATCAAGTGTTTTTTTTTTGTTGATCTGCTCTTTACAGTAAATACTCGCCATCTACTTGATAATAATACACAAACAATAATGGTTTATTCTCAGAAAACAGTTGCATTGCACTGAACTATACTCGTACAAGGGATAACACACAGTGCAGTCCCGCTCGGTCTGACGCGACGTGTCGACGCTAGCCGTCTCGTCAAATCGCGTCGGCGCGGCGCGGCGCCGCGTCTCGGGAAGACAATTTCGCTACGGACACGAAGTCAGGGGGCGCGGGGCGGCAGCGGCGGCAGCAAGTGGAGCGGCGCGTTTCAATGCATAGATTTAAATGAGACTGGCCTTAAAGGCAGCGGCGTGGGGAATGGCGTACGAGCGATGCGCACCAGACTAGCGGTGCCCGCGCGCCTGCATTGACGTAGTGTTGTGCATTTAATTTTTTACTTTTTAACGACTGACGTTTCAAAATGCCCGCAGACGCGCGACTTGGTGGTTTCAATGAGTTTTGATAGGACACCGATATGACAAAGATGTAAACTATAAAAATAGGAGGGTAATTATTATTAACCAGTTATGGAAAGAAAAAAAAACGAGCGGAATCCACATCTTCTTTTGCCCCCAATAAATCCAACGTTACGATGAAATTTGTATCTGATGTTGTGTATAAACATTTCGTTCACGAACAAAGATACTAATTTCTTACAACACAACACTACGCCGCTCTAGCGCCGCACGATCTACCCGCTGGCTTCGAGACCGGGTCTGCGTTGCCGCGTCATTTCCTGCGGCGCCGCGCCGCCGCCCGCCCCAGCACCGCAATCGCTGACTTCGAGACCAAGGCCTTAGAGCGCGGCGCGGGGCGAGGAACAAGCGGGTTGCTCGCTAGACGATACGTTGTCTGAAACTTACGTAGTAGACACAGAGAACGGGGCGTGAAATGGTCCCCGTGGCCATTTTATGATTTTACAACTTCGGATGGCCATATCAACCCAATCCCTTTGTGAAGACGGCTTGTCCAGCTGCTCATCGCCGACAAAAAATAGTAACCATGCAACTAGTGCCTCTGAAGTGAACGAGACGTGGAAATTGCTGCACTCCATTAAATTAATCCTTTAACAGCTGTTAACCCACTTCAATAAAAATATTTTTACTCAGGAAATAATTTGTTTCCACAAGAGATCGCTCTACAACTGACGCTAGTGTTGAGTTTATAGATAAGATATTTAATGCCTCGGAGGATTTACATGATGCTTTAACCTTTTTTTGGAACTTATCAAAGGCGTTTGATTGCGTTTTTCACGAAATTACATCACCATAGAAATAGAAATACTGCTCTGAATCTTCTTATTTTTTATTTGGGTAATAGGATCTAGAGAGTGGCCGTTAATGGTAAGAGATCTTCGGGGTCTGTGGTGACATTAGGGAGTTCCACAAGGTTCAATACTTGGCCCGTTCCTATTCCTCGTTTATACTAATGACCTACCAAATCTCATAAAAGATAGTCAGGCGATTTTGTTATTTACGTATACAAATCCCACATCACTCTTATTCAAACTTAAACTGCAAAAGCAGCAGCCGGTTACTGACGACGCTCTCTCTGAAAGGGTGCACTGATTTAATGTTAATAACTTACTCTTGAACGAGAAAAAGATTAAATGTATAAGATTTTTGTCACATAATGTTAAGTGGTGAAAACCAGTGTGTACTAATAAATGAAGAGGAGTTGGATCTTGTGGACACCACCGTGTTTGTTGGGGTATGATGTCCAACAGTGAATAATGTTATGTTATTGTTTATGTTAAATGAGTAGAAGACCTGAGATGAGTTGAGTAAAGGTTTTATTGCTACTAAATTTAAAATATTGTAATGCAATAAGGTAATGAATGTTGACATAAATAATTGCAACATTTCACTGTTAGAATGAAGTTATTATAACAAGAGGTCAATGTACAGCGTAGCCTTAGAGCGTAGCTCGTACATATTGCCCACTCTCAAAAGATAACTAAGTTTATGCATCGAAAACGATTTTAAGAAAATAAATATATATATATTTATCTTATTTTTATATATTATATTAGAATATAAAAATGTAAAAAAGGAAATACAATCTAAGCTTTAAAATGTTAAATCACAACGCGCAGTAGGTTGCTTTACCGACATTCAAACTATCTTCGTATTTCAAAAGAGGGGTATTTGGACAATTGATAACTTTAGTTGTCGTTGCACATTCACTGAGAGCAACGCGATCGACGCATAGAAGTAATAAGTAACTACGTACATATAAAGTCCTTGGATCGACGACACAGAGTCTTCAGCGGTCGCATTGCTCTATGCAACACACCAAGCTAAAATTACGACACATCTTATCATCTTATCGATACAAAAAAAAACCTCAATTTCAAGGACTTACACTTACTTACTTGTACATACTACTTACTTCTATGATAATTAAAACTACATACTCCATGTTCCTTACAGAATCTGTGACTGTCATTTTCTGACTGATATTGTCTAAAATGTTTACAAATATTTTATATCGTTTTATTTTTATACATATTATATGTTTTTATAATGAATTTATATACACTGAATGCTCATTATTATCGCGAGTCAAAAACCCTGTCGAGCAATTTTCAAACACTACTTTAGCGTACATGCAAAAAAAGGCACAAAATGTTTTCAGATACGAACCATATAAAGGTACATCCAATGTTTTCCTTATTTTGAGCATCGCGTTGTAATCTATACTCTGGCTACCTTCATTACACGTGTAGATATGTAGATTCGTAACATAATAACACCGTTGTAATTTCCTTTAATTGTACGTCATCATGAGTTTGTCCATAATTGCACATGTAAAACATTTGGTTTCCCCGAAGACGTCACCAAAACGTAGCCAGGATACGAACGGTGAAAAGTGAACATCGGGAAGCGCCCGTGTAGCTCCTTGCTTTGCTATACTTCCTCGTGATCATTGATACTAGTACTGCAGGCTTGCGCCAGTTATCGGGGTTCCCTACGTGACATCGAAACTCAATACATCGAATGTCGCAGCATCGAAAACGGTGCATCGAAGGGTCACATAATCGATGGTACGCTACATCGAATGTCGTGAAATCGAATGGTTACAGTATCGAACGGTCACATAATCGATGGTACGCTACATCGAATGTCGTGAAATCGAATTTTTACAGTATTGAATGGTTACAGCATAGACTGGTTGCAAAATCGATGGGTTATTGCATCTTAAGATTGTTGTATCCATTAGTTAAAGCACCGAATAAAAATAAATTAAACACACAAGAAAACAATATTAATAAAAAAAAACATGTTTAACTGTTATGCAATTCGCTGTGATGAGAAATTGATACGGTAACCATTCGATTTAACGACATTCGATGTAGCGTACCATCGATATCGTAAACTTTCGATGTCAAGACTTTCGATGTGGCGTACCATCGATGTAGAGTACCATCGATTATATGACCCTTCGATGTACCGTTTTCGATGTTGCGACTTGCGACATTCGATGTATTGAGTTTCGATGTCACGTAGGGAACCCCAGTTATCGTTAGCCAAGACGAACAGAGTGAGTCCCTTGTCCACTACGACCACATCTCGGTGCATCTCCCCTTCAGCTTGGAGGAAATACTCCCTGTGACTGTACACTTTGAGGTTGTGTAGGGTCTTAGCCACAGAACAGATAAAAGACGTTAGAAGGGCCTTGTGGGCGGGGCAGGCGCGCCGCACATATGAGCAGACGCTCATATGTCAACCGAAATTTGTTTTACCGGTCAACAGTCGCGCTCTTATTGTGACAGCGTACGGAGATCCGCGAAAAAAAAGAATTATGCCGTCTTGCATTATTATAACGTGACGGAAAAGAAGCTAGTTGAGTAGTGTAGCCAGAGAAGGGATTTCTTTTCACCGGCATGTCCAAAAACCTTATAATATCAGTGATATTTGTAATTATTGCAATAGTATTATGTAATTTGTAGAAAAAACGATACAATCGCACACAGATGCAAAATTATACATTGCTTGCAATACATGGGTACCATCTTGTACTACGTGAGCGACAGCGCAATGTATTGCGTTCAATGCGAAAGTCGAGTGCAGCGAGCAATTGTTTTAGTTCAGCGAAATCCATACGTATCGATAGTGTTGTACCAAGTTGTAAACAATATCGGTATTAAATATGTGTGTATATCTACAAATGATTATTATCAGTAATATTATAATTAAAATAACTTTGTTTATTGCCACGAATTATATGTTACATTTTATTTTTAGGTTTCCAACAGGTCCAGACAAAAGAAAACTGGATTGAGACAACTGGTAGAATTGAATGGATACCTATTAAATGTGGCACAATTTGTTCTTAACATTTTGCAGAAAATTATGTTATTACAATTCACAGGGTTATTCAAATTAAATTAATTAAATTATACATATTATGTTAATACGCCTACGGGAAAACAAAAATCGAAATTTCTTTAGTTTTTTGCAAATTGTAGCTTTTATTTACGTTTATACTATTCAAAATGCGATTTGCGCCGGTAACGGTTACTCAATAATATATTCAATATGAAAGTCGTAAGTATACCTACTTTTCTAGGTTTACGATGCTCGAAAATAGAATTGTTTCCGAAAAAAACATGTTATGTAGTGCATTATGATGATGATTCATAATAATTGACATGATTTTATTGATTATTTTTAGCAAACTTAGTATCGTTACGGGTGCAAACAACATAATTCTGACATAAAACAGACCTGCAATTAGCAAAAAACTAAAGAAAATTTGAATTTCACGGCTTTATCGGATGTTCCCCTTAATTTGACATTATTATTTATATGTGTTGAGGAAGTTCACACTATTTGTACCCCGTTCGAGGGTCTCAAAATTAGAGCGAAAAATTGCAAAACTTAGGGCCGATTTTTCAATCCTCAGATAAACAGACAAATAGCATTTATTCAACAGATAGCAAAAAAATGATTTTTCAATCGTCAGATAGGCTTTATTCGACGAATAATTTGACTACCTGAGGAATAACTTTATCTTTTTCTTTGACGGCCAGATAACCGCTTATTCAGTAGATAGTTTTATTCGATGACTGATGATGTAAACAAAAAATATAATTTTACTAGACAATTCTTGGGTTTGCGTTTTCATCAAAGTAAAATGGATGTATATTATTTGATAGCACTGATGATCTGGTAATAATTGAGCAAGAAGCTCTGATGAATGAATTCATAAATCCAGGAAGGAAAGTAAGAATTGTCACATCCAGGCCCAATCATTTTCCGCCGGAGAGCGCGCGACGTTCTCCGGCCACCCTAGTGTGTGGCCTGCGGGTGGCGGGTTATTGGACCTGACGCCCGACCAGTAACAGGCCCGAGAAGGCGGCGCGCAGTATTCCGTGCGCGCCTCTCAGAAGGACGTGGAACGAAGCCCCACAGAAGGAGAGGTCCGACAGGGGCTGGCGGACCGAGGCCTGCTGGGGATGCAGTGCATGCAGCTGCGAATCCCACGACCCCGGCCATAGGTGAGGAGAAGGCACACCGTGGGTTTTTAGCTAGTGAGTGTCCGGCATACATAACCTTTCGCCTTTCCCGGGCGGAGGGAATCAATGAGGATAAAGGCATGATAAAAAAAAACATGCCCAATCATTTTACAGTGTGGGATTCAAAAGAATTCCATCGCCAATTCAGACTTTTAGAGTCTGTGCAATATTTACTTATAAATAATGGTAGAGGATAAAATCAAGCATCAAACAAAGGTTAAGTTTTCAATCGTTTATTATACAAAAATTACTGCGAAATGGGTTCATGGCTACATAACAGAGCTGTAGTAATTGATAGTGTAAATCTTCCTAGCGAACTATGTTGGGAATTTGGGATCGTCTGCCAGTGTGACCGGATGCAGTCAAATACCAGTATTTCATATGAAGCGACTGCCTATCTGACCTTCATCACCCAGTTAGTAGATAACACGATAGCTCTTGGTGGAACTGGTAGTCAGACTTTCGGGCTTCGGTTCTGTACATTTCCTGTCTGCATAGAGGACTTTTTTTGGTACTTTTTTTAATTCCCTCATACTTAAGTTTTAATGTATTCCATGAAAGGACACTGGTTGCGATTCCACCTGAATTTAATGAGCTCTCAGTTTTTCTCCATGTAGATCCTTTTCTTTGTCTTTATTCGTCACCGCATCGGTCTTCTTATTTCTATAACGTGTTTGTATTTTTCGATTAAACTTATGAGGAATTGAATTACAGCACTATTAAAATTCGCCGAACGCTCTCTATTTTTTTGATTCCATTGTAATAAACATATAAATATAATATAATATTGATTTACAATCAAAATATATAACATGACATGACAGGAAGATAGTCTGACAGTGTCATTTTTGCCATACAGGTAATTAATGTACTCTAGACTCTGTGCAGGTAATTGAAATAGTCTGGCCTGCTCTAACGTTCGTTTATGCCTTATATTTATCTCACCTCCCTGAAGTTAGCGTTGCTAAAGTCAATGAAATCGGTCAGATAGTAATTCGTGAGATAAATGGCAATTGAAAAATTGACAAACAATTATCAGGCAGATAAACAGCCAAATAACTTTATTCGTCAGGTAGTTATCAGGCATTTTATCTGAGGATTGAAAAATCGGCCCTTAATGTAACAAAATTACAGTAATTTTATCGATATAAGTAATCGACCTTTTGGTCGCCGTAACATGTATGAGAAATAAATTTGAATTTGCGCGTGTGTGAGTGTACGTCGAACACAGTATTTGCGTTAGTGTGACAACTAATAGCAAACTCGAAATCTATGTGCGTGTGGTTTATTTGTGTGCGTAATGCGCGTACGTATTGGGCTCTTGCTTGTAGTAGAGTTAAAGAGTGGGAGAAAAGCGGCGACACGCGTTCTAATACAAATCAGGAACTATTTCCTTTCTAACCTCTTTATCTGTTCTGTGGTCTTAGCGTTTAAAAAGCCTCGACTCCCACTTCCGCGGAATGTGGGGCCTCATCGCTGAAGAGCGTGACTGATGCATTCGATGTGCAGTCAGTAGTGCACGGACCCTTCTATCCAGGGCATCAAGATCCGTCTGAGCCCACTTGAGTATGCCGAAAGAGTACATCAAGACCGGCATGACCCAACCATTGAAGGCGTGTACCTTGTCTCCTCCTGATAAAGACTTTTCAGTACTTTATTCAGACGGCCAAAGAAACGCTCCCGGAACGATTTGTCTTGTCCGCCTCACTGATGCCTAGGCATGAGGTTATATGTACATAGAGCCTCTACAGATAGAGGCTCTAGAGCATCCGACGTACCGAAGTATTTGTAGGTCTCAGTTGGGGGGAGGGATCTAAGTTGACATAATAAGTGTTATTATGACGTTTATTCATTGTACAAACTTATAAATTATTTTTGTGGCAGAATCATCGAATATCGATGGAGCCATAAAAATTAAACTTGAAATTATATTTTTAAATACATTTCATAAAAAAACAATAAGTACACATTTAAAATATAAAAAATAATAGCCCACAATCATCGGGAACAGGGTCCAAGCTACTCGGCGGTCGGGGCTCTAGAGAGAGGAACTTGCTAACAATACGCGCCGTGTCCAGAAGTACCGCTTTTTAAATCAAACCCTTGATCCAGCTACCTAACAAAAGCCTCATCAGATGTGGCTATTAAGCCGTTGCTTGTAACCGTTATCGGCACAATGACTGCTGAGTCAACATCCTGCATTCCTGAATGCCGACAACCTCGTGTGCCAAATCAAGATATTTGTTTTTTTTATCATTTTCGGCTTTTACGAGATTCTCGTCATGCGGGAGTCGGGACAGTGATATCAACAATCATCGAGCGGCGTTTTAATAGATCTATCACCACAAAGCCAGACTTCTTGGCAACAATAGTCCTATCGGTGACGATAGATCTGGGTCGGACGCATACTTGCAGTTTGGTACTTCTGTGTAGCAAGACGAGAACAACCAGAGATAATATGTCGGATAGATACACTGGGACAGTGGCATGCCCGACAGATGTCAACCTTCCGTGCCGTCCTTCACAATATATTTTGTACAAATTGTTCATCATCACAGCTTCGTCCATAATTGCACAAACAAAACCTTCGGTTTCTCCGAAGAGGTCACCGAAACGTAGCCAGGCTACGGTCGCTATAAAATCTACATCGGGCCCATGAAAGGTGCGATAGGAGCGTCTGTGGAGCTCCTTGCTCCGCGATATCTCCACGCGAACATTAGCATCAAGTTCTAAAATTCATGTGTTCCAGTTCTCTTTAGTCAAGGATAGCGCTGTGAGTCCTTTGCCCACTGCAAGTACATCTCGATGCATCTCCACGTCAGCTTGGGAGAAGTTTTCTCTAAGTAGGTATTTGTAGGTCTCTGTTGGAGAAAGCGATCTAAGGTATATAGAGTCCGAAATTTGGGTTCCCACAGTTTCCATAATCCACCCTCGCTTTACATGCATGACTGCACATTTGTCCCCACCAAATTCCATCCTGATGGAGTTACTGAAAGTTTTAGCTACCTTCAGTAACTTCAACAGTTGCAAATTGTTGGGGGCATAGACTTTCAGATCGTCGATGTAAAGGAGGTGTGATATTACATACACATTATTATTATAATAATTACAGGACACAGAACACTATGGAGACCCACACGTACATATAGTTCTACAAAATATAGTGCAAATCAAGACAGCTCATTACGTCGTAATATGAAACCTACGATAAATATACAATACGGATATAATACTGCACGACAGACTACCGATTCTAAATCAACGAAGAAATCTTATTGGCATCATTTTGACGAAGATGAAGAGGCTTGGCCGAAAGTAGTATTAATAATATCAAGTACAGAAAGAACAACAACATCAAGAAAATCAACAAACACTTTTGCTAGTTATTTTCCCCACTTAAACAAACACTTAACCACAGAAGATGCTGATGATCAAAACAATATTGATGACGATGACACCGATGATACTTCTACAAATCATACATCTGTTATGAATTGGATTCCTATAAATTTTAAGACCACAGGCGTTAGTGTTACTACTGATACGGATTCTGATGACGAAGATGAAATGGAGACAGAAGACCTTGAAGAACGTACTAGTATATTAAGAACAAATTCATCGACCACAACAAGTACCACGTCGGCTACTACTATGGGTACGATGATAACTCGTCCGACGACAACCACGGATACGCCAAAAAAACGACTAACCTCTGCAGAGACCCGGTGCTACCACTGCGGCTTGAACATTTCAAATAATGGTATTGATTACCCAAGCTGCTACCAAGTTTTTGATTCACCCAATCGCCGTTACGTAGGTCTCAAAAAGCATTGCAAAATAACATGTAGTGTATCTTTCTTTCGCTGGCTGACTGGTACTGGAGCACCATTTCGAAAAAAAGGTACCTACTTTGCCAATACGTGCACCTAAATGTCCACTACCTTCCAATAGGGTTCTACAATGAATATTCCAGAAGAATGTTCCCACAACCATCACACAGCAGCCTAGTGATCGCAGTTTGGTATTGATGAGTGTAGCAATCAAATAGAGATTTTATCCGGGATACTGCAGTCATTTCGACAAACTTATGATCGAATATCATTTCGCAGACAACGATTATTATGTCATTTGCAGATATTTCAATTGAAATACTAAGTATTTTGGTTTGGTAACTTACCTCCGGTCTGAATTGAGAATTCGGGATAAGCAATAATTAGGGCCCTATCTCACTAGGACACCATGGTGGCGGAAACCGGTCGCACCACCACCATCTAAGGGCCTTTTTACTGTGACGCGGGTTTGCGCCCGCGTGCGTGCGTCACCCGCATGCGTGGCGCTCGCAGTTCACCTTTTCGGGCGTGTTTCGCGCATCACAATAAATACATCTATGAAAAGGTGTAATTCAGGCGCCACGGGTGCGGGTGACACACGCATGCGGGCACGAGCCCGCGTCACAGTAAAAAGGCCCTTTGAACTAGGAAAACTTTTCTTAGAATTTTGTTTGTTGATTACTTATCTGGTTAACCTGTCAAACGACAAAACAAAATTATCATCGAAACTTGAAAGGTATATATTTATACGATTGATAATAGGCTGACCAAAATTGTGGCCATCTTTCTAACGTTAATAATTAGATGGAGAATAATTTGACGAACAAAAGTTAATATGCTGTAACATAACCTAACATCAGTCTGAACCGAGATAAATGAAATCATAAGATTTTATTGAAACGCCGCAACATAATACATAAAGAAATAAAAACAAACTAAACTTAATTACAAGTGTCACAATGGGCGGTCTTATTGCTTAAAGCGATCTCTTCCAGACAACCGTGGATGGAGAGGAATAACACAATAAAGTATATCATCTCGGACTGCATTTGTAGAAAAATCGTTTATCAATTCATTTTTGTGATAGGCTATCATATATCGACTAATGTTTCAACGATGGCCGCGGTATTAAACCAAATGCACCACTTCTCCCGCAGTAATTTGGTCATTGTCTTTTACAAATACATATTATTGTTATGTTAAATTTTCAATTTGTCGACATGAATATTAAAGAAATAAAATGTAAGATTTAGGTAAATGTAGACTGCCTCGTTGGTCTAGTGCGACTGCTGAGCGTGAGGTCCTGGGTTCGATCCCCAGGTCGGGCAAAGTGTTATTGGGTTTTTCCGTGTGGAATTTCTCAGTAGCAGCCCGGAGTCTGGATTTGTGCCCGGTTGATGGCTATTGCCATTGCGGGAACACAGGCCAGATGTTAAGTTAATGTTAAAATGTAAGATGTAAATGAATGAGCAATGAGACCATTATTTTAGCACACCGATTAAAATATTTCTAATTTGATCTTAATACGACTCGGCGCATCCCGACTACACTTGGGTAGACTCTGTCCTACCCTAGTGTTATTTAAAAACGTGGAGCTAGAAGCTCGCGAAGGAGGTCCTGAGTGAAACAAGTGCCCGAGCGTAGCGCTGTCGAGTGTGCAAGCGAAGCGAAGGCGCGACAAAGCGAGTCTTCTGGCAGAGCACACTCAGAAACTATTGCATGTGTGCTTGCTTGCTTGCATGATACATGCTTGCTTGTCTGTGCACTTTCTGTTAAAGCTAAAAGGTAGGGTAATGTGTGCGAAACAAACCATAGCAAAATGTTATTTTAGGCTCCGACGCTTAATACCACAATCGCTAAATACCAGATTCGCAAATTACCAGACTCGCAAAACACCGGATTTGCCATATACCAGATATGCAAAATACCAGAAACGCAAAATAACAGATTTTGTACAGTTGAAAACAAAATTTTAATTGAAAAAATAAATAAAGACTAAAGTTTAAATTTTTTTTTTTTTTTTTAATTAAAAATTCTGTACAAATTCTGTAATTTTAAACCTTATTTATACGCTTTAGAACTCATAATTACCGTACTGCGGAACGCTTCGGCATGCTGCGGCATGACGAAGCATCCCGCGGTATGCTAAGCAAATACAAGTGCTAAAGTAATTAAAATGTGATGTTCATTTTTCTAATAATTTAATAACTTACAAATAAATAGGTACTATTATTGTATGCCTTGCAACACCCTTACAGGGTCTATGTATGTTTGAGATAACTATTCTATAAGTTCTCTGTAAACTACATTGTGCAATAAATAAATAAATAAATAAAATAAGGTTTAAAATTATTTGAATTTAATCAATTCTTTGCCATGCCCGCCCGCCAGTGGGCGCAGGCCCTTATTTTGCGTTTCCGGTATTTTGCAACATCATCATCTCATAAATCAAAGCAAAAGTGGCCAGTGCAGTTTATAGTGACCTTTTTTGTATAGCGCTCTCATTTATATATCGAAGAAATAGTTACTAATACAGAATATTCTATAAACATAACTCAATTGTTTAGGACTGTACTTTCAGTATTTTGCGTTTCTGGTATTTTGCATATCTGGTATAGGGCAAATCCGGTGTTTTGCGAGTCTGGTAATTTGCGAATCTGGTATTTAGCGATTCTGGTATTAAGCGTCGGAGCCATGTTATTTTAGATGAAGTATATTAGTCAATAGAAAAAGATGGGTAGGTACCAAAACACGACGAATTGTAGGTTTGACAAATTAGTTAGCTACCATTTAAAATTTCTAACAAAACAAAATGTGTAAAAAGTATGTCTGTGAAATAAATGTTCGGTAAACTCAGCAAAGTGAAATTATGGGAAACGTTATTTGCGAAACAATATTCGATTAAAAGTTTGTCGATATCTCATTAGTTTTTTTATCCTCCTTATTCTGGCAATTATGGCAAGCAACTACTGAGCAAAAAAACTTCGAAGCCTAAGGTGCGTCCACATTGCAAGCCTAGCGCGGTTGCGACGACGGGCGCGATATATCAAACATATGAAACCGCCGTTTGCGTCCATAGTGAAGTGTGCGTCTACACTGAACGCGCGGTGACTAGGGCCTGTGGCGGGCGCGACGGCGGGCGGCGGCGGCGCCGGAGGCGTGCGGTGGCCACAGTGGCACAGTGACGTGCGAGCCGTTGTAGCGCTAAGGGGCCGTCTCTACGAGCGAGAGAATCACGGCTATATTATCGTCGTGCCACGTATTTCTATACACTCTCTTAGAACGTGTCTACACACGGCGATGTCATCGCGGCGATAGTTAGTATTGAATTTGATGGCACGGCGAGAATATCGCCACGATTCACTCGCTCGTGGAGATGGCGCCTAAGGCGTATTTCAGGTGTTGCAAACCATGGATGAGAATTTGATATTTTTATTAGATAGTCTTCACCTAAGTAGGTGATTAGGAAGTTTTATTAGAGTTAAAGGATTTCAATCATTGTTATGCTTTTCTTCTACGTCCCGATTTTTTCGTCCATTTTTGACATTGGCTCTGACTGGACTAAACTGACATGCTTTCCAACGTGTGTATGCCAAGTATAATAACCAGCCAACGTTGGTACTAACATTGGGGCCAATGTGTAGAGCCGGACTTACGCTATTTGTTGTGGCTTGCGGCAGCCTATTAGCCGGATCCACACCAGACGATCCAATTATGGATCGCCGATCCCGCGATTCGCGATCCGGGAGCATGGCTTGAATTTTCTTGCGATCCTGCCGCGCCGCTTCAACACGCTCCAGCCGATCCATAATAGGATTCCATATCTTTTGATCACAGACCATACGTTTGATCGCGCGCTCCACACACAACCGTCCACACCACGCGCACCAAGAGACTGAGGCACCTTTGTGCTTAATCTAAAAACCGACAACCAACGGATCGCTCGCGGCAAGAAGCGTGCGCTCCTGCCGCGCAGTTTGGATCGCGCGAGACACGTCCACACCAAAAGCTCCTGTGGAGCGCGCTCCTGCACGATCGTAGCGCGTTGGATCGTATGGTGTGGATCCGGCTATTGAATTTCACCGATTGGAGCTAAGTCCGCATCAAAAAATAACACAACACACATCAAACAATATTTCAAAGCGTTACTAACTTTTTACTTTCAGGTGGTTGTTTTAAACGGTTTCTTGATTTTGGCGAAATGTACAATGAGAGGGGCTGTCGGATGATGGAACCGCAACTGGGAATGAGTTTTGCGTCCATCAGATTTAAGAGGCTTGAGCGGTCATTGCATAACGTGGAGGATGGTTGCGTCTCGAGCCCACATGCCTCTTTGACCCCCTTCACAAGAGCAATTTCCTTGTACTCAAGATATCATGTCTGCGTCTGCAGCGGCAGATACTGCAACGGTGCGACCAGTCTTAATGTAAATTCCATTATGTTTTTATTTTTTAACATATTTACAAGTATATACTAAAATTAAGTGTTGTTTTTTTGCTAATCTACTCTCTACTGTAAACTCGTCATCTACTTGCATTATACTGAACTATAGAAGAGATGATACACAGTGCAGTCCCGGTCGGCCCGACGCTAGCCGTCTCGTCGCATCTCGTCGGCGCCGCACCATGCGGGAAGACAATTGCAGCGCGGCAGGGCGAGGAACGAGCGAGACGCTAGACGTAGTGTTGTCTGGAATTCATATGTAGTAGCCACAGAGAACGGGACGTGAAAACGTCCCGCTCGGCGGGACGGAGCCTCGCAGCCATAGCGTTTGAGTACATTGTTTTTTTTTAGCCAATATCAACAAAAGCAAGACCACATCTGAATCGCTTCGCATTTTAGTAAAAAATGCTAGAGAAATCACACCGAGAGCGATAGCGACAGGGTGGCCGGTGTGAAGCCAATGGCAATGACACTGCCGCGCTCGCAGTGTGACATGCACGTCGCGTTGCAATAGAAAGAATTCCATTCCAACACTTTTCAGTTTTAAACTTGAAAGGCAGACGCTGTTTTTATTTATTTATTAATAGGTACACCAACAGTACATACATTTTACACTTAAATAATAAAAGTACATGGGTTATGGTTCCTATGTAAATACCAATTACAGGTGTACACAGCATTCGCATGAAAACAATCAAGCATCGTACAAGTTATATAAAATAAAAATAAAATGTAACATAAAATTAACAAACAGTAAAATCAATTAATTAGCGAAACTACTACTTATGACAGTTTAAATGTCTGTTCATGGGAATAGAACAGGCTTCTGAATTTCGGTAGGGAACTAAAGAACACGCCCAAGTCGGGCAGCTTTGAATTAAGTTCATTGAATGAACACACATCCTAGACACTGGTGAGTGTCTCTCAATGTTACTTCTGCAGGACGGCGGTTGGAACAGTCTAGAAATTGGCTGTCTAGGAATATTGAACGGGACCGACAACATGACACGTTCTAGCAACTGTTCACAATCAATTTGACTATTGACAACCTTAAATAGAAAAACCAAGTCATGGACAGTGCGACGGTTTCAAAGCGACTCAATATGAAAGAAAGCTAAGCGCTGTTCATATGGACATCTGTGGGATATTCCTGGGGACACGTAAGCAATATGTCTTGTGAACGCTCGCTGGATGTTCTCGAGACGTTTTCTTCCGGCAATAGGTTATCCAGTCCATTTAACACCCCTTCCCATAGACCAGATATTTTTCACCATATTTTACAATAGTTTTGCACCCACCTCGGACGGTCCATGACTGTACTCCAATAGTGCAACCGTGGATAGTCACCGGTTGGTGCCCCACCCCATTTTAGATTAAAGTTCTCAAAGGGGCCTCTGCACGTTGGACCTGTGTCCCCCGTATGCCTTCCGAAGGACCGGAGATCTTCCTTCTTGTGATTCTAGAGAGATAGAAAGAATTCAATTTGATTTTGTTTGCTCCGGATCTGAGTTTCACTTCTATGAAGTTAGTGCAGATAGGTACATACCTACAAAACATTTACATTAGGTATACAAGGTTAATCGGAAAGGGGGCATCAATCCGCTGGCCACTTGAAATATCACTAATGATATGAATAAAAAAATCAAAAATCCTTCGTCACTTAAAATCAGAAAATGGGACGTCTATTCCGTGACCTCAAATGTGAACTAAAATGTATACACAGCTGCCCATAGCTGAAGATAGATAGATTTTAGCGTATTTTTTATGAATTTTTTGGACAGCTATTTCTCTTAAACTATTTACTTTTGTGGAAAGTTGTAGAACAAAAGTTATTCATTATTATATATACTTTAGCGCCCTTTCGGATTAGTACCCCCTTTCCGACTAATCTTGTATACAGACTACTATAACATAAATATTATGAATTAACTTTTTCTCGGCAAATCCCTTTCAGACCGCCCAACATCTATTTACTAAAACAGAAATTCTAAATTCCGAATCCCAAAAGCACGAACAAACATAAAAATCAGCCACTGAATGTACTTTAGGATGGCTCGCTAAATCGTCCTCAAAAAAAAAACGACGCTACCCCTGGCTTAGGGATGTCGGAAGTAAAAAAAAATATCGATATTTCGATATATCGATATTTATTAAAATATCAATATCGACTTCGATATCACGAGGAAAAAATATCGATATATCGATATATCGGTCAAATTTTCAGAGATTTTCGGTTTTAAATAATAATGTATTTAGTTCAGTCTGGCTCAATAATAGGTATTTTTTATACAAAATGCACATTATTTTAATGTATGAGAATCTTAATAAAAACGAAGGTAATTCAATCATTATTCCTTTTTATTAGGCAAAATCGATACTTCAGTACGTCCGGCGCACCCTGGGAGGCTAAATTAGCTGCATTGTTACTGGCTGCAGCAGCTAGTGCCAGTCATAGACAGCACAGTTCCTTTTTTCCGTTCGTTCTTATCTTTTACGTCTTTTTTCTGCTAAATATACTGGTAAAAAATTTAATTTGAAAAAAAAAATCGTTTTTGATTCGATTTCGATATTGAATATTTTGTATCGATATATCGATGTATCGGATTAAAATATATCGGGTAAAAATATCGATATATCAAATCAAAAATATCGATATTTCGATATATCGATATTTTTTCAACAAGCCTACCCTGGCTGCGCGAGCGCACGGCATTCGGCGACGGGCCGCCGTCCGCGCAACATGGCGGGCGCAATCACAGTTATAACGTTCCTTATACTACAATACACGGTCCTCGTACACTCAGAAGTATTGACTCCCAGATATTTTAACTTAGCGTCTAAAAAGAAGATTACGGCGACGGCTACCTGCGGAGACGAAGGACCGGAGTTATACTGTAAATTAGTCGGCGCAAACGCAGATCATGATGAGCATGTGATTCAAGGACAGGTGAGATTGTTTATATTTTTGTGTGTGAATGGGTTTTGTGTACTTTCGCCGCGTGTGTTTTTTTTTTGGGCCAAAGACGAATGTTTGAGGTTTTCGGTAGTTATTTTTATAGTAAGTATTTCGATTATGTTGTAGGATTTATGGGTGTCTATTATTTTCCCGAAACTTTTTATATTGAATTTCAAGTCGCCGAAAACTATTTCCTGAATATCATTTCAAATATTTTTTGATTCACTTAATTATCAATTCATACTTTTTTACATAGTCGAGCAACGTATTTATCGACATTTCATAGAACTAGAAGTTAATCAGGGTATCAATTTATCTAAAAATGATTTACAGAATTAAAAATATACATTTACATGTTGCCTCGAACAGGCTTTCATCGCAGTAACGTTTCATCGAACGATGCAATACACGTAAAATAACTTTGCCGTCCTGAAACCAGGCTTTCAGCGTTCTGTTCCTCACTTCAGAGGGGCAAAGTTATTTGGTACGCGTAAAACAGCTTTGCCACTCTGAAACCAGGCTTTTTAAACTGTATTTTTGATATTATAAAAGTAACTACGAACAACTTGGATGTAGCGCTCGCCGGCCGCTGCAGCGGCATGCTCGCTTAACTCGCTCTTTACTTAGGCTGGTGTTCACCAACATTCATTCTTAGTTACAAAATTAGAAAAATAAATGTTAGGTTAACGGTTGTTTAGAGTATTAATATTAGTAAACACCAGCGTTAGACTTTTTTAGTTAGTTATAGCAGTTTAATAGACATGTTTAATATTTGTATAATAATAGGTACCTACACTAGTTTTAATGACATCTGGGCTAATTTCAATACACAAAAGCTCTATAAAACTTCCTAAATGTATCAATGACGACACTTAAGGTGCAATGGCTGAGTGATTGGCTTCTGCGCTAGGGGTCACAAGTTTGATCTCCGTACGGAGCAATATTAGTATGGCCAGGTATTCCGGGTCTGGGTATTTGAGCATGTGAAATATATTTCTGTAAATGCACCCACGATACAGGAGAAATCTATATAAATAAAAAGAAAAGTCCTGACTGACTGACTGATTGACTGACTCATCAACGCCCAGGCCAAACCCTTGGACCTAGGAAGCTGAAATTTTGCACAGAGGTTCCCTTTATAATGTAGACAAGGAATAAGGAAGGTAAGGAAAGATTTTTCGAAATTCAACCCCTAAAGGAGTTAAATAGGAGATGAAAGTTTGCATGAAAAATCGTCACTTATCGGTTCAAAATTTTACGCAAGCGAAGCTGCGGGCAAAAGCTAGTTCTAAATATCGTAGAATATTAAGTAAAGCCATTATGGACCACAGTGTATAGGGGTCATAAGGATATGGCGCTTATCAGCCATTTAAAGCCACTACCGTAACAATTAGGTCAAAATGGAGAATGTTAGACATGTAGGTTACTACTTATTACCCAACGACCAATACTTAACGTTTTACTATTGAATATTTAGTTGTAGGTACCTAGGCTTGAAGTTATAGGCTTATACTAGTAACATTAATTTAGTATTCATAGGCCATAAAGTTTTTAGTAGTTTTTAACTACTGTTATACTGCTCGTATCATTTATTACAATGACGTGTGGTCCGCGGTTCTCAGGAGGCTAATTCTAACGGTAAGGATACACGGCGACATATTACACTCGACACTCAGTGTCGAGACCGAGTGTCGTAGTGCGTACATACATCTGCCGTTACACTGAGTTGCGCATTAGCTTGGGTTTAAATTCAGTGTCGCGATTGCATTGTGTCGAATGTCAGTATCACTGTGTATCCTTACCGTTACAATATTGTTGCCAAAACGCAACTGAACCACGACCGTTAGTCAGTTTTCACACATTTTCAGGTTAGGTAACTCTGTGTTAGGACTGCGACCTGTCCACGTGAGCAGCTCAGTATCAAGGTGCATCTTTCCAAAAAATGCCCATTGTTTATGATTAAAATACATATCGATGCTTATAAGTATCTTGTCCCTAAGTCATGCCTATTATACAGTTGCATATTGTAAGCGTGAATTTTAAAATATTAAAATAATCACTATACACACACACACACACATGCACGAACACTCCCCAAAACACACACACACTTACATCCACAAACACAGACACACGCATAAACAAACACACATTATGAAACTGTTTTATTTTTTGTAGGGCCGATTTTTCAATCGTCACTTCTTCAGATATCTTATAATTGAGGAATATGTTTGACGTTTTGACATCTTTTGTATAGACAATATGTCAAAATGTAAAATATTTGATGTTGAAGTTATTTGACGATTGAAAAACCAGCCCGTAAGGCGCCTCCCCCATCGAAGTGCCTCCCCCACTTCAGAAAAAAAGCATTATTTCTGTCAACACACAACATATTGAAATTTCGTACATGCAACATTTTAGACAAGTGTTGTAGAAATTTTCGAACACCAAATATCAACACTAGAGCTTCTGGATTGGAACTTTTAGTGATAAATACCAAAAACGGCCGTTTTTAGCATTAATTACTAAAACTTCTAACCTAGGATGTCAAGTGTTGTTTTTTGGTGTTCGAAAATTTCTACAACACTTGACTAAAATGTTGTACTTACGAAATTTTAATATGTTGCGTGTTGACAGAAATAATGTTTTTTTTCTAAAGTGGCACGCACCACTTTCGGTGAGGGAAACGCCTTAATTTATTTTGTTGTTCATCATGCTATATTGTATTGTACGAATAACTGCGTTCATCCCGTTGCAATGTATCCTTCTGTGTCCGACGTTATGAGAGCGCTGGTATAACACAAGTTAAATCTTACATTAGGTACCAGAGTTCATCGGAACACTGCTTACTTATTAGAGCGGTTACGCACTGCATCTGATCCTAATTCGTGAAAATACGGATCTAGAGTCTAAAAATCTCGGACCGAATTCGGATCAGTTTACGGCTACTTCGGTCCGTCAATATTTCTTCCGAATTGGAGACTCACGGTTGATGGAGAGAAATCGGATGACGGAAGTCAGATCTAGTGCGTAAATTACCATACAAATAGTTCTATGACTATTTCGGAACGTATTTTTACGGATACGGATCGGATGCAGTGCGTAACCGATCTTACTTGTACATAATTCTACATCTAAGCATAATGTTCTTGTAAGTGTTTATTATCCAACTTTTTTGGAAAATGAAAATAATTTATTTATTTATTACAAGTTTATAATGAATACCGAACAGTGTAAAACAAGCGGGTAGCGTCTGATAAGAGAGTGATAAGCTATCTCCGTCCCGCTGGCCCAGCATCCGACTGATAACGGGTTCGATGCTCTGGTAGCGCCAAAAGCTCTGCTTTACTTATGTAATCTAGGATGAAGTTGGGAAATTATTCACTTGTGTGGTCGCATATTTATACAGGTAGATCAACCCATAACTTCACGCTGGTGTCGTAATGAGATCAAGGGAATAGGCAGCAACATCGAGAAATATGCTGATTCAGGCATTTCGTTCATTGTTAATGACACCACCAAATAATACCCCCAGGGGTGTGTTTGCCAAAAAGGATTTGTTAATGACACCACCGTAATGTTGGGATGCCACAATTAGTAATAATATCATAATATGAGAGTTGGTGAACACATACTCGTTGTTGCCCTGAAGGACGACACCACTATACTCAATACATTTATTGCACTCCACAAGTTAAATAGATGTTACATTAATATAATACAAGAAACATGTGTGGGCCTTGTCAGGCACGGCAAATGTAGGAGAGAGGAGGAAGTATTAAACTTCTCTAAAACCTAAACTTATAAAAGGGTATTAAACCCTTTTTAATTTGGTATTATTACTTATACTTTATATTAATTTTATGTAATTTCACCAATTTAATTGGGTTTTGAGAATCATATTTGGATTTTATGATTAATTTATTACGGTGCACCTACTAGAGTTAGATATTGGATTTAATTTTATTTATGCTATATTATTTGTAATGTGTTTTAAATATTATTAAAGGTATTTTTTATTAGAGTTTGTAAGATTATAAAAATACAAATACTATTCATAAGTGGTGTCTTTAACAAATCCTTTTTGGCAACCACACCCCTGGGGATATCATTTAGTGGTGTCATTAACAATGAACGAGGCATTTTTGTAAAGCAGGAAATTTTCAAGGACCCTGCAGGTTTCCTTCATAGTACAATGTTCGTTTACAAAAACTGTCAAATTGTTTGATAACAAAAACAAAACCAAATATTTTGACAATACGATTAAAGAAAAATGCAAGTTGCCTGCTTCGAAAAAAAACCGAATAAGTCTATAGCTTTAAAACCAATTACAACGATAGCAAAAACATAGTATAAAGATGCGTGTGTAGCTAAAAGAAACAGAAAAGACACTGCTACATGCTGCAAAACAGCTGAAGTTAATTCTACAAAAAAATGTGAAATCGCAAACTACCTATGAGTTGTTATAACAACTCATAGGTTCGTTTACCGACATGTTGTTATCTGTAATTGGTGCCAAATAAAAGTATTTTTTTATACTGGTAGTCCTGTCTTAAGCCCTTAGAGCAACGCGGTCGACGTAGTCGGGAGTGGCTATACGAAACATTTCCCCTCTTGCGTTTGGCAACAATTTATTTTAGGAGAATTAGGCCCCAGTTCTTATTAGGATACAGGGGCAAAACAAGGAATGTCACTAAAACAGGATTTTGTGTAACATTTTAATTTTTGAAAGGTTTGTAACTTTGTCTTACATATCAATTGTTGAAGATTCAATATGAAGGACTATGATCGTTTTTATGCTTTTCACATAATGCTACATAAAAATATGCGCGAAAACCTAAGTGTTGCTGTACTTAATTTATGTTTGAATTTTTTTGTGACATATTGTTTTGGCCCTGTAGCCTTATAATACTTATTAAAGCTGCCTCAAGATAAATCTAACATTTACCAAATATAACGTAATTCAAGTTAAAATTAGGTGGTGATAAGTAACGGTCTCAAGTAGTTAACTATCAACGTTATCTGTAAACTTTGAACCCGCTATCTCTGTTGAATGAACGTTTATAAATTTTTGGCTGCTTACTAGTTAGCTTTTGGGTTAATGTGAGTAACATATTTCTGAACTTTAACGTTATAACGACCTATTCTTGTAGTCCAGTTAAAATTATTAATTGAACTCTTTGATTACCTACCTACTTATTTATAGCGTGGGCCCGAGGTACCCGAAAGATTTTAACCTTCAATTCCGATGCCTAATTGGAGAAGAAAAGCTAGGATATAGTTTATTGATAAAGCTTAATTTTTGAAATAGTCATTATTTACGGATATTCACAAATCGAAAAATATCTATGGTAACAAGTCTTATGAAGGCGGCGTTGCGACTTTTGTCATACCATACCCCTCTCGCCGTATGTCTTATTTGTCGGGGAGGGTTGTGAAGTGAGAAGTTTCGTATGGACCAAACATTTTATGGAACATCATTTATATCCTGTGTTTACAAAATTAATAAATTGAATTGAATTGAATACAAACTCCATTGAAACATTTAAGAGGCGACCATTAATCGTCCTAATCCCTAACCCCTAGCGGGTTCGGAGAAATTCGGCAAACATCGGCGATCCTCGTGGCCTTTTTGCGGACATGTGGCGGCCAAATGCTCGCGCGCATCCTATCTAACTTAGCTCCTTTGTTTTTATAAACACAACAATGGTTCCAAATTTGAATGGTGTTGAGTTTTTGTTAGAAGTTTCTGGAAATAGAGGTTTTGTGAATGGAGTGGAATATAAATGAAGGGAGTGTGGTATTGATGGCGGTCTTTGTTTTCTTCGTCATGAAGATATGACCGTGTCAAGTTTTTAATATGTGAAACCATTTGAGATAATAGAGCTTCAACTAACTTAGGTGTGAATGGACATTAATAATATAAAATGATAACAGTTGAATCATGCCCACAGCGTCAACCCCTCTAAGGAGGATATTACACTATCAATATAGGATCATACCACTTATATTGACATCTAGAGTCATTTCTGTGTATGGAGAAATGATTCATGTCTTTATTACATTGTTATACACCGTGGGCCGGAGGTAACCGAAAGATTACCTTCGATTCCGATGCCTAATTGGAGAAGAAAAGCTAGGATACACTTTGTTGAATAAAGCTTAATTTTCGAAATATTCATTATTTAAGGAAATTCACAAATCGAAAAATATCTATGGTAACAAGTCCTATGAACGCGGCGTTGCGACTTTTGTCATACCATACCCCTCTCGCAGTATGTCTTATTTGTCGGGGAGGGTTGTGAAGTAAGAAGTTTCTTATCCACTCACACGATAATTTATAAATGTTGCCAGTTAAACGGTATTGTTTACAGGGAAGTACTAAAGTTAATTGATAAAGAAGGTACCGAAAAAAAATGACTTAATTGGTCTTTCGTTGATATAACATTTGACTCATCCATCCATCCAGCACCATCAGAAAGGCGTGGTTAAAATCTTTTGGGTACCTCAAGCCCACGGTGTGTATATCTATGACTCATAGATCTATGATCCTAGATATATTTTATGATAGTGTAATATTCCCCTAAGTTAGTTAATGAAATAATATACCAACTTATGCACAGAGCAGTTTAAATAGCAACGGATTTGTAATCAGATATAATGAAGACAAGAGGGTCGCAGACCTCGCAGTAGTTCGGCGCGTTACTCTATCAACTAAAAGGTTTCGAGCTGACAACCCCTGGATCTGCAATCCGAAGCCCTAACCGTCGCTTGAGCTACTCAATCAATACTACCGCGCACGCGTAATTAGGGTTACCACCCGTACTCTATTATAGAGTATTGTACTCTATTTCACGTAGGTGTACTTTATAATAAATGATGGAATCAGGCGTTACTTTGCGGAAATCCATGACATATAACAATGCTAATAGAAAGATTGATTCTTTCTGCCCACAAGTATGTGCACATGCAGAAAGATTGATTCTTTCTGCATGTGCATATACTTGTGGGCGGGAGGGTGGTGCTGCATACTGTATCCAAGCTAGCGATCTTGTTCAGCGGAATTATAGCTAGATATTCTATTTGCATTTTCGTATGTTCTATATAATCTAAGACAGTTATAAAGTATGCTATAATACTCTTTTTACCTGACACCATTCTCATTTGATTCTCATCCTACTAGTTAAACTTTTTTGGCATAGTTTACTTACTCTACGGTCCATGGCTGTAATTGAAACATTCGCACATTTTTGAAAGAATCGCAACATGTTTTCAAGAATCTAGAAGCGATGAAAAATAGGTGTGTAAACATAAATAATAAAAGTACTTTTTTTTATACATCGTACTTTATTTTTGCTATCCCAAAACACAAATGTACTTATATTGCTCGAAAAAAGGTGGCAACCCTAGGCGCAATATATCATTCTCTTACTGGATAGATTTTACATTTTTAAAGATCACATCTTAACGGTTTGGTCATTTTTGGTTAGTCGATAGATCGCTATACCAATCTTATTAGGGAATGTTGTAAAAGAAAGAAAAAATAAATAATGTTTTTTTTTTATTTGGACGCATTACTAAAGGGTATTTCGGGCCTTTTTACTGTCATGCGGGTTCGTGCCCGCGTGCGTGCGTCACCCGCATGCGTGGCGCTCGCAGTTCACCTTTTCGTGCGTGTTTCACGCATCACAATGACATGTATGAAAAGGTGAAATTCAGGCGCCACGAGTGCGGGTGACGCACGCATGCGGGCACGAGCCCGCGTCACAGCAAAAAGGCCCTTACAGCGGTTACGCACTGCATCCGATCCGAATTCGTGAAAATACGTTCCGAAGTAGCCATAGAACTATTTGTATGGTAGTTTACGCACTACATCCGATACATCCGTCATCCGATTTCTATCCGTCATCCGTGAGTCTCTAATTCGGAAGAAATATTGACGGACCGAAGTAGCCCTAGTAATGTTTGTATGAACGCTTTCGCACTACCTCGGATTCAAATCGGACGCCAAATGGATTTGCTAAAATGGCGCCTGAAATGTCTGAATTTGGATCAGAGATCGGAATAGTGCGTAAGCAACATCCGAATTCGGTCCGGGATTTTTACTCTAGATCGATATTTTCACGGATTCGGATCGGATGCAGTGCGTAAAGCAATATCCGAATTCGGTCCGAGTTTTTTATTATCCGTATTTTCTCGGATTCGGATCGGATGCAGTGCGTAATTGCTCTTATTTATTTATTCTTTCGCACAAAATTAGTACAGAGGCGGACTTAAAAACGAGTTTTGAGTTTTTTGAGGTAGTGGTTTCCTTTAATAGTTGACTCCTTTTCTAATCGTCCGTTTATAATTTCTCAGGTGTGCGACATTTGTGATGCAACAAACGAATCCAAGA
Organism: Amphipyra tragopoginis; assembly: GCA_905220435.1. NCBI lineage: Eukaryota > Metazoa > Arthropoda > Insecta > Lepidoptera > Noctuidae > Amphipyra > Amphipyra tragopoginis. The sequence continues at coordinate 6,219,240 of HG991991.1, read as the reverse complement.
AGCACCCTCCGGAGTATGCGGTGGACAGCTCGGAGACCTGGTGGCAGAGTCCACCTCTCTCCAGGGGGATGAAGTACAACGAAGTGAACCTCACCATCGATCTTGGACAGGTACGTTGAAACATATAAAATATAGTTAAAGATATATTCCCTAAGCCTAGGCGTACACTAGGCGACACGCGACACGCGACAGCTCGGCGACTAGACGCGACGACAGGCTGCGACCGACAATTTTCATATATTTTGTCCAAAGCTCCGCACACTTGGCGTCAGAGTCGCGGATTCGCGACGACAAGCTAAGGGAGTCGCACGCGCTCGCTACTTGTCGCCGCGTCAAGTCGCGCTGTGCACGCGCACACACGACGACAGTCGCGCGACAACACAGCGTCAGTCTCGCTCTGAAATAACACGGCCGTCTCTCTCGAATACTCTACTACTAATGATCGCTTCCTACACGACGTCCGTCGTAAAGACTAGTCGCCGACGCAAGCGACAGCACCGCGTCTAATCACGGCGACAAGACACCAGATGCAAACGACAACGCCGCGTCTTGTCACCGCGACTTGACACGGCGACAAGTCGCCCAGTTTATGACGGTCCTTAGTACAAACTAGCGACCCGCCCCGGCTTCGCACGGGTGTAATGTAGATACTAATGCGGTATCAGTGTGAAATTCTTGCCTTTTCTATAATATAATAGGCATGTATTATACATTTAAACTTTCCTCTTGAATCATTCTGTCTATTGATGAAATCCGCATCAAAATCCGTTGCTTAGTTTAAAAGATTTAAGGGCCTATGCACACGACGTTTTTTCTACGCGCCGTCGACGCGCGTTTCCCTCAAACTCCATACTTAATAAACATGAACACGTTTTTATATGTAGTGTGACGGAAACGCGCGTCGAAGGCGCGTAGAAAAGACGTCGTGTGCATAGACTCTAAGTGTACAGACGGCGGAAAGCGACTTTGTTTTATACCTACTGCCTACTATGTAGAGTTGTAGAGATGTAGAGAAGATGGTCTAAACCAAACCTAAGGTAAACGTAGATTTAAAATAAACCCATCACTTTCTAACGTCAACACAAAGAGACGAGGTTATTTAAAAACCTGGGATTTTCTTAGACCATCTTCTATCTATTTAAATAAAAAGAAAAGTCCTGACTGACTGACTCATCAACGCCCAACCCAAACCCTTGGACCTAGAATGCTGAAACTAGACAGGAACAAGGAAGGATTTTTCGAAATTGAACCCCTAAGGGAGTTAAATAGGGGATGAAAGTTTGTATGGAAAATTGTCACTTAACGGGTGCAAAATTTCACACAAGCGAAGCTGCGGGCAAAAGCTAGTTTTTAATAAGAGGGATAGAGATTGCCTTGTCTTACGATCGCAAGGGCCGCATCCCACTGTCAGATCCTGAATTTGATTCCCGAATGGGGCAATGTTATTAAGTTTTTCTGTTAGAATATTCTCACTAGAAGCCCGGGAATTGAATAGTGTCCGATAAATGGCAATGGTCCCCTATTAACGGCAAAATTTTGCTTTACAGCAGTTTACGGTGTACAGGTAACTTTAATTACTGATATTCAAACATTTTCTGTATTTTATTGGATAAGCAGATAATATACAACGTGTAACATAATAAACGAAAACTCTGAATGAAGTTTATTAAGAGTCGGCTGCTGAATCAGTTTCAGCAATTTTTAATATGTATGCTTTTTTTAAACGTTCTAAGATACTTTTTTTGTTGAGATAATCAAAATTGAGCCTTACACCAAGGCCATAACAAATAATTTGAAATGCAGTTAACAATTCATAAATAAATTATATTATTGGCCTATATTTCAATTGTCAGATAACTTTTATCCGCGGAATAAATTTGATATTTTGACACATTTTCTATACAAAAGCTGTCAAAACGTCAAACTTATTCCTCAGATAAAATTGACAATTGAAAAATCAGCCCATAAGCACATAAAAGTTACATTACAGTGTATGTATTATGATAATAACTGAATATTCCAATAGGTTATTTGACTGAAAAAATCTAATTAGTCCGTCAGTTAGATTATCAAAAAATGTTTGACCCGTATTTTTTCTTTTGTTACGTAAACCAAAATTGACGAAGATACGACACTTTTAAAATTGGCCAAACGTCACAAGCAACTACAATTTTTACTTGCTTCTGACGTCACAACCCCCCGAGTTTTGATGCATTTTATCTTTCCAAGTAATCATAGATTTAACAAAAGAAAAAATACGTGTCCATTATTTTTCAAAACTCTAACTGGCGGACTAATTAGATTTGCAATTTATTGATGCTCTCAACATGCCTATTGGGTTGTTTGAGTGTTTGCGTTATTCCTGTTAGGTTCACGTTGTATTGTATAATATATCTACTTATATTTCGTTTTCAAACCTCGATATTCCGGGTCAGATTCCATGCAGGACCTATGGTCACGAGTCGGCATAGGACAATGACTTAACTGTTAATTTATGAGGTTCTAGTGTTATTGGTTTCGTTGAAGATGCATGCAGCTAAACGCATGAGCTTTGAATTGAGGCGAATACGACCCATGGGAGGTCTAGGGGTGTATGTATACAACTAATAAAATTGTAACATCTTTTAATATTTAATTGGAAGAGAACTACACTCTGGAGCAACCAATCCGGGTCACCAACGTAAACCTTGATGATGATGATAGCGTATTCAAAATAAAAAGTTGCATTCAAATAAATGTACGGAGGAGGGAGCGAAAGACAAAATTTTTGATATCCGAGTTTTCTTTTTCCTAAAGTTATTTATACACTGGACCGCAAAGAAAAAGGGTCGGTAAGAAAATCTTCAATATCTTCAAAAGTACCTGACCAAGCTTTATGAAATAAAGACTAAATTAAAGAATATTTTAATGTGCTTAAATGAAAATAAAATAAATAAAAATTAAGGCCTTTTATTTTAAATAAATGTAGAATAAATAAAAATTCGTAGTTTTTCCAGTATATTCATAAGTGTAGATTGGTTACAGATGTGCCGTTTTCACGCATTTTAGTACTTTGTGTTGCCTCCGCAAGCTCGCAATACTGCTGTTATGTCATTTGGCATACTTTTTACTAGGTTTTTGAGGCGGTGCTGCGGAATATTCTGCCATTCCTCTATGAGAGATTTTTCATTTCACGTAGCGTGATTGGTGGCGGATTCCGCTGACGTACACATCGTCCCAGTTCGTCCCATGCATGCTCAATGGGGTTTAAGTCGGGGCTGCGTGCTGGTCACTCCATATGTGTGACACCGACTTCATGAAAATAGGCAAACACTATCTGAGCTGTATGCGGGCGGGTATTGTATTGCATAAAAAACGCCATTCTCGCCCATGTCCACGAAAAATGGACCAACGTAGTCATTCAGAGTTTCAGTGGCATATCTTTCTGCAGTTAAAGTTCCATTTTCTATCACCACTAGCTCAGTGCAGCTTTCGGAAGAAATCCCAGCCCACACGTGAACAGAGCCGTATGGTACTTTTTCTTCTATACAGGCTTGGTTATAGCGTTCTCCCGGTCTTCTGTACACTCTTTTCCTCCAGTCGTGCTTGTATAAACTGTCTGAAAACATAACTCTTGACCAGTCATTCAGAGTCCAATTCTCGTGTTCTCTACCATAACTCAACCTTGAGTTTCTGTGGTGTCTTTCTAGTTTTGGGCCATTTGCAGGTCTTATATGGCTGTATATGTCTTATAATGGCTTTAAATTTGCTTCAGCGAGATGCCGCCTTACTGTATCCGTACTCAGATTGTTTCCTCCAGCTTGTAAATGATGATTCTTTACTTCAAAAGCCGTAAGGAAGCGATTTCTCAAAATTGTTGACACCATATAGCGATCCTCCCGTGCCGTCGTGCACCTAGTTCGGCCTGTTCCTGGTCTTCGAAGATTGGATCCAGTTTCATGGTAACGCTGGAGTACTCGCTGAACTGTAGAAAGAGTCACACCGACAGTTCTCGCTGTATTTCGCTGACTGTGCCCGTCTTCAAGCATTGTCAGGATCCTGGTACATTCTTCAGGTTAACGACATGATGACTTCAGAATAATAAAATTTATAAGGTAGAGACACCATATTTATAACTTTTTTTATTGCAAAACTAAAACAAACGCGAAACAATTGATTTGATTTTTTTGGTACTAAATCCAAAAACGACCATTATTTAGCATTTTCAGTTTTTTATACAATTATCAAAAATAAATGAAAAGGTTATATATATTATTTTATGTGGCATTAAATATTCTTTAATTTAGTCTTTATTTCATAAAGCTAGGTCAGGTACTTTTGAAGATATTGAAGATTTTCTAACCGACCCTTTTTCTTTGCGGTCCAGTGTATTATTTTATTCTCCATGTAGCCTAGTTTTGAAATTAGCCTTAACTTTTTAAATATCTTTTAAACTGACGAAAAAATCGTCTGTTGACACTTAACAATTCCACCCTGTATACAAGACTACTCGGAAAGGGGTACTAATCCGAAAGTGTGTTAAAGTACCCATAATAATGAGTAACTTTTGTTCTACCACTTTTTCCAAAAGTCAATAGTTTAAGAGAAAATAGGTGACCAACGATCTAAAACAAAATCTCTAAAATCTTTGTATCCCTAGTTATGATCAGCTGTGTTTACATTTAAGGTCATATTTGGGGTCATGAATTAGAAGCACTATTTTCAGAATTTTTGAAAAAACTGAAATAAAAAATCATTTTGCATGTTTTTTTTTACCGAATTTTGAAATTTTGAAGACTGTCATCAGTGAAACTTTAAGTGGCCTGCGGATTAGTACCCCCTTTCCGACTAACCTTGTATATAAAATTTATAGACTATTTATCAAGTTTAATTAATTTAATTTTATCATTATCAGCATCATTCAGTCGAAAGACGTCCACTGCTGGACATAGGCCTCCCCCAAGCATCGCCAAATCGACCGGTCCTGTGCTACTCGCATCACGGATTCCCGCGACCTTCACCAGATCATCGGTCCACCTTGTGGGAGGCCTACCCACGCTGCGTCATAATTGAAATGATTAATTACATTGCGAATTTAATTTGTATTAAATAGCCTATAAAATACTTTTGTTTTGAATAAGCTAGCATTCTTAGTTTCCGAGATATTAAGGTATATGTTGGTGACCCTGATTCATTGCTACCGAGTGTAAAAAATTTGTCAGGGCGCAGGTCTTGAAACAAATCGTTTCTTTATAAAATATTAATTTAGATATTTTCTTCATTTTCTTTACATACTAATTACATTTCCAAATATATCTATAAAACAAAAATAGTTATACAAGTTGTAACGTAAATAACGCACAACTTCTTATGGGGTCACTGTACCCATCATTATGAACAACTTTTATCTACATTTATGTTCGCATAACACGTTAAAATGTAGGGAACAGCTGATTTTTTTCGCGATTTCGTGTTTGTCAATAAAGCGATTTATCAAGATTACTTTTAGGTGAATTGGGCCTGGGGCCTAATTCTCCTAAAATAAATCTTGATAAATCGCAACCGAACCAAAGCCGGACCGTTGCTTCAGACAGATTTCAATTTCAAAAGCTGTCAAATTGTTTGACACAAAAAACAAAACCAGTCATTTTGACAGTTTTCGTAAACAAAAACTGAATGACGGTTGTGGTTTGTTTGCGTTTTGAAAACCATTCGGATGTAAGGTGATTAACCAGTCATTCTGTATATTATTATAGCTACAAAGGGTACTCTATGGAACTAGGAATCTGCTAATGCATGCATTTCTGTCTGTCCGTCGATTCCTCTAAGCATATGTCTATTATTGTCGTGCATTCCTTAGGGTAAAGCGACTTATACACTGTGGGCCAGGGGTACCCGAAAGATTTTAACGTTTGATTCCGATGCCTAATTGGAGAAGAAAAGCTGGGATATAGTTTGTTGAATAAAGCTTAATTTTCGAAACATTCATTATTTATGAAAATTCACAAAAATATCTATGGTAACAAGTCCTATGAACGCGGCGTTGCGACTTTTGTCATACCATATCCCCCTCGCCGTATTGTCGTATTTGTCGGGGAGGGTTGTGAAGTGAGAAGTTGCATAACCACTCGCACGATAATTTATAAATGTTGTCAGTTCAACCTAAGGTGTTGTTTACAAGGAAGTACTAAAGTTAATTGATTTATTAAGTGAAGAAAAACAAAAAAAAATTACTGAGTTGGACCATTTGACTCATAATACCATCAGAAAGGCATGGTTATAATGTTTCGGGTACCTCGGGCCTACGGTGTATATGTAGTTTCTTGCCGGCTCTTCTCCATAAGACCTACTTTTTGGAACCGTGCACCTAAATTCTCGAGACGTTCCTTAAGTGCATGTACTGTGCCTATTCGAAATAAAAACATTGAATTTTGAATATCAGTCAGAATGTTTAGCAGTGGCGAAGGCTCCATATAACTCGATTCCTATCGGCTATCCCTTTCGAAATGAGTAGTTACTGGAATTCACGCATCACACTTGAGCAAGGTCAGCATTTTTTGGTCCGGCTTCCCTTTGAAGAAAAATCACCCTTCGCTACTGATGTTTAGTATTCTAAGGCACATGCTGCACGTTCATTTGTCACGATATTTGGATCGCGATGTATTTATTGAGCGTTCAGATCAATTTATTGATTGTTAAACTCTCAATAAATATATTAAACGTACGACTGTGGAATGAACTGAAATAAAAACTAAATAAAATGATAGTTCATAATTATTCTTTTAAAGTATTAAATTATTGACTGTATATAATCTTTGACTATCTTTGACCGTGCTGATGTAACACAAAACGGTAGGAAGATGTACAACAATTTAAACAAGACTAAATAAATTATACATTACTAGCTGTACCCGGCATGCGTTGCAATGCCACGTAAAGAAAAAAAGTGTGACACTAATTTGCATTTTTAAAATCTAAATACGCGATAATCCGAATATTGTGGATATATGTTATCGATTCGAAACCCATAATTAATACGTGCTTTAATTTGAGGGGACCCGAGTTTACCGTACTGATGGGACGAACATCAAATGTTTGACTGCTAGGAACAGTTTGTATGGGAAAATAAAATTGTTGTTTTTACTATTTTCGTTGCAATGTTTCCATTTATTTTGTCACCACTTAAACCTTCCCTGGACTTCCACAAATATTTCAAAACCAAAATTAGCCAAATCGTTCCATCCTTTCTTAAGTTTTAGCGGGACTAACTAACAGCAATTCGTTTTTATATAAATAGATAATGTATTTAATTTGATAGAAAAAAATATGATAATATGATAAATAATGCACCTTTATAAAAAGCCTCAAATAAGCGTCTGTTTTTCTGAAAAGGTGTTAAACAATTTAGCCTATACCAGTAGTTAGGATACCTACACATCCCTGACCTTTCCCCAAATATGTTGGAGCCAACTTCCAGTCTAACCAGATGCGGCTGAATACCAGTATTTTACACGGAGCGACAGCCATCAGACTCTGCAACCCAGTTTTTTTTTATTTCGCTCTTGGCTCGCCTTTGACCACTATCTCGCCGTATGGTAAGCGATGATGTGGTCGACGGTGAAGCACGCTTGCCTAGAAGTAACCTATTCACTCTTGACTTAAAGACCCCAAGGTTGTAGCTATCAGGAAACACAGATTCCGGTAGAGAATTCCACTCCTTAGTTGTGCTAACAATGAAAGTGTTCACAAAACGCTTTGTACGTATGAGTGGTATGTCCACCATGTACCGAAGGGACATTGCCGTACGTCTTGTAGTCCGTGGAATCAAATTGTTACTGGGCAATGCCGATATTTTGCCGCTACATCACTTACCAAGAATCAAAAATACTTCTATTATATCCAGAATAATCATCACCATCCTCCTGCCCTTATCCCAACTTATTTGGGGTGGGCGTAGCATGTATTTGTCTTCCATAGATCTCTATAAGCCTTCATCTCAGTAGTCACCCTCTTTCTAGTCATATCATCTTTTACATTATCCATCCATCGTTTATTTGGTCTTCCTCTACTCTTATAACCAACCACATTCATACTCAAAACTTTCCTCACGACATGTTCCTCACTTCCCCTTAAATAGGTACTCATTTCAAATTCTATCCATACGCGTTCTGAATTTATTATTATATCCATTATCCAGAATAATAATTCTTGTAAAAGAAACGTGTACTTGCGATTTATTTATGAGTATAGGAGCATACGGACAACAGATCTGCAATGTCTGTTGTCATGAACATAGTTCAGTGTAATCCGGTGACATCATCCTAAATGTTTCTATACAGTTCGCTGTAATCTTATTTATCGTAGTAGCAAAGTAATTCCCCGACTTTGTTGCAATAAAGTAGGTACACATGTAGAAACTCAAGGACGAAAACTTAAGAAAGATCTAGAGTTATATTCATTGATTTTTAGAGTTCCGTACCCAAAGGGTAAAAGGGGACCCTATTACTAAGACTCCGCTGTCCGTCCGTCTGTCCGTCTGTCACCAGGCTGAATCTCATGAAACGTGATAGTTAGACAGTTGAAATTTTCACAGATGGTGTATTTCTGTTGCCGCTATAACAACAAATACTAAAAAACAGAATAAAATAAATATTTAAGGGGACTCTCATACAACAAACGCGATTTTTTTGCCGTTTCTATAGATAATGGAACCCTTCGTGTGCGAGTCGACTCGCACTTGACCGGTTATTTTTTTACCACTGTGGTGACTACTGGGGGCCAATTCAAGTAACAAAATTGCTGTCAAACGCAAACGAACCACAACTGTCAATCAGTTATTGTTGACGAAAACTGCCATAACGATTGGTTTTGTTTGTGTGTCAAACAATTTGACAGCTTTTGAAAACGAAAACTGTCTGAATGAACGGTTCGGCCTTGGTTCGGATGCGATTGATCAAGATTTCTTTGAGGAGATTTGGGCTCCTGGTCTTATCCACTGTCTTAGAGATGCCTCTGCAGAGTGGATTTAAAAAGGGAATTCATAATATTCTAAGGTTTTGTCCCAAGTGTTGCAAATTCAGATTAATCTACATTCCTATATCATTTCCATCTCTTTGTTTTACAGAATGACTGGTGAGACACTAACGATCTCTTAAGGGGTCATTGTACTCATCATTATGAACAACTTTTACTATGGGACTAAACATGAAATCGCGAAAAAAATCAGCTATTCCCTACATTTATGTTCGCATTACTCGTCAAAATGAACAGCAGATTTTTTTTCTTGATCTCAGTCTTGGTCCCATAGTAAAAGTTGTTTATAATGATCAGTTTAATGACCCCTTAAGAGATCGTTAGTGTCTCACCAGTCGTTCTGGATATACCCTTCAGTCAGGCCGTGGTCTGTTAAAAACGCACGCCGGAGACCGCGTACGATGTGACGCTGTACCGACGAATGCTTATTATGGAAATGCACTATAGTGGACTCTCTCACACGCCTGACGCTTGACGCTGCGTTTGGCGTGTGAGAGAAACAACTATAGTGCATTTCCATAATGAGCATTCGTTGATAGCGTACAGCATCACGCCGGCCGCGGCCTATGGCGCGGCGTACGTAACACCCCAATTCACCTAAAAGATAAATTGATAAATCACAACCGAACCTAGGCCGAACCGTTCGTTCAGATAGTTTTCGGTTTCAAAAGCTGTCAAATTGTTTGACACAACAAACAAAACCAACCATTTTGACAGTTTTCGTAAACAAAAACTGATTGACGGTTGTGGTTCGTTTGCGTTTGGCAACAACTTTGTTAGTTGAATTGGCTCCCAGCAGTTTTGTTTTACGAATTCAGTACGAATGCACTAGCGACCCGCCCCGGCTTCGCACGTATACGTTTTATAGCTTAAAACCTTCCTCTTGAATCACTTTATCTGTTAAAAAAACCGCATCAAAATCCATTGCGTAGTTTTAAAGATCTAAGCATACATAGGGACAGACAGTGGGAAACGACTTTGTTTTATACTATGTAGTGATACTAAAAGTTGTACAGAATGATGAGCAGAGTTCATGGTTTTCGGATCGAAAGCGACTAACCAGTCATGCTGTATAGTTCATTCAGACAATTTTCAATTTCAAAAGCTGTCAAATTGTTTGAGAAAAAAAAACAAAACCAATCATTTTGACAGTTTTCGTAAACAAAAATTTCAATTTCTTTAGTGCATTCCATAATGTCAAATACAGGTGGTAGGCTTAAGACTATGGGATCAATTATGGACCCTGTCGGGCACAGCATAGTGTAGTAGAAGAGAGGAAGAGCACTTATTTGTTTAATAACAATTCAATATTTTGATAATTGACTGACGGTTGTGGTTCGTTTGCGTTTGGTAACAACTTTGTTAGTCGAATTAGCCCCCACACTACGACTTTAAAGATAAATAATACGAGTGACGACATGTTTGGCGCAGTGGTTGAACGTTTAGCTTACTGCGCTTTGGGTTGCGGATTAGATTCTCGCACGGAACAAATATTTGTATGGCATACAGATAGCTGTACCGGGTCTGGGTGTTTGTGCAAGTAAATATTTTTGTCTAGGCATTTACGATACAGGAGAAAATAAGCTTATGTATATAAAATATGTCAAACCGCCATATTTATTCCTCAAATAAAAGTTATAATGAGCATTGAATAATCGTCCCAAGTCAAGTAGTCAAGAGAAGACAGGAACACAAAAATAAACAAAATACGGTGTTTCTGGTTTTGTTTCTAATTCCGTAGAATTATTTGAGCCATATGTCCCCACTGGGTGTCTATTCAGGACACTCCGGGAATAGCGTTATGTTTGTGAGTGCATCGACCCCGGTTACTTCACGCGATGTTGGGACATTAAACAATTATAGAACAGATTTACGAGCCTAGGTGAATGTTTTCGCGGGAACGGAACCCTTTGAGTATAGACTCGAAATTCTGTAGTGTTAGTTTTCCTTCCGCCTTATTGGTTATAGATGTACCGTCCGCGAGGCCTAAGCTGAGCTTTGCATTAGTGTGAGAATGAATGCAGACGCGCCCTTTGCTTGGTTTAAACCAGTTTATACTGCTTTTTGGCAAACGATTCTATGTGCACTCACACAAATGCAAAGCTCAACTTACGCCTCGCTAATTGTACCATTGATCCGGGGCCTAATTCACCTAACTAAAGTAGTTCAGTTGCAGTTAAGTTTCGATCAAAATAACGCTTTTCGTATTCTTTTAACAGGCGATCGCTCTCAGATACGCTCTCGTGAACTTAACTGCAGCGTCATTGCAACTTGATCGGCGCTTCATGAAATTACGTGAATTACTCTTTTGTGCTTGGATATGATTACGAGACCAGTTATACTGACAAAACGTTGATCAATTGCAGCTGAACCGTTTATTCAGACAGTTCTGTTTACAAAAACTGTCAAATTGTTTGACAACAAAAACATAACCAAACATTTCGAAGGTTTTCGTAAACTTACTGACGGTTCGCAACAGTTTTTTTAGTAGAATGTCGCCATTCTTCTTTATTGAACTACTAGCGACCCGCCCCGGCGTCGTCGCTCGAATACGTTTCATAGCTTAAAACTTAACTTAAAATTAAGATGAAAACCGCATCAAAATCAATTGAGTAGACAAACAGAGAGACGGGAAAAGCGACTTCAATTAATACTATTTAGAGATTAAGATTGAAAAACTGCAACTATCGATTTATAAACAAAGAACCAATTCTACTAACAAAATCGTTGCCAAAACGCAATTGAACTACAACCATCAGTCAGTTTTTGTTTACGAAAACTTTCAAAATATTTGCTTTGTTTTCATTGTTAAACTATTTGACAGTTTTTGTAAACGAGAACTATTTAAACGAATAGTTCGGCATCGGTTCGGTTGCAATTGAACAACGTTTTTGTTTGTAGTATTGTCCAACTGGTTGATATGCAAAACGTATTTTTATCAACGTTGAAGTACTCATAATTTTATAGCATTTTTCAATTACTTGGTATTGGCGTAAAGCTTGATTTTATTTTCATAAAGGTACATACCTTGTTAAGAATTTGTGTAAAAACATCTTTAGATCTTGTGCATATTATTATACATATTAACTTATCTATCATAATGTTTTTATTTGTAAGCGATACACTTCTGTGAATGCTGGCGATGCGAAATTTGAATATCTAGCAATGCAACTCTTGCGCACCTATTGCTTAGCGAATATGATATTAATGTGAGCTACTGCTGATTTCTCAATAAGATACTGTTATCTATGTACTAGTTACTTAAAAACTTTTGAATTATTTATTTGTCACTTAGATGTTTGCAATGCGAGTTTTGATGTCGAATACGTATGTCAAGCGTGGAAATAATAAAAAGCCGGGTCATATACAAGGTGTTACATAAATAAGGGCACAACCTGTTAAGGGGTCACTGTACTCATCATTATGAACAACTTTTAGTAAGGAACCAAAACAGAAATCGCGAAAAAAAATCAGCTGTTACCTACATTTTGACGAGTTATGCAAACGTTAATGCAGGGAACAGCAGATTTTTTTTTCGCGATTTCTGTTTTGGTCCTATAGTAAAAGTTGTTCATAGTGATGAGTAAAGTGACCCCTTAAGAGGTTGTGCCCTTATTTATGTTACACCTTGTATTCAAGCAAACACCATCCCAGTACCACGAAAAAATCTGAAGTTGTACTGACATTGCACATCAAGCTACTACAATCTGTCAAATTTCTTTAATAGATTTTCATCTTTATCGCAAAAACATTAGGTTCAATGTTGATTGGGAAAATTTGACAGTTTCGGGTAGCTTGACCTGCTGGCGTCGTACGTGGTGTTTGCCCTTTGTCCAGTATCATCATAATCAGTCCAATATTGTCCCACTGCTGGGCACGGGCCTCTCACAATGAGAATGGTTTAGCCCATAATCCACCACGCTGGCCTGGTGCGGGTTGGCTAATTACATACACTTTCAAGAGCTTTATGGAGCCCTCTCAGGTGGGCGGGTTTCCTCTCGATGTTTTCTTTCACCGTTAACGCAAGTGATACTATACTATAGTGATAGTACGACTATCAATCGATATAAAAACTATCTTAATAACGTATCGTTGTGACTATTTAATAATCTTGCAATAAACGCTACATAATAAGCTATTCTACTGCTATTTCTGTTTTACAAGCTGTGCGCCTCGATTAAAGTATGAATCCATCTGTCAATAAGGAATTTTGCCCCTTTCTAGCTATCCTGTGCAATAGTTTAGAAAAAAGCATTACGAACTATCAGATAACTTTGTTTTACTTTTTATTTCGTTATGTTAATCGAATAAAACATTGACATCCTTGTTATATAGATATTTTGATATCTATCAACAATATTTCAAAAATTGATTTGCAATCATGTGTAAGCGCTCTTCCTCTCTCCTACTAGAATATGCTGTGCTCAAAAGGGTCCATAATTGATCCATAGTTTTAAGCCTATACCACCTGTTAAAATTTACATTATGGAAAGCAATAAAGTATTGAGTATTGGTTTTGTAGCGAATAATATTTTTTTGCTGCTCAAATGTAGAGATAAGTTGGCAATAAGTAAGACAAAAGCTATGTTAAATCACTAATTTCTTCTCTAAATAGTATGAACTAAAGTCGCTTTTCGCTCCTGTCTGTTTGTCCGTTTACTTCGATTTTGATGCGATTTTCATCTTAATTTAGGTAATTTCTTCCGGAAGTAAGCAATAAAATGTATATGTAATAATAGTACTGTGGAGGAACGAGGTGTGGTGTTCCTCCAACCAAAGGGAGGATCCTCCAACCAGGCAGAGTCTTATTCTAGGCGGGCTACTGCCCAACGGTTACAGCGGTTACGCACTGCATCCGATCCGAATCCGTGAAAATACGTTCCGAAGTAGCCAGAGAACTATTTGTATGGTAGTTTACGCACTAGGTACATCCGGCATCCGTCATCCGATTTCTATCCGTCATCCGTGAGTTTCGAATTCGGAAGAAAAATTGACGGACCGAAGTAGCCGTAGTACTGTTTGTATGAACGCTTTCGCATTACCTCGGATTCAAATCAAACGCCAAACGGATATGCCAAAGATGGCCCCTGAATTGTTTGAATTTGAATCAGAGATCGGAATTTTTGTATTATAACTTTCGTGAGACACATTTATATTTATGATTATTTTTACGGTTTACTCACGTGCAATTTTTCGGGATTGCCAGACTAGTTTCGGCGAGGTCGCGAGACGAACTTTTCGTTCGTCTCGCGACCTCGCCGCGTGTTCAGCTCATGATTAAGGGCTCCGTTTGGGTCCGAAACTAGTCGGGCAATCCCGAAAAATTGCACGTAAATAATCAGAGAACGGAATAGTGCATAAGCAACATCCGAATTCGGTCCGAGATTTTTACTCTAGATCGGTATTTTCACGGATTCGGATCGGATGCAGTGCGTAAAGCAATATCCAAATTCGGTCCGAGTTTTTTATATCCGTATTTTCTCGGATTCGGATCGGATGCAGTGCGTAATCGCTCTTAATGTTGGGCGGTTGTATATATGCTATCTGCGTATTAAATCTTGATATCTCGATGTAGGTACTGTCATCTATGAGAGTCTTCGTTAATGTCGCTGTATTCAGACGACTGTAGACACACTACCGGTGTGTTGCGTAGTTCGCATCTTCGATACATCTTCTGTCGCGCATATTTCGACTAGCTTGAGTTTATGCATCAAATACATTCTTGGTTTTGTACTATGCAGAATGAAGTTTTTATAATCTAAACTCGTTGGTTATTCCTCTAACATAGAGTTGCATCACTCGTTGTCCACGTGATCCCATCCACTGAGGATGTTAGTGGGAGTCGATAGCAGCCCGCGATAAAAAACTTTATGTGCCTAAGGGCGAGGTTATTAGTTCATAACGCGATTATTATATGTCACAAATAGATCCGTAGGCAACTCGTAAAATGTATACATAATCATTTTTTATGACGAACTATAAATTAGTTTGTTGTTACACGTGTCTAATAAAATTGGTATGATAGAAATAGGGTGGATCCTCATGTAACTGGGGACCAATTCGACTAACAAAATGTCAAACGCAAACGAACCTTAACCGTTAGTCGGTTTTTGTTAACAAAACTGTCAAAATGATTGGTTTTGTTTTTTGTGTCAAACAATTTGACAGCTTTTGAAAACTGTCTGAATGAACGGTTCGGCCTTGGTTCGGTTGCGATTTAACAAGTTTTATTTTAGGAGAATTGGGCCCTTGATCACAGGAAAGTAACCGTAGACGAATAAGTAACTAGAGTATTTAGTTTTAATTCCGCCAAACTATTTGATCAAGCTTGAATGCAGTATGCAACACCGCCCCTCCCTCCTGCAAATATATGCAAATGTAGTAGGTACGACTAATATTTATATGCATGCATGCATTATACAATGTGTCCGGTCATAGACTAGCGATATTCTAGATACTTATGTAACAAATATTCTAGTAGTTACACAAATACACTAGGGTCCAATCCACTTCCATTTTTTTGTTGAGATACGTGCGTACAAAAAAAGTCATATCTCTCAAAGTTTTGGTCCTACTGATAGGTAAAAGTAGGCTTATTCGGAGGATATTGGCTATCGTTTACATTACGATACAATGGGTTCACATAAAGACATACAGTTGTAGACTGGCTGCCTAATAGCGGGGAAGTGGATTGGACCCTAGTGTGTAGTGTATTTGTGTACTAGAATAGTAGCTATAAGTACCTAGAATGTCGCTAGTCCATGACCGGACACACTGTATAAAACAATGCACCATGCAAACCAAACCACGGGGCATCCTCGGGAGGTGTTAACTCGTCAACCCAAGGGGAAATAGTTCGGCAGAATTAAAACTAAGTAAATACTGTAATTGCATATTATATCATGGATTTCCGCAAATACTGATTCAATTTTTTTTAAGTAACTGTCTTGTTTGTTTGTCTGCAAATAGAGAACCACAGACCAGTGGTGAGCCATGTGCGCCACGTGGCATTTTTCTGGCGATGTGAATATTCTTGCAATAGATTAGCACGAGTAAAACATCAACAAATAGTCTATGAAACATTAAGTTTTCAGCTCTGCTCACAACGTCACAGGTTGTCAGTTTTCCGGACAAAAAGGTCGTTCATTTTGTGGTAATTTTTAGCCATGAACTTCTAATTTTGGAACCGTTTACCGCAACCCGGAGCCTAGATTAGCCCGGTTGATGGCAATAGGCTTGCCCCCTATTACATGGGAGTTAAATATAACGTCGAAATGAGGGTGTACACCTCTGCCCAATTCTTCCGGAAATACAAGCGTGGTGTTATGTATGCTTACCGGGTTACCTCTGTGCCTTTCTAGGGTAAAAGTTGTATTTAAAAAAAAAACTTAGTAACAATCCCATGCATCCAAACATTTGTGTTTATTGAGATTGTCTCTCAACTGTATATCTTAACTAATATTCATCTGCCTAGCCTTTTCCCAACTATGTTGGGGTCGGCTTCCAGTCGAACCGGATGCAGCTGAATATCAGTATTTTACATGGAGCGACTGCCTATCAGACCTCGACAACCCAGTAACTGGGTAATACGATACTCTTGGTAAGACTGGTTGTCAGACTTTCTGGCTTCTGACCAACAGTAACGACTGTCAAAGATCTACAAATGACAGCCGGGACCAACGGCTTTACGTGCTTTCCGAGGCACGGAGGAAACTCGCTATGGTAAATGGTCATCCATCCACAGACCAACCTCGGCAAGCGTGGCTTAACCCGGAAGATCGGTCTATGCGGCTGTAATTATTTAGCCACGAGCTCCTCTTATCTCTATCTTAACTAATATTATATCTGCGAAAGTATGTTTGTTTGTTTGTTACCGTCCGCGAAGCCTAAGCTGAGCTTTGCATTTGTGTGAGAATGAATGCAGACGCGTCCTTTGTTTTATCGGCATTGTCCAGTGACTGGGTTGCAGAGGTCTGATGGCAGTGGCTCTGTGTACAATAGCCTACTCCCTAAGTCCGTCAACGAAGTTAGTCGCCCGTCCGAAAGTAGCCCGAAACTTAGAAGTGAACAAAACAAGTGTCAAGTTCAACTTTTCGGACTGGCAATAACACATCGGTAGTAGGGACAACTGTCAAATCGTGTTGTCATTCATTCTTAGTTCGGGCTCCGAAATAATCGTATATACGTAGGTGATAGGGAGTAGGAAATGCTCGTAACTAATTCCGAAACCACGGACTTCGTGCTTAGGGAGTAGACTCCCAGGTTAGTCTGAGCGGACTCCAAAAAGTTGGGAAAAGGTTTGGCAGAACATATTAATGTATTTAATAGGTAGCCGTATACTGCAGTTACCGCACTGAATTTAGATTAAGATCTTTGGCTAAAACACACTTCCTGACCTTCGATCAATGATCGAAGTTCCTAACGAATTTCCCTTTTCTAGTAGTTTATTTCTCGATTTATATATAGATATTCTTGTTGAAGTTTCGGGATATCCCCTCTTAGTATTTCTCGTCGTTATCAAAACAACGTACGGGCCGCTACAAAGTACACACGCCTACATAATCAAGCTATGATTTTCCAGTATAACCTGACCAATGCGAGATCAGCTTATAATGGACACTGGATAGCTTGATACTTGATAATTATGTAGCCGTTCGTACATTACTATTTTTACATTAATAATACTTTTATAGAGAGAGTTGTAACTATCTAAAAAGTCCACATTACTAAAGCCTACATTATTTTCTTCAGGAATTCCATGTGGCTTACGTGTTCGTGAAGATGGGCAACTCCCCGCGGCCGGGTCTCTGGATGCTGGAGAAGTCCACGGACTACGGGAAAACTTTCAAGCCTTGGCAATACTTCTCTGATTCACCTCAGTAAGTATTTAGAGGAGTCAATGAAACTCATAAGCTGGGATTTGAAAACCGATTAATGCCTCCATGATTTAATCAGCTCGGCCTTTTGATGTCCAGCGCTGGTCAAATAGTGCCATAACATCCAGTTCCTCGCATTCCGCATCTTCCTTCTGCGTACAGACGTGGAACTGGACGCTGACCCTTTAGATTCCTGAAGTTTCTTAAACATGATTGATGTTTTTTTTAAGCTATGTATATGGAGAGCTGCATAATTTGGGTACCCACTGTTCACTTGTGACCACTCTTTTAATGCACCCTAGTACTTACTACTTTAAATAGATATAATTTTAGTGTAGGTATTTTTGTTCTTATTTTTATAGAAGATATAAGAAAAATACAATTTAGTGAAGTCATAGAAAGGAGAGCTTAACTCAAAAATGAGATTCTACCAGCAAACCTTTGAGTGATAGAGAGAGATTGATAGTGTGGTTGAAGGCAAACTCCAGTGTACAACTGGGGCCCAATTCTCCTAAAATAAATCTTGATAAATCACAACCGAACCAATGCCGAACCGTTCATTCAGACAGTTCTCAATTTCAAAAGCTGTCGAATTGTTTGACACAAAAAACAAAATCAGTCATTTTGAAAGTTTTCGAAAACAAAAACTGACTGACGGTCGTGGTTCGATTGCGTTTGGCAACAATTTATTTTAGGAGAATTAAGCCCCTGAAACTAGTATTCATACAGAGGCCTACACTATTTCCTAACATTATTAATAAAAACCTAGGGTACATTACAAGAGCCTCCAAAGTTAGAAAAGGATAGTACGACACAACTAAGAAGTCGCCGGCAAACTTCGTAAAACCGATCACTTCCGAGCACTGAGTGCGACTTCAAGGCCGCAAATTTTTATTAGAAGTGTGGCGTGAAAATGAGCACTGCCATTGGTTTTTCGATCTGGTACATCGGTGTAACGTCTTGGTGTTGTACTGTACCCAATTAATGCAACTGGTAATTTTATGTTCATTTACTGGGTTACGTATGTTATGAAGTAATGGTAGTGACAGTAGCAGATTTCAAATGCGGAAGGATGTAAAAATCACATCGTCTAACTGCTCCAAATATCAATTTCAACTGCACTTGATGATTGTACGAAGATCGAGTCTCTGTCAACGGATAATTGGCTGAAACTATTCAACCATAACTCGTGATTTACGATGGACTGAGTAAGTCACTACTAATCTTCACTTCTGTGTGCAGGGATTGTGAACGTTACTTCGGCAAGGAGAGTCTGCAGCCCATCACTAAAGATGACTCAGTCATCTGCAGCACTGAATACTCCAAGATTGTGCCACTGGAAGGCGGCGAGGTCAGTACAACGAAGATTGGAACAATGAATTCATCATCATCATTCAGCCGAAAGATGTCCACTGCTGGACATAGGCCCCCATCATGGCCTCCTCCAAGCCATGTTGGGGGATTTGCCATAATCGCCACGCTTGGCAGGCGGGTTGGCGATCGCAGTATGGTTGTTAAAATACTCAGAGAACGCTGCTGTCCATCCTCTAGTGAATCCCTTAGTCGCCTTTTACGACACCCACGGGAAGAGATGGGGTAGTGCTATTCTTTACGTCCGGCACCACACGGACTCAGCATGTTGAATTGAAATTTTCGTAAAATTCTGAGGATTATTTCCACTGACTTTTAAATTCAACATAATGGACTGACTGCCTCGTTGGTTTAATGGTCGCAAGCGCGACGTCTGAGCGTGAGGTCCTGGGTTCGATCTCCAGGTGGGAAAAAGTGTTGAATTTCTCAGTAGCAGCCCGGAATCTGGATTTGTGCTCGGTTGATGGCAATAGGCTCGCCTATTACATGGGATTTAAACATAACAGCGAAATGAGGGTGTACTGAATACAGACGTGATGTTATGTTATAAGGGACTTGGGGGTTACCATGATCTCTTAGAGCAGGAATGTTTTAATATTATTACGAGAGTGGGTAAGAGATGGCGCTAGAGAGCTGTCTAGCGCTGTCACTTTCCCACTCTTGGAATAATATTAAAACATTCCTGCTCTAACAGATCATGGTAACCCCCCTGAATTCATTATTAACTCCGTGTTTTTTTTTTCATTGTTTCTTCTAGATCCCGATATCTTTGCTGAACTACCGTCCGTCAGCGAACACCTACTTCAATTCGTCAGTACTCCAAGAGTGGACCAGAGCGACCAACGTACGGCTTCGTCTCCTGAGAACTAAGAACCTGCTGGGGCATCTCATGTCAGTGGCCAGGCAGGACCCCACTGTTACCAGGCGTGTAAGTTGAAATGTGCCTTGTTTCAAATACGGTTAGCGGAGGTGCAAAAGTTAGACATTGACATGTGTACGCAGTTTTGTTATTCCACGTGCATAGAGGGGACACATGGCATCGCGACAGCACTGCGGCATAGAGATGGGTAACTAGCCGAAATTCCAATAACTTAGCTTGCCGGCTATTGTGGTGAAATAGCCAGCTAGCTAGCCAGCTATTTAGCTATTTGGCTATTGAATAACTGGCTCACTAACCGACTAGCGGTTGCGGCGGCGTAGCTAAACTAGCTAGGCGATTCGAGTTCGACCCTCACCGCGGCAATAAGTTTAGGTGATAATAATAAGTTTGTTATGATTTCGTTTTTATTGATACTTTTTTTTTAAGAAATTCTTTCCTTCTTTATTTGTATGGTTTTTACTAAAAAAACAAGCTTTCGGCTAGAATTGGACGTAGTTACTCCGGCTACACCGGCTCGCCAGCTAGTCAGCTATCGGCTACTGGGGCGACTGCTAACAAAACGTAGTTGTTTTATACTCTGTGGCGGCTTCCCGCTGTGCCGTAAACTTGTCGGTTATTCTAGCTAGTCTAGCTAGCCAGTAGCCAATAGCTAGTTATCGTTTTGACGGATATCATAGCCATGGCTATTTTATGAATAGCCGCTATTTAGCTAGTTATTAGAATAGCTACCCATCTCTACTGCGGCATACGTCGCAGAGATTGCGATGTGACTGATACAAGTGCTGCGACATTACTCGCGATAGGTGCCCGAGTAATGAAGCCCCGTTTTTACTAACGGACACTCATTTGTCCAGCGACCTTGTCGCCCGACACGAATCGCGTCGATGCGTCGTGTCGTCATGCGCGACAACGGGTCGGTCGCTCGACAGTAGCCCGACAGCATTTGTGCGGTGAGAACGCGTATCGCTGTGTTCCGCGACAATAGTGTGGGCCAAAATAGGCGACATCTCGACCACAACTTAGTGCGTGGACGATAGAAATGTCTTTCGAAATTGTCCCCGGAACATCGCACGTAAACGTGCCGCGACTGTCCGCGACATGTGTCTCCAGTTTTCCCCTAGTGAATACGAGGCTTGGGACATATCGCGACACGTCCCTGATACAAGTTACGGTATTTGTATCGTGACTTGTGCTCGGTGTGGTGAAGGCAAAACTATCGACTTTTTTTGTATAGCCACACTCTAAAAGTAATTATTTGACCATCTTGAAAGCAAAGAGCTACGACAACTTTGACATTTTGAGGTAAAAGGATGGCAAACCACACTTTAGTAAAAATTCTCCATCATTCGCATTGTTTTCTGCTCATATAGCTGTGAACGTGAAACTTACATACCTGCTATTTATAGCAAAGTCTAATTTACGATACGTGCGTCCGCCTTCGATTCCTGCGTTGCCATAAACATTTGTGTATGTACTCCCAAATGCATCAAGAGTTTAACGGATTGGGACTATTAAATATGGTTATGGTTTTTATTATCATACCGTTTATCTGACCTTAAGCCGAAGTCCACTACAGACCTGAGTCTATACTTAGCAGCGACACATGAGCGATTAAAACAAATGTATTAATATTCACGTGTTTGGCTACACTATGCACCTAAAATCGCAGTTCGAAATATTTCCAAAAATTATGAACTTTCTAGTAAGAACATCTTCCTGTAGCTACAACGATTAAGGTAGCTGTCCTAATAAATAATCCATCACGAAAGAGTCTTTTTGCGATTTCTGACGTTTCAAGTACTCCA
The DNA here is from genome assembly GCA_905220435.1 of Amphipyra tragopoginis. Classification (NCBI taxonomy): domain Eukaryota; kingdom Metazoa; phylum Arthropoda; class Insecta; order Lepidoptera; family Noctuidae; genus Amphipyra; species Amphipyra tragopoginis. Next base: position 6,197,296 of record HG991991.1, on the reverse strand, counting down.
ACCTCAGTTGGTCCGGAAGATTCTTTTGATCCTTACCGAAAATACCATCGATTGGCATCATAAAAATGTTTTGTTAAAACTGCCCTTTTTCTTGCTAACTGTACATTTTTTTCAAAATCTATGAATGCAGCTAGAAATTATTTCAAAAGTTAGGGGTGGTCTTCTAAGGACGTTTTCCTGTAGCTAGAATGATTAAGGTAGCTGCCCTTCATGCCCCATCTCAAATTACCACTCTGTATACCTACACTCTTAGAATACAGAAAGAACTAGAATCCGCGTTGAACAGTAATTGCAAGCCGTACGCTGTGTCCAAAATCAAAGCATGCGTCCCGCGCCCGTCTCACTTCCCACCCGCGTAATGTTGCTAGCTCAGACATTGTTTACCCGTTTTTGGGGAAAACGTTGAGTATTGGAGGTAAGACAATAATAAAATCAAAATTGTGCTTTTCTATATAGGCAATATTTTATATCTGAGTAGGTACAGTCAGCGTCAAATATATAGGGACGAACAGACTGTTCAAAATGATCCGAACAAAACTACAGGGTGTTAACGAATTCATGTAATTCCTTCAAACCGCGTGATCTGACACTGATTGACCCTGCATGGGATTTTTTCAGAATAAAAAAAAAAGTTTTCAAAAAATGAACCATGGTATTCTGTATCTGAGTAATTTTAGCGTTCCAAGTTAACTGACTGCGTGGAGCGATATCAGGCTAGTCATGCCCGTCAGCTGTGTTGCCGTTCCTTCATTAATTTATGCATGGCATCGAAATTTTCAATGAAATAAAAAAAGGTTTTTTTTTTGAAATTTTTATTCAATCTAAAGGTTACAGCTCATTAGAACCACCCGGCACCCGACCCGCACTGCCTCGCCTCGTGCGGTTCGTATTCTTTATATGAATTTGTATGGATGTGCGCTCACTACATCAACTCCGTAACGTGGCGGCTGTGAAATTCTACAAAATATGCGTCATGGGTGTCGTTTCCGTGGTTTTCAGGGGCGCTGGTGACGAAAATGAGGTCGAAGTCAATATCCAAGATGACGGCTGTAAGATTTTGCCCATGACGCATACTTATTTTGTAAAATTTCGCAGCCGCCATCTCGGATTTTGATTTTGAGCTCATTTTCGTCATCAGCACCGCCGGAAACTATGGAACCGACACCCATGACGCTTATTTTGTAAAATTTCACAGCCGCCATCTTGGATTTTGACTTCGACCTCATTTTCATCATCAGCGCCCCCGAAAACCACGGACTCGAAACCCATGACGCAAATTTTGTAAAATTTCGCAACAGCCATCTTGGATTTTGACTTCGACCTCATTTTCGTCATCAGCGCCCCCGAAAACCACGGGCTCGAAACCCATGACGCATATTTTGTAAAATTTCGCAACCACCATCTTGGATTTTTACTTCGGCCTCATTTTCGTCATCAGCGCCCCCGAAAACCACGGACACGACATACATGGCGCATATTTTGTAAAATTTCACAACCGCCATCTTGGATTTCTACTTTGACTTGATTTTCATCTTCAGCGCTCCCGAAAACCGCGGAAACGACACCCATAACGCATATTTTGTAACATTTCACAGTCGCCATCTTGGATTTTGACCTCCCCCACCCTCTGGAGGGGAAACGTGTGAGATAATATAACTTTAACCAACTTAAACTAGCCTTTATGAACGTAGTGATTAATGAGTTTATAATATACATACTTAGTATACACCTCTGTCCTACCCTTCGAAGAATACAGGCGTGATGGTATGGAATCTCGTTTCTCGGATTTTGCCCAATGTCCTTTGCGAAATAAATATCGCGCAAATGTCCTTTTGCGGAAGTGTATACGCGCAATGTCTTTCGCGGCAAATTCAGTCGCGCAAGTATCGGTCGCGCAACTGGGTTTGCGTAACAGTCTATTCGCGCATAATGTGTAGTCGCGCAAATGGAATCGCGCAAGTGTCTTTCGCGTAAATGTACCAGATCCCTGGCAGACTACTCGGAAATTCGTGGACCCCGCGATTTCCACTCGTTGACTACGTGAGGTCCACTGGTTGACCACGCGATGTCCACTCGATGACCACGCGAGGTCCTCTGGTTGACCACGCGACGTTTACTAGTGATAACGCGGCGTCCACCCGTGGACCACCTGCTGACAACGAGTGGACGCCGAGCGATGAGGCGGTGCGGGTCGGGTGCCGCGTGGTTCTAATGAGCTGTAACCTTAAATCCCGTGCGGGGTTAATCTATACCATTAATAGATTATGTGGTTTGAAGGAATTACGCGAATTCGTTTACACCCTATATAATTATGTCAATGAAACAAGGGGCGTTTCAGAATGAACGTAGGACAGGTCAACTGGCATTCTGACAAGAATCCCATTTAGATAAAGTTTAATTTCTTTAGCTGTTTAGGTAATGATGAACAGTCTGTTCGTCGCGATATACTTATTTGACGCTGACTGTACCTGATAATCTCAAGAAATAGAGAAGGTCTAATAGGAATAAAACACGTTTTAGATAAAAAACGTTTAATTTAAGCCCTCAGTAATAAAAGAAGGGAAAATCAAAACTCTTATACTGACAAAACTAACAATATGGACGCATCATTCCCTATGACAATTACAAACTGAACAATTTATTGATTAATTAAATAAGACGTTATCTGAATGTGCTACTTAAACGTGAAATGTGATCCCATCCTGTTTTGTTTTTAGCCCCGCTGCATTTTTATAGGTTCGAACGACACAAAACGGCATAATTTAATTTAATTTGACACCGGTAAATACATGTACTCGTTATGACGTCCCCATAGTAACTGATCGACTGCGCGTCAAACTACTCTGTTTAAGAGTAGTTTTTGATGCTTCAGTATTAGGCGCGATGACGGCTTCTGGTACTTTCTGTATTCTGAGCCTACACTCATAGACATAATCAAAGGAACGTAAAAAAAGGCTGAATGCTATTTAATATTGTATTGTTCTCGTTGCGTACTGGCCATCTACATCAGTCTAAGTAATTTGAAAAAAGAAGTATTTTAGCTATATTTTATTTACGCGTTTCATTTGTTTTTTTCGGCTGTGTTAATTTAAATAATGCGCATCGTTAGCAAGTTCGGAGATATTATATCTACTATTTTTGCAAATTCCAAGTACAGTTTTAATTTTTTTCGGCATAAGTTTATTGTTGTCGTGTTACGTTATTATCCCTGTCCCTGACTGCGGCACGGTACGTTACAGATATTTTAGAACAGATTGTGATGCCCATAAATTGGAGATAAATTTATTTTAATGCGTATGCTGTTTGCTGTTCCGACATGTCGTACAGTGGCTCGTTCACGATCACCCATACCGCGAAGTCTCACCGCGCTCAATGCCCTCCTGGACGCCAGACCGAATTTTGATATGTTTGCGGATGAATGGAGGGTGATTTTGTCTGAATTTCTGGAGTACTGCGAAAGGAATGCATCATGAATGAGTGAAAGAATATACTGTCAGAAGCATTGTTAGGGATTTATGAAAGAGTTTATTAGAATTATTAGAATATTTTTTTAATTTTTAGTTTCTTTCTCTTGTATTGTATGCATCGTCTTCTATTACTATCTTTAATAATTGCAATTGGTCTAAGACCGTTTTAATTAAAGTAAATAAATAAATGATTATGTTCGGCCCCGCATTGTTTCGGACGATCTTAGAGATGTTCAAATCAAAGTTTTGAAGTGGCCAGCACGCTCGCCAGACCTTAATTCGATAAAGCATGTTTCGGATAAACTCGGAAGACAAGTTAAACAAAGAAATCCTGTATCAGCTAACATTAGAGATCTAAAAACACCAAAAACGCCACAAAGTTTGATTGATGACTTAATAAAAGTATGCTTTAGGATGCAAGCAGTTTTCATAGCAAGAAGAGGTAACACGAAGTTTTCATAGCAAGAAGAAGTAACACGAAATACGAAAGTCGTCAAACATTAGAAAAAAATTCAGCCTTGTGAACCATTTTCAATTTTCTCTATGAATGGACAAAAGTGAAAAATGTTATAACTACGGTATTTTTGTCTGTACATTGTTTTAAGTCTGTTTTGTTTTATTCAACAATGTTACATAGTTCTAGGGTCGATTTTTTTATCGTCAGATAACTTTTGTCTGACAAATTAATTTGATATTTTGACCCATTTTCTATACAAAATTTGTCAAAGCGGGAAACTTATTCCTCAGATAAAACTAATTTGACATTTTGAAAAGCAGTCGATCCTGACTGCTTCAAGCTGCCCGTGTATGGCCGGCCAAAATCATGCGCGTCAACCGCGAACAAAACAATCGCCTGTTGACACTTGAACGTTTCCACCCCGTATACATATCTAACCACGAATGTTAAAACCATTAAATACGAAGTATATAAAGCTAAAAGCAAATATTCTTGCAGTACTTCTACAGTATAAAAGACATCAGTATCGGTGGTCGATGCATGTGCAATGGTCACGCGGATACCTGCGAGCCGGCAGACCCTGCAACCAACACCAACATACTGGAGTGTGTGTGCCAACACAACACCTGTGGGCCCCAGTGCGCGGAGTGCTGCCCAGGGTTCGAACAGAAGAAGTGGAGGATCTCCCAGCATTGGGACAGATTTATCTGTGAACGTGAGTTTGCTTTCAAAGTAAGCTACTTTGTGCTAAAACAGGGGTGGACAAGATTTATTTATCTGGGGCCAGATTAACGTAAGAAATTTTGCAAGAGCCCAAAATAAACAAAATGCATTTTGTTCTGCCAAAACTTTATATTTTTGGCTCAAATAATTACAACTATTTATTATGGCATATTATAATTAATTAACTTCGTAGATTTTATACCTATTTGTGGAAAAAATATATTTCCCGAGCTATACACTCTTTAATCTGGCCCGCTAGCCCTCCCTTTTAGGGTAAAAGGGAGAGCTGGCGGGCCAGATTAAAATCCTTCGTGGGCCTGAGTTGGCCCGCAGGCCATAATTTACCCACCCGTATTCAAATTACCTTTATCTAGTATCTAAAAGCACATAAGTACTGCAAACGCAGTGCACAAGGTTTCTGAACCTAACCGCATTGAACAAAAAGCTTTTTTTTTGTACAATTTACGGTAAGGATACACGGCGACACATTACACTCGACACTCAGTGTCGACACCGAGTGTCGTAGTGTTTACATCGCCATTACACTGAGTTGCGCATTAGCTCGGGTTTAATTTCAGTGTCGCGATTGCATTGTGTCGAATGTCAGTGTCACCGTGTATCCTTACCGTAAAAGCATCAAGATAACTTTTAACGACACTAGACTTTACAGATAAGTTTCAGCAACAGGATCTAACTATATTCCTTTTACAGCGTGCAACTGCCACAATCACTCGACGGAATGCGAGTTCGACCCTGAAATAGACAGGCAGAGACTCTCCCTGGATATCTACGGGAAGTACGAGGGCGGTGGCGTCTGCAAGAACTGTCAACACAACACCCAAGGCATCAACTGTAATAAGTGCGTGCCAACCTTCTTCAGGCCCTATGGGAAGAGCTGGAATGAGACTGATGTGTGCCAGCGTGAGTATACTTCTGGTTTCTGGAGAATAAAGGCAACCAATCACAGAGCCGTATTCGAAGCAGTGCGTTCAAGCACACTGCGAGACCTCATAGTAACGTTTTTGAATACGAGTTTAAGATACCTACTACTACTACCTCTTCGCTATTGTATTAATTAGGTATCTTTTTATCTAATCAACTTTAGTTTAGGCATTGTTTAATTTAAATGTTTTCTATTAACGACAACTACACTTGAAAACAACGAATCCGGGTCAACGACATACCTTAATATCTTGGAAAGTAAGAATGATAGCTAATTCAAATAAACATTATATTATGGACCATATAATAAGTTCTCAAATAAAATTAATAAACCTTCATAAGTAATCAATAAAATATTTTTTATTCATGTTGGTGACCCTGATTCATTGCTCCTGAGTGTAGTAACCTCATGAAATTTTGCTAATTAATTTAAAGTAATCCAGGATATATTTTATTATTTCCTTCACTTCTAGTCTTCTTCCATACTTCAATAAAGCTAAAATTTAATTATAATAAATTATTTACTCTAAAAACACTCTTCTTGTTTAGCCTGCAACTGTGACTTACACTACTCAACCGGCAACTGTGAGGAGGAAACAGGTCGTTGTGAGTGCCGGGTTGAGTTCAACCCTCCCAACTGCGATTCCTGCGCCTACGGCTACTTTGACTATCCCGACTGCAAGCCATGCACGTGTAACCTGAATGGAACCGACGGACAGCAGTGCACGCCTGTTGATGGATTGGTAAGTTCTACTTATGGTTATTATTTACAATAGGGTATCTGACTATATCTTTTTTATTACAAATCTCGAAAGTATTACAAAAATATTATGCAACAGTGAAAAAACCAATGAAATATTTAATAAAATGCCCAAGTTATGAACAATCTTAAATTGTTCACGAGACAGAGACAACACTAATTAAAAATTACGTCATACCTTATAACTTCATAGTGACTGTCACTCTGTACAATATCCGTTTCGTGTGACGAGAACAGAAAATGCCCCCTCCACAAAGTTCAATTCATCAAGCGATCAATTCTGGATAGCTTCACTTAATTAGTTCAATATTTAATTCAGAAAACAAAGATACCGCATAACTTATGTTGTAGTAGTTATAGTGCGATAATTATCATCATTGGCAGGCTGTAATGGAAAGGTTACAAAAACGCCGCCGTTCCTCAACCATTTCCAAAACAAACACCAATCATAAAAAAACTGTTTTTGATTACTTATCTGATTAATTTTTATCAATTATTATTGTCAACAGTGCCCCTGCAAATACAACTACGCCGGAAAGTCCTGTGAGATTTGCGCAGATGGGTATTATTCACCGCAATGTAAAAGTAAGTTTATTATGACATTTATCATCGTTCAGCCGAAAGACGTCCACTGCTGGACATAGGTCCCCCCGATGGGGAAGGGAAGGGGGGTTGCCATAATCGCCACGCTTCGCAGCGGTTCGGCAATAGGCATGTTGCAAATTGCAAATCTAATTAGTCCGCCAGTTAGAGTTTTGAAAAATAATGGACACGTATTTTTTCTTTTGTTAAATCTATGAATACTTGGAAAGATAAAACGCATCAAAACTCGAGAGTGGGGGCTTGTGACGTCAGAAGTAAGTAAAAATTGTACTAGCTTGTGACGTTTTGTCAATTTTAAAAGTGTCGTATCTTCGTCAATTTTTGTTTACGTAACAAAATAAAAAATACGGGTCAAATATTTTTTGATAATCTAACTGACGGACTAATTAGATTTTTTCAGTCAAATACCCTATTGCAGTATGGTTGTTAAAGTACTCAGAGAACGCTGCTGCCCATCCTCTAGTGAATCCCTTAGTCGCCTTTTATGACACCCACGGGAAAAGATGGGGTGGGTAGTCCGGCACCACACGGATAGTAACATTTATATTCGTGAGTTAATTAAAAACTGTGGCCGCAAATTTGGAGTGGCAGAGCGTGCAGCGGAGCGTTCAAACCTTGCATTGAGCGTGCATTGCCACATGCAGCGTGCCCGCAACTAAGTAGTCTTCACAAAACAGTATTGTTTAGTGTATTGACCAATTAGATCCACGTGGTTTTGCATCACGAAGCAAATCTTTGTATTTGCTTCGTGTTTTGCATGCAATTTTAGGACATAGACCGTACCACGATTGCTTCGTGGACCGTACTATACATTTTATAGATTCCGTGGCTGAGGTCTGATGGCGGTCGCTCCGTGTTAAATACTGGTATTCAGCCGCATCTGGTTAAACTGGAAGCTGACCCCAACATAGTTGCGAAAGGCTAGGCAGAACTATACGTTTTTAGATGTAGCCGGCTACAACTATACTTGAACGTCAATTTCTTTGACGTTCGAGAAAAGAAGGGTGCATGAAAAGAGATCAATCGATCCGCAGACTGTGTGGCTTATACTTTTATGGGGACCACACGAAAAGATAATTATCACTGCTCGAATCTTAGAATTTAAAACAATCAATCGATAGACAGTCTTAAACAACACTAATGCTATTCCTTTACCACCAGACTGTGAGTGCAACTCCGTGGGCTCGGTGTCGGCGGTGTGCGACAAGGACAGCGGCAATTGCACTTGCAAGAGCAAATACAGTGGACGCACTTGCAACCAGTGCGAAGCTGGGTACTACAACTACCCAACCTGCAAACGTGAGTATTGCACCTTATCCTCATATCACAAATTATGAGAAATTCATATCATATTATTATGATACGAAAAATATAAATTGTAGGCGCATGCGTCTTTCTTATACTGTTTCTAGGAATTCGCTTATGTTGACCAAGGCATAGAAGTGCACTCCTGCTAGCATAAGATAATTTTGTCATCAGCTTATCTCGTTTCGGCACGAGATAATGCGTCAATAAAATCATCTCGCGCTGCGCATGTTAGCCCGGCTGTACGCTATAGTATTTTACATAACATTCAGTTGTACGAATACTAATATTTATTCTACAGATGATGAACTGGAAACCATGGAAAATGTTACTTTAAAAAGCTAACGCTGCAAACAATATGCTATTTTAACAAACCATCTAGAAGTAAATACCTTTATTTGACTCTCCCATAAAGAATTAATACAACCGAATTGAGAACCTCCTCCTTTTTGAAGTCGGTTAAAAACTTAGAAAAACTTATCTCTGCTAATGGTGACTCTTTTCTCAGATTGCAACTGTGACGTGAGTGGAACGGAGCCCAGCATCTGTGATGACGTCAGTGGGTCGTGTATTTGCAAGACTGGCTTTGGAGGAGCTCGGTGTGACCAATGCTTGAATGGGTAAGGAATTACATAAACTCTTTCGCTTCCTTTGGAGTTACAATTGTTTTAGGTCTTAACCGATCTTTTGCAAGTAAAACGGACAATTTAAGTTGGCGGTCTATTTGGTAAACAAGAGTAGGCTAACATACTCTCGTATTTTCAGATTCTACATGGAGGTTCGAGGTCGGGAGCGTCTCTGCGTCCCCTGCAACTGTGACCACACTGGTTCCACATCCACCAGTTGTTCAGCCGACGGGAAGTGTAACTGTCTCGCCAACTTCGGTGGCAAGCAGTGTGACCAGTGTTCACCAGGGTATTATAAGTACCCGGAGTGTTTGTGTGAGTGTATCTTTGTGTAGCTCAGAAAACAGGGTATTAATATTATCTTGGCTGATAGGTGGGACTCTCCGATCTTGGGACGGTGGATACGACTGCACGCAGTCAAATAGGTATTCCCTAGGATTAGCGAGCCTCACACAGCGTAGAATAAATGTTACTAACACTAGTTTATAAGTTTACATTGTTACTAACAAATATGGAACTGATTCCGAAAAAAACGTTTAATATTAAAAAAAATATCTAAGAATTTTATTGTGTTACTCGGTATCAGAAATTGAAGAACAGTCATGGAACTTTTAAAAATTCGCTTATTTTTTATTACTTTCCATGCCAAAAGCAAATCAAAAAAATATTTACTGATATTATACAGGGTTAATTGAAAAACACCAACAACCCCTTAAAGGGTCATTGTACTCATCATTATGAACAACTTTTACTATGGGACCGAATCTGAAATCGCGAAAAAAAAAACAGCTGTTCCCTACATTTTGACGAGCTAAGCGAACATAAATGTATGGAACAGCTGTTTTTTTTAACCTTATCTACTTGTGTTGTTCTACAAAAGTTGTTAAACCGATACCGAGTAACCCCACAAAATTCTTAGGTATTTTTTTTAACACCATAATGTTGGCAGCGGAGGCTCGTGCTGCCGTCAGCGACGCTATCACTACCCTCGACTAGGACAAACCTTCTCAAGTTTGCCTCCTTATCACGCGCCATGCGAACACTTAATGTTATTTCTATAGATATAATTCATTGCAGCCTGTTGAGTTTTATGGAAGGGAGTTGAAGTGAATTGAAAATTGTCTATTATCTTCTTCTATCGTGTCGGTACGAGATAAATGAGAATAACTCATGCCGTGGTAAAAATATTAGCCAGTCAGCAAGGTTGGTAACGAGGCTGACTGCCCAGGATGCGCCGGACATACTTATGTATCGTCACTCGTGGAGGCTCTTTTCATGCACCCCATTGTCTACTATAATAATTTGTTTAGTTTTCTAAGCTGTTTGTTAAGTTATATCATCGTATTGGCACGTTCTAGCTGTAATGATTCTCTACTGCCACGCTTAATAAGAATGATCAATACGAAGTAACAAAATTAGTGGTACTTATCGCCTTAATAAAACCAATATTCACTCCCTGATTCCGTCACTTCAAAATGTTTCATCTTGTTTTATCGTCACAGCTTGCAACTGCGACGTCTCCGGCTCCATTGGCTCGACGTGTGACGACAACGGACAATGTCACTGCAAACCGAACTTCGATGGCACAAAGTGTGACAAATGTAAAGAAAAGTACTACAACTATCCCGCCTGTGAGGAGTGCAACTGTGACCCAAGAGGTGTCATCGCCAGTTTTGCCGGTAAGTCATCTGATGTTGAGCGCACAATGATCACAGATTGGTCTTCGATAAACGTGTAAGTGCGTATACACGTAGAAAGCGGGTTGCCAGCGCCGATCTGTCAGCGCTTGTCGGTGCTGGTCCGCGCAGTTAGTCGGCGCAGTTAGTCTCTATACTGTGTGGCAAACCAGCGGTGCGAGCACGGATCTTTTTATCGAGTCGATTCGAGAAATGTATCTATTCTAAACGTCAAATGTGACATAACATATAGATAAAACGGCAACAGTTGTCATTTTATCTATATCTAATGTCAAATTTGACGTTTAGAATTGATAAATTTCTCGAATCGACTCGATAAAAGATCCGTGCTGCTCCGAACTGCGCTGACAAGTTCCGACCTGCTCCGATCAGCGCTAGAAGGCCGTCATTTGTTGCTGTATTTGCAAGGGAATAAGACGTATTTTTGTTAAAAAATGCCATCCCCTGCTTCTACCCTTCCTTTATGTAGCGGTTACCTGCACGGACCTGTACCGATAAGCGCTAGTAGGTCGGCGCTGGTTACCTGCTTCCTTTATGTATACGCCCTAAGCAAATGGGATTATGAAATTGATACGTGTTCAATATTTACCTTATAAGACAACCATGGTAAATCCTTGTACAGATAGTTTAATCCACGAAGACGCGCCCCACTCTTTGTCTAAATCGCAACAGTGCAATAATGTGCATTATAAATTGCTATTGTGTTGGTTCTATCGCCAGACAATAGATAGATGTGTGCATACGCACACTAATATAAGATAATGATAAGAGAAGTGTGCATGCGCACTACGTTCTAAATTTACAAATATTTTTCGTGAAACTTAAAATATATTGAAAAAAGTGCCAATACTCATAAATCATGGCACCCACTGTCATAAAAGCACTTTCAAGCAACTAAACACCATTTATTGTTTTAAAATTGGTACCCATTTTACTCTAATTGCTTATTTATTACAAATATTGGTATTTTCTTAAAAAACACTCATATTGCCATAACTTTTAAGGAGAACAAGTTAGGGCTCTGCCGCACAGATAGTTATTACTGAAATAACCCCAACTATCGCCCTGTTTCGTTTGATCCACGACATTTGACCCACCCTGTTTAGCTTGCGAGTATGAACTAAAGAGTATGAAACTACGAGCTACGTTCACAAACACAACTTGCATTGTTTCCATAAATAAGTACCAGCACAAGACTAAACATACATTTCCCCACAGGTTGTGGTTCAGTCCCGGCAGGTGAACTTTGCCAGTGCAAGGACCGAGTCCAAGGCCGCATCTGTAATGACTGTAAGCCTCTATTCTGGAACCTACAAGAGTACAATCCGTTCGGATGTGAAGGTAAATAAAAATAACTTAATTTACGTTCTTTAGTATGATTGTTTGTTTTTGCATGTGATTTCAGGCTCGAAAAGATGGGATAAAAGTTTAAGGTGATAAAGAAAGATCATGTCGTGCAAAAAAATAACGTTTGGTTCATTGTAAAACTAAAATCGTTAGCAAAAATCCAATGCTGTCTATGAAAAACAAACTAGTAAACAAAACATTGAGTACAGTACCATCTGCCACTCATACCCATAGAAGTAATATGTACTACGCTCATACCTATATGAACTTTTACAACGACTGACAATAGGGAAGATGCATGTAATTGTTTTTCTCTTAACCAATGCAGCACATTAATAATACCCAAGAAAAGTATTAAAAGTCAAATGTTACTATTGTTTGTTGCTCAAAACAGTGATTAATTAAACTTTAACAATTTTCTTCTACAGTTCAAACCTCCTTTATTGTCGCGGCCATAATGTGACGTCATAATCCACGATACTGCTTTGTTTACATCTGTTTTTGAATCCACAAATCATATAAATTAAATTATTTCTTGTGCTTTATTCAAGCAGAAATCGCACTTACTAACTTACCTCAGTGAGAAATCAAACAGTTTGCTAAGAAAAGATTATTTAAAGATTTATTCACGTGGATTTTGATGTCACTTCCCACATTTTCGAAGACGACGCGTTTCGAGATTGCGTTCCGTTCCACAAAAAAAAACATAACATAAAATAATGAATTGTAAAATAAGTAGTGCGTTAAAAAAATAAAAAAAGAATGCATTTAATGTCTTGACTCCTCTACAATGTGTATTTAAATAATGAAAGAGTTTTTAATTACATGCATATTCCCTATTCAGCGACAAAATGTCACATAGGTATGAGACAACGCTCTACGCTCTCTTTCTACAGCTTGATGCTACTACTCTGCCGTCATAACGAAGAGTGCAGTAAGTGCAATTTTTGAACATAGAATTTTGAACCTTAGTGTTGGGTTACGCAGACGCAAATGGTTAAATATTCTATGTTCAAAAATTGCACTTACTGCACTCTTCGTTATGACGGCAGTACTGCCGGGTACTGTAGCTTTAGCCTGAAGGTAAATTCGGTTTCTAAACTCTCGATCTTCCCACAGAATGTAACTGCTACCTGGCGGGTACTCTGGGAGGCTTGGGCGCCTGCAACACGCGCTCTGGACAATGTACTTGCAAGATGAACGCGGGAGACCGCCAGTGCAACCAGTGCCGGGACGGGTTCTACAAGCTTGACACTAACAACGTGTTTGGATGTACTGGTAAGATATCATGAAGCGCAGTTCACACTACGCTATAGGTACTACGAGTATTTCGCTATGCAAGGTTAGTCGGAAAGGGGCTACTAATCCGAAAGGGTGTTAAAATACCCATAATAATGAACAACTTTTGTTCTACAACTTTCCTCAAAAGTCAATAGTTTAAGAGAAATAGCTGCTCAAAGATTTTTTAAAAATACGCTAAAATCTATCTATCCTCAGCTATGATCAGCTGTGTTTACATTTTAGCTGATATTTGGGGCCACGAATTAGAAGTTCTATTAACTGAATTCGAAACTAAAGCAGGGACAAAGAATTTTTGAAAAAACTAAAACAAAATTTATTTTACGTAGAAATAAAAATTGTCGAATTTTTAAATTTTAACAATTGCTTTATAACCGTCATCAGTGATAATTTAAGTAGCCTGCGGATTAGGACCCCCTTTCCGACTAACCTTGTACATAGGCGGGAGTAACTACTTTAGGTGGGCCGTCACGTAGGCTTGTTTGCCAAACTATGAAATAAAACAAGAAAAGAAATAAAATAAAACCGGCCAAGTGCGAGCCGGACCCGCGCACGAAGGGTTCCGTACCATTGTCTATAAAACCGGCAAAAAAATCATGTCTCTTGTATGGGAGCCCCCCTTAAATATTTGTTTTATTTTAATTTAAGTATTTATTTTTAAAGTGAATGTCTAACTAAATATTCTGTGAATATTCTAGCGTCTACCTGTTGCCGTTATCAATATCAAGAAAAAACGAGCAAAACAAACACGTTTGTTGTATCGGGGCCCCCTTAAATATTAATTTTATTCTGTTTTTTAGTATTTGTTGTTATAGCTGCAACAAAAATACATCATCTGTGAAAATTTCAACTGTCTAACTATCACGGTTCATGAGATACAACCTGGTGATAGACGGACAGACAGACGGACAGCGGAGTCTTCGTAATAGAATCCCGTTTTACCCTTTGGGTACGGAACCCTAAAAATGACGTCATGAATCTATCTCTGTCCAGAATGCGACTGCGACATCGGAGGTTCGATCGACAACAACTGCGACAAGCTCACCGGGCAGTGTCGCTGCCACTCCAGGGTCGAAGGTCGTCGCTGCGACCGGCCCATTCGCGCTCACTACTTCCCTACCCTCCACCAGTTCCAATACGAAATCGAAGAGGGCTACACGCAGTCAGGACCCGTCAGATACAGGAACTCTGACGAGGTGTTCCCTAACTACTCGTGGAAAGGCTATGTCGTATTTTCTACGCTGCAGGTTTGTAAACTTTATGAATTTTATTAAATAGGGACATCTATTGGGTATAGGTTTAATATAAGTGCAATTATTATTAAAATAGTGGTGAATATCGAATCAAAATTCGATCTCCGACTTTTCGGGATAAACCCAAATGTACCAAGAGACATAGTGAAAAAGTTTGATTGTTATGTAGGGATAGACTGAAATTATTCTGCTAAAAAAGCTGTTTTTTTTTACCCAATAAACAGTTACTGTCTCGACCAACTTGTAGTATCGGGTGTAGATGTGCTACTTTTCTTTTGCTTTGCCTCTCTGAAGTGAGGAACAGAAAGCTGAAATCCTGTTTCAGAGCGGCAAAGTTATTAAACGCGTACCAAATTACTTGCCCCTCTGAAGTGAGGAACAGAATGCTGAAAGCCTGGTTTCAGTGTGGTTTCAGGACGGCAACGTTATGTTACGTGTACTGTATGCCATATGGCTTCAATTTAAGTTGGAGTCGTAAAGAATGGCATTTCAGGTGACTAAAGCCATCTTTCCTTTTAGAATGAAGTAACAAACAGAGTGATGATCCCCAAGTCTTCGCTATACCGCATGGTGCTGAAGTACGCGAACCCGCTGCAAGACCCTGTCATCGCAACCATAACCATCACACCAGACAGCGTCGTGGATATACAGCAGAAGTAAGTACAAGAGTAGAAGGACCTAAGAAGCAATATTAATATTAGTACAACTGGCGAGGCATAAGCTGAGCTTTGCATTTGTGTAAGTGCACATAGAATCGATTGCCAAAAAGCAGTATAAACCGGTTTAAATCAAGCAAAGGACGCGTCTGCATTCCTTCTCACACAAATGCAAAGCTCAGCTTAGGGCTCGCGGACTGTAACTAGTTATGATCGGCTCCACCGATGTCCAGTGAAATCGCGCGATGTTGCCTAAAATTTCTAGCAACATAACATACTTGTGGTAGCACCAAAATTGTCTCGAGACCAAATGTCAGATGTTTATCCCGTGTGGGGACGGGCTAGAATATAAAAGTTCCTCACCGCAGGAGATGTGCGGAAATGTCCGAAGCGGAGACGAGAAGAGATGTTTTTCAGCTAGGGTGTATCCACCGAAACTGCGGAGATGTGTACTGGCTAGACTGGAGATGTGCGCTGACTAGAGCGAAACTGAGATGCATGCGAGCGTTGGATGTGAACGCACAGTTTAGTGCGATCTGACTCGAAAGGCACCGCACACATCTCGTCTCCGCTGCGCGCCGTCGCGTCGTCAGCTTGCGCTCAATCTCAGCAAGGAACAGCTCAGATCTCCGCTTACATGGCGCCATACAAATATGATACATCTCCGCTCAGTGGTATCCACTTAAGCTGAGTGGAGACGAGATGTGTGAATAACGAAATTCTATTGGTTTTTTAAAATACTTCGTCGCTCCGCTCGTCTCGTCTCCGCTTTGGTGGAGTCCGGTCCTAAGATTTAACAAAACCCAGCACGCTTGGTGGTAGGATCTGTACGATTCGCCTGGCTAGCTACAAGCTTCACGTGTTCCGTCGTGTGTATGTGAGAGCCGGAGAGGTATAGGTGAATCCTTCTATATCTTTGTTACTTAGATTCGTGTGCTCTAATAGACCCAGTTTGCGCTTACCATGAGGACCGCCTTTTTTTTCGCTGGAAAATCCTTATGGTTACTCTTCGCCCGGGGGAGGCGACGGGGTTATCTCTCTTACCGGCTAAAATTCCACGGTGTTCCTTCTCCTGACCCTTCGCCGGGGTCGCGGGATTCGCAGCTGCATGCAGCGCGACCCCGGCAGGCCTTCAGACCTCTCCTTCTGTGGGGCCTTGCCACACGTCCTCCTGAGAGGCGCGCACTGAACACAGCGCGCCGCCTTCTCGGGCCTGTTACTAATCGGGCGACGGGTCCCCAACCCACCGCCTGCAGGCCACGATGCGTCTAGGCTCAAATACGACCAAGTAAAATAAAAATAAATGTCTGGTGACGTCTTGTGATGTCTACCGACGAATCATTGTGTCGCAGGCGACGCAGGCGACCAAATTCCCGCATATTCCTCTCTCTGAAAAAAATAGATCATGTTCAGAAAATGAGGAGCAGTTTCCTCCTTATGGAACAGGATACTCAGTATTGAGTTGTTTATCTATTAAATATATCAATACTAGAGGTTGCTCGTGGCTTCGCCCGCTTGGATGTCGTTTATCGCGTATCCGTATTTTTCGGGATAAAAGTAGCCTATGTCCTTTTCCAGGTTCCAGACTATCTCTGTACCAAGTTTCATCAAAATCGGTTAAGCAGTTTAGGTGTAAAAGCGTAACAGACAGACATAGTTACTTTCGCAATTACAGTATTAGTAAGGATAATAAATCCTCATCAGATCAGTTATTCACCAATCGGTCAACTAAGTGTTGTGCTTATAAAGTCTGGCAAACGAAAATAGACACTCAGATTATGTTTTTTCAACAAAAACATTTAATTTTAAAGTATCAAATTAGGTTATTTCAGGTATTTCATACTAATTTTATTCTAATATTTCATTAAGCTGTTTTTTTTTTGCCGCAATTTTTCAGTCTCTACTTTCGATTGCCAGACTCTAGCAACAAACTCTCTAACCATTAATTGTATCAGTCAGGCCGCCCGCCTATGTGCAGCAGTGGACGTTCAGGAGCCATTTTAATTAGCGGTTCTTAATAATTACCAATCTTGCAGGTTCAACGTAGCGCTCCGGCCGACTGCCCAGCCCCAACTGATCACAGTGGCTGGAGACAAAGGTAACGCGCCAGCACCCTTCGTCATGAACCCTGGCAATTGGATGGTCACCATCAAAACCACAAAGGAAGTCATGATTGTGAGTATCTAAACGATAAATAAATAAAAATACTTACCCGTTAGAGTACCTATTGTTCGGTATCTAAGGTTTTTACTCCGCTTATAACAATAAATATGAATGGGAAAATATTAGAATAACGGAAGGAACTACAGCAGTTTTTACAAATGTTTTCTGCTCGATAAATGTGTGTACTTCATAGGAAAATCAGAGAGACTGAAACCCTTCGAACTCCATAGAACCCCAACTAAATAATACAGTTAGATCGACACATTCTGATATTTGTTGCAAATGGCTGGGAATTACTTTAGTATCTCTATCGAAGTTTTAATACGCACCTTTCTGGTTTAACGTTTTGTTGCATGCTGTATGCCTAATGAAATAAAAAGTATTTTGGTATTCCATATTAAAATAAAATAAATTGGGAACATCATAATAATTAAACTCTCGAGATTACACCTACTTTTACTTGTAGTACCACCCACGTGTGCTGTCTTTTATTAGTTTTTAAAGAGAAATAAAAAGTAGAAACGATAACGTTCCTCTTAAGCTGGCTTCCCACGGTGCGTGGTAGCGCGCACCGGCTGTGTGTGGTATCATCCGTAAAATCACACACCGTAAGAAACCATTTTATGAGGGTGTGTGATGTGGATACGGCGCACGTGTCTCTGTACCTAGCGATGGACTATGCCCTGCGTTTTAACGAATACATTAAATAACTAGATCTATATTTGTTCTATCGAAATATGCATAATACGCAATTTGTTCCGTTTTAGTTTTCATAAAAAATTACTTCTTCTATAATAGTTAGCCAGCTTACTAGAAAGCTACTTAGAAATACATCGCTAGGTTTACTTCTTTGTATTGTCTTGTTTAACTTAAAGTAATGAATTTTATAAATAAAAAAAGTAGACAAGTAATTAGAGTTAATGTAGAACTAATCGCCTACATATCTAGATTTTGTTTTTTTAAAGTGCGTAATTTAAAAGTACATCGCTGGCTATCTGTTATAGAAAAAGTCATTTTTTATAAAAACTAAAACGGAACAAATTGCATATTATGCATATTTCGATAGAACAAATATAGATCTAATTATTTAATGTATTCGTTAAAACGCAAGGCATGGTCAATCGCTAGGTACAGAGACACACGGCGCACCGCTCCGCACGCGTCTGCGTAACCACGGACGAGTCTCTTCCCATGGTGCGTCGGTGCGAGCTCGTGCGTCGCGGTGCGCGATATCCCGCACCGTGGGAAACAAGCATTATCTATAACTTCTCTGATAATAATTGACAAACAACCGTGTTACCAGACCGCGGCATCTCGCACCTCTGACTTATCAATTCAAGTGCGGATCAGAACTTAATTATCACTTGTGTTAACAGTGAAGGAACCTGCACACCTTAGAGGGTTCCAAAAAGGTCTCGATGGTGTGTATAGTCCGCCAACCCGCACTAGGCTACCGTAGTAGACTAACGGTCGTTTTCAATAACCTGTCCATCGGCGGTTTCGCCTACTAGAGATAGAAATTTGACATAAGCTCCATAGAAATAATGTCAAATTTCTATCTGTAGTAAGGAAAACCACCGATAGATAGGATATTGAAAATGGCGGTAGGTGTGCGTCCTGAGTGACGGCGCACCGTGCAGGCGGAATGAACGGCGCATTAAATAAATGTTCGAAACGTTTGAAATTTGATATCGACATTATTAAAACCAAAGTAAAATAAACGAAACACTAACACGCGCGTACGTGTCAACTTTCCCGCGTGCACTAAGGACAGTTATCGACGGTAAAGCCGCTCCGCAATCCGCAATACGCCAGTGCGCCGTCACTCAGGACGCACACTAATGCCTAAACCCTTCTCATTCTTAGAAAAGTCCCCTACGGAGCAGTAGGACAGTTATAGGCTGATTATGCTATGAAGATCAGCTAAAACATCTTTTCAACTATTTTTCATTCAGGATTACTTCGTCCTGATCCCCGAAGCGTACTACGAAGCCACAGTACTAACAAAGCTGGTGGACAAGCCGTGCGTCATTGGAGACAAGAGGCTCTGCCGGGACTTCGCGTACCCCAGCCTGTTCGGCAGGCCCACCGCTGATGTTAGTGGACTTAGCACGTCTGTTAGCGGATATATCGATGATGTTGAGGTAACTATGTTTTCAATACCTGCTCTGACTAGCCTTTTCCTAACTATGTTGAGTACAGATTCCAGTCTCACTAGATGCGGCTGAATACCAGTATTTTACACAGAGCGGCGGACCTCCGCAACCCAGTTACTGGGCAATATCCAAGACTTTTGGGCTTCTGACTACCCTTACGACTGTCATAGTTATTCGTATGACACCGGGACCGACGGCGTTAAGTGTTCTCCGAGATACGGATCGATCGATGTGTAACGAATGATCACCCATCCATGTTTTAAATACCTATGTACAAATAAAACAGTTTCGGAGAAACTTTCATGTTAATAATAAATAGCGCAATAGAAATCTGAAACATCTTTTTTTCAACCACTCGTTCAATATTGAGTTGAAATGTTAGAGCTCTTGGGATCTGAATACGAGAAAATACGATCTGAACAAGCTGCAGTACTATTTGTATTACCGGTTGTGCACCACATCCGATCGGGTATCGGGTCGGGACTGCCTCGTCGGTCTGGTGATCGCTAGTGTGACTGCTGAGCGTGAGGTCCAGGAGGATTCGATCGCCAGGTCAAAATCGGGCAAAGTGTTATTGGGTTTTTCCATGGAAAAGTTCTCAGCAGCAGCCCGGGGTCTGGATTTGTGCCTGGTCGATGGTAATAAGCTCA
Organism: Amphipyra tragopoginis; assembly: GCA_905220435.1. Taxonomy (NCBI): domain Eukaryota; kingdom Metazoa; phylum Arthropoda; class Insecta; order Lepidoptera; family Noctuidae; genus Amphipyra; species Amphipyra tragopoginis. The sequence goes on along the minus strand of HG991991.1, from coordinate 6,177,192 downwards.
CTTCCTATTACATGGGACTTACAGCCATTACGCACTGTCTACTGGTCGCCGGAGACTTGTTCGACGACGACTGTCACTTTCTGTAGTTTAAATAGGTGTTTACGCACTTGGTCGCCGGTCGCCCGGGTGACTATGCTTATGTTTTGGACCAGTCGACAGTGCGTAATGGCTCTTAAACATAACGGAGAAATGAGGGTGTATTATACGCTGCCTATCCCTTTTGTAGGATTCGAATCGGATGCAGTGCACAAGCGCCTCTTTGGTTGAGTCAGATTGGGCTCAAAGAACACTTATTATAATCTTGATGTGCCCATTGCTAATTCCTACACTTGGGGACATCAAAAATATCCTTTCTTATTCCACAATAACAAAAATCCTCGAACACTACTCATCCAATATTTTCTCCCCAGCAACTAAACGAACTAAAAGCTTCAGCTGACTCCATCCCAATCTTGGCCGATGACGAGATCCAGTACAACATGAAGATCGACCCTCCCGGAGCTTACATCCTGATCATCGAGTACGTCACGCCGATCAACAGGACCGTTGAAAGCTCCAATGAAATTGAGGCTTATAACGGAACCTATTCATCACCCGCGCGCGGGCCGGTTACAGTCCGGTTCCAATCCGGCGACGAACAGGAGACGGACGCCATTGTGAATTTAAATGATTGCGCGTATACGGCTGCGTGTCGTCAAGCTGTAGTAGACGATCTGTCGAAGATACAAGTGTTCAATGTACATGATGCGAATAATGTTATTTATTTGATGGTAAGTACTTTCTCACTATTTCTTAAATCCATGACAATCTTTATATTAAGGTATTTGACTGAAAAAATCTAATTAGTCCGTCAGTTAGATTATCAAAAAATATTTGACCCGTATTTTTTCTTTTGTTACGTAAACCAAAATTGACTGAGATACAACACTTTTAAAATTGGCAAAACGTCACAAGCAAGTACATTTTTACTTGCTTACTTTGCCAATTTTAAAATTAAATGTGTCGTAGGTATCTTTGTCAATTTTGGTTTACGTAACAAAAGAAAAAATACAAGTCAAATATTTTTTGATAATCGAACTGACGGACTAATTAGATTTTTTCAGTCAAATACCCTATAGTCGGGTCGGCACGTTCAGTTCAGCAATGTGTAATTAACCAAAAGACAGCTTGTGTCTTCTTCTCTCTGTCAGCACGAGCTATACGAAAATAGCTCAAGCTGTGGTGAAAAGATTAGCCAGTCAGCAAGGCTGGTAGCGCAAGATGCGCCGGACGTACTTAAGTATCGTCACTCGTGGAGGCTCTTTTCATGCACCCCACAGCTTGTGTAGCAAGCTGCCTTATGGCGTTCTTTTGTAGCATGCATTTTTTTGTACGGTGATGTACTTATAACTTTATTGTATTCTATTCTACTTCACCCAGGGTGACCGTGACACGTTAGTCGGCATCAAGTCCATTGTAGCGATCCCGGAATCTGAATGGCATTTGGACTACATCACCCCTCGTCCATACTGTCTGAGACGCAATGGCAAGTGCGAGCCGGCAGTATTCACCGCGGCTGTCGATTCTAAGAAGGTAAGGAAAATAGCATTAAAATCTTTCATTTCACTGGTGGTCTCTAGCACCGAGCGTGATGTCCAGATATGGATCTGATACCCTTATCCGCCAACTGAGGGTCACTGAAGGTATACAACAGTACATGTCGTACAGAAAGCTAGAAGAAGATATGATCTAAAAAAATCATGCTTTTGTACCTATAAAAGTGACGATTTTAAACCTTATTTTTAATACCCTTAGCACTCGTATTTGCTTAGCATCCCGCATTACGGTAAATAAGAGACCTAACAGGTATTAAAATGATGTTAAAAAAATATTTTAGGTTTGCCGTGTCATGCCGTTGGTGAGCGCTGGCCGTTAGATTCCCCCATTGGAACAAAAATGTTTATTGAGACTAGAGATTTGTTCCGAATCTTCATAATAATATTTATGCAAATGATGCACACGGCTACATTTCCAGTATGAACTGATCTCACATTGTATACAGTTTCCGTACAATGAGAGGTCAGCTTATACTGGAATCGTTTAGCTTGATACGTTACTGTATGTACCTCTGTATTGTAGACCGTGATTCTAAAGCCGCGTACAGATATCGCGAGGCGTGCGTCGCGAATGGTTCGTCACGCATGCCTCAAACTGAAGCATACGAGACGGTACATTTATGCATGCGTCCCGAACGACACCATGCTCAAGCTGAGCACGCAAACAACCACGCACGGTGTTCATGAGCGTGCAACGCAAATAACAGCCGTCCGTCCACACGGAACGCACGGCTCGCACTGAGGCGGCGTTCGCAACGATCGTATGAGGCGAATGCTCACAGTGAGCACACACATCCACACAGCCCGAGGCATGCGTGACGAACCATTCGCGACGCACGCCTGGCTATGTCTGTACGCGGTTTTATAAGAAGAAGAGAAGCATTAGGGTAGCAGTGAGTGATTCATTTCAAGCTTTTATCTCTCAGGTGGAAGTGGAATCCGGCACTGGTGGAGACCGCGACATTCGACCTCCGACCCTTGACAATTCCACTGTCGTGGTGTACTTGGCTACTGATGTGGAACCGCTCAAAATAGAGTCTAAGGTGCCTGCTCCTGGAGACTATATGTTCCTGGTTCATTATTACCAACCTGTTCACCCAGGTAAGCAAATCACCCAAAAACTCCTACGTTTGTTTCTAGTTTAATAAAGTCTTAGATTTAATTCTTAGGCCTTAATTGCTGTAATATACCAAGGAAAGATAATGTGTGGCTCACTCTCCACCTAGAAAAAAATAAGAATACGAAGCGGTAAGTGTTGCAAAAATAAAGCACTTTACTTGTTTAGATTATCCTTACGATTGTACATAATGTTATGTTGTGTTTAGTATCTAAGAGAATGGACTGAAAGTAGATTAAAAAGGAGTTGTTAGGTAATAAGGCTGAGTAAAATGTCCTGGTGCAGACATCATCTTTGGACGAACGAGGAAATTGCTAAGAAAAAGTTTTAAGTATGAAAGTGATGGCTACAAAAGCAGAAGTAAATTCAGGACAATAATATGTTGACAAGTCTAGGGAGGAAGTGAATTCTAAAACGAAGTAACAACATGATGCGCTTACCCAAATAAACTACGTTAAGCACAGAAAAATTATGATTTTAACTTTACTTTAAGGGTTTCCACGTAATTCTCCTCAGAAAACACACACTAAAAACTGCAATACTGTCACTTATCCTCCAGAAAGCAGCATTGATGCTGTGATAAAGACCGACGGGCAGCAGTTCGAGACCACCATGCCGGTGCAACACTGTCCCTCCAACACCGGGTGCCGCTCACTCCTCAAGCTAGCAGCGGATCGCACCAACTACTTCCCCGTCGCCGAGAACTTCAACATAACTTTCTATGTAAGAATTTAATGTATTTGTAACTTACGTGACCACTGAACAGTCTGCTTATTTAATGTGAACAGTGAATGTCTCACTATCTATAAGTAAAGTTTCCCATACAATTCTCTAAGAATATTTACTGTCTTCTTCAACCAGGGCAACAACAGCAAAGGCCTCTGGATAGATTACATCCTAGTGATAGCATCGCCAGACTTCGTGGACAGTGCACTAACTGAAGCCAACACCATCGATTACACTCAAGAGTTCATTCAGAAGTGCGCTAGCAACCACTACCACATCAATTCCAATGAGACAGGTCAGTTTTATATTATTATTTCATGTATTAGTGTTTATTCCGGATTCTACGTTAATGTATATTTATTATCTGCTTCATCTCACTCGTGGTATAGTCCAGGCCTTTTGCTGGAACTGCTACGCTTGTAGGAAAACCAGGACTTAGTCTCGCTCTTGAAATGCGTGGTATATTATCTCTATCCAAGATAACAACCCTGTAATCACCGTCTTCCACCAGGTTTCTGTCGCGATGCCATGTTCTCGATCACCGCGGAGTACAACAGCGGTGCCCTGGCTTGCTTCTGCGACTTCATGGGGTCCACCGAGCTGGAGTGCAACACCTTCGGAGGCCAGTGTCCTTGCAAGTCCAACGTCATTGGAAGATCCTGCAGTGCATGCCGGACTGGGTACTATGGTTTCCCTAACTGCAGGCCTTGCCACTGCCCATCTACTGCTATTTGTGATGATAATGGTGAGTGGTATTATGTTTGTGTGCTGTAACAAAACAAAAACAGGTAACTTAGAATTAATTATTAAGTTGCTAAATCTGACAGTTGCACCTGGAATATAATTGAGGATAAACTAGTGAGCAGCTAATTTGTTTTTTGCTCATTTTTCTGTTATAAAGGTCTCAGAGCTCTCTATTGCAGCTCAGAGTTGGTATTGCGTCCATTGATTCGTAATAAGCTCGCCCCTCATACCGTTGTTAGCAAATTGTTGGCTGATAATGTATGACAGAACCTTGAGTACCTTCGCATCTTCATAAGCATAGCTGAAAAGCAAATATTAAAACCTATTAAATCTACTAGGAATGTGCATCTGCCCGAAGAACGTAGAAGGCGAGAATTGTGACCGCTGCAAACCTTACACCTTCAATTTTGATGTGCAACGCGGCTGCGACGACTGCAACTGCAACCCGCTCGGAGTTGTCGACAACCAGTTACAGTGCGAGGCTGACAGCGGAAACTGCGCGTAAGTTCTTCACAATAACAGTATTTAGAACTTGTTCAGTGACTCAAGTAGCAGAAGAAGTTACTGTCTGTGTAACAAGCGAGCGCCGTGCTTACACCAAGCAAAATGGCGCTCCGAAAGACTCATTCCTGCATCTTCAAGTTATTCCAGTTGACCCCTCATTACTGAGGATCCTCTACCTATCTCGGTCAGCAACCTGGTAGAAAAATGTGTTGGCGGTTCGCATATCAACTCCCACATATGGGACAAAAAGAATCTACTTATGCTAACTACATAATGCATGTTTGTAATCTAATTTATTTTTGTATGATTCTTGCCTAATTGTCACGTCTCGTGTAGTACCGGATGTAAAGAATAGCACTACCCCATCTCTTCCTGTGGGTGTCGTAAAGGCAACTAAGGGATTCGCTAGAGGATGGGCGCAGCATCCTCTGAGTACTTTAGCAACCATACTGCGTTCGCCAACACGCCTGCCAAGCGTGGCGATTACGGCAAACCCCCACTTTTGGGGGAGGCCTAAGTCCAGCAGTGGACGTCTTTCGGCTGAATGATGATGATGATGCCTTGTTGTATAGCCGATAAATTCTCGAGTTAGGGTAGTAGATCTAATCAGAAACAAGATTAGGACTCTTTGTAATGCCTGGTTTCTATAAGTGACTTGTTATATTAAAAATGAAGCATACTCTCCATAGCTTAACATAGTAGACCATCTTATACATTAGGAAGGTCCGTTTTTAATCTCTGAGACAAAATTGACAGGCACATATGTAAAAATTGATAATTTTAGGAACATTATTTCCAAATTTGACGTTTCGTACCTGTCAATTCAGTCTCAGTGATTAAAAAACGAACTTTAGTGTTCAAAAATAAAACAATTTGGCTCAATCAAATAAAATAGGTAAGCAAAAGATACGGTTTAGGACAGGTAGGTTTACTCTACAATCTTGTTGCCCTCTAGTTGTCGCGAGAACGTCATAGGCCGTACTTGCGACCACTGCGTGCCCGGACACTACGCATTCCCGGAGTGCGTTCAGTGCACGTGCGACAGAGACGGCACGACCGATGACGTATGCGACCAGAACACTGCTCAGTGCTACTGCAAGAAATATGTTACCGGACAGGTTAGTATAAATGGTTTTATTGTGAGAACGTGATAAACAGCTCTTGCTACCACTGAATGCCTCTTTTGGAGTACCAGGTAATATGGCTAGACTAAATACACCTGGACAGGGGGCTTACCATGACCTCTTATGAAAACGCTCAAATGCCAGCCAGTCAACTTCCGTTCAAAAGCAGGCCTGCTTCTGAATCGCTAAAAATCGTACCATGACAGTACTAAAGGTGAAAGACTATTCAACCAAGTTGAACGGATAAACTTGTTCATGTTACGAAAAGTCTATACAAAAAAAAGGTGAACAGATTTCGTAAACGTCAACGGAGCAGGCCTGCCGCAGGCCTGCTCTAACGATGTCATAGTACAAAAAAGCAGCGCAGTTCAACTTCCAGGCAACTTCTGTCCTGCTATAAGAGGTCATAGTAAGCCCCCAGTAGCAGGTAGAGTCACAGGTATGAGAGGGCTGGTTCTGCAGTCACTGTGATCTTCATCTCTTTTTTGATAGAGTCATATCCATATAAATGAGGAACGCTGTGGTTGTGTTTGAATGTGGCGAAAACGTTTGAAACTACAATGACGCGCTCCTACAGTTTTTGTTTGAATGTGGTGTGATTGTGGCTCATTTTAGTTTTGAACCTAAAGAGAAAAAGTTCAGACCGTCTGCACTAATAGTCGGATTCCCTAAGATTTTCGAAATCATACCCGATACTCAGAAGCAGATAAAGAGAACGAACACGTCTGAAGAATCCATTTGCAAAAATCTAATCTTTATTAATTTGGGGTCTCCTAGCACAGGTATTTATTATACTTAAAAGGAGGCCTCTATGTAAGATTATATATTGTAGAAGTTTGTAAAGTTAACTGAAATAAATTTATTTATTATTTATTTAATTCAATTTTTGAACAGGCTTGCGACACATGCCGAGACGAGTACTTCAACCTGCAAGCGTCGAACTACGAGGGTTGTTCGAAATGCTACTGCTTCGGGAAGACCACGAGGTGCACCAGCTCCTACCTTTCATGGGCAGGCGTGAGTATCTGAATGTATACCTTTTCTTGTTGTACTTTGACACACAGTATGGCAACTAGACCTAGGACACATGTTTCATTAAATAAACCCGAATACAAGGTTAGTCGGAAAGGGGATAATAATCCACAGGCCACATAAAGTATCACTGTTAACTGTTTTAAACCAAACGTAAAAATAACAAAATTCGATAAAATTTATTTCCAAGCAAAATTATAGTTACTTATTTTTTTTTTTTTAAATCGTCTCTTCGTTAGTTATGAATTCAGAAAATGGAAATTCTAATCCGCGACCCCAAATAATTATGACCTAATATGTAAACACTGCTGATCATAGCTGAGGATACATAGATTTTCGCGTTTTATTTAAGAAATCTTAGAACACCCATTTCTCTTAAACGATTAACTTTTGGGGAATGTTGTAGAACAAAAGTTATATGTATTACGGGTACTTCAACACCCTTTCGGATTAGTAACCCCTTTCCACAAATCTTATATAGAACAAGGGAAACCGGTAGAGAAGACAATTTAAAATACCACAATTCGGCGTAGAACAAAAAATAATCCTGAAACAAACATAAAATTATCAATATTTGCTACTCACATGTGTGGTACATCGCCTTTAATCACCACTTATCACCAGATCGACGGCATGAGCGACTGGTACTTAGTGAACGTGGACGCCAACAGAACGCTTAACATCTTCCCACGGACTTTGGGTCCGATGATGGTGAACGACTCGGTGATCACTGTTGACCTGATCGGTGATGATAGCGGTCAGAAGGTTGTGTACTTCGGAGCACCTGATTATTATCTTGGTAAGTACCTAACTGCGTCCTCACGAGTTTTCAATCGCTAGAGAATTGGTTTGCCTATATTTTCGTTTTCTCGTTTCGTGTGGCATATCTTTTGTTACTGGGTTCAAACTTCGATACCAAGGACGGCAAAAAGGGTGCCACGAATCACCTAAAGGTACAAGTCCGAGACGGGCTGCAGACCACAAACTGCAAAAGTAGTATCGCTTGCGGTGCGATCTGCGGCTGCGGTTGCAGTTTTGCAGTCGCTGTCGGAATAGCACCTTTACAGTGCACACCTTAAAGGCGCTATTCCGATGGCGACTTGCGGTCTACGGTTGCAGTCTGCAGTTTGGAGCCCGTCTCGGACTTGTACCTTAATAATAAACCGTCTTTGGGGAACCGAATTACGACAAACCGTGTGCCGTAACCCTCGGGATTACAAGCGTGACGTGTTAGACAGGATGTTAACTAAAGAAAGGCGTTCCCGTTAACTAGCAATACTATAACGACCGAATATACATAATAAATTAAAACACAAAAAAAAAAACAACGCTAACTGTATATGTGCACCTACCTGTCTATCAATTTGGAAAACACTGCAACATCGCATTTAACCTATCTACGCTACTATTTTGATATTAAACAGGCCGTTCTGAAGGAATATTCCGATCTGTCCCTCTGATCTGTCCCCTCGTCGGTAACAGGGGAAGAGATCGAAACTTTTTATTTCTATTTGTCCCCCTAAAGAACAGCAGGGGACAGACCAGAAATAATTCGATCTGTCCGTTCGTCTTGGTGACAGGGGAACAGATAGATTTTTTTTATTCCTGATTGGTCCTCCGAAGGGGACAGATCAGGTGGACAGATCGGAATATTTCGTTCTGAACTGTTTTATTTTTTTTTGCTTAATTTTGTATTTTCATTTTAATATATTAATGATGTCGGGTTTAGGCCCTGCGCAGACGGCACACTTTTTGTGCGATCGAGTCTGCGGCGCACAAAAAGTCTGCATGGCGCGCAAAAAGTCGGTCGCGGATTTTTCACAGACTCAACGCACACGACGCACATCTTCGATCATTTTGTCGGCAGACCTGTAGGGACGTAGACGCTATGGAAATCGTGCAGAGATCGCGAAGTATTATTTTGTACATGAAGTACAGAAAAAGAAGAAGAAATAGAGAATATAATATAATATATATAATAATATTCTGCCTTAGAAGTATCATAAATTGCTGGTCTGTTTTGTATTTCTTGAATTAACATAGTTACATCGACCTCTGGCGCCATGATAATAGATCGCGTGCGTTACGTCCACCCCTAGCAAATGCAGATTGCCGACTAAAGTGTGCGCCGTCTGCGTTAGCGCGCGTTGAAGCAAACGTTCAATTTTTTTCACACACTTTTTGTGCAGAGCGGCGCGCCGCGGCGCGGTGCGGTCTGCTGGAATTACACGGATTTTTTGTGCGCCGGACTTTTTGCGCGTCGTGTGCGTTACTGCATATAATTGCATAGGTTCTATTTTCACAGACTAAAAAGTGCGTCACGGATAGTCTGTCGTCTGCGCAGGGCCTTAAAGGAATGCCCTCTGTTATTTAACATACAATATATTGTATCTTCATTAATACATATATTTTTGTTCTATAGGCAAGCGTCTGACGTCATACGGCGGCTATCTGACGTATTCTATATTCTACGAGACCGGCCCCGATGGCCGAGCGACCGCTGCTGCTGACGTCATCATTGGCGGCTCCGATGGGTAAGTACTTCTAAATTAATAGATATTGCCTTCAATAAAGACAATCGTTGGGTTTGCATTCCAGTCCAACTATTTGCGGTTAAAAACCAGTGTTTCGAACAACGTAACCCAAGTTACTGATTGGGGTAAAGGCCCTTATTTCAACACCAAGTCATCATCATCATCTTCCTGCCCTTATCCCATGTTACTTGGGATCGGCGCACCACGTTTTCTTCTTCCATTCCGTCCTGTCAACCGTCATGATATCACTGACTCCCTTCTCTTTCATATCATTCTTCACACAATCCATCCATCTTTTCTTTGGCCTCCCTATTCCTCTCCATCCATCCACATTTCAACACCAAGTACAAGAATAAAACATTCAAACCAGAAAGGTAAGGAACTATTTATTCATTTTATGTTGATCTATCCCCAGGTACCTAGTCCACAACAGCGTTGAACAACCGCCATCGATGGTGTCATGGATGCACGGCGTCAGACTGTCGGAGGACGAATTCAGTAACGCAGACGGAACACCTGTTACCAGAGAACAGTTCATGAACACCCTGGTCAATGTCACCAGCATTTACATCAGGGCTACGTACTGGGACCAGTCGATTGCTACTAGGTAGGTATCACACATATTTTGATACTGAGTATCGAAGTACCAATTTAGCAACCTCTAAGGCCCGGTATCCACCAAAGCGGAGAGGAGAGGAGACGAGAGGAGATGTGCTGCGAAGCTGGCAGGCTATTTCCACCAAAGCGGAGAGGAGATGCGTAGCGGAGAGGAGATGTGAGCTGTGAGAGCTCGAAATCGATCAGTTGAGGTGTGCGAGGCGCGGGGAGAAGGCATCGGGGAAAGGGGGGCGCGAGCGCGAACGCAGCCCAGCCGCCCGACTACACACATCTCCGCTCTGCCACGCCGCTTGCTCGCTCGCGGCACAAAATTCAATGGAAAAATGAGATATCTCCTCTCCTCTCCGCTTGATCCATTTCCACCGAAGCTAAGCGGAGAGGACATGTGGAAATAACAAAATCTGATTGGTTATTGAAAACACATCTCTCGTCTCCTCTCCTCTCCGCTTTGGTGGAAACCGGGCCTATAGGATGTATAACGGTGTTTTGAAGTTTGAATTGAAAAAAATGATTTGCTCTTCCATATTCCAAGAGATGGTTTAAACCAAGAGTACGATAAACATGGCTTTAAAATATACCCATCACTTTCTTACGTTATGTAACAAAAAGAGACGGGGCTATTTAAAACCTGGATTTTGCTTAGATCAGTGATGGGTAAAGTAATGCGCGCGGGCCAACTCCGGCCCGCGAACAATTGATCCGGACCATCAACAACAGTCAATCATCAATGTAAAGAAATTTTGGCCCCCATAAGATTGACTCGAGTTTTTTTGGCTCTTGATGAGAAAAGTTGGCCCACCCTTGGCTTAGACCGTCTCTCGTAATAAGAGAACCTGTGTTTATTGACTCGAAACTTGCTATAAAATCCGAAATCCACGCATACGAAGTCGCAGGCAAAAGCTAGGGCAATACATAACAACTCATAAACATGATTGATTTGTTCCACAGCCTAATCGCAGTAACCCTGGACATCGGAGTGGAAGACTACGACGACGACGACTATTCGAAGCGCGCGTCTTCGGTGGAAGAGTGTCAGTGTCCGAAGGCCTACAGAGGGCTGTCGTGCGAGCAGTGCGCTGAGGGCTACTACCGACTGAGCTCCGGGTTCTGCGTGCCATGCCAGTGTAACGGACATTCTAGAGAGTGCGATGTCAACACGGGCGTCTGTTTGGTAAGTTTGAAGAGGTTAAAAGATTGTTCAGGAACTGTTACCGCGTCTTCAGATTTAAATATACTGTGGGTTTTATAACATTGAGTCTCCGTCCGAGAAATTAATCTGCATGGATAGTTGGCTGTAGGGGATATAAAACTAGGAATACCTGTTAGACGCCAGTCTATCCTTTTAAACCAAAAACTTTATAGATGACATTCACTTGCTTAAAATAAGGTAGACTGAAATGATGACCTCTTCTTCTTCTCTCGTGTCAGCACGAGCTATACGAAAATAGATCAAGCTGTGGTGAAAAGATTAGCCAGTCAGCAAGGTTGGTAGCAGGGCTGACTGCCCAGGATGCGCCGGACGTACTTAAGTATCGTCACTCGTGGAGGCTCTTTTCATGCACCCGAATGATGACCTGCTATAAAGAACATGCCATAGAAGAGTTTTTCCATGCTTGTTTAACCTGGTCCTTGGAGTAGCACAAAGTAGCTTTTACGATTTAGCGTCTTGCGAGAATTTACTCATTTTCCACTTTCTTTAGGAGTGCACGGACAACACGATGGGCGACCACTGCGAGCAGTGTATCCCCGGTTACCATGGAGACGCGTCAGTTGGCACACCACGCGACTGCCTCATTTGTGCATGTCCTATGCCTTACGTGTCCAACAAGTAAGTCTCATTCACTTTTTTATTGTAATGTGTTTCATATACTTATAACTGAAAGGTCGGCAGTAATTTCGACAGAAAATATTAAAAGGGCTTCGTGACAATAATTGTTCTGGCCATCCTAGGCAAAGACGCCTATTATCCGTCGAATTTCACATAAACCATTACAGGCGCTTATGAAAAATCTAATTTAGGTGCACGGTTCCAATTAGTCGTTTCCTATGGAGAAGAGCCGGCAAGAAACTCCATGGTTACTCTTTTAAAATCAATATCGTTAACAATAAGAGTAAATACAGTACTATGATTTAGGATAGATAAGAGAGAACAATTCAGTCTTGAGCACAGACCAGTAAGTAATGAAGTACCAAGTTACAAGGTACAAAGCAAATTGCTGCGTTCCACAACTTGAAATTCGGTTGCACAAGTCAACTTGCGCCACCAAAGTTGCTAGTGGATTTTGCGCTTTATAATCAAGAAGGAAAAGGGTATTTGACTGAAAAAATCTAATTAGTCCGTCAATTAGATTATCAAAAAATATTTGATCCGTATTTTTTCTTTTGTTACGTAAACCAAAATTGATGAAGATACGACACTTATAATTAGCAAAGCGTCACAAGCAAGTACAATTTTTACTTGCTTCTGACGTCACAAGCCCCCACTCTCGAGTTTTGATGCGTTTTACCTTTCGAAATATTCATAGATTTAACAAAAGAAAAAATGCGTGTCCATTTTTTTCAAAACTCTAACTGGCGGACTAATTAGATTTGCAATTTATCGATGCTGTCAACATGCCTATTCAACATAGAATCGTTTACGTATAATTTCTTTGCAGCTTCGCCATAGGCTGTGACTTGAGAGAGAACGGTTCCCTCATCTCGTGCCAGTGCAAACCAGGGTACGGCGGTAATAGGTGCGAGTTCTGTACAAACGGATACTATGGCGTGCCAGAACAAATCGGTAAGTTTTTTAATAGAAATGTTTTATTACATTGATTAAGGCTACCTTTTGTTGTAAAGATATTTCATCCTGATGATAAGCAAACATTTTTGTTTCTTCCTGATTCCAATAGAAACCTGCGACTGCCACAAAGTAAATGAAAACGTTAACAGTTTAAATTTCAACGTCGCAATACCATTTGACTGCCGCAAAGAACTCAACCAGGTTTAAACCCGGACACTTGCCCATGACACAGCCATATTTGAAAGAATTTGAAGCCATTTTATTCTCGAAATACACATTAAACTCCTTTCACTTACCATACATCGTTTATAACACGAAAGTACCATAAGTCAAACACAGGACAAACTGATTGTTTTCATTCTCCAGGTGACTACTGCAAGCCCTGCAACTGCTCGGGCAACATCAACATCAACGACCCTGGCTCCTGCGACTCCTTCAACGGGGACTGTCTCAAGTGCGTCAACAACACTGCTGGCGCGGCTTGCAACCTCTGCGCTCCTGGCTTCTACGGAGACGCCATATTATCCAAGAACTGCACTGGTAAGTTTTGGTTCCAGCAAGTGTGTTACTAAAGTCTGGCGACTCGCGTATTCCGCGTTTTTCGGGATAAAAGTAGCCTATATCCTTCTCCGAGTTCCAGACTATCTCCGTACCAAGTTTCATCAAAATCGGTTCAGCGGTTAAGTCGTGAAAGAGTCACAGACAGACAGAGTTACTTTCGCATTTATTATATGGATTATTTTCTAAGAAGTGAGAGGTAGATTCTGCAAAAACTATTACTATTTAAACACCAAGATTTTAGCACTTTCTTTTCCTAAGGGGCCGTCCATTAATCACGTGATGTTTTTTTAGCATTTTAACCCCCCCCCCCCCTTGGTGATACGTGGTGAGGTTTAAGACTACCCCCCCCCCCTCCCCATTTTTTAGTACCTAAAAAGAATCTTAATTTTTTTTAAATATTATCTTTTATGCATTAAGTATAATCTAATTTTATTCTGAAATTAAGGACCATGATAAAAATGTCTAGACAGAAAGGTTGCAGGTTATTTATGACTGGCATAAAAAATTTCGCTGTTCGGTTTAGAAACCGCGCTTTTGACGAAAAAATAAATACACGTGATATCTTACTACACCCTCCCTCCCCCCTTGTGATATTTCGTGATTTTTGCCAGACCCCCTCCCCCCCCCCTTTCTAGCCTCACGTGATTAATGGACGGCCCCTAAATTCGTTAAGATTACGTATGTTCTTAATATGTCTTTACTAACACTTATTTTTCTCACCAGCTTGTAGCTGCGATGAGTACGGTATGGAACGCTGTGACCCAGCCACGGGCACGTGCGTGTGCCGGCCGGGCGTAATAGGCAGCCGCTGCGACCAGTGCGCGCCCAACCACTGGGGCCTCAACAGCGGTCTAGGGTGCACGCCCTGCGACTGCGGCATCGCCTCGGAGTCCGCTCAGTGCGACCATAATACTGGACAGTGCAAGTGAGTACACGAAATATCTGTGGTAACATTTCGTCCGTGTTGTGCCAGACGTACAGAATAGCATTACACTATCTGTTCTCGTGGGTGTCGTAAAAAGCGGCTCAGGGTTACTAGAGGATGGGCAGCAGCGTTCTCAGAGTAGTTTAACAACCACCACACTGCGATCGCCAACCCGCCGACCAAGCGTGGCGATTATGGACCATAAAACCCCCCTTTGGCCTATGTCCAGCACTGGACCTCTTTCGGCTGAATGACGAACAGTTCGATATGCTGATAAAATTGTTACTTCTATTCTTCTTCGATTCTCATGTTGGCACGAACTATCCAAGAATAGCTCATGCCGTGGTGAAAAGATTAGTTGCGGCGTGCGCTGAACGTACTAAAGTTCCGTATTACAGAAAGTTCCACAACCCCAGTTTGAATTCAAATCACCTGATCACTGTTTATGTATAGAATCAGTATTTGAGCATCGGTCTTATTCCAGAACGGAGGTTGAACTATTCTCAGCTGGATCAGGGGACCAATTTGACTAAAAAAATTTGTTGCCAAACGCAAACGAACCACAACCGTCAGTCAGTTTTTGTTCACGAAAACTGTCAAAATGATTAGTTTTGTTTTTTGTATCAAACAATTTGACAGCTTTTGAAATTGAAAACTGTCTGAATGAACGGTTCGGCCTTGATTCAGTTGCGATTTATCAAGATTTCTTTTAGGAGAATTGGACCCCTGAACTCAAGCGGAGTTACGAACTGTCAAAAGTCAAACTGTTTAACGTAAATTGACAAGGCAATCTGTGCTCAAGCAGTGTGACAAATAATGTCAAATCTCTGCTTAGGTTGAAAAATTCAAACTCAGCTGAACTATGATCGATGAATCTATGCTTGAGGAACGTTCTAGACTTCAAAACTACTCAAAACTAGTTTTAAACAGAGATCAACGCTTGAGTTACCTTCTGTAATACAGAATTTATAGTACGAAACCTAGCGACGTTTTCATTATGTGTTTTTAGCAAAGCTCATTCTTTTATATCTTCTTCCTCGTAATGCCGTAGTCATGCGTGCAGACTGGCTGGTCGGAGCCGTAGCGTTTACCTGTGGTAAAAGCCAAAAAAAATTTTTCATTGTTGTTTGATTTTAGCGTATCTTTTATTTATTTTTATTATTTTAAGGAAACTGTTAGTGATATTAATTCACCACTGCCAGACACTTTCACCCTTGCAAACAGACAGGAGGAGAAAAATAATAAAATTGAAAAAAAACGAACTTTAGGCTGTTCCCACAGGTAAACGCAACGACTCCCACCAGCCAGACTGCGCGCATGACTACTACGACTTATAGAAGAAAAAAATATAAAATAATGAGCCTTGCTGAAATCACTTATTTTCCGACGTCTCGGTAGCTCTCGTACTATATTAGTACCTTATAGTCATTATGGAGACTTTTTTAATGCAACCTACCATGCCGAAGATCCTAACATTGTTCTGTTCTATTCAAGTTGCTCCAAAGGCGTTACTGGTAAACATTGCGATCAGTGCGCGGCCGGATACTGGAATTACACCAAAGAGGGATGTGACCGTGAGTATTACTTTATACATCAGGTTAGCAGGTTAGGTACGTGTTGGGTTACAGCTGAAAATCAGCTGGTACTTAGCTGGGGTTCAATTCTACAACCAGAAACATTGATCAATCGCAACCGAACCCAAGCCGAACCATTTATTCAGACAATTTTTCTTTAGAGGTTAAAACGGGATATTTACCATGTTTATTATTTGATATGAGTTTCCGATATTTCGGCACCGTTACAAGCGCCATGGTCACGGATGAACTGAAGTAATTGCGGGTGGGTGGATGTTTATGAGCAGACGAAACGGTCTACCCTCTTTCTTGTTCGTTTTTTGCGTTCGACGCCACTACCACTGTCACTTATGTCACTCACAACTCGATTCTGTTCCCGACACACAAAACTCACTGTATCCGCTCGCGAACTTTTTTCAGTAGTTTTACGGTTTTTACACAATTGAACCACTGGGTTCCAGGTCCTCGACAGTTGAAACCCATCCTCCCGGTTGAAGTTCTTATATTTGGTAATCTCTATCGCTTCTCTTACCAGTCTAGGTAGATAGTGGCGTTCTGTCGAGATGACCTGAGGGCTATGTAACTCAATCCAATGGTTCGGTCCCGATTCTAAAAGGTGTTGAGCTATGGCCGATTTTTGGACGTCATTGTTTTTCACAGCCCTTATATGTTCCGAAATTCTACAAGCTACAGTACGTTTTGTCTGACCGATATACGACTTTCCACAGCTACAGTCTACTTTATAAACACCGGGTTTCTCCAACGGAAAGTTGTCCTTTGGTGAACGCAGCATCTGAGACACTTTCCTGAACGGAGTGAAGATAGTCTTTACTGCATATTTCCGTAGAATGTTTGCAACCTTATCTGTCACTCCCCGTACGTACGGCAAAAATGCTGGTTGCCTCTCAACGTCGTACTTCCGGTGTTTATGTGAACTTTTTTGTCTACGCTGTGCGATCCTTGCTGTATATCCATTCCTCTGTAGGACCTTCTGTACATGCGTTAGCTCACCTTGTAAATGTTCCTCGTCACATAGATCATACGCGCGGTTGGTGAGTGAAGTCACTACAGAGTTCAGCTGTCTGGGATGGTGGTGTGAATCAGCGTGTAGATATCGATCCGTGTGAGTCGATTTCCGGTAAACTGAGTGGCCTAGGGAACCGTCAGTACGTACTTGTATCTTCACGTCCAAGAATGGAAGTGTCCTCTCGTTTTCCATTTCGTAGGTAAATTTTATTTTGCTGTGTATGCTATTTAGGTGTGCTAAGCATACTTTTACCTCGTGTTCATCTCCTTCAATGATCCCAAAAACGTCATCCACATACCTCTTCCACAGTTTTATTGGTGTAGATGCAGTGGAAATAGCCAACTCTTCAAAATGCTCCATCCAATAATAAACATGGTAAATATCCCGTTTTAACCTCTAAAGATTGTGTTAGTGACCATGTCAGTTTAAAAACTTATACAGACAATTTTTGTTTACAAAAACTATCAAATTATTTGACGACAAAAACAAAACCAAACATTTAGTTGTCATAAACGAAAACTGACTGATGGTTGTGGTTCTTTTGCAGTTTCGCAACAATTTTGTTAGTGGAATTGGCATGTACTGTCATCTGATATTATGCTGAGCTGATGGCCCTTTTGGCACTTATTTTCATGTCTACGTAATGATTATTGTATTCTGAGCCATTTTTTTTTTCATTTCTGTGCAATAATCAGAACTCTTAAAAACAAAAGCGAATAATGCAGATGAAGAGATAGAAGGATAAATATATTAATAAATGTTTAATCACTGCCTTTGTTTTTTCTTGACACTTCGGATTCGGCCGTTTTTGCCCTTCCTTTAACGCTTCTTATTACATTACGCTTTTTTTCTATAGATAAGCCGTCCTCATTAAATAATATTAGACATATCAAAGATTTATATTTCTACAGACTGCAACTGCAACACTGGTTATTCGCTCGGATTCACTTGCAACGCGACCGGTCAGTGCGAGTGCTTGCCCGGCGTCATCGGAGAGAAATGCGACAGATGCCCGGAAAGGTAAATTATCAAATATTAAGTTTTAGCTGACGCACTCGGGTTCGCTTGCGTGTTAAGTCATGCTCTGATACAATTAATTATATCTTTATCAGGTGGGTCCTCATACCAAGCGAGGGTTGTCTTGAGTGCGACTCCTGCACGGATGCGCTGCTCTTCACCATTGAGGACATGAGCGAGCTGTTGGCCAACGAGACTACTGACTTTAAGGTACAGTTTCATATATTTTGACCTCTTTTTTGCCACAAAATGGGGGACAATTTATTTTATTTTATTTATTAGGGACAAAAAAACGGTTACATGTTCAAGCTTAAAAGTATGTGTCATTACAAAAATTGGTAAACATATAACCCACACCATTGTCCACGGATTAATAAGTGAATAAATACGGAACAGAAATGTACGTGTAATTTACAACAAAAAACGTAAAAGAACAA
Organism: Amphipyra tragopoginis; assembly: GCA_905220435.1. Lineage (NCBI taxonomy): Eukaryota > Metazoa > Arthropoda > Insecta > Lepidoptera > Noctuidae > Amphipyra > Amphipyra tragopoginis. The sequence continues at coordinate 6,158,872 of HG991991.1, read as the reverse complement.
CAACCAAATTGAACATTTTGATTTTTGTGGTTCGTTTGTAATTTGGCAATTTTCTTAATAGATTGGACTCTGTGAAATTCAATTTAAAGACAACGCCTTTTGGCAGATAGTTACCAGCGAGCCAATTCTACGAAGCTTACGAAAACTGACAAAATGTTTTATTTTTCTATCTTTTATAATGTTTTTGTAAACGAAAACTGTCTGAATGAACGTTTTCGCTTCGGTTGCGATCGAGCAACGTTTCTGTTAAGAGAATGAGCTCGCAAGACACCATGTTGGGAGTTGTTTATTAATACGGGCCTTAACGAAGCCGCCTAGAGAATCTTAAAAACATGACAATATGATAAAAGTTTATTTCCATCACCAGGACAAAGCGGACTCGTTCTTCACGACGCAGCGCCTCAACTACATTTCGAACCAGACGCAGCTGCTCCGTCCGAAAGTCGCAGAGCTCAAGAACGTAGACGTCGTTGTCGTCACCGCCTCCGTCAAGACTTTGGAGAACAGTGCCAAGAATTTGCTCAGATCTGTAAGTTTACAATACAGACAAACAGATCATAACATCAAACCTGTATTCCCCGAAGGGTTGGGCAGATGTGTACACCCTCATTTCGCCGTTATGTCCCATGTAATAGGGGGCGAGCCTATTGCCATCAACCTGGCACAAATCCAGACTCCGGGCAGACAGGAACTGTAGGGAATTTAATTGACTACAAAATTGATCTGATCTATTTTTGGCATAAAACCCATAGATAAGGAGTTATTTAATAAAAAAAAACATTTTTAGGGTCTTTAGTGCAAGATGGCGGTGTGCGCCGAGGTTTCTCAAGGTCGAACACTTGATATTTTAATAAACATACCAATTATCAGTATATAACTGACGGACCTTTTGTAAGGTAAAACTACCTGGCGACTAGGCTACTGTTCGTACAATACAATACAAAACTAGTTCTTAATCTGCTTTGCTATAAAATACGTTGCAAAGCTCTGTTTACTTCGAAGTACGTAATAACTATGGCTTCGACGTCATCCTGTTCTGACTAACACCCCTTTCTCCTCAGGCGGAATTCGCAGCCACTGACAGTGACAAGCAAATCACCAGAGCAGCAGACTTAGCAGCGGATGCTGACAAAATCCTGGCGTCAGTTCGCGACAGCAGCCAGAAGGCAAAGGCCATAGTGACGCATGTTTCTGACTTGGCTACCGGCTTGGAACTGAGTCAACAGCCGAAGGTCGACAGCGCACTGGCTGAGGCTAGGCAGATTAAGGGAGATATTGCTGGTAGGTTATACTCTGTCCTATTATTGAATAGACTAGAAAGAAGAAAGAAATACATTTATTTAACACGGACTAAAAGGCACACAGTATAAAATAAAGCTTAAGAAAAAACACAAAAAAGAAATTAGCAGGGAAGTGTGCCTCACGGCTGCGCCAAAAAGGCCCAGTTCAGCAAAAATGCCAGACAACTAGTGCCTGACGCTGGTTTTCAACTGGACCTGAAGTGTGAGGTGACGGTTGTAAGTCAGTGTACTGTAACGTGTCTGTATATTTAAATAAAATAAAATAAATTGTGTCAGATAAAAATAATAACGAATAAGTACCTACATATATAGATAGAGTGAATTTGAATAAAAAATGCAACAAAAACAAAAAAAGACTAGTGAATAAATTAATTACACAACCTTTACACAATCTGACTACACCAAGGGGCTTGTGGCTAATTAACAACTGCACGGATCATACAATTTGCGAGGTTAAGCAGCTCTTGCCGCGGTCAGTCCTTGGATGGGTGACCGCTCGTAACACATCGAGAATTCTTCGTGCCTCGGGAAAGCACGCTAAACCGTCGGCCCCGGGTGTCATAAGAATACCTATGACAGTCGTTACGGATAGTCAGAAGCCAGAAAGTCTGACAACCGACCTAACCTTAGGATATCGGCATTGCCCAGTAACTGGGTAGCAGAGGTTTGATGGTGGACGCTCCGTGTAAAATGCTATTGCATATGCGTGTAAAATGATATTCAGTTGCATCTGGCTAGACTCCAAAATAGGTGGTAATAGGCTAGAAGGAAGAACTAACACAGACTATACAATAGACAAGTTCATTTGAGCACATCAGATACTAATTATTACTGGTTCCTAGTGCTGACGAGTACTAACTCATTTATTTATGTAGTTTCCTAAGATCAGGGTCACCCGGTCCTTAAATCACACCAATATCTGTTCATAGACGCAAAAGTCCTTTTTAAAGTACTTTTACTAAAGTATTAAAAAGATTCATCGTTCAGCCGAAAGACGTCCGCTGCTGGAAATAGGCTTCCCCCAGGCGTCTCCACATTCCATGTTGGGGGGGTTTGCCATAATCGCCTCGCTTGGCAGACGTGTTGGCGATCGCAGTATGGTTGTTAAAGTACTCAGGACGCTGCTGCCCATCCTCTAGAGAATCCTTTAGTCGCCTTTTACGACACCCATTTGAAAAGATGGGGTAGTACTATTCTTTACATACGGCACCACACGGATATTAAAAAGATTATTGCTGCAAAAATTGTAAAACCAAGACTATGATAGAATTGTCCACTCCATTGTCCACAAACAACATGTTGTTCAATTTGGTCCAGGAATTTATAACGATCCATTGAGTCGCTGATTAATCCTATCTCTTTGACCTACAGACAAGGACCTGGCACCAAAGAAGCAGCAAGCTGACAGCGCATTCGCCAACGCGACCAAACAGATTGAGCGAATGAACGTGTTCGTCGAACCAGTCAACCAGCAAGCCAAGGTAAGGAGTAGCTCTTTTTTGGTACCCTACTTGAAATAAACAATAAAATACGGATGGGTGTGGTATTAACATTTACTTATCGACAAGTGACAGGTTTTCACTCACACCATGAGAACCTCATCCCAATTATTGAATATCGTTTACCAGCTTTATAGAACTATCCTCCAAACTAGAAGATTAAAGGTCACAGCTCATTAGAGCATCGCCTCGTCGCTCGGCGTCCACTCGTTATCAGCAGGTTGTTCACGGGTGGACGCCACGTTATCAACTGATGATTGCGCGCGGTTCACTCGGGACTTGTGCATTGGCAATGCGCAGCAACGCAAGGCAAGCATGCGAGCAGGGAGTTGTCACCGAATGGGCAAATCGTCGTCCGCGCGTGGACGGCATACGCCCGAGGCGATCCGGTGACGCTACGGAGTTGATATAGTGAGCGCACATCCATACAAGTCCATATAAAGAATACTAACCGCAGGAGGCGAGGCGATGCGGGTCGGGTGCCAGGTGGCTCTAATGAGCTGTGACCTTAAGGGTAGTAGAGCTTCTTGTGAAAGGGTTCGTCCAGGAAACCACTACATCCATACCTATTTCTGCCGCTAAGCAGCATTGCTGTATTCCGGTTTGAAGGGTATGGTTGCCGGTGAAATTACAAGCACATGAGACTCTCCAACATTGCCTGTAAGGTAACAACTTATCATCGGTGGGCCATCGGCTTGTTTGCCAAAATATTACAATATTATACTAAAAACACATAATAAGTGAGGAGGCCGTGGCTAAATAGTAATCGCGGTTTACGACTGTTCTTTACGCATCGAAACCCAAGACGTTAAAACCGATAATTTGGGTTGTCATACAAATACGAAGTCAATACAGGTGGCAAGAAGCTCAAAAATACCAGACTTGGGCTTACCTTGGGATATTGGCATGCCTGAGTGATCAGTTTGTGGAGGTCAAATGGGAGATTCTCCGAGTAAAATAGTAATAATATTCAGTCTTTGAACAGAAGATTTGTCGGAATGTAGCAGGCCAAGCTAATGATGACTATACGATATGAAACTATACACACTAGAATACTAACACATAAATTACACTTGCTTTCTCTTCTTGCAGAAATTCCACATTCTTGTGAACGACACTCGCGACCTGAAGACCAAGTTGGACGAGATGCTGCAGTACACGGACCTGGCGCAGCACACCGCAGACAGCGCCGAGAAACTTAACGCTAACAACAGGTACACGCTGTGACAAGGAGCACGAACTCTTTTGGTCTAATATGATATTTGACTATTCTTTTTTATTACCAATCTCGAAATGACTACTAATAAGATTTCGATTCGGTTTGTTATCTCTTTTTATCTGGTTACGAGAATCGTAGATGAAACGAGATAACAAACCGAATCAGTCGACAACTGCTTACCGTATAGGTTGTGAATCGGAGGACTAATTAGTAACAATCACAAAATAACTTTCACAAAAGTAGTTACCTAAAAATTTGACAACTTTTTGATCCGATGCATGATGATTTGAGTAGCTTTTTTCTGAGGCAACCTGAAAAAAACAGTTCCGTCTTTACCATAAGGGCCCCCGGCCTGATGAGGGCCCTGAAATGTCAAAACCCAGGGCTTTTGTACTTTTCATCATCCATAAAATGAATTAAAAAAAACACATTGGTTTCTTGGTTCAATGTATCATTAACAAAGCACCTAGATAGCCAGAGCTGCTCAACAAAAGTTTGCTTAGCAGAAGTTTCCTTTAATTTGAAACAAAGGGCTGCCAACTTCAGACTTTCCAATTTTTCACTGCTGTATGAATACAACTTGAACTACAAGTTGGCCCCAATAATAACTACAAAGTCACTGAACAAAAAGTACATTGTGATGTTCTCAATCATGTTTTTTGGCATTCTAAAGGAGCATGGCCTAAGACGGACCTGGGGGAAAAGCAGTTATTTGTCATGCTGTTTCTTCAGTGTTTAGATAGATTTAATTTCCTTTATACATTACATTACATACTTACATTTATAGTATCGAATGTTCGAACAGTATACCAGACAAGAACAGTTGTAACCTCCGAAAAAGCTTCGCTAAAAAGCACAAAGTAAAACAACTATATAAACACACTAGAGAAAAAAGCATTAACTACATATTTTTTCTTCAGGCAATCCAAATTCGGCAACAAGGTGACATCAGTGACAAAACTAAACACTGCTGCAATGACGGATCTGATCGACGCTGGCTACTACATCGGTAACGGAACCTTCTACAACCTGGTAGCGGCTGGAGTAGTGGTTAACTCTTCGAAGGCGTTGGATGACATCCACACAGCTAACCAAGACATGGTGGACCGGCTGGACGAACTGGAAAGGACGCTACCTGACCTGCACAACCTGACCGAAGTCGCAGATGACCATACTTCTATGTTGAGAAACAGAGTAAGTTAACAGATTCGTTGCAAGAATGTTTGGTGGTATCTTCTTTTTCTCTCATATCATTACGAACAATGTGAGAAAATGTCATGCCATTGTGAAAATCTGCCAGATTAGCTAGCCAGCAAAGTTAACTACCCAGTGTGCGCCGGACTTATTTAAGCATCGTCACTAGTAGAGACGTCGTCTACTAGTGACGATGCTTAAATAAGTCCGGCGCACACTGGGTAGTTAACTTTAGAGTAAAAAATGCACTCCGCCTTAGAAAAGCCTCTACTGTGCCTCTGCACAGTAGAGGCTTTTCTAAGGCGGAGTGCATTTTTTACTCACATAAATATAATGTCATAATAAATAATATCATAATTTGATGATAATAGTATGAAAAGAGATTAGGTGTTCAGAACTAATATTTAAATGGTATCCCTGATAAACCCGGTTTTTGTTGTACGCTCCTATCAGGAAGCAAGTCATGAAGTAACAAGGGGATTCTTTATATAACTGTCACTATAGAAAGCTTTCAAGTATCCATTTAAGAAATGAAGAACAGGTCAATAGGACGATTGAGATTTGGATTACTCATTTGATTTTCAAACACATAGAAATAAAAAAATCAGCCACGGACACAATGACAGCATAAACAATAAAACATTAAAATAATCAAACACACATTTTATGCTGTCATTGAAAGGGTCATCAACTCAGCGTAAATGCTGGGCGTCAAACACCCAGCGCTGATTTTCAGTAGTATCCTTGCAGTGACACACAAACGAAACTACCGAACTAAACAAGTTTTATATCCACGCAGTCCATATTTTATTGATACCATACCAATCCTTCATCCATTCAGATCGATAAAGAAAAGATTAGCATGGTACCTGTGCAAAGATTCCACACAAAAACCTGACGCGTTCCTCATGTAAGAACTTCCTTTGACAGTACATTATACTGTCTAATCCGTTGATCACGTTTTATCTCTATCGTAACTATATGGTATACTTGATCAAAATAAACTACTATCGGCACGCTACGTAAACGTAGCGTAGGAAGGCCTTCAGCTAAAATCTAGCTAGATGGACAGACAACTTGGTGAAGGTCGCTAGGAGACGTGGGATGCAGACGGCATGTAAGGTCATTGTGGAAATATATGGAGCAGGCCTTTGTTCAGCAGTGCTTGTCCTTCTGCTGTTGTGATGATTATCGACCCTCAATAACATAGCCTATACTGATACCGTCCCCCCCACCAGGCAGTAAACCTGCGCGCCGTGGCCGAGAGAGAGAACAACAACTCACGCACGCAACACGCGTACACCGCCGCCTCCGCGTACTCCTCCATCGTGCAGGAGATTGGTGATGCCAAGAAGGCGGCTGACGACGCCGAGGAGGCCGTCATGAATATCACACAACTTGTAAGTATAATAATATCTTATTGCTAACATTATACCAGTTTGATTGTAGTTTTGTTAGCTGAAGGTGGACCATAGCCTGGTTCACTACAATACTGTGAACCGATCCATACTTTTGAGTCCTCAGAACCGAGTCAGATGAATATACACCACCCTTAACGTTTTCTGTCCTTCTCAGACAAACGAGCTCAACAACCGAGTGGTGCCTGCTCGCGACAGATCCCAGAGTCTTCTAGACGGTGCACAGAAAGCCCAGAATATCGTAGATCAGGCTTTAAGTCCCAACTTGACGAAGGCAGAAGAAAAACTGGCGCATGCGGTGAAGACCATGGGATCAGCTGATGATAACAACAATGCAATACAATTGTAAGTACCTTGCAATCATAAAATCCAGGTTTTTGCCCTCCTTCTTTTTAAACTATTACGTAAAAAGTGATGGCCTCCTCTATTTTAACCATTTCCCTGTCCCGTGAATCACATATGAACATCTGCATTGTTTAACTATTGTGTCTGCTATCTGGACAGTGAAGTTGTTAAATCTGGGTTTACCTTAGTCTTGGTTTAAACCGTTTATAACATAACTCAGGTTGAAACTTTAAGCTGTCCAGATAAGTGAGTTCAGTAGGCGAGATCTTTTTTATTTGGTACGAAATAAACTATACGTAAATGCGAAAAGAAATAGATGTATTTAACAATAATAACCCGACAGTAAGAAAAAGTTTTGAACAAACTGGATCAGTCAAAAGGTGGAATTAGAAATCTGGTTCCCAATAGCTGAACGTAAATCGATGTAAGTAGACGTTAGATATCAACATACTCGAACCTACAATAATAATAAAAATGTATTTATTTCTCTTCCACAAATTACTATACAGCAGTTTACAACACTAAGTTTAGTTACAAAAATACAATAATTTGTGGGAGACTGATGCCTAAACTACGCATCCTCTAAAGCTCTAGAAACGGGAAGTCTCGGCTCTCGCGGGACGGTTGGCAAGCCTAATCGTCACTAATTAAGGCTCTTTTAATACACCTTATATAATTAATGATGCCTTTTACAGTTCCCTTCGACAGCCGCCACCATTCTCTTTACAAGACGAGGTCGGTCAGGCCGACCAGGTGAACAACACGGTCAAGTCCACACTGGACATCATGTCGCAGCTTGGTGCTGACCTCGCAGCTAGTAAGGAGTGGGCGCAGACCCTGCCCAAACTGGCTGACGAGGCGCAGAAGATGACTTCCACTATAGACAGCTTAGGTTTGGATTTTAATACCATCTTTATTCATTTTTATTTTTACATTTTAAAATAAACATTTAAAAAATACATTTAAAAATATAAAATAGAGATCCAGAGGCATCGGGAGCAAGGTCCAAGCTACCGGTGGTTATGGCTCCAGAGACAGGCACCTCCTCACAATACGCGCCGTGTCGAGGAGGACCGCTTTCTGTATCAGGACCTTGTCAGCCATCTACCGAGAGCCTCATGAGGTGTTGGTTGAAGCTCTTGGCCATTAACTGTCACGACTATCGGCACATGTTGAAAACCTCGTGTGCTAGCTAAGTCAAGATATTTAATTTGTTTATCTTTCTCAGCTTTCACGAGGTTTCCATCATTAGCGATTTAATATCATCATTATCATGTACCCGAACACGGTATCCTACAATGTTTAATACATACATAAATACTTGCAAAATGGACAAAAGTATTTCTATTTCCAAATACCAGGTCTATATTTTATTCTAATAAAACCGTTTTCCTTCAGTGAAGACCATTGAGGAACTGAACCCAAATATCACGCAAACGTATCACACCGTGAAGGTCAAACAGGACGGCTTGGAGCATGGGCGCAGGGTAGCCGACGAGAAACTACTCAAACTGAAGAAGCTTATCGAACAGGTAACCATACTACTTACCATTAAACGACAATTGTCAAATTAGCAGTCACAGGTGACGATACGTATATCCGGCTGATTCTGGCAGTCAAGTCCCACGTCCAACCTAACTGACAGCATGAGCTATTGTCTAGCTCGTCCAACACAAGAGAAGAAGAACAAAAAATCGTAGCAAAAATTAAGTCCAGTTTCCTAAAAACAGTAACTCTGTCTGTCTGTAATGCTTTTACGCCCAAACCGCTGAAACGATTTTGATGAAACTTGGTACAGAGATAGTCTGGAACCCGAAGAAGGACATAGGCTACTTTTATCCCGAAAACCGCGAAATATCTGCGATAAACGATATTATTGTTTTCACCATTAAGCTATTCTAAAATAAATAAAATAAAAGGTTTATTGCAGAAACTTGTTTGAATTTTTACAGTAAATCTTACATAGGGGGCCTCCGTTTTAGTAAAAGATATACCTGTGCTAGGAGGCCCCGCTCTTCAATGTTAAATTATAAAATGGGAAAACTGGTGTATGATGAATATAAACAAGAAATCATAAGAAAAATATAAAATTAAACAAGTTAAGGAAAAAAACTTAGATAATATCCTAAATTAATGTGAGTGAGTGTGTGTGTGCATGCGTGTATGGGTATGTGTGTGTGGGTACGTGTGTGAATGTTTTCGACTCATAATGACGATGTTCTCACTATGAAAACCCAACGCTGGTAAATTCTAAATCTGTCCCAAGATACAAGCTTCACTTGTTTAATCAACTATTGGCCTGGTGATGTTTTTTGGAAATAAGGATTATTTTTATTGTATTATATTCCCAGGCGCGCACAGTAGCGAACCGCATACAGGTGGGAGTCACGTTCGACCGCCGGACGACTCTGCAGCCGCGCCTGCCGGACACCATCGACGAAATGTCCACCTCCACACATGTGTCCGTCTACTTCAAGACCAAGGAGAAGGACGGACACATCCTCTACCTCGGCAACCCCAAGGACACAATGTTGAGGAGGACTAAATCTGTAAGGATGATGAATTTTTTTTTTTAGTAACTCTCTTAGGCTCAAAATACACGTCCGATAGTTGCTTCCGGGAGCCGGATCCGACTATCTGATCAGATTCATGAAATACACGTACAATTCTCGTCTCCGATTTTTTATGGACGACGACGACGCCCGGACGATGCTTACGATTGTGACATCCAATCTGATCGTCTGATCGTACGTGTAATTCATGTTCAAACAAATGTTTGAACATGAATTACACGTACGTATCGTACGTGGACTATCGGAACCGACTATCGGAGGCAAGTATCGGACGCGTATTTGGGCTCAAAATTTTAGCGTGTCACGAGTGATTGGCGACTTTAGAAAAAAGGAGGTTTTATGACTTGGAACTCATAAATCTTAGAGTGGTGCGGCTTTTTTATACATTACGATCCGATGTCCTCGTAAGTGTCTCGTTCAACCAGTCTCTATAATGTTCAATTGTTCATATCCCTTTGTTCCCTAGGATGACTTCATGGTCATAGGCGTTCAGAACGGCTACCCGTACCTTACAATGGATATCGGAGACAGTGCGGAATCTGGACGTGAGCCTGCCAGAATCGGCAGCGACAAGTACGTCGCAGATAACCGCTGGTACCAGGTCATCGTAGACAGGTATGTGCTTTTACCGTAGACAGAGAAACGAATAAACTAAATGACGTATTAAACGACAATAACATTAAAATATTTCATGAACAGGGTCGGACGCAACGTGAAGTTATCAATTCGGGAGAACCTAGACAATGGATCGGCAGACTACGTGCATGCGAAGGATGCAGTGTTACCAGGACAGCACACGATCTTCAATCTAGACCGGCAGAAGTCCAAACTATATGTGGGTGGAGCTCCGTCGGATGCTAAGCTGCAGGGCGTCAGCTTCCCCGCCTTCGAAGGGCAGATCGAGGAGCTAATGATTGGAGACACGCCTGTTGGCTTGTGGAACTTCGTCACCGCAGATAACTTGAAGGGAGCCAGACAGAGGTTCGATTTTGTTGTTACTCTTGTATGAATTTCTATGATTCGACCTCAGACGATCTGACAGTATATGTAAAACCAAAATTTGATAAGTTGCTGTGCACACCTTTTTTAGACCTGGTTTCATATCCATGTTTAGGCTTTTAAGACGATTACACCAGTACCTACTTTAAGACCTTTTCGTCTTCTCATAAGCACGAGTTGTATTGAATGTGTCAGAAGTTAAAAATAAGAGCAGACCAAGTAGCTGATGCGCCAATGCAAAAGCTGAAAGCATTTCCTAATGCTTAGCCTATCAGGGAGTAAGATTAGGTTTAGGCTGCGAGTAAATACGTCGTTCAAAAAACCTAATTATCAGATTAATTTTTATGGTCTTCATCCAGGGACAAGCTATTGCCTCCGCATACGGGACCTCAGGAGTACAGATTTAACGGCCGAGCGCACGTCACAATGCCTGGTCGCGGCTACCTCACTCCTCAGAAGAACCAGATCCTCCTGTTCTTCAGGACCTACGCGCCTAATGGACTGATATACCTCGTCGGAGAAGGTGGTTCCTTCTTCTCTATTCAGATGCAGGATGGAAGGGTGTTCTTGCAGGTTAGAATATTTTCTCATAGTGATTGTAACTTAAATTATTTTTTAAAGAAAAGCGTTTTATAGCTTTATTATTCTAAATAATTTTATTAATTTGGTGTCCAACGAATAGGCGGTCAAGCTGACATTGCACGAGAAACTCGTAAAAGGTGAAAAGATAAGAGATTTTGTTAAGTGGCTATGTATAGGCTCCGAAATATAAGAAGCGGACTGGTTTACTTTCTAGTCGGCCTCATCATGCCATCATCAGCATTCATCTCATGAAATGTAGGTACTTATCTCGGCTCGGCACAACATAATGCGACGATAACATTATGTCGCGCACGTTAGGCTTGCAGGTCATAAAGAGTTTAAATGAACTTAGCATTAAGAAATCACTTCCTCTTAAATTTTAACCGACCAATAGTGGTTACATTACCTTCATTATGATATACGATAGACTAGGTATTTCTGTCCTAACGATTATGAGTCAATATCAATATCAATTCTACTTTTGCTTGCAGGTTTCCCTCGGCAACCCAGATGACCTTCTGATAATCGGCACCACGAACTCCTACAATGACGGTAAATGGCACAGACTGGATGCTGCCCGAATCCTCACCAAATGCTCCCTGAAGGTGGATCGAGAGATTATAAAGATGGATTCTGTTGCCAAAGAAGATTCAATACCAGCTCTGGACACCATGAACTTCGGTGGAGACAACAAAGGCATCCTTGAAGTGACGAATGAAGGCTTCGATGGGTGCATCAGGCAAATCAGTATGGATGGAGTCAATATCGATCTAAGCGAGAAGTCTATGGAGTCTATTGGAATTGCATATGGCTGTCAGGTAAGGGCTTCGTTAAACCTAAAGTTACCACCTTAATACACAAGATGGTTTAAACCAAAACTTAGGTAAACCCAGATTTAAAATATTACCATCACTTTATAACGTCACATAACAAAACGAGCAAAGGTCTTTTTTAAAACCTGGGTGTTTCTTAGACCACCTTTTGTAATAAGGGAGATATTAATTTCTTGCATTAGAATTATCGGCATCTATAGACAAATGGCAATCGATGATCGCTAGAGAATAGAAACGACGATGAGATGTACTGGATTGACATAAGCTTTCGACCGGTCAAGCGATCTTTTATGTCATTTACATACATTTAATTGGCGTATGATCTATTCTCTGGCGATAATCGATTGCCATTTTGTCTACAGACACTGGTTGCATTAGCTACTTCTCCGTGTTAGTCTAAAAACCGACCAAAGGAAGCGTTAGCTAGCACTTAACCATTAAATTTTAAGTGGAAAAGAAGAAGAAGCCCTCTTCCCGTAACCAGTGCGGTACCGCACCGAGTGGACCCAACATGCTGCTGCGTCCTGCTGTGCCTACGACGCAGCTGTACATTTCGCGTCTGCATCACTCCACGAAGGTTGAAGAAGTCGTGGAGTATTTAAGAGTAAAGACCAACTGGACTCTGAGGGTCGAAAGGTTGGAATCGCGCCACAACACCAACTTTAAGTCGTTCGTGGTACGGGTACCAACCCACCAGCTACAGACCTTCTTAAAAGAGGACTTTTGGCCGAAGGGTGTCGTATATCGACGTTTCCGAGGTCGGTTACGCGACACCACGCAGCGAAATACGACGCCGCCGACAACGCTACGTGTTTAGTTAATAAGGTTTTTTAATATGTATTAGTTTATTATTATATAAGATTATTTTGTGTATTTTTTCTATGGGCCTCAGTTGCCTGAAAATAAAATGATTATTATTATCTTGTATCTCTTTGGACATCACGGCTCATCTTCCGTGCGAAAGATGTCCGGTCCTTTGGAAGGCATACACGGGGACACAGGTCCAACGCGCAGAGGCCCCTTTGAGAGCTTTAATCTAAAATGGGGTGGGGCACCAACCCGGGACTATCCACGGCTGCACTATTGGAGTACAGTCATGGACCGTCCCGGGTGGGTGCAAGACTATTGTAAAATATGGTGAAAAATATCTGGTCTATGGGATGGGGTGTTAGGTGGACTAGATAACTTCTATTGCCGGAAGAAAACGGCGTCTGCCTTTCAACATTTAAAATTGAAGTATTGGCAGACGGTGACTCGCCAGCTCACTAGCTGGGCCCCCTGAAAAGCCGCCAGTACATAGGCGAAGGGGGCAACAGACGTGTGAGCGGCTAGGGGTGTAGAGAGGTGTGGCCCCGGTTTCGCCGTCGCGGGTCTAAGAGACCCGGAGTGGGTTTCCCCGCTATTACGCCTTTAGACACTTCCACCCCCGAGCATATAGCTCTGGCGGCCCCCCTCTGGCCGGCCGATAAAGGCAAGCCAGAGTTGAGAGTCCTGCGGGCACTCTTGGGGTTCCACTCCAGCCAGCCAATAAAGGCAAACTGGAGACGAGGCCCTGACCGACTCTCTGAGGCAATAAGGTACGCAGTGTCGCCACTCACCAACAGCTCGCCACAAGCTGCCCTGCGGTTTGTAAGCTTTTCAGTAGACCTCATGATACATTTTTTATTATATGATGGGGTTGTAGAAAGCTAGTCTAATGTACCCTCCGGTTTTTTTATTATTATTATTTGTATCTCTCTTTAAATCACGGCTCATCCTCCATGTGGAAGATGTCCGGTCCTTTGGAAGGCATACACGGGGACACAGGTCCAACGCGCAGAGGCCCCTTTGAGAACTTTAATCTAAAATGGGGTGGGGCACCAACCGGGGACTATCCACGGCTGCACTATTGGAGTACAGTCATGGACCGTCCTAAGTGGGTGCAAAACTATTGTAAAATATGCTAAAAAAATATCTGGTCTATGGAAAGGGGTGTTTTGTGGATCGTTTAACCTCTATTGCCGGAAGAAAACGGCGTCTGCCTTTCAAGTTTAAATTTGAAATTTGTTGGCAGACGGTGACTCGCCAGCCCACTAGCTGGGCCCCCTGAAAAGCCGCCAGTACATAGGCGAAGAGGGCAACAAACGTGTGGGCGTTATTTTTATTATTATTAATGCTTTTCAAAGTGTATTTCGACAAGAAACTCAAACATTTTCTTTTAGCCTAATCTAAATTAGCAAAAAATGTATCCTTGATACCTTCCTAATTTGTGGTACAAAATGTTGCTCTGTCTTTGAATTATACGCTCAATGTATTTGTTGCGCGTTATGCGTTTAATCCACGAAAACGTGCCTCACTACTTTTTATGAGAGATAGCCGCTTGGTGCGTATGCACACATCTACCTATTGTCTGGCGATAGAACTAACACATTAGCAATGTATAATGCACACTTTTGCACTGTAGCGATTTAGATAAAGAGTGGGGTGTGTTCGTGGAGGCTGGTATTCCACTTATCAAAAATATCTATAACCAATGTTCGTTTAATCAAAGAAAATTATGCATTTGATCACATAAATTGTATAATTTTAATTAAGAATTTCTAATGATCAAATATTGGACATCGATATTTGATAAGTGGAATACCAGCCTTAAAGTGTTTGTACATCCATACGTTTTTACTCTTACTAACCCCTCGTTTACACCTAAGTATAAAACATCTATTCTACATTTGTATCCGAGAATACGAGTAACTATATTCGAAAAAATAATTGCTATTGCGTACTTTAAGTGGCAAACAAGTATGTACCTAGATCTTTAAAACACTTGTGCTAAATAATTAATACATATTTATTACAGTTAAAAACAAGTAACTACGTCTAAAAAGACCTTTAAACAATTTGTTTACAACTTGTATCACAACTTGTTTTTAAGGCCCGACGCAGACGACGGATTTTTTGTCCGGCGGACTGCCAAGGACAAGAATGAAAGTCATTGGTAGTTGTTGCCATCGCAGATACTAGAGTTCTAACGACAACTACAGACAAAATTACCGTCGTGTGCAAAGACTACCAACCACGTCAATTCCTGTCCGCGGCAGTCCGCCGGACAAAAAGTCTGCCGTCTGTGCCTGGCCTAAGTGTAAACGAGGGGAGTAAATAGGATATTTGTAGCTTGTTTTCCATGTATTTGTTTTCTTCCGTCAGTTTGCATCGCTGGTGTCCCTGTCGGGCCAGGACAGCTACCTGCGCTACGTGGACATCACGACAGATAACCTGCAGCTGACGCTCAAGTTCCGCACCGCCAGCCCCGACGGCTTGCTGTTCGTGTACGTCAGCCGCACGCAGACCACCGCCATGCCCGACAGCATATCACTCTCACTCATCAGGGGTACGTACTTCATTTATTTGTTTAAGTTTTATGCATCGGTTAATCCCTACCTATATTATAAATGCGAAAGTAAACTCTTTCTGTAAAAAATCTGCTGTTCCCTAGATTTTAACGAGTTATGCGAACATGTAGGGAACAGTTTGTTTTTTTTTCGCGATTTCAGGTTTTGTCCCTTAGTAAAAGTTGTTCATAATGGTAGGTAGGTACAGTGACCCTACACCTTGTCTATGCCTATGGCAGTTTTTTTTTTATTTCACTTTTATTAAATTTATCTATAAATGAATACTACTAATTGAAGTAAATTTTCATACTAAATCAATAAAAACAGAAATTTCGAAGTAAATAATATCTAAATTCAAATCATGCACACCTGCGTGTGAATTGAGTTTCTATAGCAGGTATGTATATACATATAGTTACTTATATCAATATCAAAATAAATTAAGAAAAAAAAAAACTTTGCCAAAGCCTTCTACTCCGTTCTCCAACGTTACCTACATCCAATTTTTTCCAAACGGAAAATAAAATCATCCTATAAAGACGTGCATAGTTTCCGAGACACAATTCATCAAGTGCGTATATTGTTCATAGGTAAGCTGGTGCTGATGAGTCAGCGCGAGCAGCTGGACACGGGTCTCAGCACGTACAACGACTCGCAGTGGCACGTCGTCACCGTCACGCACAACAACAACGCGCTCAGACTCGTCGTGGACGACTTCGACCACTTCAGGTTAGTATTACTTAACTAGTCTTTCTGGGTACACAAGCTTCCCTGAGAGGTTAGGTACATACCTTCGTGTAAAATTCTAATATTTCAATACGTGTAGACATAGTCGGGAGTAGATGTACGGAACATTTCCCCTCTGTCAACTCGCTTAGGTCTCATTTGACAGTTGCTGTCAAATGGGGTCTAATTTTGTTTTATTTTTAATGCGTGAATGTTGTAGATACAGTGTAGAATGCAGCGAGATACCCTCCCCCCCCCCCCCCCCGCAAAAAAAGACAGCCGTGCGAGCACAGATCTTTTATCAAATCGATTCGAGAAATTTATCTATTCTAAACGTCAAATTTGACATAGGGTATAGATAAAACGACACCTGCTGTCAACAATTTGTGATTATTCCAGCACGGACACAGCACCAGCGCCGCTGCACATCCTCGAGGGCGTGTTGTTCGTGGGCGGCGTGCAGCCAGGGTACGTTGTGGGCGGCAAGGTAGGCTCCAAGACGCCCTTCAGCGGCTGCATCGCTGACGCCACCATTAACGGACGCGTGCTCAACCTGCTAGAGCCGTTCAGCAACAGCAGCACCACCTTCGGACGCTGCGGCAGTACTACAACCACCGGCGGAGTCAGTCCGGGTGAGTTCTGTTGTCAGAAATCGATATACATAACATCAAGTTTGTTATCCCCGAAGGGTTGGGCAGAAGTGTATAATAATACACCCACATTTCGCCGTTATGTTTAAGTCCCATGTAATAGGGGGCGAGTCTATTGCCATCAACCGGACACAAATTCAGACACCGGGCTTCTACAGAGAAATTCCACACAGAAAAACCCAATAACACTTTGTCCGACCTGGGGATCGAAACCAAGACCTCACCCTCAGCAGTCGCGCTTGCGACCACTAGACCAACGAGGCAGTCTAAATCGGTATCATCATCATCATTCAGCCGAAAGACGTCCACTGCTGGACATAGGCCTCCCCCAAGCATCGCCACATCGACCGGTCCTGTGCTTCTCGCATCCAGCGGATTCCCGCGACCTTCACCAGATCATCGGTCCACCTTGTGGGAGGCCTACCCACGCTGCGTCTTCCGGTACGCGATCACCAACTCCAGAACCTTTCGGCCCCATCGTCCATCCGTTCTGCAAGCAATGTGCCCCGCCCACTGCCACTTAAGTTTGGCAATTCTTCGACTATAGTAGTAATAAATTCCTTATGAATTTAAAATTGTTCCATTTCCTAAAAAACTTTCATCATTGTCGCTATTAGGTTCATTCTGCTGCATGTACCAACGTAATGAACATCTATGTATTTGTTATCAGATCAAGCACAGTGGGCGGCCACTCCTCGGACAGACGTGCTTCCCACGCCTGGGCTGCCGGGCGCCGTCAACGAAGCCACGCGAGAAAGAGGTACGACACGAAACATCTGCGAACACAAACCACACTGATTGTGAACCCCAATCAATTTAGATTAGGGTATCCTGTTTTGCGTGTGTGCCCAGATTTTACCGTGGCTTCTTATAACTAAAGAGTTAAATAATACAGGGTGTAAACGAATTCATGTAATGTCCTTCAAACCGTATGATCTACTGGTGACACAGTTTGCATGGGATGCGTTAAAAAAACAAAAAGAAAACTTGTTATTTTGTTTTTGAGTAACTTTAGCACCCCAAGTTAACTGACTGCGCGGAGCGATATAGCGCTAGTCGTACCTGCCAGCTGTGTCGCCATGCTTTCATATATTTATGTTTGGGATCAAAAAAATGAAACAAAAAAATAAATGTTTTTTTTTTATTGAAGTCTTGTTAGGTTTTTTTTTAATGTTTAATTAAGCTAAATCCCGTGCGGGATTAAATTCGTTTACACCATGTATAAATGTATAATGCGTTCAATCTCCCTCTTTGTCTAAATCGCTACAGTGCAAATGTGTGCATTATAAATTGCTATTGTGTAAGTTCTATCACCACAAAATAGTTAGATGATTAATAATAATAAGAGATGTTTGCATACGCACCACGCGGGTACATGCCTCGCACAAAAAGGAGTGGGGCGCGTCTTCGTGGATTGAACTCACTATAGATTGGTAAATGATTTCGTCATATATTACTATAACCTCTTCAGACTAACCAAGGCCAAACCGTTCATTCAGACAGTTTTCGTTTTCAAAAGCTGTCAAATTGTTTGACACAAATAATAAAACGAATCGTTTTGACAGTTTTCGTAAACAAAAACTGACTGACGGGTTGTGGTTCGTTTGCGTTTGGCCACAATTTTGTTAATCGAATTGGTCCT
This sequence comes from Amphipyra tragopoginis, assembly GCA_905220435.1. Lineage (NCBI taxonomy): Eukaryota > Metazoa > Arthropoda > Insecta > Lepidoptera > Noctuidae > Amphipyra > Amphipyra tragopoginis. The sequence goes on along the minus strand of HG991991.1, from coordinate 6,140,523 downwards.
CTGAACCAATGATGTGCGATTTTACAAATAAATCAAGTCTGAAATCTGAAGGGGATCAAGTCGCAAATCGCTTTACACAAAAGAGATGGCTAAAAAAGTCGACAAAAATCAGCTGTTCCCTGCATTTATGTTTGCATAACTCTTCAAAATGCTGGGAACCAGCTGTTTTTTTTCGCGATTTTAGGTTTGTTCCCATAATAAAAGTTACTCATAATGATGATTACAGGGACCCCTTAAGAGGTTGTGCGTTATTTATGTTTACACCTTGTATATATTTTACATAATACACCAAACCCCTAGCAGGAAAACGAAACAACAGAATAATCAACAAATACACACAATTACAACATCAATTCAAAATACTTTTATTATTTTTTATGATATTATATAGCTCCTATATCCCACCGATTTCCGGGTTATCCCTTTGGCATCATCACATGTCTATCATAGCTAACCCGTTGGTAAATATTTCATTGCTGTCGATTCTGGGTTTTTAGTGTATGGATTTTTAGCCATCTCCTTTATACTAGTCATGATTACAGAACGGCCCGTGTTACTCCACAACGTGCTCCCGGTGCCGTCGTCCGAGGACACGACTACGGCGCCACAGACGAGCACGAGCTTGAGCACGACCACAAGTACCACGCCGCCGACAACCACGCTACGCCCCTCCACCACCACGCGCCGCCCACCGCCCCGCCCGGAGCCCGGCTGCAAGCTGGCCGACGATCCTTACTATACAATGGGAGACCCTGATGTCGGCTATAGATTCGGTAAGATAGATGAGACATATTTTGGAATTAACATAATAACATCACGCCTTGTATTCCCCGAAGGGTTGGGCAGAGGTGTATAATACACCCACATTTCGCCGTTATGTTTAAAGTCCCATGTAATCCCCTATTACATGAAACTTTGCAAGCCTAATGCCATCAATGGGTGTATCCCACTATTTCCATGGAAATACAAAATAGAAAGTGGGACCAGCGTTATTTACAAATTATATCCCATTATTTCTATTGCGACAAAAAAAACGCAGTTATGTTATTTGAAAAGTTTACCACTTTTAATGAATAGATTAAAATTAAAACACGATTTCTCGGTATTAAAAATAAATAAATAGAGAACAAATTAAATTTAATTACCTATCTGTAGATCAATAATAATAATTATCAAATAAATAAATAGTTTCTATGTGCACGCCGTCATAAGAGGTGATGCAGTGTTTTTTTTGTCGCAGCCGACAGCAATAGAAATAGTGGGACAATCAATCTGAATCAGGCCCAGTATTTCTATCAATAGAAATACCTAATAGAAATAGTGGGGTACACCCCCATGAATCGGGCACAAATCTAGACTCCGGGCTGCTACTGAGAAATTCCTCACGGAAAAACCCAACAACACTTTGCCCGACCTGGGGATCGAACCCAAGACCTCACGCTCAGCAGTCGCGCTTGCGACCGCTAGACTAACGAGGCAGTCTTTGGAATTAGTCTTCAGAATAGTTACAGAGTTCAGCTAGACGATGGCTGATGTATGTGTACCAGCAGTTGGAACTGGTCAACTCAAGTCTAGTATGGCTCTTTCCGACGTTATTGACTTACGTAATTTTAAAAGAGACCGTGATTCGTACCTATTTTATTTCAGCGTTTCGTCTTAAAGTCAGATAGGAAACGACAGCGTCATCTAGAACTAATATATCCAAAGTATTGATTTGTAAAACTGCCTAGTAACTAACTTGTAAAACACCTAGGTGAACAAACTTTAATACTGTATTCCACCTAGGTGAAAAAATATTAATATCATATTCCACCTAGGTGAACAAATATTAATACCATATTCCAATAGGTGGACAAATCTTAATACTGTATTCCCCCTAGATGAACAAACCTTAATACTGTATTTCACATAGGTGAACAAACTTTAATACTGTATTCCACCTAGGTGAACAAACCTTAATACTGTATTCCACCTAGGTGACAAACCTTAATAGCGTATTCCCCCTAGGTGAACAAACCTTAATAATGTATTCCTCCTAAGTGAACAAACTTTAATTTTGTATTCCCCCTAAGTGAACAAACATTAATATCTACCGTATTTTCCCTAGGTACTCGCAACGACAGTCGTATCGAGTACTCGAGGTTGCCAGGAAGGCACCTGCAGGGCTTCGACCTCAGCATCTCGTTCCGCACGTTCGACCAGCACGGCGGGCTGGTGTTCTACGCCGCCGCCAACAAGGATCCCAAGCAGTTCCTCGCCTTCTACATGAAGGACGCAAAGGTACAAGTTCAATCGTGTAGCTTGTGCACGTAACGTTGTAGCGTGTACTTATTTCCTTAAAACCACATGATCTAATAATAAATTCAATAAAGTTCTCAAAGGGGCCTCTGCGCGTTAGACCTGTGTCCCCGTGTATGCCTTCCAAAGGACCGGGCATCTTCCGCACGGAAGATGAGCCGTGATGTCTAAGAAATTCAATAAATAAATTAACGAAGAATATAAAAGTTAAATTAAAAATCAAGATTATTAATTAATAGGTCCTATCAATAGATGCGCTACAGGTCTCAGATTTGCGAAAAATGGCTGACAATTAATTTATAAAATTTGCCTACACTGTCTTGGTGTATATCTATGTTGTTGCTACAGCTGCTCAATTGTTTGTGTGACAGCTTCACTACACGTTCAACTGTGGTGGCGAGACGGCTCTCATCTCGTCCACACGGACGTACAACGACACGGAGTGGCACACGGTGATACTGAAGCGTACGGCCGACGGCGACGGCAAGCTGGAGGTGGACTCGGAGCGCGTCGGCGAGACCAGCGCCATCTGCGGCACGCAAGCTGCGCTCACCGCGCCCTACTACTACGGAGGCCTCAGAGAAATCACTGAACCTATCTCCAAAAACCTTAAGGTGAGTCTAGTAGTCTATTCAGGTATGACGTACCTGAAGTACAGGCGCGGACTCGAAATTGTGGAGAAACTAGGTGTGGTGTTCCTCCAACCAAAGGGAGGATCCTCCAACCAGGCGGAGTCTTGTGCCTGGCGGGCTACTGCCCAACGGTTGATGTTGGGAAGTTGTATATATACTATCTGCGTGTTAATCTTGATTGCGCGATGTAGGATAGTTCGCATGTGGCGAGATAGATGCCGCCACATCACTATCAGATATATACTATATTTATCAGATTTCAAATTCGATTCCGTAGCACACTGCGCAATAAAGTTCAAAATGTCATATCAACTCACATAAGTACCTATTCGTTTTTAAATTGTGAAGCGTCGATTCTGGCAAAAAGGCTATTAACCACTTTTTGATGTTATGAACTCCTTTTTAGGTATCCTTGTCTAGTCAAAAGTTGTAAAGAGTGAATTTGATAGAATGTACTAAATAGGGACGACACTGCCATTGTTTATCTATTGTGTCTACATAAATGGTAAAGAAAAAAAATATCTTTGCCCTGTCAATTCTTTTTACCGTGACCTTATGAAAAAGTAATGTGCAAGCAATTATAGACCTTAGGGTGGTAAACATTTCAAGTCCGCGACTGTACCTAATCAAAAAACCAATACAAATATGCAAATACAATATCTAGCTTTAATTCCGCCAAACCAGATCGATAGTTTGGATGCAGTATGCACCGCTTTTATTTTTCGGAATAAAAGTAGCCTATATCCTTCTCCAGGTTCCAGACTATCTCTATACCAAAATCCATCAAAATCGGTTCAGCGGTTTAGGCGTGAAAGCGTTACAGACAGACAGACAGAGTTACTTTCGCATTTATAATATTTAGTAGGGATATAACATTCGTAATAAATATATATATTCCTAATTGACTAGCTTTTGCAGGCGACTTATCCGCGTCTAAACCCACAGAACCGTGCAATGACTAAAATGCATTCCCTAAGGTTTTCACTCTAAGGTGACGATTTATGGAAGAATGTTTACTAGTGGGCTTTGCTTAGTTTTCTCAGCGCTAATTTTAACATTTTGATCTCTGTCCAGGGTTTCTACCAGCCATTCAAGGGTTGTCTCAAGGGGCTGAAGATGAACGGGCAGCGCGTGACCAGCGTGTCATACCGCGTCAACTCGCTCCGTTGCGTTGATAACGTCGAAGAAGGAGTTTACTTCGGAGCGTCCTCTAACGAGCACAGCAACTACTTGAAGGTAATTTATTTATTTATGTATTTAATAATACACTAACACATACAAATATGGCTTTGCCCCACAAAACCGTGTTGTTGGTTTGACTGTGGGATCGATTCTCTGTAGGTACGGTCAGCATCAAAAGTAGCTGAACAGTAGAGTTTTTAAACTTGGCATTAATTAGAAAACGAATTGTTTTAAAACAAAAAGTTTAATAGATACCTAGAGCTGCTAGATATAGCTCTAAGTATGCCTTAAATTTTTTGCTTCCTATCAATTAGTTATCTAATTAATGCAAAGTTTAAAAACTCAAATGTTCAGCTACTTTTGATGCTGACTGTACAATAGTCGAACTGTTAATGACCAACGTGACAAAACGTGAAACGAGAAATGATAATAAAGAGATACACATTATTTATGCTATGCTGCATTTCGAAATACACACGGTGTATCAGAATTTGAGTAATTCATTCTAACCTCGGGATCTACAGGTGACATATACAAGGTGTAACATAAATAATGCACAACCTCTTAAGAAGTCACTGTACTCATCATTATTAACAACTTTTATATGGGACCAAACCTGAAATCGTGAAAAAAAAACAGCTGTTCCCTACATTTTGACGAGTTATGCGAACATAAATGTAGGGAACAGTTATTTTTTTTTGGTCCCGTAATAAAAGTTGTTCATAATGATGTGTACAGTGACCCCTTAAGAGGTTGTGCGTTATTTATGTTACACCTTATATACTGACCTTGCATGGGATTCTTTCGGATTCAACAAAAAACTAATTTCAAAAAGAAAACACGGTGTTCTTGACTTGAGGCGTTTTAGCGCCCTTAGTTTAATGAGTGGAGCGATACCGCGCTAGACTTGCCCGGCTTCTATTATTTTTATGTGGGCTACTGAAATGTTCCACAACAAATGATTCTTTTTCGCAATTTATTTTCTCGCATTTTTGTATTTAAACCTTTTTTGGTTTAGATACGAGCAATTACAACTTTCGCAAGTCTAAAAAAATATATAATATAGTCTTATTTTTAATCAACCTATATCCCGTGCAGAGTTAATTTGTACCAGTAATAGATCGTATGGTTTATGGTATTACACTTACCTATTCGTATTAAGTTCATCTAAGACACAACTGATTTAAACTGTTATTGTTATCACAACTTTATATTACAGCTCCTAGAAAACTTCAAAGTAGGCGATGAGGTGTCCATATCCATGGAGATTCGTCCTCGCAACAGCACGGGACTGCTGCTCAGCGTTCACGGCAGGAAAGACTACCTCGTCCTCGAGCTCCTCGAAAACGAAGTAGTCGCCACCGTGGAGAACGGCCATGGTCCGTTCCGGGCAAGTTATTCCCTCGGGAACAAGTTCTCGCTGTGTGACGGAAACTGGCATAAGATACACGGTAAGCTAACTGGTAATGAGTCTTCAGTATTTTTCAACGCCATCAATATATTAACGTAATAGGGTATTTGACTGAAAAAATCAATAAGTCCGTCAGTTAGATTATCAAAAAATATTTGACCCGTATTTTTTCTTTTGTTACGCAAACCAAAATTGACGAAGATACGACACTTTTAAAATTGGTAAAACGTCACAAGCAAGTACAATTTTTACTTGCTTCTGACGTCACAAGCCTCTACTCTCGAGTTTTGATGCGTTATATCGTTCCAAATATTCATAAATTTAACAAAAGAAAAATACGTGTCCATTATTTTTCAAAACTAACTGGCGGACTAATGAGATTTGCAATTTATTGATGCTGTCAACATGCCTATTAACGCGCTGTTCTGAACATTACTCTTCTACTTAGGGCCCTTGTGCTTAATACAAGCTTAGTCGAGAAAAGCTCTGGGCCGAAGCCATGCGTTGCTCGTGGTCCTACTTCATGGTTCTACTGGTAGTATCACGGGTAACGCATGCTTCCAAATTAATATTATTTTTCCCGTGATACTACCAGTAGAATCAAGCAGTAGGACCCACGGACAATGCATGGCCGGAACTGCCAGTGATTCTGGGTGCTGAGACGAACCATAATGGGCCTTACGTGATTATGGTTCAAGCACCATCTTGCGTTCACCAACTATCCGTAAATTGTTAACATGTGAAAGAAATAAACGTCAGTCGCGTCAGCAACTTGCTCGTGTGTTGGTTTAGGGACCTGTGGCCAATTCTCCTAAAAAAACTTGATAAATCGCAACCGAACCAAGGCCGAACCGTTTATTCAGACATTTATTCATTGTCCGTTTATTCATTGTTTGACACAAAAAAAACAAAACAAAAACAAAACATGGTTTAAACCAAGACTAAGGTAAACCCCGGTTTAAAATATACCCATCACTTTTAACAAAAAGAGACGGGGCTATTTTAAAACCTAGGTTTTTCTTAGAGCATCTTTTGTAATAAGGGGGTTTTGAGTTTTGCAACAATTTTGTTAATCGAATTGGCCCTCAGGCTGCCTGCCCCCAGATTCACAACCTTTTCGATAAGCCGGTAAGCAGTCGACCGCTTCGTTTTGTTACCTCTTTCCATCTACGATTCTCGTAAACAGAGAAAAAGAAATAGTTTACCGAATTATTCGAGAACTAACTAATCGAATTGTTCTTGCCACATTTTTCTATAACATTTAATAAATCAAAAAAATAAAACAAGATAAAATTAAATAAAAAATAAAACACAACATTTTTGTGATAGTTATGTCAAACTAGAGCTAAGCCATTTTTGAATTAAAATGAGCATGTTTATAATTATTTACCGCACATAACTCTTATAAACGAAAAAATATGGCTTAGGCCACTTTTGCGCTGACGGCCTCAATTATGGGGCTGGTCACATGTAGCGCTGTAGATATCTCCTCAGGCAATAGGAACTTCACGTTAGTTCTGGGTAGCGCGTTTCAAACGCCAATGTAAGGTGTTGATCTGTAACCGTGCCTTAAGTCTAGAGCAAATGTTTAAAAATGTGCTTGATCATCTAAAAATGCATAATTATCAAATTCCACGGTTAGTCACTACTTATCCTTTATCCATTTTTGATAACACTATATACCTTTTCAGTGGTAAAGTCGCTGTACGTGGTGTCGGTCGGCGTGGACGGTCACTTCTCTAAGCCGGGTCTCGGCGCGTACTCGTCAACGGACACAAAGTCAGCGCTGTACATCGGCGGCCACAAACATGAAGTGGAGAAGGTTCGCGGAGTCAAGTCGCGGCAAGGCTTCACCGGGTGCATCAAGAACATAGTCATTGGAGAGTCACCCGTCAAAATACCACTAACAGCCGCGGGAAGAAACACACATATCGGTGTTTGTCCCGCCGACTAGAAACATGTACGAAACAAAATTAACTACTGTTTTGTACCTGAGTAGAGAACAATAATCATACAGTGTTTAAGAACAAAGAGCTAGTGCATCCTAATTTTATATATAAATTCCTTTTATATAATTATACAACATGTAACAAGAATAACGCAAACCACCAAATAACCCATAGAATATCGTCGATGCGCTTGCCAAAACCAATTATGTGGATTTTATCAACTTTTCAGGAAGCGGACTGTTGTATCTGTCTAATAAGTTTAAGAAAAATCTAAAAATCATAATGCTAGCAAAACATCTTGTTAGTAAACTGTGATAAAAATATTATTTTAGTGTTACTTCATTAAGCTCAAAATATACCTACTTTTTTTATATTTTGCGTGCACATGTCAGACTTTTTGGTCGTACACATGGTTTTGGTAAGTGCACCAATGATTAGTTATAATACATTTATTCAAATTTTACTTTTATGCGCTTATTAAATATTGTTTAAGAAATTAGTATTACTTTTTCATTAAATACATTTAAAGTTCAGTCTTATGGCATTGACATTAAGCTCAATTTTATTTATTAAAAAAAAGTTAGATACTCATTAAATATGGCTGAAATCGATTCAGTAACCGATTCTTAACAAGTTACTATTAGGGTTTGCGCTTATTATGTTACACGTTGTATAGATAACAGTATTCTTTACCTACCTACCAAGATATCTAGTGCGCCAAAAATAGTTCGGTGCCATTTTGGATTCCATGACGAGGTAGAATTGTCATCTAAAAAAATATGATCAAAGTTTTATTTATGTATATGTATAATTATGGTTATAGAGTTTTCAATGTATAACTATAATAAATTGATTGAATAACGTTGAAAGTAGCTTAATGAGAAATAATCGATTGCACGTACCAATACCTATACCAAAATATAATATATTATATGTACCATACAGTTGTTTTTTTTTAATACATATAATAATTTTTATCCTATAACTGTCCCACTGCAAGGCAAAGGCCTCTTCTCATACAGATAAGGAACGAGCATGTGTCCTTCACCACACAATCCTCACCTTTGAAAACTTCATGAAAATAAATTTTGAGTACCTACCTACGCCAAAAAATAGTCAAGAAATAGTCATAAATAGTCACCAAGGTTAAAAAAATTGTCGCATTATGATTCCGAAATTATAGCTAATATGTTGGTAAGGTTTGTGGGATGAACGTCTCCACGAAATCCTCACCTCAGTGCAAGCAAACGGCAGGGGGTACCGACTTGGTTTCTATTCCAAAAAATAGTCGTAAGCTTTGCCAAATCTCGATAATAGTCATTAAGGTGTCTTGGTGAGGATTACGTGGTGAGCCTTTCTCGCCACAACCCTCACCTGATCTTGCAGGTCTTGTTGCAGTGCACGTATGTGTGAGTGAGTCAATTCAGGCGATAATGGGTAGTTGAGGTACTGCTTTAGCTTATCTATCTACTGTGCCGTGACTGGCATTTCATTGCCTTGCGGATTTCGCCAGATCAATTTGACTGAATGGAGCGACATGTCCGGGGATTCTTGTGTGGTGTCCCGACCAGCGTGTTTGTGTGCGATTCATTAGAGTACCACAACTCGCTGATCCCGGCATGATGGATTGCGGTGAGTTATTGTTTAGATTACATTCTGTCACATTCCTCTGCGAACTCAAAACTCCATTACGCGCGTTCGTTGGTTTGGTTTCGGTGTCCAACTCCATTATTGAACTGGAACTTGAAACTTCATCTGCAATCAAAACAGATCAGGATTATCACACAATTTATGTACACGCTTTCAAACGGGTCGATAGTTTTAGGTACTTGGTTGAATGAAATAAATCAAAATTTAAAAAAAAAGCGCCTTACGTCACGTCGCCACATAACAAATACAACTACCCTCACAAAGTACTCTTTTATATACTGAGAACTACCATCACGTGACAGTAAAATGGTTACCGGCAATTATTCTGGATTGGCGTTTCTAAACTCTACATATAAGCAGAACTGCGTAGAATATATTCTGTAAGATCATTATTTTGTAAGACTAATACTAATTTGCTAATAGGTAGGTACTTACATAATGATCCTCTTCTTTTAAAAGTATCTCAATCCAAAAACTTGATTTTGGATTAAGATCGGTTATTGGAGTCGGCCGTAAACCTCGTATCTTTTAAAAGTTGTGTCCAAAAACTAACGGCCTTGAGCAACTGTTTAAATATGTACCGATCGATTACATATTCGGTTCTACATTAATACTTCTTAGACTCTGAGCGATTGGCTTCTGCACCACGGACGAGAATCGTGTGGAAATCGGACCCACGACAGGTTCGATTCCCACACGGAACAAAAATTTTTATGGCCTACAGATAGTTGTTTCGGGTCTGAGCGTTTGTGTTTGTGAGATTTGTGTCTGTAAACGCTTCCGCACCCACGATAGAGAAATCAAAATCAAAATCAAAAGTTTTTATTTCACATAAACCATTACAGGCGCTTATGAAAAGTCGAATTTAGGTGCACGGTTCCAATTAGTCGTTTCCTATGGAGAAGAGCCGGCAAGAAACTCCATGGTTACTCTTTTAAAATCCATATCTTTAACAATTTGAGTGGGTACAGTTATGACTTAGATATGAGAGAGCAAAGTAGACTTAAGAGCAGGAACCACACAAAAAAACAAAATGAAAAATATGGTCAAAAATTAACTAGGTATCCAGGCATCTAGCAAGTCTACAAAGCTCTCACATTTACAAAAGGTAAAAGGACGCTAAACTATATAAAACAACTGACATTGTTAATTGTCATCAAAACACATTACAAAGAAAATCACTGTATAGTAAGATAAAGATATCTTGAGAGTAACGAAAGTAATATAAAAAAAAAAAACAAAAAAAGCTAATCGTAATGAGGTTAGTTAATAGACATACCTACACATACGACGTTAATGAGGTACCAGGGAAGCCACATGTGCAGAAGGAGTTATTTCCAAACACCTTTGTCTTGAGAAATCATAATGTGGGGCAAAGTTATAAAATATCTACTTTCTTGAAGAAATAGGTACACTTTTATAGTACAGATACACGCAACGACCTGCATGCGCATAAATTTGCACGGCAACACAGTGCTCCGTGCGGCGTGCACACGACAGCGACTAGTATGCGGAAACGGCTTGTGCAAACCTGCGCCGTGTACCGTTTTACCTTCTTACCGTACATGCTTGCTTGTGCAAATAAAGCGTTTGTACAAGCCGTTTGCGCGGTATACCATTTTACCGTATTAACGTATGTAACTATGTACATACTTATTTGTGCAAATTAGATTGAGTGCCATTACACAAGCATGATAAATCCTCGTAGAGGACACTAACGTCATCCGAAGAAGCTTCGTCTTCTTCCGAATTCTATGACAATCGACCATCATTTTATTGAGTCGGTTTTTGTTGTACTTAGTATTAAGGGAAAAGGAATTTGAATAAATGTAAAAATATTTGACACATGTAAGAGATAATATATTATGTATTTTAAAATTCATATTATGCAGTAATTAAGACCTGCTAATCATTTACTTAGGGAAATGGTATTAATGCTAAAAATATAAGTATGCACATTTTAGGTCTTTCCACAGATTTTCACACAGTTTTGACATTCTAAAATGTTTCTTTCCAGCCAAATTTCTCATCGAGCTTTATTACCCATTCCTGAAATTCACGCATTCGTCTGAAGAACGTGCTAGTACAAACCTTTTGAATCAAACTTTATAGCGGCTTTTTCTCAGGCTATATTTTCTCTTATTACAGCACTTAAAAGGCAAATACGTGATGCTCTTATCAACATGATTTTGGAACCAATAAAAGAGCCTAAAATATGAGCGTTGGGAATGCACAACATCAAACAGTTTAGAAATAAGAGACACTTGGTCAGGAGCCAGACTTTTAGCGAGCTTTTAGAGTCTTGCAGATTATGTCACGCAAGCGTGCCGCGAGCATTTCACCTTAGTGCAGTGTATATGTATATAGTGCGTGTATCAACACGCACTATATACATATACATTATAATAAATACATGTATGAAAAGTAAAAATACGGGCGCCACGCATGCGGGCCACATCGCGAACGTGATGAACTCCTCGCTACTCTTAAAACACCCTTACACCGGTTTAGAACAGTACTAAGAAGGATTGTACCTCTGAGGGTCGAAACTCATATGCTCGACGTGTGCCCGCTCGAAAGTCTATGGGTCCGAATTCTATACGATCGAAACTCGCTGATTCGAAACACGTTGGATCGATGTTGCAAGCAATCGAAAATTGCAGGATCGAATATTCGCTGGGTCGAAAAACGTTGACTCGAATACCAGACACTCGACACCACCGAAGAAATTATAAATTGTGGAGATTATATAGTAAATATAGGAATTTGTGCATCTATAAATACATTTGATAAAATGCGTTGTTTGTACTTTCTTTAACAGAATATGTAAATGATTGAGTTACTAAACCATTCTTTTACCACGGCATTAATTAGAATAGGTCGAATTTAATGATAATCCGACTCAGCACACCCCGACTCCACGTGGTTAGACTCTGTCCTCCCTAGAGTGTTATTTAAAAACGTCTAGCGAGAAGCTCGCGAAGGAGGTCCTGAGTGGAACGATTGCACGAGGCCGAAACGTAGCGAGCGGTGGGAGGTAACGAGCGAAGCGAGTCGGCGACCTCCCGAGCGTAGCGCTGGTCGAGTGTGCGAGCGAAGCGAAGGGACGACAAAGCGAGTCTTCTGGTGGAGCATGCTCAGAAACACTGGCCACTCCCAAACTGAATTTCGACAAATCGTTCTACGACAAGATTTTACTTCGACACTATGGAACTCCGACATTACGTTACTCCGACAATTATGGAACTTCGACACCTAATTTAGGGCACCCCGACACAGATAGGCTAGGTTCGAAGGGGATGACAGGGGCTAGAGTGAGCGAGCAAAGCGAACGAACAAAGCCCCCGTCATCCCCTTCGTGTTAGGTTACTTTAAACCCCAGTGTCAAAGTTCCATAATTGTCGGTGTAGCATAATCTCAGAGTTCCATAGCGTCGAAGTAAAATCTTGTCGTAGAACGATTTGTCGAAATTTAGTTTGGTAGTCAACAATACTAGCATGATTGCTAGCTTCCATGATACATGCTAGCTTGGATGCTTGCTTGCCTGTGCAGTTTCAATTTTATTTTGTCAAATGTCGAATTTGTTAAACGAATTATTTGATGTATTATTTTTATACTTTAACATTCAGCGCATTTAGCGCACAGTAATTGCAAAGTATTTGTCAAAAATAAAAGGAATAAGTTGTTTGTAGTATGAAACGTTGGTTGTAAACTAAACATGATGTGTCTACAGTGTTTTGGTGAAAGATTAGTGAACGTACTTTTTTATTTAAATTTAAGATTTGGTAAAATATGAAAACTACTATCAGGTACACACAAGTTCCTATATTTACTATATAATCTACACAATTTATAATCTCTTCGGTGGTGTCGACTGAAGACGTATTCGAGTCAACGTTTTTCGACCCAGCGAATATTCGATCCTGCAATTTTCGATTGCTTGCAACATCGATCCAACGTGTTTCGAATCAGTGAGTTTCGATCGTATAGAATTCGGACCCATAGACTTTCGAGCGGGCACACGTCGAGCATATGAGTTTCGACCCTCAGAGGTACAATCACTAAGAAGACTGACCTTAAAGTCTTGGTTTAAAAATAGTGGAAAAAGTGCTTAAACTTTAATTCCTCGTACTTACAAGTTTTCGTGATATTTTTGTTTTCATTTTGGAAAGTGCTTAGCTGATGTGTTTACAATTTATAAATGGAAGGGATAGGGAGTGACATAAGAATTGGAAGATGTAGTGGAAGAAATAACAATAGGAAAGAATAGAGAGAAATCCGAAAATAAGGAAAGAAAGAGGGAATTGAAGAAAAAGGATTGAGTTTCGCTTATGCATCTGCACGTTTGTGTATCGCATATGCAAGAATTGGGGGTAGGTAATACGATAAAGACTTAGTTCCACTATCCACGGACTTATCTCGTCATAGACACTTCAAAATATATCGTGCTGCCCGAAAATACTCATCCACGAACATTGTCGTAGAAACACATGCACCAAGGGTCTAGTACAAAATTCACGAAAGTTTCCCCAGTACACCACCAGAACTCGCGCCAAGGCCCACCGCCATATAAACTTAGAAATACCAACATACTAATTTAAATCCTATGTCGTCATCACAATGCCTAATTTAGCTTACAACCATCTTTCACCATACGAAGATTCGACTGCACCCGTTGACGTAAATACACACATCAAAAGTGTCTAGGGATCAAGCATTTTTATGCGGATTTCTTGAGATTGAGATGTGGCTTTGTAATAAATTTATGATTTTATAAATTTATATGGATCCTTTTTGGTGCATTTCATAATTTGAATCAGGAACTGTGAATCAAATTCGAGTAAAAGATGAAAATCAGCTGTCAATATTTTCCCTATAAAAACATACAACGCATTGAAGACATTATTAGTGCTACTGTTTCCCTACTACTGATTAAAACCAACGTTATTATGGAGCGGCGACGTCATTTAAGCAGGGAAGAAATGCTCAGAGCCGTGGGAATGATAGAAGCTGGTTCCCGGCAACGTACTGTGGCTTTAGCTCTGAATACAAGTCAGAGTGTTATCAGTCGACTTTGGACACGTTACCGAAGCACTGGTACCGTGGCTGAGCGCCATGGAGGACGGTATCGCTGCACCACACGGAGACAAGACCGATACATTCAAATCTTAACTCGAAGAGCTCCAACAATAACCGCCATGATGTTAGCCGTGAGGCTTCATCACTCTTCAGGGAACTTAATTAGCGACCAAACAGTCAGAAACCGCTTGCATGAAGTGAACCTTCATTCCCGAAGACCGCTACGGGTACCACCTATAGCAATGCACAATCGTAGGATTCGATATCAATGGGCTCTTGGACACAGAAATTGGGCAGAAGAACAATGGCGTTTCGTGTGCTTTTCTGATGAGTCTCGTTTTGGTATGAGACCGGATACAAGACGTATACGACACTGGAGAACCCCTGGACGCCAACAGCGATTAAAATCCTGCCAGGAAGTCCATCCTTATAGTGGTGGAACCATCATGGTATGGGCGGGTATTTGGATCGGCGGAAGAACTGAGTTGATTTGGATCAGAGGCAACCTCAACGCTCAAATTTATGCTGAGACGATTGTATCAGACGTCATCGTTCCTCTACAAGCGCAAATCGGTCCCTTATTTCAGTTAATGCATGATAATGCACGACCGCACACCGCAAGAGTTGTAAGACAGACTCTCGCCGCAGCTAACATCAATGTCCTGCCCTGGCCTGCTCAGTCGCCAGACTTGAACCCGATTGAGCATGCATGGGATATGCTACAGAGAAGAGCTCTGCCGAATATGGAGGGTATCCAGTCGCAAGAAGACCTTTTTTTGTTGTTGCAACGAACATGGGCGGCCATTCCACAGCGTGATTTGGATGAACTCATTTTGAGTATGCCAAACCGATGTTCTTGTGTTGTTAGTGTTCGCGGTAGAAACACGGATTATTAATTGTTTAAGTTACCCAATAAAATTTTAAAGAAAACTGTTATTTCAGTCTTTTTTTCGAACTTTTGTGTTAGTGGTTCAAATGTCAAAAATCCCTTTATTAGGAAAATGGCAAATTTCTTTATTAATGCAAAGGTGACTTGGTTTATCGTTACTGTGACAAACGAAAACACTTTATTTGATGAATCCTTAAAGAAAATTTTAATTAATATCAATCAGGAGAAAAGTTATTGCAAAAATATATGTTGATCCCTAGACACTTTTGATGTGTGTAAGTCTACTTTTTCACGTTTTAATTTACATTCGGTTCGGACATTTTTGAGCGTTGACCCGAGGTCCATGTGTTTCTACGTCAAAGTCCACAAAGCGTACATTTTCTTTCATTTATTTCTCTGCAGCTATTCCCGCCATAGCTGGAAAAGCTGCGGCGTCTGGCACGCGTGACGATTGGTGTCATGGAGCTGGCATGCTCAGTTGACAGCGTTTTGTTCGTTAGTACGCCTGCGTACAACAAGCGTACAATGACGAACGCGCGTCTATGAAGCTAAGCTTTCGTGTATACTACCGACTAAAGCCGGGGACCGTCCTGGCAGTACAAGCAGACAGATTATTTAAACCACTTGAGACTCGAGTATAGCAGTATTGTGTGAATAGTTATTACAGATGGCAAAGACCGTAGGTGATGATCACCACCAACAAAAGCATTCCCAAGGAAGGTTGACGTCAGGCAGGCGGCCAGTCATAAAACTTAGCCGAAACATTTGCAGCATCACAAGTGAAATATGAAGTGCGTTTTGATACAGAACGAAGAGAAATACATAAGTTGGGAGAAGGGTAGAAGGATGATGATGATGAGACTCGAGTGAAATAATTTATTTTTTTAATAAATGTAGCCAAAACAAAATAATACAGAAAGATAAGTGACAGTTGGTAGAAGTGACGCCTTATAGCGCGCCAAGAAGAGCTGCGGTGCAAGCACGGATCTTTTATCGAGTCGATTCAAGAAATGTATCTATTCTAAACGTCAAATTTGACATGAGATATGGATAAAACGACAGCTGTTGTCGTTTTATCTATAACTTGTGTCAAATTTGACGTTTAGAATAGATAAATTTCTCGAATCGACTCGATAAAAAGATCCGTGCTCGCACCGCTGGTTCGATGATGTTAAGGGGAAGGTATGTTAAAGGTGACGGTAAGGAAATCGAAGATATTTAGTACAGGATGACAGGAGAAGAACGAGATGACTCCTTGACAATAACTTGGTTTAACCAAGCCGGAAGGAGACACTAGTGAAATTGTGAAAAACACGAAACTTTTCCTGCGTAAGCTGTTAAGATGACGTTGTTGGGAGTACTGGGTAGCCAACAATTTAAAAATGCTTAAAGTACATGAGAACTGAGTTAGTCACTATTTTTCTAGGACCCAGTTGGAAAGAAGACTGGAAATAGAACGACATAACACTCTAGGAAGGAGATATATTGTACTTATTTATATTTAATCATGACATACATTGTTATAATGGGTTGCATTCAGAAAAATGTATAACGAGTGGCAAAACTTAAACGAATAGGATATAAAGTTAAAAACTTAGGTATAACAACAGGACTTAGAGATGTTACAATTATTACTAGCTCAGTCAACAGATAAGAGGCATTACCTTCATACATTGGTCAAGATCTTAACTCATTCATTCATTCGTTCAAACACCGACCACATCACTACACGTGTTTCAGAGAATGAAGATTCTGCTCTTATCTGACTTCCGTGTTATAAACGTCCTTTTAACCCTTAATTTGGCAAGACTAAAAAAGTCGTAGTAGGAAGATGCCGTTAATATATTGTGTTCATATGCATTCAAAACAAACGGGAAAAATAAAATAAAAAATTATGCCTGAAGGGTTTCCTGAAAACACAACGTTAAGTATACTCAACAAAATCTGATGATTAAAGAAATAAGGTATAATATAACTGTTGTGTATACTTAACAAATCCAGCTTACCAACACTTTTAAATTGAACAAAATGTAGGGATATTAAAAAGAAATATTTATTGAAAAACACGTTTACATGCAGTAAGTGTGGTTAAATATGTTGTTAGTTGAAGTGACAATTTCTTTCTTTAACAAAACCTAGCCTAACGTTACATTTTAGACAAAAAATGTAGTAAACCCCTTTTACAGTAAGCGCATCGACCATATTCCTTACCATGCTCAGGGAAATGGTCGATATTGTTATATTTGTAAAACGACACAACAACATAATCGTTTAGGAGTGATTCTATCATTACAGTTATAGCTAATATCGGTATGTCAGGATTGCGAGCAAAGTAAATATAGTAAATAAAACCAACATAGACTCTCCACTACTGAGAGCACTTGTATTTGGGTTAGTATTAGTAATATGAACTAGATCACAATATAATAATTTACACAATTATACAAGATCAGAAAATAAGGGCAAGCTAGTCAGATATAAAAGGTCAGACTGCTTCAGCTGATCAACACAGAATGCTTCGCTTCGTCGAATGACCACCACCTTTATAACATCGGGTGTGTTGATCCATATCGACGACTACCTTCCTTTGTCAACATTGCCCAGTGCTACTACCCGCTAACGATAACACATTTTATGTCATCTACAGGCCTGGGACGTTTAGGTTTTTTTCAGGGTTCAAATCTTGGATTGTAGTTTTATCTATATTCCTTCCTTCGTGAATGCAATGCTCTATAAATTTCCTAATATGCCTTGATCTTGAATTCTGAAAATAATGTAGATATTTGCAGGCACCCGAGCACGGAACAAACAAAAATAACACGACGCATGCGAATAAATGACGTGCAAAAAAAAGGTTAGATTAATACGCTAATGCGTGAAAGGTGTGAAAATTATGCATTTGATATATTTTTCACACAAAAAAAACAGCTAAGTTCAGTTCGAAATGAAAAAAACCTATTGGAAAGGTCATAAAAATATTTACATATTAATGAAAACTGAACTTAATCGTAAGGTTATAAAGTCGATTTTTCAAAACCATGTAAAAAATCGACATGATATAATTTGATTTCAAAATAAGATACATGTCATGCCTTTAAGCTAAACCGAAACTTGATTTTCATTCCGAAAAACCATTCCCACAAAAAAGCTGATCAAGCCGACATGAAGCCCTTGAACCATTGTTTCAATAAATCTCACCATGTAGATTTGTTGAGTATACTCTACATACTGTATTCACACAAGATTACTCACCACCGGATTTTGTTGAGTATACTTAACTATCATGGTTACTGCCTTGTCGTGTTGTTATCCGGGTGAGAAACGGATTGCAAATAATTTTATCGTATTGATTACACATTATATATATAGAAATAAGTAACGTATGTATCAAAATTCGCCCGAAAACCAACAAAAATAAATATTTACCTGTAAAGCTCGCAGAGCATGTTGTCTCGTTGCCATTTTTGCTAGCTCATGTCAAGTAAAATGTTGCGAAGCGGGCAAAATACTTTTTCCTATCAAATTAAACTAATATTGAAGTGTTCTTAGCCTACAAAATTCAGAACTGCAGAAGAAAATTTGACGTCTAGATTTTTTTATTTGTAACGTTGAGTATACTCAACGAGACCAAATTAAGGGTTAAACAGAAAAAACATATCTACTTGTAAATTATTTCATATACACCACTGCACATAATTAACAAAATAAAAACACAATACATTAATTCTTTTACGATAAAGAAAAACATTTACAAAATAGTACAAGCGACTAAAACTAAATGATACAATATAATATTTGGTAACAGAAAATTTAAACGCATTTCACTCGTAATTGGTAACCGTATAACTTATAAGTAACGTAATAACAATTAGGTATATAACATTCAAACAAAAGTACATGGAAATGAAACGAGGGTCACAACATTCAGATTTTACAAAATACATAAAAATATTGTACGCTAATTTATTTCTTAGTAATTCATGAAAAAACAGAAATTAGATGACAATAGACGCGTTGGCTAAACATTTTAAAAAAAAAACAAAAACAATTGGTGCTCGTATGCCGTATGAAGTGAATAACTTCTAAGTACGAATCTAAAGGTGGTTTCCCACGGTGCGTGATACCACGCACCGCGACGCACAAGTTCGCACCGGCGCGGCGGCGCACCATGGGAAGAGACTCGTCCGTGGTGACGCAGACGCGTGCGTGGACAGGACGCACCGTCCTGTCCGCCGCGAGTCGGTAACTTCAAAGGTGCGGTACGAGTTCTCTTTCACTTGACATTTCGGAATTACAAAATAGCTTCGAATCACGCACCCACACAGACGGACGCGCACCGTTGAAAGAGTCTCGCTGCGGTGCGGGGTCGTCAGCTGTGCGTGGTATCATCTGTAAAATCACACACCGTAGGAAGCCACCTTAACAGAGACAGAGATAGAATTATCATTATACTGACTGAACGAAGACATGTTGTCAGTCGTCAGGACTACACTCGTCGTATTTCTATATTATGTCCACAATCGATTCGCGTCGGCAGCTTGATCGGCCGCACCGAAGTCCAAATAGTGTCGTTCTCAGTCATGCCTCGACATATAACCAGCATAATAGTAACTGGCAATAGGCTCGCTCCCTATTACTTGGGACGTATACATAACGGCGAGATGAGGGTGTTCTATACATCTCTGCCGAACCATTCTGTATCCCTTACAGCATCCCAGCCCCAGAGCATCAAGAAAGACAAAAACTCATTTGTACCAGTAACTAGCTTACTGGTAAGCAGTAACTAGCTTACCCAGTAACTAATATTAGCCCAATAACTCACCCTCCTCCGCCCTCCCCATTGCTAACGGTAACAACACTGCTATTGCCATCATAAACAAACCGGATAATGCTATTGGCCTAAAATCTACCTATGTCTTCTTGACGCTTCTCCATTGATTGTCAACCACCCTTCACTTACACCATCACGCCCAGACATGCGACTGAAGGCTTTGGAAGCTGTTCACAATGAAAAAACTCTACAAGTGAATGTGTCGTATTATTACGATCGCGATCTTGTGAGCTCACATGCCTCTTGAAGAGCAATCTTTTGTTGGAATTGCACTTCCGTGTTGAGGTACACGTATGCAACATCATTACTGCATGCCGAGCCCCACCAGCAGGACAAGACACACCTATACCTATACACATTTTAAGCTTGGCTATGGTGTTATCGACGCACAACAAGAATATTATACGCACATGACGCAGCTGCGTAGCCTGCATAATAAAATGGGCGCATAATATCTACAATATGCCTCCGTCGGCCTTCGAACAATGAAGGCCACATAAACATGGGGCCAATTCTACTGACAGAAACTTCTATCAGTTGCAACGGAATCCTTCATTCAGGCAGTTTTCGTTCAAAATGTTTGGTTTTGTTTTTGTTGTCAAACTATTTGATAGTTTTTGTAAACGAAAACTGTCTGAATAAACGATTAAGTTGCAATTGATTAAAGTTTATGTTAAGTAGTAGAATTGGGCTCCAGGTGTGATACGCATTGTTGCCTGACGAAGGAGGTGAGCAGATGAGCCTGAGCAAGCAAATAGACACATCACACTGGCCGCTCGATTCAAAACCTTTTCGATAAGCAGTTGTCGACTGATTCTCGAAACGAGAGAAATAGAGATAGCTTACCGAATAGTTTGAAAGCTGACTAATCGAATCATTCTGAATCATGGGGCTGATCAGATCTAGATACGAGACCGTATTCTCATAGTATAGACATACAAACAGTGACTTGCGCGCGGTCTAATCAGTGCCATTCCACAAAGCACATACTCTGCCAGAAAGCCATCGTCCGAAACCCAGTCTAAAACTATTTGGAAACGGGTTTCAGTTAGTGCCTTACCGTACCTTCACTTTGGGATACTAATATCAGTGTTCGGACAAAGAGCCTCTAAGGCGATTTAGCGGAAAAGGACGATTATATCTCTAAGTGCGTTATCCCCACCTACTCTCAGACTCGTTGAGAGATTAGGAATAGGAAGATTTAATGTGTTTGGATAGAAAACCGATTTTTAACAGTATAATCTGAAATCAGTTTTTAACAGGCGTTCAATATCACGTCTGTAGATCCACACATGTGCGTCACGCCTTGCAGAAGAAAGTAACAAGCAATGTGTGTAACATGCGTGCTGTACTGCACCACAAAAGTTTCGTGTTACACGTCAATTTCTTCTTAAATTGTCCGGCAACACATTGACACACACAGCGCATGGGCAAACGGTTTGTGCAAACGTTTACACAAACGTTTTGCCGTCTTAACGCACATGCTTACTTGTGCAAATTAAATTGAGCATGTAGCCGGGACCATGAATGCTCTCACCCATTCCATCCGTGATGATAACTGACAAATTCGCTACAGATTCGGCGCTGACCTGTTGCGTCTACCTTTCAGAACCATTTCAATTTCGAAGAGAGTTCATCGAAAAACTTTTTGACAGTGATACTGATCCCCAAATAAATCAGTTGCGTTGCCTATTCTAGATTAATAAACATCGATAACATTTTATATCAATATACAAAAATCGACCCAATTATAAAATACATATTCCATGGACCTTTAATGAAACACTACTCTTTATGTTTTTTAATAGATTTTTCTAAAAATAAAACTGATTAAAGAAACATAGTTACCAAGTAATGAAGACAGGGGATGAGTGCGTAGCGTGAAATTACCCACAAGTCTTGATGTACTAATACCAGTAGCTACATGATAACATCAGTTTATAAAGGAGAAAACAGGGCTGTAGTTGCCGGAATTTCATAACTACAGTTACGCTGACACAGAAATCGTGAGCCACAAACAAGGAAAGGTCCTGCCTTACGTATGACTTAGGGACTATACTCAAATCATACACATCCAAATTATTATCTTAAAGCTTACAAGTTCATAAACTATATTTACAATATATTTTAACTAAATAAATTATTCAATATACAATACTACCAAAATATTGCAACGAGAGGTATTGAGAGTGTCTTCTGCGTGTTGCAGACTAAGGCTTGATGTTAATGAAAAAAAAGTCAGTGACGTTTTATTCCTGCAAAGAAAGAAAAATATAATATATACATATTGAATAGAATAGAAAATACTTTATTGTACACCAAAATTGTAACACAGTTCTTAGTGTGCGTCCTGAGTGACGGCGCACTGCGCAGGCGGAATGAACGGCGCATTAAACAAATGTTCGAATCGTTTGAATTTTGATATCGACATTATTAAAACCAAAGTAAAATAAACACAACACTAAACAAGCGCGTACGTGTCAACTTTCCCGCGTGCACTAAGGTACGACGGTAAAGCCGTTCCGCAATACGCCCGTGCGCAGTCACTCAGGACGCACACTTATACAATATCATGCATTGATTGAAGGGTATAATAGCGGTCTTATCGCTGATAGCAATATCTACCAGACAACCTTTGGATGAACAGGAAGACAACGAATAAGATATTAGTAATAAATAGTAGGGGGTAGTCCGTAATGATATATATTTGAGAACTATATATCTTGATACATTAGCAATGTCAGTTTGTAAACTTGCAAACAAATTGTTATCGTAACAATTGTTTTTTATCGCTTGGGATACAGATGGCAAAGAATTGCAAATACAAATAAGATAAATTGCAAGGCTTTTATACAAGGTTAGTCAGAAAGGAGGTACATTACCGAAAGGGTGTTAAAGTACTCATAATAATGAGTAACTTTTGTTCTACCACTTTCCCCTAAAGTCTGTTAAAAAAATACATAAAAATATGCTAAAATCTATTTATCCTAAGCTATGATCAGCTGTGTTTACATTTTAGGTCATATTTGGGGTCACGAATTAGAAGCTCCATTTTCTGAATTCTTAACTAAAGCAGGGACGAATGAAAAAAATTAAAATAATTTTACATGGAAATAAAAATTATCGAATTTTGAAATTATAACACTTGCTTTAAACCGTCATCAGTGATACTTTAAATAGCCTGCTGATTACCCCCTTTCCGACTAACCTTGTATAAATGGGATGATACTAACCCTGTGCTACTGATGTTGGCTCTCGACAATCAGCATGATTGACTGGTGCTGTTGAGGGTCCGCGTGGATGGTGGGCACGGAGCGCAAACACTCGATCTGATGAGCTGCCCAGTCCTTCTTCTGGCAGTACGTTGAGCAGTACGGGGTACGGCGACAGAGAGAGCACTCAGCCGATGCCTCACGGTTGCAATTCGCACACTAGATGGACAAACTATTATATAAGGGATGGGTAGTCTCATGAAAGTAGGATTTGATTATGCCGGGGCCAGACTGACGTCTAAAGCCGGGTCCGCTGCGCCGTGTTTTCGTGTTTGCAAACACGATAACATTGTTTGCTAACCGAATAGGGGCGTGGCCTAACAGTTTTGTTAGCTTAATTGGCGCTGCGGACCCGGCTTAACATTGTTTGCTAACCGAATAGGGGCGTGGCCTAACAGTTTTGTTCGCAAAAACACAATAACATTTGTAATTTTTAACATTTTGACGACACGTTTGGTGACGTGGCTAAGCGATTGGCTTCTGCGCTTCTGGTCGTGGGTTCGATTCCCACACGGAACAAAAATTTGTATGGCCTACAGATGGTTGTTCCGGGTCTGGGCGTTTGTTTGTTTGTGAGATTTGTGTCTGTAAACGCACCCACGATACAAGAGAAATCATAGAGTGGGGCAATGGTGAAAAAAAAAAAATACAAGTTAGAAAATTGGCGCTGCGGACCCAGCTTAACGCCATAAATTAACGCATTAAGTGACAAGAATACAAGGGATTTGTGCAAATTAATGCGTTAATTACTGGCGTTACACGTTAGTGTGGCCCAGCATTTATAGACAGTTCAAGGTTGCTTATAAATAAGAATTTAGATTCCGTAGTGTTTGTTCTTGTAGGAAGAAGCTCAATTTTACTGAAATTTGATGTTTGTTTGATAAGTACGTATAATGTGAGGTTATGTATGGGTCAGGAAGGAACCATTGTTCTTTCTATATTTTTGAAGTTTAACGGAGCCGTTATTAGGGTGTTACCACACCAATCGATCGATGGTAGAATGGATTAGTCGACGTCGATCGATAGTTTCTACTACACCAATCGTCGATGGCTTCGATCGACGATCGATAGATTGGTGTGGTAACACCCTTAGTTCGCTATTTGTAGGATATTTTTTACTACGTAAGTTAAAAAATAATAGACTTTATTGATTTCCTTTATTCATCTTAAATACCTTTAAATTATATTTTGAAATACATATGTTCTAAAAGAAAACTGGTTATTTTTTAACTATTATTTTTTTACGTTTGGTTATATATTAAATGTGAAGCGTAAAACGTTAAATTATGTTATTAATTGTAACAAGCATAAGCACCAAGTGTTAGGGAATAAACACGATGCCGACACATAACCAAAAACGAAACAAAGTGGAGAAGGAAGCCTTAAAATATGACTACCATAAGACAGTGTCGCTCAGGAGCTACAGTCACGACGCAGCGACGTCTGGCTGCACACAAGAGTGCGCTACCCTAAGAGCGGTTACGCACTGCATCCGATCCGGATCCGTGAAAATACGGATATAAAAAACTCGGACCGAATTTGGATATTGCTTTTCGCACTGCATACGATCCGAATTTGTGAAAATATGAATCTAGAGTCTAAAAATCTCGGATCGAATTCGGTTATTGCTTACGCACTAATCTAATCTCTGATCCAAATCCAAGCAATTCAAGGGCCATCTTTGGCATATGTCCGACTTGAGTCCGAAGTAATGCGAAAGCGTTCATACAAACAGTACTACGGCTACTTCGGTCCGTCAATATTTCTTCCGAATTGGAGACTCACGGATGACGGAGAGAAATCGGACGGAAGTCGGATCTAGTGCGTCAACTACTATACAAATAGTTCTATGACTACTTCGGAACGTATTTTCACGGATTCGGATCGGATGCAGTGCGTAACCGCTCTAAGGGTGACTAATCAACATTGAGCTATGCTGAGCTGTGCTGTGCTACGCTCTATTTATTCAATTCGCTCTTCTCAGATTATAATGAGGAAACAAACAAAACGTGCTGCGTTGCGCTTTGTGTAGCTTCGCTTTGTTTAAAACATAGCAGTGATCACTCGATACGTGCTGACTCGGTCCTCACCGCACTGCCCACACGCTCGGTCTTCCGTCTATGAGGTACTCGCGCAGCTCAAAGTTGTTTGTAGAAAAAACATAGCACTAGAAAGTTAGCTTAGCTAAACACAGCATAGCGCAGCATAGACAATGTTGATTTATAGTCACCGTAAGATGGCCGTCATCGAGTACGCACGTAAACATGGCGTCGCAATAAATGACTGCCCCTAAACTGGCATCGCGCCTATGCCTGCAGGCTTTACCTAAGATGGCATTATCCAATACGGCGTCATTAAGCTCAAAATGGCACAATGCATGCGCCGATATCTACCTAATATGGTGTCTTGTTGCATGCATCAAATAGCTGCACCAAAATGGCAGCGCCGACTGGCATGAGTAAACACAAAATGGCGACGCTGCACATGGCATCACATAAATCAAAATGGCTGCGCGCAATATGGCGTAGTTGAGCATAGAATGGCGTCGCGCCTGGTGACAGCACGTTAGATGGCGTCGCGTTACGTAAAACAAAATGGCGGTGACCATATGCAAAATCGTATCGTAAGACAGCTGTTACCTGATAAGACGACTGGATATTTGCAGATACGATGACGAGGTGGTTAATAATCATTAATTATATCTACATTTTAGTTAACAGACTTCATGGACAAATAATGTTGGTGTCCTTAAAGATAAAAACTTAAGCTTAAAACGTGACACGAACATAGCAAGATATGACTCCAAAATTGCGGCGACTTGATGTTAAAAAGCTATCAATCACATGAAATAGCAAAGACATTTCAAAAAATCCGGCGATTCCCAATGTTAGTAAGTTAAGAGTAAAATGACATGAAATGGTAGTCATCTAAGAAATCTTGAAAACACCTACCTTTTTAGCCTCTGTGTCGTCCACATTGTGCAGCGACACTTGTTCGGCGTCTACGTGGGCGTCGACGCTGGCGGCTAACAATGCGGTAGCTCGGTCCTGTTCGAGACGCTCTATCTGCCGCGAGTTGACAACGCGCACATCCTCCACGCATTGTTTTAATTCCGATGCTAATCTCACTAGTGATTGACCAATATCGTCCAGTCTTTTGAGTACGCCACTCATATCGGGGAGCCCTGAAAAAAAAGATTGTTTTAAATAATGGTGATCGGAACAACCAAAAGTCCCGAAATCGGGCGTTTGGAAAACAGTCTGTTCAGTTTCGTTGGCACCGGGCGGTATCCACTAGATAACCTATTTTCCATAGTGACTGATGCCCATTTCTAAAATTGAATGACGATATACATTTATTTTATTTTAATAAAATTGATGGGAAATGTTTTTTATATTACATTGCTTAATCCGGTTGTTTTATCCGGCTCATCTATAATATGCGGCCATCTACGGCCAACCAGGGCCGCAGATGGCCGCAACTAGACACGAGTTATCTAAGCGACGTCAGACACGGAAATGAACGCAACCCGCAGAACCTAGGATACCTACCTAGTGCGAGGGGTGTTAGGAGGGGCGGTGGGCGAGCTGGGTGGTGATTGATGGGTGTTGGGTGGCAGTAGGGGAGGAGATACCTGGATGGTGGTAATGGTGGTGGTTAGAGACTAGGGGTGGCAGGCAGGTAACAGGTAGCAGGCAGATGGGTTGGTTAGAGGACGGGGGGTGTTAAAATATGATAAAGGAAGTATCAACGAAGTAGAAAAAAGGTTTAAAAACAGCACATAAATGAGAAAATTAAATATAATATGACATATATATATTAAATAGAAAAAAAAAAAAAAATATAATATGACAAATACATACTAACTATAAACAGTAGAACATGGCAAAAATAAACCTAAGAGGCGCTGAGTTTAATAAAAGTAGCTAGATCAAAGTCAATTGTAAAATTGGTTAAAATTAAATATAAGTTTCCGAAATACAAAATAAACAAATATAAAATTGCGGCTGCGTAATTAATCAAAATATAACATAAACAAACTTGGTCGAAAAGGGAGTACTTACTAAGTATCGCTGATTACTGTTTTAACAGCAAATGTTAACATTTTAATATACTTTTATTTCTATACAAATTTAAAATTTTGTGATTTACAAAAATCTAATCTTATTTAGTTACGAATTCGAAAAATCTTTATACTAAAGTCCGTTTCAAAATCTCTGAGACAAAATTGACAGGCGCAAATGTGAAACTTGTAAATTTTAGGATAATTTTTTTCTTTGACGTTTCGCGCTTGTCAATTCTGTCTCAGGGATTTTGAAACGAACTTTACTCATCCTAAACCTAAACCCAAATATGAGCTGAAATCACACGGTTGATTAGGAAATTAGAAATACACTAAAAACAAAGGCCTTTGTTTTTAGTGTATTTTTAGCGTTTTTTTTTCACTAGTCGCGCGCAGAAGGTTTACCGATGACTGGCCCTCCCACTTCACCGACCGCTTCCCGCGCTCGTCTGGCCTACCTTCTAATCGTACCGACCATCGACGCGTGACGTCATGAGGCTATCGGCAAACCTTCTCCGCGCGACTTATAGCTTTGACTTTATCGTATTTTTTATGAAATCTTTAAACAGCTATTTCCTTTCAACTATCCGTGCATTCCCAGTAGTCCCGCTATAGTTGTCCCGTGACGGAACTACCGGGATTTCTTCGTGAATTCCCACTAGTAAAAATCTTAGTAGTACCGAACCGACTCGCGTCACGGGGGGATATGGCCCGTGGTCCACCTGGCTCTGACCACCTAGGTGGACCACGTGCATACTGGGAATACACAAAACTATTGAGTTATGGGGAAAGTTGTAAAACAAAATTTATTCATAATTAACATCATGAAAATGTTTTGTGAGAACTGCCCATTTTTACGCTGACTATATTTTCAAAATCTGTAAAGGCACGATTCCACTAGACAAGTCTTGTATGCAAGTATGACGTCACATTTGCGTACAAGTTGCTTACATTGGAAACATGTTTTCGAGAGTGTGCAAATTGCATGCAGGTTTTACTTGCATACAAGGTGTCAATCACTTGTCTTGTTCGCAATTCGAAAAGTGCAACTAACGTTTGAGAGTTCAATTTGCACGTCACTTGAATAAAAAAAGTACAAGTTCAAACTACCTCATACAAGTTTTAGCTTGTACGCAGGTTTGTTCAAGTTGTATGCAATTTGCATCTTGCATACAAGTAATTTGCCTCATGGAATCGCGCCTTTAATGCAATTGGAAAAAATTGACAGTCCCCTAAGAATTTTCCTGTAACTACAACGGTAGAGGTAGCTGCCCTTACTACCCCATCTTAAATTTCCACACTGATGAATAACAAAAACGACAAATAATGTTTCTGTAAAAGGACTGTGGACTTTGGAAATTTTATACTTACTCAGAATTACTATGGCGATCCTCAGTTTCATCCTCAAAGGTGAAAAACCGAAGATGAATAAATTTAACGCGTATCAAACGGAGAGAATTAGTTAAAATAAAATATTTTGGACGCCCACTGATACTAGTATGTATGTGTACTAGAGTCCCCATCGAAACTATTTTTATATCCCGAAGACGAATCGAAAAAAATATAAATTTTATAAATGCCGTCAACACTCTCGTTAAAAGTCAATGAACAAGTTACAGTTGAAAAATGCACTCAGAAATTACGCGAAATAGAAAACATAGTTTTGTTTACAAACATATTTATGAAAGACTGGACTAGGAAGAAGTTTGACCGAGAACTTATAAGTGGACACGACTTAACTCGACAACTAAACGAACCGTAATGAAGCACTGTCCGGCAGCCACGCAGACCCCCTGAGGTCGAGGCTTAAAATCCTCACGCAGGCGCCGAAAGGTTAGGTCTTGAAGCATGCAAAAAAGGTCCCTAGCGAAGCTAACTCCGCCCATGTCAGCTAACTGTCTTTTTCATCCTATACACTGCATCTCGCTCATTTTATTTTTAGGTAAAAGATATGTCAGACGGGGAAATGGATGGGGGAATGGATCTATTGATTCAGCTAGGACTGTTGCTACACCTTCCAGAAAGGAACAAAGATCCTGAATAGGTATGATTCTCATAAATTCTCGGATTAGAGAATGTTCTTAACAGCAATGCTCTCGGTTGACCGATTTTACGATCCGCACGAGGCCCTTAGTCCTCATAAACGAGGCCCAACGGTCATCTGCGCCTAAGGTTACCTAGATGCGACTTTTAAAAAGGATATAAAAAAATAGGAATATTGAATATTTCGGGTTGAGTTCAGAACGACTGGATTGTAAAACGTCTATGTAGGCAAAATGACTGGGTTGAAAAAAGTCTACATAGATAAAACGTCTTGGTTGCAAAATGACTAAAAAAATATTGTAAAATGTCTAGGTAGGCAAAACGTCGTGTATGTAAAACGTCTTGTTTGTAGAAAGTCCTGATTGCAAAATGACTGATCTTTAACTGTAAAATTTCTAGGTAGGCAAAATGTCTTGCTTGCTTGTAAAATGACTAGGCACATTCAATTGAAATTAATAAACGATTATTTTTTACAAGAAGGCTGTATTACTTATCTCCTAAGGGGTACTAGGAAAATAGGCACTACCTATCTTTAATTGATATTTATTTCAGCTTGATACCTCTAGCCATTCCTGATAAAAAGAGAGTCACACATAGAGCTCAAAGTTATTTTATTGGAGCTTATCCTTTTTTTAGGTAAAACTTATTTAGGTAAAACTTAAAATAAATCACGAAACCAAAAACAAATTTTAACAAAAAAAAAACAAATCAGTAGGTATACATTTAGGGCGCTTTCAATTTAGACGTTTCGTGTCGGACCGCTGCCGCACGTTTACCGTGCCGCTGGTTATAACCCGCTGCCGGACCGCTGCAGTACGGTAGCCGTCCGACACCAAACGCCTAAATTGAAAGCGTATCTGACTGCCGTGCGTTTGTATGCTAGTGATGTGACATCAGTCAAGTCATGGACTCTGACGAAGAAACATTACTGTTAGTGCTCTTGTTGAAAATTAAACAAAAACAAAAACGACGCCCCGTAAAAGAGCAGCACCAATGTTTTCATTACATGTAATTCTGGTGATTTCCATAATCTTTATCCTAGGTTAAAACAAGATCCAAGCAAATTTTTTAATTATCTAAGAATGTCTAGAGAATGTTTCTACGAATTACTTGAATAAATTCAGCGGCAAGAAACTGTTTTCAAACATACTATATCAGCTGAAGAAAGACTGCTTATAACATTGAGGTGAGTAAAGTAAACAACATATTTGTGATATTATTTATTTCTACAATTATTTTCATTGGTTATTTTTTTTTACAAACTTTTAGTAAAAAGGATAATATTAAGAGGGCTATCACATTTTATCACCTCTCTCGAACAGAACATATTTTTAAGAATGGTTAATGAAAAGATGCAGTTTTGAAAAATGTAATCAATGGGCTCAGAAAATAATATGAATTTAATAAGTAATTTAAAAATACATTTTTATTGTGTTCCATAATAAACACAGCTTGCTTGTGTTTGAGAGAGGTGATAAAAGCAAACAAGTAATGAAAATTTTATGAAATTAGCTCTGTCGTCTATTCACCGCACTATTCAACAGCGAAATGAACACGTGGTGTTTTCGAAGTTGCCGTCCTGTTGCCGAGCGTTCGCGGTGCCGGCGCCGCGCTGTTGCCGCACCGCGCGCTTTGTATGACAAAAAACGATCGTCCGTGCGCAGTGCGACTAACGCGCCGCTGCCGCACCGCAGCAGGACGACAGCAAACCGCTAAATTGAAAGAGCCCTTACGCTCTTATAACTTATTAAAATAAGATAAAATAGAAAATAATCTTCGCTGACTCGACAGTCAGTCTAGAACTTTTGGAACTATTATGAATATGAATATCTTTAACTAGACTATTTACAACCAAGACGTTTTCTCTTGCTTGACTATTTGCAACAAAGACCATTTGCAACCAAGACCTTTTACCACCATGACATTTGAATAAATAAGACCATTTGCAACCAAGTCGTTGTATCTATACAGACTTTTTTTCAACCCAGACATTTTGCCCACATAGACGTTCTACAATCCAGACGTTCTGAACCCAACCCAATATTTCTAACTGATATTTGTCAAATGTCTGCTAACTAATTTATTGCATTTATTTATTGAAAACCTTGAGTTCTTCACGAATACTTACCGAAACTCACCCCATTTTCAGTATATTCATGGGAGGAGGCTACGGATTAATAAAAGGATGATGGGCAAAATTGTATGAGACCTGTCCCCCTTCCAACAGATTTTTTTGATGTGTCAGTAGTTTCATAAGGATCTATGAAAAGACTAGCAACCAGTTTTAACTTCAAAATCGATGGGGTTTAGTATATACAGGGTGGTAAAGGAGGACCGGACAAATTGGTCAACATAACCAATAACAACAACACATAATTCATTAGATAGGTATTGCAATATACTACAATAATTACTATGGCGGCTTATTTCAAATCGCTGTGTGAAAAAAGTTATGGCGATGTTTCGTAGGTTAGGTTATGTTTGGTCAGGTTAGGTAGTTTTTTTCTTGTATAGTGTTATGTAATAAAAAACAAACAGATTGAGTAAACAGTGTTATAATTATGTACCGTCATCCACAATCACATTATAAATTGTCTGCAGAACCCCTGAAAGAACGATGCCTACCAAATCCTAAATACCACACTAGGAACCAATAACAACCACACATATGTCATTAGATAGGTATTTTAATATACTGCAGCAACTACTATGGCGGCTCATTTCAAATCGCTGTATGAAAACAGTTAGGGCGTTTTTTCGTAGGTTAGGTTAGGTGTTTTTTTTCTTATAAATTGTTCGGTAATAGCAAAAATTGCAAGTAGAGTGAGTAAACAGTCTTATAATTATATGCCGTCATTCAAAATCACATCTAATAAATAGGTGATAGGTGAAATTACCTAACCTGACCTAACCTAACCTACGAAACATCGCCATAACTTTTTTCACACAGCGATTTTAAATGAGCCGCGATAGCAATTATTGCAGTATATTGCAATACCTATCTAATGACATATGTATGGTTGTTATTGGTTCCTAGTGTAGTATTTAGGATTTGGTAGGCATCGTCTTTCAGGGGTTATGCAGACAATTTATTAATGTAATTGTGGAAGACGATATGACCTTTTACGTGAGTGGCAACAACAACTGTAAAAAGTTTCAACTCAATCGGATGAACCGTGTGAATTTTTAGTAACAATTATCCGATACGACTCGAGCGCCACCTATTGTACGTTGATGGTACTATGTCAGAAACTGTCACGTGAGTGGCAACAACAACTGTATAAAGTTTCAACTCAATCGAATGAACCATGCGAATTTTTATTAACAATTATCCGATACGAATCGCGTGCCACCTATTGCACGTTGATGGTACTATATCAGAAACTCTCGCGCAAGTGCTAAAAATAACTGTACTTAGTTTCAACTCAATCGGACGAACCATGCGAATTTTTATTTACAATTATCCGATACGACTCGCGCGCCACCTATTGTTCGTTGATGGTACTATGTCAGAAACATTTGCGTGAGTGCCAACAACAACAGTACAAAGTTTCAACTCAATCGGATGTACGATGCGAATATTCATTTAAATAAAATAATAATAATAAAAATGCGTTTTTCCCGGAATATCCCGCTCCTTTGAGGAATGTCGCCATAGGAAAAATTTATCACCCTACTAAGATGTTTCAACTGAGATACATTTCAGATCTGTTGGGGTATGGGGACGTTTTGTCCCATGGTCCTTTAATTATAAATTGTCACACGTGAATATATTTTCTCCACCTTTTTAAAACAAAGGGGTAGTCTATTCGTAGTTTACCATAATAACATCTAGCCAAGTTCTACAGATTAATCGGAAAATTTGCCGAAAAACAGCTTATAGCAAACTTCGATATCTCATCATATTCTGAAAGATTGTATTTTTTTTATAAATCGCTTGAACGAGCAAGGTAGAACGGTTCTCTGGAACTTTCGCTACCACGAATTATAAATCTACATCATTTCACGGAATAGATAACGAACAGTTTTAACGCTAATACAGCATTTTCAATATTTCTACACCAACTGTTAAATCTTGTTTCCTCAACAACGCATCATGTGAACAGACATTGTATCTTTCCTCGAACATTGTACTGCGTGCGCAGACTTTTCTCTGGGAATTATCAACAAGCTATTGGTAAGACACAATTCATCGACCATTATACTAACTATGATGAAAAAGCACTATCGATTCCACCCACAACTCTGGGTAGCCTCGCTCTTGCTACCCAAGGGGACAGAGAACTTGACCTTGTGTTTCAACAAGTGCCGGGGCGACTGCGTTGCTCATGACGTCAGGCAAGGTAGGTCAGGGTTCGTGTCTGGGGAAACGAACTGAAGCGCAGACGTCATAGTTTTTCAGTCACAACAAACCGCAGAGCCGCCACTCGATTCATGCGAGACTCGCGTGACTGTGCGCTGCGCATTCTTGGCAATATGCTCATATTAGTGGAAAAAAAACTTTTTAGGGATAGATTACGGCTGATTTTATTAACCCTTAATTACTCGCATGGGGTCATTTCACTTTCGTTCGTCGAAAAAAAGTATTTGCATTGGTAGAAACGTCGCCGGGCTCACACTAGCTTCATAATATGCGCCAAAGATTATACTTAAACACCGATTAGGCCACTGCGGGTGGAGAATGCGTCGCTGCTCTCTTGAGCCGTGACCCCATGCGCGTAATTACTCGTACGTAACTTTTTTTGAGCAAGGTAAGTTACACATATTATAATTTTTTTCAACGTATTTGAGTATCAATTTAAAGTATTTTCAATTTCTAGTGTAAATAAATACTTAATGTTTTTTCTTTTTAAAAATTTTAGGAGGTATTTATATAAAAATTACATATTTACAGAGGATTTTCTTTAGTCCCTAGTTGTTGATCATAGGTACTAGGGAAAAGCGTATATTACAATGGTTGATGGAAATTTCCGATGAAAAATAGCATGTTGGGCAACTCCAAAAATAGTAAAAAAGGTCTCGAAGTGCATGACTTGGAAAACCGCCCTGTACCATCTTCTGCCAAGCGTGAGCGGTGAAATATTTGTCTGAGTGCGAATGACCGAAATGTCGACAAAATGCAGCAAATGCACATTTTTCTAATTTAATGAACCCTTTTTTAAAACTGTGATGACAAAGATTCTCATAGCTCAAAAGAATAATAAAATTTAAACTTTTGATGTCATAATGTGCCAAAAATGTGCCTTTAGTTCGAATTTTTTGTTTTGATTTTTTTTTATGTTCACGACGTGTTTAGTTAAAGTTGTATTTTTTATATTTTATAGTTTAGATAAAGTATTTTTTTAATAACTATTAAATTATTTCATTAAAAATATCAAAACATAATTTGTCCTAACAAATTGGGGTCTCTACAGACCCCATGCGAGCAGTTACGTGATTTCCTTCGTGCGAGTAATTAAGGGTTAATACAAAGTTTTATTATTGAACTTACGACACCTTTTCCAGTGATGTGCAAAAATTA
The DNA here is from genome assembly GCA_905220435.1 of Amphipyra tragopoginis. NCBI lineage: Eukaryota > Metazoa > Arthropoda > Insecta > Lepidoptera > Noctuidae > Amphipyra > Amphipyra tragopoginis. The sequence continues at coordinate 6,105,703 of HG991991.1, read as the reverse complement.
GAGAAGGTCACGTACTCTCATTATATCATTTTATATTTCTTTCTCATTTACGCTTCCACACACATGTGAGTGAGTGTCCTTCCAATGCGTCGATAGTACCATTCCCACTACTACTAACACTAGACGCCTCTCATCCATCCTCTCCGCAAGATCAAACCACAAAAACAAACACGTGCATTAGGAAATAAAAAGAAAATTTATCATGAATGTAGTCGTATTAGTAAAAAGAACCTAGGAAGTGGAATTACATCCTTGCTTTGCGCAATATTTGCAACATATAGGTAGGTCAGTTAGAAAAATAACGCATCGAAGTACGATAGTTTGATCGAAATAAAAAATCGAAAAATAAAATTTCGTTCGAAAAAATAAAAATTTGTGATGGGTCAGTAGGAACAGCTGCCTTAAGCGTTGTAGCTACAGGGAAACGATCTTAAGAAACCATTCCAAGATTTAGAAAAAAAATACAGCTTTAGCGAGAAAAAGGGCAACTTTCACAAAACATTTTTACGATGTCAATCGATCCTATTTCCCAGGATCAAAAGACTCTTCCAGACCAACAGAGTTGGAGTACTAGAAACGTCAGAACACGCAAAAAACTTATTTGAGATGGGGTAGTAATATTTGTGAGATTTGTGTCTGTAAACGCACCCACGATACAAGAGAAATCTTAGTGTGGTAAATGGTAAATGTTTTTTTAAAGAAAGAAAAAAAATAAGGGCCTTTATCTATCTTTGTTGGCTACAGGAAAATGTTCTTAGAGACTGTCCATAATTTTTCAACGATATTTAGTAGAGTATTGATAGGTATTCGATGACGTGATGTTCTTTTCTATATCATTTGTACAGGATGCACACCACACGCAGGTAGCGAAGGTAACTAAATGCCTGCCCCGTCACATGTTAGGCATCCAAGACTGCCTTGAAGGAATCTTCTAGCAAAGTCGAGTAAACTAATGCATGTCTTGAAGCCAATATAACAGGTAACCAGGTGTCTGTCACCTGGGTCATGACCAGATCAGGGTTTAAAGCAAAACTTAAAAGCTGGCTAGGTAAAAAACCTTTATATTAGTACAATAGAGGAGCTCACAGACACTGTAATTTACTAGTTTAAACCAATGATGTTATATAGGACTAGATCAGCAGTGTACAGCACCAACGCGTTACTACTTCGTATATGTCCACAGGCATATCTGACTTCAGTTGTCAGCTTGACGTCAAGTGAGTGATTGCTTAGCGATAAAAATATCAAAATGGTGAAATGTGAAGTTAAAATTTGCATGTCACGATCTGTAAAGATTAATAAAGCACTTGGTGCTAATTTTCCATAAGATTATCCAAAAAAAACATTACGAAACCAAATAAATTTAACAAACATTGTTTTTGCCGTCAGTGTTACCAGTAAAATCGATTTTGATTTTGCCAGATTGTTGGGAGTTTAGTGAATGACCAATGTATGTTCCTTTAAATCTAAATTTTTGAAATATAATTTGTTCGGTTCGCGACCTAAGTGGTATTGACTATTGGATTGATTACTAAAACGCTGTATTTAACTTGCTAAAAACCATTTATTTTATAACGAATAAAAGGCTACGCTAAAATGATGGCTAATGAAAATGCTGGCGAATGCACCCGGTTGCTGTCCGAATATGCACTGACTTCGGCGCGCACTCAACGCGGCCTAAATCCTAATTGATTCGCTAGATCAGCAAAAGGGTGTTCGAATAACATTGAACATAATTAATAAAAAATAAATATTATATTTACGCTGACGCATTTTTTTTTCTTCTTTAATGTACATAATTCGACCTTTCATAGTAATTTATTTAATTAACATCTTCATTCATTCTGGGGAATTTATGTAGATCATTGGCAACTCTGGCCGTTTTTCCGATAACAATGTCTTGTCTCATTCCAACATAATTAGTTTGACGGAAGAAGAAATGAGACAAATATAGTATTTTGACAGATTGACATAATTTATGTATCCGTTTCAAAGCTACCACTTTAAACTCGTAAGTGGTTACGTTTTTCTGAATTTGGTATAAGGACGCTGCTCCTCTAGTATTATACACTTCTCATCAAAAAAATCGAAACACTTCCGAAATTATCTTTGTGGCGACAATTAAACAAAAAACAAGCATTAATTCATTATAGAAAAAACATAATTTAGTAGCTGGAAGTTTGGCCTTTACAGTGGTGTACGAAACTTCCAAAAATTTTTTTTTTTTTTTTTAAATTTTTATCCTTTAAATGAATGGAACATTGTTTTGAGATAAACGTGTGTTTAGAGTTGGAGTACATTTGTCGTGCAAAAAACGAAAAATAACGCATTACTTTAAAAATTTCTGTTTGTAATTTGTTGATTAGGCTCTGTGACGTCTGGTAAAAAGTGTTTTTTTTAACACACATGCATACTTCACCCGCAGCAGCCGCCCAAGTAGTGGCATTGCTGAATTCTGGGACTAGTGAGCGTGTTGTGGCTGCAATCTTGCATCTAAGCCACTTGTCTGTTCAAAGAGTGTACCAACACTATCGGGAGACTGGTTTATTTACGCGCCATCCAGGATCTGATAGGAATCGGGTCACTTTTGAGTGATACGGCCGATTTATTGCAACCGTTTGTTTGCAAAATCGACGCCTTCGCGCTTTTCAACTGCAGCAGCAGCTCCTTGTTGTTCGAAGGGTGACTGTAAGTGACTCTACGATTTGAAGAAGATTGAAGGAACGTAGACTGGTACCACACAAGCCAGCTAATGGGTCAAAATTAACAACAGACCATCGAACAGCTCACCAAAAAAAATCGAAACACCTCGCAAGTTTTTGTTTTGAATGGATTATTAGAAAAACATGTTTTTTTTTTAAATAAATACTAAATGCCATGTAATAGTAGGTAGCATAAGGTTTAGAATTCCTTATGTTGATGTTCGATAATTTTACTCTCGTCAGAAAAGAGAACCTTGCTCATTTGTAGATTTGAACAATTTAAGTGCACAAGTGCCAAGTTAAGGTGCGCTCTTCGATGGTCTGTTGTTAATTTCGCCCCATTAGCTGGCTTTTGTGGTACCAGTCTACGTTCCTTCAATCTTCTTCAAATCCCAGAGCCACTAACAGTCACCCTTCGAACAACAAGGAGCTGCTGCTGCAGTTGAAAAGCGCGAAGGCGTCGATTTTGCAAACAAACGGTTGCAATAAATCGGCCGTCTCACTCAAAAGTGACCCGATTCCTATCAGATCCTGGATGGCGCGTAAATAAACCAGTCTCCCGATAGCGTTGGTACACTCTTTGAACAGACAAGTGGCTTAGATGCAAGATTGCAGCCACAACACGCTCACTAGTCCCAGAATCCAGCAATGCCACTACTTGGGCGGCTGCTGCGGGTGAAGTATGCATGTGTGTTAAAAAAAACACTTATTACCAGACGTCACAGAGCCTAATCAACAAATTACAAACAGAAAATTTTAAAGTAATGCGTTATTTTTCGTTTTTTGCACGACAAATGTACTCCAACTCTAAACACACGTTTATCTCAAAACAATGTTCCATTCATTTAAAGGATAAAAATAAAAAAAAAAAAACAATTTTTGGAAGTTTCGTACACCATTGTAAAGGCCAAACTTCCAGCTACTAAATTATGTTTTTTCTATAATGAATTAATGCTTGTTTTTTGTTTAATTGTCGCCACAAAGATAATTTGGGAAGTGTTTCGATTTTTTTGATGAGAAGTGTATAAGCTCATTGGTTTAAACTGTTATTATGTTGTAAATAAGAAATTGAAAAAAAATATGTCTTGAGCTAAAAATATTATAAATATTTTTTATGTTTTATTTGACTGCATCGTTGGTCTTGTAGTCGCAAGCGCGACTGCTGAGCGGAGGTCTTGGGTTCGATCCCCAGGTCGAGCAAAGTGTTATTGGGTTTTTCCGTATGGAATTTCTCAGTAGCAGCCCGGAGTCTGGATTTGTGGCCGGTTGATGGCAATAGGCTCGCCCCCTACTACATGGTACTTAAACATAAAGCGCGAAACGTGGGTGTACTATACACCTCTGCCCAATCCTTCGGGGTACACAGGCGTGATGTTGTTATGTTTATCTGCCCTTCTATACACACAACGTAACATAGTAAACTGCTTTTTGCCAGACTTTTATGTAAGGTGCCACGCACCAGCCAGGCGGACCGTAAAGATCCCACCACTAAGTAATATCAAATTACGTTAATTTCTTATTGAAACAACAAAGAGGGTTAAAAAAATGTTCACGATGAAGTGTGTAGTTCGCGACAGACCAGCGTGGTGGACTAAGACGTAATCCTTTCTCATTCTGGGAAGAAGAATCCCGTGCCCAACAGTGAGACAGTAATAGACCGGTTATGTTATGCCTTACCTAAATCAACATCATGTGCCATCAATTTTAAAAGCAAAAGCAAATGTTTATTATCCTTCACTAGAAATTGCCAGGATGCCAACTATAGCAATTTCTCGGCCGCGCGGTGTTTCCTAAGCATAATCGACTTTGCATCTGGGTGCTCTGCCTCGCAGCCAGGGTTCAAAGAACACAGAACCTTGAACTTATATGAGAATAGATGTTCAAGAGCGCGTTTATATGAAAACTAGTTCAGGAGACGCGCCTCTGGAGAGAAACGCGCGTTTAATGTCCAGCAGTGGACTGCGATAGGTTGAGTTAAAGACTGAAGAAGGACAGGAATGTATAGCTTTGTAACTAACCTCCGGTTTCTGATTTGAGAATTCAAGATAAGCAATACTTAAGTAATATTTGAGTACGAAGTTGTAAAAAAATGCTTTAAAATCTGTCATTTTTTTGACAATTCCATACTCAAATGTTACTTAAGTACCTACTGCTCATCCTAGAATTCTCAATTCAGAAACCGGAGGTATGGAGCTAAAATAGATTCGTTTAGATGTACTTGTTCGATACTCTGCAGCTTAGAACATAAGGCAATGGGGTGTTTGTAAGGTACATCGATTTTTTTCCTGCATTCAAAGATGGGCTGGCTCTGGTTCTTAAAATCCAGGACTTATGATTATAGTGCTTGTAAAACATAAAGATCGAAATCATTGACGTAAAATCACATGGACCTCGACACAGCGCTCAAAAATATCCGAAACGTGTCTAAAACGCGAAAATGAAGACTTACCTCCGGTTTATGAATTGAGAATTTGGGATAAGTAATACTTAAGTAGTATTTGAGTTGGAGTTGTCAAAAAAATGCTTTTGACAACTCCATACTCAAATGTTACTTATGTACTGCTTATCCTAGAATTCTCAATTCAGAAACCGGAGGTAAATACGTCATTGGGTGCAGGCGAATCTTCGTATAGTGAAAACTAAATTAGGTATTGTGATGACGACATAGGATTTAAATTAGTTTGTTGGTATTTCTAAGTTTATAAGGCAGAATGCCTCGACGAGCGCTCAGGACATATATCATATCAGGACACTTTTTTCGTAAATTTTGTACTAGAACCATGGTGCATTTGTTTCTACGACAATGATCGAAATAATAATAAAATTATGAATACGGACACACGACGTGCGGGACGAAGGGGTGAATGGATTTATTGATTCGTCTAGGGTGGCCACCCTAGGTTACCTAGAAACGTAGCTCGGGAGGAAGGGCAGGGGACTCGGGGACTTCCACCCTACCCATACCTCGGAACCGCCCGAAGCGCTACAACGTGCATAGGGTACCATATGTTTACTATGTATATGTCAGATCAGCTCGAGGACAAGGACATTAATTGCATCATATAAAGGGGCTTTCAAGAGACTAATTAAACCACTTACGACGCCGAAGCGACGGTTCGGTTTAAGGAGAGTATCCTAACCGAAGTTTGAAGTTTCAATCGTCTTCAAAGTCAACTAATATTACCGTTGAAACTCGAAATTAATGATATGTGTCTTCTACCTTTTGTTGACAAACAAACAAAGGTTAGTGTTAACGAAATCTTGGACAGAGAGGGGCTGGAAGTATCTGCAATGCGGAAGAGATTGCGCAATGCAATCGGGTGCAGGGCGCATCCTCCAACTATTCAGGTACCCACGCGGCATTATCGATCCTGAACATTCTATAATGGCGTCCTGGTGCCTGCTTGTATAGCTCACTTATGAGATAATTCTGTCAGAATGTTGACGAATGAAATCGCTGATGTAACTGGCGTTGATAAAATATTTTTTTGATCAAATCAACAGTTGATCTTATAACGTATTGTAGTAGTTAACAATTGGTTAATTTAGCAGTCGATCAAGTGTTGATATTTTGAATGTTGATCTTATGATTGCTAATCTAACGTATGTAGCCCGTTTTCTCAACCTTTTTCTGGTAGTACATCATTCCACGCTATATCTGTACCGTGCTAAATAGGGAGACATTATTAAGCCCGTGTCAAATAGACAGCGAACCGATACCGTGGCGAAGCGTTCGTTTAAGCCCGTGTCAAATAGACAGCGAACCGATAGTGTGGCGAAGCGTTTTTATTTTGTTATGCATGGTATCGTTGGAATCTAGTCACATAGAAAAGCGAAAGCGAACCGATACGGGCCAATACCCAATGCGTGTGACGCCATGACAAATCAAAGGCAAGCGCGCAAAGCGAGGCGTGAGCGAGATAGTTGTATTAGCTGGCTTAGTATGCACGACGTCAAACAGAGGCCGAATGCGAGACGAAGCGAGAGCGACGCGCGACGATTGTTTTTATTTACAAATTCAAAACTATACTGACACATGGCCATGACGGATATCGAAAAATTTATAGAATGTGTCAAAAAATATAAACACGTCACAAGGACTATAAAAATGCATTAAAAAAGGCAGAAGTATGGAAGCCAGTGTCAAACATAACTGCGAACCGAACGACACTTCACTTTCTACAAGAGTTCGGTTCGCTGCACCTAGTTTTTGACGTCTCCGCTTCGGTTCACATTCGCCACATTTTCGGTTCGGATCGCAGTTTGATAAGGCCTTCAGGGACAGCTAGTCTCTTAAATACGTACTATAACAACTCATCTTACGGTAGGTTACGGATGCAACTTGAGAAGGTAAATTCAAATGAACGCAAAAATAGTATGGAATATACTTTATTATACACCAGATAATATATTGGGTACAAATACTATAGATTTCAATAAAAAGTACTAGATATACCCTTAAAGGATAAAATACGTTAATGGACTTCCTCGCACATCTGGAAGCAAAAGAAAAAAAATAGAATTTATCAGCTACTTTCATTAACGCTAGTCAAAAATATTGACTGAGGGAAAGTATAATTGTTGTACATACTTGTAGAGATAGTAAGTAGCTCAGGAATGTATCAAAGGTTGCTTCCAACCTTCTACAAAGATTTCTACATTTCTAGTAATCTATAAATCAAGTCAATTTCTATCATAATAGTGACGCCATTTGCCCGTTTCCATATTGCCTCGGCGTCGCGTCTGTACATCATACACCTACATTTTTTGGGGATGCGAGGGGGTGCATTTCAAACTAACCATACCACAGGGAGGTGCAGCAATGCATTTGATTGGCGAGTCCAGATTTAGTCAGGCCCTACAGTCCTACACCCAAACCCACCTCCCGGAAGGTAGGGAGCCCCACATCTCATCGATCCACCTCTCCCGAGTGTACTATAATAATAGACACGACTAGCTGTGCCCGCGACTCCGTCCGCGTGGAAGTCGAAAATCAATATTGTGTAGCAATAACTGAACAAAGGACCATGGGGGATTTTGTATGGACCCCGTCCCCACCCTCCAACAGTTCTGTGATACATTTTAATATGTTCGTTAGGAGCCACAAAAATAGGATCTACCTGTTTTAGGTGAAAAATGAACGGATAAACAAAAATCGATTTTTCTTTATACCGTATTGTTGTATCAAAAGTACTTTTTTAAGATAAAAGTAATGTTTGTGTTGATGCTGAAGCCCTGAAGCTTTTCTGCCTGTTGACATTGCTTTAACAATAGAATATTAAACCAAATCAAACCAATGTCTCGAGCAGTCGTGTGCCTGCGTATGCTTTACTAAACAGCGTATTTCTATTTAGCGAACATTCGCACGGGCATATTTTTAACACGGCGTTGGAAAACGCATGCCAACGCAAATTCGATTCAACGCTCACCGCCGAGCGTTGAGCCGAATTTGCGTTAGGTAGATAATAATTATAATTGTAGCCACTAATATACAAGCTGTAACTTAAATAACGCACAACCTCTTAGGGGGTCACTATATACTCATCATTATGAACAACTTTTACTATGGGACAAAACATGAAATCGAGAAAAAAAAATCAGCTGTTCCCTACATTTTGACGAATTATGCGAACATAAATGTAGGGAACAGCTGTTTTTTTTTCGCGATTTCGGGTTTTGGTCCCATAGTAAAAGTTGTTCATAATGATGAGTAAAGTGACCCCTTAAGAGGTTGTGCGTTATTTAAGTTACACCTTGTAGAGGTATGGGATATTCGAGAAAAATGTTTAGATCTTTTTTTTCAAAATTCCTTAGTAGTCCAATATTATAACAAGTTCATCATAATAGTAAAGCAGTGTTGACTTTGCCATTTTTATATTCCTTTTCATTGCACACTATGAAAAACATGTAAAAAAGTTACAATAAATGCTGACATAAAAATATAATTTGTACGTAAACCCCACACATTTGAAGATTGTCCCCATAGTAAAGTTTTGTCAACGTATTATTACGCTTCGAATGAGATATGTTTCAAATCTGTTGGAGGGTGGGGACATTTTTTCCCAATGTCCTTTCTTCTTAATAACTTTAAATACTAATATTTTTGATTGAGCGAACCGATTACAATGAAACAAAAACAAAATATTACTCCGAGATACGCATAATATTTGCCAATAAAAAGTTCAAAAACTAAAAGCCGCTACTGAAAAATGAATTAAACAAGAAAATATTATCATCTGAAATTGTTTTGTGCAAACTATTCAATATTTATCGTTTACCTATATACACACATCAAAAGTGTCTAGGGATCAAGCATTTTTATGCGGATTTCTTGAGATTGAGATGTGGCTTTGTAATAAATTTATGATTTTATAAATTTATATGGATCCTTTTTGGTGCATTTCATAATTTGAATCAGGAACTGTGAATCAAATTCGAGTAAAAGATGAAAATCAGCTGTCAATATTTTCCCTATAAAAACATACAACGCATTGAAGACATTATTAGTGCTACTGTTTCCCTACTACTGATTAAAACCAACGTTATTATGGAGCGGCGACATTGACTTAGAATAAGTATGGACCTCGGGTCATCGCTCAAAAATGTCCGAACCGAAAGTGAGTTAAAACACGATGAATTTGAAAAGAGCTACACTTGCGCGCGTCATTCTTCTTTTGGGCGAACAAGCAGCTACACCTCAATGTCACATGTCAACAATGCCGTTCTGTGTAGTGAGATCGTGTAAAAACTACTCAAAAAAGTGAAAAAAGTTGATGGTGTATCACATTTTCAGTAGGTATATTATTGTTTTACAATTTTAAAGTATTATTTTGTTAAGGAACATTGTATTTTGCTTAAAATTGAATTAATTGCAAGAGCAAAACACACAATAATCCAACTAAACAAAAAGTATCTTATTTTTCTTCCTTTGTTTGACCAATTATGTCAACTTCATTTGGTTGGATTACCATAAGAAACTTGACATATTTGTCAGACATTAGAACAAAGATTCCAAAGAGTCGTTATTTTTACGCGATGTTTTTTTGTATTGCGATTTTGAACCAATTGCAATTTGTTTTGTTCTATTCATTTAAACAAGTTAATTTTAAACTTGCATTGTATGCAAACATATTATGTACGAAAATATGTATGTTGTTCTTCCGTTTCAAAATTGTATTGGTTTTTCGGTCACTACCAAGTTTCCGATCGAGCTGAAATTTTGCAGGTAGGTATGTGCATCTTAGATCATTAAAATGTCATTGAACTAATTTGATGATGGAGCCGAAGATTAGGCAGGCACAGGAACAAATGGTAGGCTTGTCGAGTTTCAGCTCATGTATTTTGTCATTATAAACACTTTTCATTACATAAATAATGACGTAGGTCCGATAGTAGAGCCGGAAAACGGGCTCTGGAACTCCCTAATGGCAAATAGTGAACACGTGACGTTTGGGCTCGTTTGTTTAGTTATCATAAACTCTTTTAAATACACATGACAAAAGATAGTTTCATTCAAAAAAAAAAAAAATGTGCCTCTGATTTAATTTCAGTTTTCTTTGAGATCAATTAGATGAAGATGATGATGATGCTGATGCTGATGGTGATACTTCAGCAAAGGAAGCGAAATCGCGTTTTTGAAAATGACGATGTTGTAATTTTGCAAGAAATGTTCTATGCTCTTTCAGTTGGTTTAAATATTTAGCGATCGCAATAAAATAATATAACAAATAATAAAATCTTTTAAAAATTAAGTTGCTCTATTACTCCTATGTTCTCCAAATTTTCGTTTAATATTAAATGAAGTTTCGAAATTTGAAAAATTGAGCAGTGCTGTCATGTTTTCGTATGGTAAAAATTGTTGCAAGCAAAATTAGGCATTATGATAACGACATAGGAATTCGTACATCGTAAATGAGCTTGTTGGTATTTCTAAGTTTATAATATGTCAATTCAGGACACTTTTATCGTGAATTTTGTACTACACTCGTTGTCCATACTTATTCTAAGTCAATGAGCGGCGACGTCATTTAAGCAGGGAAGAAATGTTCAGAGCCGTGGGAATGATAGAAGCTGGTTCCCGGCAACGTACTGTGGCTTTAGCTCTGAATACAAGTCAGAGTGTTATCAGTCGACTTTGGACACGTTACCGAAGCACTGGTACCGTGGCTGAGCGCCATGGAGGACGGTATCGCTGCACCACACGGAGACAAGACCGATACATTCAAATCTTAACTCGAAGAGCTCCAACAATAACCGCCATGATGTTAGCCGTGAGGCTTCATCACTCTTCAGGGAACTTAATTAGCGACCAAACAGTCAGAAACCGCTTGCATGAAGTGAACCTTCATTCCCGAAGACCGCTACGGGTACCACCTATAGCAATGCACAATCGTAGGATTCGATATCAATGGGCTCTTGGACACAGAAATTGGGCAGAAGAACAATGGCGTTTCGTGTGCTTTTCTGATGAGTCTCGTTTTGGTATGAGACCGGATACAAGACGTATACGACACTGGAGAACCCCTGGACGCCAACAGCGATTAAAATCCTGCCAGGAAGTCCATCCTTATAGTGGTGGAACCATCATGGTATGGGCGGGTATTTGGATCGGCGGAAGAACTGAGTTGATTTGGATCAGAGGCAACCTCAACGCTCAAATTTATGCTGAGACGATTGTATCAGACGTCATCGTTCCTCTACAAGCGCAAATCGGTCCCTTATTTCAGTTAATGCATGATAATGCACGACCGCACACCGCAAGAGTTGTAAGACAGACTCTCGCCGCAGCTAACATCAATGTCCTGCCCTGGCCTGCTCAGTCGCCAGACTTGAACCCGATTGAGCATGCATGGGATATGCTACAGAGAAGAGCTCTGCCGAATATGGAGGGTATCCAGTCGCAAGAAGACCTTTTTTTGTTGTTGCAACGAACATGGGCGGCCATTCCACAGCGTGATTTGGATGAACTCATTTTGAGTATGCCAAACCGATGTTCTTGTGTTGTTAGTGTTCGCGGTAGAAACACGGATTATTAATTGTTTAAGTTACCCAATAAAATTTTAAAGAAAACTGTTATTTCAGTCTTTTTTTCGAACTTTTGTGTTAGTGGTTCAAATGTCAAAAATCCCTTTATTAGGAAAATGGCAAATTTCTTTATTAATGCAAAGGTGACTTGGTTTATCGTTACTGTGACAAACGAAAACACTTTATTTGATGAATCCTTAAAGAAAATTTTAATTAATATCAATCAGGAGAAAAGTTATTGCAAAAATATATGTTGATCCCTAGACACCTTTGATGTGTGTATTTTAATGTATTTATACATAATTTCATAGTAATGTTCAGAGGATAGCCGTGGTCCGTGGTCGTATGCCACTTTGGCCTAAAGCTTATGATCGCCTACTACTGTTAGAATGTATTGTTTTGTTAGGGCGTGTTCAGACGACACGCGCTCGCTAAGCATACGCCACGCGCGTCAGCATCAGCACCCGCGTCTAACTCGCTTTGAAATTAGTTGTATATAATTTGAATCTTATGACCAGAGAGCGGAATCTTATGGCAAAACAATTGAAAGGTGATAGAGACGGGTCATTATTTTTATCGAGTATTCAAGCTATCGATACTTTTTAGTTATGAACTGTAGTGTTAATTAACTTAACAAATACTTTTAATTTTTATTCCATAAATATAATCTTTAATGACACATACACTAAAAAAAATCTGATAACTACCGCGACTCGGGAAATTTACCGTATAGACACTATTATAATAATTATTTGATCTCTTTTGATTACGGCATTGAAAAATGAATGACGTCATATCTATTTCAATTTCACCGTTGCGACTTTAAGACCTCTTTATGTGTAAAAACACTTTTATGAGAAAATCGATAAAAATTGTCTACTGAAAAAAATATAATGAAACCAAAAAATAAAGGTATCAGCCACATGACTTCCTGCTTTTTACTTTGCTATTGTTGGTTGAAATGAAAAGTAATGTCATAGTAAAACAATTTAAAAAGTGATTTTGCCAAAAGTGGCACATACGAGGTCTTAAAGTTGCAACGACGATTTGACATTTCGAGTTGATCTATTATTTTGTGTTTTTAAAAAATGCCTAATATGTCTGTCCGCCCGTCTGTATTCTCAGCGGTAAAAAAGTATCGATAGCTTGAATACTCGATAAAAAATAATAAGCCGTCTCTATCAGCTTTCAATTGTTTTGCCATAAGATTCCGCTCCCTGCTTATGACTACACTTATGACACATCAATAGATCTCAAATTGCATTTGCCATCCTAGCCGGGAGGGTGGAGGTCTCTTAAGAACATTTTCCTGTAGCCACAACAATTAGAGATGTGACTTATCTAAGATACAAGTATTTGAAATACAGATACAAGATACAAAATACGTATTTTCGTCTTGTATCTGAAATACTTTTTTAAATTACCATTTTGTATCTTGTATTTAGATACATTCTTTTGGTATCTTAGTATTTGGTAAATACTAAGTTTGCTAAAATACTTTTACTAATTACCTATAGGTACATGTTTTTACGTTACGGCATCTAAAGACAAAACTGAAAGCACCCTTAGGGCTCTTTCAATTTAGACGTTTCGTGTCGGACCGCTGCCGCACGTTTACCGTGCCGCTGGTTATAACCCGCTGCCGGGCCGCTGCAGTACGGTTGCAGTCCGACACGAAACGTCTAAATTGAAAGCGTATCTGACTGCCGTGCGTTTGTATGCTAGTGATGTTTTAAATATCTTTGACAGCAGTTAAGCCATGGACTCTGACGAAGAAACATTACTGTTAGTGCTCTTGTTGAAAAACATCAAACAGAAACAAAAACGACGCCCCCGTAAAAGAGCATCACCGATGTTTTCGTTAACATGTAATTTTGGTGATTTCCATAATCTTTACCCTAGGTTAAAACAAGATCCAAGGATTTTTTTTAATTACCTAGGAATGCTTATAGAATGTTTCCACGAATTACTTGAATTAGATAAAAGTAAAATTCAGCGGCAAAAAACTATTTTATTTCCGTGCGATTACTGTATTTGTCGCTTTTGGAGTTCCTTAAAGTAGGACGTATTTAAATTTCATTTATAAACTCTTCCACGTTTATATCATCCATTTTAAGCAAAAAAATAAATGAAAATTCGATGAAATTAGCTCTCACATCTATTCACCGCACTATTCAACAGCGAAAAGAACACGTGGAGTTTGCGATGTTGCCGTCCTGTTGTCGAGCGTTCGCGGTGCCGACGCCGCACTGTTGCCGTACCGCGCGCTTTGTATGAAAACAAGCGACCGTCCGTGCGCAATACGACAAACGCACCGCTTCGGCACCGCAGCGGTCCGACACGAAACGTCTAAATTGAAAGAGCTCTTAAAGTTTTAATTTATCAACATATCTAAAGACTAGTCTAGGTCTAGTTACTTTTGCCTGCCGTCATTGCCGCGCCATATTTAGTTGTGTTGTTAAGATTAATAAAAATAACGACTCTTTCCGCTACAAAAGGCGTTAAGACCATTTTGGGCAAATTGACTTTTAGATGCAGTCTTACTTAGATTTTAATTCGTTCGATCTGTGTTTTTAAAATTGCGCTACCGTGAAATAATGTAGTTTTTACTACCACCAATTTTGATAAAGCGAAACATAACTTTCTGCTAAACTAGGTTATAAAATATATTTTTTCATATTACGACAGCTAACCGAAAACTTAACTTACTATTTTTGATTCAAGTGTGTGCAAAACATTAATATTGCAGCAATTATTAATAAATACTGATTGATTAAAAAAAAATATATTAATTTAGTTTTTACTCAATTATTACCATTTATATTAAAGATGGATAGACGGAGAATTTATCTTTATTAGGTAAATTTATTGGTCATAGAGTCATCGCATTAGTACTTATAACAAAGCGTATTATATTTTGCAAAGGAGAATGGTCTTTACAACAATAAAATTACCCTTGTATCTGCATAACCGGCTTTTACTACGGACTTTTGTTACCAAGCTATTTAGTTACGGGTTGTAAATACATTTTTTTAGGTTTTCAGTGATGTACTCGTAAGTCCATGCTAACTTTTTAAATAATTATCGTACATAACTGTAATTAAATGCGGCACACGACTGTTAAAAATTAAGAACTTTCTTCCTAGAACACAATTATAAGTTTAAACGCAAAAGAGTTAAGTAAGAAACATTTTTTTTTTGTTTTTTAGTCATTGCCAAAAGTATGAGATTTAGATTTACACCCTTTTATCGGAAAGAGTCGATATGTTTTCAAAAAGTATTTTATTTTAAAAAAGTATTTAGAAAATACGTATTTTGTATCTAGTATTTCAAATACCATTTCCAAAAGTATCTTGTATCTGATATCTCAAATACTTTACTTCAAAGTATCTTGGATCTTGTATTCCAGATACTTTTTATGAGGTATCTTGTACATCTCTGCTTATGACTAACTAAAAATCACAAGTGAGTTTTTGGCGATTTCTGACGGACTACGAAACTGAATGTCGAAAAATCGTTCTACGACAAGATTTTACTTCGACACTATGGAACTCCGACATTACGCTACTCTGACAATTATGGAACTTCGACACTGGGGTTTAAAGTAACCTAACACGAAGGGGACGACGCCCAGTGGTTCGAAAATCGAGTTTCATACAAATAGGACTTTTGAAAAATCAAGTTCGATTTTCCTTCGATTTATATATCCTATGTTGTTCAGTGATGTAAATCATTAGAAAATAGGTATGAACGATACACACAGTAATCCAAACCAACGAGAAAAAAAATATTCTTTTTATTTTTGTATGGGAGTAAATCTTCTAAGTGTCATATTTCAGAACTGTATGGAGCTGTAGAGCTGTTATTGATATGGTGTGTTGTCCTATCCAAGGTGTTCACCATGGGCTACGCAACTTTTGCCGAGACTTGCCGCTTCACCCGCTACAGGGCAAAGAATATCTAAGAATTAGTTTAATTTTTATATTTAAATTGCCTGTAGCATGAACTCCATAGTTACTTAATGTGAACCTACATAATTATAACTATTAAGTAATTATGTATACACCTTCCTATAACTTAAAATAGCCCCTATATCAACCCAAAGATTTTTTAGATATTCTTTGCCCTGTAGCGGGTGAAGCGGCAAGTTTCGGCAAAAGTTACGTAGCCCATGGTAAACACCTTGGATAGGACAACATACCATATCAATAGCAGCTCCATAGAGTTCAGAAATAAGACATTTAGAGCATTAGCTCCCATTCAAAAATAAAAAGAATATTTTTTTTCTCGTTGGTTTGGATTACTATGTGTATCTTACGTACCTATTTTTTAATCATTTAAATTACTGAACAATGTAAATCAAAGTTTTCTTATAATTTACATCACTGAACAATATAGGATATAATAAATCGAATGAAAAACAAACTCGATTTTTCAAAAGTCCTATTTGTATGAAACTCATTTCCTATATTGTTCAGTGATATAAAGCATTAGAAAATAGGTATGTACGATACACATAGTAATCCAAACCAACGAGAAAAAAAACATTCTTTTTATTTTTGTATGGGAGCAAATCCTCTAAGTGTCATATTTCAGAACTTTATGGAGCTGTAGAGCTGTTATTGATATGGTGTGTTGTCCTATCCAAGGTGTTCACCATGGGCTACGCAACTTTTGCCGAGACTTGCCGCTTCACCCGCTACAGGGCAAAGAATATCTAAGCATTAGTTTAAATTTTACATTTAAATTGCCTGTAGTATGAACTCCATAATTACTTAATATGAACCTACATAATTATAACTATTAAGTAATTATGTGTACACCTTCCTATAAGTCAAAATAGCAACTATATCAACCCAAAGATTTTTTAGATTTTCTTTGCCCTGTAGCGGGTGAAGCGGCAAGCCTCGGCAAAAGTTACGTAGCGCATGATGAACACCTTGGATAGGATAACACACCGTATCAATAACAGCTCTACAGCTCCATATAGTTCTGAAATATGACACTTAGAAGATTTACTCCCATGCAAAAATAAAAAGAATATTTTTTTTCTCGTTGGTTTGGATTACTGTGTGTATCGTACATACCTATTTTCTAATGATTTACATCACTGAACAACATAGGATATATAAATCGAAGGAAAATCGAACTTGATTTTTCAAAAGTCCTATTTGTATGAAACTCGATTTTCGAACCACTGTGCGACGGGGGCTTGGTTCGATCACTTTACTCGCTCACTCTGGCCCCCGTCATCCACTTCGAACCTAACATATCAGTGTCGGGGTGCCCCAAATTAGGTGTCGAAGTTCCACAGTTGTCGGAGTAGCGTAATGTCGGAGTTCCATAGTGTCGAAGTAAAATCTTGTCGTAGAACAATTTGTCGAAATTCGGTTTGGTAGTGTTTCTGACGTTTCTAGTACTCCAACCTCATTTGGTCCGGAAGAGTCTTTTGATCCTTATGGGGAATAGGATCGATTGAAATCATAAATATGTTTACGATGCCTAACGATGTGGTACGTTTTCCTGTAGCTACAATGGTTAAGGTAGCTGCCCTTCATGCCCCATTTCAAAGTACCACCCTGTATATTTTATCAAATAATAACATTCTTCTATCGTGTCGGCACGAGTATACAAGTATAGCTCATGCCGTGGTGAAAAGATTAGCCCGTCAGCAAGGATGGTAGCGAGGCTGACTGCCCAGGATGCGCCGGACGTGCTGAAGAATAATAACATGAAAGGAAGGGGCAGTACTGATGCAACATAATATTTTGCTTACACGTGGAGAAGTTAACCTTGAATCGAGATTTCCCTCACAGGTACCAAGTTGAGACACATGCTTTTGCAGAGGAGTTAATAACGTTTCGAAAAGAAAGCACAGGCATTGATTCCCTTTACAAAGACCCATATTTACACCTACGTAACCTGTTCTAAACGCTCGTTTCGTTCAAAAACATGGTATATTTTTTAAAAGACTTATTAACACATTCGAGTTCACCACACTTTTCATAGAGCTCATACGCCATCCTGCCATACTTATTGCTAGTGGATCTTCCAGGAGGGTCCTCGGCATTACGTTTGCGCTAAGATAACATTAGGTTAAAAACCTTGAAAAATACGCCACTACGTCGTAAAATAGGTGTTTGCTTGTTTCATGACGGTGAATTTTCCAAGAAAGCCTGCATTTAAAATGAGGCCTCCACGAGGGCACCCGGCATGGCGAATGCGACTACAGGGTGCCCTCTTGGAGGGCACCCGGCACTGAACGTGTTAAAAAAGGAGGAGGTTCTCAATTCGTCTGCACATGAGTTACGAGCAGCGGCTTTAGTAGGTCTAACTAGGTTTTAATTATGGCCACTAAAAAGAAAAAAGAATAAAATTAACAACAAATAAAAAAGCCTTAAAAAAAAAGAATAAATAACTACCATAATTATAAAATTAACAGTTTCATGATTCGGTGCTAATCCACGCCGAACCAAATTGAAGACACGAACTTCTGAAACTGATAATTTTATTCTATGGTAATTTTATTCATTTTTTGTAGTCCGTTTTATGTAAGTTGCTTGTTTACGAGTTACGGAGTAAACCTTACAGATGCTGCACATGTAATGTTTAACACTACCTTCTGCATGTTTATGACGAATTAACGTAGGTGAAATCGGATTAGTAGGTACTTGAGATGAGTGAAACGGGAAAGCATCTAGACTAGACTATCATCTGACTAAGGGCGTATACATAAAGGAAGCAGGTAACCAGCGCCGACCTACCAGCGCTTGTCGGTACTGGTCCGTGCAGGTAACTGCTACATAAAGGAAGCGGGTAGAAGCAGGGGCTGGCATTTTTTAACAAAAATACGCCTTATTCCCTCGCAAATACAGCAACAAATGACGGCCTACCAGCGCTGATCGGAGCAGGTCGGAGCTTGTCGACGCTGGTTCGCCACACAGTGTAGAGGCTACCTGCGCCGACTAACTGCGCGGACCAGCACCGACAAGCGCTGACAGATCGGCACCGGCAACCCGCTTTCTACGTGTACACTCACTAACGGTCGAAATAACCGATCTCAATCCGAAATACTTGCATTGTTGTAGGTTTTGACAGAAATTCAATTCGATAGAAGTAATGTCAAAACCTACATCAATTTAGAGATTTTGGATTGAGATAAGTTATTGGTCGGCCGTTAATAAATTATTTAACAAACGATCCTTCTGGCTTGGTATTATAAGTGTAAAGTTGTTCTTTATTGAAAATCGTATGTATTGCGTTGCGTCCATTTCCACGAATCAACTACGCTATGACACATTATATCAATTCTTTATTACAAAAAACCCATTATCAAAACAACCAAATTCATAGCGAAAGAGCAAGAGCAATCTGACAGAAGACTGGTTCTAAAATACGTAACAGATGGCGCTTAGCAGGGTCCGTGAGAAAATAACACGTAAGGGTGCTTACATAAAGAAGCGGGTTCCCGGTACAGAC
Organism: Amphipyra tragopoginis; assembly: GCA_905220435.1. Lineage (NCBI taxonomy): Eukaryota > Metazoa > Arthropoda > Insecta > Lepidoptera > Noctuidae > Amphipyra > Amphipyra tragopoginis. The sequence goes on along the minus strand of HG991991.1, from coordinate 6,086,498 downwards.
AAGTCGGTACCGATCGGTACGGGTAAAATAGCCCCGGGTTATCGCGCTTACACATAAAGAAACATAGTCTAAGATCCGGCCTAACATCGACCTTCCCTCATCTGTTTTTCTAACGAGAGGTATTTTATTTGAAAGATTTTATATAAATAAACAAATCCCGCATGGGTTGCCTAGTCAAAAATGGTCCAGGCTACCTTTAATTAAAATTCATAAAAAATAAAAAATAATTACTCCTTCCCTCATCTGTTTTTCACAAAATATTATTACCAATCGAAAGGACAAGATGTAAGTTAACAGAAAAAAATAGGTTGCCTAAAAAAAAGTGGTCCAGAGATAGGGTTGCCGCGATTTAAATTTTCAATATTTGAGCAGGAAAGTTCAGCGCGACAAAGAAGCACTACACGTAGTACTCTGTACAATAGAAAGATAACATGGCAGCTGCTAGAGGGCCCATTGCCGAGTAAAAGTGAGCGCGCATGCGCATTTTTCCGTATGTTAGAGAGTGACCACTCTACTCCCCAGATTTTTTTTCGGAGTAAATTATATAAAAATCGTGGAAAATAAAATATTTTACAGAATAATTAATGTATATGGTGTATCCGAATTCATGTATTTCCTTAAAACCCCGTGATCTACTTGTGAGATAGAAACATAAAACAAAAGATACAACGTGAGTCATTTTAACGCCCCCAAACTATCCGCGCAGTCTGTTAACTCGGAGCGCTAAAATGACGCAAAAACAGAACATCATGTTTTCTACGGGTTTTTTTTTGTTACTTCTTAAACAAAAATGCGCATGCGCGCTCACTTTTACTCGGCAATGGGCCCACTAGCAGCTGCCATGTTATCTTTCTATTGTACAGAGTACTACGTGTAGTGCTTCTTTGTCGCGCTGAACTTTCCTGCTCAAATATTGAAACTTTAAATCGCGGCAACCCTATCTCTGGACCACTTTTTTTTAGGCAACCTATTTTTTTCTGTTAACTTACATCTTGTCCTTTCGATTGGTAATAATATTTTGTGAAAAACAGATAAGGGAAGGAGTAATTATTTTTTATTATTTATGAATTTTAATTAAGGGTAGCCTGGACCACTTTTGACTAGGCAACCCATGCGGGATTTGGTTATTTATATAAAATCTTTCAAATAAAATACATCTCGTTAGAAAAACAGATGAGGGAAGGTCGATGTTAGGCCGGATCTTGTACTAACAGGTTGAAATTGAAATACAATACTAATAGTCTGCTCCGACAAGTCGGGACCGGAAAAGCTGTTTCTTTATGTAAGCACCCTAAAGCGCGAATACAATAAAACCGCAAAACAAAGATATTTCGGATTAAGTGCAGTTCAGACTACGCTATAATATACATGTATGGCATATAGCAAATATTGTATACCCCAACGATATCGCTCAGCATACATTTTATTTGGACATGTTCACACAACGCTATGCTATAAAGTATTGGCTTGCTGTACGCGATAAAAATTGAGCGATTCTGAGAGCTATATCTTACGATTCTCCCAAATAACCCTGTGTATAGTGGAGTTTTTTAGATGGTACTACAATGCGAAAACGCAGATATATAAAAAATAGAGAAATGTTCAAAGTAGTATCCAACCGAAACAAGCTTTTTAACCGAAACAGAAATCGAATCTTCAGCGTCAGTCTCAGTTTCGTCCGATTTGATCCTTATCAGTGACACTGTTGGTCGGTGCAATAATACACGGTGGTAATATTTATTTTTCAAAAAGTTTCTAATGCTTTTTTTTACATAAATACACAACATCACGCCTGTATTCTCCGAAGGGTTGGACAGAGGTACACCCTCATTTCGCCGTTATGATTAGGTGCCATGTAATAGGGGGCGAGCCTATTGCCATCCACAGGGCACAAATTCAGACGCTAGGCTACTACTGACTAAACACTTTGTCCGACTTGGGGATCGAACCCAGGACCTCACGCTCAGCAATCCCGCTTGCGACTAATAGACTATCAAGGCAGTACATTTTGGTGCTGTCTCCGACCATTTTTCTCAATTTCTCATAGTAACAGTTTTGTCCCAGAAAAACAATGAAATAAAACAGTTCGCAATTGCGTAAATCTTATATGAATATTGTAAATTAATATAATAACTTTTATAAGTGAAATTCATGTTTAGGATTATGTTCAGCTTTAGTCTTCCTGTCCACCGGTGCGGACACGATAAAAATTGACCAATACGATCAAATTATTTACTCCTCTCATCTAAGTGATGTGATATCATTAGTATCCTGTTGGTAATTTTTTATCGTCGCTCCTCCTCCCTCTCGAGTGGACAGGCAGCCTTACTCACGTGCATTTTATCTAGTCAGGCAACCCCGATAAAATGCACGTGATTTACTCACGTGTATTTTGTTATTACACAGCTAAACAAGAATATTGTATAATTCAATTATTTTAAAAGTACCTCTGTCTCACATTAACACCATGAAGTTAAGTTTCATCTAAATGAAGTCATTAGAAAGATTCCTGGAAACTGTATGTGGCCCTTCACCTACGATAAATAATCGACTCTTTATTTAGAGATGGTGAACGAGGCCGCCCGTCGTCCCAGGACGACACTTAATTGTCTTATCTATTGTGTCTATAATTATTACCGTGCTTGAGGTTTTATGGCCGATTTACACGAGGATAATTTCTCGAAGCGAGACTCGTTCTGTCGTTGTCTTTTTCTACGATGAAAACAGAGATAGCATAAGACTCGCTTCGAGAAACTATCTTCGTGTAGATGAACCTTTACTGTCTCACAGCTGGGCACGAGCTTATTCTCAGAATGAGAACGGTATAGGTCTTTGTCTACCAAACCTGATAGATTACGCTTTGGCGGCCGCCACACACCATCTAGAACATTTTGGAAACTTAAGCCATCTCCTAGTTAGGAAGATTCCTGGAAACTGTCAGGTTCTTCTCCTACGATAATCAGTCCAATACTGTACCACTGCTAGGCATGGACCTCTTCTCAGAATGATAAAAGTATAGTCCTTAGACCTCCACGCTGACCTGGTGCGGGTTGGCAGATCACACACTTCATTGAGAACATTTTGGAGCCTTAAACATTCCACTAAGGAGATGCTATTTATACAGCACAGCATAACTCGCTACGTGGCTGAAGCAAAGGTATACATCCATAGACACAGTTCAATCACTATCCTCCAGTTTCTGGGTTAAGAATTTTAGGATAAGCAGTACTTATTTTAAAGCATTTTTTTGACAACTCCATACTCAAATATTACTTAAGTATTGCGTATCCCAAATTCTCAGCTCGAAAACGGAGGTCTGTGACATTGCAACAGAATTAACTTGGTAAAGGAAATATTATTTATGTGTCAGATTAAACCCACAACATAACACGCATTGGCAGTTTCGCTGTGCTTCTTCACTAAACAAATGCAATGTTTTTAAGCATCTTAATGTAATGACCATTAATAAGTACAGTCACCAGTGATAGTTTTAAAGCAAGTTTCACTGAGCAAGTTGACTTCTGCAATCGACTTTCAAACTGTGGACACAACCGCAGCAAGCTGACCTCTGCAAATTTTACGAACAAGCTAGCGATGGGCTGCCAAAAACTTGTTAATGGATTGGGGGCTTTTTGTTTGACCAGTTTTAGTTTGTTACTAACTGCTTAGCACTATTAGTCAGTCAAGCAGCTTACCACATAACTTTTGCAATAAAAAAGATCAAAACCGAAATTATTCACACGTTATTAAAATTCGCCGTAATTTTCACAATATAAGTAATATAATTTGCAAATTGCAAGACTTCTATAAGAAGTTTTTAAAAAGCAAATGTAGCAAGTGTGGATGAATAAAATACATAAATTATACACTATGTACATAAGTAAATATCCAGTTCGAAGGGCATGGTTTAATAGGGCCGATTTTACCAACATCGGCGACTTTTATCCGAAGAATAAGTTTGGAGTTATGACAGAACTTCTATACAAAAACTGACAAAACATCTATTTTATGGTATATAAGCATTGGTGAAATTTGCCCTTGAACATTATTATTAAATTCAGATTTAACAATATGTTCAGTACTGGGAAAGGAACTCTATTTCCTGCACATTGAAATGGTCAGATTAACTTCTTACTCATTCATTGATTTTTCATTTACAATACAGAGGGTATACAAGAAACAGGACAAGTTAGGACACCGCGTTTAGTCAAGGTACGAAAACTACGAAAAATCTAAACATGACGTATGATCTCTAAGTATTTTTGTAATATGGTAATCTGGAAATGGAGCAAAGTAGACAGATCATCAACATATATTGTCATTACATTTTACTATTTAAAATGCTTTTTAACTAACATTTAAATGAATTTATTTGTTTAGTAATTTTAGTTTTAACTAATTGTAACAAATGGTGTTTAGTCAGAACATGTTTTCACTAGTTAAAGCAGGTTTTAACTGTAATATACACATTTCAAGTCTTTTCTATATTAAACAGTAGCAACCCGCCCCGGCTTCGCACATGTACGTTTTATAGCTTAAAACTTTACTCTTGATACACTCTATTTATTAACAAATGGCATCAAAATCCGTTGCATAGTTTTAAAGATCTAAGCATATATAGGGACATACAGACAGCGGGAAGCGACTTTGTTTAATACTTGTAGTGATACTTTTTTTTCATGACCCATTGAAATGGGACACAGGTTATATAGACTAATGCTATCTAGACAATACTATTCATGATTCTATTAATTTCAAGGTTCATCAACAAAGGTTAATCAACAGTGGCTCTAATGTAAACAGGCCATAAAGTATATAATGCAATAATATTACAGCTTCTGTATAACCTTTTGCCGTTTCCAGATAATATTTAAGAATTTAAAGCTTACCTGATATAGAATCAGCATTGGTATCTGGATTCTCCAATAAATGGTAGTCAGCATTTGTGTCTAAGCCTTCGGCAATTGTTTGCCAGGCTTCCTTAGAGTTATTGCTATTATTACTGCTTTGATGTATATTATCTACGTCACCATCTCCCAAACTGGACTCTCTTCTTATTTTTGGCTTTTTTTCGTCTCCATCTTGATTGTGACGTCTCCTTCTTTTGTAAGGTGTGAACAACCGCACGGGTCCCATGGCTGTGGATAGAAAGTTAAGGTTATGAACAACGGAGCATATTGCATGAAAGAAAATTACCATCCTTGTAGATTTTGTGTAATCATATCAAAAATATCCTAACCAATTTTGGTGTAAAATTTAATAAATATTTAGAAATCAAAAAACAAAGTTAAAAAGAGTATGCACAACTACAAAGTTATACAATTCCAGTATGAGGTGATCATGCATTGTATAGGCTTTCTGTATGATGAGAGATCATATTGTACTAGAAATGTATAGCCATGTGTACTATTTGACTATACTACTTGAATATATTAATTATTTTAAGAACTCCGGATTGTTCAAATTTTCTGCCATAATATGTTATGTTTTAGTTACTATTATAATTCTGTAATGTTTGTGTTGATTGTTATTAAAATAAAAGTGTTGTTTATCCACACTAGCAAGAGTATGGCCTACTGTAATCTTGGTGCAGTGTTACTAATTCCCTCTTTTGAATTGTGAGTTTGCCTTGTCCATCTTATATATATGAAGTGTATGTCCCTAATGTTAAATTCCCTATCAGAAGCAACCCGTGCAGCTCTATTAATATCTTAAATCTTCTTCAAGTAATCTGTTTAATATGAACAATCTTACTCATGTTTATTTTGTGTGTCATACTGCTCTATAGGCTTATTTTTGGGTGCATATTAAATTATTAATCTAATATTCTTTGGATTAATGCAACCAATAACTTCTTTTAACTGATTATCTTATATTGTAGTATACAACAATGTATGAGAATAAGCAAGTTTACTTCTATAAGGGTCACTACCGCTCAATCAGTACATATTTTTACCAACATTGACTACTTCAGTATGCATGTAAATAAACTATTTCTTTATAATAGAGGTTAGAAAATCTTTCTGTATAGAAAATAATGCAGAACTTTGAATACAAAATTAATTACAAATTACAAAATATGTCTGTAAGCCTACTATATAAGAGTAGTGATTATTTGCTATGTTTATGCATTGTTATGCCTGGCTAATTACTGACTTACTGTATCACAATAAAGTACTGTCACAGTCCCCACCTGACTGATCATCACAGCATGCCCCACAAGTACAGCTTGTGGCATGAGGAGTCAATATCCCCTCATCTATCAGTGCCTGGATACTTCGCCCACCAAACCTGATAGATCTCTTCCAGTCTTTACTAGAAGCCCTTCCACATAGAGCCTCAAATTCACTAGGTGTGTACCACTCCATGCCATATTTGATACATCTCCCTCTGCCACCAGAGCCAAACCTTTGTTTATGTAGTTCGGCCGACGTATTCTTACATCTTATTGGCAGTATAGGCATGTTCGCGGTCTCAGCCCATGAGCGTGCGCTTGAATGCCGTGCACTTGCCGTACTCGAGCCACTCTCCTCCTGCCTTGTCACTGGCGAAGGAGGATTCTGTATCACAATATGAGTCGGCTTTATGTCGTCTGTCACCGGCCCACCTGATATAAAACCATTATCAACGCATATCATAGGCTTGAAATGTGGCAGCTGATCTGAAGTTATCACGTTAAATGTCGTGCCCGTAATAAGTGTGCCCACCGGTAGAGACACTGGTACCGTGACCACGCCATTAGAATCACTAGACAATCTTGTATTTTTGATTCCACTCGACAAAACAGCCCTGCCATCAGATCGGTCGGCATCGTGATCGGCCCTCGCCGACAGGGGATCGGCTTCGGATACTTCGGTAATGTCCGGCATAACGACGTTGTCCGAACCTCTATTCTCCGCCATATCTTGTTTCCGCCCACCCCTATAGACACCCTTGCGGTGCGAACGTATTTTAACTATCACATGAACGTTTAACAACTTATATGCACTCACACTAAATGATTATGAACTTCGTTCACCCACCGTCCGCGGTCCGCCATAATTAAATCGAAAAATGAAAAACATTTCACGTACGCTGCTTAGGTTATGGCGGGAATTTTGAATTTCAAATCAAATCTTACTGTAATCATAATACCTACTTAGAAAATAATAAGTCGTTTCAAAAAATTTACAATTCCTCATTAATTTTAGTAAATAACCATAGTTTTCTATAATTGATTTTTTTATTTGTAACAACTATCAAACAGTAGCAGATTTTTTGTCTTAAATTAAATAAATAACCTATAAAATTAAAATGTATCAGTACATAAAATAGGTCGAGTATTTATTAGTGTTGCCAAAATTAGATTTTTTAGTTGATTTTTTTTGCGAAATTTCTTTTTTTTTAAATATTCGTTCACCCATAAACTTAGATCTTTTATTTAGAATTAGTTTTTAATCTGAAAACAAGATTAAATAGCTAAATGTTATTGAGTTAGAATCTAAACAGTCTACGGAATTTCATTGTTCATTTAGTTTTATAACGTGAACGAAACGCTAAAGTATGGAAATTATTGATTTTGCACGGCGCATTTTAGCTTAGCACAGACAACTACGTACTATAGCGCTGATCGTTGAGATCATTCCCGTATACCTACTACAACTCGTCTCAAATTAAATTAAGCGGGAACATCAAAAAAGGTGATGTTGTTAAGCAAAGCTCCTGGGGGCTTACCATGACGTCTTAAGAAAACGTTCAAATGCCAGCCAGTCAATATCCGTTCAAAAGCAGGCCTGCTTCTGAATCACTAAAAATCGTACCATGACAGTACAAAAGGTGAACGACTATTCAACCAAGTTGAACGGATAAGCTTGTTCATGGTACGAAAAGTCTATACAAAAAAAACAGGTGAACGGATTTCGTAAACGTCAACGTAACAGGCCTGCCGCAGGCCTGCTCTAACGATGTCATAGTACAAAAAAGCAGGGCAGTTCAACTTCCAGGCAACTTCTGCCCTGCTTTAAGAGGTCATGGTAAGCCCCCTGAAAGTTTTCATTCTGTGACACAAAAGCAATGATAAAAATGGTAGCCAATGTCCTGCGATCTTAACAATACAATTCACGTCAGTGTCAGTACACTTCCTATGCGCTGATGACTTCAGAACATTGTGAACAGCTGTTTCGCTAGTAGAAGAACTCAATTAAGGACCCTTGTGCTTAAGGCTCCATATGTATAATTTTATAATGCGTCTTGTAAATCTCATCGATCGTTAAATAAGACGCATTATAAAATTATTATAAACTAATCTCATACGAGAGTTGCTTCTTAAAGAGCTTAAGAATATCCACAAAAGTAGCGCTACTTAAATAAAAAACTTTAAAGTAAAAACCGTTTTTAACTGTTTTTTTAGTTTTTTTGAATTCGGTTTTTACTTTTATTTAAAGTTTTTTATTAATACGTTTTAGTGCCATAAATTACACGAAAAATGCCACGGTTGCGTAATCTTTTTATAGGTAATTTTCTTTAAGAATAGGGTACTTATTAATGTTTAATTATCATGACGGCTCCTTACATACAATCTTCTTTGTGCTTGGCTAATGTTTCTAGGTAGGGAGTTGTTGGGAGACATCGAGTAAAAAATACTGGCGATTTGAGAACCTCTTCTTTTTGAAGGCGGTTAAAAGTTAAAAGATAAACTGACAATACTGAAAGGAGATGGCTATCAAGGGTGTGCTGGCCTTTTTCGAGGAGTTAGGGTGGATCGAGTAATTATACTTACCACCCATCACGCAAAATACGCGCTTAGACGTGGAGTTGCGGATACCAGCCCGTTATACCTTACCTAAGGAGATGGCTAATTTGTCTTATGCTTCGGCCGCATCTGCGTCTATCATTACGAAGCACTGCGTGCCGAGGCATCGTATGTTTTGCTCGCTAAAAGTTATCGTGCTAACGTGGTGGTCACTTTAGCGGCTTCTTCATTTTAAACTAATTATCGTGCAATAATCCAAGATGGCCGCAATAAAATTTCCAAATGTTTTGACTATGGACAACGACCTTCTTTACTTCTACATGTGTGCTAACATTGCTTTAAGCATTTATTGAAAGATACCATTGATGGGCTCAGCTTCAAAATTGTGTAAAATCTCCAACACCATTTCGTCGCCCCAAACCATTATGTAAACAGACGTCTAATCAGTCCAAGAACAGCAGTAGAAATGAAGAACGCTAGTCCGATCACGTAGCACGATATTTAGCGCGCTAAAGCCCTTTGTTGTATCGCCAACCGAGCGATAACTAGTACGCAGCCCGAACTATCGCAACGATAGCCGTTAATGCTTGGTTACACCTGCGTGTATCGTATCATTGTGCGAAGCTTCGTAACGATAGACGCAGGAGCGGCCCCAGCATTACACGAATGCCCCAAAATAAAACTTCATGGTTCAGGTTGAAATAATTCTTATCAATATTTTAAATTCTATTCTTAAGTATGTATTTGAAAATATAAAAAATAATGCCCACCGGCACCGGGAACAGGGTCCTCGCTACCTGTGGTCAGGGCTCCTGCAAAAGGAACCTCCTAACAATACGCGCCATTCCAGGTCCTCCATGAGTACTGCATTTTGAATCCAGCCCTTGATTGAGGCAGTTGGTGCCTAAGGAGAACATCTACAGATGTCGAGCCAGGCTTTTGGCTGTTAATCCATTAGCTGTAACGAGTATCGGCACGATTACTGCTGATTCAACATCTCACTGTCGTCAACCTCGAACTCGTGTTCGCCTTTCCCTTGATTCTCGTTCTCGTAATACGGGTCAGTGACATCAACAATCATTGTGCGGCGTTTTAATCGATCTACCACCATTACACAACACATCATGCTTACGTATTGGCATCAATAGTTCTGTCGGTAATGATGATAGATCGAATGCTTCCATATTTGGAGTATGGTAGGTATTTCAGCGTCCATAAGGTTGAATTTGAGAGCAAGATACTGGTGGATTAATCTTGCCACTAGGATATGCATGTGCAAATACAATTCGTTAGCTAGACGAGAACAACAAGAAATTACTTCATGTCGGATGGATACACCGGGATAGTGACGGCCGGCCTGACTGTGCCATGCTTAAAAAATATTTCTGATAATTGTTCGTCATAATAACTTCATCCTTAATCGCAAAAACTAAGCTTTCGATGTCTTCGAAGAACTCACAAAACGTGCCCGAGATACGGACGTTAAGAAATCTAACATATCTATGTAAAAGCGTAGTTTGACAAATGCTGCCCAGTCTAGCTGAATCCTTTTTTCGGCTTCTTTCTCGTAGTTGTATCTACTAAGCTCAATATGCTGTCGTAGAGAAACATATTCCTACACAACTTCAAGTACCATCCTTTGGACTTATTCCCATCGATTATAATATGAACTTGATTCTTGATTGAAGTCATGCCAAGACCGTTACGCCAAGTAGCCCGTTTAGGATGTGCAGCATTTTACCCAGATGTACCAGTGAGTCTGCCATTTCAGCGTTGTCATCGGAAAAACGGAGATGTGAAATGTACTCGCCATTCACGTTGATAACCTGCCCCGTCTTTTCAAGGGTCTTAAAAACATTCTGCTGAGCATCCTGAACTACCTAAGTTTCAATGGAGTCGAAGTGTTTTTAGTAGTTCACAAATGCCTTCTGTATACAGCAGCTGATTGTACTTTTCGGTATTCTGTAAAATTTACCGAACAGTATGGATGTGGTCTTTTTTTATGGATGTGAAATCATCATATGACTCCTTCCGCTCTGGGCGGAGCGGAAGGGAGTGTCAGACTCTTACTGACTAAAACCCATCCGTGTTCCTCCTAATGCCCTTTGCGTTCCAGGGCCGCGGTAACTCTTTCGAATAAATTCCGCAACCCTGACAGGCACTGGCCCTGGCGGGCCCCATCTGCTAAGCTGACATCTTTTTGAGGCGCGCGTGGAACACAACGCGCCGCCGCGCCGTCAACCCGGGTCTGGTTCTGATAGGACGGCGAGCCACCCAACGCTCGCGGACCGCAGGCCCGCGCCTGCGACGCGTCTCCTTCTGTTGAGGCGGCTGGGGCGTGAGGTTTGCCTCTCCCTCACACGTTCCGCCTCCTCTTCGCTAACATTACTGCTTCGCAGAAGGAGGTGACTGCTTCCCATGCCCCCTCGCTCCGGACCATGGATTGAACCAGGGCCGGACGCGAGAGGTCACCGCCGCCGGTCGCCTCTACGAGGACACGGTGGTGCTTCGCCCAAGCAGGGCAGACCTCCATCGTATAGTATGGATGTGGTCTACGCGACACGCCTTCCGAAACCCCGCTTGCACCGGTGACTGGAATTGGTATGGTCACTTCGTTACACTTTTTCGGGTTGACAGAAACTGAGTTTAGTTTAACATTTTGTTCCTAAACTTTAAAATTTAGCATATTTTTCATTAATATTATTATGTATTCAAAATTTATATTGATTTTATGGTGTTATATGATTTAAAAAAAGATTGGTGAAACTGTAACATCAACGGCGGCGCGAGTCAACTCTCAGCTGGAAACCTGCGTACAAGTCAGATAGTATTGATTTTCCGAACGCCGATTCCACTTCTACGCATTATAATACAGCCGGATTAAAAAGGTCACTTAAAAGCTCACAAAAGCATTGCTCGATCTAGCTCGATCGGTTTATTATATCACTTCTGGTTTTAGGAGTATTATAGTGTAACAATGGTGGCTTCCCGTTTTACGACGAAAACAAAATAAAAGGAGGGAAATATTGAAAAATATGGAAAATATTTTGATTAACGTTTTGATCTGTTTTGATAGTAATCGTTAATTCCTTGTTCAGTTTGTTTCATAATGTGAGTTAGTTCTGCCGAGTGCTTCCTAGATCTAAATAACAGTGGAGAGTGGAGAGTGTGTTTTACTCTCGTGTTTTTGTATTGTGTTTTTCGATTTATGAAATGGAAGATCTGAGGTCTAAACACAAATCCCTGCAAACTGCGGCTCACCACATTGCACTGGAATGCATACACCCGCAGGTAACACCGTGAAAATATAATAATTAATCTTATTAACGCGATTATGTATCTTTTCCTTCAATTTTATGGGCAGAGTCATAAAATTAAATACTAGCAGGGTAATGTCCCAGGGCGTCCGAACTAATAGATAAAGGGCCTCGTTAATGGTCTTCGTTACTTGCTAGCCCAAAGCCCCAGAGCCTCTAGCTACGGCCTTGGTTGAAGGACTAACTACCTACAGTCACCTTTATTTTTTAGGATGGTATCATAGGTACTGTATAAATAGATAATCCCAGTAAGATGGAGTTTAGATTTTGTATTATTTTATTTATGATACTCAGACCAACAAATCTTTTACTGATCTGAGATGGTACTGTATGTAATGATGTGAATTCATTACATTCTATTTATAAATTTATAAACCATGATTAAAATCTAAAAAAAATTAAAAATTGTTGCCCACTGGTGTCGGGAACAAGGTCCAAGCTACCGGTGGTCACGGCTCCAGAGAGAGGAGTTTCCTAACGATAAGTGCGATGTTATCATATTATTTATTTAGGAAAAAAATGATTTTATTCATTTATAGTACTGTAAACAGTTAATATAATATTTATTACTTACTTAACAAAATTTATAATTATATTAATTATAGATAAAAGATAAATCCCCGCTTCGCTTGGGTACGTTTTATAGCATAAAACCTTCCAGCAAAAATTACCTAAATTAAGATGAAAACCGCATCAAAATTTGTTGCGTAGTTTTTTTTTTTTTTTTTTTTCAAAACGTTGCCCCACACTAAGATTTCTCTTGTATCGTGGGTGCGTTTACAGACACAAATCTCACAAACAAACGCCCAGACCCGGAACAACCATCTGTAGGCCATACAAATTTTTGTTCCATGTGGGAATCGAACCCACGACCCGTAGCGCAGAAGCCAATCGCTTAGCCACTGCACCAAACGTGTCGTCAAAACAAAAAGTTAAAAGATCTAAGCATCAGACGGCAGGAAACGACTTTGTTTTAAACTATGTAGAGATATAAATCTAATTAAGGACCTGCCATGAATCTAGAATAAATAACCTGAATAACCAACATTGCTTACTATCTGTTACTTGCGGTTTCACTTGCATCCCAGGAAAACTACGTCATTTACCTGGACAAAAAGTATCCTATGTGTTAACACAGAACATGGTCTGAGTGCCATATTTCAACTGAATCTGTTCAGTCATACATATTAGCATTAGTTATACAGGCAAGTTTCCGCAACTCTATGTCAAAGCACATATTATCGTGCCGCGTTGAATAAACATTTATTTTCTCAAAAGATTTACAAAATTACTTACAGAGAAAATACAATATTTATAACTTAAAAACTAGGGTGGTGCCATGATAAATCAGGTTACAAATTATAACGAAAGATCAGTGATAGTGTTAGTAATAGGTAATAGGGTAGAACTTGCAGAAAAAGTATTAATACAAAGTACGATGTAATATGCATACCGCCAAAATGTGCCTAAGGTGAGGGATAGGTACAATACAGTGTTTACTAAGGCTGATGACAGCCCATTGTGCAGAGCATGCATGGAGGAGGACGAGACGGCAGCCCACGTGCTACTAAACTGCCCTGAGGTCGCCACATACAGGGCCAAGTACTTTGGAAACCCAGGTACTCTCCGAAAGATCATCAGTAACATCAAGGGTGTGCTGGCCTTTTTCGAGGAGTTAGGGTGGATTGAGTAACTATACTTACGACCCATCACGCAAAATACGCGCTTAGACGTGGAGTTGTGGATACCAGCCTGTTAAACCTTATACCTTAAGGCTGATGACACAGTGACTATTTCATTGCATTTAAAGTAATTAGTATTACTGTGTTCGTTTATTTGCTATTCAATCCAACCTAACTCCTTGAGAAAGGCCAGCAAACTTTCAATGACTTTTACTGATTTTTTATCAGAGAGTACTCGGGTAACCAAAATACTTTGCCCTGTATATGGTGACCTTAGGCCAGTTCAGTAGCATGTGGACCGCTGTTTCCTCCACCATGCAGGTTCTGCATGTTCAGTGCCGTCTGTAACTCCTATAATAAAGAGATGTTTTAGCCATACAGTTTATATGTGATTGCATAATAAAGATCAAAACCCACAAACTTTCACATTTATAATATTTTAGTGATCAGCATACTTTATACCTTCTATGAGAAGTAAACTAACCTAAATATGGTACTTGGAATAAACTAAACTAAAAGAAAATGATTCTAATACATCAATCTTGGAATGGTGTAATATGAATTCTTAAATGCATCACTGACACCAAATTGGTTTAATATTAAGAGGAAGGTTTGCGAGCGTGAGAACTTATTTTCGAACCCACACTTCGACATTTCTACTAATACAGCTGCATCACACAATATAGTGTACACATACCAAAAAACAAAAGCGCACCGAAGGTTTATATTGTGGCGCGCCGGGTTAAATAAACCTTCAGTGCGCGTTCGCTTCTGAAGGACTAGTAAGTATGTTGCAAAAAACGCGCAATGTATTAGCTATTTATTCTCCGCACCGCGAGGCACGCGTGCCCATAGTATTGGTGTCGTGAACAAAGGGTGGGGTCACAGTGTAATCGGTATTGACAGATTTAAACTTAGAATAATTACTGTAATATATTATTGTTGATTTTCTGTGTTTCTATTTTCGAATATAATGACACATAATTTTTGTTTGGGAATATTTTAGGGTATGTAAATGTTGCGAGGGAAGATAAGAGCCAACATTAAAATGAAAACGAGATAATGTGTGATTGATTTGTAATGAAAAACAATTATGTACATAACTCAATTACTGGGTATAGTAAATTTTTTTTCACAGATTGATATTTTAAAATTATATTTTATTATAAAAAAATTATAGGTACATCTTAGTACACACGGCTACAGATCAAGCTGTACGTTTCCAGTATAAGCTGATCTCGCATTGTATAGGATTTCATTACAATGAGAGGGCAGTGTAAACTGGAAATTTATAGCTTGATGTGTAGCCGTGTGTACAACATACAAAAATTAATGCTTGATAAAATTATTTTCTTTAATTTATTTATTTATTGCTTGGTGCTTTGGGGCTGCTGACATCAGATAAAACATTTTCGCTGTTCCGTTTCTTTGATTTTCTTTCAGATTCTCGTTTTTTAATTGCCTCAATCAAATAATTGGGCTCATTTATTTCCATTTTTCTGTTTAATCTTGAATCTGTTATTTCCGGAAGCATACAATCAAAATGAAACTTTTGTAATTTTCTTTACGTTTTCCCATTTCTATCTGAAATAGTAATAATATGCAGAAAAATATATTAACAAGAAATAGAGAATCCTTCAGCTGACAAGCTATCAAACGTCAAAATTGACAAGTCTGCCCATGGCCTTGACGTAGCTATGAAACGTGGTAAAATAAGGAAATCATTATACTAATAATAAGTGAAAAAGTTCTCACTGGGGCCTCTGCGCGTTGGACCTGTGTCCCCGTGTATGCCTTCCAAAGGACCGGACATCTTCCGCACGGAAGATGAGCCGTGATCTCAAAGTGAAAAATATATATACCTATATAAAACTCACAATATATTCGGACACAGTGTCCGAATTGACATATTTTAATTTCAATATTGTTTTCACTGATGATTCGGACACCAATAAAAAAAGCTGTTTTGTACAGTCAGATAAAAAACTTTCGATACCTTAATAATTGTGAAAATCCGTTCTCCGCCCAGCAGCCTATAGTTATAAAAAAAACAGTTTTTAACCAGATTATAACTAAAGCAGCCGTTTTTAATAAATAATATTATAAACCCACATACATAGATAGATACGTGCTTTGGCAGTCGGGTAAATAAAGATGGGGTATTCCTCGAAGCGCAACCACTTTGAACCGCACCAAAAGTATTCCTTGAAACCCACCAACGATGAAACATAGAGAAGAGAACGAAGGATTCGTGATAAATTATATCGACAGAAGTTTTAAAATTCAACTGTTGTTTATTTATTAAAATTACCAGGAAAGCAGAAATGAACTGGGACTAGGTGCTTAAGCGACTTACCTCCAGTTTCTGAATTAAATTCGGGATAAGCAATAGGTATGTAGTATTTGAGTGCTGAGTTGTCAAAAAGATGCTTTAAAATACGTAATTTTTTGACAACTCCGTACTCAAATGTTACTTAAGTACTGCTTGCTTATCCTAGAATTCTCAATTCAGAAACCGGAGGTACTTAGCTCAATAATGGTATACAGGTTTTGAAATTGAATCAATTGTTGTTTTGAAAAGTACCAGGTTGCCAGAAATTAACAGAAAATAGGCGCTTAAACGATCTGACTAAGTGACAGTGACCTATAATTATGGTAAGATATATAGGACAGTTTTAAGTTTTCTATCTTATTTTATATTAGAATAATAATGAATACTTTACATTCCTCTTTGTGTTTAATCGTTGGTTCACAACTTAGTGACATCGTTTAGGCGCCCATTTTCTGTTCATTTCTGTCACCCTGGTACTTTTGAAAACGACAAATGATTCAATTTCAAAACCTATATTTTTACCATTACCGATTTCTGAATTGAGAATTCAAGATAAGCAATACTTGTGTAGTATTTGAGTACGGAGTTGTCAAAAAAATGCTTTAAAATCCGTAATTTTTTTGACAACTCTGTACTCAAATGTTATTTAAGTACTGCTTATCCTAGAATTCTGAATTCAGAAACCGGAGGTAAGTCGCTTCAGCACCTAGTTGCAGTTCATTTCTGCTTTCCTAGTAGTTTTAATAAATAAACAATAAGGGCAGCTGAATTTTAAAACGTTTATCGATATAATTTCACTACGAATCCTTCATGCTCTTCTCTATGTTTGCGTTTCGAAGAATACTTTTGGTGGAGTTCAAAGTGGTGAGTTCACAAAGCTATTTATTACTGAAAGATGCCACCTTAAAGCCACAAATAGTTTTGGTAACGCGTTTTTTGCCACATATTAAAACTTTTTAATCTGACTGTACTAAAAAGCTTCAATAATTTGATGGTGTCCGAATATTCAGCGAAAAAAATATTGAAATTAAAATGTGTCAATTTGGTCACTGTCAGAGTCGTCTGTCTTATTGTTCGAAGAGTGAAAAAATGCAGTCATGTCACAACACTCGCAACCCACCCTTATGTCTTGTGCGTAGATGTTTTGAGAGCTCGGCTCGAATTACAAACGGACGTGCTGTCACCTTGGATTCTAGGATGGCACTGAAAATTTTTCGCGTGCGTACTCTTTTATAAAACAAATTACGGGAGAGTATTGCTCCATACTAAAATGTATGGGGAACGGAAAACAATTTCCGTAAAAAATTAACAATGTTGAGACGTAGATTACTCTCATTTGGTTTGATTTATTAAAATAATAAAACGGTAGACGTGTTATTCATACTTTCGTGTCACGATTAAACTAAATAGATTTTTATATATTCCTTTAAAATTAAGTAAATTCTGCAAATAGAAAAGGTCGATTTAGATGTTTTTGAGGGAATTTAACATTTTTTTTTCTCGAAATTAATGATGATTTCGCAAATATCTCGCGGTGAAACTGTTGATACATCTATTAAGGTTCTTCATTATTTTTTTTACGTAATTCCATGCAGAGAATTTATAGAAATTTCGAAAACAGTAAGTGCCTTTTTAGGTGTTTCTTAAGGACTCACCTCTTAAGCATTTATTGACTGTTTCAATCAATATTAGAATTGAAATTTATTGTGTCTTGTGTATTTTTCAAGAAAACATTCCTTGTTTTTCTTTTCTAAAATTGAAATTGTATTGAGGTCAGATTTATTTTCAAGATTGGGTTACAATAACCATAATTTAGCTCAACACTGGAGTAGCAAGTATCCAGCAATTTACTGTGGTACTTAATGGTAAATGAAATATCCATTGTTCAGAGAAATTCAGTTTTGCATGAATTCTTCTTTGATGGGAATGACTTGGGAGTAGAATACAACAAACAATTTCACAATAAATATATTTACAATATATATTTGTACTTTCAATCATCTGTAAACTTTAATCTCAGGAATAGGTTTAAAAGTTATGTGACAATGAAAAATCGGACCTAAGGGTTTGAGTCAAATCAGTTGATGCTAGTTATAAGTTCAAGATAATCCTAAGAATGATGTTTATATAACACCCGTTTTTTATCTTTCAGATGTGATTTAGCATTGTTAAAAGAATTTTCAGAAATCATGAAGAGCCGGATCCGCTGGGGCATCTGCCATAATGGCTATCACGCTGATTTATACAAAGTACTTCTATTCAATGAACTGCACTTTTGTGTGTGCAATGTACATAAAATCGTGATTAGAATTTATTGCACTGCCACTATTTTGTTAACATTCAACACCACAAACACAATGCTTTGTTACCTTTTAGCACCACAAAAGTCAAAATGAAGGACAAATCGTTAATAGAGTTGCTAATTCTATTATATCTCCTACTAGCTGTTCCCGGCATGCGTTGCAATGCCCTTTTTCCTACTTATTACCTACCTACTACCTACCTACTACCTACCTACTACCTACCTACTACCTACCTACTACCTACCTACTACCTACCTACTACCTACCTACTACCTACCTACTACCTACCTACTACCTACCTACTACCTACCTACTACCTACCTACTACCTACCTACTACCTACCTACTACCTACCTACTACCTACCTACTACCTACCTACTACCTACCTACTACCTACCTACTACCTACCTACTACCTACCTACTACCTACCTACTACCTACCTACTACCTACCTACTACCTACCTACTACCTACCTACTACCTACCTACTACCTACCTACTACCTACCTACTACCTACCTACTACCTACCTACTACCTACCTACTACCTAAACAGATTAAGAATATGGATATACTGATATAATTTTTTTTTTTTAAATATCAAAATGTCGAACGGGATAAAAAGTATCCTATGTCCTTCTCCTGGCTCTAAACTACCTCCCTGCCAATTTTCAGCTAAATCGGTTCAGCCGTTCTTGAGTTATAAGTGAAGTAACTAACACGACTTTCTTTTATATATATAGATTATCAGACATTGACATTCTGCCAATTGTAGATAAATGGAAACCCTTGACTAAGATTTCAAGACTAGGAGTCAGTGTCGTATCTAGGGGGGCTATGAGTCATAGATATTTGATAATGTATTATAGACATGTGAATCATTTCTCCATACAAAGATATGACTCTAGAGGTCAAATAAGACATATGATCCCATAATAATCCTAGATATATGTTAGTGTAAACCCCCCTTAAGGCTGGGCATAGGGGCTGTCAGGGGCACAGGACCTAGGGGAGCTCAAATCAGGCCGCTCAACACAAAAATAACTGAAAAATTAAGCAGCAGATCTCGCGTTAAAATTGATATTGATTTAAATGCAAATGAATTATATTTGTAGATTGAGAGCTATAAATATCAGATAAATATGTTACTACATTAATTTTAAACAAAATTCTTTTTTTTTTTTTTATTTAGCCTGTTTTTTGGGGGGGCAAAGTTTGTTCCTTGCGTTGAGCGCTCATGAACCTAGGTACGACACTACTAGGAATTAAGTTTATAATCTATAAAACGTAATTCAAAATGAAATAGGATAGTCATCTTCAAAAGTAGATAATTTTGGCTTACAAGGTGTTAAAAATAACTTAGCTCATGTGAACCAGCTTCTATTTGTTTGGTATTCACAGTGTGGAAGCACAAGTTGGCATAGCTAGGTTTATCATTAATAGTATTTAATAGGACCTTGAATAAAGTCAGCACTTTGATTTATCGCTGTTATATGAATGGTTTATTCCACTTTGTTCACCTGGGTGATATCACCCAGGTGAACAAAGTGGAATATTTAGTGTCCTCATATCACCTCGAATTTGTTTCATCTGACAATATCACCCAGGTGAATTAGTGCGACATATTTTGGTCTCCTTTGTTCACCTTGGAATTAAATCACCCAGGTGAACAGTTGCGACTTTTTTTATTAATGTTGTGGACTTTATTCACCCACGTACAGCATAATAAAAAATTTCAAATCACAGCCAATAAATAATATTTAAATAAATTTAATGTAAAAAGAAACAAAAAATAAATAAATATAGGTACAACGTGTCCCAAAATTCAACGATAAGCGGGCACCAGAAAGTAGACATACTTATGACTACACGAGAAAAAAAAAAGAAAAAAAAACAATTCTTTTTTTTTAATTACAAGAAAAAATTGAAGTCCTTCAAAAATTGACACCCTTGTCCTATATAACATCATTGCCCCTTATGATATTTCTAACTACCACGACCACAGTTTTTCAAATATTTCTGTTTTTTTTGTATCGGCAACTTAAGTAGCACTACTATCCACCACAACCAAACTTACACCACCACAACAAATAATAACTTGGCTTTGATTTGAATTTTTTATCATGTTGTATGTGGGCGAATAAAGTCCACAACATTAATAAAAAAAGTCGCAACTGTTCACCTGGGTGATTTAATTCCAAGGTGAACAAAGGAGACCAAATATGTCGCACTAATTCACCTGGGTGATATTGTCAGGTGAAATAAATTCGAGGTGAAATGAAGACACTAAAAATTCCACTTTGTTCACCCAGGTTATATCACCGAGGTGAACAAAGTGGAATAAACCATATTAATAACTATTCAATACTCTTGCAAGTTCCGGTCCAGTTTAACAAGTCCTTCTTGCTCTTATGATAGCCTGGTATCTATTGGAACCTGGATGGTGTCATGATTCTATTAGAATGATGCTGTTACCTAGTTAATATAACGTTACTACCAGTAGTGTCAGCTATAAATTAGCAGCACTATGTTATAACCTCAAGTGGGTCTACAAAAAACTGACTATCGAGGTATCTCAAGGGAATAGTAAACCAGGTTTCTTATTCTCTTCCCTTCTTCAGGATTAGATGTCTGTTGGTCTGCATTTAAAATGTTTTTTTTCCTAAGACCTCATTTACACTGGGTAAGTAACCGACTCCAAACTCGAGACAAGTCAGTGCTGAGCCGATATTTACCTAGTGTACATTTATTTGGAGTCAGTACAGCGCTGTCGCGATCAATTTACAATAGTAGGTAAATATCGGGTCAGCACTGACTTGTCTCGAGTTTGGAGTCAGTTACTTACCATGTGTTAATCAGGCCCAATACAAACAGCATCAAATGTATTGGGACGAACATAATGTTCTTTATTACCTAAACAACCAAAGAAATTAAACTTTATCTCAATGGCATAAAATTCTTGTCAGTATGACAGTTGTGTCCTGTGCTCATTCTGATACACCCCTTGTGGCATTGAGATATAGTTTAATTTTCTTAGTTGTTCAGATCATTTTGCACAGTCTGTACGTCCAGATATGTCTGATGCTGTACCAGAGTCTGCTTATTAGGTACCGTTACGCCTGTAATCTATGAAAGACGCCATATGTGTGGTATACTTCTATTGGCATCCAGAAAGTATCTATACCGTTATTAGGTGATTGACCACAAGTTACCAGGAAATTATAAAGAAACAAGAGTACCAAAGCTAAGCTATGCCAACTCTACACAGTTGTTCACAGTGGTATTTGTCCACCCATGTCTGTGCAATGGAACTAGCAGTCGGTACACGGGTCACCGTATCACGTTCACCCGTACCCCTCTCCCGTACGGCTCCAGCATGCGTTCCAGAACACCCAGCACAGCCCAAAGATGTTTTATCCGAAGGGGCTCAAACCGCACCTCGTAAGTACACGCTTTGCGCTATCGCACATTGTTAATCTTTCTTTTGATGGAGAAATTGAATATTTTTATTTTTAGGAAACAAGTTTTTACCTAATGAATTTTCTTATCTGTCTCTTCTCTTACGAGGCGTATTTATACTTGAAAATCAATGAAAATTTTAATGTGCAACAGGGAGAAAAAACATTACATGCACTGACTGTGTGGCGTAACTGCTATAATAAAGCTTATGTGTTTTGTAGTTTTGAGCAAATATCACAATGATTTCGACACTCGCTTTCTTGTAAATAAACCCAATTGAGCTCAAGGTACACTTTTTGCTTACAGCTCCTTTTTGCTCCATAGTAAATTAATAATCTCGTAACTCTGTGTTTCAACTACTTAAAAACTTTCGTTAGGATCACTGCGGCGCATTTGGGACGCCGAACGAGAGCCCGATTCTGGGACGAGCTCTTTGCCTCACGCCTCGAGGCAGTCCGGTCCCGGGCCGAGTGTCCCACCTCAATGAGAAGTTTCAGGACTCATTGACGTTAACATCAGACACTGATGCACTGGTAGCGAAGATAAGTGCAATGTTTCCGACTGTAAGCGAAACGCATATCAAGATTTTGCTCAAGAAGTAAGTGGATGCACGAACATTTTACTTCTTAGGCAGAGCATCCACCAGAGCTGTGCTAAGCTGCGTAACGAGGAATGTGTTTTGTAAGCAGCAATAGAATCACTTCATTTACCTAGCTTCGCTCTGCGCAGCTCTGGTGGATATGGGCTTAGCGGAGCGAGCTTTTTGTTCATACAAAACTTTCGAGAAAGGCGAGCGAGGGATGTGTTGCGAGGAATGTGTGCGAGGATTTGAAAATATGCGCCTACCAGTCAGTAGATGGTGTTTGGAAGAGTTAGATGATCATTTGCACACATTAACACATTACGCGTTACACATTCTTCGCACAGCTCTGGTGGAAAGGGTCACACCGTTTCACGTCCTCGCTAAACATTTTCGTACCGCACATTTTCCTCGTACAGCTCTGGTGGATGTTCAGCCTTATTGCAATGGATCATATTTTGGACAGCAACAATTAAAATACCCTAATAGGACTACATGAACAAGCAGTGATAGCCTAGCAGTTGAACGGTTGTCTTCCAAGCATAAATGTCCGATTACAAACCCGGCCCGCACCTCTGACTTTTCGAATTCATGTGCGGATCAGAATTTGATCATCACTTGGGTTTAATGGTGAAGGAAAACACCCTGAGGAAATCTGCACTCCCAATAATAATAAAATTTCTACATAATGTTATTTAAGATTGTTAATATGTACCTCAAAATATTCAGTCCATCATTCACTGTGCATAAGGTATACAGATTACAACTTTACACAACAAATTCTTAGGTACTACAACAGAGAAGCAGTAGTAATATCAGCACTACAAGTGGAGAAGCACCCCATCACGACGCCAGGTCCCTTAACCATGTCGCCATCAGCTGTGCGGCTGCAGAAGGGTGCTCCCGGCCTGTACTCGGCCTTGCAGCTCGCTAAAGGCATGTCCAGCTCTATACAAGGATCCAGCCACTTCACTCCGATGACTGGCACGCCGCACGGTGAGAAAGAACTTATATTTTGATGTTTTTAACACATTCCAGTCCACCACACTTTTCATAGAGCTCATACGCCACGCAGCCTTCCATATAAAAAACGTAGCTTAGTTGAATCAGTTTCCACCAGTGCTATGCTATGTGGACCAATGAATATGATTGGTGGATATCAAACGCATCCATAGCAACGTTGCATAGCACATCACTGATGGAAAAGCAGCCTAAAGGAGATATTCTCATACCACACCTCTTCACAAATGTTTACTAGCTTCCTGTATGCGCAGTATCAGCAGTGGGTCTTGGCAGGGGGGGGGGGGCGGGGTATATTTTTTATTGTCATAACGTAACTTATTTACAGGATCTCCATCGCTTCTGCGACCGGCATCAGGAGCTTCCAGTTATTATGGCGCGAGATCGATGGACGGCCCGCCTCCGAGGCATCAGTCACCTAAGATGAAACTCAAGTAATTTAAGTTATCAAAGCCCGTATTAATAAACGCCTCTTAATTGCAGAAGAATTCTCTGAATTGCAGTGAATTTCATAAATGTGACAAGTTTAACTCAACTCAAACTCAAAACTCGTTTATTCAAAATGGACTAGTATTACTTAGTTCTTTTTGAACGTCAAATTTACATAAGATTGCCCCCAGAAGCGCCCACCCTTCACCTAGCTTCCTAGTGTAAACACTAGGAAGCGGTGAAGGTTGGGTAGCGCCGTTTCTTCTTCTACGGTCGATAGTCGATAACAATCGACTAACATCAATTGTTATCGACTGGACTGAACAATCGACTAAGTCGATTAGTTTTAGTAATAATCGCCCATCGCTACCATGAACGCCCTAACCGTGGCAAGCGCACCTTAACCTCGCAGATATCTAAGATCCCTCACGGGTATCATCAGCCAGACCATAATGGGCAAGTATAAAAATCACGAAATAAACATCAAAACAACGCTGCACTGTGAATTTAACAAAAGTTAACATTCATCTAATAAACAACCTAAATGAAATAGTTCTGTCTCCGTCTATTAATCTACTTAATGCGATACGGGTATACAGGGTGTAACCGAATTCGTGTAATTCCTTTAAACCACGTGATCTATAGATCTTTTTTTTTTCATGCGGTATTGGTAATTGATCATAACTAAACCACCTACTAAGGAAACAGTAAAAAAAGAAAAAAAATTGCAATTTTTTTATTTTTATTTCTGTTACCATTTCGATGCCACCACGCATAAAAATAATGAAAGCACGGTGACACGGCTGGTGGGTACGACTAACGTGATATTGCTCTTTGCAGTCAGTTAACTCGGGGCTCTACAGGGTGTTAACGAGTTCGTGTAATTCCTTAAAACCACATGATCTACTACTGATGTAGACAGGCCCCGCACGGGATTTAGCTTGATTAAAAATAAAAAAATAAAATTATTATTTTTTCATGCGGCTTTGTTACCGATCGTATCTAAACCACCTAATAAGGATTCAGTAAAAAAATAAGAATTTATTTTTTTGCAAAAAAAATGTTTTATTTGTGTGAACATTTCGATGCCACGCATAAATTAATGAAAGCACGGCGACATGGCTGGCAGGCACGACTAACGCGATATCGCTCTTTGCAGTCAGATAACTCAAGGCTCTAAAATTACTCAGAAATAGAAACTCAAGATTTTTTTTTGAATTTTTTTTTTAGTTGATTTTCAAAGCTTCCCATTTAGGATTAATCTGTGTCACCAGTAGATCACGTGGTTTGAAGGAATTACACGAATTCGTTAACACCCTGTATATGATTGAGAAATAGAAAATCAAGGCTTTTTTTTTAATTTTTTTTTTCATTTGTTTTTCAAGAATACCCATTTAGGGTTCATCTGTGTCACCAGTAAGTAGATCACGCGGTTTGAAGGAATTACACGAATTCGTTAACATCCTGTAGAGTGCTACGTCATACGTCAGATATCTAGTTAAGCTCAGCATGACCTGACGTTATCATTACATTATCTATTGTTATTGACATTATCACCAAACTAGAATTTTCAGAATTATTGACTGTCAATGGCTCAAATCATATCATTTGTTATGTTAGCTATCAAAAAAGACTTTCAAAACTCGCCAAATTTTACATTATAAAGTATGTTAGAATTGATAGGAAGAAAACTATCGTTTAAACGGTTCTTCTCAAATCCTGGTCCTCAGTTATTAAAGATAATGCCGTCATGTGTGATTGGAAGTGCCGATGAGGAACATTCAAATGAAGCATACACTGATATCAGTGGTTTTTTAAAAAGGTCAGATTAAACACACTATTGTACCGCGTGGGTACGGCGAAACTGGGGGTCTACTCCCTAAGCACGAAGTCCGTGCTTTCGGCCTTAGTTACGAGCGTTTCCTACTCCCTATCACCTACGGACATAAGATTATTTCGGGGCCCGAACTAAGAATGAATGACAACACGATTTGACAGTTGTCCCTACTACCGATGTGTTTTTTCCCGACCGAAAAGTTGAACTTGACATTTGTTTTGTTCACTTCTACGTTTCGGGCTACTTTCGGACGGGCTACTAACTTCGTTGACGGACTTAGAGAGTAGGCCCTCTGGTACCGCCTGTCGGGACTGGGAAGCTCTTAACTGCTATGGTAACCCTAAAGGCATATTTGTTGTCTATTTGTTACTCTTATATGAGTTTATTTCTTACATTAACCTGCATTGTTCTCATACTATTTCTCACCATACTGGTCATGATCTACTATTTTAAAAAGAGTATTCATGGAGTTTCTTGATGGCTCTTCTATTGAACGGGAACTTTTGAAATTGTGCACCTTGTTTTGACGTTTTAAAGTGCCTTGAATCTGGTCTTATGGTAGGTCTTAATCTTGAATCGAATTAGAAATAAAAAACGTTGACTTTGAAACTATAGAATGGCACATACCATTATCCTTACTATTGCTATTAATTCTTCCACACTGCTCTTCATATTCATCTTTTTGAAGGACAACACTAGACAGCTTTTCTGTATGAATGCGGAAGAAAGGGAAGAGATATATGATTTACCGTCTTCCTATTTTACTCAACTGCGCAACAGCTAAAGTTGAGTTTTATTTGTTATTTCAATGTAAGAATAAAACATTTTTAGCTTGCTACATATCATAGCCATTCACTGTGTTCGACTGAAATACATTTTTGGGCCAATAAATACATACTTTCCAATTACAGGTATCTCAAAAGCATATTCCCGAAAGCAGAAGAGACTTTAATTTTGGATGTCCTCGCGAACAAAGACAACAATGTCCAGAAAGCAAGCGAAGAGTTGATAGGCATGGGGTTTACCAAGAAGGAGACCATAATCGCACAGAAGAAGGAACCGACGCCTCAGCCGCAGAAGAAAGTTGTCACTATTATGAAGACTTTGGCAGAGAAGAATGAGTGTAAGTACCGTAGTTTTACTGCCCCCTGCATACCCCGTTAGGAGTTAGTTTGAGTTTCAACTCAATCAGATGAACTATGTGCGAACGTGTAGAAGACGAACTCACAAACATACTTTTTTATATAAGAGATAGTAAGTAAAGGTATACTCACACTAGGTCACACTTCTAAAGTTCGTTTTTTAATCCCTGAGGCTGAATTGACATGAGTGAAACGTCAGATTTGAAAAAAATGTTCCTAAAATTTTCAAGTTTCACATTTGCGCAGTGTCAATTTTGTCTCAGACATTTTGAAACGGACTATACAACTTTTCGAAATTCGCGTATTTTTTTTATAACTTTCCATACAAATCAAAAAAATATTTTAACTGATTTGTATGAACAGGCATAAAAAAAATTGCGTATTTCGAAAAGTTGTTCAATTTCCGATACCGAGTAAGGCCAAAAAATTTTTAGAGTTGATTTTTTAACACCTTATACTTTTGCTGTCTCAAAAATAGCAACGAAATTAATTAGAAAAGAAAATAGGAAGAGTGGGACACGTAAAAAATATACTAGGAATTCGTGAAAAAAAATCAGCTGTTCCATTATTTTTTAAGTAACAATGATTATTTTGTATCGCAGAGAGAGAGGAGCTCGTGGCTAAATAATTACAGCCGCATAGACCGATCTTCCGGGTTAAGCCACGCTTGCCGAGGTTGGTCTGTGGATGGGTGACCATTTACCATAGCGAGTTTCTTCCGTGCCTCGGAAAGCACGTAAAGCCGTTGGTCCCGGCTGTCATTTGTAGACCTTTGACAGTCGTTACTGTTGGTCAGAAGCCAGAAAGTCTGACAACCAGTCTTACCAAGAGTATCGTATTACCCAGTTACTGGGTTGTGGAGGTCTGATAGGCAGTCGCTCCATGTAAAATACTGATATTCAGCTGCATCCGGTTCGACTGGAAGCCGACCCCAACATAGTTGGGAAAAGGCTAGGCAGATGATGATGATTATTTTGTATCGCACACCAGATTTTTTCCCCGAATTTAGAGTAGTTTAGTAAAAGTTGTACAGAATAATGAGCAGAGTTTATGATTTTCAAATAGAAAGTGATTCACCAGTCACATTGTATAATGCGAACCCAAAAGAATATTTTAAAAATGTAATCTTTTACAGTAAAAGAGAAACTCCAAAAGAAATACAATGGGATAGCAGAACGGGTGATTTCCATCGCGCTAGAAAGCGTTGACTACAACGAGGACAGAGCAGAACAGATGCTGATCGCTGTTCTGCAGGAGGAAGCGGCTCCCAAGGCCGCGAAGGTCGAGGCCAAGGAGGCACCTCGGCCTATCCTCGTCGAACAGAAGAAGGGGTAAGATGCATGAGTTGTTTGATGTTAGGTGATTGACGGAGTATATGGAGATAGTAAGCAAGCTAGGAAAGTAGGATTCGAGTTATCAGGACAGTGTCAAGGTATTAGATGTCAAAACTAGCAGCCTGTGGGGCTCATTACGTCACATTTGGTGAATCATATTTTGTTTCATGTTAGTAATCATAACTGCAACCTGCAGTCCACTGCACCACATCCTGTCGCTACAAACTATGCATCTGCCAAATGCAGCTTGAAGGCAATTAAGATGCAGTCAGTGCAACTGCGTGATGACTGCTCTACCTGGATATAAGTAAATCATTTTATTTCGGACAATTACGGGATCCATACATTGTAACAGTTTTGCACTGAAAATACTATTTTTAGTAACTTAAACTAAAGACGAATGAATGCGAAGACCACCCTACAACAGCTAGACACCCAGAAACTATGGAACAAGTCTTCGCACAAATTGCCTTATTATGACGGAGGAAACGTCTGTCGCCACAGCCTTCAGGATGCTATTATGGCTAAGTACCTCTTATTTGTTCAGGAGTGAGGCCGTTTTTTTGCGGATGATGGCATGAAATCCATCGGTATGGGTTAATACTGCAGTCCACTTGTAGTTATGATTGATATGAAACAAAATATAATTCTTCAAACGGCCCACTTTTTTTACCCTGGGAAAATCATCATCCACCCTTCGTCTGGGGCAGGCGAAAGATTATGCCGGACTCTTGCCGTCTGAAAACCCACGGTTCCACCCCCTTCTCCTGACTTTCGGCCGGGTTCGCGGGTTTTGCAGCTGCATGCACCGCAACCACGCTAGGCCTCGCCCCGTCTTCTTCTATGGGGCCTCGCCCCACGTCCTCTGCGCACCGCCTTCTCGGGCTTGTTACTGGTCGGGCGACGGGTCCCCTAACCCGCCGCCCGCAGGCCACTGGCCAGCCCCCTAGTCACAATCAATCAGTTAGGCCTATCTTAAGCTACTGCTGAATGTAGCATGTGTATAATCAGCCCGTTACTGTCCTACTGGCCTATTCCTCTCTTCACTTTGTGGAGCCCTGTCATGTGTGCAATTCCTCACGATGGTTTCCTCACGATGTTTTCCTTCACCGCTAACCCAAGTTATAATCAAATTCTGATCCGCACATGAATTCGAAAAGTCAGAGGTCCGAGCCGGTTTCGAAATCAGTATTCGACGGTATTTAAGGCAAGCGTTCAAGCGCTTGCCTATCAATGCTGGGTGTAGGCCTCCTGTAGACTATTTACAACCTTAAAAAAGACAATTTTAAACAAGATACTGGGACCCAAAATACATCTTGATAAACTGCAACCGAACCAAGGCAGAACCGTTCATTCAGACGGTTTTCAATTTCAAAAGCCGCCAAATTGTTTGACACAAAGAACAAAACCAATCATTTAGGCCCGGACTCCACCAAAGCAGAGACGTGCGGAGATGTCCGAAGCGGAGACGAGAAGAGATTCGAAACTGTGCGGAGATGCGTACTGGCTAGACTGTAGCGGAGATATGTGCTGGCTAGGGTGGAGATGTGCGCTGACTAGAGCGGAACTGAGCTGCGTGCGGCGAGCGTTGGATTTAGAGTTGGAGTTTAGTGCGATCTGACACGAAAGGTGTGGGCACCACTCACTGCACGCCGCACACATCTCGTCTCTTCTGCGCGCCGTCGTCAGCTTGCGAGGCAAAGCTCACATCTCGGGCTTGTACCGCGGCCCAGCTCAATCTCAGCGAGGAACAGCTCACATCTCTGCTTCCATCGCGCCATACAAATATTATACATCTCCGCTCAGTGGTATCCACTTAAGCTGAGTGGAGACGAGATGTGTGAATAAAGAAATTCTTTTGGTTTTTTAAAACACATCTCCACTCCGCTCGTCTCGTCTCCTGTTTGGTGAAGTCCGGGCCTTAGACAGTTTTTCGTAAACAAAAACTGACTGACGGTTGTAGTTTATTTGCGTTTGGCAATTTTGTTAGTCGAATTGTGGCTCCCTGTACTATACGTACTGCTTGATGATACTCATATCCTACTACAACTGGCGAGGCGTAAGCTGAGCTTTGCATTTGTTTGAGTGCACAGAATCGATTGTCAAAAAGCAGTATAAACCGGTTTAAACCAAGCAAAGGACGCGTCTCCATTCATTCTCAGCTTAGGCCTCGCTCGGTACTAGCTTGCCTACTATAAAAATATATTCAGGTTTAAATGGTGATTATTTATACATTAGACAAAACGGATTTCGTTAAAGTGAAAACAATTTATCAATCGTATTATAAGATATCTAAATAATCACTGTTTGAAATTTGAGTGAACTCATTGTTCTATCTTCTTAGACTTGCCATTTACTTACCTATTATCATTGTATATTAGTACTATTTGTTTAATGAAATTAACTAAGACATGCACTCTATACAGCATGACTGGTTAGTCGTTTATCATCCGAAAACCACGAACGCTACTCATCATTCTGTACGGTCTAGCGCATAACTGAGTCAGTG
This sequence comes from Amphipyra tragopoginis, assembly GCA_905220435.1. Classification (NCBI taxonomy): domain Eukaryota; kingdom Metazoa; phylum Arthropoda; class Insecta; order Lepidoptera; family Noctuidae; genus Amphipyra; species Amphipyra tragopoginis. The sequence continues at coordinate 6,055,823 of HG991991.1, read as the reverse complement.
CCTGGGGTATGGGAGCGGCACGGGAGGGGTGACATATGACGACGTGTCCGAACTATCTCACTATATACGTGATAAATATAATGAAGATATCTCTTACGATACTAACGTGTGTATGATTAAGTTATATTAAAATTAATATAATTGCGCGTGACAATGTAAACAAAAAAATCAGTTACAATAATTATATTATTTAATTTAATAAGTATTAATATTTTCAACTGAAACAACAAAAAACAACAAACAAATCCCGAAATCCCCTTAATTAATCAGATTCCTTATCGCTGTCTGTAGAATCACTGTATGAATGGCTCGAATCACTTTCATCATCTAGTAGAAGTAAAAATGTCGTAAGAGATATCTTCATTATATTTATCACGTGTATAGCGAGATAGTTCGGACACGTCGTCATATGCCACCCCTCCCGTGCCGCTCCCATACCCCAGGCACTGACTCAGTTATGCGCTAGACCTGTAGTTGTACCACGGGACAAAATAATAATTCGAGAAAAAAAGTCAGTTGTCCCATACATTTTGTTAAGCAACATTGATTATTTTCTATGGAACACCAGATTTATTTACACGGATTTATAGTTTGTCCCATAGTAAATTGTACAGAATGATGAGCATGGTTTTCTGATGCAAAGCGACTAACCACTCACTCATTAATTACTATCCTATTCAATTTTGTATCTAATGACACTGATATATAATGATTTAAATGTACTTTGATTCCCTCAAATTTCCTATACGAACTGTTTATAATTTACTTACTTCAACTACTGTACTTCTGTACAAATTGACACGATAACTCGTTTACGTTACAGTAGATGTTCTGTGACCACTGCCCATACTACAAACACAGATTCCTTACTAACTGATACTTGACTTCTTACACGGGGAAGTACGGGGTTTTGTTCACAGTGACTAAAGTAAACAGTAGCGTAATAGTGCTGCGTATGTGTGCGTGCGCTAGCCGACGAATGTAGGGAGTCAAGAATCCAGGGTGCAAATTTAAGATGCAGCAGTAAGGGATGTTGTCTTAACCGTTGTAGTTACAGGAAAATGTTCTTAGAAGACTTTTGAATATATTGTCTTTAGGCTTCATATTTTTCTTTAGTATTTTAGTTGTTTGATGTCATCAAAGACAAATGATGATTGATTGAATTCCCTACGAAATGCGTGGAAATTGATTTAGTAGAATCTCTTTTAATCTCATTGAGTCCGAAGGAGTCTTGATCCAAAAAGGAACTGATACAAAAAAAATGTAATGCTGAATCCACACGTTTGCAACTTGTCACAAACTACAAACCTATACAAATGCTTGGATAAATTAAGTGATCCAAACACCGCTATCCAAACGCTTGCGAGTATGCTAGTGTGTTTTGAAAAAGCAAGCATGACGGACGTCGACCTTTTGTCGGCTATCCCATTTTTATTATAAAAAGAAGCAAAATGAAAAGAGGAAAAATAAAAGTAAACGGAAAATTTCATTGATAGACTAGTTATTCATTTTGGAAACTACGCACTACATATTCAATTAACAATAATATTTCGACATTGATGCACGCACTCTACTCGCCACCAGTGCGCAAGCGATACATACCAACAACGCACAAACGTGTAGATAGATCCCAAGCGCTTGCCGCAAACTTCTTTGATTTGGACATCAAAAACCGACACTCGATCGGATCGGTCGCAAGCGGTTGCAAGCCTACACATGCCAAGGCAAACGCTCTATCCAGACGTTTGAATTTGTGATGATTTGTCGAGGTTTCCCAAACGTGTGGATCCAGCATAAGAGTAAGGCATTTTTTTACTGACTACCATATTTCCAATTTTTTATTATTTGGCTATTTGATCCTAGCCGCACCTGATGGTAAGCAGACAGGGTCTAAGATGGAGCATTTGCAATTTATAAAATCAGTTAGTAATCTTTCCTGTAGCTACAACAGTTAATGTAGCTCCCCGTACTGCCCCATCTCAAATTTCCACTCTGCATGTGTAGTATGAAATCTTTGCTGCAGAACACTTTCTAAATCAAACCTTAATCCTAACGCTTCTTAGCTTCTCACACTACGGTGTTGCTTAAATATCTCAAAAAATTTAAATATAATGATTATGTAAAACTACCCTCCCTTAGTCAAATAAACTGCAAGTTTATGTAAGTTTTGTCACGAAAACAGTCTATAATACGTCACGACATTTTAACTTCAATCAAAGTTTTAATGGGTAGGTAAGTGGAATAAGTAGCACTAGTAAAATGAATATCATTTTTATAATTACAAGCAAATACATTGCCATACACCATCAAGAGCTGTATTCAGTCGTCATTAATTAATAAATCATCATTAAATTGTTCATTCGATGATATTTTTGCAACACTTTCAACATACATGAGAAAATTATTTTGAATCGGCGGAGCTGATGAGTATATTACTAAAATAATGAAATTATTTAGTATAAAAGTGGAATTCACTTAAGCAACGTTCCTTCCTTATTCCTAGATTGTTTATCCTGCCTCCGATTCATCTTCTCGATTCTTCTTGGTTTTGTCCATCTTCGATGGTCAGATCGTTAGTTTTTACAACGGCATTTGTACAGCTAGATAGCCGAACTTCTTTTCGAGCTATCACAACAGCAAGGCATAATATATTAACAAGACAAATGCTGGTTTCATGTTCAACGAATTATCACGACTCGACACCTGTCGGGTAATAGCAGATTTATCGGGCTTGTTCACTATACTTAAATACAAAATGTTATTCAGATCAAATCTTTACATTTGTTAGTATTATACACCATGGGCCCGAGGTACCCGAAAGATTTTAACCATCGATTCCGATGCTAAATTGGAGAAGAAAAGCTAGGATATAGTTTGTTGAATAAAGCTTAATTTTCGAAATATTCATTATTTACGGAAATTGACAAATCGAAAAATTTCTATGGTAACAAGTCCCAGGAACGCGGTGTTGCGACTTTTGTCATACCATACCCCTCCCGCCGAATGTCTTATTTGACGGGGAGGGATGTGAAGTGAGAAGTTTCTAATCCACTCACTCGATAATTTGTAAATGTTGCCAGTTCAACCTAAGTTTACAAGGAAGCACTAAAGTTAATTCATTGACAGGGAGGAGATTTTTTTTTTTCTTTTTTCAATTTTTTTTTATATAACATTTGATTCTTAATAGCATCAGAAACGCGTGGTTAAAATCTTTCGGGTACGTCGGGCCCACGGTGTATAAGTGCTACTACCAGGATCATAGTTCTAAACATAACCCATATCTACATAATCATTATCTTCCCATATACTAAATCTATTTACAATTTTCTGCCCACCTTACCCACCGTAGATTTTTCACATAATTATAATTTATGCAACAAAGATCCCATGTACCTACAATACAATACTCACTATAAATACATACTCATCGCCTCCGCTCATCGCCACTCATACAAATCGTGCGCCAGTGTTCACGTGGAGGTGCGCTCGCCGAGCCCGCCCCCTGCGCCGCCCGCGTCGCGCCGCATCAAGACGTGGACCGAACACTTGAAGTATGTTACTGTTGCTTGTACGAAGCTGGGTCCTGTTTTGTTTTAGCTTTAGGATTGTTGCGCAAATGTGGCGTCAGTGTGGTGCAACAGTTGCGGACCACTGTTGCGTGACTGTCGGGATACCCGAAATCGACTGAGAGTCAAACTTTTTCGAGTAAGACTGCTATAATTGCTTGAATGTGTTGTTCTCGCCGCGTGTTCTGCTCATGATTAAGGACTCCGTTTGGTTCCGAAACTAATCGGGCAATTCCGAAAAATGCACGAGAGTAAACCGTAACTAATTATAAATAGCCGTGTGTTGTTCACACTTTCACCACTTCTTTCAAGTATCTCCACTATTATTATGGAATTGTTAGGTTCACTACTAAACTTTAGCTTAGGATTCAAAATTCTATACAGATATCGTATAGCTGATTTAGCTCCAATGTGTGTTTACAATAGAGTTTCATTAGAATAGGACGACTCGACGCGTATGCAAAGAATATTTGATATCAACTACTAATAAATAAGTGAATTTATTAGCAAGTAGTAGTAAGTATAGTAATAGCAATCACATATTCACAAAGGACGCCTTTAATGTGCTGTGAAAAAGATTAGAATTCTATCAATTTCAGAATAACCGGTACAGTTGAGTATCTGTTTATCACCTATACGTTACACTTGTTCTAAACGACTAAAGCTTGTGTTTACCAATATTAAGCCTCTGGTGAAACAACTATTTATTTGAAAAATTTACGTTATATCGTAGGTCCCGGGTATCATACGAATACCTGTGGCAGTCGTCGTTACAGTTAGTCTTAACCCCGAAAGCCTGGCAACCGGTCTAACTTTAGGGTATCGGCATTGCCCAGTAACTGAAGTCTGATAGCAGTCGCTCCGTTTAAAATATTGGTATTCAGCCGCATCTATTTAGATAGACTCGAAGCTGACCCCAACATAGCTGGGAAAACATTAGGCAGAACTTGAAAAATGTAAGTCCTAGAAATTTAGAGAAACTCTTGCTTAATCAGTTAATTAATGTTGGAGAACACCAGCCTGAGTGTTTGTTGAGCTGTATTTAATTTACTTTAACGAACTGCTACCGGCGTATCGCGAAGAAGATTCACCTAAACACATTCTTGTTGTTGAATATTGTATCCATATCTACCCAGTTGCATAAATGTGCAGTTAACTCGGATATATACAAAAAGATAAGATCTGGTAGCGTTTCTATATAGTTTCCTAGTATTATGTTTCATAGACAAGTTACAGAAACAGAATTCAAGTAGACGAGCACCTACTCAACTTATAGTTGACGCCATTAAGATAATGAATATGATAAGAACAATCGATTATTAATAATAATTCTTATTCAAAGACTAATTGCGGTATTGTTTAGTAATCCTGTCTTTTTTGGCAAGTAGTTGCAGTATTTGATAGGAAAAAATAAATAAAAGCAATACTTTAATTAAGTACTAAAACAAAAAAAGCTTATCTAAATAATCACATTGACTACGTACAATATTAGTGGAGGTTTCAATATAATTATTAAATAGGACCCAGCATCGACCCCTGCACTACACCGTATTGTGATGATACAAAATAAAATGTGTGTTTGGTAAAAATATACTAAATGTATCGTGAATGTCTTTTGTGACTGTATTGAGATTAGTTAGCTGTGTGAAATGTGAGTTATACATGAATTTAATAAAGCATGGTGTGTGTATGTTTAGTCAAAGGCTTATGTTGATTATACTGGTGTTATTGTATCAATAAAGCAAATTATTTAGTTTTTTCAAAGAATATTGTATTTTATATTGGTAAAACAGTAATTCCTCAAGTGTGGAGTATTCCAGAATTTGATTAGCTAGTTTCACTATTAAAAACCTTAGGCATGCTGTCACTGAAATGGAGTTTGGTTGTATTTAAACATAATAAAATGTTACAAAATACTATAACTTGTAAGTGTAGCTAGAAGCGATCCGCCTTTTAAAACACTTATTGCAGAATATAAGATTAAAATGCGTTGAATGTAGCTTGACAATTTAATCAGTTGATTTCTTATTCCCTTAATGTTTCTGACGTAAAAGTGAATAAAGATTTTGTTATTCGTCTGCTGATGGAAATACTTTTAGAAATATGTGTAAAATGTGTTGTGATTTGTATTGTTTTTGTTATTTGTTTAAATGATCGTTTATGCGTGTTAAATGTTTTTGTTAGTATAAAATAGATCCTTAATGATGCAAAAGTATTGACTGATACCCATCATTGTATATTTTTGGACATCAAGGAATCCATACAGTTAGAGTTCATTATATAGATTTATAGAAAAACCATGTTTAGAAATTATATTTTCATTAACGTGAATATAGTTATAAGTATATTTTTCACGTTATTAAATTAAAAATGCATATTGATCACATCATGAGATAGGAATGAGATTGATTTCTGAAAATAATATGTTAGCGAATAGATTTAGATCATCATACCTAGATCTCGCTAGTATGTAGCCATCACATTCATGATCATTTTATTATTATTTAGCTTCCTCAGAGTCACTCTTATCACCGAATACTTCAGAAGCACAATAGTTTAAAAATTTCTATAGAATAAAAAACAATATTTCCTTAGTCTTATTAGGAATATCGCATGCTGTCTTTGTGTCTTTTAGATTGTTTTATTTTTGTACAAATATTGTTTCAAACTTTTGTGGACTGCATGTTGCAGGCCCATATTGAAGACAAGTAGCAGCGCAGAGTCGAAATTCAAGTCACAGTACTGTTCGCCAACAAATGGTCCAAATCCTACACTACGACAAGGACCAAAGGACAGTTTGTTACTGTATGTATTTAGTATTAAGGTATTTACATATTAAGCCTCATTTACACGGAGATAGTTTCTCGAAGCGAGACTCGTTCTGTCTTTGTTTTTCTCTACGACGAAAACAGAGATTGCATGAGAGTCGCTTCGAGAAAATATCTCCGTGTAAATGAGCCTTTAGATTAGAGATCGCTCAGCCTCACCCGCATGGGTGTTGTTTATCGAGTATTCCGTATTTTATGGGATAAAAGTAGCCTATGTCCTTCTCCAGGTACCCAGACTATCTCTTTACCAAGTTTCATCAAAATAGTTCAGCAGTTTAGGCGTGAAAGCGTAACAGAGACAGACAGACAGTTACTTTCGCAGTTATAATATTAGTAGAGATTTTAAGTTACGTTACAACTTTATTGGTTTTGTTATAATTCTAAGATCAATAGTAATTTTATCATTTAGCCACAAACTCGAAGGTTTAAACATAGAGGAACACAACAAGTTCCGAAGAGTCCCTACTCGTGTATGAGTGTTTACGGCTCTGCAGACCGGTCATATTTTATACACAACAAAGCAAGTCTGACACCCTTACTTCAACAGAGAAGACTACATGCCCTGGACGGGGCCAGACCCGGAGCTGCGCAGCGGGCAGGCCGTCAAGGCTGAAGGACCAGAGCTTCGCGACAGGCCTTTCTGCCTTGCCCGGGGCCCCTCTGGACTCGCAAAAGGTTCAGCTGGCATCGCGAAAGGCTCTCTATATCAGAAAATAAGCAAGAAGTCTGCAAAAATGTAAGTTGTCTATCTCTGTTTTCTGATAGGAATTGGTCGTGCCCTCATACGACAGCATATGTATCGCGAAGTTCTTATATCCTTATTGGTATGTCTAAACCCGTGCGCCTTCATGTTCATCTTGCGCTTTCAACTTTCAATTCCTCTTGCGTCAAGCGCATGCAATATTGATTGCCATAAGACTCGAACTAGTATTAGGGCATGCCCTATTGCATGCGCTATGGCGCTTCAGGCGTGCGTCAGACGAAAGCGCAAGATGAACATGAAAGGTATGTCCACATCAGTGGGTGTAGATATACCTTATTATATCAGTACATTGAAGTACGTGAATACTTCAGTTGCTTCTTACGATACTCTATTCTCCATGTTTTTGTATTTAATACGAAGACGTGAATTTTTGTCATCTTTTGTAACTGCTATATCAACGCAAAATTTTTATTATTTCAGCATTGGCTAAACGGATCGAGCTTACTACATCAACCGTCTTCATCGTATGTTCTTAATGAATGTATGTAAATGTTAGTTATTAAAGTAATGGAAGTAGCGGGTTTCATTTTAGTAGCAGGTTGAATGAAATTCTCACTTAGATCAGAAAGCAATAACGAGAAATTTATTTAGACAATCTATGTTAATTTATATGTTTACAAAGCTGTAGACCTGCTAATCAGAGGCTAAAGCATAGTCCAATGTGTCTACTGAGCCTGATTCCAACAGACCAATCATTATTATCAATGATCTTCACATTAGAATTTCTATTTCACCGCGCTGCTAAATTAAAACCAAAATTATTGTGCGTTTAGTTATTAAATATAAAAAATGATCTCATTACTTTTAAAAACATTCCTTATAAAAAAAACTTTTGCTCAAGACAAATATATCGATAATAGAGGGCACTCTATAATACTAAAATTAACTTTTGCCTAATCTAGAAATTCTTAATAAACTATTATTTTTATATTATACCAACTACAGTCATTTTTATACATTGTTATTTCATGTATTGGAATATCGTAAATTAAACTAATGAGCGAAGTTTTATCGAAGGCATTGAATATTGAAAAATAGTAAAATTCTATTTTAAAACGTATGTATTAATATGTCAAATGATTTACCACGAGGTGTACCCGCGGTTTTACCTATATGGAAACATAAGGGGCCTTGTTACAAAAGATGGTCTAAGAAAAACGTAGGTTTTAAAATAGGCCCCGTCTCTTTTTGTTTTATGACATAAGAAAGTGATGGGTATATTTTAAACTTGGGTTTACCTTAGTCTTGGTTTAAACCATGTTTTGTAACAAGGGGAAAGGTTACTGTAAATCACCTACACTCAATAACGTGATAATTTGTACCCTATAACCTGACCCGCTCTATAACGGATGTTGCTAAACAACCGGATCTGTCCAGTAGTACTGGCGTAAAGCTCAAACATACAGACACACAGTCAAAAAAACAGAAAACGAAATTTTCACACCAGTATCGTTCCTAGGATATTACACTTAGTTTTTTCCAAAGTATTTATTGTACAGTTTTAGTATAGTTACGATTTTATTATACTTATGTATATTAGGTATAGAAGAGCTATTGCCTGCAATAAAACCTCATTCGCATCCTAGGGGAATTACTTCATGTAATCCAGGTCCAAAATCCAGATCGTGGTCTACCTGTGTGCCGAATTTCATCCAAATCCGTTCAGCCGTTAGTGTGCGTCCTAAGTGACGGCGCAGGGGCGTATTGCGGATTGCGGAGCGGCTTTACGGTGGCTTTACCGTCGATACCTGTCCTTAGTGCACTCGGGAAAGTTGACGCATACGCGCGTTTATTGTTTCGTTTATTTTACTTTGGTTTTAATAATGTCAATATCAAAATTCAAACGTTTCGAACATTTATTTAATGCACCGTTCATTCAGCCTGCGCGGTGCACCGTCACTCAGGACGCACACTTAAGGCGTAATTGATTAACAAACATCAAAATTCACAAACATTCAAAATAATATTAGTGTAAAAGATATCAAATTCATTATAATATTAGGGATTTGTGACTGAATTTAGTGTACTCCTTTCAATGTATGACTGTGTACGAAGCACGGTCAAACATCTTGTCATGCACGCACTGCGCCAGTTAAAAGCACTACGCACCTGTCCTTTTAAGGAGTATGTAAGGATCGTAGCATGTGGCGTTCTTCAGTTTCTGCCTACCCCCATGGGAAAAGGCGTGAGTTTATGTATGTATGTATTTAGTGTACTTCGATAAAATTTGCTCAATTTCTTGTCTAGAACGGATATTAGTGCAATTTAGGATAGAAATTGTTCATTGCCAAAAATGTTAGCTTATTGTGGTTTATTAATCTTATTCTTCGTTTGTGGAATTAATCTTAAGACTCTTTACTCTTCTTTACACTCAAGAATCTTTTTTATAATCATTTGTCGAGCACTTCGGTTTGTCTCGTTTTTCTCGTTCAGTTTTGTGGTATATCGTTATTTTCGTACATTTTCATTTTACCTCGTTATTTTTGTACTCTTTAGTGTACGAGAAAGATATAACAAACCGAATGGATCGACAACTGATTAGGAAGGTTCTGACTTCGGGGTTGAACCGCCTATCAATTTGACGGCTATGATAACAGTGGTTTTAGATATACAAGGTTAGTCAAAAAGGGGGTACTAATCCGAAAGGGTGTTAGAATACTCATAATAATGAGTAACTTTTGTTCTACCACTTTCTCCAAAAGTCAAAAGTAGCTGTTCAAAAATTACAAAAAAAATTTGCTAAAGTCTATCTATCCTCAGCTATGATCAGCTGTGTTTACATTTTAGGTCTTATTTGGGGTCACAAATTAGAAGCTCAATTTTCTGAATTCGTAACTAAAGTAGGGACGAAGAATTTTTGAAACAACTAAAAAAAAAATATTTTTCATCGAATTTTGAAATTTTAACACTTGCATTGAAACCGTCATCAGTGATCTGACGTGGCCTGCGGATTAGTACCCCCTTTCTGACTAACCTTGTATTTTAAGAATGTTATTAATTCCATTAAGTTCTCTAATCAATATTAATTACTAGTTTTTAACCGACTTCAAAAAGGAGGAGGTTCTCAATTCGTCTGAATGTTTTTATTAGTATTAGTTATCAGTATTATTAAACGTAATTGGCGTTTACCAACACTATTAGTTTAGTCTAATATTTAAGATCACTTACGTCATTCCACAATAACATTAATAAACCAACAATAACGTTCGAACGACTTCCGTTGTGCCCAGATCTTCCGACCTTTTTGCATTAAATTAAGCATTATTAGTAATTATAATTACTATTCAGGGACTCTGTATCCGGCCAAAGAAGTGTATGAAAAATTGTAAAGTGAGGATGTTGAAATATTATGTGAAATGCTGGGCGAGATTGATTAAGCTTTGCTTACGCTTAAAAAAAGGTTATCGTGACTCTAAATAACGCGATTTTGATCTTAAAATCACCGTTTGTATAATGCGCTATATCGTCGCCTGGGAGTGAAAACCTCGGTAATGCATTTGCTCATTGCACGGTTACTGTGAGCTTTCACGTGGACGAAGTCGCGGGCACATGCTAGTGGATTATATTTATTACAAACTAGCTTTCGCCCGCAGCTTCGCTTGCGTGAAATTTTGAACCCGTTAAGTGACGATTTTCCATACAAACTTTCATCCCCTATTTAACTCCCTTAGGGGTTGAATTTCGAAAAATCCCTTCTTAGTGGATGCCTACGTTACAAAAGGAACCTACTGTCAAAATTTCAACTTTCTAACCCCAGCGGTTTAGGCTGTGCGTTGATAGATCAGTCAGTCAGCTTCTCCTTTTATATGTATAGATTTTATATGCCCAAGAAAGGCTAATTTCAGTGCCTACAAACTAATTTCACATAGAGCGGCTCTCTTATAAATTATAGTACCTACGTCGTGATAAAATAAAAAATACTAAACTGCATTCCCGAGGGTTTCACTCCCAAGACGACGATATAGACCAACCGAACGAAGGCGTACAAATGCTTTCTCCGATGGAAACCGAACGCTCGCTCGCTCTTTGCTGTTGTGTCCACTAGGAGTGGGTTGTAACAGGTAAAAACACGTAACTGTTCCGCCTGTTCCTGTTACACGTAAATAGCAGTTCCAAAAACCTGTTACAAAATAACATTCTGTTATTTCATACTATGTGGGAACAAACTATTGTGTGTTCTCTGTTGCCACAGACAGCAACGTTTAACCTATTTACTGTAACAGCAGGACTTCTCTTTCTAACTAAGGTGTTAAACCTATGCGAGAAAAGGAAAGAACTTGTGACTGCTGTAACAGGGTGTCACAGAGTAACAGTAACATTTTTTATTTTATTCTAACTAAGGTAACTGTCATAAGCATGAATAGGGAAAAGCCTGTGACTGTCATAGGGGATTTTGTTAACTCGTGGAACAGGAACTGCTTTTTCAGTTTGTTTGTCACAGTTAACAGTCTGCTATCATCAGATACCTGTTTTAAATAGCTGTTACGATAAATACGCCTCACTCCTAGTGTCCACACAGAGCGAACCTTTGATATTCCAACACGCTGCAGAGCACAGCGGAACGCGGACGAAGGCTTTCGTACGCTTTCGTTCGGTTGCTCTGTACAAAGCATAAGAGAGATAAGTTGAAAAATTTAAATAACACAATGCTGCAACGTGTCCGTCTATGTAGATGATGTTCTAGTACTAACGTTCTATCATAACAAATTGTGTATGTAGATGATATTATAATTGCCTCACAACTTTATGGTAGAAATGTTGATTCACGTAATTATGTATGATAATGATGCTTTTTTAGATACAGAATCTATTATGTCCATAATATCCATCAACCTCAGCTTATCTCTTAAACGGTTCTTTAAAAGTGAGTAATGTTGAAGAAGTTAAATAAACTTCTATAAATCCGTTCTCGCCATCGAATTACTATGATTCGTAGCGCTAACTAGTATAATAAATTATTTTTGTATATAGAAGCGTTAAGTGTGATTAGATATTTTAATGTCTGTGCAATATCTTTGCCGTTTGGCTTATGAACTCTTGAATAAGTATGATATTTTTAGCAATGATGTCGCGTTAATACGAGATTTAAAAAAAAACGGCTGAATTAGCACTGAATGAAACTAAAAATGTTGCTATCCTTTACTTGCATATAAAACATGAAAGAGATGGGAGAATATTAGAGCTCTGTTTTAAGCTTTCACGGTTTGTCTCTAAATTTAAAATGTCACTTACGGGATATCTTCCGTGATTATTTATTTGTTTATGTCCATTTCAACCGCGCGGCCAAGTCATAAAATTTGATGAAACTTTGCCAGGAATTAGTGGTAATTTGTTACTATACACACCCCTTTTCCTGAATTTGTTGCAAAAAAAACTAAGATGCTATGACCAAAAATAGTTGGCCGCTAGAACCGCCACTTGCCCTACTCATCGCCTGAGATTTCACAGAAACTCAATAATGCAGATTGGCGAATGATGAATCAAAAGAAAGGTCTTTATTTGTTGTATTTGTTGCAAAAATAAAAAACCTCAAAACGTAAATGTACAAAAAGTTATACAATATTTGGTTTCCAGGTTAAGGGTAGGTAGGTATCTCACCATAAATATCAAATTAATAGAGGCGTAATGTGTATGGACAATAAGTTGCGAATTTGTTGCAGCGAACAAACAAGAAAAAGTACTAGAAAATAGGTTCAATAATTTATTAGAGTCGATTTTAGTTGGCCTCTCGGACGGCAATATGCCTAAAATACAATGGCGTTTATTTCGTTATTAAAAGTAGATTCAAGCTTAGTTATGGTACTGATCGACAGGTAACGTAACCTAGTTTGGATAAATGTGGCGAAACTGGCGGTGAAACTTATATTTTAGGAGATATTCACTAAAATATAGTAGTATGAGACTGTATTAGAGTAGTGTGACCATGAATTTTCACAATGAAGTGAGACTAAAACTTGATTTTTGGAGTGTTCGATAGCCATATCTTAATTTTTTAGGGCTTGTATAAAATACACTTTACTTTAGCATACTTTATAAAAGTAAAAGGAAGAAATCGGTTAAAAGTTCTTTATTTTAAAATCAACACAAAGGCAAAAAAACAAGTGATAACCATAGTCAACAAGATAAATATAAAATCTTTAACTAACACAATATTATATTTATAAAAGAATTGTCATCGTAACAAAAATATGTATTTTTATTTACAAAATGACATTTATAGTGGCCTATTTTTGTGCCTGGTACAAATTCTATAGCACCAACTAAGAAATAATAATCGCCTCAAAAAACATGATGAAATAGTATTTATAAGAAACGGGAATGTAGCTTTAAGGGAAAGCTTAGGTTATTTTAATACATGTGCCTTCGATGCGGCATTTTATCTAATAGGTCAAACCTGTGTTAGAAGTTCAGCTTTCAAAAGCTTTTTAAGTAAATTAAAAGGAGATTGCGTCATTAATTACACTTTTATGCTTTTGAACGGAGCACATGATATAGGTAGAGCAAATTTACAACTGTAGATCGGAAATAACAAAAACTTTTTTCAAAAATAAAGACTGCAGTTGCAATGTGGCCTATATATTTGAAAACATATTTATTAAATATTTTACAAGTGCTCAATATTTGAAAACTTGTACAAATTGTAATAACCAATTGAAAAGAGACCACGTATTTATTTTAATTAACCTTGACGTTTTAAAGTTTTTTGGAATAACAAGCTTAGAAGAAGCAATTTGTTTTGATGAAAATATTAACACCATGTGTCAAAAATACACACACACAGTTAGAAGGTGAGCTTAAGTTAGGCGAGATCATTACATTTGATTTAAATGGAGCTGCAGACTCAGTTTTACTCACCGAACTGCCGATTACTATTAATATTAAAGACAATTATCATATCTTAGTTGGTGCTATAGAATTTGTACCAGGCACAAAAATAGGCCACTATAAATGTCATTTTGTAAATAAAAATACATATTTTTGTTACGATGACAATTCTTTTATAAATATAATATTGTGTTAGTTAAAGATTTTATATTTATCTTGTTGACTATGGTTATCACTTGATTTTTTGCCTTTGTGTTGATTTTAAAATAAAGAACTTTTAACCGATTTCTTCCTTTTACTTTTATAAAGTATGCTAAAGTAAAGTGTATTTTATACAAGCACTCGCCCTAAAAAAATAAGATATGGCTATCGAACATTCCAAAAATCAAGCTTTAGTCTCACTTCATTGTGAAAATTCGTGGTCACACTACTCTAATACAGTCTCATACTACTATATTTTAGTGAATATCTCCTAAAATATGAGTTTCACCGCCAGTTTCGCCACATTTATCCAAACTAGGTTACGTTACCTGTCGATCAGTACCATAACTAAGCTTGAATCTACTTTTAATAACGAAATAAACGCCATTGTATTTTAGGCATATTGCCGTCCGAGAGGCCAACTAAAATCGACTCTAATAAATTATTGAACCTATTTTCTAGTACTTTTTCTTGTTTGTTCGCTGCAACAAATTAGCAACTAATTGTCCATACACATTACGCCTCTATTAATTTGATATTTATGGTGAGATACCTACCTACCCTTAACCTGGAAACCAAATATTGTATAACTTTTTGTACATTTACGTTTTGAGGTTTTTTATTTTTGCAACAAATACAACAAATAAAGACCTTTCTTTTGATGCGTCATTCGCCAATCTGCATTATTGAGTTTCTGTGAAATCTCAGGCGATGAGTAGGGCAAGTGGCGGTTCTAGCGGCCAACTATTTTTGGTCATAGCATCTTAGTTTTTTTTGCAACAAATTCAGGAAAAGGGGTGTGTATAGTAACAAATTACCACTAATTCCTGACAAAGTTTCATCAAATTTTATGACTTGGCCGCGCGGTTGAAATGGACATATTTGTTTTGGAGTTGTCTGACAACCCGCGATCATGGCGCTTGCAACAGCGTCGAAATATCGGGAACTCAAACAAATAAATAATCCCGGAAGATATCCCGTAAGTGACATTTTAAATTTAATATTAGAGCTGTCAATATTTTCAAACAGATTTAGATGACATAGGCAGCCTAAAAACGGGTGCCCGTTGCTATTGTTGTTTATTTAACTTCATTACGCCGACAACGATTCACCGAATGAATGTCTGACGAAGCAATGTTTTCCCTAATTTAATTTCGCCAAATGATTAGTAGCCACAATGATTGGTTGGCAAAAAATCTTTCACAAATTTTTTTTAGTCTAATTTGGCCAATGAAACAGTGGCCAGCAGAAAAGACGACGTAAAAAAAATTTACAAAATAAAATTAGGGACTTTAATCGTTCGGCGTTTTAACTATTCGGCGAAATGAAAAGTGGCGAAAGGTTTTTGGCCGATAAACCATATTTCGGTATTCTAACAGAGAACCCCTAAAATCACGGCGATGTACAACAAGAAAACTAGTTTGAGAGCTCTAAAAATGCTCCGTCTCTTTCTGCTTTTGCCTGTTAAAAAAGATAGCAATATAATTAGTTATGTTTAGTTGGTGCGCAATAGAATCGACACCACTATATTTAGCATTTATTTATATTTTCTTAAAAGATTACACGCGTTAATCGTAGTTATGACTGTATAGTATTTAGTTGAAGTAGTCTAAACTGTTGTATTTGTAACGCCATAGTCGGAGATGGATGATGAGTTTGTTTTCCTCTCTTTCAAACCCTTAACTCTAGTAGAGATAGCAAATCAGACCTCCCTAGAGCTTTGCATCAATAAAGATATGGATGAACCTAATATTTTAATTATTTCGCAGCTACGGCTCTGTAAGACTTCATAGGACATTAATATGCCAATATTTTTGTTTTAAGTTATAAGTCTACCTTTCTTTTAAAGTATTACTGAAATAATTTGTGCCAATTTAACCGTTCAAGTCTAGGTGTTGTGTATTTTAGTATAATAATGTACCTGCGAATAAAATATCCATCGAACATTTCTTCCAAACTGTGTTTACTTGTATGCAGATTTAAATAATAGTCTTTTAAATACAATATTCTGGATGATTACTTTCTATTTTAATATATTCTCTGATGTTGTGAGGGCGTGAATCTTTACTATTAATTACTTTACAGCTGTTTAAATTACGACAGCGCCCTTATCTAAGTGGGGTAGGTACAATAGGTACATGACTAATTCTTTTTGTTGGGTACGTATCACGATAAACATAACATCACGCATTATTCCCCGAAAGGTTGACAGAGGTGTATGTAGGAACACCCTCATTTCGGGGGCGAGCCTATTGCCATCAACCGGGCAAAAATCCAGACTCCGGGCTGCGACTGAAAAAATCTACACAGAAAAACCCAATAACTGCCCGACCTGGGTATCGAACCCTAAACCTCACGCTCAGCAGTCGTGCTTGCGACCGCTAGATCAACGAGGCATTCTCGATACTGATATAAGAAAGTATCTCTGTTTCTGAAAACGAAAAAAAAAACATGAAATAACTTTCATACTTCACATTGACGTGCGTCATACCTCAGAAACACAAGGACAGAATGTCCCCGTCCAAATACTTCGAAAGCGTGTATCTCATCCATTTAGTTTTCGATTTATTTTTTCAACTATCGTTTTCTACGCCTTTGAAATAATGTTATAAAATTCTTGTGCATTTTTAAAGTAGGTAGTCGTGTAGTCTATAGCTTGTAGTCACGTGGAGCCGGCTCCAAGTCTAAAAAAAGTAGCTGAATTATCATAGCATGCTAAGATGCTTATAACAAAAAGTAAAGATCACGCCTTCAGATGAGCCATAGTTGTATTCTTATGGCAAATTTAGTATTAAGAATAAATAAAATTTAGACTTTGGCCATGGTGACATATCTTTTGAGGCTCAGTCTCTCCCTAGTCTAGTTCAGAATCTAGTCAATTAGGATAATTATATTGTAGCGATCACACATTATTTTTGTGAATATTGTCTGATTAAATTGTTGGTTTTGTCCAAGAAGTGTCTTTTTATTGAACCTTTCTTTTATTATTTGACTTATTCGCGTTTGACCCTACCTGATCCCACGAGCACACGAATCCAAGTAACAGAGATATAGAGGGATTCCCCTATGCGTCTCTGGCTCTCACATACACACGACGGAACACATTAAACTTCTAGGCGCCTTTTATCCAATATAACTTTCCATGAATAATCCACCACCAAATATTCTACATGATCCTAGGGCGGGTATGGCCGGTATGTCAACAATACTGTGAGGAATGAGGAACATGTCGTGAGGAAAGTTTTGAGTATGAATGTGGATTTTAATAAGAGTAGAGGAAGACCAAAGAAACGATGGATGAATAATGTAAAAAATGATATGACTAGAAAGGGTCACCACTGAAATCACGTAGGTAATAGAGATGTATGGATGGAAGAAAAATACATGCTGCGCCGACCCCAAATAAGTTGGGATAAGGGCAGGAATATGAGGATGATGACTGTACCTACTATCGGAAACTACACAAGACAACTCGCTTTATTGCTAAAGAAGAGTCTTGGATTTGGTGGCTTAACGCGTATAGCTATGGACTTTCAGGAACACCATAGTGGTCAATCAGACTGCACAAGCGGGTGCGGGGGCGCCTAGGTCTTGGCGTCTGCGTGTTCACAGTAGTGTCGAACGAGCTAACGTACGACGCGACGCTTCGACGGGTGAATCAAAATGGTTTAGAACCACACGCGCAGTCACATAACAGAAGCTATATCACTGTGAACGATACGGGCGGACTGAGCCATTAGAAACACCCGTGTCCACGCCCGCCTCATGCAGACGCGCGGCTCACGGGAGCACTGTGAATGCGACTGGCGTCTACATACATTTTGATTTACACGCGCCCGCGCTAGCACTCGCGCCCGCCTCCACTCTGAAAGAGTACATAGACTTGCACATCGCTGCTAAGCGTTCTTGGCGAGTCCATGATGTTTTGCTCGATTGCCTCGTCATATTCAATTGCTGCGAAATATGATTTTTAGGGGTCGGTACTACCAAAAAGGTTACGGTGAAACTTCCGGTCTCTATAAGTCACGGTCGTTTTTCTCAGTTACCACGACACTGCGAAAAAATAATAAAAAAGCGAAATCCGCCTTAGTCTCGCGCACGGCCGCGAGTCTGACCCGCACTTGATCGGTTTTTTTAAAGTGGTAACGGCCTGTAACTAGCATTCGAATCAAAGAGGTCGTTGATTGTGTTTAGAAAAGGCATTATAAGTATTTATACAGTTCAGCTACAGTTTCTCTTCATAGCGTTCGATGATTTCTTAAGACTAGGTACTGCTAGATAAGTGTTGCCCACGGCTTTACATAGCTGGGGAACTACGAGACAGTACCAGTAAACTTCGAGGAAGGAAGTAACATAGAGCGGATAATACCTCCTCTAAAATCCCGGAATAATTATGACGTTTTAATCCCGGGATTTACAAATCACGAGTTATTAAGACTTTATTTATAGTTACAAATTTATTTGAAGAATCATAACATTTTTTAGGGTTCCGTACTATGCAAAATGTAAAACGATATACCGTAATAAGTAAAACAAAGCTCTTTAATAAGCGAACAAACTTTAAAAATATCTCGCCCGGGTCGCTTGGATAGTTAAAGCCGCAAGGGGGTTGTTAGAGGCGCTGAATATAAAATGGTTGAAGAATATTTCAAATTAAAGAACATTTTATTTCATTTCTTCACACAAATTTATTAAAAAAAATATTAGATAAACATAATTGAAGCTGTATTATATCGCTCATAATTTTGCACGTAGGTAAACACACAGTGTTCAATCGTTTTGTGCACTAACTGTGATACCATAGACACTAAATAACACTAGACTAAATTGGGAGTATTGACAATCATCTATCAATCTAGCTAGGATAATTTTTCGTAGGTAGTACGACCCGAGTAAACTCGGCGCCCTAGGCACATAATTGAAATGGCGCCCCGTGAAACAAACGTTCCGAGCCCCAGCCTGCTGTTACTATTCTGTGCTGCTGGTCTGCTGGCGCAGACTCGCCCTTCTCGTGCCCTCGCAATGCCGCGCAAGTCGAGCACTCTAGGTCATCGCATAGTTAGCCTATATGGTCGGGCCGGCCCTGGCAGGTACAAAGAAAAAATTGTAGGTACGCTTCATTATACCTATTGGTCGACGTTTGTGAATTAATTAGTAAAAATGACATAGGTACTTCATTATTTCTATATTTTTGAACAGAAAAAGATGTACCGGTAAACTGGGGTGTATTGCAATGCAACTAACGGGGTGAAACACAATAGTTTTGAAAAAATTGTTTATCATAGCGGCATTTACCATTCGGGAATTGGTTTAAAAATGTCATATTTTAAGGTTGGCAACATTGCGTTTTGATTTTGACATTTGTTCAAATTCAAGGATAACCTCACGTGTCGAAGTACGGTGATAAACTTTGCGATTTTCTATTGGAAATTGTTTTCATATTGTTTTTATGATAGATTTTCAATAGCAACAGCTAATGTTATTTTTATATTTCTAAATATTTAATGCAGTTGATTGGATATAAATTACATTTAGGGCCGATTTTTCAATCGTCAGATAAATTTTATCCAAGGAATAAAATATGACGGTTTGACATATTTTCTCAATGATGTTATATAGGACTAGATCAGCAGTGTACAGCACCAACGCATTACTACTTCGTATATGTCCGCAGGCATACCTGACTTCAGTTGTCAGCTTGACGTCAAGTGAGTGATTGCTTAGCGATAAAAATATTAAAATGGTGAAATGTGCAGTTAAAATTTGCATGTCACGATCTGAAAAGATGAATAAAGCACTTGGTGCTAATTTTTCTTATGATTATCCAAAAAAAACATTACGAGACCAAATAAATTTATCAAACATTGTTTTTGCCGTCAGTGTTACCAGTAAAAACGATTTTGATTTTGCCAGACTGTTGGGAGTTTAGTGAATGACCAATGTATGTTCCTTTTAAGTCTAAATTATTGAAATATAATTAATAAAAAATAAATATTATATTTTATGATGACGCATTTTTTTTTCTTCCTTAATGTACGTAATTCGACCTTTCATAGTAATTGATTTAATTAACACCTTCATTCATTCTGGGGAAATTATGTAGATCATTGGCAACTCTGGCCGTTTTTCCGATAACAATGTCTTGTCTCATTCCAACATAATTAGTTTGACGGAAGAAGAAATGAGACAAATTTTTATATAGTATTTTGACATATTGACATAATTTATGTATCCGTTTCAAAGCTACCACTTTAAACTTGTAAGTGGCTACGTTTTTCTGAATTTGGTATAAGGACGCTGCTCCTCTAGTATTATATAAGCTCATTGTATTTTCTATAGAAAAGTTGTCAAAACATCAAACTTATTCCCCAGATAAAAGTTATCTGACGATTGAAAAAATAAATCAGCCCTTAGAAGAATGTTTTCAAAAAAAATTATTAAATGTTGTGCCTTTCACCCCTATGTCGTTGCTAATGACCCCCTTAAGTATAATTTGCAACACGATATATTTTGTTTAATAGACCATAAGGTTTCAAATTATCTCCTTCTGAGGTGACTAACAACTAAAGAGGAACCCATGACTCACGTATCGTATCACGTACCTACTTATACGTAACTTCAGTTTAAGTAAAAACTACGAAATAAAAATAATATGACAATTTCAATCTCGAACCGTGTTGCAAATCACCCCGGATTACGGTATCTAAAACACAATTTTAACCAACCAGACGAAATACATAGGTATCCCAAAGTAGCCGAGTAGTGTCTTCGGATGTGACCAGTTTACCACAACAGTGTTACGTTTAAATACCTAGTCCAAGAAGAACTTATTCATAAATATAAATGTAAGGATTGCTTTCAACTAAAGCTATGTCTTTTTCCAACTGCTGCAGTTCTTGCTCCATTTTACTCTTTCGAAGGATCTTGGGTATGGTATCCGTAAGCATCGGCAGTTGAAGGAAATTCTTCTGCATTAGTGACCAATTGTACTTGAGATCCTGTGAAAGTATTTAAATAGAAGATTTGTCATAACATTTAGAAGCCTATAGTATGAGTCCGAGGTACCCGAAACATTTTAACCATCAATTCCGATGTCTAATTGGAGAAGAAAAGCCAGGATATAGTTTTTCAAATAACAAAACAACAAATAATTCGACAGTATTCATTATTTATGGAAATTCATGAGTCGAAAAATCTCTAGGATAACAAGCCCTATAAACAGTATGAACACGGCGCGGCGTTGTGACTTTGTCATAACTTGGTCATATGGTCATACCACATCCCACTTGCCGTATCTATGTCATGATTTGTCGAAGAGGTTCGTGAAATGAAAATTTTTTTATCCACTCACGATAATTTAAACTTTGCCAGCTCGACCTAAGGTATTGTTTATGAGGATGTACTAAAGTTAATTGATTTATTTTGTTCCGAAAAACAAAATAGTTAAATTGACTGTATTGGATTTTTGTGTGTTGATATGACATTATTGACTCTTTATTAGTACCATCAGAAAACCGTGCTTAAATTCTTTCGGGTACCTCAGGCCCAGGTGTATAGCATTTGAAAAACAACTTACGTCGAGCAATTTTTTATGATCTTCGGCACTGATGAGCTTGCAGAGGCTTTCCTTGTTTTCCTCCGCCTGTCTAATCTTTTCTATGGCCTTCTGGATCCTCCTGTTTCTCTTCACCAGGTACGCTGGCATCTGACCGAAGTCTGGCCTGAGGCAATATTCAGGAACCTCGCCGGAACCTTTGATCTTCTTTATGTGACCGTCTCTCGTGTCTACCAGCCTGGAGAGGGTGAGCCAAGTTATTATTTTATGGTACAAGTAGTACAACAGAGTCGTGTAAAATCAAAGGTGGTTTACTGATTCTGCCATAATGGAAGATTGCTATCATTGGAACTAAATCGAGATTTTGTGTCGATTTAGCAAATAATATAATACTTAGCAGTTTATTTTGAATGTTTTTGAATTTTCTGCATCGTTAACTCAAAAGTTCCAAAAAGTTAGATTGCCACCTTTGCTTCTACACGACTCAACTCATAATAAGGTGACAGTCGTTTTGAGGGGAAAGGAGTTCCAAAATATATTCAGATGTTGGAACCAATCCATGTGTTGGGCTGAAAATTCCCGCCCGGACTCTTCCCTTACCCTTGAATAATTAACCACCTTTTTTTGTCATGGGGAATATCCTCATGGATTCCCTTCGCCCGGGGAAGGCGAAGGGTTATGCCTGTCTCTTACCGGCTAAAAACCCACGGTGTTCTTTCTCCTGATCCTTGGCCGGGGTCACGGGATTCGCAGCTGCATGCACCGCAACCCCGACAGGCCTCGGTCTGCCAGCCCCTGACGGACTTCTCCTTCTGTGGGGCCTTGCCCCACGTCCTCCTGAGAGGCGCGCACGGAACACATGCGCGCCGCCTTCTCGGGCCTGTTACTGGTCGGGCGACGAGTCCCCTAACCCGTCGCCCGCAGAATAATTAACCACCTACGTACCTACGTATTTATTTGCAATAGAGTAATACCAAAGTACCAACTATTAGGTACACTAGTAGTAGTGTAAAAAATAGTTTACCTTGGCTCCACAGGCTTTCCTTTCGTCTTGATAGCCTTCTTTATGTTAACAACTCTGAAGTTAACTACTGGCTTCTCTGGCTTCTTTCCAGGCGGCGGACGTTTTGGAACTGGCGGAAGATTACCGGATACAAAGCATTTATGCTCAGACTTCTTGAGAGGTTGACCAATTCCTTGGCCCTTTTTAAGGAACTGATCAGGAGCTTTGAGTGGTGTTTCAGCGTAACCAAATGTGCGACGAAGTGCCGGTCTTTTGGTTTCTCTCAATTCTTTTTCCAGTTTAGATTCGTATCTGTAATAAAGAATCGATTTAAGTAGACTATTTTTCCTTTCTGTTCTGGTTGCAGTCACCATTGAATTTAATCGGCTGACTTATAACTATTTTAAGGTCTTTAATTTAGGTCAAGTTAACTTACAACTATAGGAAGAATGAAAATATACACGATAAAACAAAATATTCACTAGCCTTCTCCTATTTTTATAAAAGGTAGAGAACAAAACAAACATAATTATGACCATGAATATATAATTAAATAGGTATTTATTTTCTGAAGCCTCCTCCCACGCAAATACTGAAAATTGGGTGAGTTTCGGTATATGTTTCTGAAAAATCAAGGGTTTTTCGAAATAAACACATTACCTACCAATATTTAGCAGACTGAATTTTAAAAAGTGGAGAAAAAGAACCTGCTAGGTGCAAATCGGACTCGCGCACGAAGGGTTCCGTACCATTATCTGTAAAAACGGCAAGAAAATCATGTCTGTTGTATGGGAGCCCTATTTATTTTATTCTGTTGTATTTGTTGTTATAGCGGTAACAGAAATACATGATCTGTGAAAATTTCAACGGTCTAACTATCACAGTTCATGAGGTACAGCCTGGTGACAGACGGACGGACGGACAGCGGAGTCTTAGTAATAGGGTCCCGTTTTATCCTTTGGGTACGGAAGCCTAAAAATAAGAAAATATTTAGAATATGCATACGAAAAATAAAAAAGTTTTCGTTTTTTTTTTTCATATACAGAACGGTAATTTGAGATGAGTTCTGACCGCCAAGCGAACATCGCTGAGCGAGTATTATCTTTGATAGCTCTTGTCGCTCAGCTACAAACTACTGGAGCGAGTCCTCGCCGGCAGTGTAAACAGTCAGCGATCAACTATTAATATGCATCTCTTTTGTTTACCCATGTAAACGTACAATAAATATACTCTCCATAGAGTATATTTATTGTACGTTTCTTGAGCGAGAAAATAGCCGATAGTTAGTCGCTTCCTCACCGGTGGTGGGACAACTGCCAAAGATATTGAATAATAAAATATTGGTACAGTCACGAAAAAAATGAGCAGTTCTCACTTAACTTCTTTAGGATGCCAATCGCTCAATTTCCTTAAAAGGATCAAATACTCTTGGGATCCATGAGGTTAGAGTACTATAAACGTCAGAAATCGCGAAAAACTAAATTAATAGGAAAGAAGAAACCAAAAAAAAAAATGTTTTCAATAACTGTGAATACAGTTCGAATTATTTTCATTTGTCTTCTAAGAACGTTTTCCTGCAGCTACAATGGTTATGGTAGCTGCCCTTCATGCCATATCTCAAATTACCACCCTGTATGTTGCTTGACAGATGAAACCCTAATAGCGTAAAAATAAGATTGGTTTTCCATCTGTCATTAAACTGCCGGACATAATCGTAAGTAGACTCGAGTCGCTTGATAGCAGAAATATGCGGTCAAATAGATCCCTTCACGGTCACAATGATTTGGATTGACTTAACTTGAAGATAAAGGTACCTACACTGTGTATGCGCGGGCCGTCCGAATATCGTCATGTTTACCTACTTATGCTTTCTACAAATGCGTCCTCAAATTCTAAAAATAGCCAATTTTAATTCAAACAAGGCATTACAGGGCAGTGGCTAGGCGCGGGGGTGCACTAAATATTGTTTACGCCCATAGCAAAATAAGAAATGTTACTGTCACAGAATTTTAAGTCTCGCCACTGCCATACGTTTCGTAGTTGCGTCTTGGACGTCGCATAAGACCGAGAGTCACGACATACTTACAGGTAGATATAAGTAGGTACCCTTGTGAGAATATGACAGATGAACAGTGATTTGGTAGGTAAGTACCTACCCTTGTGAGAATATGACAGATGAACAGTGATTTGGCTGGAAACCCTTCAGTTCTCGCCAATAACTGTCCGGTAAGAAGCGGCACAGTAGATTAAGGGTGCCTTTCCACCAGAGATGTGCTATGCAACGTTGCTATGGATGCGTTTGATATCCACCAATCATATTCAGTGGTCCACGTAGCATAGCACTGGTGGAAACTGATTCAACTAAGCTACGTTTTTTATATGGAAGGATGTATGATGTGGATGCGTGCTATGGATGCGCGGTATGGATGCGTGCTATGGATAGTCGCGAGTGGTGTAGCTATGTGCAGAGCACTGCGCCGCCGCTCCCCGTGCCTTTCTTATTGTAGCTACGTCGCATAGCTCGAGCTGCGCATCTTCCTCGCACAGCTACCTTGCGGCGGCGCCTTTTCATAGCATATCTTAAGGAAACCTTCTTTCCTGTGTTGAGTAATGTTTTAGGTATAGTTCGTCAGACGTCAGCATATTATCATCTTTATGACTCAGTAGTTTTTGTTCACTTACTTATTTTGAATGAAAAATATTTGGTAGGTACCTACTTCAATAATAATGCTAGCAAAGACTTAATTATTTTGTTCTATTTCAGATTTTGCATGCCTGTATGAATTTAACAACAAATGAAATGTTCAATTACCAAAGATATCCATATTTGAGAGATAAACGAGGTCGTTATCAAAATCTATTTTCCCGAGGACCTATAATGAACTTGATAGAATTCTTCGTATGTTTGCCCGACAAGTGCGACGAGCAAGATATTTTTCACGAAGAGAACATATGATGCGAGGCGCAATGACAACACGACCTTACAAGAAAAAGGTCTCATGAGATTCTCCAGAAATAAAAGATCTCTTAATAAATTATATTTTTGCTAAGCAATTAAGTAGCTTCAAATATTAATCGCTCCGCTATATAGCTTAGCATCAGTGGAAACGATCACATAGTTTCGTAGCTTGGCTTTAACATTCTCGCAACATAGCTGCATAGCACATCTCTGGTGGAAAGGCACCCTTATAAGCTAAAGCAGTACCGTACAGTACAGCGAGGGTTCGCTTGAATTGAAACACACAGAAACGCACTGTATACTGAGTAGTTTTTCGTTTTTGTATGTGACTGTACCCCGAATAATGTCTTGTTGCAGGTGTGCGTTCGCGCAGCGGAATGTTGTTGAATTTAAAGATTATACCTATGCAGATATTTAGTGTATGACGTCGTATAATTGTGTATGGTAAAAAAAAATTTGTGCACGCAGCCATTGTGGAGAAATTCACCAAAAACTGATTCCGCTGGGCGAACGTTGTCCTGGCGGAACTTTTTTTAATCCATAGACTTTAGAAGAAAGGAGATGTGTCCAAAAATTAGTGTGTATTTGTGTGTAAATGTGTATGTATGAATAAAATTAGTGCATGCATAAACTTCGGAGAAATTCAAGTTTCCGCTACGCGAACGTTTGGCCATTAGCTAGTTTTCATATAAAGCGCTTACGTAGAGAGCTGTAGATTTTTACATACGTTGTTTTGAATTTGTTTATATTTGTTTAAAAAACAGATTTAGAAAAAATCGTAGGGCTTAAAAGATAAAAATATAAACGTAAAATACGCTTATTAGGTCTTAGTTCTTAAAGTATGCACTTTGGGGTCTAGATTTTCACGTTTATACAAACCTTGTAAGTGTCTGCAACATGTTGCCAAGTATCAATGATGTTCAGTTAGTAATTAAAGAGTTATAGGACAATTTACCATGAATAGATCACTGTTTACAAAGCAGTCAAATATCACGACGTTCTAAAGGAATTGCATGGTAAAATGTATGCCAATAATTAGTGTATTCATTCAACTATTCACATGCAAAATTTCATGTCATTAAATTCAGTAATTAAAGAAAACCAATTATAATACTGACGAAGCATTGAAAACCTACATAACCCGACCAAGTTCGGATAGGTACAAAAAAGCGGCCGTGCAATATATTTAGGTAACATCCCAAAATTTACAGTATAATACCGGTATGGAATTGGTATAGGTGATAACACAATTGTTGTTATTTATAGGTCATTTATTTTTGTACACCTACTTTTTTAAATGTATTTGACTATGACAGAAAGTAGGTACTATTTACGTAGGTACTTTATTTAAGTATGCGCTTGAGACTTGAGATATAATCTAGATATATTATTTAAGACAAATAAAATTCATACAGCTAATTTCTATTGAAGATTTCACGGATCAGGATTCTAACTATAGACCCCTTAGGGAAATTAAATAATTACCACAAGTTTTAGTTTATAAGCACTTTTTTAATGTTGATCAAATCTAAACAACTGAATAGTCTAGTTATGTGATGTGATTTTAATTTTTATTGAAGCTCCAAATATTATACTTACCCTTATATTCATAACCGTTTATTAAACCTATTTTAGTTAACTTTCGTGAGACACATTCGTATTTATGATTATTTAACAGTTCGTCTCGCGACCTCGCCGCGTGTTCAGCTCATGATTAAGGGCTCCGTTTGGGTCCGAAACTAGTCGGGCAATCCCGAAAAATGCACGTGAGTAAACCGTAAATAATCATAAATATTTTAGTTAAAACACATTTAAGTCTATTGTTGTCGTTGCAAGCGTTTGTTAACGTTATTATAATTACATAATTAAGTATTATATGTAATTAAAAATATTTTTGTATACGGATAATTAAAAAGAGAAGTACTTGTTAATTGAAGATTTATTTTTATCGTAGATAGTGGTGTTATTATTAAAAAAATATTTTTCATTCAAGAAATGCAATTGTTTTATTTTTTCCTAACGCTTGTGTACGTAACTGTACCATATTAATAAATACTATATTGGAAAGTTAAGAACGTTTCTTAGATATATGGCACGGCCGCTTTTTTGTAGCCATCCGAACTTGGTCGGGTTATGTAGGTTTTCGATGCTTCGTCAGTATTATAATTGTTTTTCTTTAATTACTGAATTTAATGACATGAAATTTTGCATGTGAATAGTTGAATGAATACACTAATTATTGGCATACATTTTACCATGCAATTCCTTTAGAACGTCGTGATATTTGACTGCTTTGTAAACAGTGATCTATTCATGGTAAATTGTCCTATAACTCTTTAATTACTAACTGAACATCATTGATACTTGGCAACATGTTGCAGACACTTACAAGGTTTGTATAAACGTGAAAATCTAGACCCCAAAGTGCATACTTTAAGAACTAAGACCTAATAAGCGTATTTTACGTTTATATTTTTATCTTTTAAGCCCTACGATTTTTTCTAAATCTGTTTTTTAAACAAATATAAACAAATTCAAAACAACGTATGTAAAAATCTACAGCTCTCTACGTAAGCGCTTTATATGAAAACTAGCTAATGGCCAAACGTTCGCGTAGCGGAAACTTGAATTTCTCCGAAGTTTATGCATGCACTAATTTTATTCATACATACACATTTACACACAAATACACACTAATTTTTGGACACATCTCCTTTCTTCTAAAGTCTATGGATTAAAAAAAGTTCCGCCAGGACAACGTTCGCCCAGCGGAATCAGTTTTTGGTGAATTTCTCCACAATGGCTGCGTGCACAAATTTTTTTTTACCATACACAATTATACGACGTCATACACTAAATATCTGCATAGTTAAAATCTTTAAATTCAACAACATTCCGCTGCGCGAACGCACACTGTTGCAGTGCGTGTCTGTGCGAGTGTGTCAATTCGGACGGTTTTAAAAAAACAGCTGTTCTCTACATTTATGTTCGCATAACTCGTCAAAATGTAGGGAACAGCAGTTTTTTTCGCGATTTCTGTTTTTGTCCCGTAGTTAAAGTTGTTCATAATGAGCACAGTTATTTATGTATGACCTTTTATATAATCTGTGGAAGCGGTCCGCAAGGACCAATAGAATAAATAAAGTATAGTACCAGAGTACCTATAGGACCAACACCAACAAGCAGTCCAATCCAATACAAAAAAATATGGACGTAAAGACTGCGAGAATCTTAGTAGAGGAGACCGTAGGTATTCTTTGGGTTTGGAAGCCTAATTTAAAACCCATATTTTCCGCAAAAATACATTCGTGAAGAGAGATTTTACATACCTAGGAGTTTTAGGCGGCTCTGGAGGTGGTTTATCTAAAATAGTATAAATGACTTCATCGTGATTTGTTATTTCAACCAACGACATTTCTAAGGGCTGCAAAAACGAATATGAGCCTAAAAATTATAATATAAAATAATAAAAAACTGATAACGAGTTCTGTGATGTCGGTCGCTATGGAAACCAGACTCACAGAACAATAATACCATAAACCATGGCCATAAACCAGTAACAATCAATATTCAATAGTAATCACAGAATAAAGCCGGGCGCTCATTGTTTTTTTTTGTCACGGTGACATTTTGTTACCTGACTTAGGCCGTGGCCCCATGTCTACGGTGCGGCGCCGTCCGCCGTGAAACGGCGCGGCGCGGCGCCGCGCCGCAGCACGGTGCCGTGTACGGCGCCGTGGACGGCGACACGGCGCCGTGTACGGCGCCGTGGAGGTTGCACCGTACGTCCGTGGCTGGCGTGAATATGACAAGTCTAAAATTGCAATATTTCAGGGCGGCCATTTTAAAGCTTTGACCTCTTCTGGTAAATCGGTAAATTACTTTAACGTATGTATTTTAGTTGTTTTAAAATATACAGGATGTTAACGAATTCGTGTAATTCCTTAAAACCATATGATCTGCTACTGGTGTAGATTTTCCCGGCATGGAAATAAGGCAGATTTAAAAAATCTAAACCACAGGATTCAGTAAAATACCTACAAATATAAATGACATCAACATCAAAATCCAAGATGGCGGCTGTGAAATTTTACAAGATATGCATCATTGGTGTCGTTTCCGTGGTTTTCGGGGGTGCTGATGACGAAAATGAGGTCAACGTCAAAATCCAAGATGGCGGCTGTGAAATTTTACAAGATATGCATCATGGGTGTCGTGTACTCGTGTCCATGGTTTTCGGGGGCGATGATGACGGAAATGAGGTCGAAATCAAAATCCAAGATGGCGGCTGTGAAATTTTACAAGATATGCATCAATGGTGACGTGTCCATGGTTTTCGGGGGCGATGATGACGAAAATGAGGTCGAAATCAAAATCCAAGATGGGGACTGTGAAATTTTACAAAATATGCGTTATGGGTGTCGTGTCCATGGTTTCCGAGGTGCTGATGACGAAAACTGACCTCATTTTCGTCATCAGCACCCCCGAAAACCACGGAAACGACACCAATAATGCATATTTTGTAAAATTTCACAGCTGCCATCCTGGATTTTGACTTCGACCTCCGTTTCATCATCAGCACCCCCGAAAACCATGGACACGACACCCATGACGCATATTTTGCAAAATTTCACAGCCGCCATCTTGGATTTTGATTTCGACCTCATTTTCGTCCTCAGCACCCCTGAAAACCACGGAAACGACACCAATGATGCATATCTTGTAAAATTTCACAGCCGCCATCTTGGATTTTGATTTGGACCTCATTTCCGTCATCATCGCCCCCGAAAACCATGGACACGACACTCATGATGCACATCTTGTAAAATTTCACAGCCGCCATCTTGGATTTTGATTTCGACCTCATTTCCGTCATCATCGGCCCCGAAAACCATGGACACGAGTACACGACACCCATGATGCATATCTTGTAAAAATTCACAGCCGCCATCTTGGATTTTGACGTTGTCCTCATTTTCGTCATCAGCACCCCCGAAAACCACGGAAACGACACCAATGATGCATATCTTGTAAAATTTCACAGCCGCCATCTTGGATTTTGATTCTGACGTCATTTACATTTGTATTTTACTGAATCCTGTGGTTTAGATTCGATCACTTAGCCATAGGTACAGCATGAAAAAAAAAGTATATTTTTTAAATCTGCCTTATTTCCATGCCGGAAAAATCTACACCAGTAGCAGATCATATGGTTTTAAGGAATTACACGAATTCGTTAACATCCTGTATATTTTAAAACAACTAAAATACATACGTTAAAGTAATTTACCGATTTACCAGAAGAGGTTAAAACTTCAAAATGGTCGCCCTGAAAAATTGCAATTTTAGACATGTCACATTTACGCCAGCCACGGAACTAACATGCGGTGCACCGTACACGGCGCCGTGTCACCGCGCACGGCGCCGTACGCGGCGCCGTGTCGCCGTCCATGGCAACGTGCGCGGCGCCGTGCCGCGGCGCGGCGCCGCGTGTTTTCACGGCGGACGGCGCCGTACCGTAGACATGGGGCCACGGCCTTAGGTAACAAAAAGTCACCGTGACACAAAAGATCATAATGAGCGCCCGGCCTAATATTAGTAATATTATATTACTTATTAAACAGGTAAGGTCGGTAGAATAGCTCCTATTTTAATGTACCTATGTTTAATTTATCAATGGCGTGCTATGTTCACATATTATCTTATTTATTTATAAGGCGACTTTCTATAATATTGAAGGCGTGCAACTTCTGTACACATTTATTTTGTCCTTTTATGCAAACGTCAAATCGGACATTGTCTATCATCGGCATTACCTAGTCACCAATGTTTACCAACCCTACTCCAATGACGTATTATAAATAGACGCGTCATGCATCAACATCACGGCACTCAAAATCAGCGTAAATACTATCGGTAGCTGGATAGCTACATAAACGTACGAAGAAGGAAAGAAAATTAAATGTCATCTACGGAATTCCTGTTGTTAGAGAGAGATAAATATATGTCTTAGGTTACGTTATCATTCTTTGGTGCATGCTCATTGGTCGAGCGTGTACAAAAAGAGGCATGTGGGGAAAAATTGACACTCAATTTTCTCGTGTTGGTATAGGTAGGTAGTAGATTTTTGGGTAAAATAATTCTCTATCCTTAAAATTATGAATGCAATATTTCGCAACAGTAATTATAGTTATTTAATTAATAAAACAAAATGTAACACAAAAATCTTTATTTATATAATCAAAGAAATCAAGTAAGAATCTCTTAAGTAAATGTCTGTGATGACCTCTAGATGAGATAGGTACGATTGGAGTATGATTCGAATACGATTCGAGTATTGGTCTATTATATTGATCATTAGGTTTAATCAATCATTATTATATTCAAATAATATAATTAATCGAAATAAAAACAATGTAGGTTTTTATAAACACTGATGCTAAGTTGCCGATTTTCCTCGCCAGCCGCCATTATGCTGCATCGAAAAAAATTAAATTAAATAAATATTTTTTCTTTATATTTACCCCTGAAATGACACTTTATTATATTTTACAGTTGCAGTATAATTATTACATTTTCTATACACACAGGACGGCATTTTTTTTTGCTAATAGAGAAAGTTATTACACAGAAGTTATTTCAATTTCACGTACGGCCGCGGCAACGGTTGCTACGCGACTAAATGGATGTCAGGCAATTACCTTGCATTCATCTAGCCACTACAGAGCGCGGGCAACGTATCTATAGTAGTTTATATTATCATTGCCCTACTCTAGATTCTTTCTGTAATAGAATCAAATTGTCTTTTTTACGAAAACTATGGTTTAATAGTTATTGTATTGCCTTAGTAATTGCCCTAAGCGTGAAATAAAGTATAGCTTGGATCAAAGAAGCTTTAATTTTCTTTAGAAATAAGTACAAATCAATTATCGGCCGTTTTCAATAACCTATCTATCAGTGGTTTGTCCCGTTTGCCCTACTAGCTGCAGGCTGCAGATAGAAAGATATTACTTCCGAAGAGCCTTTTGATTATCCCTACTTATATCGCACTTTCATAAATACGAAAGTAACTCTGTCTGTCTGTAACGCTTTCACGCCAAAACCGCTGAACCGAATTTGATGAAACTTAGTACAGAGATATTAGGTACTGTGGGAAAGTCTGGAACTCGAAGAAGGACATAGGCTACATCCCGACAACCGCGAAATATCTACGCGATAAACAACACCCACCCGGGCGAAACTGCCGGCGATCTCTAGTTTAAAATAATCAAAGATATAAAATTTGTCTATGCTGTAACTTTAGAGCTTATACCTATAGGTTTATGCTCTAAGGCCCGTATTAATAAACGTTCCTCAACTACATACTCAAGTACATTATCATTTGATACGTCATTATTACGATGTCAGCATCTCAAGATCATTGCTAATATATAAACACACCTCAAGGCGCTGTACTTGATGGCCTGGATTGACCGAAGTTTAGTTAACATTCATCACATTTCGTTATTCCTATGTCGTAAGACTTATTGAAATACTTGTATTTTGTTAAAACTTTAAAGTTAAATTATTTCACACGTTTCCCCTCCAGAGGGCGGGGGCGGTCAAAATCAAAATCCAAGATGGCGGCTGTAAAATTTTACAAAATATGCGTCATGGGTATCGTGTCCATGGTTTTCGGGGGTGCTGATTTCGAAAATAAGGTCAAAATGAAAATCCAAGATGGCGGCTGCGAAATTTTACAAAATATGCGTCATGGGTGTCATGTCCGTGGTTTTAGGGGGCGCTGATGTCGAAAATGAGTTCAAAGTCAAAATCCAAGATGGCGACTGCGAGATTTTACAAAATATACGTCATGGGTATCTTTTCCGTGGTTTTCGGGGGTGCTGATTTCGAAAATAAAGTCAAAGTGAAAATCCAAGATGGCGGCTGCGAAATTTTACAAAATATGCGTCATGGGTATCGTGTCCATGGTTTTCGGGGGTACTGATGCCGAAAATGAGGTCGAAGTCAAAATCCAAGATGGCGGCTGTGACATTTTACTAAATATGCGTCATTGGTGTCGTTTCCATGGTTGTAAAATTACACCGTTGACACCCATGACACATATTTAGTAAAATGTGACAGCCGCCATCTTGGATTTTGACTATGGCCTCATTTTCGAAATCAGCACCCCCGAAAACCATGGAAAAGATACCCATGACGCATATTTTGTAAAATCTCGCAGTCGCCATCTTGGATTTTGACTTTGACCTTATTTTCGAAATCAGCACCCCCGAAAACCACGGAAAAGATACCCATGACGTATATTTTGTAAAATCTCGCAGTCGCCATCTTGGATTTTAACTTTGACCTTATTTTCGAAATCAGCACCCCCGAAAACCATGGAAAAGATACCCATGACGCATATTTTGTAAAATCTCGCAGTCGCCATCTTGGATTTTGACTTTGACCTTATTTTCGAAATCAGCACCCCCGAAAACCACGGAAAAGATACTCATGACGTATATTTTGTAAAATCTCGCAGTCGCCATCTTGGATTTTGACTTTGACCTTATTTTCGAAATCAGCACCCCCGAAAACCATGGAAAAGATACCCATGACGCATATTTTGTAAAATCTCGCAGTCGCCATCTTGGATTTTGACTTTGATCTCATTTTCGACATCATCGCCCCCTAAAACCACGGACATGACACCCATAACGCATATTTTGTAAAATTTCACAGCCGCCATCTTTGGATTTTGATTTTGACCGCCCGAAAATGTCGTCATAGTACTCCATTTCATCGTAATAATTAATTTAACCCAAAATATTTTCAAACTCCATGTTTCGCGCAACTAATCACGACCTCAAGTCACGGACTGCCTACACTCAGATTTAAGCATCTCGATTACCCCCATCTATTGATACTTAAGTGGTGAGTTTCGTTTATTAATCAGTCCATCACTCGTTTATCCATCACGTTTATTAATACGTAGTCCATCACGTTTATTAATACGGGCCTTAGATAAGTTAGCTTTACTTGTAGTCTGTTTGACAATGTAATGTGTTCATTTTATATTGTTGATACTGTTTATGATTATAATGCATTTTTAAATCAATCCGTATTGTTTTAATTAAATTTCGTTATGTACTATTTTTTTTCTAGAATTCAGGGCAAAATATCTAAGGCAAAATACGATCGTTTCGAGTTTTCGAATCCAAGGAACAATTTCCTTCAAAATAAAGTGCCTGCAACACTGCTTACAAAATCAGCTGTCTTTGTATAATTAACAATGACAACACTTTTTCAAGATGTCAAGTTTACGTCAAAACAAATATGTCTCTATCTCGCGTACATACATAATCGTTGATTATTTTTAGATTTCTTTTCCCTGTTCTTTGTAGATGTAATAATCGGTTTTGTGTTAAATTTTACATATGCGTAACTAATAGATACGATGTTGATTAAAGGTTTTCGGGGGGTGCGTAGGTATAATGCGTATAAATCTATAGGTGTAGTGTCGAGGGAGTTTTCAAGCCGAATAGATGCATTAGACCATGAAGAACAGCTTGAGGGGTGTTTGTCGGCGCTGCCGCCGAAAGCTAAGGTGGTGATATGTGGAGGAGGCATGATGGGGGCAGCCGTGGCATACCATCTAGCTCGCCGTGGGTGGGGCGACAAAACCATCGTCGTAGAGAAGGAAAAGTAAGTATGTTCATATAACTCTACGTTTCAGACCGGTACTTCGGAGGAACTGTTGCGTTTTATGTCAGAAGTGAGCTCAGATTCTGCTGATTTAAATTGAACTTGATTTTTGAAATATATTCATATAATATGGATTTGATAAACTGAGAAAACTGCAATGATTACTTCATCTCAACTCAGGCTATCATATTCCACTGCTGAACATAGGGATCTCTCAAATTGCGCTACACCACTTGCTTCTCAACCTTTTGCATTCAGTCCACTGCAGTTAACGTCTTTAAGGCTCCTACACACAATGCTGCTGGCTTATTGCCGCGCCGGTGTAAGTCAGTAGGCGTTATACCTGGCGGCCTGGTTAAACACCCGCCAGCAAGCCCGGGCGGCAGTGCCAGCATATTGTGTGTAGGGAGCCTTTAGGTTGTTGGTCCATTAGCATAAGCTAATAGTATGGGGGTCTATAATATTATTTTAAATAACATATTATTATAATAAAATGAATGTCAGTGGAAACGCCAGTAGACGATGGTCTAGAAGGATATAAGTCAATGTTATTGGTGATGTTCTTTAAATAGGAGAAGTGCGTAGTACTACAGTCTACCTATATCTTACTCCTTACAGTCGGTCAATGTAAAACATTGTCACAGAGCAATCTTGCGGGGGGCTGCGGGGTGAAGGGGCGGAGGTTATGTCCTGAGTAGCCATACTGCATACCTGGGACATTATCTCCGCCCCTACATAATTTTGACATTTCATAGGACCTGTCAAATGTATGGGTGTTGACCCACTGTATGTAATAAGTAGGTACACTGTGGTAGTACTCTGAACTGATATGTGTGTATGACAATATGTATGGAGTGGACAAAGTGAAAAGAGTATTTAAGGATCATAGCATGTGGCATTCTACAGTTTCGGCCTACCCACATGGGAAAAAGGCGTGTGTTTACGCATGTATAACTTAGATCTCCATTTTTTTATTACAAACTGAGGACACTATAGTAAGATGAGCTATCTTTCTCCTCTTTTTTACAAATAGTGCTAGCTCCAACTCTATTAAGCCATCAATTCGGATGCTGCTAGTTCTGTTCTAGTGTCTATCAGCACACAGAAGGCATTTGGCCTTTTGTGTGCTGTAAAATGTTCATATGCTGAAAAAAAAACATGAGTGTATAAAAGGATGGAAGAAAGAAAACATATTCTGACAAATTAAGTGATACTAGCTGTCCAAGACGACTAGACGATTGTCAAATACACTTGGGAGCAAATAAATCGAGCCACTCCTTTTTTCCATGTGTCCTTATTGTGTTTCCATGTGTTATTAGTTATGGTT
This sequence comes from Amphipyra tragopoginis, assembly GCA_905220435.1. Classification (NCBI taxonomy): domain Eukaryota; kingdom Metazoa; phylum Arthropoda; class Insecta; order Lepidoptera; family Noctuidae; genus Amphipyra; species Amphipyra tragopoginis. The sequence goes on along the minus strand of HG991991.1, from coordinate 6,019,109 downwards.
TCATGAATTATATAATTCTATAAAATACTTATTTCATTTGAAAGTTTATTAAATAATCTTTAAAATCAGGGTAAATTATTGAATAATATCCATTTTGAATAAAAATTTATTGGTTCATAAAGAAAAACAGTAATTTTGATAGAAAATTGGGTAAGGTTAAAACAGTCCAGAAAAAACAAAAATATTGTAACAATCACCCTATAATATGGGTATAATTAACAAAAACACCCAATTTAATCTTTTCTTATTGGAGGACAATCAAAATGACATAAGCAAATTAAATGTGATAATTTTATCCTACCCTTTAATTTTTAATTTTAAATGAAAAATTTACAAAAAAACTACCCTCATTGTAAAGGTTATCAAATAACTTTCTACGCGATACCTATATGTTTAGAATTGATCTGTTACATGATAATAAAATTAATAACCAGTATACGTGAAAAATAGAAGTGGCTCGATTTATTTGCTCCCAAGTGCATGACGTCATTCACAATTTTTTCACTAGACACCACTAACAAGTACGATGAACAGACGAATGCGGTACAGACGCGATAAGCAAGTGGGAAGGCCGCACTCCACCTACCGCCTACTTGGCTTAGGTAGTACTAACAAAATACAGCAACAGAAGAAATATTGCTTTTATCTATCTACTAGCTGTACCCGCATGCGTTGCAATGCACTTTTTCCTACTTACTACCTACCTACTACCTACCTACTACCTACCTACTACCTACCTACTACCTACCTACTACCTACCTACTACCTACCTACTACCTACCTACTACCTACCTACTACCTACCTACTACCTACCTACTACCTACCTACTACCTACCTACTACCTACCTACTACCTACCTACTACCTACCTACTACCTACCTACTACCTACCTACTACCTACCTACTACCTACCTACTACCTACCTACTACCTACCTACTACCTACCTACTACCTACCTACTACCTACCTACTACCTACCTACTACCTACCTACTACCTACCTACTACCTACCTACTACCTACCTACTACCTACCTACTACCTACCTACTACCTACCTACTACCTACCTACTACCTACCTACTACCTACCTACTACCTACCTACTACCTACCTACTACCTACCTACTACCTACCTACTACCTACCTACTACCTACCTACTACCTACCTACTACCTACCTACTACCTACCTACTACCTACCTACTACCTACCTACTACCTACCTACTACCTACCTACTACCTACCTACTACCTACCTACTACCTACCTACTACCTACCTACTACCTACCTACTACCTACCTACTACCTACCTACTACCTACCTACTACCTACCTACTACCTACCTACTACCTACCTACTACCTACCTACTACCTACCTACTACCTACCTACTACCTACCTACTACCTACCTACTACCTACCTACTACCTACCTACTACCTACCTACTACCTACCTACTACCTACCTACTACCTACCTACTACCTACCTACTACCTACCTACTACCTACCTACCTACTACCTACCTACTACCTACCTACTACCTACCTACTACCTACCTACTACCTACCTACTACCTACCTACTACCTACCTACCTACTACCTACCTACCTACTACCTACCTACCTACTACCTACCTACCTACTACCTACCTACTACCTACCTACTACCTACCTACTACCTACCTACTACCTACCTACTACCTACCTACTACCTACCTACTACCTACCTACTACCTACCTACTACCTACCTACTACCTACCTACTACCTACCTACTACCTACCTACTACCTACCTACTACCTACCTACTACCTACCTACTACCTACCTACTACCTACCTACTACCTACCTACTACCTACCTACTACCTACCTACTACCTACCTACGTTAGGAACACACCTACATTGCTTAGACAACAGTGAGTGCTTGTAATTTAATATGAACTTTATACCATAGCAATAAAGCTCAAATTGACTACGTTTTAGTTAGAAATCATTTGTATGGGAAAAAGAAAAGGGCTATTTTTAGGGTTTTTCCAGCAATAATTCTAATTTTTCTCGCCGTAAAAACCATCCTTGAACTTCAACGAACATTTTAAAAAAAGATTTGGCCAAATTGGTCCAGGCGTTGTTGAGTTATGCGCTTACCAACACATTTTGCGATTCCTTTTTATATATAAGAAGATGTAAATAAAAATGAATCCCTATATCCCTTGGTCACGGCATCACGCGTGAGCGGCTGGACCGATATCGCAAAATTTTTTTTTGTGTTTGTTATTGTCAGGAGAAGCACAGAATAAATAGTACAAGAAGGTTCTAAGGAAAGAAAATTTTGAAATTTAAAAAAAAACGCAATTTTCTCAGTATGTCCATATTTTTTATTTGTTTACCGCATGCATGAAAATGGTTTTAACTTTTTGTTACTATTTTGATTTTGTTTCTGAAGGTAGGTAAGTAGGAAAAAGTGCATTGCAATTGCAACGCATGCCGGGTACAGCTAGTATTCTTATAGTATCATTCCTGAGCGGGAGTTTGGCCAACAGAAATGCGAAAAAAAATCTCAAATAAACATTGTGCCTTACATTGAGGAAAGACCATGAAATCTAAAACTAACTTAGGTACATTTGGTACATTTCAAATCAACGACACCAAGGCAGAAAATTTTACTCATAATAACCTTATTTCTGCCTCGTTGGTCTAGTGTTTGCAAACGTGACTGCTGTGCATGATGATGTTATACACTTGGGAGCAAAGAAATAGAGCCACTCTTTTTTCACGTGTCTTGGTTATTAGTTTGGTTTCATGATTTATATAATTCAAAATACAAAAATCTACCCTCACTGTTAAGGTTATTAAATAACCTTTAAGGGGATATATGTTTAGACTTGATCTGTTCCATAATACCAAAAATAATAACAATTATACCTACGTGAAAAATTGAAGTGGCTCGATTTATTTGCTCCCAAGTAGGTATATTTGGGTTTTCCGTGTGGAATATCTCAGTAGCAGCCCTGGGTCTGGATTTGTGCCTGTTTGATGGCAATAGGTTCATGTGCTATTACATGGGACTTAAAATGTTACGGCGAAATGAGGGTGTACTGTACACCTTTGCCCAAACCTTCTGGGAATAAAAGTGCGATGTTATGTTATATAAAGTTAATAATAATATATCATTTATTCTCTCTTTACAATAAGGGGGCGTTCAAGTATTACGTAACGCAATTTTTTTAGATTCTTGACCCTCCCTCCCCCCATTTAACGCGCCGTAACGTTTTGCTGTACCCCCCTTCCCCTCTCTAAACGTTACGTAACACCCAGCATTTTCTTGGCACAGTTGCGCTGGCAAGTCAGCATGCGAGCCTTTATAGGTAGTGTTGCAAAGGACTCGAGTCTTCGAGTCCTATATATGGACTCGGATGATGAACTGCAAGACTCGACTCATTACAACAGGACTCCAAGACTAGAGAACTAAAGTCTCTACGAGCTCTTGAATTTTACATGAGAGCTCGAATCTCTTTATGTGCTCGAGTCCTTTTTATGCGGTGAGTCGCGCTCAAGTCCTCTTCGTGTATAAGTCTAGCAAATATCTAAAATATTAATAACTTAGATGGTAGTATCTGAAAATATTAGTAGTATAGTATAAGTAGTAATAATATTGTGGCGAGCTGTTGGGCAGTAGCGACCCCACGGACCTGATCTCCCGGGAGAAGTCTTGTTCCTCATCCCTGGCTTGCCTTTATTGGCTGGCCGGAGTGAACACTGACGAGGAACAGAGCTCCCACCTCTCTCTTGCCTTTATTGGCTGGTTTGAGTGGAGATTCGCAAGAGCAAACGTGCTCGGGGGAAGGAAGTATTTCAGTAAGATGCTGGTAGGGATCTTGACCGTACTTCCGGAATTGTCCTGATAGCCGTGGAATACCTCTCCACTCCTCAAGCACCTCAAAATATGTTGCCCCCTTGTCGCTATGTCACTATGTGCTAGCGACCGTTTTCGGGAGCCCATTTATGAGAGTGCAAGTCACCCCCTGCCATTTAATTCATGTAATACAAACATTGATCAGGCAGGGGCCGTAGTTCTTCAATAGTCCCAGGTAACCAGTCCACTTTAGCCACCCAAACCCATAGTCCCATACCCTTTTTTTTCCATATCCCATAATAGTCCTGCATCAACCGGGGGTTGTCCTTGGGTGTACTTGCATAGTGCATACAGGGATAATCGTCGGTTGGTGTCTCATCGTGTCTCATCTAGTCTATAGCTAGGTACCTAAGGGGCCTCTGCGAGTTGGCTTCCGCCCCTCGTACGCCTTACAAAGGCCCGGGACCTCAGGGTCCCGAGATATATAAAGTATATAAAATAATGTAAATGATGGAATCAGGCGTTACTTTGAGGAAATCCATGACATACAAAAATGCAAATAGAATATCTAGCTTTTGACGCGAATTTCGCGTCCTAGCGGTCGAGGAGTCTACATATCCTGAGGATGCCCCGTGCAGGGGCGAAACACGTGTCGTGTATTGGTTTGGTTGCATGTTGCATTATTTTTTCACTCTTTCTGCACGTGCATATATTTGCGGGTGGGAGGGTGGTGCTGCATACTGTATCCAAACTAGCGATCTTGTTCAGCGGAATTAAAGCTAGACATTTATTCTATTTGCATTTTTGTTTTGTAATAAAATAATATTAACACGGGTATTAGGGACTGATCACATCATTAGTGAGCATCAAATCAAAATAAAACTGAAAGGTTTATCACACATATCCGTATCACCTGAAATCGTGTGCTTTTAGCTACACAGCATTCTACAGCATAATAGCCAAAACTCACTTAGCGTAACTTGCGTCGCGTATCTAGCGCAATAATGCGCGCTCACGAAACTTCTAGGCCGTGGGGGTCTACTCCCTAAGTCCGTCAACGAAATTAGTCACCCGTCCGAAAGTAGCCCGACACGTGGGAGTGAACAAAACAAGTGTCAAGTTCAAATTTTCGGACGGGGAAAAACACATCGGTAGTAGAGACAACTGTCAAATCGTGTTGTCATTCATTATTTGTTCGGGCCCCGAAATAATCGTAGGTATGTCCGTAGGTGATAGGGAGTAGGAAACGCTTGTAACTAAGGCCGAAAGGACGGACTACGTGCTTACGGAGTAGACCCCCTGTTACGCTCGCCGTAACGACGTAAAATTCGCGTGGTGTGGCCGCGCAGGAGAATTTGTAACGCGACGAAAATTAGCTGCGCTAGATACGTTCAATGTGTCTGCAGCCTAAGCGTGTTGATGCATGTGAAAGCTGAATCGACGCAAAAAGATGCAAGTGTGCTTACGCATGTTGATGTCGAGTTTAAGTGTGCGTCCTGAGTGACGGCGCACCGCGCAGGCGGAATGAACGGCGCATCAAATAAATGTTCGAAACGTTTGAATTTTGATATCGACATTATTAAAGCCAAAGTAAAATAAACGAAACACTAACACGCGCGTACGCGTCAACTTTCCCGCGTGCACTAAGGACAGGTATCGTCGGTAAAGTCGTTCCGCAATCCGCAATACGCTCGGGCGCTGTCACTCAGGACGCACACTAAGTGTGATTAGTCTTTAATTTTATAACGCATCTTTGACAACCTCTACAAACCTTTTAATTTCTCCCCACAGGGTGGGTGTTGGCAGCCGCTGGCATTCTTCGGGTCTTGTTGGCTCATTCAAGCCTACCCTCGCACAAGTTCGCCTAACACAGTCATCGATTAGGCTCCTCCAAGAACTGGAGGCGAAAGGGAGAGCGACAGGCTGGAAGCAATGCGGGTCCCTACTGCTGGCACGAAACCGGGATCGGATGACTGTGTACCGGAGAATGAAGAGCCAGTCTGTGTACGTATCTTCTTTTTTATTCATTAACTTTCTCGGTTTTTGAGGCGTTCATGGTCATTAACAACCGCGTGGATCATATGACTTGCAAAGTTAAGCTGTGCTTGCTGCAGTCAGTCAGTCAGCTTCCAGTGTAACCAGATGCGGCTGAATCGTTCATTCAGGCAGTTTTCGTTTACGAAAACTGTCGAAGTGTTTGGTTTTGTTTTTGTTGTCAAACAATTTGATAATTTTTGTAAACGAAAACTGTCTGAATAAAACGATTAAGTTGCAATTGATAAACGTTTCTGTTAGTAGAAAGTGGGCTCCAGTATTTTTAGTAGACCAATTGGACTTTGAGGGTCGAGAAGTTGGAGTCGCGCCATGATGTGAATTTTAAATCGTTTGTGTTGCGGATTCCAACTCAACATCTGGATACTCGTAACTTCCTAAAAGAGGATTTTTTTGCCGAAGGGTGTCGTGTATCGTCGTTTCCGCGGAAGGTTACGCGACACCATGCAGCGTAACACGACGCCGACACTACGTCTACATTAGTGCGTTATTAAGCTAATTTAATATGTATGAATTTATTTTGATAATGTATGTTAGTTTTTAAGGTGTTTATTAATATGTTATAGTCAGTATATGTGTATCTATTAGTTTCGACTAGCTTCCACGATACAGGGAATCCTAGTGTGGAAGCTAGTACCAAATGTAATATCATTATTATGTAAGTTTATTGAATAAAGTATTTGAAGTATTTTACTAGGAGCGACTGCCATCAGACCTCTGCAACCCAGTTAGTGGGCAATGCCGATATCCTATGGTTAGTCCGCTTGTCAGAGTTTCGGGCTTCTTACTACCTGTAACGACTGTCATTGGTGTTCGTATGACACTCGGGACCGGCGGCTTAAGGGCTCTTGTTCTCTGCACAGTTTCTTAACCGTACGCCGTAGAAAAATCGTGTGAACACGACACGGCAAACCACCAGCCGAAACTGATTTATATCCATTTTGTAACACAAAATCAGCGTTGGAAAACTGTCATGCAATAGTTGCCCGTCGCGAAAACGTCCGGTGCCGTTAACAAACTCTCATAGACTGTCATACAACACTAATGTAAATCAAACCGTGCTCAAAAGAGGAGCAACCACGGTGCATACGGCGGCGCAGGCGTGCCGTTGGGCCGCCGTGTCCGTCAACAAACTTCAACACTGATGACCGTGCCTACACATGGCCCGGTCACGATGCACCGATCTCTCCCGTCGTAGAGCCGGTCGTCTCTTCAGACTCCGCAGTCACACCGATAATTCAGCCCTCATCAAGCTGTCTCCCCCGCCTATGTCCACGCCAGCAACGCCCTAAGCCGAGGTCCGAGTCCCACTAGGGTTCGCCCTTAGTGCTGTTGTTGCAGGTAGTCATGATGTTAGTGTAGTACAAGTACACACATCAAAAGTGTCTAGGGATCAAGCATTTTTATGCGGATTTCTTGAGATTGAGATGTGGCTTTGTAATAAATTTATGATTTTATAAATTTATATGGATCCTTTTTGGTGCATTTCATAATTTGAATCAGGAACTGTGAATCAAATTCGAGTAAAAGATGAAAATCAGCTGTCAATATTTTCCCTATAAAAACATACAACGCATTGAAGACATTATTAGTGCTACTGTTTCCCTACTACTGATTAAAACCAACGTTATTATGGAGCGGCGACGTCATTTAAGCAGGGAAGAAATGCTCAGAGCCGTGGGAATGATAGAAGCTGGTTCCCGGCAACGTACTGTGGCTTTAGCTCTGAATACAAGTCAGAGTGTTATCAGTCGACTTTGGACACGTTACCGAAGCACTGGTACCGTGGCTGAGCGCCATGGAGGACGGTATCGCTGCACCACACGGAGACAAGACCGATACATTCAAATCTTAACTCGAAGAGCTCCAACAATAACCGCCATGATGTTAGCCGTGAGGCTTCATCACTCTTCAGGGAACTTAATTAGCGACCAAACAGTCAGAAACCGCTTGCATGAAGTGAACCTTCATTCCCGAAGACCGCTACGGGTACCACCTATAGCAATGCACAATCGTAGGATTCGATATCAATGGGCTCTTGGACACAGAAATTGGGCAGAAGAACAATGGCGTTTCTTGTGCTTTTCTGATGAGTCTCGTTTTGGTATGAGACCGGATACAAGACGTATACGACACTGGAGAACCCCTGGACGCCAACAGCGATTAAAATCCTGCCAGGAAGTCCATCCTTATAGTGGTGGAACCATCATGGTATGGGCGGGTATTTGGATCGGCGGAAGAACTGAGTTGATTTGGATCAGAGGCAACCTCAACGCTCAAATTTATGCTGAGACGATTGTATCAGACGTCATCGTTCCTCTACAAGCGCAAATCGGTCCCTTATTTCAGTTAATGCATGATAATGCACGACCGCACACCGCAAGAGTTGTAAGACAGACTCTCGCCGCAGCTAACATCAATGTCCTGCCCTGGCCTGCTCAGTCGCCAGACTTGAACCCGATTGAGCATGCATGGGATATGCTACAGAGAAGAGCTCTGCCGAATATGGAGGGTATCCAGTCGCAAGAAGACCTTTTTTTGTTGTTGCAACGAACATGGGCGGCCATTCCACAGCGTGATTTGGATGAACTCATTTTGAGTATGCCAAACCGATGTTCTTGTGTTGTTAGTGTTCGCGGTAGAAACACGGATTATTAATTGTTTAAGTTACCCAATAAAATTTTAAAGAAAACTGTTATTTCAGTCTTTTTTTCGAACTTTTGTGTTAGTGGTTCAAATGTCAAAAATCCCTTTATTAGGAAAATGGCAAATTTCTTTATTAATGCAAAGGTGACTTGGTTTATCGTTACTGTGACAAACGAAAACACTTTATTTGATGAATCCTTAAAGAAAATTTTAATTAATATCAATCAGGAGAAAAGTTATTGCAAAAATATATGTTGATCCCTAGACACTTTTGATGTGTGTAGTTAGCTTAGGTTAAGTATTTTACTTCCCATTGGCTGGAGACCCTTCAGGTCTCGCCAATAACTGCCCGGTTACATAGAAACCGTCCCCTAGGACGACCTACAGCAGTCAAATAAAAATAAAAAAAAGCCTACACACGGCTAATTAACCGTAGGTTTTTATGGCGAAAAAACGTGTGTGAACAGGAGGCCTAACGAGCTCTCCGAGGCACGGAGGGGTCTCGATGTATAATGAACGGTCACCCATCCACAGGCTGACCACGGCAAGCGTAGCTTAACCTTACAAATCGTATGATTCGCGCAATTATTAACTAGCAACTATTAGACCCGCAGAAAAAAAAAACCGATGGAAAATCTTAATGTTTCATGCCTGTAATCATAAGCATTTTTCCCAGACAGTTCTTGGGGGATACCTTGCGAGCTGGTCACCCCGCAGAAATGTCAGGAGCATTGGCCGCTTCTTAACGTGGATGACGTGATTGGTGGGCTTTGGATCCCCGGCGATGGCGTCGGTGATCCTCACTTGCTGTGCATGGCCCTGATGAGAGAATCTGTGGAGAATGGTATGTGTTCTGTTCTATAATACTTTTTATTATTGAGTCGACAAATGTAAGTCCTACCCAAACTTATAAAAGAAGCGATGGTAACCAATATGAAAGTATTCTGATAATTTGGAAACATTATCAGTTTGAAAACGTCCAATCAAGAATAATGGCAGGAGAATGTTGCTACCCATTTTCGTAACAGGTTCTCCTACGCGCGTTAATCACACCTACAGGATCAGATAGTGTGGTCTAATCTAGGGTTTTCGCGTTACCGGGAATTCCCGGGTACCCGGGAATTTACATGTTTTTGTAAAAATATCGTTTTTCTCATGTATAACAAAGTTAAACTTATGTTTTGAGCAATTACGCGTTTTCGTAAATTCCCGGGTACCCGGGAATTCCCGGGAACGCGAAAACCCTAGTCTAATCTTTGCCGGACCGTCACCGTTTGTGGGCCGTCAACTTGTTTGACAACCTATTACACATAATTCAGTTTACTCACTTCTTTTTAATTAAGCATCTTTATTAACTTAATTCAAGCCAGTGTTCTACCAAAATCTTAATTCACATCTATTGACCCGGTTGACGGAGGAGTTAATACGAAATCATTGCAGACATTCGATTCCGGGTCTGTGCTTGGGTCCCCTGTACGAATTCCTGATCATGAATTCCCTATGAATGCGGTCGGCTTTATGTAAGTCCATTCGCTGGTTTAAATGGCTTGATTTAGTCTCCCCTCGAGTAGATGGGTCTAAGGACGTGCGTGCCGTAAAATCGGTCGGAGATAGTTTTAAATAAGTCAATATCGCTGTATCAATCAATCAGTGAGAGCGGGAGCACACGATGCGTTGCGGCGCCGCACCGCAAAGATTTCACCGTATCAGCGGGCACACGAGCGGTGCGGCGCCGCAACGTTGTTATGCCGCAGCGGCGCCGTAGCAAAAAAATCGTAGAGAAAAAAAATCGAAACGAGCGAGCGTGTGTCCTTCCTTGTGACGCATAAACAACTGAGCGGTGCCGCTCCGACGTCGCAACGCATTCACCCCTCCCCGCCTCGTCTCTGTGGTTGCAGTGTGGTCGCATCGTGTGACATGCCACAGATATTTCTATGTAAGACGACGCAGCGTCACCGCTCCGGCGCCGTACCGTCGCCGCAACGCATCGTGTGCCCCCGCTCTGAACTCTTCATTTTCCTTTGGAGTATGTTTTCTGGCTATAAATTAATTTCCAAGTAAGTGTACCCGGTTTAGTTTCTGTTGAGGGCAGGTCAATATGCATCTAACGTCCTAAACAAGATCAGAAGCCCAATTCTCGTAATTAATTTGAAGTAAGACTGAAGGTTGACCGAACTGAGATTAAATTATGAATTGAATAAAAAATGGTATTCTAGTACACTTAAAGTTCGGTTCGGTTTCAGTATCATCTCAGTCTATTTCGATATAATGTCAGTTCGGTAAAATCTATTACCGATAGCATAATGATTTCAACAGTCATAGACTAAAATTCTAAGAATAAATGAGAATTCCAACTTGTCAAAATGGCTCAGTATACAAGGTTAGTCGGAAAGAGGGTACTAATCCGAAGCCCACTTATAGTATCGCTGATGACTGTTTGAAAGCAAGTGTTAAAATTTCAAAATTCGTTTTTTTTTTCCATGTAAAATTATTTTTATTTTAGTTTTTTCAAAATTTATTCATCCCTACTTTAGTTACAAATTCAGAAAATGGTGCTCCTAATTCATGACCCCAAATATGACCTAAAATGTAAACACAGCTGATCATAACCGGGGATAGATAGATTTTAGAGCTTTTTTTTTGAGATCTTTGATCACCTATTTCTCTTAAGAGCGTGTACGCCGTACGGCATTTCATACAAATTTTCAGGTCTTTGTTTTTCGTAATGACTGAACCGATTTTGATGAAACTTCACACACATAAGCGGGATACTTAGGTCTAAAAAGTTAGTAGAAAACATTTTTGAAATATCTTACTAAAAAAAAGATAACTGGAAATTTCTGTTTGTATGGAAAATTTAAAATCGGTCTAATTTTACAGTAACACTATTTTTAGAATATGTTTTCTACTAACTTTTTAGTCATATGTATCCTGTTGATGGGTATGAAGTTTCACTAAAATAGGTTCAGTCATATCGAAAAATGAGGACTTGAAAATTCGTATGAAATGCCGAACGGCGTAAACGCTCTTAAACCACTGACTTTTGGAAAAAGTTGTAGAACAAAAGTTATTCATTATCATGGGTATTTTAACCCCCTTTCGGATTAGTACCCCCTTTCTGACTAACCTTGTATAATGTAACCAGAATACCCTTTTGGCTTCGGTCAACTTTCAATCTCATTTCAATATAATCTCACGTTTGACGTTGTTTGTTAAAGAACAAGAATACCATTTGTAATATTTATGAGATTGACCTTCGGTTTCTGATTTGAGAATTCGGGATAAGCAAATACATAAGTAACATTTGAGTACAAAGTTGTCAAAAAAATTACGGATTTTGAAGCATTTTTTTGACAACTTTGTACTCAAATGTTACTTGTGTATGAGACTAGATCGAAACTATATTTTGAACATTTTTAATTATGAGAATTGGCCTTCTGTTTCCCGGTAAGCAAGAATACCAATTAATATGTGTGGAGTTTCTCAGGAGTGGGAGTGATGGAGGACTGTTATGTGACCGGTGTGGTCTCGAAGAACGACCGAGTCAGCGGCGTACAAACAAATCATGGTGCCATCGAGTGCGACTATTTCGTCAACTGCGCTGGCTTTTGGGCAAGACAGGCAAGTTTAGAATTATTTACTATTACCATATTTTACAACTATGGTGTGCTAAAATAACGTGCAAACTTTGGCTGTTTTTATAACCAACAATGATAATAAAACTTCCTATAAAACTCGACAACCTCATTGTTAGTTTGGAAATTGAGATTTGAAAAATTTGTTTTCGTGTTTCAAAAAGCTTGTTTTTGGATGCCTTTCCACCAGTGTGCTATGCAGCTATGCTGCGATAATGTAAAAGCTAAGCTACAATACTATGCGACCGTTTCCACTGATGCTAAGCTATGTAGCTGTGCGAGGAAGATGTGCATCTCGAGCTATGCGAAGAATCGACAACAGGGAAGGTACGAGGAGCGGCGGGTACAGCTACACCACTCGCAACCATCCATAGCACGTATCCATAGCTCGCATCCATAGTACGCATCGACATACATCCTTCCATATAAAAAAACGTAGCTTAGTTGAATCAGTTTCCACCAGTGCTATGCTATGTAGACCAGTGAATATGATTGGTGGATATCAAATTTATTTATTTATTCATTTACAACAATATAAGCTTACAGTCTAGACACCAAAACGCTTACATGCTAAAGAGAGTAAAAAAGTACAAAAATCTCCATAATTAAAATTATAGATCAAAGCATTACACATTGAAATTTTTGCTAAGAAACAACAATATTTTATTTTTTAATACATTACTCTTATCAGAAAATATGTCGGCATCTGGGCAGTTCTCAACAAATTCATTTATTAAAGCGATTGCTTTGGCAGTTGGGATCTTGCTGGAACGAGGTGAGCGCCAGGTGATAGGGTGAGCTATGCATCCATAGCAATGTTGCATAGCACATCTCTGGTGGAAAAGCACCATAAATGTCAAAAACTCGTAGCTAAGAGCTTGCTGCATCTTTCAAATTATAATGTATATTGTAGTATATTTTTCGATATTTTTTTAACTAATAGCTGGAAAACTGAACTACTGTGCAACGAATTTAGGGCGCGATGTGTAAACAGCGATTATTTTATGACTATATTGGTAAACTTCTAGGCTAATCGACATGCACCATGGAAACGAAACCCTAACACTTCATAATTAATTAAGATCGTACAGCGACTGCATAAGGCATCGTTGCAATGGATGCATTTATTTTTGTTAGAATATTTCGGATTAAAAATGTTAACATTTGGAAATCGACTCCTCATCATCAAAACGAGCTATTATTTATATAAGTGTCTGGCAATTATCTACGTTAATAAAATTTACCTAAAAATTTCATATCTGCGACTTGCTTGTGTTCTAAATATTTATGTAAATTAACTTATAGGCAGTAGTTTTAATAGCAAAGCACATCAGCACGCGCAACATTGCGGCGACACGAAGTACGATAATTTAAACTCTAACAGCGGTTACGCAAGGCGTCTTTTGAGAGTCTTAAAATCTCGGACCGAATTCGGATATTGCTTACGCATTAATCTGATCTCTGATCCAAATCCAGCAATTCAGGGGCCATCTTTGGCATATGTCCGATTTGAATCCGATGTAATGCGAAAGCGTTCATACAAACAGTACTACGGCTGCTACTTCGGTCTGTCAATAGGTATGTCTTCCGAATTGAAGACTCACAGATAACGGAGAGAAATCGGATGACGGAAGTCGGATCTAGTGCGTTAACTACCATATAAATAGTTCAATGACCACTTCAGAACGTATTTTCATGGATTCGAATCGGATGCAGTGCGTAACTGCTCTAAGCAGAAGGCGCAATTAATTTAATATTATGTGCTCATGAGCTTGAGATCTTGGGTTCGATCCCCAGGTCGAGCAAAGTGCTATCGAGTATTTTCGTGTGGACTTTCTCAGTAGCAGTTCGGAGTCTGGATTTGTGCCTGATTGACACAGATGGCGATGGACTCGCCCGCTATTACATGGGACTTGGACATCGGAAATGCGGGTGTACTTATACACCTCTGACTCTGATCAACCCTTCGGGGAATACATGCGTGATTTAATATTATAAACCCCCTTATTACAAACGATGGTCTAAGAAAAACTCTGGTTTTAAAATAGCCCCGTCTCTTTTTGTTATATTATGTTAGAAAGTAACGGGTATATTTTAAATCTGGGTTTATCTTAGTCTCGGTTTAAACTAGCTTTTGTAATAAGAGGCGAGTGTTTATGTGCTCATTATTATTAGTGAAGTTTAAGCCCTTGCATTCTCACATAGCGATTTTAATCTCTTGAGCATCTGCGTCATTATTTCAAGACTATAACATGCATCATCGAACACATAAAAAAGGCGAGCCCAATTTTAAAATTAAGTTAAACCTCCGGTTTCTGATTTGAGAATTCGGGATAAGCAATACTTAAGTAATATTGGAGTAAAAGTTGTCAAAAAATATGCTTTAAAATCCGTAATTTTTTTCACAACTCCGTACTCAAATGTTACTTAAGTTCTACTTATCCTAGAATTCTCAACTCAGAAACCGGAGGTTAGGTATTCAAAGGTGTGTTTTTAATATTATATTTAAATCACGTCCAAGTGGTGCCGAACGTAAATAATAGCACTATCCCATCTCTTTCCGTGGGTGTCGTAAAAGGCGACTAAAGGATTCACTAGAGGATGGGCAGCAGCGTTCTCTGAGTACTTTAACAACCATACTGCGATCGCCAACCCGCCTGCCAAGCGTGGCGATTATGGCAAACCCCCCCAACATTGTTTGGGTGAGGCCTATGTCCAGCAGTGGACGTCATTCGGTTGAATGATGATGATGATTTAAATTACAGTAGTTTTAAAAATATCCTAAAGCAAACTGAGGTGCAGGGTGGGGGCAGCTTGCGGGCTTGCGGCTGTGCGCTTGCGTTGTCAAATATAAGTTATGAATGTGTTCTATCTAATTTATTGAATCGAATTGCGTAGTTGCTATTATCTATACGCTATATTAATTAGTGGTGGAGGGGAATATGTAATCGATTATGAACCGCCCCTGAAAATATGTCTACCCTTTGAAAAATAACAGATTAGTGTTGCAATCGAACTATATTTGATTTTTTGATCTGTTTAGCGATAATTTACTGCGTAGTTCGAACACATCAGTCAGAATTTTTCAATGCTCTTATGCTTGACACCCATGTTGCATTCCACTACTGTTTGTTACATTACATGTTGCAAAAGCCTGTTGCGACGATAGATCGAAGAACTAATATCAGCGCTAGACCTGTAGTATGGGGGATTTACACGGGTCGATTTTAGCCTGCGGCAAGTTACCAGTTGCATCGCTTGTAAAAATCGAATCGCCACCCCATTTACACCAGTCGACAAAAATCGCATGCGACTTGTTCATTTCTAGCGGAACAACACGCCGCAAAACACCTCATGCGGCGCGCGATCGCCTGCAACTGACCATTTGCACGGTCGATTTTAGTCACCCGTCGCACGGCAAAAGTCGGATGGCACCCAGCTTTGGGGCTTGCGATTTTAGTAAATTGCGGCCTAGTCGAATTGTCATTTAGACGGTCGATTTTCGCTGTGCGGCCTAGCCGTGCGGCGAAAATCGACCCGTGTAAATCCCCTAGTAGGGATGACGCAATAAGCTTTACTATAAAGCGAAATAGTGTAGCGTAGTCTGAACTGGGCTTAAAGTATTACAATTTTCCTATTCACATGTACTCAAACTGCATTGTGTACTATTATATCCAATTGGTGTCATTTAGGCCTTAACAATTTATTACAGGCCTTCGGGTAGGGGAGCCCGGTTAAGGCCGTGTTCCCTTTCCATTGACGTATTTGCCCCGTGAAGGAGACTAATGTGCATAAAACGTTCTCCCCACTATTTGCCTAGCTATTATAAAGAACTTAACGGCTTTTGAACCGATGCCATAGCGAGTTTTATTGATGTTTAATATGTTTCTGGTAGTTTCGACGACTCTTCTTGCGACTGCAGTCTTGAGTAGACTTTAGTTAGTGGTCAGCTTCGATCATTGAAACATTAACTGCTGCTGTGCATATTTATTTCTGAGCCAAAACTCTTTTTAACTTTAAATTATTTCTGTTTTATATGTACAGTTAAATCAATTCAGGCTATAGCGGTCCACTGCTGGGCATATGCCTCTGCCAAGTTGAATAGCATTCGATCTTTCGCGATATAAAGATGCCATCGGCGACTTTTTTCGCGAATTTATTGTTTACTTTTTTTGTGGTATATTGGTTTATTTCATTTGTGAGTATAATACGTGATGCATCTTCAGCTTGATGTTATTCGTTGTTATTAGTACTTTGGCTAGCGTACCACAAATTGTATTTTATAAAATGTTATTTGTTCCGTCAGGTTGGTCAACTCGCTCGTCCTCAAGTTAAAGTACCACTATTGCCCTGCGAACACTACTACTTGCATACCAAGCCTATAGAAAACTTAGATCCAATGACTCCAGGTTTGTATGAATTTTATTGTATCTGTATGCTTATATTAAATTACAGATAGTTTAATCTACGAAGACGCGCCCCACTCTTTGTCTAAATTGCTACAGTTCAAAAGTGTGTATTATAAATTGCTAGTGTGTTAGTTCTATCGCCACACAATAGTTAAATGTGTGCATACGCACATTAATATAAGATGATAATAAGAGGTGCCGTGTATGCCTTCCAAAGGACCGGACGTCTTCCGCATGGAAGATGAGCCGTGAACTGAGAGAGGTGTGTACACAAGAGGTTGTCGGCATGTGTGAAGTGAACTCAGCAGTCATTGTCCCGATAGTCGTTACGGCGAATGGCCTAATAGCCAAGAGCCTCGATCAACACCTCATGAAGCTCTCGTTGGGCGGCTGGATCAAGGGCTTGATACAGAAAGCAGTACTCCTTGACACGGCACGCATAGTGAGGAGGTTCCTTTCTTTAGAGACCCTGTTCCCGATGCCGGTGGGCTACTATTTTGACAAGCGATACCTAATACTTCTGAAACCTTGGTAGATGTTCATGTGTTTATCATTGTTTCAGTTATCCGTGACCCCGATGGCTACATCTATTTGCGAGAAAGAGACGGCTGCATTCTCGCTGGTGGCTTCGAACCGGTCGCTAAGGCAGTTTATGAAGAAGAGAGTAAGTTTAACTTGATATTCTGGAGAGAGTATGTAGGATAATAAATTAGAATTATAGGTGTAATAAATTAGAATTATAGGTGTAATAAATTAGAATTATAGGTGTAATTGCTCGTGGCTTATTAAAGACCGCGCCGGTCATACGATTTTCGAGGTTAAGGTGCGTTATGCTTGTTTCCCACGGTGCGTGCAATCGCGCACCGCGACGCACGAGCTCGCACCGACGCACTATGATTCAAAAGGCCGATTTAGCAAGACAAAAAGGGTTACTGCAATTCTAAAATAATACTAGCAAAAGCGTTAGCAGATACTCCCAATGTCACTATTCCGGTGATAATTTTGTGCCAGTATCCTCCAATAAATTAATAACTAATTTTAAATTGTTATTACGAGTGGCATGCATAATGAAATCATTCACTTTTCTGCAGTTGAAGTGTCGATGTTTCAAAGTGGGTATACAATTAGTTTTTAATATTTAGTGATGGATCGTGAAGTTGATGGTAAGTATTACTAACTTTAATTATTCATATTGCAAATACCTTTACGGTTGCCGAGAAAATTGCAGTCTGATGTGATGGACATTATATTTTTAGTGCGAACTTTGTGTTTTTTGGAACAGAAACTACATGTACTTTCTTGTACCATGGCAGCAACTTTTTTATGTGGTAGTCTCATTTATAATTAGTATTGCTTAAAGTAAATTATAAAGTGCGGACTGGTGCGGAACCTTCCCATTATTTTAAGTTAAGCTGAGACTGAGATTTTTATGAACAATGGATAAAATACCCAAAAAATGAAAAAAATGCGTGTTTATTTGAATATATTTCAATGAGATTTAATACTAACGACGTATCTTACGAGTCTATAACAAATATTACAATTAATATTTCCCGAAATTCTCAACAATTGGCTGAAAAGTGGCTGATGAATGAAAATGTCCATATTTAAGTTGTTAATTGTAACCTATTTACGTTCTTAATTTCATAAAAAAATATCTTAAAACTAGTTTGTATTTTTATTTCAACCATTCTTTATTTGTTTAAATTTCCACATGGAATTCGGCTCTGTTTTTCTTCTAAGAAATTACGTATTTTAAGCTGGCTTATTTTCACGTAGTAAATCTTCTTAAGCAAGGGTCAACTTATACTGGTTTTTGTATTTTACCATTATATGTAGCAAAAATAAATTTAATTATTATTATTTTTGCTATATTTTGACAAATCATCTATAGATGCAAACCTTAGAGCTAATTATTAGTATCAAATAATATTGTCTAACTAGATCGGCATTTTGAACCATAGTGCGACGCACCATTGGAAGAGACTCGTCCGTGATAACGCGGACACGTGCGGAGCGGTGCACCGTATACACACCACGCACCCTCATAATGTAGCTTCCCACGGTGCGTGATTTTACGGATGATACCACGCACAGCCGGTGCGCGATACCACGCACCGTGGGAAGCCAGCTTTAGTCAGTTCGTCGATCGTGTCTCGGAGAGCACGGTAAACCGTCGGTCTCAGGTGCCATATGAATACCTATGACAGTCGTTTCGGGTAGTCAGAAGCCTGAAAGTCTGACACCGGTGTAACTTTAGGGTATCGGCATTGCCTAGTAACTGGGTTGCGGAAGTCTGATGGCAGTCGCTCCGTGTATAGCGAGCTCCGCTCCCTTTGCGTTTCAACCACACGTAAACCTAACATAGATCTAATAGCTTGACCACCGAAAACATCACCTTCCTGTTTTGCAGGATGCAGGAGGGGAAAATTCCGGTTAAGGGCGGAAATATACATTCGAAAATATACGTTCGTTAAGAAAAGAATAAAAACGGAAAGTCAGAAGTGAATACAAAAGTAATATATTGCCACATTCACGCCCGTACCGTTTGGGCGTTTATCTAACGCCGCCGTCACCGAGAACGAGGTGACGTTGCCGAAGTAGCGATACATACATTACTATGGCTGCGTGTCCACTGCACGTCCGTCATCCGAGCGCCGTCATCTCGGCCGCCGAAATTGTGTATAATCTCTTTTCTCGGTGACGACGGCGGTGGACAAACGCTCTTTCGGTAAGCAAGGCCGGTAAGAAAACTGCCTGTGAGCGTCGCCGTCGATCAATTTTACAAACGGTACGTGTGTAACTGTGTACTGTGTAACGATGAATCTTTCGATTCTTTTCTCAAGGGACCGGACCAAACCTGCATGTACAAGGTTAGTGCGAAAGGGGGTACTAATCCGAAAAGGTGTTAAAGTACCCATAATAATGAGTAACTTTAGTTCTACCACTTTCTCCAAAAGTCAATAGTAAAAGAGACACAGCTGTTCAAAAATTACATAAAAAATACGCTAAAATCTGTCTATCCTCAGCTATGATCAGCTGTGTTTACCTTTTAGGTCATATTTGAAGTCACGAATTAGAAGCTCCATTTTCTGAATTCGTAACTAAAGTAGGGACGACGAAATTTTTGAAAAAACTAAAATGAAAATAATTTTACATGGAAATAAAAATTATCGAATTTTTAAACTTTAATACTTGCTTTAAAACCGTCATCAGTGATAGTTTAAGTGACCTGCGGATTAGTACCCCCTTTCTGACTAACCTTGTATATTTCGGCTCTAATCAGTCAATCAAAACCGGCCTGCTCTATGGAATCCGTTCAGCCAGTGTCGGCACGACTTAAACAGGTGTCTCTATCTGCAAATTCCAATGATATTCCCCACTCCCCAGTATCCTCAATGGCCCAGCGTTGCCGGCCGGAAGACTGGGATCATTTCCACGTCCTCCTGCAGCAACTTCTCAAACGAGTGCCGAGTCTCAGCCAAGCGGTGTTGCATAAGCTCTGTAACGGCCTCGAAGCGTTCTCGCCTGATTGCAAGTGGATCGTTGGTGAGGCACCCGAGGTAGGTCAGATAAAATTTAATTATTTGTTGGTGAATATACTGGGCTTCAATTTATTCCTATTCTTTATTGTACACAAAGGGTTCCGTACAATTATCTATAAAAACGGCAAAAAAATGATGTTTGTTGTATGTATGTAATAAATATTTAAGGGGGCCTTAAATATTTATTTTATTCAGTTTTTTTAGTATTTGTTGTTATAGCGGCAACAGAAATACATCATCTGTGAAAATTTCAACTGTCTAACTATCACGGTTCATGAGATACAGCCTGGTGACAGACGGACGGACAGCGGTGTCTTAGTAATAGGGTCCCGTTTTTAGAAAACGGGACCCTATTGGTCCCGTTTTACCCTTTGGGGACGGAACTCTAATGAGTTGATAGAAAGATATTGATAGTGTGGTTGAGGGCAAACTCCAGTGTACAACTATCCTATTTATACCTATCTATAAAGTATGGTTCACGGTTTCTTTTCTAAAGAACATCAGAATGTTTTATATATTTTATTAATGTATCTGAACAGTTTAAGATTATAAATCATCTATGTATATTAAATTTAGTTTAATTAGCTTATAGCTCAGTCGCCAGGTGGGCCCTTGCAAAAGGTCGGTCAATCCTGAATTTTGGTTATAGGTGTTCTTAGTTTTGTGACCTCGGCGCGCTTCGCCATCTTGGATGAAAGACCCCAAAAAATATTATTTATTAAATAACTCCTTATCTTTGGTTTTTACGCCAAAATAGCTCAGACCAATTTTGTTGAAAATTAAATTCCCTACAATTCTTGTCTTAAGCATTTTTTTCTATAGGACTGACCGACCTTTTTAAAGGTAAACCCCTTGCGACCTATCGACTGGGCTATTAGTTGTCAGTAAAAAGTTATTGTGTGTGAGTCTCCTGTAATTACAAGAGAACACTTAGCTGATACTGGGGTCTACTCCCTAAGCACGAAGTCCATGGTTTCGGCTTTAGTTACGAGCGTTTCCTAGGGTCTACTCCCTAAGCACGAAATCCGTGGTTTCGGCCTTAGTGACGAGCGTTTCCTACTCCCTATCACATATGGACATACGATTATTTCGGGTGGGGGGGGGGGGGGAACTAAGAACGAATGACAACACGATTTGACAGTTGTCCCTACTACCGATGTGTTTTTGTCCGTCCGGAAAGTTAAATTTGACACTTGCTTTGTTCACTCCTACGTTTCGGGCTACTTTCGGACCGACAACTAGCTTCGTTGACGGACTTAGGGAGTAGGCCCCCTGCTTCAATGATTACTTGTAATATACTGTGTATATCTTTTGTTGGAGATCCTAAATAAATAAATTAAATAAATTTTATGTTATGCCTTAAATTAAATTGAGACATAGCTCTAGAGTAGGGGTGGGCATGTATTAATGTAATAAAAAACAACAAGGAGGTTTTCAGTTAGGGTGTATTACAACTATTAATGATTAGAATTAGTTTAGCTTAAGTTTTATAAATATTAAATGTATTACAAGTAGTCAGTGGTCGAGTGGCACCAACCCAAGAGGGCGAGCGCGGGCTAGATGCAGTGTTGCCAACATTATTATTTTAAGTTGCGTTCCATAATGCTACATCTTCCCCTTTTAGAAAAAAAATTTGAAATTAACAAATAAACCAAATAGATACACTTAACAGCATTTTCTTCCCCATTTACATTCATTAAAACAAAATTATATACTATAGCGAAACACAGGATTACTTAACTTTTCTTAATCTAGTGTAAAGAATAACAAGTTATCTAAAATTATGATGCATTTCTACATAGTTTATTATAATAACTCATTCAACCAACAGTAGGCCAAGCTAATTTTGTCACCTGGAACATTACCAAAATCATGCAGGTCGAACATGATTAGAGGTTCTTGTATAATTTACATTATTCTTGTCTCTTACATTATAAGATCTAAATCCGTTACTACTTACAATAAAACCCTCTAACCAAACATTTTTGTTAACATCTTTCTTAAACCAAATTTACTGGCCTATTTTAAACTCATTTTTATATCTTGTTGTTCTATTATAGTTTCTCACATTTCGATCTTTGACTTTGTTAAACTCTTGTACAATATTATCATTCAATTTTGGTTTTAAAAAATAACTGTTTACAATTAACTTAGTCTTTAAATTTCTACACATCATAAGTTCACTAGGAGAATAATTTGTACCAGATACAGGTGAAGCTCTGTATTGTAGCAATGCTGTTCTATAATCAGTTTTGTCTTCATAACATTTTAATAATATTTTTTTAGCAATCTGTACGCCACGTTCGGCCATTCCATTTGACTGGGCGTATCTTGGACTGGAAAAATTAAACTTAAAGCCCCATTCTAAAGCAAACTGTTTACATTCCCTTGAATCAAATGGTACGTGATCAGAAACAATTTCGTTTGGTACACCAAAATTGCTGAAAATATTTAGTAAGCTATTTATTATGCATTTGGCACTCTTGTTCTGTATTAAAATTATATCTAACCATTTTGAAAAATAATCATAAATTACTAAATAACTTTTATTTCTGAAATCCATTATGTCAATGCCAATTTTAAAAAATGGTAGTTCTGGCACCTCATGTGATAACAGTGGCTCTTTAATATTATTGTTGTGATATGTTTGACAAGGAAAACATTTTCTAACAAAGTGTTCAATATGACTATCGATTTGTGGCCAATAATACATTCTTCTAGCAAGTTGCTTCATTTTAGTCATGCCCAAATGACCTTCGTGCAATTTTTTTATCATTAACAGTCTTAGTGTCTTTGGAATTATTAATCTATCATTAAGGAAAATCAAATGATTATCCACTGAAAGCTCACTTCTAAATTTATAATAGTATTGTAGATTATCAGGAATAGACTTAACATTTTCTGGCCACCCATTCATTATATATTCAGACAATTTATTTAACTCCACATCTTTACAAGTCTCAGTTACTAGTTCTAGTTTTTGTTCATCAGTACACTGCAAGTAGTTAGCTAACCCCACACAATGAATCACCTCAAACATATATGAATCATCAATATTATTATTTGTTTCAATGAAAGCCCTTGACAATAAGTCTGCAATGAACATTAATTTACCCTTCAAATATTTGAATTCAATATCATATCTCAATAACTTTAACTTCAACCTCTGTAATCTTGGTGATGGTACTTCGTGTATGTGCTTTTTTAACAAACTTTCAAGTGGCTTGTGATCATTTAAAATTTGACATTTTTGTCCATAAATATAATAATGAAATTTTCTGGTCGACCATACAACACTCAACAGTTCTTTTTCTATTTGTGAGAAATTTCTTTCCGCAGATGTTAAACTTCTAGAAGCAAAACTTACAGGCTTGCCTTCTTGCATTAAGCAACAGCCAAGTCCATTTTGAGAAGCATCACATTGAATGACTATGGGTAATTTAGAATCAAAGTTTTGCAATACTGGTGCCCCACTAATAACTTTTTTAATATTATTAAATGCTTTTTCATGAACTTCAGTCCATAACCATTCAACATCCTTCTTTAAGAGTAACTGCAGAGATGATGCAAGATCAGTCATGTTGGGAATGAACTTTCTTAAATAATTCACCATTCCAAGGAAAATTTGAAGCTCTTTTTTATAGACAGGGCTTTTTATATTAACAATGGCAATAATCCTATCTGGATCTATTTTCATTCCCTGTTCAGAAAAGATGTGACCAAAATATTTTACTTCCTATAACTTGTATTGAAATTTGTTTTTATTAAATCGAACATTGTGCTTTTGAGCACGTTCAAAAACCTTAGTTAATATTGCATCATGCTCTGCTTCAGTATACCCACATATTAATAAATCGTCGCAATACACAATTACTCCTGGTATGTCACCAAAGGCAGCCTCACTATAAGCTTGAAATATTTCTGGAGCTATTGATAGCCCAAATGGCAATCTTAAAAATGTATAACATCCAAATGGACTGTTGAAAGTACATAAATCACTTGATTGCTCTGACAAACTGATATTATAGAATCCATCTGACAAATCCAAAACTGAGAAAACCTTTTTATTACAAAGTTTAGGTATAATTTCGTCTAATGTAGGTATTAAGTGATGTTCTCGTATTAAAACTTTGTTAAGATCCTTAGGATCCAAACATATTCGTAATGAACCATCTTTCTTTTCTATGATAACCAAATTACTAACAAAATTCTTAGGATGTTCGACCTTAGCAATGATCCGGCAATCCTCCAGAGACTTCAGTTTATCTGCAAGACGTGACTTCAGTGCATTAGGCACTCGCCGCGGGGGTCGGACCACTGGCTCCACTCCTGGTTGAATGCGCAGCTTCAACTGCTTTTTAAACTCACCAACACCCTGAAACAGTTTGGCATAAGCATTAACAATTTCATCTTTACTGTTATTAATTTTTTTAACTATATTTATATTATTATTTATTAACAGCTTTAATCCAATTAAAGTATTTAAACCCAAGATTGGTCGAACCTTTTCTTTTATTATAATAAATTCAGTGATCAATGTGACATCATTAAAAATTATTTTTAAATTAGTTTTACCTATTGGTAAAATTTTACCACCCCCGAAAACCTCTAATATAATTTTTGTCTCAGACAATCTTAAATTGTTATCATCATTGACAATTTCCTTGAGATCTTTCAATGAAAGCACATTAATTTGTGCCCCAGTGTCACATTTAAAACAAACACTTTTATTATTTAGTATTAATTCTTCTGTCCATTCATTTTTATTTAAATCAATTGAATGACACACTAGTCACAAATTATGTACATCATTGTCACTACTGTTGATATCTTCAATGTTACTAACTTTTTTGGTGTTCTGACGCGTATTTCTAGAATATACAAGGCCAGAGCGCATCCATAAGAAACTAGTCGCGTATATTTTAGAATGTTGTGAATTAAAGCTTCGGTTCTAAAATATACACAGATTTTGCGTACTGATCGCGTATACTTTAGAATGTTCAAGGTGAAAAAACGGATTCAAAACTATACAGTGTCAGTTACATTTATGAAGTGACTTAACTTTTCCAAACGACTTTGTTAGGAAACAACACTTAAAATATGACTTAACTTATGGGATGTATATAAATGACCTTTAAAATGATCAGTTCCCACTTTAAAAAGGCTTAGCTTTAAAATTAATAGTTTACTTTAATTTTAATAATTCTAACTTTAAAATTATACTTTCAACTTCAAAGTTCCCCGCGATAGGAAATAAAGTGACAAACAGATAGCTGAAAGGTAGGTTAGGTTAGGTTAGAACTGTGACCAGTCAACGCACGAGCCGAGCGAGCGAAGCGAGCGGTGCCGCGGCAGCGGCCGGCGAGTGCCAGGAACGATTCGCTTCGCTGATCACTTTCCAGCATTCGTCTAATGCTACTTTAGAATAGAGCATGGTGGCGCAGGTATTCAAAATTATACGCGATTAGTACGCACTGCGTGCTGGTTGGTACTAGTGAAGTATATTTTAGAATCGAATGCTTGAAATTATCAATTCTAAAATATACACGATTATTGCGGAATACTGATGTATAGTTTAGAACGTTCGAGCGTCAAATGTGTATTCTGAAGTATACGCGATTAGTTCGGGCGGCTGCGTACTGGCCTTGTATACTTTTGAAATACGCTGTTCTGACACCCTACACTAAAATGATTATATTTGTTGCAATTAGAACAAATTTTGCCAAATGCTGGACAATTCCTCGGACCATGTTTAGTATTACATTTTTTACATATGTAAATTTTTTTACTGAAATTATTAGTATTGAAGACATTATTTTTGTTGTTATTATTATAATTCTTAACTTTAGTATTTTGATGAGTGTGCTGCACTGTATCACAGGACTGCTGGACTGCAATTGGGCTTGGATTAAGCATTTTCACATGCTCCCTTGAGAGTTCAGATGATCTGCAGATTTCCAGCACTCTCTCAAGAGTCAAATCTTTAATTTCAAGAAGTTTCTGTTGTGTTCGCTGATCACGTACTCCAATTATAATTCGGTCTCTTAACATTCTGTCACTTTCTTTGAAGTTGCAATTTTCTGCTAATTTTCTTAGTGCAATGTAGAAAGAGTCGAACGATTCTTCTTCTTCTTGAGTTCGCTTGTTAAAATGATACGAGTTAATTACCTCATTTTGTTGTGGTTTGAAATAATTATCAAATAATGTTAAAACTTCTTCCAACTTCGGCTTTTCCTCAACTTTTAAAACATTAAAAT
The DNA here is from genome assembly GCA_905220435.1 of Amphipyra tragopoginis. Taxonomy (NCBI): domain Eukaryota; kingdom Metazoa; phylum Arthropoda; class Insecta; order Lepidoptera; family Noctuidae; genus Amphipyra; species Amphipyra tragopoginis. The sequence goes on along the minus strand of HG991991.1, from coordinate 5,992,713 downwards.
ATAATTCTTGTGCCTGTTGGCCAATGCAATTTAGTAAAATTGCCGCTCTCCTTGATTCAGTAACTTTTTCAAAACCGGCCGCCATTAAGAAAATTTTAAAAGATAATTTGAATTTCTGCCATTGCGGCCAGAGTCTGTCGATGTCTTCAAGGTTTAAGGCAGCGGACATTTTATATTCCACCGTCCCCACATCATTCGAAGTTTCTTCCATAATTCTGGTGGTGTTTTTAACTTTTATATTTTTAGTAGTACTTTTAAGTCACTTCACCGGCTTCTTACAAAGGATTACGTAGTTCCAAATTTACGACTGCGCCATGTATTAATGTAATAAAAAAACAACAAGGAGGTTTTCAGTTAGGGTGTATTACAACTATTAATGATTAGAATTAGTTTAGCTTAAGTTTTATAAATATTAAATGTATTACAATTATTACAAGTAGTCAGTGGTCGAGTGGCGCCAACCCAAGAGGGCGAGCGCGGGCTAGATGCAGTGTTGCCAACATTATTATTTTAAGTTGCGTTCCATAATGCTACAGGGCAAACTACTGCCCGCGGGCCAACTCTCTCCATTTTAGCGCAAGAGTGTATGGACATAATAAATAGCCGTAATTATTGGAGCGAAAAATGTTAGTTTTGGCAGCATTATGTTTTTTTTTTATTCTTTCACTCTGCCTAATTTCTTGTATTTTTCTGGCCCCTACTGTGATAGGTTTGTCCACCCCTCCTCTAGAGTCACTAAATAGGTAAACCGTAAAATAGTGATCGTAGAAACTTTCGTTTAAATCAAAAATGTTTAATAGAATAAAAACATTCTACTGGATTATTAAAAGTTACTACATAAATCTACTCTGCCTTAGGCCCGGTTACCAACAAAGCGGAGAGGAGAGGAGACGAGAGGAGATGTGTTTTGAATAACCAATCAGATTTCGTTATTTTCACACCTCCTCTCCGCTTAGCTTCGGTGGAAATGGATCAAGCGGAGAGGAGATGTCTCATTTTTCTATAGAATTTTATTCCGCGAGCGAGCAAGCGGCGCGGCAGAGCGGAGATGTGTAGTCGGACGGCTAGGCGGCGCCCGCGCTCGCGCGCCCCTTTCCCCGATGCCTTCTCCCCGCGCCTCGCACACCCGTACTGACTGATTTCGAGCTCTCGCAGCTCACATCTCCGCTTCGCATAGCTCACATCTCCTCTCCGCTTTGGTGGAAATAACCTGCCAGCTTCGCAGCACCTCTCCTCTCCGCTTTGGTGGATACCGGGCTTTGCCCAAGGCCGAGTTACACAAAGACAGCTCCTCGAAGCGATCTCGATCTGACTTTGTCCTTCGCGGCGATTAAAACAGGGATAACACGAGATTAGATTTGAGGTTTTTTTTTAAATCTTTTTGCTTTCACTTCTGGGCATCGGCCTCTACTCATAATGGGAAGGACTTAAATAAAAAATAAAAAAAATATTTTATTGTCAGGCATCAAGGCCCATAGGGTGTTAATATTATATCTTACTTACAAACTATATTAGTAACATGCAGGAACACTAAAAAGAAAAACAAAATCACAATCACAGGAATGTTTAACAAGCTTTGTTGCCAACATGTAGCCTGCTAAACCTCCCCATTGTAGGCCCATCCAGCCTCTCTGCAAACACCCTCAGAATGCAATTTCTGCTTCCCCTCACTCGGGAAATTATTGAGGCAACTTTCTTTCGCATTATTGCAAAGTAATCGTCAGTGTGGGCATCAGCGAACATACCTGACGCACTACAGTAAGGTGGAACCCTCAACAGCGCCCTGAAGGCATTGTTGTATTGAATGCGCAGGGCATTGTCTGCTTTTAGGGTATGGTTATCCCAAAGACTGCTGGTGTAAAATGTTTGGCAGTACGCCTTAAAAAGAGTTAGTTTCACGGGAACTGAGCAACCATGAAACCTTCTGCATATCATATTACCCCTCACAGCCAATGCCCTGCGCTCCCTTCCCGTTAGGGTTGCCAACCCTACTATATTACGTATTATAGTATCCTACTATATTAGAGGCCCGACTACAATATTTTTGAAAAAAGTATATAGTAGGCGAAACTACTATATTTTAAAGGCGTCAAACTCAAAGCAATAATATTCGTTTCAAAACGTGTAAGCGTAATACTAAACGTCAATATCTATTTCTGAACGATTCTGGTATGTTAAGTTGACATTTACGTTGACTTTGAGTTTGACAGATTGACAATTTCAATTTTCGCGCTTTCAAGTTTGTGTTTTGGTAACTACCTACTTTTGAAGATAATTTATAAAAAAAAAATATTCTTTTAAGAAATAAAGTAGGTACCTATTTTGGAACCTACTATTTTTTTTTTCATCCTTTCGTTAGCTACTATATTTTTGTGAGTAATAATTTTGTAACTACTATTTTTGACCGACAAAGAGTTGGCAACCCTACTTTCCATATCCAAGTCGTCTTTTAGTTCTTCTGTAACAATTTAGACCTTAGAATATTAAGGCCTCGTCTATCCTCGTGTAAATCAGTGTCTAAGAACCAACATCCAGCATCACCGGCTTCGTTGAAGAGAGAAGTCAAGAGATTCCCTTTCCTTCGAAGCGTTCTATATCACGAATAGTAGCAGAAGGGTGGACGCTAAATTCGTGTCATCGAACGTTTTGAGGGGACTGGAAATATGTACACGCTCGACGAAAATTGTAAGAGAGAAGAATACAAGAACTGTATAGAAGATTATGAGTAGTTATATTTATTTAGAATATGCGTAAATACAGGGTCAGATTCAAAGGTTTGGAGGTACTGGGCAACGAAGTGGAGACTCGCACTTGGCCGGTTTTTTTTTAAAAAACCGGCCAAATGCGAGTCGGACTCGCGCACGAAGGGTTCCGTACCTTTATCTATTCTGTTTTTAGTATTTGTTGTTATAGCGGCAACAGAAATACATCATCTGTGAAAATTTCAACTGTCTAACAATCACGGTTCATGAGTTATAGCCTGGTGACAGACGGACAGATGGACAGATGGACGGACAGCGGAGTCTCTTGGTGCTCCCACACTGCTGTTACTGCTGAATTGCTGCTGAACACTAACAAATGTTAGGAAAAAATCTAAATATCAGATAATAATAAATCTTATCTATCTAATATAGATTATTAGCTATTATTGTATTAGATTTTTTGCAGGTATTTTTATTTATGTTTGTTTAGAAAATGTTTACTAATGTTTGTAAACATTTTTAACAGCGGTGTGGGAGCACCTTATGTAATAGGGTCCCGTTTTACCCTTTGGTTACGGAACCCGAAAAAGTACATCGTGAATGTGAACATTTGTCTCTTTTTCAGAACGCGGGTCATTAATTTTACTAACTAAAGAAAATTTAAAAGCTCATTTTGTGGAGGCCCCTGGACTAAAGCCCTTGTTGCCCACCTCTAAGTCCGGCCCTGCCTAAATATGTTTGGTTTCTTACTATCGTAACAAACTTCCAGAAGATTTGCAAACCTTATTACTATAAGTTTGAAAAGTTATAAGTATAAAACAAAAACTTAATTGTATATTACCGCATGTGAAATGACCGGCTCGCCGCTACACAGATAAGTTCATAGAAGTTATCGTGTACGGCAGTATGATTGTAAAATTAGGTTAAGTATGTTGCAAATAAATCAATAAATATAAAAACTTTTTTAGATCCTTATTGGGCTCACGGATTAAGGTGCTATTCTACCGGCGACTGCAAACTGCAGACTGCAACCGCAGACCGCAAGTCGCCATCGGAATAGCGCCTTTAAAGTGTGCACTTTAAAGGTGCTATTCCGACAGCGACTGCAAAACTGCAATCGCAGACCGCAGCCGCAGATCGCACCGCAAGCGATACTACTGTTGCAGTTTGCGATCTGCAGCCCGTCTCGGACTTGTACCTTTAGTAGCTACACATAACTAAATTAGGGTTGTAGATTCTTTTAAATAAATGTGTAGAAATAAAAATAATGGAGTTTCGAACAAATGCTTTGAAACAGTCAGCAGTGGCCGCAGATTAGTACCCCCTGTCCGACTACCCTTGTATACATCATGGTAACTCTACAGTGTATAGCCCGAAGTATTCGCAAAATTAAATGGCTGTAGGCGGGAAACATTGCGTCGAACGGATAGCCGATGGGCCTAAGGCATTGTCCGCACTGCGATATTTCACCGCGCGATTTTTTTCTCGCTACTCTGTAACATATTGAATCTCATAGGAGTAGCCACACTGGCGGTTAAAAATTCATGCGGAAAAAAATCTGTGATTTGATGCAAATTGAACGCGATGCAGAGCAGAATTATTTCCGCGCGAATGTTTTGTACAGTATGAAGTAGTTATGGCTATTGGCCGCACTATGGAATAAAATTCATGACAAATCTTTTGATACGTACATAACGCCGCCGCCGCAGTATCAAGTAAATTAAAAAAAAAACTGGGTGTTCATTTTAGACGTTCGTCTCAACCGGGAACTGCATAGAAGTGACAAAAATCGTACGAAATTTTATTCGCCGTGCGTAGAGGTGTAATTCGGATCACGGAATATAATACGCGAGAAAAAAAATCGCGCGGTGAAATATCGCAGTGCGGACAAGGCCTAAAGGTTCTGGAGTGGCGACCGCGTACCGAAAGGGTAACCGCAGCTTGGTTTGACCCCCCCACAAGGTGGACCGGTAACCTGGTGATGGTTGCGGGAATCCGCTGGATACGAGAAGCATAGGACCGATCGATGTTGCGATGCTTGGGGGAGGCTTATATCCATATATATGGGGGCGACTTTCGGCTGAATGATGATGACAGTAGTGTTTATTACCTTCCGCTTCCTGTATTCAAAATCACCACGTCAAAGTATTCTACTTTACCTTATCTTCCAGATGTTCAACTACCACGTGGCAGCTGGTATGAAGACCGTAGGCATATCAGCCGCAGGGGGAGTCGCAGAAGCCACGGCAGACGAAATAGTCGAAGGGTACTCAAAGTACGACATGTACGAACTAGGTCTTAACAGATTTCTGGGTCTACACAACAATAAGAGGTTCCTCAGAGATCGAGTAAAAGAAGTGCCTGGTTAGTATCTTCCACGGTAACGTAGTTTATTTAGGCACTGTAAATACGAACACTTTTTGCGTATATGCTTAAAACAGCTAAAAATATAGAATACATCGTATTCGCATGTGAATTTGATGTGTAATAGTGCGTTTGTCGCAGATAAGATAGGTACCTAAAGTTTTTGTTTATAATTACTAACGATTAACTCACGTGCATTCTTTGGGATTGCCAAATTAGTGAAGTAACAGTAAGTGCGGTATCCACCGGCACTAATTCCTCAATCAACCTGGGCACGACGAGTCACCAATCTTCTATCTTGGCGAGTCTGAAGTTAGCTGATTAGCTGCGCAGTAGACAATTTCGTTTCTAAAAGATTAATTGCACAGCCAAACAGCTTACTTCAGATTTGCCAACATACGGCCGTATTGTACCGACACAGAACGCGCCCCTCTCGTCCCAAGTGCAACGCTACGCGGTGCGGTGCAGCGCTAGTACTAAACTAGCGGCAAGATGTGGTGGCGGTTTTGACGTTTCCTCGCTCATGAAGATCCGTAAATATTGACAGCTACGTATGAAGAAACAATTGCCGTACTTAGTGACTTACTGCTACAGCTATAATTTATCGAATCTATTAATTTGGGCATTGAAATTTTAATTAATGTAGGAGAATATAGCTGCGACCGACAGTTCGACGAAGAGTGAAAACAGATGAATCTGACGAAAAAAATAGTAAGATTTTATCATAGAAAAATACGTTTGTTTTACGCACATAGATTTAGGTATACAAATCGCACTTGACTATAATTTTTTCGATAATAATTTGAAATGTGTCACAACCCTATTTTAAGATGTCAAAAACGATATCGTAGTGCCATTATTGTAATCTTAAATAAGAATGCATCTCACAAAAATTATAATACAAAAATAACTTTACAGACTCTGTATTATACATACTCTGCATTACACGTACTCTGTATTATACAGTCTCTATATTAAACAAGCTATATTGTACAGACTCTGTATTATACAGGTTATTAAGTTTTGTCATGGTGCTCCATAGCCAATCTTTATTTCTAGGTGTACACTACGGTCTTCCATACCCGTTTCATGAATTTGAGACTGGTCGCAACCTGAGACTTTCGCCTATCTATCCGACGCTGCGCGACAACGGGGCCGTGTTCGGACAAGTCATGGGCTATGAGAGGCCTACTTGGTTTGAAACTGTTGGTAAGTTGTTATAAATGAACATAATTTCATGCACGACATTGTAACAATACCCGATTTTACATGAAATTATTTTAAAAGAAAATCCATGGTGTTTCTTGCTGGCTTTTCTCCGTAGGACCTAATTTTTGGAGCAGTACAATTAAAATGTCGAGATGTTTAAGTGCATGTACTGTGCCTATTCGAAATAAAAATCTTTGAAATTTTTAATGAATAAAGCGTTTACCTCCGGTTTCTGAACTGAGAATTCGAGATAAGCAATACTTAAGTAGTAGGTATTTGAGTACGGAGTTGTCAAAAAAAAATGCAATTTCATTAAGTACAACAATTTCATTACAACAATTTTATCACAACAATTTTCATGTGAAGAGATAATTTTATAACTTTCCAACTAAATATTCAAACTCAAAACTCATTTATTCAAAATAGACTAGAATTACTTAGTTCTTTTTGAACGTCAATTTTACAATATAGACATCCCCCAAAAAGCCCTCCCTTCACCGCTTCCTAGTGTTTATGCTGTGAAGAAGAAACGGCGCAACAAACTCCCCAGCAACACAGATATGTCTGTCAAGTGAATAAATTTATTGACTCTATACAAAGAAAATCATAATATTTTTTAGAATAATAAAATTATGCACATAAAGGAAAATTAAAAATTAAAATAGTACATAAGTAGGTATATAAATCACTTCTGTATGAATTGAGATAAATCAAAATTGTATCCAGTGTGACCATCTTATAAATGGCGAATCTGCCACAGACTGGGCAAAAAATCTGCCAAAATCTGCCACACTTGGCGCCAAAAATGCCAAAAATACGCCTTCACGGAAACGGAAAAAAAATACAATCAACGAATTTTTTTAACCGATCTAGGCCCTCTTTGTCAACAAAAATATTTAACAAGTTTCTTATGCATTATTATACCTATACACTACTTACTCTACGTATCCGCATTTGTCTCAAAATTTTCGTCATTTTCGGTACATAGATTTTGACGACATCTTAATGATCATATTTTTAGTTGGTTTAAAAGAGACACAGTCACCGTGATCCTTATTCCCTTCTTTAGTTGTAATTAAAGCTGACAAATGTTGATTTAGGAACCTATTCCTTATTTTTGTGTTGTTTAAATTCACCTGAGAGAAGATTGTTTCGCACGAAGCGTTTGACATCGGCAAACATAATAACGCTTTTGCGAAATTTTTAATATTTGGATATTTTGTAGCCCCATTCGCGTACAGGATTTTTCCAATCGCTCTCCAAAATTTGTCTACACTTAAAATTGTGGTGGTGCTACTTCCACCTGATTCTAACAAGTCTCTGGAAAACCAATTATGAAGAAAAGAATATGAACACTAATCCAGTTAGATTACAGTTCATAATCATACGACGCACTTGTTTAAAAACAGAATAAGCGGGAAATCCCCGTATAATTTGGCCATGAAACAGAAGTTGCCAGTTCGATAAAATCATTTGTAATCTCATTATTAAATAAAACCTGATGTAATTACTTAAAAAAAGATGAATTCATGGAAAAATCCAATTAGGTGATGTGAATTTTCTTGAAATCTTTTAAATCTGCCGAAATCTGCCACTTTTGTAAATCGTCAGCATGATCTGCCACAGACAAAATTTAGGAGCGAAATCTGCCAAAATGGCAGAAATCTGCCACAAATGGTCACACTGATTGTATCTAAATAATATAGATACTTATATAAACAAACACATAAAAACTAATGGTTTCCAGGGAAGCCACATGTGCAGAAAAGAACTAGCGCCACACGTCCCTATCGTCAACATAGTCGTTTATCTTATAGTATGCCTTTTTATACAATACACAGATCCTAAGGAATCGTCCGACAAACCCCGTCCGTTCAAGGTTGCATACACGAAGACTTTTGGCAAGCCGCACTGGTTCGATACTGTGCAACGAGAATACTGGGCGTGCCGCGAGCGAGTTGGACTCGCTGACTATTCGTCATTCGCCAAGATGGATATACATGTAAGACCTTAAGGTTATATAAATAGAGCACATTATCCAGCCTCGTTAGTTAAAGACTGTAGCAAAAAAACTGGGCGAGTCGCGAGCGAGTCTTACACCCTTCATTACCCGCCCTTCGGTAGGATTGGTATACATGTGAATAAACAATGGTTGTTGATTATATTTTCAAGAAGCACTGGTTTAAGATTGCTAAGAAAATACTAAGCATTTCGTGCGCATAGCGGCTTCACTAAAATTTAGTCACTAAAATTGATATAAAGTACATGTGAATGATGTAAGGGCAAAAGCCGTGTGTTTTGTAAAATTTGAGAAGACCTCGCGAAACCAAGTGAGTCCATAGGGCCTGTCCACATCTCCACGTCATGACGTCGTCAACGTGGAACGGTGCGGTAACGTGGCACGGTGCGTTGACGTAACGTGCAAAATTACGTTACCGTATCGTAACACGTTCCGCCTCTAGCCGCAAGCGCACACGTATATGCGCTCCGCCCGCGATCTCCACGCCCGCGTGTTAGTCGCCGTCTATGTGCTCCGATGCTTTAAAACCATACCTTACTGTTTCTCTTATTAAAATTCAGGATCTACAAGGTGTCTCAAAAGAAAGTTTATATTTAGTGGATCGATTAAAAAAAAAGTAAGCAGTGTATCGAAAAAATGTTTATTAATTATGAAAGTACACATTTTGGCAATTTATTTCATAAAAATAATATCGTCCAAATGTAGAGCCTCGCGTTCGCGGCACTTATTTAATCGAACAGTAAAATTATTTATAACGACTCGGCAGGTTTTAATTCTTGCACCAATAAAATTTTGTAGGGTGCAGCTTTAGGTCTTTGTGCAAAATACGGTGTAATGATGATCTATGCACATTTAAAGCACTTGCGCGCTTCCGAATTGAAAGGTGCGGGTTATCACGAACAGACTGATTAACACTCTCCACGTTTTCTACCGTTCTTGATGACCTTGGTCGCACGGATTTTGGTTTTTCCAGCGTTGTACCGGTCTCTTCAAACTTTTTGATAAATTTTCTAATAAGAGGAATGCTTGGCGCATCATTTAAGTGGCGAAAACCTCGAATATTGCAGAATCTTCTACGCGCTACTGTCGCCGAATCACCGTTTTTGTAAAACTCTCGCACGCACAACGCGCGGTCTGCTCCCGAGAAACGCTCCATAGTGACTGAATTCCCAAGAGCCAGGCTACCGATTGACATAACCACCGCGCTTCTTGTATTCGTTGCGTTCACGCAGTAAGCTAAATAAATATAAACTTTCTTTTGAGACACCTTGTACATGGTCAACGATAAATCTAACAATGATCCTGACGTGCATTTTTACGATACGGTAACGTAAATTTGCACGTTACGTCAACGCACCGTGCCACGTCACCGCACCGTTCCACCTTGACGACGTCTTGACGTGGAGATGTGGACAGGCCGATAGTTCTTATCTATCATATTACTGACAGACTTTAGCCATATCTACAGCACTCGCCAAACTTTTTGACCGCTCTGAAGTAAGGCGCGCAAAGGTTAAGGTTGCGCAGTACCAATATATTTTACTACTGCGCAACAATTCGCCGAACTTCAGAGCGGCCAATAAGTATGGCACCTACTGTACAATTACACTAACTTAATTGTATACAAGTAGCGAAATTCATCTGTTTTTTTCCCTAACTACCGTTTGAATTTATATTAGCATATTTTTATGTAATTTTTGAACAGCTATTTCTCTTAAACTAGTGACTTGGGGAAAGTCGTAGAACAAAAGGTACTCCTTATTATGGGTACTTTATCAGCCTTTCGGATTAGTACCCCCTTTCCTGACTCATCATCATCTGCCTAGCCTTTTCCCAACTATGTTGGGGTCGGCTTCCAGTCGAACCGGATGCAGCTGAATATCAGTATTTTACATGGAGCGACTGCCTATCAGACCTCCACAACCCAGTAACTGGGTAATACGATACTCTTGGTAAGACTGGTTGTCAGACTTTCTGGCTTCTGACCAACAGTAACGACTGTCAAAGATCTACAAATGACAGCCGGGACCAACGGCTTTACGTGCTTTCCGAGGCACGGAGGAAACTCGCTATGGTAAATGGTCACCCATCCACAGACCAACCTCGGCAAGCGTGGCTTAACCCGGAAGATCGGTCTATGCGGCTGTAATTATTTAGCCACGAGCTCCTCCCCCTTTCCTGACTAACGTTGTATAATAGAAGATACCTAATACATCACCTTTGTTAATTTTCTTTAACATTTCGCTACGTGTTACGTACAGACGCCAGCACATCAAGCTACTACAATCTGTAAAATTTCTTTAATAGATTTTCATCTTTATCGCAAAAGCATTAGGTTCAAGGTTGATTGGGGAAATTTAACAGTTTCTGGTAGCTTGACCTGCTAGCGTCTGTACATGTTGGTGCTCAGGTTTTGATACCAAATTGAATTACGAGTATCTATTACTAACATGGAGTGTCATCTTCAGTCTCAAGGTCGCGAGGTAGTGGATTTGCTGCAGTACCTATGTTCTAATGACGTAGATGTACCTGTAGGCAGCATCATACATACAGGCATGCAAAACGAACGAGGAGGGTACGAGAATGATTGCAGTCTTGCCAGGATAACCGAAAACCAGTAAGTCTTGAAATAGTGAACATCAGAATGACTGGCCAAAATACACTACATATAACTCACTCTTTATTGATTTAGACATTTTTACAAAAGAGCAATCCAAATTAAAAAAAATGGTTTTGTCTTTTCTCTCTGAAAACTCTTGAAATTATTGTGCCAAAGTTCCTCACAACGAGCTCGAGTATCGGTACAATCATCTTAGGGGTGACACATTGAGAAGATATAAAAAAATAATAACAAACATGATGTACGGGCACGTCCTCCGTCATGTCACATATCCTTTCTTTCTTTTTTAACTCGTGGACAATAGTGTGGGTTACATGTTTAGCAATTTTTATCTTTTAACACCTTTGTTATAATTATGTAACGTGTAACTGTTTTTTGTCCCAAACAAATAAAATAAAAAATAAATAAAAATAAAATAAAAATGACCGATCAGCCTTAAAATATTACTAAAATCGAATACCTATTTGCTACTATTTGATACCTTTGTTTAAATAATTGGTACCTAATTAATGACTGAGAAAATGAATTTAAAAATTGATGACATCAGAATGACTGCCCGCCCACATTTAGAATCTCCGCGTACGGGCTCCAGTAATAGTAATAAATAGTAATTAGGTATTAGATTTTAGTAATAATTTAAAGCTGCTCGGTCATTTTGTCCAGTCAATCTGATGTTCACCTTGAAATACACGCATCAAAAGTTTCTAGGGATAATGTTATAAGGGTGATAGCTCTCACAATATTTATTTAGCTTAATTTGACGACATGTTTGGTGCAGTGGCTGAGCGATTGGCTTCTGCGCTACAGGTCGTGGGTTCGATTCCCGCACGGAACAAAAATTTCTATGGCCTACAGATAAATGTTTCGGGTCTGGACGTTTGTGTATGTGAGATTTGTGTCTGTAAAAAGCATCCACGATACAAGAGAAATCATAGTGTAGTAAAAAAAAAATAGCTTCGTTAAAATCGACTTTAAAATCAGACTATTGATTTCGTTTCTATCCTATAAAGGGTTAAATCAGATTTATTGTTATTATAGCTACATGATGATAGCGCCAACAATCCAGCAAACACGATGCAAAAGCTGGTTGAAGCGTCACCTTCCCCCCAACGGCTCGGTCACCATCACTGACGTCACATCCTTATACACGGCCATCTGCATCATGGGGCCGTTCACCAGAAGCCTGCTTGCTGAACTAACGGACACCGACCTCGCGCCCTCCAACTTCCCCTTCTTTACGTTCAAGGAGATCGATGTGGGACTCGCTAATGGGATCAGAGCGATGAACTTGACGCATACTGGGGAGCTGGGATATGTGCTGTATATACCTAACGAGGTGAGGATTTTAAAAAGTGTCGTTTTGGATTTCTACACTTGGGAGCAAATAAATCGAGCCATTCCTTTTTTCACGTGTCCTGGTTATTGGTTTTGGTTTCATAATTCTATAAAATACTTATGTCATTTGATAGTTTATTAAATAATCTTTAAAATCAAGGTAAATTATTAAATGATAACCGTTTTGAATGATAATTTATTGGTTCATGAAGAAAAACAGAAATTTTGATAGAAAATTGGGTAAGGTTAAAACAGTCCAGAAAACACAAAAATATTGTAACAATCACATTTTTTTAACATTTTTAATTTTGCCGCCCTAGGCCCAAGCCTACCTAGCTTAAGGGAAATCCGCCCCTGCACCTCTCTCCATCCAATAATTGCTCTAGGCAATCCCACTTAACCATTACAACATCGTTTTCTAAAGCAAACTATACCTGTAACAAGAAAGCCTACAGTTAAATATACTTCCAGTTCGCCCTCCACGTGTACAACCGTCTGATGACGGAGGGTGAGAAGTACGGCATCTCACACGTCGGGTACTACGCGTCGCGTGCTCTACGCGTCGAGAAGTTCTTCGCGTTCTGGGGACAAGATCTTGACACGATCACCACGCCGCTCGAGTGCGGCCGCACCTGGCGAGTCAAGTTTGACGTAAGTGTACTAAGTATGCAGTCTTTACGGACTGTGTGTAGAGTTCAATAGTATAGTCCAGTGAGAGAGATGTGGCTTGAAAGAGGATGTAGTGACTAAAATAGAGAAAGAAATGCTTTGCTGGTTCGGTTGGTAAGTGCGGATGAATTAGGCCCGGACTCCACCAAAGCGGAGACGAGACGAGCGGAGCGGAGATGTGTTTTAAAAAACCAATAGAATTTCGTTATTCACACATCTCGTCTCCACTCAGCTTAAGTGGATACCACTGAGCGTAGATGTATCATATTTGTATGGCGCGATGGAAGCGGAGATGTGAGCTGTTCCTCGCTGAGATTGAGCTGGGCCGCGGTACAAGGCGGAGATGTAAGCTTTGCCTCGCAAGCTGACGACGGCGCGCGACGGAGACGAGATGTGTGTGGCGTGCAGTGAGTGGTGTCACATTTCTCATGTCAACTTGTATAGCGACATGACTGAGACGTGTACCTTTCGTGTCAGATCGCACTAAACTGTGCGTTCACATCCAACGCTCGCAGCACGCAGCTCAGTTCCGCTCTAGTCAGTGCACATTTCCACCCTAGCCAGCACACATCTCCGCTACAGTCTAGCCCGTACGCATCTCCGCACAGTTTCGTTGGATACACCCTAGCTGAAAAACATCTCTTCTCTTCTCCACTTCGGACATATCCGCACATCTCCGCTTTGATGGAGTCCGGGCCTTAAAATAGAATTACAAAAGCTGTGTACAAGAGATCTGTTAATGGCAAAGCCAGAAAAGGACAAGTTCACATAGATATGAGTGACAACGACGACACTACGAAGCCGAGGCTATCCGATATCTACTTCTGAACCTTGATGTGTAATATTTATTATCGGGATTTGTACTTTCTCAAATCGCGTACTACGCTTTGACAAGTTCTACTCGTCGTCATCGTACACGGTGATAATCAGTAGAAACCATTGCTCGCAGCTTGTGAACGCAAGCTATAAGACATCTTTTACGTCAGGGGGCCTACTCCCTAAGTTCGTCAACGAAGTTAGTCGCCCGTCCGAAAGTAGCCCGAAACGTAGAAGTGAACAAAACAAGTGTCAAGTTCAACTTTTCGGACGGGCAAAAACACATCGGTAGTAGAGACAACTGTCAAATCGTGTTGTCATTCATTCTTAGTTCGGACCCCGAAATAATCGTATGTCCGTAGGTGATAGGGAGTAGGAAACGCTCGTAACTAAGGCCGAAACCACGGACTTCGTGCTTAGGGAGTAGACCCCCAGGTACAAAATGCTTAGGATCAAATTCTGTGCCAAAATTATGCTATATGTATCCTAGCTTTAGTAAGTTGGATAATTTGAAGAAAATCTTCAGAAAAACACTAAAGACTTCATTAGGCAACAATTGACGCCCAACACGTGACGCTCTATGTTTGGCAACGTTGCCAGATGACGCGGAATATGACGTTAAAATAACTAGTACGCATAATTTTGTTGTACGTTGTCCCATCATCATGTTGCCACATGTTGGCTTAACTATATTTCAATAATCACCCACAGAAAGACATCGAATTCATCGGGCGCGACGCTCTGCTTCGTCAACGAGAAGAAGGCATCCGTCGTCAATACGTGCAGCTCCTACTTACTGACCACGACCACGAATTAGATATGTGGTCGTGGGGAGGCGAGCCGATATTCAGAGACGGGAATTACTGTGGTCAAACCACTACCACAAGCTACGGGTTCACATTTAAGAAACAGGTATGGTTGGAATTTAAACAAAATCCTTACTTCCTTACTAATATTATAAATGCGAAATTTACTGTCTGTCTGTTACCTCATCATGACTAAACTAATAACCCGATTTTGATGAAACTTGGTACAGAGATATAACATCCACGCGGGTGAAGCCGCAAGCGACCTCTAGATAAGTTATGTTATTTATCAGTTATTTAAAATATCAAGATCTAAGGCTCAATTTACACCGCCGCGGAATGGAATGGAAGCGACGAAATTGTACATAGCATAATGAACTTTACGTCAATTGTATAAAGGACAAACTAAATACGAGCGTCTTCCGGGGAATCCTCGCTACCTTTTTTTGGCTCGTATTTAGTTTGTATTTTATACAATTTATGTAAAGTTCATTATGCTATGTACAATTTCGTCGCTTCCATTCCATTCCGCGGCGGTGTAAACTGAGCCTAACAGTTCAACTTAACCTGCAAATATGCGGTTTGAATTTTCTAAATTATTAAGCAGTTGTCGACCTATTCGGTTTTATAACTCGTTCCGTCTACAATTCTCTTAAGAGAGAAAAATAGCTTACCGAATCATTCGAAAACTGAGTAATTCAATCGCTTTGAATCAGGGGCTGATGATTTAATTATTCTAGTATCGCTTGTGGACGAAATCCGACCATTAGGCCCGGTTTCAAGCGGAGAGGAGAGGAGACGAAAGGAGATGTGTTTTGAATAACCAATCAGATTTCGTTATTGCCACATCTCCTCACCGCTTAGCTTCGGTGGAAATGGATCAAGCGGAGAGGAGAGAAGATGTCTCATTTTCCTATAGAATTTTGTGCCGCGAGCGAGTAAGCTGCGCGGCAGAGCGGAGATGTGTGTAGTCGGACGGCTAGGCGGCGCCCGCGCTCGCGCGCCCCTTTCCCCGATGCCTTCTCCCCGCGCCTCGCACACCCGTACTGACTGATTTCGAGCTCTCGCGACTCACATCTCCGCTACGCACAGCTTACATCTCCTCTCCGCTTTTGTGGAAATAACCTGCCAGTTTCGCAGCAAATCTCCTCTCGTCTCCTCTCCTCTCCGCTATGGTGGATACCGGGCCTTAGGCTGCTTTTCCAACAGAGATGTGTGCTACGGATGTCTGTCAAATCCACCATTGGGATCGCCTGATTTTCAAACATGTGTCAAGGTTTGTAAAATAAGGCTATCCTAGTGGCTGATTTGAAACCTACTGCCTCAACGCAAACATTTACATATATGTTTTTTTTGTGCAAATCTGTTTCTCCGTACTTTTCGAATGATATAAGTGGCATTCCCCTTCTTTTATAATATAAAAAAGTGCGCGAATTTTCGATGTTGACGTTTTATATACGTAACACGTAATAATGATTAATGTTGGTAGTATACGTCATACGTCAACACGTCATCAAACTACTTTCATAACCAATACAAACAAAATTAACATTCTAGTGTACCAAAACAAGATCACACTAAAAGTAAAACAAGAAGAAAAGACGAACTAATTAGCTCGTTTGTCGATCTTAAATTTTAGACAGCTTACGGTTTTTTTTGTATGATGTCACGGCCTATTAAGCAGGTCCTGATATACAGGCTGTAAGGGTAAACACCGTTATCCTTGAAACCAGTGGTTCGGTTTCATGTATAGAACGTAAAATCAATGAAAAATAACAAACTTTTTTTTTATATAATTTTCATTTTTCCACGAAAGCATTTCACCCTACGCGCGGGGGCAACAAGCTACGGGAGGGGGCGCGGGTAACTCGCCGCGTGGCCCGACGCACGGCCCCGCACAGTTCGCTACCCCAGTCAGCCAACTATCTCGCTAGCGAGTGCGTGTACGCCGCGTCGTAGCGCCGCCGCGCCGCTCATTTCTCGCGCGTGTATACATTTTTTTTTTTACTCTGTCCTATGTTTTTGTGTTCACGTCAACTACCCATGGTTTGAGTGATAAAGGTGTTTACCCTTACATGCTGTATACAGGGCCGGCAATAACTGTAGATATAACATGATGACTATTATGATTAGGCGTATATAATCAGTGTGCAGTATATCTCGGATATCTACTCTGGTCATATACGTTTGATCGTAATGTCTCGCTCCACTACTAGCCAGTACAGCTGCCATGGAACGCAGTATTGTGACGAGTTTGGGACTGTAAACTTCGTTTCAAAACTGACGTCACCAAAACTGCCATGGTCAAGTGGGACTAGGCCGGACATGTCAGATAAGCTGTTAAAAGAACCACTGGTGCCTCTTTCCTATGGCCAAGAACGGATCGTTTTGCCTACCAATGGTAGAATTTTATATTGACCATGGTATAATAATACCAGGTATTCTATTTCCGCGATGGCCCAAGACTACGTCACGAAAGTCACGATCAGTGCTGCAATTTTTTAACAACTTCAATACAATTAAGGAGATTTTTAATTCATAATTATAAAATTAATTGCTATAGGTCTAGCGCTTAACTGAGGCAGTGCCTGGGGTATGGGAGCGGCACGGGAGGGGTGACATATGACGAAGTGTCCGAGCTATCTCGCTATACACGTGATAAATATAATGAAGATATCTCTTACGATATTTACGTGTGTATAATTAAGTTAAATTAATTAATATAATTGCGCGTGACAATGTAAACAAAAAAATAAGTTCCAATAAATTATGTTATTTAATAATTATTAACATTTTCAACTGAAACAACAAAAAACAACAAATAAATCCCGAAATTCCAAATTTATTTAATCAGATTCGTCATCGCTGTCTGTACCATCACTGTATGAATGGCTCTAATCACTTTCATCATAAAGTAGTAGTAAAAATATCGTAAGAGATATCTTCATTATATTTGTCACGTGTATAGCGAGATAGTTCGGACACGTCATTTAACGTCATATGTCACTCCTCCCGTGCCGCTCCCATACCTTAGACACTGCCTCAGTTAAGCGCTAGACCTATAACTAGCCTAATTACACACATCAAAAGTGTCTAGGGATCAAGCATTTTTATGCGGATTTCTTGAGATTGAGATGTGGCTTTAAATTTATGATTTTATAAATTTATATGGATCCTTTTTGGTGCATTTCATAATTTGAATCAGGAACTGTGAATCAATTCGAGTAAAAGATGAAAATCAGCTGTCAATATTTTCCCTATAAAAACATACAACGCATTGAAGACATTATTAGTGCTACTGTTTCCCTACTACTGATTAAAACCAACGTTATTATGGAGCGGCGACGTCATTTAAGCAGGGAAGAAATGCTCAGAGCCGTGGGAATGATAGAAGCTGGTTCCCGGCAACGTACTGTGGCTTTAGCTCTGAATACAAGTCAGAGTGTTATCAGTCGACTTTGGACACGTTACCGAAGCACTGGTACCGTGGCTGAGCGCCATGGAGGACGGTATCGCTGCACCACACGGAGACAAGACCGATACATTCAAATCTTAACTCGAAGAGCTCCAACAATAACCGCCATGATGTTAGCCGTGAGGCTTCATCACTCTTCAGGGAACTTAATTAGCGACCAAACAGTCAGAAACCGCTTGCATGAAGTGAACCTTCATTCCCGAAGACCGCTACGGGTACCACCTATAGCAATGCACAATCGTAGGATTCGATATCAATGGGCTCTTGGACACAGAAATTGGGCAGAAGAACAATGGCGTTTCGTGTGCTTTTCTGATGAGTCTCGTTTTGGTATGAGACCGGATACAAGACGTATACGACACTGGAGAACCCCTGGACGCCAACAGCGATTAAAATCCTGCCAGGAAGTCCATCCTTATAGTGGTGGAACCATCATGGTATGGGCGGGTATTTGGATCGGCGGAAGAACTGAGTTGATTTGGATCAGAGGCAACCTCAACGCTCAAATTTATGCTGAGACGATTGTATCAGACGTCATCGTTCCTCTACAAGCGCAAATCGGTCCCTTATTTCAGTTAATGCATGATAATGCACGACCGCACACCGCAAGAGTTGTAAGACAGACTCTCGCCGCAGCTAACATCAATGTCCTGCCCTGGCCTGCTCAGTCGCCAGACTTGAACCCGATTGAGCATGCATGGGATATGCTACAGAGAAGAGCTCTGCCGAATATGGAGGGTATCCAGTCGCAAGAAGACCTTTTTTTGTTGTTGCAACGAACATGGGCGGCCATTCCACAGCGTGATTTGGATGAACTCATTTTGAGTATGCCAAACCGATGTTCTTGTGTTGTTAGTGTTCGCGGTAGAAACACGGATTATTAATTGTTTAAGTTACCCAATAAAATTTTAAAGAAAACTGTTATTTCAGTCTTTTTTTCGAACTTTTGTGTTAGTGGTTCAAATGTCAAAAATCCCTTTATTAGGAAAATGGCAAATTTCTTTATTAATGCAAAGGTGACTTGGTTTATCGTTACTGTGACAAACGAAAACACTTTATTTGATGAATCCTTAAAGAAAATTTTAATTAATATCAATCAGGAGAAAAGTTATTGCAAAAATATATGTTGATCCCTAGACACTTTTGATGTGTGTATTTGCCATTTCGTGTTATTCATCTATTTAGTTAAAAAAGTAAACTATAAAATGACTTGTTCAAACTTGCTTCTTAATAGAAAAAAGTGAAAAAATGCGTTTTGCTCGGGTAATTTATTTACACAATGTGTATCCTGCCCTTCCTAGCCTACGGTGCTCAGACCTGGTCGCTTACGAAGTTGTAAAAGTCCCGCCTTGGAGTTTGCCAAAGAGCAATGGAGCGTAGTATTCTATGCGTCAAAAGAACAGACAGAATACGGAAATAGCACACTGCGCTCCAAAACGGGGATAATAGACGTAGGCAAAAAGGCTTCCAGGCTCTTGGATTGGGCGGGTCACGTCAGCCGCATGCATAATAACCGCTGGGCAAGAGTCTCCACGCAATGGGTGCCTGAAGGGAGACGGCGCCACCGCGCCGCGGTCTGCCCAGAAAGAGGTGGCGAGATGACCTAGACGCGGACCGCGAGGGCTGATTTGAGGTAGCGCAGGAAAAGAGTACATGGAAGGACTTGGGGGAGGCCTTTGCCGAGCAGTGGGACAGAAAAGGTTAAAAAAAAATACACATTGTGGCAACACCCCCAGGCGATGACGTAGTCTTGGGCCAGTCACGTGACCTAGCTGTCACGGGAAAGGAATACCTGGTGAAACATATTATTACACCATGATATTGACAAACTGGGTGAATAAATACCCTCGTAATACCTATGATAGCTGTGTACCCATGTGAGGGTCTACTGTGTAAGGGCCGGAGCCCACTGACGGCACGGCGTGGCATGGAGTGGCACGGCGCGCTAGGGCACACCGAATCATCCTGTGGCATCCCGCCGCATACTGAAGTATCCCGCGGCGTACCACGTCGTACAGTGGGATTCTTCGGCATGCCACGGCACGACGACGCATCCCGCGGTATATCCGCGGTATGCTAAGCAAATACAAGTGCTAAACTTATTAAAATAAGGTTTAAAATTCATTGTCGCTGAGGAAGTAGAGAGACACCTTCAGCACTCACTTTCCTTAACAAACAACAGTAACCTATGCGTCTCACGAGTTGCAGCGGCGTGCCGTGGCATCTTGTGGAATGCCACGACGTGCCGTAGTATCCCGCGACGCGTCACAGTATCTCGGGGAATGACGTGACGTTCTGCGGCATGCTGCAGTATGTCGCTTCATAACGCGAGACGTTTGATTTTAAATAAAATAATGTCAGTGCTAAACTCATTGAAATAAGGTCGAAAATCATTTGTTCTCGTCACTGGGCGCCGGCCCTAAAGCTATGACGGTTTCGATAAAAATACTAGAGTCTTAATTTTAATCAATAACGTTCGATTAATCAAAGGAATCGAACATGAGTGCCCATTGAACGCTAGATGGCAGATCGAAGCGAATTGGCGTTACGAAAAATACCTAGAAGGTAGAAGTCGGATAACAAAGTCTGACAAAAAAGGAATGTTTGGATATGACCGCAATTTAGACATTATGATTTGGAATATTTAATCAGAGTTTAGTTGCCTAACACTGGTTATATATTCCGAGTTGTCGTGTCTCGCATCATCAGCCAGCCAGCTTGCCAGCGAGCCATGGAACAGCTATAATTTGGTTCGATTGTATTTGCAAGAACTGCGGGTCAATTCGACTAACAGAATGGTTGCCAAACGCAAACGAACTGACTGTCAGGGCTCACTCACACGGGTTCCATCATTGACGATGCGTCATAAAACACGATACGTCATGACGGATGGACGTTCACATTGCATACGGAATCGTGTTTTATCACGATTCGGCAAAATATCCGAATTGATGTTCACATTCGTTTCGTGATTCTTAGTCTTGGATGAACTATCAAACACGATGGATCCGTCACAAAAAATCACGATTCGTGTTTTTTGACGAACGTGTTTTTTAAAAGACGATACGTGATTTAAAACTTGTCCGACATTTTTCACGATTCGTGATGCGTGTGAACACGGGCATTTAAAAAGAATAGCCGCCATCAATACAAAAACGAATTGTGAAAAAAAGACGATACGTCAAAAAAAAACGAATCGTCTTCGTGTGAAGACTCAGTCAGTTTTTGTTTACGAAAATTGTCAAAAGGATTGATTTTGTTTTTTGTGTCGAACAGTTTGACAGCTTTTGAAAACGAGAACTGTCTGAATGAACGGTTCGGTCTTGGTTCGGTTGCGATTTATCAAGATTTCTTTTAGGAGAATTGGGTCCCTGCAATGTGTGTGCACTTAGTAAGGCTTAAAGCCTGAAACTTGAATACCACTAAGGCTGGTGTACACAAACTTTAATTATCTGGTTAAACGACCAACAAACTACCAGAATTATTGGTAAATAGTTGGTGAACCAGAAAATTAATGTTGGTGAACTGCAATCTACATGCTAAGGCTTAATTTACACCGGCGCGGAATGGAATGGAAGCGACGAAATTGTACATAGCATAATGAACTTTATGTCAATTGTATAAAGTACAAACTAAATACGAGCCAAAAAAGGTCAACACACAATAATTGACATAAAGTTCATTATGCTATGTACAATATCGTCGCTTCCATTCCATTCCGCGGCGGTGTAAATTAAGCCTAAGCCTCCGGTTTCTAAAAAGCTAAAGTCTGATTTTTCAATCGTCAGATATTTTATGTAAGGAATTAATATTACGGTTTGACATACTTTGTATATAAAATTAGTCAAAACGTCAAACTAATTCCTACAATAAAAATTATATATCGATGGAAAAATCAGACTAATTAACTAAACTGCTGTCAAATCTTATTTCATGTATGTGATTGGTTGTTGGTATTTTGCTCGACCAATCGCATTCGTTAACATGAGATTTTCTAACAGATTAATCTCCGGTTTCTGATTTGAGAATTCGGGATAAGCAAATACTTAAGTATCATTGGAGAATGGAGTTGTCAAAAAATTACGGATTTTAAAGCATTTTTTTGACAACTTTGTACTCAAATGATACTGAAGTATTTGCTTATCCCGAATTCTCAAATCAGAAACTGGGAGTTTAACTATCAGGTAAATAAGCGTTTACTCAAAATTCTAGTACATTTTTGAATAAGCGGTTATTTAAACAGAGAATTTCCCACTTATTACAAAAGATGGTATAAATCAAGACTAAGGTAAACCCAGGTTTAAAATATACCCATCACTTTCTTATGTCATATAACAAAAAGAGACGGGGCTATTTTAAAACCTAGGTTTTTCTTAGACCATCTTTTGTAATAAGGGGGTTTATGTTGGTGAACACCGGTCTAAATTGATCAGCTTTGCAGAAACTGGGGGTTAAATACTGAAAGTCACTTAGGTATACAAAGTCAACAGTTCACTATTCAATCATTACTATTATACAGCGTGTCCCAAAAAGTAGTGTCAAGCGGAACTCCAAAGGTAGAGCACCCTTTGAGGTTCCCAAATCACCCCCATGTATGTTCCGCGATTTTTTGGTAGTTTTCGAGTTTTGATTTTTTCTCACCGCTCGATGTTTACTGGATAAATAGCTGATAAAATGGATAAGTTTTAAAAACACGTCTGACAAAAAAGTTTAGGGACTATTTTTTTTTAATCATTCACAAAGATTTAGGAAACATGCAGGATTTTAACTAAATAACAATTCAAAAAAAAATATATGCTGTGGTTACAAATTTTTATGCATCCGCTAGGGCAACAAATCAGATAATTTAAAAAAAAATACTCATGTATGTCAACTATTCACGTCACTATGATTAAAAAGGTGATAAGTCAGAGTTTGATTAAAGAACATGAAACTCAACTCAACTCAAAACTCATTTATTCAAAATAAACTAGAATTACTTAGTTCTTTTTGAACGTTAGTTTTACAATATTATAGACATCCCACAAAAAGCCCTCCCTTCACCGCTTCCTAGTGTTTTTGCTGTGAAGAAGAAACGGCGCAACAAACTCCCCAGCAACACAGATATGTCTGTCAAGTAAAATTCATAACTCGAAAACTACAAAAAATCGCGGAACATACATGGAGGTGATTATGGGTACTTCAAAGGATGCTCTACCTTTGGACTTCCGCTTGACATTACTTTTTGGGACACCGTTCGTGATTAGGTACAATTTCTGAACTGATGGCTGTCACAACTATACTGTGGCTTTTTAGTGGACTCACATTTATGGAGTGTGCTTTTAAACACTTGTCACACATACTGCGTGTGTTCACTAATACACGTCACATTTTAGTGTTCTCACAAACGGCGTGTGCTTACTCTTTTCACGCCAATATTTGAGTGGTGTTACAAATGGAGTATGCTTCTAAAACACGCTGACATAGTGGTCATACACACGGCGTGTGCTTAGTCTATACACACTGACATTTAGTGGTCACACATACCGACGTGATTAGTCTAAACACATTGATGACATTGTGGTCACATAAACGACGTAGGGTTAGTCTAAATACGTCGATAATATTGTGGTCACACTGACAACGTAGAGCACGTTGATGATATTGTGGTCACATAAACGAAGTAGAGCTAGTATAAACACGATGATAATATTGTGGCCACAAAAACGACGTGGTAACGACGTGGTTTGTCTAAACACTGATAATATTCTGGTCACACAAACAGCGTGTGATTAGTTTAAACACGTTGTTAATATAGTGGTCACACAAACGATTTGGTTACGACGTGGTTAGCCTAAACACGTTGATAATATTGTGGTCATACAAACGACTTGGTTAGTCTAAACACGTTAATAATATTGTGGTCACAAAAACGACGTAGGGTTAGTTAAAACACTTTGGTAATATTCTGATCACATTTATGACGTAAGGTTTGTATATACACGCTGATATAATAGTGGTCACAAACACAGCGTGTGCTTAGTCTACCTGACATTTTAGGTCACACAAACAGCATGTGATTAGTTTAAACACGCTGAGATTTGATGATTTTACAAATGGAGTGTTAGGGCCCTTACACACCACGTTTTTTTCAGGCGCTGTCGACGCGCGTCGCACGCAACTATAACGCGATGTTATCGCAACCAATTTACCTATTCACACGTTCATAAAATTGTAGTATGCAGACGACGACTTTTTCGCGAGCTGTCGACGCGCTCGTAGCGCGGAGTTACATCGATACAGACGCGCTGGCACAGCGCGTCTCTTAGCTGCAAACACATACGTACAGCGCGTTTTAATCCAAGGAGAGTTGCTGTCGCGTCTGTAGCGCGATACACGCTCCTTCGCGCGCGTGCTACACGCGTTTCGCTTTGCAAGGAGAGTTGCTCGCGCGCGTCTAGCGCGTTTCTCTCGAGTTTGCAGCGACGCAATCGCAAGTAATCTGCCTATTTCAAGTTTAGCAGCGCCGACAACGCGCGATAGCGAAACGCGCGTCGACGGCGCCTGAAAAAAACGCGGTGTGTAAGAGCTCTTATTATAATATACACGCTGACATAATAGTGGTCACACATACTGAGTGAGCTGACTCTAAACCCAGATATTTGAGTTTAGTGGTCTTTCAAATCGTGTATGCTTCCTATACACATGCTAATATTTTTGTAGCATAGGCACGTTTGTTTCACGTTTTCACATATTTCCGTGTATTTTAAAATAAATGGTTCAATATAAAAAAAGATTTCTATTGTATGTAGTTGTGTATGTCGTGGCGAAATCTTAATTTAAAAAAGGCATGTTAATAATATTTTGTGTTGCAAATCTACAGGTTTGCCTCGGCTTCGTGGAGAATCTGGACGAGAACGGGGTCCCGCAACGCATCACCAACGAATATGTGCTGAGCGGACATTACGAAATTGATATAGCCGGTATAAGGTAAGATATAAGTACAGATAGCTGTATTAATTGGATACACTGGCACTTCGTCGTTGCAAATTTAGAATCTCCTATGTGTAAAAAGTATCTTTCCCAGAAAAACGAACTTGATGAACAAAGTAATGTAGTGGACACTAAGAATATTTTTTAAATAAGATATACCTACGTCTGTGAATTATGAAGATATTCACATGGGAGTTTTTTTAAACGCTAACGCTATAAAACCGCTATTCGAATTTCTGAAAAACTCATTTTCTACAAAAATGTCAAGTAAGAGATTTTAGATTTGCAACGACGACTTGTAGTTTTATTAATATAATAGGGATTAATGTAGGCCTCTATATGAGTATCTACACAAAAATGGTGTCTACTAGAAGTACGAGGGTGCATTAAAAGACCTTCCACAAGTTACCAGGGGGTTTATTACGACACAACTTAGAAGTTGTATCGGCAAACTTCGTAAAACCGATCACTTCCGAAATGAATGCGTCTTCGAATCCACGAATGTGAGTACTGTGTATGTACTTAATCCAAATAACGTACGTGGCCTGTCGCAGCTGTAGCGCTAGTTACTGACGTGACGTGTTTATACGAATCCTGTGCCACAGGCACCGGGTGCACGGCGTGTTGGGTGTGGTGAAAAATAGGCAGTTGTTTTATTTCAATCCATGCGCTGGGTGCTGGACGCTGGATTGGATTATAAACTGTTTACACGAATCTAGAAAGAAAAGTCCTGACTGACTGACTCATCAACGCCCAGCCCTTGGACCTAGAAAGCTGAAATTTTGCACAGAGATTCCCTTTATAATGTAGACAAGGAATGAGGAAGGATTTTTCGAAATACAACCCCTTAGGGTGTTAAATAGGAGATGAAAGTTTGTATGGAAAATCGTCACTTAACGGGTTCAAAATTTCACGCAAGCGAAGCTGCGGGCACAAGCTAGTCATAGATATGGCGACATATTTTTTTTTCAATAATCTTTGTTTTATTATCATTGTTGTCAGTGCTCCTAAATGCAAATATTTTGCCACTTATCTTGAATGTCACAAACATAGATTAAGCTGTGTCCTTGCATATGACAGATAAGATATAGTATCGAAGGCGAGAAAGTTGAGTAAACAAGCGCTATTGAATTATAAAGTAACTATTAAATTATCCACGAAATAGAAAAAACAAAACAGTGCCCACTCCACTGTTGCACTGTCATATGCAACGCAACGTGTAACAAGTCTGTTTCTTACCTCCGGTTTCTGAATTGAGAATTCTAGGATGAGCAGTACTTAAGTAACATTTGAGTACGGATTTGTCAAAAAAATGACGGATTTTAAAGCATTTTTTCGACAACTCTGTACTCTAATATTACTTAAGTATTGCTTATCTCGAATTCTCAATTCAGAAACCGGAGGTTAGTCATGTACTTTCATGGAAAATGTTTGCATTGTCAGTTGCCCAGATGTCATAATGCATCGCATACGTGGGGTCAGTTTGTCTCTAGCTTTAATCGCGCGAGCCAATAATTGTGACACACGTGCGTAATCTGCGTGGCGCTTCCACGTGTTTGTTCTATTCCGTTAAATTGTAAGAATGAATGACAACACGATTTGACAGTTGTCCCTACCCTACTACCGATGTGTTTTTGCCCGTCCGAAAAGTTGAACTTAAAGATAAAGATAAAGAATCATTTATTTGGACACAGCACAAAGAGACACAACATGTGAAAAATGTGATATAAATAAAATAAAATAAAAAGTCTTGGGTATGTGTCTCACGGCTGAACCAAAAAGGTGTCCAGATCAGCTTAATGCCAAGCACTTTATGAACTTGACGCTGGTTTTCGTCTGGAACCTTTGTGCTCCACGAACTTGACACTTGTTTTGTTCACTCCTACGTTTCCGGCTACTTTCGGACGGGCGACTAATTTCGTTGACAGACAGGCTCCCAGGGCCGCCGGTGCTCTATGAGGCACGGACGTCTCGATATGTAACTAACACCTTCACCTATCCACCAACTGCCACAGATTGGTTTGAGCCAAAGTATACAATAAACTTGAACCGAGCACCTAGCGTTGACCATTTGAAAGCACCAGAGATCTGGTCTACTTGAAATAAAAACTATTTGACTTTGACTTGACTTTACATTTTCCTTTACACAGGTACGCAGCGAAATTGAACCTGCACTCGCCGAACCTGCCAACCAAATACCCGGATAAGGAGCGCGACGTGTACCAGGCGACCAGGAAACTCGGCGACCCGCAGTTCTTGGGACGACATTACCAACCTTAATATATAAAGACCTGTAGCTCTTGCACACAATAGGATAAGTTAGAGTAATACGTGTATTCTCAGAGGTTCCATTAACTGGACTAATGGGATCTTCATTCCCAGAGGTTCAGTTAACTGAAGTACTGGGAATTTAATTTCCAAAAAGCTCGATAACTAATTAATAGGGTATTTGACTGAAAAAAGCCAATTAGTCCGTCAGTTAGATTATCAAAAAATATTAGACCTGTATTTTTTCTTTTGTTACGTAAACCAAAATTGACGTAGATACGACACTTTTAAAATTACTAAAACGTCACAAGCAAGTACAATTTTTACTTGCTTCTGACGTCACAAGCCCCTACTCTCGAGTTTTGATGCGTTTTATCTTTCCAAATATTCATAGATTTAACAAAAGAAAAAATAATGTCCATAAATTTTCAAAACGCTAATTGGCGGACTAAATTAGATTTGCAATTTATTTATTGACTAGCTGTACCCGCATGCGTTGCAATGCACTTTTTCCTACTTACTACCTACCTACTACCTGCCTACTACCTACCTACTACCTACCTACTACCTACCTACTACCTACCTACTACCTACCTACTACCTACCTACTACCTACCTACTACCTACCTACTACCTACCTACTACCTACCTACTACCTACCTACTACCTACCTACTACCTACCTACTACCTACCTACTACCTACCTACTACCTACCTACTACCTACCTACTACCTACCTACTACCTACCTACTACCTACCTACTACCTACCTACTACCTACCTACTACCTACCTACTACCTACCTACTACCTACCTACTACCTACCTACTACCTACCTACTACCAACCTACTACCTACCTACTACCTACCTACTACCTACCTACTACCTACCTACTACCTACCTACTACCTACCTACTACCTACCTACTACCTACCTACTACCTACCTACTACCTACCTACTACCTACCTACTACCTACCTACTACCTACCTACTACCTACCTACTACCTACCTACTACCTACCTACTACCTACCTACTACCTACCTACTACCTACCTACTACCTACCTACTACCTACCTACTACCTACCTACTACCTACCTACTACCTACCTACTACCTACCTACTACCTACCTACTACCTACCTACTACCTACCTACTACCTACCTACTACCTACCTACTACCTACCTACTACCTACCTACTACCTACTTACTACCTACCTACTACTTACCTACTACCTACCTACTACCTACCTACTACCTACCTACTACCTACCTACTACCTACCTACTACCTACCTACTACCTACCTACTACCTACCTACTACCTACCTACTACCTACCTACTACCTACCTACTACCTACCTACTACCTACCTACTACCTACCTACTACCTACCTACTACCTACCTACTACCTACCTACTACCTACCTACTACCTACCTACTACCTACCTACTACCTACCTACTACCTACCTACTACCTACCTACTACCTACCTACTACCTACCTACTACCTACCTACTACCTACCTACTACCTACCTACTACCTACCTACTACCTACCTACTACCTACCTACTACCTACCTACTACCTACCTACTACCTACCTACTACCTACCTACTACCTACCTACTACCTACCTACCTACTACCTACCTACTACCTACCTACTACCTACCTACTACCTACCTACTACCTACCTACTACCTACCTACTACCTACCGATAATTAGTTTTTTTTTTTTTTTTTATCAAAATTTTTTTTCATAAGAACCTTCTCCTGACAATTACGAACAAAACAAAAAAAAAATAGGGAAATTGGTCCAGGCGTTGTTGAGTTATGCGCTTACCAACACATTTTGCGATTCATTTTTATATATAAGATGTGGTCAACATGCCTATTCTCTATCATACTCTAACGACTATTTTCGTCTTTTTTTTTGCTAGGGAAAATACGCGTTTTTTTGCAAAAAAAGTAAAAATAAACAATAAAATTCAAGCAAATCCGGGTCAACAACGTAATTAATGTTACTGAACCTCTGGAAAAGAAAAAACTAGTAGTTCCATCATGGAACAACTTCAACGGAATCTCTGGGAATACACGGAGTAATACGATTACGAGAATAAATAATTGTAACAATGAGTATAAAAACATAACCCTGTCTTTGAAATCGAGCAGTCGGTTAAAAAAAGTGCTAAAGTGAATCATTGCGTGCAAGAGCCATTATATTGCGCGTTATAGCGTTATGTTCGTTCTAATGTCTTCGCTTTATAAGACAGTGATAGGTTATGTTATAAGACGATAATTTTGAGGGATTCCATTGGCATAAAAACATATGGACCAAAGTTCTAGTAAAAAATTCACGAATAAAAAGTGTCCTGAGTTTACAAACACCACCAGAACGCGCGCTCAGGCACATCGCCATATAAACTTAGAAATACCGATAAACTAATTTAAATCCTATATCATCGTCATAATGACTACTTTAGCTTACAACCATATGAAGATTCGACTGCACCTATTGACGTAAAGGCCCGGACTCCACCAAAGCGGAGTCGAGACGAGCGGAGCGATGTTTTAAAAAACCAATAGGATTTCGTTATTCATACATCTCGTCTCCAGTCAGCTTAATTGGATACCACTGAGCGGAGATGTATCATATTTGTATGGCGCGATGGAAGCGGAGATGTGAGCTGTTTCTCGCTGAAATTGAGCTGGGCCGCGGTATAAGGCGGAGATGTGAGCTTTGCCTCGCAAGCTGACGACGGCGCGCAGCGGAGACGAGATGTGTGCGCCGTGCAGTGTCAGATCACACTAAACAGTGCGTTCACATCCAACGCTCGCCGTACGCAGCTCAGTTCTGCTCTAGTCAGCGCACATCTCCATCCTAGCCACATCTCCGCTACAGTCTGGCAGTACGCATCTCCGCACAGTTTCGGTGGATACACCCTAGCTGAAAAACATCTCTTCTCGTCTCCGCTTCGGAAATCTCCGCACATTTCCGCTTTGGTGGAGTCTGGGTCTTAGTCTACTTTCGGTCCGGACTTTTTGAGCGCTGACCGAAGGTCCATGTGTTTCTACGATAATGCGGGATTTAGATAACGCAAAGCAATATTTGTAAATAACAGCCAAGAGCTTGCTTGTCTATTTTCAATAAACCAACTGATCATGAAAGCTCTATCCGATCTACTTCGTTAACTTCTAGCTTTATTACTCGAATTATACACGACTGACGGGCGAGTAACTTCGTTGACGGACTTAGGTAGTAGGCCCCCTATTCCGGACACGAAAAATATCAATGAATCAACTCCACTTATCGCAGTCTACGATGACTGTGTATGTCTTTCCAAGGATGCTCCCTCTTCCACATCTTCGTTCCAGCTCCGCAACAGTGGCCATCCGTCCGTCGCCAGACATGGCCAGCCTACTGCCACTGCTAATTGTGTTGGAAATAGATTTAAAGGGTAGAACATAAGAAAACTTATACTTAATTAAAGCTTTGCGAGCCCCTGAAACAATTGATATAAAATACAAGTGTGGTAAATAGATGAAAAGACTTACAGTAACTAAAGCATGCCTTAATCAATTTACGAACGTTATCCCCATAGTATAATATTGTTACTAGCCGATAGCACCACTGCTGAGCAGGCCTCCCTAGGCACCCTTACCTGGAATAAACCAGCGATGGACATAATTAATCAGTAATTTTTTTGTGCGATATGATAATTGTCACACATACGATAATAAATTCTGATTATAAACTTTATGCTTAAAGATAACTTTAGCTTAGGACAGGGATCTCCAAACTACGGCCCGCGGGCCAGCACTGGCCTGGCAATCCGGCCCGCGACAGTGGACCAGATTGGTAGTGCTCATCAAGACTACAGTATATTGGTTTGATGTACGGAACTACTCCTTGGGACGTAGTGGAGGAGTCAGTGTGGCCCTTAAGCTAAAAAGTTTAGAAAAGTATAAAGCCAGAGGGCTTAGGACATTATGCGTAATGAATAATATATGTGCTACACAGAAGCATGCCAAAAGATGGCAATAGTTTTTTATGCTTATCGAGATTATACATTACAAAAATATGTCAATTTTTCTTATGTAATAATAGGGTGAACCGTCTGCACGCTAAATACGCTAAATTAATAACCATACCGATAAATATAGCATTGTAATTGATTGATATTTAATAAAATATTATAATTTTAAGATAGATGTTTAGCTGTAAGTAATTAATTGGCTCAGGAAGCAAAATAAATACAAATCTACCTCGATAAGAAATAGAGGTGAGAAATAGATACATAAACTTTTAATTTGCGAGATTTTTTCAACAAGCAACACACAATTTGGGCAGTGTACAGTATTATTAGTAAACTTTTGAATAAGAAGACTGAAATTTCGGAATTTAAATTAAGGGTTATCAGCATTGTGTCTGACGCGAAAGTGCTCTTTCAAAATGTGCACTTGACGAAAAATTATCATTTCGCAATCTTTGGCGCGATTGGTCCAGTTCGCGGTTGGTCCAAAAATATATTTCCAGATGTCTTATTTTGTTTAATTTTGGAAATATATTTTTTGGACCAACTGCGAATTGAACTAAACGTGAATTAGACCAACCGCGAATTGGACTAAACGCGAATTGGACCAAACGCGAATTGGGCCAACCACGAATTGGACTAAACGCGAATTGGGCCAACCACGAATTGGACTAAACGCGAATTGGGCCAACCACGAATTGGACTAAACGCGAATTGGACCAACCGCGAATTGGACTAAACACGAATTGGAACAACCACGATTTGGAATAAACGCGAATTGGACCAACCACGATTTGGAATAAACGTGAATTGGACCAACCGCGAATTAGACTAAACACGAATTGGACCAATCGCGCCTTAAGGGTGTAAAACTTCAAATAAAAAACTTTTGCTTTTTTTAAACATTAAAAACGTAAAATACTTACCAAATCTCATTGTGAGAAGTGCCAGATAAGAGAAATGCACATTTTGCGTCCAGTGCATATTTTGAGGATTGCACATTCTGTCTTAGACCCTCAGCATTGTGGTCACAACTAACTGTGGTCGAACTTTTGGCAATAATAATATTATGCATTGCAGCTTGCTTTAATAATATGATAATAAAATATGGTAGGTAAAATAATTCAATCTAATGGTCTGTTTACTCGTGTAAGTAAAAGTTGGTAGTTCTAAAAGCAATTATTTTGAGATAATAATGTAAATTATAAGTTAATAAGTAAACCGTACATGTTATTAAGAAAAATATTATGTAATAAAATAATATCATTTATGATAACGCAGATTCTGTGAAATAGAATAAGTACAGCAATGCACAATTAGTACCACTTTACAATTTTTTTTGTTTTTAACGTTTTTATTGGTACCTACCTACCTACTTTAATCTTTCTTTCTATTTGTGTTCAGGGCCCCAATTCTCTAAAAAAATCTTGATAAATCTCAACCGAACCGTTCAAACAGTTTTCAATTACAAAAGCTGTCAAATTGTTTGACATAATAATCAAAACCAACCATTTTGTCAGTTTTCGTAAACGAAAACTAACTGACGGTTGTGGTTCGTTTGCGTTTGGCAACAATTTTGTTAGTCGAATTTGCCCCCAGGTACACACTAACTTCCAGTATGAGCTGATCTCGCATTGTATAGGCTTTCCGTACCATGATAGCTCAGCTTATACTGGAACTTGAATATAGTTGATATGTATGGTCGCGGACTCGAAATGTTTATCAGATTTCAAATTCGATTCCTTATCACACTGTACGCAATAAGATTTAAGATGTCATATCAACGTATGTCATATCGACCTTATGAAAAAGTAATGTGCAAGCAATCATAGACCTTAGAGTGGTAAACATTTCAAGTTCCCGACTGTACATTAATTATTTTTGTTTTTAATTATTGTTGCAGAATACCTATTTATTGTTTTGAAATATTTGTAGCATGTAATTTTATTTCAATCTTTGTATTACTTTATTTCTGAAAATATTAACGATTTTATAACGATAAAGTTTGCCAATGTTGCTGATATTTAAAAGTTGATAAAAGTGTTTTCAATAGAGTATAAGCAAATTACAAATTTTATATTAGATGTCGATTAATAGAAGTGCTGCTTAAATAATATGTAAGCTTTATTAATTATCAACTACGTAGACATTAAAACGTAAACTTAATAAGGTTTTAAAAATAAGGATTTATCAGTTTTGACAGTTTTAATGAAATTCATTTTGTTTTCTGTAACTAACAGATCTAGATCCAGGTTGTTCAAGAAGGGGCAGAAGGGGAAATAGTACCTCGCTATAGCTTATACAGGAGCCACGCGCTACAATAGTCTAGTTATATCTAATAATTACCACATACGTATAATTAAATCAGGATTTTTGGGAGAGTTTCATACGAATATGAACAGTATTCATATGAAATTAATGTTCATATTCGTCTGAAACGCTTATTCACATTGATCGCTAGTACGAATATGAACATTATTCGTATTACTATAAGGTTGAGGAGCTCGTGGCTAAATAATTACAGCCGCATAAACCGATCTTCCGGGTTAAGCCACGCTTGCCGAGGTTGGTCTGTGGATGGGTGACCATTTACCATAGCGAGTTTCCTCCGTGCCTCGGAAAGCACGTAAAGCCGTTGGTCCCGAATGTCATTTGTAGATCTTTGACAGTCGTTACTGTTGGTCAGAAGCCAGAAAGTCTGACAACCAGTCTTACCAAGAGTATCGTATTACCCAGTTACTGGGTTGTGGAGGTCTGATAGGCAATCGCTCCATGTAAAATACTGATATTCAGCTGCATCCGGTTCGACTGGAAGCCGACCCCAACATAGTTGGGAAAAGGCTAGGCAGATGATGATTCGTATTACTATAAGGTTCATATTCTTGTTACTTAGCAAAGTCACTCTGAAATGTAAAATTATGATAATACACGCATAAATGCAGAGCAGTGAAAAGTTCTCAATCGGCTTTATACCAAGTTGCTTTCTCGGTTCGGGTGTAAAAGGTCATGTTTTTTTTTTTCAAAAATGTATATTTCTCAAATGTTCCATTTCACAAAATGTCCAACTTTAAAGGTAGTATTCCGAATCGAGCTGCCAACTGCAACTGCAGACCACGTGCAGCGGCTAGAGGTGACGCTGGTGTGGCGACTGTCGTGCGTGGTGCGACTTCATACAGTCGCTGCACGTGCTGTCGGCTGTTGCCGTTGGCAGCTCAGTTCGGAATAGTACCTTAAGATAGACTTTTGTGCATCGCGGCCGATGCGACGGACACGCTGCGTCTTTCGCATCGGCTGCGACCCAAAGAGTCTTTGGTCAACCGGACCCACTGGAAATGGACCCGCGGGATCACTCAATCCAATCACATTTTGAATAGGTCGACTGGACCCACTGCTCAATTTCATTATTAGTACAGTGACTGTTAGAAGATAGAAACAAAATTAGCTTGCTAATTGCGATTATACTTGACTAAATTCAGAATCGACTGAATTAAGACGACTAAATTCAGCCAAGTGTAATAAGCGCTTTAAAAAGATTTTAGGTTCTGATTAGTGTTCGACCAAAGCAAAGGTTCGGTTTCGGCCGAAACTGAGGCTGGCCCCGAAGATTCCGTTTCGGTTTCTGTTTCGGCTAAAAATCCTGTTTCGGTCGTACACTATGCTTGAAATTAAACGCTTAAACCTAATTGAATTGCGTTTTATTATATTTTGACTAATCAATTTTGCACTCGACTGTATCCTCTGGTAGCCTTAAACAATCGTTTTTTTAAAGTTTGAATGTGGATCCAGTTAATCAAACAAAATACAGAAAATAAATGATGTGGTCAAGTGGACCCGCGGGTCCAGTAGCGAGTGGGTCCAGCTGACCGAAGACTCCAAAGCCGTATTTCAGAGTGGAGGTGGGCGCGGGTGCGTGTAAATCAAATGCATGTAGACACCAGTTGCATTCACAGTGCGCCCGCGAGTCGCGCGCCTGCATGAGACGGGCGCGGTGCGCGAGTGTTTCTAATGGCTCAGTCCGCTCATATCATTCACAGTGATATAGCGTCTGTTAGGTGACCGCGCGTGTGGTTCTACTGTGAACACGCAGACGCCAAGACCCGAGCGCCCGCGCTCGCCCCCGCACCCGCTAGTGCAGTCTGATTGACCACATAGACAACATGCCCAATCTGTCACACATTCGACAAAGATCAGCAAATCCACGTAATTGTGTTAATATTCCCATACTTTTTAAAGTGCTATGCCAAGATTGGTACAAAATCGTACCGCAGATTGGGTCAAATGTTTGCCATAAACATGATTTCACTGATTAACTCATGTCTAGGAACAATATGAATAATTTTATTGTGTTTAATAATCACACGTAGATTGTATAGTAGTATAGATATTAGATTAAGAAAACTTGCC
This sequence comes from Amphipyra tragopoginis, assembly GCA_905220435.1. Classification (NCBI taxonomy): domain Eukaryota; kingdom Metazoa; phylum Arthropoda; class Insecta; order Lepidoptera; family Noctuidae; genus Amphipyra; species Amphipyra tragopoginis. The sequence continues at coordinate 5,957,015 of HG991991.1, read as the reverse complement.
ATAAATAAAATTTGCGCAATGAATTGTTGTAGATCAATAGCAATAACTGAAAATGTAATTTTAATAAAATACAAAAAAATGGATAAATGTTTTATTTACAAGTAAAATAGCCCAAAACCTCTTCTTTTGTCAAGTAACATTCTGATGTTAAAATTCATCATTTTGTTTATTAATTTTGAATTCATATTTTTTTTAAATACAATTTTTTTTGAAATGCATAAATTAACATAGTTCTTAACTCCTGACAGGGATACCCTATGACATACAATACAATTACTATTCTGCAACTGTAACCCCTTGTTTACACCTAAAAATACATGTTTTATACTTACAGCGGTTACGCAATGCATCCGATCCGAATCTGTGAAAATACGTTCCGAAGTAGCCATAGAACTGTTTGACGGTAGTTTACTCACTACATCCGTCATCCGATTTCTATCCGTCATCCAGTCTCCAATTCGGAAGAAATATTGACGGACCGAAGTAGCCGTAGTACTGTTTGTATGAAAGCTTTCGCCTCACCTCGGATTCAAATCGGACGCCAAATGGATATGCCAAAGATGCCTGACATGCTTGGATTTGAATCAGAGATCGGAATAGTGCGTAAGCAGCATCCGAATTCGGTCCGAGATTTTTACTCTAGATCGGTATTTTCACGGATTCGGATCTAATGCAGTGTGTAAAGCAATATCCGAATTCGGTCAGAGTTTTTTACATCCGTATTTTCACGGATTCGGATCGGATGTAGTGCGTAATCGCTCTTATACCATATTCTAGGGTAGGCATGATTAAAACAAGTTGTTTTAAAACACAGATTAAAACAAGTTGTTTTAAAACACAGATTAAAACAAGTTTTAAGCATTGTTTAAAACAATAAGAAAAAAACAATTAATATTTAGGAGTCTATCAGTCTAAAAATTTGTAATAATGAAATGAAATATTAGAAAGAAAGGCACTCGTATTTATAGAATTCATATAAGTAATTTCCCGCCGGTAAAGTCCCATTAGGAAAGTCCCTAATTTCGGCTGTCGAAAGAAAGTAATTCAATGGACTAGTGGTTAATCCCCTCATTTAAATATAAATATTGGTGTTTCCCTTATTTATAGAATAGAATTCATAGTTCATAGAATAGAATTCATAGTTCATAGAATAGAATTCATAGTTCATAGAATAGAATTCATAGGTAATTCCCCGCCGGTATAGTCCCACTAGGAAAGTCCCTATGTCGCCCAATTTAAAAATCAACATTAGTTCGAAGGTTAGAACATACAGGGTGAATGTAAAGCGTTCAGTATTGATTAGAGATACGCAACATAAAATAATTGTTTATCCATTGATCGTTTTTTGTAAATATTTAATTTACTATGGCGAATTTGAAAATATCTAGTCTAGAAATGAAACATTATAGGTCGAATTAATTTGAAATAATGCTCTAAACTAAAAAGAACAAAAAAAAACTTGCTTAAAACAATTTGAAATAGGTATGTTTCACAAAAATAAAAATAAAATATCAAAAACCAACCCTTCCATAGTCATTAAAGCATGAGATAAAATGTCAACAAACAACTACCCACTTTTCATATAATTCCTTTGTTTGGAGGTGTCAATTACAAAGAAATACAATAGCGATAATTTTAGAGTGAGTAGTACCTATTTTGTTTACATTTTGTCTCAAGCTCCTGTGATAGTGGTATAGGTGTAAACGAGGGGATAAGGACACAAAAATTACAAGTACCTACATCCAAATTCAAGACAATACACACTTTCCTAGGTGAAGGAATCGAATCCGCTTTAAACAATAGACAGATTGCATATTTTACATAGTTAATACTAGGTACTTCATTATAATCTCGTTAGGATTATTGAATTTTACTAATCTAATTTAAATTGACATTTATATTATTATCATGATAATTAGACCCGTATCCTTAGTAATTTAAAATCGATATGTTGTTGCACATTTAATGCCATTAGTAAATTCTACACCATTATGTCGAAAAATATAGTACTTAGTTCGAGTCCAAATGTATATTTAGGCAAACATCTTGGCCGCTCTACACTCCGCATTATTGAAAGTGTATCACTGTAAAAAGATGACCTATTTTTATGATACAGAATTTTTATAAAGCACGTATTACAATTTTGATGACATTACTAGTGTAAATAATATACTTACACACAATATTTGTGATTTGAAATTCATTGCTTATTACATATAATTTTGTTGAAATAATCCAATATAATGTAGGCCAACGTGACTACAAAATCAAAAACAATGTCAAGCGAACATTTACATTGGCTTAAGGTACAATTCCGTGCATTGTGGCCGATCAAAGCCGTGCGCGATCGATCGCGTGCGTCTGACGCGCGCGGCTAATGCGTCAATAGTCGTGTCTATAATATACTGATTAATCTGTCGTTAGCCGCACGCGTCTGTCGCAGACTTCGGAAGCGGTGCCATACATTTTCATACTCTGACTATTGACGCATAAGCCGCGCGCGTCAGCCGCAAGCGGACGATCGCGCGCGGCTGCGATCGGCCGCGACGTAATTGGCCTACACGTAATTGTACCTTTAGCAAAATTCACAGCCGTGCAGGCTTGCATTGCACGCCATCGAAGAAGCAGCCAAGATGTTATAATCTTACAAATATAATCTTATAGTATTGCCCTATTTTTAACTTTACAATTTTTTAAAGTACTACCCTGCTTTTTGTCGAGACTAAATCGTAAAGATCTTTTTTAGTCTTACATCACAACTGTGAGACAGCACTAGGCCCGTTTTCACAAACAACACTCAAGCAACCCCTTTACTGAGCATACGCACCGTGTTGAATACAGCTCTGTGTTCGGCTGCCTTTACTCTCACAACATACAAGGCAAATACAGAGCCGTATTCAATGCAGTGCATTCATGCTCACCGTGAACTTCATAGTTATGTTTGTGAACACAAATGTTAGTGTTACATATTAGTATCCTATGTCTGCATAACTTTGTACATTCAAATAATCTTCATGCAAAAGAAGTACATCATGTAATGATAAAAAAAAAAAATATAGGTTGGGTGTTTATTGAAAATTGAACACTTGGACTAGGGCAAAATAGAAATGTGTGCTCCAAAATATAAAATGAGTATAAAAGAAATGTTTCGGGCGCCAGGAGCTAACACAACAAAGTCACCGGAAGCTTACCGAGTAAAGTTGAACTTTTAATCTTCAAGCGGGAGGACTCAATAAAAACAAAACTTTAATAAATGACTTGTTTTTATTCCCTGTAGGCTTAGGGTATAGCTACATTGATATTACATTATTAATTATATAGCTATATTAAATTTAACTAGAATTAGTGTTATTTGTACCTATTATTGCTTAAATTATTATTGCATCCGGTATGGAGAATATAAAAGGAAACACATACCAGATTGATGAGTTTAAATCTAAATATATTTAATTAAGGTTATGTGACGAGCCGACACGAGGCGAACTCGACGTGAAAATTGTGAAGAAATTCATCTTACCAAAATGGCATAATTTGTAGAAAAAAAGAAAATTTATAATACTCGAAAAAAAAAAAAACGCCAATGGGCTGGAACAAACATAATTTGAAATTAGAACGACGAAAATAACGACCACCATTGTTGAAAGCGTGGCGTCATGCATCTCAAAACTTACCGTTTTTTCGGTTAAATTAAACAATCAAACACGATGAGCGTGATGTCAATAAATTTTAAATATTATTCCATTCCTGAAACAAGGTAGAATTTGGGAATGTAAAACCAATAAGAAATTTTAAATTGAATTTAGAACATTCAACAATGTCTAGAAGAAAAATCGACTCACCCAGAGAAATATTGGGATCTTCATAGAATTATGAAGATTATCCTTTTATAAATGTTTTATTTAAACATTATTTCAAAAGTATACCGGTATGCAGCCGGATTAAAAAAATATTTAATAAATTCAACAAAAACGATCAAGCCATTGCGATCACAGGAAGCAGAGTGAGCTGTCAAAAGTTTAAAAGTTGCCAATTAACTTTCACAAACTAACACTAAAACTCGCCTGTGTTGCCAACAAATTAAGAATTTTAATTTAATAATACAGTAAACCCATGATATTATCTATAATACCACAGTCCACCCAAGGAAATGTGTTTAATTTTTAGAACCATGTAACGGGTTAAAATGACTCGTTACATTACATCCCTCCCCGAAAAAAAGAAAGGTACTTTCTTTTTATTTAAAAGAAAAAACCAGAACCTACAGGAAGTTAACAAAGAGAAGAAATAAAATCTATCATCCTAAAAACAGAAAAAGAAATATTAATTTCAAAACCTATGAAGTAATATAATAAATATAATAAAAGTAAAAAAACCAAGAAGGTTGAAAAAGAAAACAAATTAAGACTGCAACAATAAAATTTGCAAAGTCTACAGAAAAACTAGAGTATGCATTAACACTATTAAAGCGCAGTTAGCATCGAAACAACAAAAGACAACTAGTATGAGTACAGTTAAGCTCCATCGCCACTGACTAACTACTACATCAAAATCCCCATTATGAGTACAGTTAGGCACCATCGCCACTGACTAACAACTTCCAACTAAATTCCCCCTATGAGTACAGTTAAGCACCATCGCCGCTGACTATCTTCTACTACAACCTCTATAAGTTGAGTACAGTTGAGCACCAACGCCACTGACTAACTAATTTCCACAATGTGTAACTGTTCAATCCTGTATATCAGATACAAGATTAGACAGCTCACATCACAAAACGATGTGGAAAATTTGAAAAAGAAAACTTTAAAGGAATGCTGGGATCGGCTCAACACCACCAACTTTCCGGGCACAGACATCCTGGAAAATATAATTTCACAAACAGCCAAAACTGTAACAATATTAAATGCTCATTGTGGTCGGCACAACACCACCGAACTTTCCGAACACAATAGCAGAGAAAACAAAAATTGCATAATTGTGATCGGCACAACTCCACCGAACTTCCGAACACCAGAGCAAAAAAAACTTTCATATTGTGATCGGCACAACTCCACCAATTTTCCGAACACAATAGAAAAAACAAAACTTGCATATTGTGATCGGCATAACACCACCGAAATTCCGAACACAATAGCAAAAAATATGAAATCAGGGTAAAACTACCAAGATCCATTTTCAAACTTAAGGCATTCCACAATAAGGGCAGAATGAAAAATCCCTAAAGGAAAAATTAAAGCAAGAACACGTCTCTTCATCAAATCCGTTTTCAATATAAGGCATTCCACAACTAAGGTGAAATTAAAAATCCCTAAAGAAAAAAAATTGGCAAGAAGACGTCTCTCCAAAAGTCAAATCCGAGATGAAACATTTAAAAAAACTAGTCAAATCCGAGGAATTATACAAATAATGTTAACTAGAACATTAGAACAAACTAATAAATACTGTAAGTCTACAATTAACTTGCAGTTAAAGTGCGTAAATCAAATCAAAACTATTTAACTGTGAAGTAAAATAGTAAGATTTAACTTCAACAAAGAAATAAACAATTATTAATCTTAACTAAATTCACTAACTGTTAAGACTAATCTTAAGAAAAAACTAATAATCATTATTAACATTAAACTAAATGTTAGTATGATATTAAGATATAATTATATTATAAAAACATAATTATATAATAAAATATAAGATCTTTTGATGTGGGTAATATAAATATTGTGTGAGTGGAAGAAGCAATTAAATGTTAACTAAAATAACCTAAGTTATATTTTACTAAGTTCAGAAATTGAATTTAATAAATTGATATGAAGTTACCTAACATACTATTCTCTTTCAGACCACTATTACCATTCATCATTCTAACAAAAGTGGGCTTCAAACAAAATTATCAAAATCAAGACTAAGCCTGAGAACCAAAAACAAATTAAATTTTAATAATGTCTTTAACATGATAACGACCCACTGTACCTTTCTTCAGATCTTTTAAGACATAAACATTAAGAGAAACTTTTTCTATAATTATACACTTTATAAACTTAGGTGCAAGTTTTGCCGAAAAATATACAGGTGCACTAGATTGAACGAAACTTCTTCTCCACACGATATCACCGACATCAAGAGAAATGACTCTGCGACCCTTATTATAATAAAGCGCATTACGCTTATAAGCTTTTAACAAGTAAGCTTGAACTTTTACAAAAATTTCACTAAGTGAATTAAGAGAAACAGCAAATTGGTTTCTATCACAAACTTCAAGTTGATCCACGTTATCAATGGAATCACTAAAACGATGTAATGAAGCATCAAAAATAAGTTCTCGACCGAACATCAAAAAATTAGGTGTGAAATCTGTAGCAAGATTTGCACTATTATTTAAAGCTAATTGAACATGAGGCAAAAATTTAGACCAAGTTCTATGATCATCTTTAACAAAACATGATATACAAGTTTCAACCGTCTTATTATATCTCTCTACAGGATTGTTTTGTGGAGTGTATAAAGTATTATAAAATATTTTGGTTATATTAAAACCTTTCAAAAAATCTACAAAATGTTTTGAAGTAAATTGTGTTCCATTATCACACACTATTATCTTAGGACAACCAAACTTAAGAAATATTTCTTTATCAAAGAGTTTACAAATTATTTTTGTAGTAGCATTAATCATAGGAAATATCCAACAATATTTAGTGAAAACATCTACAACTGAAAGTATATATTTATGACCGGAATAAGTCTTAGGTAAAATTCCTATAATATCTACAGAAAGCATGAGCATAGGGCGATCTACTTTTTTAGGGTTAATCATAGTACCAAAAGGAGGAGAAGTAGTATGTTTATAAGCTTTACAAGTATCACAAGATAAAATATATTTTTGAACATCACTAAACATACCTTTCCAAAAATAATGTTGTTTTAATTTCTTTAAAGTTTTATGAATTCCAAGATGACCAGAATTAATATCATCATGATTTGAACTAATAGTATCTAAAATATGTTCCTTAGGAATAACTATTTTCCAGTTAAGACGACTGTTGGGATCAAATTTATTTTTACAAAATTTATATAAAGTATTATTCTCTACTCTAAAGTTTTTAAATTTACAAGGAGATTTTTGACAATTAACAAATATTTTTCTAAACCAAGGATCACAAATATCCTCATCAGGTAAAATTAAACTATTCTGAGAATTAATTTCCATCACGGCAATTTCAATACGAGATAAAGCATCTGGAACTAAATGCAATGCACCTTTTTTATGAATAATGTCAAAAGTAAATTGAGAAATTCTAGCGGCCCAACGTGCTAAACGTCCACTAGGATTACTAAGACCTAAAAGCCACTTTAAACAAGCGTGATCAGTGATAACTGTAAATTGCATTCCTTCAATATAAGGTCTAAAATGTTCTATAGAATCTAAAATAGCTAATAATTCACGTTCTGTGGTACTATAATTGCGTTCACATTTATTAAGTGATCTAGAATAAAACGCAATAGGATGTTGTTCACCAACATTATCCTCTTGACTCAAAACACTACCTATGCCAACAGAACTAGCATCGCAATGCAAAAAGAAAGGTTTTTCAAAATTAGGACATATTAAAACAGGAGAAGTTACTAAAGCTTGTTTTAAATTTATAAATGAATCTTCAGCTTCATCATTCCAACAAAGAGTTTTTTTAGAATTCTTACTACCAGCTGTCAATTTAGTCAAAGGAGAAGCAATATCAGCGAATTTACAAATGAATCTACGGTAATATGAACATAAACCAAGAAAACTTCTGAGTTGTTTAACCGTTTCAGGACGCGGAAAAGTATTAATAGTTTCTAATTTTGAAGGATCAGTATGCAAACCATTACTGTCAACAATATAACCAAGATAACGAAGTCTATCTTTACAAAAATTACACTTTTTTAAATTAACTGTTAATCCTGCTTCTTTTAATATATTATAAATTTTATGCAGGTATTCTATATGCAAATTAAAATCGGAATTTACACAAATTAAATCATCTAAATAGCAAAACACAGTGCTATCAAATTCAGGGCCAAAAAGTTTATCTACTAGTCTCTGCAACTCAGCTGGTGCATTAGTGAGCCCAAATGGCATACGAACAAATTCGTAAAGTCCTTTTCCGGGAACAACGAAAGCAGTTTTCTCACGGGAAGATTTTTCCAAAGCAATCTGCAAAAATGCTTTAGAAAGGTCTATTGTACTAATAAATTTAGCACCTCCCAGATTATCTAAAATTCTAGAAGTATAAGGAAGAGGATAAGAATCTTTAATAGTTACTGAATTTAAACGTCGCGAATCTAAACATAATCTAGCACTACCATCCTTCTTTTCTACAGCTAAAACAGGTGAACACCAAGGAGATTTAGAGGGTTGAATAATCCCTTCCTTCAATAAAACTTCTACTTCATCAAAAAGTTCTTTTTGTTTAGCAGGACTCAAAGGCCAATATCTTTGTTTAAAAGGTTCGCTAGTAACATTAATTTTATGTTCTACAAGATGAGTAAGGCCTAAACCTTTTCTTTCATAAGAAATATCTTCAAAAAGTGAAATAGTATTATTTAATTTTTGTTTCTCAGAGGGAGAAAGTTCACTAACAGAAGTAACTGTACTAACTTCAATATTATTGCTTTTAACAAAAGTAATATTTTTTCCACAAATCTTTAGCTAAGTCAAAATTTAACCAGAAATCAAATCCTAAAATGATTGGTGATACAAAAGAAGGTATAATTAAAAACGTTATAATTTTAGTAGAATTATCACAAGTAACTGGCAATTCCATGACACCAATAATTTTCTGTGCGGAGCCATCAGCTGTAAAAGCAGAACCAGCAATAGGTTTAATTTGAAAACCTAATTGTAAAAATTGTTTATGACTATTTGAACCTAAGACGCAACTATTTGAACCACTATCTAACAATCCTGAAAAATTAATATTATCGACTGAAAATTCTAAATAAGGTCTAGTGTCGTTATGTTTAACAAATAAAATAGGAGCTGATCTATAAATTTCAAAAAATGTTTTTAAATAAGTTAACCAATCCGAAAATTCTTTATTACGAGTTATGTCATCAGGTTTGTGACTATGAACTAATTTATTTAACATCGAGACGCTCGCGGTTTTATTAAAAACAGGGGCTCGATGCGACCTAATCAGTTTTTTGACTCGCATGAGTTTTTAATAACCAAATTACAAACGTCACAATTTTTTGAAGTTACTCCAACCTTATGACACTTGAAACAAATAACACCAGGAACAGATGGGCAATTTTTATAATTATGTCCTGGCTTTTTACATTTTAAACAAACTAAGTTTGTTGAAATTGCATTAGATTTTAAGGGTTTTGTAAATTTAACAGCCTCCTTGAAAGGTTTTCTATTAACAAAAACTTCAAGTTCTTTTGCAAGATCAAGAAATTGTTCAACGGTATCAATATGTTTACCAAACACATAAGGTGTATATATGGACAACATGTTATTTTTAATAATCTTAACTAAAACCGTTTCGAATAATGGAGAAGAAAGACGACTAGCCATGTCCATAATATCTGTAATAAAATCTTGAAGAGATTCAGAAAACTTTTGTTTCTTCGTGCGAAGTTCATATTCCAAAAAATAATCAAAGTCAGGTTTATCAAAACGTTTCAATAATGCAAGTTTAAGCTCAAGCCAAGAAGCAATACGAATTCTAATAGTGCGAAACCATTTAACAGCAACGCCACTAAGCAAGTCTGAAAAAGAACCAACTAGCAATATTTCATCAAAGTTTTTATACAAAAAATATTCTTCAACTTGTGTAATAAATTCCCTAACACAAGTTTTTCCATCAAAGTTTATTTTACTTCTCTTTAAATCAGGCAATTTATTTGTAGAAGGTAAATTCTTTTTTATGTGTTCATTAACACGTGCATTCATTGAATTAAAAGAAGGCCAAGAAGCATTGGTCGCAAAAACAGAAGAATGTGCAACTTTGTCATTCTGTTCAAAAGGATTACGCTCCTCTGTTAAATTAATCATGCTATGAGCAATAGCAGCATTAGCAACAGTGCAAGGACTATCAGAAAGCGGCGGAAATTGAACTTCTTTATCCATAATGGGAAGGGCAAAAGCAAAGCAAAACTAAAACTTAAAAAGTTATGAAATGTTTGAGGTTAAATTAAAGTCAATGTTGAATTATTTAAAATAATAATTACTAAGTGGGTAGCAATGAAAAGATGCAATAACTAACAATGTCAAATTATTCCATAATGATTATGCTTCAATGTTTACTTATTGTTGTACTTAATTCTTTAAGTACATAAATTATTTAAGAAAAGTTACATTTCACTATGTATTTATAAGTTAAGTTCACCAAGTCAATAAGTTTACTGAGAGATAATAAAACCGGTTGTCACCATGCAATTATGTTGGTTTTGCTAAAGTAAAGAAAAACAAGAAAGTTATATGTTGAATAAGCAAAGTCAACAACAAAATATATCACACAATGTTCAATATTGTTTACAATTATAACTAAATATCAAAGTTATAAATTAATGTTAAATGTTGTTATAAAGTAACTTGTTATAACATTATCGTTAACTTCTACTAACAAACAAAATGGTCTGTAAACAATACATTAGAACAATGTGCAAAACAATAAATGGATGCAATAATATAGCAATACAAATAACAAAGCATGAAAAGCCTACTTCATGTCCCTGAACGCATGCGCCAAATGTAATGATAAAAAAAAAAAAAAAAAGGTTGGGTGTTTATTGAAAATTGAACACTTGGACTAGGGCAAAATAGAAATGTGTGCTCCAAAATATAAAATGAGTATAAAAGAAATGTTTCGGGCGCCAGGAGCTAACACAACAAAGTCACCGGAAGCTTACCGAGTAAAGTTGAACTTTTAATCTTCAAGCGGGAGGACTCAATAAAAACAAAACTTTAATAAATGACTTGTTTTTATTCCCTGTAGGCTTAGGGTATAGCTACATTGATATTACATTATTAATTATATAGCTATATTAAATTTAACTAGAATTAGTGTTATTTGTACCTATTATTGCTTAAATTATTATTGCATCCGGTATGGAGAATATAAAAGGAAACACATACCAGATTGATGAGTTTAAATCTAAATATATTTAATTAAGGTTATGTGACGAGCCGACACGAGGCGAACTCGACGTGAAAATTGTGAAGAAATTCATCTTACCAAAATGGCATAATTTGTAGAAAAAAAGAAAATTTATAATACTCGAAAAAAAAAAAAACGCCAATGGGCTGGAACAAACATAATTTGAAATTAGAACGACGAAAATAACGACCACCATTGTTGAAAGCGTGGCGTCATGCATCTCAAAACTTACCGTTTTTTCGGTTAAATTAAACAATCAAACACGATGAGCGTGATGTCAATAAATTTTAAATATTATTCCATTCCTGAAACAAGGTAGAATTTGGGAATGTAAAACCAATAAGAAATTTTAAATTGAATTTAGAACATTCAACAATGTCTAGAAGAAAAATCGACTCACCCAGAGAAATATTGGGATCTTCATAGAATTATGAAGATTATCCTTTTATAAATGTTTTATTTAAACATTATTTCAAAAGTATACCGGTATGCAGCCGGATTAAAAAAATATTTAATAAATTCAACAAAAACGATCAAGCCATTGCGATCACAGGAAGCAGAGTGAGCTGTCAAAAGTTTAAAAGTTGCCAATTAACTTTCACAAACTAACACTAAAACTCGCCTGTGTTGCCAACAAATTAAGAATTTTAATTTAATAATACAGTAAACCCATGATATTATCTATAATACCACAGTCCACCCAAGGAAATGTGTTTAATTTTTAGAACCATGTAACGGGTTAAAATGACTCGTTACAATCATAACATCAAGTTCCAATTACATGCAATAAAATAAAATTCGTGGTTATAACTAGGTTCTTAAATTTAATCATCAAAATCTTACAATAACAAAAGATAACAATCTCACTCACACCCAACCTTAACCTGATACTACATCTAAATCGGTGATTTAATTAATAAGAAGTGCTATTGATCAGAATCCGAATCACTGTCAATAGCGACTCCCATTAATCAGAAAAAGTCATGGTACGTATTACTGACAGAGTGGACAGGCTTCCTCTTCAACTTCTCTTTAATCAAGTCGCACGGAGACATCGTGCTGAAGTCGAATCTGACTATGTTTGTCGGAACATTTTCTCTCAGATACGGTGCGGCCACCGGCCTCAAACGTGAAGTCAACACTTTTCCAAAAGCCGAGCACTTCCCTCTCTTAATTTTTTGCTTCAATATGTATGACATATCTGTTTTAATTGGTAATAATGGTTCAGGTTTCGGTGGTACTAGTTCTACATCTGATGCTGTGCGGTTCGGTGAATCGTTGATAAACTCTTTGTAGTCCAAAACCAGGGATTCAAACGAACTGCTGCCACTTAGAGTCTCCTCCTTATGTTTTGGCTCTGGTTGTCCAGGTTTCTGCACTGCTTTCATTAGGTCAATCACACAGCTCTTCTCTTCAAGTGCCAATCTTCTCATTTCCTCTTGTAGTTTCTCTTGTTCAATTTCTTGTTGCTTTTTGAGCTCTTTGGCTTTGAGCATATTAGACAGCTGCTCTGACAAGACATTGGCGATGGGGCTCTCACTCAAACTGAAGGTTGGAATAGGCAGTCTTTGAGGTGGAGATGTGAGACTGGTATCTGACAATCCCCGCGGAAGATTTAACATCGGCATGGGCAGTGATCCAATACGACCATCCTCACTCGGACTGTCGTTTAAATTACACTTCGATAAATGACTGTCTACCAAAGCAAATAGAGATGTAAATGAACTTGAATCAGTCATCTTGAATGTTTTACAATCGCCTTTGTTCAAAGTCAAACAACAAATTTAGACATGGTATGGATATCAAAAAAAGCGAAACACTGCAAACACTATAGAGAATCACAGGATTAACTAAAATACAACGTCATTTCTAGCAGGCTCAGCTTAATTACGGCTAATCTTTCTTTTTGTTTACGAAAGTTGAGAAATAAATCAATAGTCAATAAAAACACCATAGACAAACCATTTTGTTTAACCACAGACTAGATAGGGATACAATCAATCAGACGGCGCACTCTAGAACAAAAAAATGGACATTTTGCTTATCTGTGGACCTCATTACTAGAGTGCGCGATAGATAAGTCTGCGCGCGGCCGAAATCGGAACTAATCATGGTCCACCAAAGTGTGTGCCGTTTTATTAATTTTGATAGTAGAACTACCTGATTGTAGGAATATTTAACGGGAAAATTATGTTTAGCGATAAAAAAGTTAAGCTTAAAAAGCGGTAATTTGAACTTTTGCGATCACGGCAACGTTTAGCACGCCCTCAGTCGCGCGCAGAGTTATCTTGCACGCACTCTAGGCTCGCAAATTTTTTACTTTTTAACTGTGGGCGTATCAGTTTTTGAAAAACTAACAAGCACACAAGTCTTTTAAGCTAATATTAGTGTAGATTCGAATACTGGTCTTTTGAGCTCTATATTTTTGCTGTACGTAGCTCCTTACTGATTTGCTAGTTCTTGTTGTATTTCAGGAACAGGAATATTATAATAAACAAAGAAAAGACAATGCATTTTGTTACTGTAAAATTTAATATATTTATTTTTTAATTTTACAACTTACTAAACCAAGTGTAGGATAAAGTGGCTGGTACTGTTTTACTGTATACTCCGATGCAGTTCTTTACCTGAAACAAAGTAAATCACCGTTATTAAACTATTAATACCTTTAAAGATAGACGAGTGGAAAGAAGTGTAAATACCAGTTAAAAAGATATATGTCATGGTTGTTTGATGATTTATTTTTATTGCTATTGGACACATAATGCAAATATTTACATGGACTTGCCATGAAAAGTAATGCTGTTGTGCATTGAATGTTGAAAGTTTTATATCATTAGAGACCATGGCATTGCAACTGACTAAAACAATTGAAGGGTCCACTGCAATAATGATAAATGTCCCTTTTACTTTGTTTTAAGATATTTAACATCTTATAACAAAGTAAAAAGGACATTTATCGTTGTAGCAGGGGACCCTTCATTTTTAATTTCATAAATGGTGAAAGAAAACTCAGCATTAAAGATGAGAACACCTGTGACTCTGCGCGTTCTAGCTGCGTATCCGACTTTTAAAAACGTATTTATCTCGAGATTGCAAGCGATATTGCTGAGTTTGTAAACAAGATTACAAACTTCATATATCAAGTGTCGGAATGACATACTTACTTAGAATTAAAGAAACTTTGGACATTCATCATTATTGCAGTGGACCCTTCAATTGGTTCTTGTGACTCGAGCTATTGGTTTTAGTCTGCAGTAATTAAATACATACATACCTTCATCTATTTGAGTTTTTCAGGAACGAAGTGTTGATCACGTAATTTATAAAGTAATCTCACATTATTGTGACTGCAGTCCGTTGTTTATACATCCATTATGTTACTCCATTTTAAAATTTGATTATTATGTTTTATATTCTTGGTGAGGAAATTATTTCTAATTCCTTTTATCAGGTAAAGTGGGGCGTAGATTATATTTAATGAATCACCATTCATTACAATGACATCATCTGGAAGAAGAAAAAAGAATAATTAATTGTGTTTGTTCCATTATGTACAGCATTTTACATAATTCTGTTCCTGCACATGCTTCTTATTCACACATGATTGCATCTTGAACTTTATTTAAATATAAGTTCCGCTAGCGGCCCGACCGAGGAACCGGTTCGTCAATGCCATTGTTTATCTATTGTGTCTATAATCTTAGTACTTGAGACTTTAATTGATAAGACATTTTAGTTAAAAATACAAATAATGGTTGGTTGTTGTTTATTATTCTCTCTTACATATTAGTAGGTAGCACTCACCACTAATTATTTCACTAGCACCAGTTTGGTCACTCCTTCGTCCTCCAGCAGACTTTTCATTGATGATTGAAAGACCGAGCCTTGATCACCGAGCTATTGGTAGTCTTTCCTGCATTGGAAACTTTTGAGACCTGCATTGAAAATTAAGTTGTCAAGTTGCAGTTGTTGGAAAGTCAAGCCCTGTGAATGTTCCAACTTGATGCACTTTATCCACAAGAGTCATGTTTGGTATTTGAAAAACATGACGGCCTTTCCACTTCTCTGACAACCCACAGCACTTATTGCACGTAATTGTGGCTTTTCAAGGTATAATTATTACAGTAAGAATATTTAGAGGATACGTTAATAATAATAAAATAAATTGGTAATTTGGTACCGTTAGTTTGACAGATCAGTCCATAGACCTCATAGAATAGAGATAAAAATGACGTCATAGCATCACGTAGGCGTCAAAGGGGCGAAGTATGAGTCAGAGGGGATGAAGTAGTTGTCAGAGTCCAGAAATGAGCCATAGAGACGAAAGTCGAAAATTTTTCTTTGAAGTGAACCCCCCGTGTGTTTAACGCATAATATATCTAGTCTGTGGTGTAACGTAGTGTTAGTAGATTCTGGTTGTAGGTTAGTAGATTCTGAACATTTCTGAGAGAATCGAGTTGGTATAGGAAAGTGAAGACTGATGAAGAGTGCCACCAGGAGAGAAACAATAATGTCACAAAGTACAGGAGGGCGAGGAGGGCTATTATTGTCGCGTTTAGTGAAACATATTTCGTTTCGTATTCGTAATCATTACTGCAACTCTTAAGCCGGTCACTCACATTCGCACGAATACGCGAACCCACAATGTAGGACGACATTTGCAAATGTTTGTGCAAAGTTTTCGCTGCCTTCGCGGTTTTCCGAGCTTTGTCGGTTTTTTAACGTACATCAAAGCGCGCGAACCTCGAACCTTCACGTAGTCTCCCATACATTCGTGTGGCCAGTTGCGCACACAATTTCGAAGGTAATGGACGTTTCGTCCTTTTCAGAGTTCGTGGCGTACTGGAGTGTGTAGCGTACTTATACTGTTACACTTAATTTGATTGATTTGATACAATTAAAAAGGCTATTAAATATGTTTCAATTACTAAGTAGTTCTTTCATGTAAGCAAGTGAAAAAAATACAAAGTGCCAGCACATCAAGCTACCTGAAACTGTCAAATTGCCCCAATCAACCGTGAACTTAATGCTTTTGCGTTAAAGATGAAAATATGTTAAAGGTAGTAAGTAGCTTTATGTGCTGACGTCTGTACCTAGGTTTCCTCTGAAGTGAGGATGCAAAGCATGGTTTCAGAGAGGCAAACTTATTTTACGCGTTGTGTAGGTAAAACAGTCTAACCGTACTAATAAAATCGTCTTCACTATCCCATGGTTCACAAAATCGCAAGCAAGACGTTAGACATTCGTAAACAAGTGAAGGAGGAAGCGCAAATGTGTTCGCATAGTGAGTATGCGAACACATTTGCATATCCGCGGAGTTTGCGAACGAATTTCTGACGGGCCTTCACATGTTTGCAAACATTCGTACAATGTATGAATGTTTGCGTACATGTGAGTGACCGGGGTCAGTGTAGTTATTTATGCTTTAAGTTGCATTGCAACTACATTGGCATATTCAATTGGCCGTTGTCACTGTCACGCAGGTGACTGACTACATTCTTCAAGCTGCATTTGGCAATTTCACAGTTTACAGTTGCGACTGAATGTGCAGTCTACTTGCAGTTAAGATTACGAATTTGAAACGAAATATGTTTCACCCTTAGAGCATACAACGTGACCATTAATTTTTTACCCTCAGAGCGGGCCGCGTGCTAATTTTAATATTTTGTCGAATAATGCTGTCGTATGGCTACAGGTTTGTGGAAATAATGCCCTTCTCTGTTGACTAAGCTGTTGACACTTGTTTCGGAACGTCAACATTGATAAAATCGTAGTACTGTACTCTATGGCGCAGATGCATTAGTATAATTAGTCTGTGGTACAACACTGACGGACGGAGCCTGAGTGCTTCATGACATGTTCATGACTGTCCTGGTAAAGAATTGTGAAACTTTATTCCTAGTCGTATTTTAAAGTTGTTTAAAATTCACCCGAACGAAAATCTTAGCTGATATGCGACATAGTGAGTTTCTGAAAGCGGTTTCGTCGTCCTGCGCTAGCCATGCCAGGCGCAAAATATGAACAGCTGTCGTTGAAGTCCGATGCTGATGAGGACGTGTTTACAACTAAGCCGAAGCCAAAATGGTCTGAAGTCTGTGTCCAGAAGAGTCTCCTGTCTTTGGGCTTGATTCTTCTCTACTTCTCGCTGTCCATCGGCCTCACATTTTACCAGAGATGGCTGCTAACGGTAAGTCTTCTGATAACAGTTATTGTTTGCTTTGTACATAAATTTTTCGTGTTTTTTTATTTTGCTACGTTTTTCCGAGTTGCATGCACCGTTCGTAATTTAAGTTGGCCGCTGTGCGTACTTCTTTTAATGAGCGTTATATTTTATGTATATGTGTATTTTATAAACTGATAACTTGTTGTTTTATGCATATATTTACCTCGTTTATCTTGCTTGGTAGAATATCTTACGCTGGATTTCCCCTCGATATAGTTACGTCACTTGAAATGTTGTTTATATAAATATTGATAAGTTTAGCAAAACTAAATACATGCGAAATAGTCAATATAGGGCCCAATAAAAGTTTTTAGTGAAGTTATTAATAATAATCTAATAGCTTATAGACACCCACCCCCTTATTACAAAAGATGGCTTAAACCAAGACTAAGGTAAACCTAGGTTTAAAATATACCCATCACCTTCTTATGTCATATAACAAAAAGAGACGGGGCTATTTTAAAACCTAGGTTTTTCTTAGACCATCTTTTGTAATAAGGGGGACAATGTCTAAGTTTCTATTATATATTTTTTTCTTTTCATTTCTTTATCTACAATTAATTCAGTATACTTATGTTAGACCACAGTCGATTAAAACCCAGTCTATCAATAAAAAAATTACATACCTCAAAAACATTATAAATAAAACAAGCAACCCAGTATGGTTCCCTTTATTGATGCAGTTTGGGCATAGTAACATATTCAACACTAACACATTTAGATAAAATTCATGTTTTACAAATAATTAAATTAATAGTATGTTTATAAAGTAATATGTAGTTATCTTTGCCAATAAACTAAAGTCCCCGTCACGAGAAGCTATAAATTTTGTAAATAAAGAACTTCTACAAAGTTACGTAGCGACAATTCAATCAACAACAAATAATCCCAAATTCAATCAACTCAAAGTTACATACGTGTAATACGAAACTAACGAGCAATTTCACTTAGTCGGGTTATATTTTAGCGATATAAAGCGCTATCGTCTAATGTTTTGTGGTACCGGAACGTGTCTGACTCATGGAACGTCAACATTTGGCCCGCCATTTTGAAGTAAGTTCACACTGACGCTGTCAATGCTGTCATTTGAGTTTTGAATGCGTTTCAGTTTGTTTGTGTTGTTTTCGTAGATTATTATTTATTATTATATAAATAAAATAAAAACCATTATATAAAAATCATTACAAAACTGTTTTTTTTATTTGTTCCAAAGGTTGCGAACCCCTAAATGTGTGTTTAATAAATTTATAGCTTCTCGCGACGGGGACTTTAAACATTTTTAAGATAACATTTACCTAATAATGATAGTGGAACTTTTATCTAAAGGCAGATTTACACGAGGATAGTTTCTCGAAGCGAATTTTATGTTGTCTCTGTTTTCGCCGCCGAGAAAGACAAAGTAAGAACGAGTCTCGCTTCGAAAAAATATCCTCGTGTAAATGAGCCTTAAGTCTAAAAAAACAAGTTCTTTTGCTACAAAAAAACATGGTTTTGTAGTTTTTTTGGAATTCATTTACCAATATTTTGTTTAAAAAAATTCACTGGAGTATTAAATACCAGACAAATGAAGTAATGTAAGCATAATACCTACAGTCTGTCATAAATGAATAAATTAAATAAAGTTAAATAAACAAAAAAACAGCACAGAGCACCAAGCAACAACCAGTGAGGTTGACGGACTATTAACACAGATGGCTTTAAATATTAATTTATTTGTAAGATATATGTTGATATATACAAGTTTAGTTTTAGTATACACTAAACTTTAAACTAGTTTGTTCAGAATCACCAGGAGAATCGATTGACATAGTTTTTACACCACATTATATTTTTCCTTTTTTTTTTCATAAAGGACAATGGGCAAAATTGTATGGAGCTTGTCCCATCGGCGGCCACTTCTGTACTATTTATTTTCTAGTAGGCAATTATGTATACAATAAGACTACAAAAGATTGTTTCTGCTGTGCGTGCTTAGCAAATGCTTAGCAAAGTCTAAGTTCACAAAATCGACGACTTAGCAAATACTTAGGTTACTATTATCCTAACAAAAAATAATGGTCCGTAATTTACTTTACCATCATTACATTTACACAACTTTTTAATTTTTTAGTATTATAAAGTGACCAGACTCAACTCAGTAATACCAGATTAGGGAAGATTTCCTTGATGTTGATAACTAATTCTGAATTAGTTAAGATAAAAACAATTAGGTAGTATAACATCACATAAAACAAGTTTTTCTAAGTTTAAAATGTATAAAAATGAATTAAAAGTTACTTTTTTTCGACAAATTGCAGATGTCAAAACGATGCGATCCGTTTCAATGAATATACTATTGTGTTCGTTTATAAAAAAAAAAAAACACTTATAAGCATGCCAATTTCTGCTTATTCTTATAATAATAATACATAGAAGAAATATGAGCGTAGTTCTAGATTATTTACATGTTATTATTGTTAAACATTTATAAATAAAAATCAAGAATGTAATGCTTGAAACGAAACATTAACTTGTATTTTGACATCGGCCGTCTTAGCGAATGCTTAGCCTAAGCTCAGCATTGTCTCAACGTGATACGTCTATAAATTCCAAATCTAAGATTATGCTAAGCATACACTTAGCAAAGTATTGCGTGAGTAAAGTCTGAGCAAAGTCTAAGCTAAGTCCAAGTTGGATCTATAGATCTCAGCCTTAGACCCAACAGTGGGTAAATACGGACTGAGGATGATGACGATATTTTCAGAACAGGTACCTCTCTTCTACGAATAGCTAGAACAGTTGTTCTAGCTATTCGTAGAAGAGAGGTACCTGTTTGTTTAAGGCTTCGCCACACCAAACGCGGAGCTTGACCGGGTCGTGTCAACGGAGGCCTGCGCTCGCATTTGGTGTGACGTCATTATCATCATCATTCAGCTGAAAGACATCCACTGCTGGACATAGGCCTAAGCATTGCCACTATCCAAGTTAGGGGGGTTTGCCATAATCGCCACGCTTGGTAGGCGGGTTGGCGATCGCAATATGGTTGTTAAAGTACTCAGAGAACGCTGCTGCCCATCCTCTAGTGAATCCCTTAGTCGCCTTTTATGACACCCATGCAAGGAGATGGGGTAGTGCTATTCTTTACATCCGGCACCACATGGACGTGTGACATACTTCACAGTAATCCCTTGAACACGACTAACGCGAGTTTGCCGATGATACGTTCCGCTTACGTCACACTCGCGTTTAATGTGACATTCTTTAAAGTAACAGCGGTTACGCAGTGCATCCGATCCGAATCCGTGAAAATACGTTCCGAAGTAGCTATAGAACTATTTGTATGGTAGTTTACGCACTACATCTGTCATCCGATTTCTATCCGAAATCCGTGAGTTTCTAATTCGGAAGAACAATTGACGGACCGAAGTAGCCATAGAACTATTTGTATGGTAGTTTACGCACTACATCCGGCATCCGTCATCCGATTTCTATCCGTCATCCGTGAGTTTCTAATTCGGAAGAACAATTGACGGACGAATTGTTTGAATTTGAATCAGAGATCGGAATAGTGCGTAAGCAACATCCGAATTCGGTCCGAGATTTTTACTCTAGATCGGTATTTTCACGGATTCAGATCGGATGCAGTGCGTAAAGCAATATCCGAATTCGGTCCGAGTTTTTTATATCCGTATTTTCACGAATTCGGATCGGATGCAGTGCGTAATCGCTGTAATCCCTTGAATAATAACAAAGCGGGTGTACCGACGACACGCCCCTCTCGCGCCCAGCGTTTGGTGTGGCGAAGCCTGAAGAACCATTGTTCTTTGGACTTGTCAGTCAGACTTAGGCAAAGGAAACAGTCACTTATTTAAAAGACCACAATTGTATAAGAATACTTGACGCGTCGACGCTAGGGTTGTCAACCGGAGTTCCAGATTTCGCCCGGAATTTTCTATCAAATTTTTAGTCTTTCGTTTCGGCTAACGGATTGGAGTAAAAATCTCTCGGACCAAATTATAATAAATGCGACCGATCGTAATGGTAAGGATACACGGCGACACATTACACTCGACACTCAGTGTCGACACCGAGTGTTGTAGTGTGTACATCGCTGTTACACTGAGTTGCGCATTAGCTCTGGTTTAATTTCAGTGTCTCGATTGCATTGTGTCGAATGTCAGTGTCACCGTGTTTAAGTAACCTAATAGTGGTCGCATTGGCGAACGAACTTTGCTCAACAAATGGTACTTACTCACCTCACAGGCCACCCCTCCCTCCAACTAACCGATTTTATTTTTCTCCCGGAATTTCCTTATGCAGAGTCTGCAACCCTACCGACGACTGTAATGCAATTTATTAACGGCCCCTAGTAGTCTATAAATGCATCACAGTGACGCGTGTGATTCCTGGGGGGTTACCATGATCTCTTAGAGCAGGAATGTTTTAATATTACGAGAGTGGGTAAGAGATGGCGCTAGAGAGCTGTCTAGCGCTATCACTTTCCCACTCTCGGAATAATATTAAAACATTCCTGCTCTAACAGATCATGGTAACCCCCCTGAACAGTAAAGTAGAGATTTCCACTACGCATACATTTAAAGCAAAACATCATGAAGGTGAATTTGTTGGCATTCAATCCAAGTTCCGTGTTCCGTGTTGTGCCGGATGTAAAGAATAGCACTGCCCCATCTCTACCCATTGGTGTCGTAAAAGGCGACTAAGGGATTCACTAGAAGATGGGCAGCAGCGTTCTCTGAGTACTTTAACAACCACACTGCGATCGCCAACCCGCCTGCCAAGCGTGGCGATTAGGCAAACCCCCTCTATTGGGGGAGGCCTATGTCCAGCAGTGGACGTCTTTCGGCTGAATCTTCATCATCATCATCATCAATCCAAGTGCCCACCTGATGGAAAGTGGTTACCGCCTCCTATATACACCTACAACACCAAGAGGATTGATGGTGCATTGCCAACCTTAGAGATAAAGTTGGAAAATTCCATGTACCTGTAATTTCACTGGCACTCATACCATTCAACAAATTGGAATACATCAATACTGCTTGGTGGCAGAAGGTCTGGTGGTAGTTCTTTCCCAGACGAGCTCAGAACGCCCACCTCACAAAGACGTCGATTTCTCGGGCAACTGGGAATGACCCGATTTCTCAGAATGTCTCTTTAGCAAAATGTTCCTTTCCCAAAATGTCCTAGGGTCCTTGTGTACAAGGTCGTCTTAGGCCATGCAGGGGCCCTTGGGTACACAGCTTGGGGTCCTTTTAGAAAGCCAAAAAAACCTGAAAACATAGAATTTACTAAATGTTTTTAATTTTAAACTTTCGCGATTTGTACACATTATAAAAATATAGATCGGGTCTACTCGCGGAAAAAACTTTAAGAGGCACAAAATACCTTTTATTCCGGCGTTTCAGCCGAATTACACCGGCCATGGTACGGGTAGACGTCAGTCTACCCGTACGTCGATCTATATTATTATAATAGAATGTACTTTTGTTCAATGACTTTATTGGTTATTAGATTGACGCCAACTTGTAGTTCTTCAACTTCGTATCGTAGTGAAAAGTTGGAAAGTCTGAAGTCTGTAGCAATTTGTCCCAAGTTAAAGGAAACTTCTGCTCAGCAACTCTGGCTATCTGGGTTGCGTTGAACTAAGAAACAAAATGTACTTTTTTAATTTTGATAAACAATACAAAGGCACTGGATTTCGGCATTTTGGGGCCCCATCATGCCGGGGGCCCTTGGCTCACGTGCCCTTATGGTAAATACGGAACTGCTTGTGTATAAACTGTCTTCGATTAAAGACATGATTTTGACCCTTGTAGTTAGTGTACGAGTAAGTACAGTCGCGGACTTGAAATGTTTACCACCTTAAGGTCTATAATTGCTTGCACATTACTTTTTCATAATGTCGCTCGGTCGGTTAATTTAAAGATGATACGTGTAGCATAAAAAAAGAAATCAATCTATTTAGTAAATTCAATCAAACTCGCTCTAAACGACTTTTGACACATACATAAAAAGGATTTCATATATCATCAAAAACTGGTTAGCCTTTTTCCTAGAATCGACGCTTCACAATTTTAAAAACTAAAACTTATGTAAGTTGATATTGACATTTTAAACCTTATTGCGCACAACGTGAGAAGGAATCGAATTTGAAATCTGATAAACATTTCAAGCGGCTGTACACGCCTGTTTAGATCCCAAATACACGTCCGATACTTGCCTCCGATAGTCGGTTCCGAGTCTGATCAGACTATCTGAAGGCCTCCGCGTCATACATCGGATCGGATGATAGAATCGTAAGCATCGTCCGGGCGTCATCGTCGTATAGAAAAAATCGGACACGAGAATCGTACGTGTGTTTCATGAATCCGATCAGATAGTCGGATCCGGCTCCCGGAAGCAAGTATCGGACGTGTATTTTGACCCTTACTCCACCGAGAATAACCCGCGTCATGTCACGTTCAGTTTATAATTACGTCAATGCTTGTTTTTATTTGGTACTACCTTTAACCCGCAGCATCGCTTGCGTGAAATTTTAAACACTCGTTAAGCCCCTTTTTAGGTGTTGTTTAACAGCGGTTACGCACTGCATCCGATTCGAATCCGTGAAAATACGTTCCGAAGTAGCCATAGAACTATTTGTATGGTAGTTTACGCACTACATCCGTCATCCGATTTCTATCCGTCATCCGTGAGTTTCTAATTCGGAAGAACAATTGACGGACCGAAGTAGCCATAGAACTATTTGTATTACCATACCTAAAGTAAAGCTACCGCTTACGCACTACATCCGGCATCCGTCATCCGTGAGTTTCTAATTCGGAAGAACAATTGACGAATTGTTTGAATTTGAATCAGAGATCGGAATAGTGCGTACACAACATCCGAATTCAGTCCGAGATTTTTACTCTCGATCGCTATTTTCACGGATTCAGATCGGATGCAGTGCGTAAAGCAATATCCGAATTCGGTCCGAGTTTTTTATACTTATCCGTATTTTCACGGATTCGGATCGGATGCAGTGCGTAATCGCTCTTATACCATATTCTATATATTCTAGGTTTGGCATGATTAAAACAAGTTGAATTTTAAAACACAGATTAAAACAAGTTTTAAGCATTGTATAAAACAATAAGAAAAAAACAAGCTTTAAAACTACTTTTCATGGCGAATGAATGGATATAAAATGAAAATAAATTAATATTTAGGAGTCTATCAGTCTAAAAATTTGTAATAATGAAATGAAATATTAGAAAGAAAGGCACTCGTATTTATAGAATTCATAAGTAATTCCCCGCCGGTAAAGTTCCGTTACGAAAGTCCATCTTTTGTTATTACTTTAAAGAGTGTTTGTGCGAAATTTTAAGCCAATAACCCAATGGAATAAGAATTTACATACAAAACTTCGAAAAAACTTTCATCGCCCATTTCACCCCTTTGGTAGAATTTCCAAAAACGCTCAAATACGTGTATGTTTATTTCTAACCAGAAGCCTAAATATTTCATTTCGTGCTTCTTACTTCCAAAATAACAGATTTCTCATACAAACTTCCAACACTTATTTCACCCTCTTAGGGGTTGAAGTTCCAAAAACGCTCGAACACCTGTACATTTATTTCTAACCAGAAACCTTAGTAATTAATTTCATGCTTCTTAAAAAATGACGGACTTGCATACAACTTAAATACCCTATCACCCCTTTAGGGGTTGAATTTTGAGAAATCCCTTCTTAGTGGATGCCTACGTTACAAAAAGAACCTAATGTCCAAATTTCAAGTTTCTAACTCCAGCGGTTTAGGCTGTGCGTTGATAGATCAGTCAGTCAGCTTCTCCTTTTGTAAGTATAGATTAATGTTCTGCGACGGTACCTATGTTTTTTCATAGTTAATGGAAAAAATGTTTTGTTTTCCATTTTCCTAGCGTGAAAATGCAGTGTTAGTAATGTATTGTGCTTGCCATGTTATTAAGATTATGCACGAGTTATGCCGATTATGCGATTGTGCGATGCTAAGGATTTAAAACGTATGTTGGCTTGTGAAGATGTTAACTCGTAATTCATCAGTCTTGAAATGTCCTTTGTCAATAAAACGTCGCGTTTCAACGAAAGATTCGTCCTGAAATAGCGGTCATTTAACAAATTGTAGCCGTAAGGAAAC
The DNA here is from genome assembly GCA_905220435.1 of Amphipyra tragopoginis. Taxonomy (NCBI): domain Eukaryota; kingdom Metazoa; phylum Arthropoda; class Insecta; order Lepidoptera; family Noctuidae; genus Amphipyra; species Amphipyra tragopoginis. The sequence goes on along the minus strand of HG991991.1, from coordinate 5,931,498 downwards.
TACTATACTTACAAAAAACGTAAACAACATCATCAAAAACTGTAAAATAGCTATGTTAGGCTCAATTTACACCGCCGCGGAATGGAATGGAAGCGCTGAAATTGTACATAGCATAATGAACTTTATGTCAATTGCAAAAAGTACAAACTAAATACGAGCCAAAAAAGGTCGCGAGGATTCCCCGGAAGACATAAAGTTCATTATGCTATGTACAATTTCGTCGCTTCCATTCCATTCCGCGGCGCGGCGGCGGTGTAAATTGAGCCTTATTTGGTTTTCTTTGAAATATCAGGACTCACCTTACGTTGTATGTTGTTAACGTCATTTCTATTTTATGTTACACAAAAGGCATTCAATACTACTGTACGTTTATTTTTTTAAATGTAATATTAGAAACATCTCAAAATAACAGAAAATTTAACAGACAGCGATTTTTCTTTTGAAGCAATTTCATTATAATAATTCAAGACTCCTTGTGGTAAAAAGATTAAGAAAGTCATTCAAGGTTTCCTGTCTAAATATCTAATCTACTTTTTATTAAAATAGCTATACCTCTTGTGTACTTAGTGATACTATCATACTGTAATCGCCAATGCGCCTGTGCAGAATTAGTTATTTATTTAGCATGGCAAATCTAATTACACTAAATAACATTAGAATATAAAATGTTATGTTATACAAAATAGAAATAAAAAGAGCATTCAAAACATTTAGCAACATTCATCATGCATTCCTCTTGCAGTAACACAGGCATTCCAAAAAAAAACACCCTCCGTTCATTCTCAAACACATCACAATATTCGGTCTGGCTGGCGTCCTGGAGCGCGGTGAAAGCTCGCGGTATGGCGATCGTGAATGAACTACATTACAACATGATTATTATTGATTATCATTATCACTAGTCCCTTACGGCTGATTAACACGACGCGACGCCAGTTTCTTGAAGCAAGAATCGTTCTTTCTTTGTTTTTCTCAGCGAAAAAACAGAGATAGCGCGAGAGTTGCTTCAAGAAACTGGCGTCGTGTAAGTCAGCCTTTACACTGTTTAGCAAGAGCCCTATGGTCAGTAAAGGGGCCCCTCAGCCAAGCTTTGTTTAAAGAAATGATCCTCAAAACTGTTGGAGCGACATAATTATCTGTAATGCGTATGCGAAGGCCATTTCAATCATACAGTACATATTGCTTAGCCTTTTTCCAAGTACATTATGTCAATTTATAGCCTAACTCAGCGGTGAGCAAACTTCTCATCAAGGGCCAAATAAACCGAATCAGTCTTATGGGGCCAGAATTTCTTTACATTGATTTATGTCGACACAAACACAACGCAGCCACGACTACGGTTGTTGGCGTGCCAGATCAAAACAGTTCGCGGGCTGGAGCTGACCTGCGGTCCGTACTTCGACCATCACTGGTCTAACCAGATGCAAAACTGTGTACCAAAATTATAGGGCCTGTCCACATCTCCACGTCGTCAACGTGGAACGGTGCGTTAACGTGGCACAGTGCGTTGAAATAACGTGCAAATTTACGTTACCGTATCGTACGTAACACGTTTCGCCTCTAGCCGCAAGCGCACACGTATATGCCCTCTGCCCGCGCTCCGTCTAAGTGCCCTGATGCTTTAAAACCATACCTTACAGATTCTCTTATTAAAATTCAGGATCTACATGGTCAACGATAAATCTAACAATGATCCCATTTTTACGATACGGTAACATAAATTTGCACGTTACGTCAACGCACCGTGCCGCATTACCGCACCGTTCCACGTTGACGACGTCGTGACGTGGAGATGTGGACAGGCCCATACCTATGCAAACTGGAGATACCGCTATCCTATCTTAAAGGCATTTATCTGAGCAGTCAGTTCAGAGCAAACGTGCTCGCTAACAACAGAGAGGCATCTCGATTTGTTTAAATCATTCACCCATCCCACGCCATTGCAAAATTTCACGAATCGATTGACCTGCAACACAGCCAATTAGTCCTCGCTCATGTGTGCACTACTATGTAACCTCTGACCTACCTCAACACTTTCAGGACTTCAAGTTTCCACTCACAGTGGTGATGTACCACCTCATAGTGAAGTGGATCCTGTCGGTCTTCGTAAGGCTGGTCCTCCACATCTCCACGGGCACCCCTCAGTTAATGCTGCCGTGCATGACTTGCCTCCGGTCAGTCGGGCCGACGGGATTGGCCAGCGGGATTGACGTCGGCTTCTCGAACTGGGGCTTGGAGCTGGTTACCATCTCGTTGTATACCATGACGAAGTCGACCACGATAATCTTCATCCTTGGCTTCGCGATCCTGCTCGGGCTTGAGAAAAAGGTATGTTTATAATTATGATTAAAGGCCGATTTTTCAATCGTCAGATAGCTTTAATTTCGGAATAATTTTGACGTTTTGCTAGCTTTTGCATACAAAATATCGTCAGTGGAGTTCTAACAGTGTGGAAATCAAAAATGGCTACTTTACAAGAGAGTGAAGAAACTATTTAAAACGAGCGTAACCTACGCTGAACGCAATATTGTTTTTAATTATCATTACAAATGAACTCTTTGATGATTTAAACCTTTGAAAATCCTAATAATCTTTTTCATTTCAAGTAAAATTGTGGTTTTCCCAATGTTGTCTGTTTTTGTCACAAAATGACTTACGCACTGTTAGAACTTCACTGACGATATGTCAAACCGCCATATTTATTGCCGAGATAAAAGTTATCTGACGATTGAAAAATCGACCCTAAATATGTAGGTTAATTCAAAAATCAAAAGCTTGTTTTGTTTGTTTATTCTACTTTTGTGATTCGACTCAACATTCAGCCGAAAGACGTCTACTGCTGGACATAGGCCTCCCCCAAGCCATGTTGGGGGGGGGTTTGTATAATCACCATGCGTGGCAGGCGGGTTGGCGATCGTAAACCAAAATTGACGAAAATACGACACTTTTAAAATTGGCAAAACGTCACCAGCAAGTACAATTTTTACTTGCTTCTGACGTCACAAGCCTCACTCCAGTTTTGATGCGTTTTATCTTTCCAAATATTCATAGATTTAACTAAAGAAAAAATACGTGTCCATTATTTTTCAAAACTAACTGACGGAGTGATTAGATTTGCAATTTATTGATGCTGTCAATATGCCTATTCAATGTTTTGGTGGAATGTGTCCGAAATGAAGGTCAGCGTAGACAGGTAATGGTAAGAGAATACAATTTAGGTGAGGACAACAGCATCTTGATCCTCATCAGAGGGAACCAGGAATCTGTATTAGTATAAAACAAAGTCGCTTCCCACAGTCTGTCTGTCCCTATGTATGCTTAGATCTTTAAAACTACGCAACGGATTTTGATGCGGTTTTTTTTAATAGATAGAGTGATTCAAGAGGATGGTTTATATGTATAATACATGCATATTATAGTAGAGAAAAAGACGGAATACGCCAACCACGCGGGCGAAGCCGCTGGCGACTTCTTGTTCAGTATATCTTTAAAGTTGTAAAAACAATATCCAATCATAGTTGTGTAACGTTTATGGGTGTATAAACGTTACCCGTTACTAATTAAGATTTTGTAGTAGATTTAACTACGGTACTTCTTTTATTGTTTGTGTATGTACGGAGCGATATAGTCAAAATTGACTTTTATAAAAAAAGACAAAACAAAAACTTTCCAATGATTTGGATTGAGATGAGTTATTAATATCGGCCGTATTTATATTTCCAAGTTTTTTTTTCATACGTCACTGCCGCATAATACACTTCTCATCAAAAAAATCGAAACACTTCCGAAATTACCTTTGTGGCGACAATTAAACAAAAAACAAGCATTAATTCATTATAGAAAAAACATAATTTAGTAGCTGGAAGTTTGGCCTTTACAATGGTGTACGAAACTTCCAAAAAATTGTTTTGTTTTTTTCAATTTTTATCCTTTAAATGAATGGAACATTGTTTTGAGATAAACGTGTATTTAGAGTTGGAGTACATTTGTCGTGCAAAAAACGAAAAATAACGCATTACTTTAAAATTTTCTGTTTGTAATTTGTTGATTAGGCTCTGTGACGTCTGATAAAAAGTTTTTTTTCTAACACACATGCATACTTCACCCGCAGCAGCCGCCCAAGTAGTGGCATTGCTGGATTCTGGGACTAGTCAGCGTGTTGTGGCTGCAATCTTGCATCTAAGCCACTTGTCTGTTCAAAGAGTGTACCAACGCTATCGGGAGACTGGTTTATTTACGCGCCATCCAGGATCTGATAGGAATCGGGTCACTTTTGAGTGAGACGGCCGATTTATTGCAACCGTTTGTTTGCAAAATCGACGCCTTCGCGCTTTTCAACTGCAGCAGCAGCTCCTTGTTGTTCGAAGGGTGACTGTAAGTGACTCTACGATTTGAAGAAGATTGAAGGAACGTAGACTGGTACCACATAAGCCAGCTAATGGGTCAAAATTAACAACAGACCATCGAAAAGCTCACCAAAAAAAATCGAAACACCTCGCAAGTTTTTGTTTTGAATGGATTATTAGAAAAACATGTTTTTTTTTTAATAAATACTAAATGCCATTTAATAGTAGGTAGCATAAGGTTTAGAATTCCTTATGTTGATGTTCCATAATTTTACTCTCGTCAGAAAAGAGAACCTTGCTCATTTGTAGATTTGAATAATTTAAGTGCACAAGTGCAAAGTTAAGGCGCGCTCTTCGATGGTCTGTTGATGTTGTTAATTTCGCCCCATTAGCTGGCTTTTGTGGTACCAGTCTACGTTCCTTCAATCTTCTTCAAATCGTAGAGTCACTTACCCTTACGTACCCTTCGAACAACAAGGAGCTGCTGCTGCAGTTGAAAAGCGCGAAGACGTCGATTTTGCAAACAAACGGTTGCAGTAAATCGGCCGTCTCACTCAAAAGTGACCCGATTCCTATCAGATCCTGGATGGCGCGTAAATAAACCAGTCTCCCGATAGCGTTGGTACACTCTTTGAACAGACAAGTGGCTTAGATGCAAGACTACAGCCACAACACGCTGACTAGTCCCAGAATCCAGCAATGCCACTACTTGGGCGGCTGCTGCGGGTGAAGTATGCATGTGTGTTAGAAAAAAAACTTTTTATCAGACGTCACAGAGCCTAATCAACAAATTACAAACAGAAAATTTTAAAGTAATGCGTTATTTTTCGTTTTTTGCACGACAAATGTACTCCAACTCTAAACACTCGTTTTATCTCAAAACAATGTTCCATTCATTTAAAGGATAAAAATTGAAAAAAAAAAAACAAATTTTTTGGAAGTTTCGTACACCATTGTAAAGGTCAAACTTCCAGCTACTAAATTATGTTTTTTCTATAATGAATTAATGCTTGCTTTTTGTTTAATTGTCGCCATACAGATAATTTCGGAAGTGTTTCGATTTTTTTGATGAGAAGTGTATCTACTCCGATTTACAAGGTTAGTCAGAAAGGGGGGTAATAATCCGAAAGGGTGATAAAGTACCCATAATAATGAGTAACTTTTGTTCTACCACTTTCCCCGAAAGTCAATAGTTTAAAGAAATAGCTGTTCATAAAAAAATATGCTAAAATTTATCTATCCTCAGCCATGATCAGCTGTGTTTACATTTTAGATCATATTTGGGGTCACGAATTAGAATCTCCATGTTATGAATTCGTAACTAAAGCATCCCTGCTTTAGTTATTGCTTTAGGCTACAGATAGTTGTTCTTGGTCTGTGCGTTTGTAATTGTGAAGATTTGTGTCTGCAAACGCACCTACGATACGAGTACAGGTGAATTGGTGGGAAGCTTTTAAAGCTTTTATGTAAATGTTTATTCATTCCTTGGAAATCGTGGATAGTCACATACAGTTAGCCGGTTAGGTGCGATCATAGATAAAGTTAAATAAATAACGTAAGTTGATCTACCTTGTCATTATGTAGGAGCAATACTCCTACGTTTAAGGCCCGGACTCCACCAAAGCGGAGACGAGACGAGCAGAACGAGGATGTGTTTTAAAAAAACCAATAGAATTTCGTTATTCACACATCTCGTCTCCGTTTGTCTTGGTATGGGCATGTGAAGAGGAGGGATGAAACGCATGTGACCAAAAGATTTATGAATATAAGGCTTAAAACGCACTAGCGGCCAGCCGCATTACGGCGTGCCGCTTGCGGCTGGCCGCATATCGATTTTTATATGAAACCGCATGATCTCAACGCACTGATTTCCGGCCAGCCGTCGTGCGCCAGTGCGTTGAGATCATGCGGTTTCATTTAAAAATCGATGTGCCATCAACCGCAAGCGGCACGCCGTATTGCGGCGGGCCGCTAGTGCGTTTTAAGGCTCAATGTGGATGAATGGAGAGGAAGAGGGAGGCCAGGATTGTGTGAAGAATGATATGAAAGAGAAGGAAGTCAGTGATATCATGACGGTTGACAGGACGGAATGGAAGAAGAAAACGTGTTGCGCCGACCCCAAGTAACATAGGATAAGGGCAGGAAGAAGAAGACACATCTCGTCTCCACGCAGCTTATGTGGATACCACCGAGCGGAGATGTAAGGCAGCTGTCCCACCGCCGGCGAGGAAGCGTCTAACTATCGGCTATTTTCTCGCTCAAGAAACGTACAATAGATATACATCCCGTGTAAACAAAAGAGATGCATATATTAATAGTTCATCGCCGACTGTTCACACTGCCGGCGAGGACTCGCTCTACTAGTTCGTCGCTGAACGACAAGAGCTATCAAAGATAATACTCGCTCAGCGATACTTGTTTAGCGATGCTCGCTTGGCGGTCAGAACTCACGCCGAGAGACCAACCAGCGGTCATTTGCGAGTGGTGCGAGTAATCGCCCATCGCACTCGCACACTCGCTTATAGCCCAGCGACAAAACTATCGGAACTACACACTCGCTTCTCGCTGCTCGCCAACTCGTTTCTAGTTTCTAGCTCTACTCGCTTCTAGCTCATCGTCGGCGGTGGGACAAGTGCCTAACATATGTATTTGTATGGCGCGGTGGAAGCGGAGATGTGAGCTTTGCCTCGCAAGCTGATGACGGCGCGCATCGGGGACGAGATGTATGCGGGGCGTGCATAGAAGTCTTGTTTGCCTAAAATGATAACAATATTTCATATCGGACGCGGTGGCAATTTAGCAGCGAAATTACATTAGCATAGCTTTTAGCATAACGTGATTGCTGCGTTGACTGGCGTAGTGCATAGCTTAAGCATCTAAATTATACAGGCTATCTTGAATCTCAACGTCGAGCCTGGAACAAAATGATAGTGCAGATAAGGGATGTTAAAATAAAAAGCTGTATATGTATTTTAACACATTTAATATTATTTGTTTTTTATTTTTATTGCTATAATTACTCTCAAGATATCTTTTATCTTACTCTATAATGATTTTTTGTCTAAGTTATGATGACATTTAAGTATGTCAATTGTTTTATATGGTTTAGCCTCATTTTATTTATTGTAAATGTGAGAACTTTGTGGACTTGCCTATACATATAATTGTGTAAATTACTATTATTCATATTGTTTTTTTTTCTTCTATTTTTTTTGTTTTTTTTCCTTTTTGGTTAATTTTTGTACTCAAGACTTGGTACTATACTCCAAGCTCTGTGGTCAAGACTACATTATTCTCTCTCATAGTACCTACTGTATTCACTGAAATTGTAAAAGATATCCCTTTTTTTAAAAGAGTAACCATGGAGTTTCTTGCCGGCTCTTCTCCATAGGAAACGACTAATTGGAACCGTGCACCTAAATTCGACTTTTCATAAGCGCCTGTATTGGTTAATGTGAAATAAAAAATTTTGATTTTGATTTTTTTGATTTTTGAGGTAAAATTGTAATCATGGTAACTTTAAAACTCTAAAACATATTTTTTTCGGTACATTCTTAACCTGCTCTGTCATTTGTTAGGCTTGACGTTGAATTTCGGGACATTCTGTATAATTTACAGGTACCTTAATAGGCTAACAAAGAATTTGGCAATTTCAAAAATTAAAAACTGTTTTTTATTTATAATTTTTAGGGTTCCGTACCCAAAGGGTCCCTATTACTAAGACTCTACTATCCGTCCGTCTGTCACCAGGCTGTATATCATGAACTGTGATAGTTAGACAGTTGAAATTTTCACAGATGATGTATTTCTGTTGCCGCTGTAACAACAAATACTAAAAAACAGAATAAAATAAATATTTAAGGGGGCTCCCATACAACAAACGTGATTTTTTTGCCGTTTTTATAGATAATGGTACGGAACCCTTCGTACCCTCGAGGAGCTCGTGGCTAAATAATTACAGCCGCATAGACCGATCTTCCGGGTTAAGCCACGCTTGCCGAGGTTGGTCTGTGGATGGGTGACCATTTACCATAGCGAGTTTCCTCCGTGCCTCGGAAAGCACGTAAAGCCGTTGGTCCCGGCTGTCATTTGTAGATCTTTGACAGTCGTTACTGTTGGTCAGAAGCCAGAAAGTCTGACAACCAGTCTTACCAAGAGTATCGTATTACCCAGTTACTGGGTTGTGGAGGTCTGATAGGCAGTCGCTCCATGTAAAATACTGATATTCAGCTGCATCCGGTTCGACTGGAAGCCGACCCCAACATAGTTGGGAAAAGGCTAGGCAGATTGATTCGGTACGGAACCCTTCGTGCGCCAGTCCGACTCGCACTTGTTTACATCGCGATATGCTTCGATTGATGTATTCCATAGTTCTGGATAAGTTTCCCATGTTTTCATAAATTCTAACAAATATTGCTTTTGCGTGGAAGTTGAGTATAATTGTTGAGACAAATGCGTGTTCTATTCATCTAATTTAGAAAAAATAACTATTCACGTCACTGTGATCAAAAATGTCATTAAAATCAGAGTTTGGTTAAGACATGAAAAGCAATCATAACTCGAAAACTACAAAAAATCGCGGAACATACATGGGGGTGATTCGGGTACACACGGCTACAGATCAAGCTATACATTTTCAGTTTACACTGACCTCTCATTGTAAGGAAATCGTATACAATGCGAGATCAGCTTATAATGGAAATGTGTAGCTTGATCTGTAGCCGTGTGTACCTTTAAGGGTGCTCTACCTCTGAACTTTCCTTTACACTACTTTCTGGGACACGGTGTATACTTTATTGTCAATATTATTGTGTGTGTGCAGCTATGCAGCACTTACGAGTAGTTAGATACTATATTTTACAAAAGCTAGTTTTTCCTACTACCGATTCAGAAAGCCTAGCTGCTAAAACCATTGTCAAACTGTCGAAATAACCATATGTGTTTATAAAACATGCCTTATTTAAAATTAAAACAGCTCGATGTTCACTTCTAATTGTTATTCAATACAACCGAAATGGCTATTACAACACAAGATAACATAAAGCGCAGTTCAGACGACGCTGTACTATTTCGCTATCTATACAGGGTGTTAACGAATTCGTGTAATTCCTTTAAACCACATGATCTATTAATGGTATAGATTAACCCGACACGGAACTTAGATTGATTAAAACAAATGATTTTTTTTTTCTCAAAAAATCGCGGAACATACATGGGGGTGATTCAGGTACCTCGGGTGCTCTACCTCTGGACATCCGCTTGACACTACTTTCTGGGACACCTTGTATAATGTAGTAAAATGTAACGTTTTAGTAACTGCGACATCAGTAATATGTAAAGTAATTAACAAAACGTGTTACGTTAATATGCTAATGATATTTGGTTTTATCATTACCTTTGTAATTCCAAATATTCGAATAGTTTAACAACAAAAATAAAAAGAGTCAAAATGCAATGAAAATATTTGTACCTGCTGATGAGCAGCTTATAACTAATATTACCAGGTCCGGTGAGCCAAATATCGGGACGGAAGGTAAAACAATCGGGAGATTGGTTTTCAATTCGGGACAACTAAAAAACTTAGTTTTTATAATCATCATTTTTATTATTACTTTGCAAGAAATCACCTCATATCACAAACAAATCTAAATAATTAATCACCCAAAATCGGGACATTTGACGTCCCGATCATGGGTAAATCGGGACATTTCGCGTCCCGATTATGGGTAATTCGGGACGTGTCCACGGACCCCTGGAAATCAGGACGTCCCGCGCAAATCGGTACACCTGGCAGCGCTACGCTACAGCTGCTTATAACCCTCAGTGTTTTGAATTTATTATCTCCTAAGTCAAAAGATTTAACATAATTCGCCACGTTAATACTTCACCGGCCTTACTTGCCGAATAGACATATCTCGATATCTCCACGTCTTTATCAGTGCCATAAATTACTGTCTAACCTGTACATTAAGCCACTTTTCGATATAAAAATAATAACTGTGATACATTATGAAATATGCCTAATGACGATGCCACATTATACGCATTTATGTAGCTAAACTATGAATATCGCGTGGGAGCATCGTAACCCAATACTAAAATTTGCGTAGGAGTAGCGAACGATATGATTGAACCAATTGCATTTGAATATTCCTAATCGCTTGCGACTTTAGCATGGACGCGGTGCGGGACGCATCCGGCACATGATCCGCTCTAGTGATGTCCCCTCACTAGTGAGTTGAGTTCCACAAAATGAAAAATGGGGGAGTTACTCGTATTTCAACTTTAAACCACCTCATCTAATTCCATAATTTATTATTTGTATAAGCGCGAGTTTGTATCTGATTGATGAACGAGTGATAGGGATGCAAATAATTGATGAGGAGGGTTTGAATGCCCAGCTCCAGGTGTGCTGTTGGGGGTCTTGACTGATTATTAAAACTACTAAACTTCAATAATAATGACTTTAATTCGATAGGTAGCTTCTTCTTCTCTCGTGTCAGCATGAGCTATACGAAAATAGCTCATGCTGTGGTGTAAAGATTAGCCAGTCAGCAAGGTTGGTAGCAGGGCTGACTGCCCAGGGTGCGCCGGACGTACTTAAGTATCGTCACTCGTGGAGGCTCTTTTCATGCACCCCAGATGGGTAGCTGATTACAATAAAATAAGTGGTCCTTCGATTCGGCTCGAAGGACCACTGTTTGAATGCCAAGACCCCCAGTAGCACACCTAGAGCTTGGCATTCAAACAGGAGTGTACATTCGTTCGTGTACTCGGCGCCCTTTTTCTCTCCTTTTCTCACTCAGTGGAGCGGCATGCGTTAGCGCACAAGCGAACTTGTCGCTCACCAGTGTCGCCTATCCCCTCAGGGTGCCTCATGGGTACCTCACGAGGTTAAGGGCCCTCTCGGAAAAAAAGCGTGCAGATGAAGCAACTTTTCGTCGGCATTTAAAGAGAAAATATATCTGAAAAAATACGCAGTAATCTACAGGATATGATAATATGTAACTTGGACTTGCCAGATTTTTTCCATCGGCATCACATAATAAGAAAAAAACCACCAAATCACCTCCAAATCGTTGAGATGAAACCATTTTACTACTACATTTTTTATCAAAAGTCTATAAAAAAATATCTTCTCCTTTGCAATACAAAGGGCAATAACTTGGAATTGTTACTTTTTTAAAATATGTATTAGTTTCAAATTATATTAAATTAAAAATGCGTCAAATTATAGATTGCGTCTATGTCACACTCGCACTCGTCCCTGTCTCTCTCGTCGACTCGTCGTAAGTTAGTACGGTACCAAATGCTCAAGGTCGTTGGCGTGAATACAAGCCTTAAGGCGAGCTGAACCCTGGCGCGGTAGGTTTTGCTTGTTTTAGAACTCATTTTTGATAGGCAAATTAAAACATTTAGAACCCAAAATAAATTTATATTTTAGGATACATTCCTTCTCTACTATACCATGTACCCGTTCAATACACGATGCAATATAAGTTTTCTCGATAGAAAAAAATACTGAAGTTACTTCGATTTGCAGTTTTTTTACAAGCAAAATTTCATTTTAAACAAGTACTTACTATAATACATTTTTATAATTAATATTAATTTATAGGTAATTAACTTTGGAATCGATTCTACCCGATCGTTTTTTTTTATTACATTTATATATTTTTATCGATTTTTTAAAGTGATTTTCGGCCCGCGCGTCGTCGCTTACCCGATTACCGCGCCAGGGTTCATCTCGCCTTAAATGAGGCCCTCCCTCTTCCTCGTTTAAAATAGACGAGTTACCCATTACCAATCCGCTCGTACGGTGCGCGGTGCATTGATATTATAATTGCATTCCGGAGTACCGTGCACCCGTAACCGCAAAGCGTCCGCTCCATAGTACACTTGGGAGCAAATAATTCGAGCCACTTCTATTTTTCACGTATAATGGTTATTATTTTTGTTATCAGGGAACAGATCAATTCTAAACATATATCGCCTAAAAGGTTATTTGATAACCTTTACAATGAAGGTAGTTTTTTTGTAAATTTTTCATTAAAAATTAAAGGGTAGAATAAAATTATCGCATTTAATTTGCTTATGACATTTTGATTGCACTCCAATAAAAATAGGTTAAATTAGGGTTTTTTTTTAATTATACCCATATTGTAGTGTGATTGTTACAATATTTTTGTTTTTAACTGTTTTTTCTGGACTGTTTTAACCTTACCCAATTTTCTATCAAAATTACTGTTTTTCTTTATGAACCAATTAACTATCATTCAAAACGGTTATCATTCAATAATTTACCCTGATTTTAAAGATTGTTTAATAAACTTTCAAATGACATAATTACTTTATAGAATTATATAATTCATGAAACCAAAACTAATAACAAGGACACGTGAAAAAATGGAGTGGCTCAATTTATTTGCTCCCAAGTGTATGTTATGTATGGGACGTACACACGGCTACATATCGAGCTATACATTTCCGGTATAAGTTGACCTCCCGTAGTACGAAAAGCCTATACAAAGCCAGATCAGCTCATACTGGTAATGTAACCGTCCGCGCGTCCGTCCTTGCAGGTTTCAGCGGTGTCAGCTTCAGCAATTCCATTGTATTCGCTCCGGTTCTGTTTATTTGCTATAGAAAAACTTTGTACTGTTTCCAGTGAGTTGTTGGAATGAGTCGAGTAAAACGGATGGTATTTTTATTACAATGCTTCCCGGGTTAGCGTAAATGAATATGAAATCGGTTTTATGGAATAAATCCCTACATAATACATAGTATAAAACAAAGTCGCTTCCCGCTGTCTGTCTGTCCCTATGTATGCTTAGATCTTTAAAACAACGCAACGGATTTTGATGCAGTTTTTTTTAATAGATAGAGTGATTCAAAAGGAAGGTTTTAAGCTATAAAACGTACACGTGCGAAGCCGGGGCGGGTCGCTAGTTACATTATAAATGCGAAAGTAACTCTATCTGTCTGTGATGCTTTCGCGCCTAAACCGCTGAACCGATTTTGAAAAATGGTCAAAGTAGAGCCGTAACTGTATACCTACTATGATTATGTGGGTGTCAGGAATACCTCTATTAAACAGACATGGCATGTATAGGCTACAGTGGGTGCGATCACGGCTCTACCTTGACCATTTTTGTACCTGTGCATTTCTGGATTTCTATTTGAATTATTTTCTTGTTTCGTCCTTTTAGACCCCCTTTTTTACGTAGTCGTTTTTTTTTTTTTTTTTTTACTTTATTGTATTATAACTTTCGTGAAGCCCATATTTATGATTAGTTGGAGCGGTTACGCACTGCATCCGATCCGAATCCGTGAAAATACGTTCCGAAGTAGCCAAAGAACTATTTGTATGGTAGTTTACGCACTACATCCGACTTCCGTCATCCGATTTCTCTCAGTCATCCGTGAGTCTCCAATTCGGAAGAAATATTGACGGACCGAAGTAGCCGTAGTACTGTTTGTATGAACGCTTTCGCATTACCTCGGATTCAAATCGGACATATGCCAAAGATGGCCCTTAAATTGCTTGGATTTGGATCAGCGATCGGATTAGCGCGTAAGCAATATCCGAAATCGATCCGAGATTTTTAGACTCCAGATCCGTATTTTCACGAATTCGGATCGGATGCAGTGCGAAAAGCAATATCCGAATTCGGTCCGAGTTTTTTATATCCGTATTTTCACGGATGCGGATCCGATGCAGTGCGTAATCGGTCTTACGGTTTACTCACGTGTATTTTTCGGGAATACCCGACAAGTTTTGGACCTAAACGGAGCCCCAAATTAGGGCCTTAATGCAATGCGGTCCCGAAACAAACACGTGAGTGAACCGCACCTAATCTTAAATAAGTACGTTTTCTGTTCGCCAAATTAAAACATGCCCCGCATTATCGCTGACAGATTGTATCTTACCATAATAAAACAATAAGATAACAAAACCTTAGTTTATGAAAAATTGTCGATAAGAAACTGCTCCACGTTGGCGCTGACTCATCAAGGTTATTGATACAATATGCCATTGTATTGTATATATATTTTAAGGTTATAATTATAAGATAATTAATAGTTACGTTTGTTTGTTACTCAAGGGGATTTCCTTAAGGTGAACGCGATCATTCGACCCGATTATCTTTTTAACCGACTTCAGAATGGAGGAGGTTTTCAAATCGGTTGTTTTTTTATTTTATTTGTGTTTGTTACCTCAGATCTCCGTCATTTACGAACCGATTCGAAAAAGTCTCGAGATAGATTGAGATGATACTGAAACCGGACCGAACTTTAAGTGTACCAGAATACAATTTTTTATTCAATTCATAATTTAATCTCATTTCGGTCAACCTTCAGTCTAACTTCAAATTAATTACGAGAATTGGGCTTCTGATGGCAGTCGCTCGGTGTAAAATAGTGGTATTCAGCCGCATCTGGTTATACTTGAAGCTGACCCCAACGTATTTGGGAAAAGGCTGGGCATACGGATAGATCTTGTCATAAATGTAAATAAAACTAATTTGATGATCTTCCGGAATACAAATAATTCTTTCAAACCTGAAATTAATGTTAGCTATTGTGGTCTGAAGGTTACGGAAGTTACGGTTGCAAAGTTTTTGGGTATTAATGTTGACTGCAACCTTAACTGGAAGATACATGTCGAGACAGTATGTTCCAAATTAAACAAATTTTCATATGCACTATATAATATATTATGTTAGCTAAAACTGTCAACACGCATACTGTACTAACAGCCTACCATGCATACGTAGTCTCAACATTAAGGTATGGATTGATTTACTGGGGAAATTCAACAGATAGGCAATCTGCATTTATATCCCAAAAGAAATGTATTCGGGCGATGTCTCATTTATGTCAGTTCGATAGTTGTAGCACATGAGTAGATAAACGGAACAGAGACAAAGCTTCTTAAGAACGTGCAAAACTGTTACCTATTTTGGTAGGGTTGTCACAATAGTTCAAAACAAATTAAACTAAGCATTTGTTAAATAGTTTTATTATTCAGTATGATAGTGTGGCGACATCTATCACCCCACATGCGAACTATCCTGCATCGCGATATCAACATTCGACAGGCAGATAGTATATACAGGGCGGAATCGTTAAGTGCCAACAGACGATTTTTTCGTCAATTTAAGAGATATTTAAAAAGTTAAGGCTATTATCAAAATTAGGCTATATGGAGAGTAAAATAATATAAATAACTTCAGGAAAAAGAAAAGCCAGATATTGAAAATTTTGTCTTTCGCTCCCTCCATATATTTAGCATGAGAATTTCTTCCAATTGATCATACCAGTCATACCTACTTATTCTCTCTCTTCCTTACTGTTAATATGGCGGCGGATTTAGCCTTACTCGACTTCGGTCTATCTTAGTTATCTTTGTAATAAAGCTTCATATCACCACATTCCTGGGCATTACCTAAATCTAACCCAGGATTTCGAACAGAAAACGGACAGATTTTGTAGTTCCAGACTGCTTACCTACGTAATGCGATAGCCTATTATTTTCATTTTAATAAATAATAATAGTATTGCAACCAATTTGTTTAACTAATACAAATACGAATAGTTCAACGACAATTTTCCTTATTAAGGCCGTGGCCCCATGTCTACGGTGCGGCGCCGTCCGCCGTGAAACGGCGCGGCGCCGCGCCGCAGCACGGCGCCGCGCACGGTGCCGTGTACGGTGCACCGCATGTTAGTTCCGTGGCTGTCGTAAATGTGACATGTCTAAAATTGCAATTTTTCAGGGCGACCATTTTAAAGTTTTAACCTCTTCTGGTAAATTAGTTTAACGTATGTATTTTAATTATTTTAAAATATACAGGATGTTAACGAATTCATATAATTCCTTAAAACCATATGATCTGCTACTGGTGTAAATTGTCCCGGCATGGAAATTAGGCAGATTTACAAAAAAAAACTTTTTTCTTTATGCGGTACCTATGGCTAAGTGATCGAATCTAAACCACAGGATTCAGTAAAATACAAATGTAAATGACGTCAACGTCAAAATCCAAGATGGCGGCTGTGAAATTTTACAAGATAAAATCTTGGATTTTGATTTCGACCTCATTTTCGTCATCATCGCCCCCGAAAACCATGGACACGACACCCATGATGCATATCTTGTAAAATTTCACAGCCACCATCTTGGATTTTGATTTCGACCTCATTTTCGTCATCAGCACCCCCGAAAACCACGGAAACGACACCAATGATGCATATCTTGTAAAATTTCACAGCTGCCATCTTGGATTTTGATTTCGACCTCATTTTTGTCATCATCGCCGCCGAAAACCATGGACACGACACCCATGATGCATATCTTGTAAAATTTCACAGCCGCCATCTTGGATTTTGATTTCGACCTCATTTTCGTCATCAGCACCCCCGAAAACCACGGAAACGACACCAATGATGCATATCTTGTAAAATTTCACAGCTGCCATCTTGGATTTTGATTTCGACCTCATTTTCGTCATCATCGCCCCCGAAAACAATGGACACGACACCCACGATGCATATCTTGTAAAATTTCACAGCCGCCATCTTGGATTTTGACGTTGACCCCATTTTCGTCATCAGCACCCCCGAAAACCACGGAAATGACACCAATGATGTATGTTTTGTAAAATTTCACAGCCGCCATCTTGGATTTTGACGTTGACGTCATTTACATTTGTATTTTACTGAATCCTGTGGTTTAGATTCGATCACTTAGCCATAGGTACCGCATAAAAAAAGTTTTTTTTTAAATCTGCCTAATTTCCATGCCGGGACAATCTACACCAGTAGCAGATCATATGGTTTTAAGGAATTATACGAATTCGTTAACATCCTGTATATTTTAAAACAACTAAAATATACGTTAAAATAATTTACCGATTTACCAGAAGAGGTCAAAGCTTTAAAATGGCCACCCTGAAATATTGCAATTTTAGACATGTCATATTCACGCCAGCCAGCAGTGTACCGTGCAACCTACACGGCGCCGCACCATAGACATGGGGCCACGGCCTTAATGGCGCTAAATACCGTCATCACAAACTTGTGGCTGTATATCAGAACTCCTCTGCCTTCGCTTTGACGGAATAGGCATTCGTTTTTCTTTTTATTAATTAAATAAAAAATCCATAAGAACAACTTTTTTTTTAATTTGGAACTCATAGCTTTACTCCGTAATAGTTAATGTATGATATATTTTTATTTTTTCTAGTATTATTCATACACACAGTACAATAAAAAACCATTATCAATAATGAAATACCACGTTCTTACATTAAAATATTCCAACTAGCAACAAACAACGTGTGTCGCACTAACCCTGAGATTGTCAACTGGCTGTGCCAGCGTAAACCGGTTTTTTTCAGTCTCGCCGCGTACGTGACAAGCGGCCAGTGGTCACGCACACATGCCCCGCGTGCTTGTAGTAGTGCAACCGATTTGCGCGGTTGTATGAAGCTTTGTCTCTGTTCCGTTTATCTACTCATGTGGTTGTAGGCCCTATTTTCAATCACTGAAACTTCTTACATTGCCATGTCTGTATATTTACGAAGTTATTGTTTTTGTAAAAAATAATTTAAATTCATACAACACATTGCGCAGTAATAGACACACTTACAAAATTCACTTACAACCCAGTAGAACGACCCTTTTAAATAAAAGTGTATTTTGTATGGCACCTAAATTATATAATAAACTCCCTAATCATATTATAAATATTAAAACTGTTGGCATATTTAAGAAAAAACTAAAAGATTTTCTAATAAATAAATGTTATTATGATATTAAAGATTATTTAGAGGATAAGTTTTGACATTGTGTATTTTGTTTTGCTATTGTTTGTTAAGTTTGTAATTTTGTATTGGATGCTACTGTTTTTGTTTGAATTTTAAATTCATATTTTGCATGCCTAACGGCCGAATATCTTCTGGAACTGAAACCATGTAAACCTTTACACCTTTATTATGTACCCATATTCGTGAAATAAATTATTTGATTTGAGATATATTATACGTTAAAACTAAACATCTTTAACACGACATTTCATTATAAGCGCACGAAAAATATTGCTATGTATTTATGTGTGTATTTGTTTACCTTTTAAAACGACACATGTGTAATGGTGTCTTACAAAAGAAAAGTTGTTTTATCATGATTGACGCCATTACATTGCCATCACAGTAAAATGTGTTGATTCAAAACAAATACAACTGGCGAGGCGTAAGCTGAGCTTTGCATTTGTGTGAGTGCACATAGAATATTAATATATCTTTTGCTGTGTGTAGACTCAATTAATTTATTCACTAGACAGACAGATACCTATGTGTTGTTGGAGAGTTTGTTGCGCCGTTTCTTCTTCCCATCAAAAACACTAGGAAGCGGTGAAGGGGAGGGCGTTTTGGGGGCTGTCTTATATGTACCTAATATTGACGTTCAAAATGAACCAGGTAATTCTAGTCTATTTTGAATAAATGAGTTTTGAAGTTTGAAGAATCGATTGACAAAAAAAGACCGGTTTAAACCAAGTAGAGAACGCGTCTGCATTCATTCTCACACGGGCGATGTGGTAGCTCAGCGATAAAACCAAGAATAAAAAAAAAATAGAACCTTGTGAAAGCCGAAAATGATGAAAAAACCAAATATCTTGATTTGGCACACGAGGTTGTCGACATGTGGGATGTTGACTCAACAGTCATTGTGCCGATAGTCGTTACAGCCAATGGCTTAATAGCCAAGAGCCTCGACCAACATCTGATGAGGCTCGCTTTAGGCAGCTGGATCAAGGGTTTGATTCAGAAAGCGGTACTTCTGGACGCGGCGCGTATTGTTAGGAAGTTCCTCTCTCTGGAGCTCTGACCGCCGGTAGCTTGGACCCCGCTCTCGATCCCGGTGGGCTACTATTTTTTGTATTTTTAATTGCTTTTTTTTTATTGAAATGTTTAAAAATGTAAATAATAAGTTGCAAAAATGAATAAACGTAAATTACGTCTAGAACCTTGTGAAATCCGAGAAGGATAAAAAAAATTAATATCAAGACTTCGCACACGAGGTTGTCGCCATGTGGGTTGTTGATTCAGCAGTCACTGTGCCGATAGTCGTTACAGCCAGTGGCTTAATAGCCAAGAGCCTCGACCAACATCTGATGAGGCTCTCGTTAGGCAGCTGGATCAAGCGGTACTTCTGGACACGGCGCGTATTTTTAACACAATCGAGTCCACCACACTTTTCATAGAGCATACGCCATGCCGCCATACATATTACTAATGGACCTTTCAGGACCTTCCTCGGCATTACGTTTGCGCTAAAAGTGAACCCTCGAATAGGGTTCCTGACATTAGGTTAAAAACCGTGAAAAATACGCTACTACGTCGTAAAATAGGTATTTGCTTGTTTCATGACGGTGTATTTTTCAAGAAAAACCTACATTTAAAATGAGCCCACCAAGAGGGCACTCGGCATGGCGAATGCGACTACAGGGTGCCCTCCTGGAGGGCACCCGGCACTGAACGTGTTAAGAGGTTCCTCTCTATGAAGCCCTGACCGCCGCCGGTAGCTTGGATCCTGTTCTCGATGCCGGTAGGCTACTTTTTAATAATTTTTTCAAAGACTTATTTCAAAATCTAATTTTATATGTATTGTAAATGTTTTGTTTATATGTGTTTCTATATAAAAGATGTTCAGTTTTTAAGTAAAATACAAAA
Source organism: Amphipyra tragopoginis (assembly GCA_905220435.1). NCBI lineage: Eukaryota > Metazoa > Arthropoda > Insecta > Lepidoptera > Noctuidae > Amphipyra > Amphipyra tragopoginis. The sequence continues at coordinate 5,911,415 of HG991991.1, read as the reverse complement.
AAATAAGAAAATGCTCGCCGGCTGAATTCACCGATGTTTACTGTTGCACAGCTTGAGAGGCAGCTGGCTTGAATAGCAACACACACATGACGCACATTAGGTTATAATAGCCTCGCTATGCTTGTGGGCTTATCAGAATTTACTACAATATATTGTAGTTTAGTTCTACTGAAAAACTAGTACTAAGTAATAATAACAACACTCCATCCTCTAATTTCACATAACAACGATTCTTTTTATTTAACAAAATATAGATTTTATTATGCTCTAGTGAATTAGTTAATAATCCCTACTAATATTATAAAATTTCAAAAAAAATACGTTTCAATATTGAAAAGTAATACAGTACATAAGAAAAATTAAGCACATTTTACAAATTCCCTGGGACACTAGAATTCCCTATGTCGTGGGTAGGGTTGTCTACTTTTTGTCGGTCAAAAATAGTAGTTCTAAAATTAAAAGCCACAAAAATTTTCTACTTCACTATTTTCTTTAATAAAAAATAAAAGCTTGTACAATAAAATGACACCTAAAAATTCTTTTTAATTTTGTTTTCTTTTATTATTTTATAAAAAAAAATATAAATTCTTTGTTACCTATTTACTTTTCCTAAAATCTGCGTTATAAAGGGATAATTACGGTTTACTCACGTGCATTTTCCGAGATGGCCCGACTAGTGTCGGACCCAAACGGAGCCCCTGATCATTTATTATTTACTTAGGGATCTCTGACAAAGAATATACACAAAAAAGATAATGGTAATAAGTCGCATACATTATATAGCTAGTGTACTCCTTCAATTATGAGAGACCACAGCATGCAAAATCATCCGCTGACCATGCGGCGAGGTCGCTTCAACTCGCCCATAAATATGCCCAAAGATCTTATGTAATATTATTTTAATTCAGAATACAAACCATTGTCTTCAAGTTAATCCAGATTCCAATACCTACAGCCTATTGGTTTTACCGATGCTACAAAACAAACTCATCGCCTTGCGTCCAGCTTACCTCGAGATCAATGAGCGTGAATTTAATCATCAATCATCCATCTTTATAGCCTTCAGCGTTACGCCTCACAGCTCTGTAGTTACCTTTTTTATTTGTTTACTTTTTATTGTTACGTAAACGATAATCAATAAGACGGAAAAAGGATGACGGTGGCTTCCGGGGTTGAGATTAATGGAATTCTTAACATCGTGTCTTTCAGGATTGTTTCGTCGCTCTGGTGGTCGGAAGCGCGACTGCTGAGCTTGAGGTCCTGGGTTCGATCCCCACGTCGCGTCGGGCAGTGTTATTGGGTTTTTCCTTGTGGATTTTCTCAGTAGCAGTCCGGAGTCTGGATTTGTGCCCGCTTGCAACTGAAACAACAAAAAACAACAAACAAATCCCGAAATCCCAAATTTAATTATTTAATTAATCAGATTCCTTATCGCTAGTAGTAGTAAAAATATCGTAAGAGATATCTTCATTATATTTATCACGTGTATAGCGAGATAGTTCGGATACGTCATGTCACGTCATATGTCACCCCTCCCGTGCCGCTCCCATACCCCAGGCACTGACTGAGTTAAGCGCTAGACCTATAGTGCTTGCGTTATTTGGGTTAGTTGAAAAAATACCAGAACTACAACTAAAAAAAACTAGGTTTCTTATAACAAAACAAAAAACAGACAAACTTCTGTTCCTTTGCAAAAAAACTTCCTAGAATCTCAAAATGAAGCACCAAACCAATATTTCGCAACAACAACAACCAATATTTCGCCTAAATTGTCTTGCGACTTGCATGTGCAAAATTAAATAGCCTGTGCAAAAGTTTGCGCAGACAGTACTTACGATATTAACGGAACTTGTGCAAATTAGAATTTGTGCAATTTAGATTGTATATATTGTATTGATATCAATACAAACAAGTAGAATAATACTCATCAACACCATTATAATAATCTCGTGAGTACATATTCTATAATTCACATTCCTCCACATCCAATTTACCCGTACCATTGATACCTACCCTACGTGGGTGGTTCTAATCACAGTTTCTAGGTAGCTACGTTTAGCGTCTAGACTCCTAACGATGCTTTCATCAATGGTATCGAGTTGCCACCTCGCCACGATCTAAAAGCGTGGGAGTATTGTCAATATACAGGGTGTAATCGAATTCGTGTAATTCCTTCAAACCACATAATCTATTAGTGGTATAAATTAATCCCGCACGGTATTTAGATTGATTAAAAATAAAAATAAACTGTTTCTCCTCAATTTTTTTTTTTTGTGATACAAAATTTCGATGCCTTGCATAAATTAATGAAGGCACGGCGACACAGCTGACAGGCACGATTAGCGCGATATCGCTCCACGCAGTCACTTAACTTGGGACGCTAAAATTACTCAGATACAGAATACCGTGGTTCATTTTTTGAAAACTTTTTTTTGTTGTTTCTGATAAAACCTATGCAGGGTCAATCAGTGTCACAAGTCGATCACGCGGTTTGAAGGAATTACACGAATTCGTTAACACCCTGTAAAAACATTGAAACACTTCCTATTTTTTTTTCTGGCGACCTTTACTATTAAAAAAAGACGATTAATTCCTTATAGAAAAAAAATCGGAAGTACTTATTTCGTTTTTTTTTGATGAGAAGTGTATTTAGTTGTGATGAAAATTGCTTCATGTAATCGATATTGATTATAATGGGGAAGTTTGATGTTTTGTAGGATACGGCGACTCGGCTTTTTTATTGTGAGCTAGTATTTTTTGGTGAGCGAACGCACATAATGGAATGATAAACTCTCATTGTTTTTTCGAATATGTTGTGTTGTAGTATGCTGTGTTCAACCCAAAATTGATTGTCCCCATCTATTTTTGTAGGTGTCCATAATGATGACTAGGATAATTTTAAGAGGATTGAGGGCAGCGTCCAGGACGGTATAACGCCGCTTTTCGTAAAACATATTTCGTTGCATATTCTGGATGTGCAGTTGCAGTTTTGATTTCCAATATGCAACAAAATATGTTTCACCAAACGCGCGTTAGTATCCCCCCTGATCTGCTCTAGTAACAACTTGCAATCACCATTCCATTTTCAAACAGTGGCGGTTATAGCACAGAATAAAGGTAACAAGTCCGAGACGGGCTGCAAACTGCAGACTGCAACCGCAGACCGCAAGTCACATTGGTTTGTATGAACCAGTAGTATCGCTTGTCTGCTGCTGACATCTGCGGTTGCAGTTTGCGGTCGTCGTTGGAATACTACCTTTAAGGTGTGCACCTTAAAGGTGTTATTCGGAAAGCGAGTTGCGGTCTGCGGATGCAGTCTGCAGTTTGCAGCCCGTCTCGGGCTTGTACCTTAAATAGTACAAGTAGTTATGGCATGATTCCTAATGACATTCCATTCGAACCCGCAAATCCTAATTACATGTAAATGTTTGCATGCGCTTTCATTTTGGACACAAATAATTTCCTAATAATTATTCTCGTTAATTACCAGTAAATCTAAATTGGCTATTGCAAAATAGCTGGCAGTGTTTTCCATGCGCAAATGGCTTGTGCAAACGTTTCCGCAAAAGGTATTGTCGGTATTAATGGCACTGCGCGGTATACCGTTTTGCCGTCTTAAATACATGCTTACTTGTGCATAGTGGACTTTGTGCAAATAATATTGAGTCGTGATGACGGAGTAGCCCGGAGGTTATACACCCCCTGGTTGATACAGAGTTGCAGGTTCTAAAATGTGACTTTCTAAGTTATAAGATAATGGTGTCGATTCTCTCGTTCACCAACTAAATTAAAATTAGAGAATTGCTATCTTTTACTAACAGACAGCGCGAGAAAAGGACGGTGATAGATAAGAATTAAGTTAGAGATGTCAAATTAGTTTACGCCTTGAACTTCGCAGTGTTTTTAGTCGACAAGTTCCGACCTGTCGTCTTGTATGGAAATTTTAGTTCAACTAAATTTGACAGCTCTAAATTACGTCCGTCTCTTTCTTATTCGATGAGAGTGAAAAAGATGGCAAAAGCCTAAATTAAGTTTAGTTTGTGCACAAGAGAATCGGCTTCGACGCCACTGACGTATGTAGGGTCAAGGGAAACATCGTGAGAAAGCCTGGACTTAATGGTCTGAAATCGTCGATCGGCGCAGTGATCAAGCGTGGTGATCAATGCTCGTTCCTTCTATTGTATGAGAAGAGGCGTTTACCTGCAGTGGGACAGTTACAGGCTGATTTTTATATTTTAAAATTGAACGTGATAGCGGACGTTCGTATATTTCTTTATTCACCTGCTCTCATTTAATATATCCAATGTATTTTATAACAATGCAGCTGGAAAAATATAAAATTGATCCCATCCAAAATTTAAGTGCTGGGCACTTGTCGGTGTAGCAATTTCCATATTTCTCTATCCAGAGCCAATTCCTTCATTTCTCTGTATGTTATCACTTCTGTCTTTTCCTTCAATTGGTCTGTGTACTTTCTTCTTGATCTACCTGGCTTTCTCTTTGCTTGTAATTTGCCTTCTATGATGTTAGTTATAAAGCCGTCGTGTCGCAGTAATTGACCAATCATTTTCCCCCTTCTTCTTTCTATATGTTCTAGAATTTGTTTATTTCAACAAAAAAAAAAACAATAAATAATATACAGGGTTATTAGAAAAACACTAACAACCTCTTAAGGGGTCATTGTACTTATCATTATGAACAACTTTTACTATGGGACCAAACCTGAAATCACGAAAAAAAAAAAACAGCTGTTCCTTACATTTTGTCGAGTTATGCGAACATATATGTAGGGAACTCGAGCGGGTGCCCCAGTATGGTAAAATAATTTTTAACCTCAAATATAAACCTTATTTTAATACCCATAGCACTGTGTATCGGATTTCTCATACCAAAATTCAATAAAGTGATGTTTTGTCACTAAGAGCCAAGACACATAGAAGCGATGTGACGCGATGTGAAATCGCAACGAATAATTTTAAAGCCATTACATTTAGAACTAAAACGGCACTTCAACAATCCGTGGATCACGGACGCGTTGCGATTTCGCTTCGTTTTTATGTCTGTCGGCTTTTAGGCCGTTTTCTGTGGCATACGACATGACGACTCCGAGCGCCTTGTATTTCTATGAACCGTTTAGTCACAAAACGACATTACACTAATGCCGTACTGAAAGATTCTCAGAAATACTACCGCGTGGCTAGCCTGCTGGTGCGTGCCGCCGTTTTTATTATTCAATTAATAAATTCGAAAGAAATGCATCTGGGTCACCAGTAAAAGAAAATGTTAAAATGTAAACAATGTTTTCCGAGATATTGAGGTTTATGTTAGTGACCCATATTTATTTATTTAAAACTTCAATGTACAATGGTGGTACATGAGGCGAACTTAATGCCATAAGGCATTCTCTACCAGTCAACCTTAGGGTCAATGAGAACAGCATCGAAAAGGCATACAAAAATAAAAATAAAATAAGGATAATTGCGACTTAAATTAACTACAGATAACCAAACAATCAAAACCAAACAATCTTCCGTGTGCTGCCGAACGTAAAGAATAGTACTACCCCATCTCTTCCCATGGGTGTCGTAAAAGGCGACTAAGGGATTCACTAGAGGATGGGCAGCAGCGTTCTCTGAGTACTTTAACAACCATACTGCGATCGCCAACCCGCCTGCGAATCGTGGCGATTATGGCAAACCTTCCAACATGGATAGTGGCGATGCTTGGGGGAGGCCTATGTCCAGCAGTGGACGTCTTTCGGCTGAATGATGATGATGATGATGAACCAAACAATTAAAAATATAGGACATAGGATTCATTGCTCCCGAGTGTGTACTTACTAGCCAATAGCCTAACTTCAAAATCCTCTCTTCCACAGTCGTGGTCGCTCGTGTTCATAGTGTTGATGATCTCAGCGGGCCTCATAATGTTCACCTACAAAGCCACGCAGTTCAACCTACTTGGTTTCAACTTCCTTCTCATCGCGTCGTTTGCAGCCGGACTGCGCTGGACCTTTGCGCAGATGCTGATGCAGAAATCCAAGCTAGGGCTGCACAACCCCGTGGATATGGTGTTCCATGTGCAGCCCTGGATGTTTGTATCGCTGCTGCCGTTCATGATAATGTTTGAAGGTAAGCTATCTTTAATATTCCTTCGTTCACGACTTTTCCCAGCAATACAGTAGCAAAAAGGCTGGTACACTAAGGATGTATTTCACCAACCTATTATTAAAGCGCAACGGTGCGAGCACGGATCTTTTATCGAGTCGATTCGAGAAATTTATCTATTCTAAACGTCAGAATTTGACATAAGATGTAGATAAAACGACATTATTGTTGTCGTTGGCCAGCCATACTCAACCTTTTTTTTAAGGGCCACAAAGACGTTTTAGATATTGTGCCGCGGCCCACAACAACATACATTTATTTAGGTGTTAATAAAAAATGTAATTGAAATTAATGGTTTATTGATTTTAACAATACAAAGTGTTCACAATTAATCTGACAGCCACATGCGATCCAAAACTTTATTGTTAAGATCTGGCTACTGGATAAGGACTACGTTGACGATAAAGATGCTTGGCAATAACTCCTTCTGCACATGTGGCTTCCCTGGTACCTCATTAACGTCGTATGTGTACCTATGTCTATTAACTAACCTCATTACGAATAGCTTTTTTTCATTACTAACGTTACTCTCAAGATATCTTTATCTTATTATACAGTGATTTTCTTTGTAATGTGTTTTGATGACAATTAACCATGTCAGTTGTTTTATATAGTTTAGCGTCCTTTTAATTTTTGTAAATGTGAGTGCATTGTAGACTTGCTAGATGCCTGGATACCTAGTTAATTTGTGACCATATTTTTCATTTTGTTTTTTTTTGTGTGGTTCCTGCTCTTAAGTCTACTTTGCTCTCTCATAACTATTCTAAGTCATAACTGTACCCACTCAAATTGTTAAAGATATGGATTTTAAAAGAGTAACCATGGAGTTTCTTGCCGGCTCTTCTCCGTAGGAAACGACTAATTGGAACCGTGCGCCTAAATTCGACTTTTCATAAGCGCCTGTAATGGTTTATGTGAAATAAAAACTTTTGATTTTGATTTTGGCTCGTTAAGTTTCGTGAAGTTTTAAATGTTTGATTACTATGTTAGGTGGGCCACCCACATAAGTTCAACGGGCCACATGCGGCTCGCGGGCCGCAGGTTGAGTATAACTGGTTTAGTCCTTAGTCCACCACGCTGTAGGCTAATTCACGTAATTTCTTGACGTGTCGATCAAGTTGCAGCGACGCTGCAATTTCACGCGAGCCAATCTGACAGCTACCTCTCGAGTCTGACAGTGACAGCGATAAGAGAATGCTAAAAGCGTTATTTTCATCGAAACTTAACACATTCGAGTCCACCACACTTTTCATAGAGCTCATATGCCATGCCTCCATATACATATTGCAAGTGGACCTTCCAGGAGGGTCCACGGCATTACGTTTGCGCTAAGAGTGAACCCTCGAGGAGGGTTCCTGGCATTAGGTTAAAAACCATAAAAATACGCTGCTACGTCGTAAAATAGGTGTTATTAGCTTCTTTCATGACGATGCATTTTCCAAGAAAAACCTACATTAAAATGAGCCCTCCACGAGGGCACCCGGCATGGCGAATACGACTACAGGGTGCCCCCCTGGACCACCCGGCACTGAACGTGTTAACTGCAACGACTGTTAAGGTAGGACCGCACTGGGCGGAACTGCACCGCAGCGGAACTGAGCGACACGACGCGTCAAAATATTCTTTATATGAAATTATATGAGACAACACGCACTAAGCGACAACGGAACTGCACTGCAACTGAACTGCGCGGCAAAGTTGAGCAACTGACCAAAAGTGTCGCAACCTGTCGCGACGTGTAGTTCCGCTGCCGCGGAGTGCGGTTCGACAAACTTCACTCCTATCGCTTTTCGAAATAGTGTGTCCATCCTTTGTATATGCGGCTGCATAATTTGTAATAACTCATTGAATTTGTATTGAGACATTCTAAAATAAGTATGGAATCTTATTGGATCCTTCTTAAGTCGTGGCAAAAGCGTAAAATACTCGCCTTCTTCAAATCGCGAGTTTGATATGTCATGTAGCCATATTCTTTGCTTTTTTCTTGCCTGTTCTTGCTCGATCCTTTCATCTTCCTCGCACAACAAGGAAACAATAATCATTATTATTATCCATTTCGTCGTTCACCTTGCTCAGAGGTTGCCTAGCTACTGAATATATTTTTGTAGCGCCGCTGCAGTTCAAGTGCGGCTTACCAAAAAATTACGCGTCGTGACGCTCAGTTCCGCTGCGGTGCAATTCCGCCTAGTGCGGTCTTACCTTTACACTGCAACTGAATTTCTTTAGTTATGTGAATTAGGTCCCTGGTGCGTGTTGGCAGACTACACGCTGCTTCGAGAACTTTATGTATACTTTACTTTATACAAGGTTAGTCGGAAAGGGGGTACTAATCCGTGGCCCACTTAAAGTATCATTGATAACGGTCTTAAAGCAAGTGTTAAAATATCAAAATTCGATAATTGTAATTTCCATATAAAATAATTTTTATTTTCGTTTTTTCAAAAATTCTTCGTCCCTACTTTAGTTACGAATTCAGAAAATGGAGCTTCTAATTCGAGATCCCAAATATGACCTAAAATGTAAACACAGCTGATCATAGCTGAGGATAGATAGATTTTAGCAAATTTTTTATGTAATTTTTGAACAGCTATTTCTCTTAAACTGTTGACTTTTGGGGAAAGTGGTAGAACAAAAGTTACTCATTATTATGGGTACTTTAACACCCTTTCGGATTAGTGCCCCCTTTCTGACTAACCTTGTATATACCTATAAGTACATATTATTGATGAATATTACCTTTTTAACCAATATACCTATTTGTTTTTGCTCTACAAATACTTCGCACCAACACTTGTGTCAATACGAGCTACTAAGTCAACCCATAAAGTTACATACACGTGCATTCACCTCGCTACCCCCGTCGTGTCATTTAGATTACACGGCGTACCTACAACACATTTACATAATTCTTTTAATTTATACAACACTAGCTGTGCTGTTACGAACAAAAACTGATACGGCACAGCCTTGAAAGTTCGCTTCCCATTACCCTATCATAAATAGTCAATTCTGAGAAGAATTGAATATGTATAATACAGGGTGTTAACGAAATCGTGTAATTCCTTCAAACCACGTGATCTTCTGGTAACACAGACTAACCCGAAACAGGAATTTTTGAAAATAAACCAAAAAAAATTTGTTGGTTTTCAATTTCTGAGTCTTTTTAGAACCTTGAGTAATCTGACTGCAAAGAGCGATATCGCGTTAGTCGTTCCTGCCAGCCGTGTCGCCGTACTTTCATTAATTAATGCGTGGCGTCGAAATGTTCATACAAATAATAAAATTTTTTTGCAAAAAAAAAACTTATTTTTTTGCTGAATCCTTATTAGGTGGTTTAGATACGATCGGTAACAAAGCCGCATGAAAAAAAAAGAATTTTATATTTTTATTTTTAATAAAGCTAAATCCCGTGCGGGGGCCTGTCTACGCCATTAGTAGATCATGTGGTTTTAAGGAATTACACGAATTCGTTAACACCCTGTATACGTCTTTCTATGAAAAACGATAAGACAAGAACTATTCTAAGTAAGAGCGTTTGTCTACCGCTACCGTCACCGAGAAACGAGATTATTTCAAACCGAGTTCGGTCGGTATACACGTAGAAAGCGGGTTGCCGGCGCCGATCTGTCAGCGCTTGTCGGTGCTGGTCCGCGCAGTTAGTTGGCGCAGGTAGTTTCTATACTGTGTGGCGAACCACCGCCGGCAAGCTCCGAACGTCGCCGACAAGTTCCGACCTGCTCCGATCAGCGCTGGTAGGCCGTCATTTGTTGCTCTATTTGCAAGGGAATAAGGCGTATTTTTGTTAAAAAATGCCAGCCCCTGCTTCTACCCGCTTCGTTTATGTAGCGATTACCTGCACGGACCAGTACCGATAAGCGCTGGTAGGTCGGTTACCTGCTTCCTTTATGTTATCGCCCTTAGGTTCGAACATTTTTTAATGTTGACCCGACTTCTATGTTTATACGTCATTGTGGAAAGCTGAACAACAGAGAAGACATTTTTTTTTTCTCTTTCACTTTGCTATCTGTCCCTTCTTCGACATTCAGCATCTATTTTTATAACAATGGTTTAGGCATGCTAGGTATGCACCCATCCACATAATAATAAGGTAGTATATTTTAAATGATGAATAAAGTTAAGTAAGTCATAGCAAGTCTTGTGGGGCCAATCGTTTAAGCCTGCTCAATGTTGTTCCAGTTTTCATCAGGTTTGATGCCAGTTGATTGGGATGCATCGCAATCCTACTCTTGTAGGCAGTAACACTCTGTGTGATTTCTTCTTTTACTCTGTGTATTTTTAAGTCCCGATGCAAGCTATCAGCGAAGACATTAAAAAAAAGTTGGAGTATGTAGTCCGTCAACTTATACCAAGGCCAGTGTGGTAGACTATAGCTATGTCTACACCAGTGCGCTTTCATATTCATCTTGCGTCTTCATCTGAGGCATGCGTGAAGCGTCATAGCGCATGCCTTAATACTTGTTCGACGTCAGCGCATGTTCCTAGCGCACGCTATACCGTCTACTGTATGTCGACTGATGACTGACCGAAGTGCACCGGTGTAGACGATAAGCTGCATGCGTCTTATGGCAATCAATATTGCATGCGCTTGACGCAAGAGGAATTGAAGGTTGAAAGCGCAAGATGAACATGAAAGTGCACTGGTGTAGACATACCATAAGACCGACATCCTTTTCATTCTTGATTATAGTACGTTATGATTATGTTGAAGAACGTTCTGTATCGCCATAAAACACACATAACAACTAAATTCCTTTCTCTTTCCAGGTTTCGCCTGCTTCGATCACCTGCAGAAGTTATCCGTCGAGAAGCTGGTGCCTACTATCCTGAAGGTGTCCGTCGGTGCAACCATAGCGTTCGCCATGGAGATCAGCGAGTTCCTCGTTGTGACCTACACATCTAGTCTCACTCTTTCCATCTCTGGTATATTTAAGGTATGTGAACTGTTCACATACCTTTACTGTGTGTGTGTGCCGTGTGGTGCCGGACGTAAAGAATAGCACTACCCCATCTCTTCCCGTGGGTGTCGGAAAAGGCCACTAAGGGATTTACTAGAGGATGGGCAGCAGCGTTTATCGGAGTATTTTAACAACTATACTGCGATCGCCAACCCGCCTGCCAAGCGTGGCGATTATAGCAAACCACCCCATTTTGGGGAGGCCTATGTCCAGCAGTGGACGTCTTTCGGCTGAATGATGATGATGATGATGAACAGTTTTATAATGATTTTTAGTCAAAAGGGACGGTAGTCCCTGATCACTGCTCGATATAGGCATCTGTGCCTTCGCACACAGTCTACGCCTACTGTATTATTTTGGTTTGACCGTCCATCTATCTGGGTATCGTCTCAGGCTACGGTTCACGGAATCCACTCAAGGACTCAGTTCCTCCTACGGTCATTATTACTTGGATATACATGACCGGCTCACTGCCACTTCTGCCTGCCCCGTTTGGCAATCTTTGTATACTCTTGTGGAGAAACTAGGTGTGGTGTTCCTCCAACCAAAGGGAGGATCTTCCAACCAGGCGGAGTCTTGTGCCCGGCGGGCTACTGCACAACGGTTGATGTTGGGAGTTTGTATATATACAATCTGCGTGTTAAATCTTGATATCGCGATGTAGGATTGAATAGTTCGCATGTGGCGTGGATAGATGCCGCCACACTCTCTTTCATATAACATTAGACAAAGGAGGCCCATTTTAGCAAGGAAATGTAAAGCAATAAACAATGTGTTTGCTTCCAGCAGAGATTCAACATAGTATAAAATTAGATGAGATTAGAATTGTTCAACTATATCAGTAAGAACGTGCTTTTACACCGTATTGGAACACTTGGGTTCTGCGCGTAGGTCAAACGCAAGTAATTCTGCGTGAAACATTACAACCACGACAAGGTAGACTTTGGGAGACGATTTCAGCGCCTTCTTTGCTGAAGTAGACAGAACACATCCTATAAAAATATAGCAATTCTAACACATTACTAATTCTACCCTTCCAGGAGATGTGCATCCTAGTCCTGGCCGTAGAAGTAAGCGGCGACGTCCTCTCCCCTATCAACGTCGTAGGCCTGGCCGTCTGCCTTCTGGGCATCATCGGCCACATCATCCACAAAGTGCTCTTCATCAAGTCCGTGGCCGGCACCGTCCACGCCGTCGACCAGGACTTTGACAACATCAAAGACTTTGAGTCTATCCGACGGACTTCGAAGATCAAGGGGGAGCATGATGAGCCATTACTAGAAGACCAGACGTGGCCAGCGAGTGAGGAGAGCGACTTTGACAGCAACGTGGTGCTATTTGAGGTGCTGCAGCGACGAGATGGTAGGTAGATGGCGAGGTTACAGGAGTTCCGGTTGGTTCTAGCTTGATTTTGGCGCGGGGCAGGAAAGTTCAGTTTTAGGACATGCAATTCTACCTTATCTGCGATAAGAATTAGTATTGCTAGAGACAGTATCAAGATCAGTCCAAGTAAGGTACTGTAAGATCAGTACTATGAGTAAGCAATAGGCCTAGATCTCCCTTTAGAATAGGGTATTTGACTGAAAAAATCTAATTAGTCCGTCAGTTAGATTATCAAAACATGTTTGACCCGTATTTTTTCTTTTGTTACGTAAACTAAAATTGACGAAGATACGACACTTTTGAAATTGGTAAAACGTCACAAGCAAGTACAATTTTTACTTGCTTCTGACGTCGTAAGCACTCTCCAGTTTTGATGCGTTTTATCTTTCCAAATATTCATAGATTTAACAAAAGAAAAACACGTGTCCATTATTTTTTTAAACTCTAACTGGCGGACTAATTAGATTTGCAATTTATTGATGCTGTCAACATGCCTATTAAATCAGATAATTCCATTAAAATTATCTCGTTGAAGAGAGATGACTATCTTAGTCGAATCCTCGTCTCCCGCGCCAACACTCGTGTTCCATAGTTTTACAATATAGATTTTAGCAGAGTACCAAACGTATTTTTGTACGAATACATACAATTTGTGTCATACTTCCGTTTCTTTCAATCTTTTCTGTTCTTCCTTCGTTCAATTGTAATTTCTTTTTATCAAACATACTTCTACACTCGGCAGATGTGAATCCGGGTCACCCACATAAACCATAACAAAGACAGCTTATTTAAATAAAAAGTAATTTATAGACAATTAATAAAAGTTCTTAAATCTTTTCTTAATTGTTCATGGTTGATATACCAAAAACCCAAACGAAGTACTTTGATTCCACTTTCATTGTGAAAACCGCCAAACAGTGGAATGCGCTGCCCGAATGGGTGTTCCCCGACAGCTACAATCTGGGTGTCTTCAAGTCACGAGTGAATCGGTTTCTTCTGGGCAAGCGTGCTCCATCGTAGACCGCATCATCGCATGCATGCGGTCTTAACATCAGGCGAGATTGAGGTCAAACGCAGGCTTAATAAGCAAAAAAAAACTTCATATATAAAAATTTTGCTTCCGTATGTTTGTTTCCGCTAAACTCGAAAAATAGTCGATGGATTGACTTAAAATTTTGTAGGTACAGTTGTTGGCATTTGTCGCAAATGTTTCTGAAAGAATAAAAAACAAAATTCTTACACGGGCGAAGCCGCGAAGGCACAGCTAGTAGTCTATAAAATACTTTTTATTTGAATAAGCTAGCACTCTTAGTTTACAAGATATAAAGGTTTATGTTGGTGCTTCGGATTCATAGCTCCCGCGTGTATTTCACCCCTGAGCGACCACCACTATCCAAAGTCATCATCATCTGCCTAGCCTTTTCCCAACTATGTTGGGGTCGTCTTCCAGTCGAACCGGATGCAGCTGAATATCAGTATTTTACATGGAGCGACTGCCTATCAGACCTCCGCAACCCAGTAACTGGGTAATACGATACTCTTGGTAAGACTGGTTGTCAGACTTTCTGGCTTCTGACCAACAGTAACGAATGTCACAGATCTACAAATGACAGCCGGGACCAACGGCTTTACGCGCTTTCCGAGCAGATACCTCAGGCACTGACTCAGTTATACGCTAGACCTATAGTAACTGTATCACTTGTTCCAATAATAATCTTTTCGCAATCATCATGGTACATTTCTTATCATTAATCTTAATACCGTAACTTCTTTGTATTTATTTATTATTAATGTCCTTAATCAACTAAATATCGAACACCTCTAACACAATCACAATTTTCTAGCACTGCACTTTTTCTACTTGATCACTCAATTACTTCTATGTAACCTATATACTCAGGGGTAAACAAATTCGTGTAGTTCATTAAAGCCACATGATCTATTACTGGTATCGACGAAACCTGAACGGTATTTAGATTGAATAAAAAAAGAGTAAATATAAAACAAAAAAATATGTTTGGTGATTCAAAATTTTTGTGCCACGCATAAATCGTAACCTTCTGCGCTAACTGTCATAACTAGCAATTCATAATTTTTTACAGAGAAATTTTCACATAGTGACGTATCTGCTCCAAATAAATAGATACCTTAGGGCTTTAGGGCAACTACTAACTTAAAGAGTAAGCCAAGAGCAGTATAAAAAAGTTATTAATTCATTAATAAAGCCACAGCTAACGCAACTACTGAAAAATTATCAATTGCTAGTTGTGACAAGTAGCGCGGAGGGTAACGAAATGAATGGAACCCCGAGAAGATAGCTGGCGGGCACCACTGCCGCGGTATCGGCACTGTCAGTTAACTCAGGTTCGTTAAATTCCCTCACGTTATGAACAGTGTTTTCTTTTTGAAATTAGTTTTTAATTAAATTCCAAAAAACCCATGCAGGGTCAATTTGTGTAATAAGAAGACCATGAGGCTAGAAGAAATACACGGATTTGGATACACCCTGTATATGTAAATAGTTCTTTTTCTCTATCACTAAAATTCAATCTTTAACAAAAAATAATATATGTAATATCAAAATAAGGTTATATGTAAAAAGGAATTATGCAAAAAAAAATTAATTTAAAAATATAAACAATTCAATGTTTGATATCAGATATATACAGAGGTTTGCAGAGCCGAAATCTTAGGGCGAAATTAGCAGACTGCACTTATGACTTTACTAAGTAAAGTAAGCGTTTCTTACGAATATGAACTTAATTCGTATATGATCAATGTCCATATTCGTATGAAACGCTTATTTTACTTAGGCTTAAAAGGCTAAGTGCGATCTGTGAGTAGACTCAAATTGTAAACGAGTCACGTAACACAAAAAAAACTAAAGGCATTGAAGATGTTGCCTTGTTCTTTTTTTCATAAAACCGACGCCTTAGAAATCACACAAAATAGTTAAGCACATAGAAAAATAATAGACTGATGTTAGCCTTCTACATATAAACGGATACTCCAACAATTTACAATAAGGATAATAATGGAATTTGTAGTTTAATAAATAATTTTACTTACACTGTAAGGTTGAACACATGGAATACATTAAAATGAGACAATACACGAACAAAAACAATTGCCACGTAAATTATCTACATATAATGCTTGTTTCCCACGGTGCGTGATAGCGCGCACCGCGACGCACGAGCTCGCACCGACGCACCATGGGAAGAGACTCGTCCGTGGTAACGCGGACGCGTGCGGAGCGGTGCACCGTATCCATATCACGCACCCTTATAATGTGGCTTCCCACGGTGCGTGATTTTACCGATGATACCACGCACAGCCGGTGCGCGCTACCACGCACCGTGGGACGCCAGCTTAAGAGTGAAGCCACATTGCTCCGTTGTGTTGTGACGTCGCAGCGCTTGTTTTGGACCAATCGATAGATTCCAAATGTAGCGCTGCGACGTCTCATTGGTCCAAATCTAGCGCTGCGACATCGTAACGTAACGCAACGGAGCACTGTGGCTTCACGCTAACACGAAAAAGACCTTCATAAAAAAAAATACCCGTTTTACGGGCTAGAATATAAAACTCCCTCACTGCACGCTGGGAATAGACGCGTGTTGTAAGATCCAACCAAACCCAGCACGCTTAGTAGTAGCACAGTGTACCTACTTACTACATACAGTGGGTCAACGCCCATACATTTGACAGGTCCTATGAAATATCAAAATTATGTAGGGGCGGAGGTTATGCCCCAAGTATGCAATATGGCTACGCGGGACATAACCTCCGCTCCTTCACCCCGCAACCCCCCGTACGATTGCTCTGCGACAATGTTCTACGTTGACCGACTGTAAGGAGTAAGATGTAGGTAGACTGTTGTAGTAGGATATATACGGTCCGCATGGCTAGCTATCACCCTCACTTCAAAGCCAAACAGTTTACTATGTTCCGTCGTGTGTACGTGAGAGCTAGAGGAGCTAATCCCTCTATGTCTCTTTATTTGGATTCGTGTGCTGCATATTTAACCTCGTCTGCGCTTACCATCACGAGCGACAAAGGTAAATCGCGCAAATTCTAAAATAAAAAACGTTTTCCGATTTCGGCTTGAGAGTCTATTTATTGGTTCTCTATTGGAATATAGAAATATAATTAGCCGATTCTTATCTGGCCGACAATCTTTCGGCACTTTTCATTTCGCCGAATAATTAAAACGCCGAATGATTAAAGTCCTTAATAATCTTTTGTAATTTTTTGTTACGCCGACTAGTCTTGCTGGCCACTGTTTCATTAGTCAACTTTATTATTGGCCACTTTACACTTGTTAGATGGCTCATTTTCCCATCATGCAAGCAAGAAAGCAAGCAAGCATGCAAGTGTTTCTGGGTTTGCTCCGCCAGAAGACTCGCTTTGTTGCCCCTTCTTTTCGCTCGCACACTCGACCAGTGCTACGCTCGGGAGGTCGCCGACTCGCTCCGCTCGCTACCTCCCGCCACTCGCTTCGCTCGCCAACAACCCATAGCTCCATAACAACATTATTCGGACAAACAAGAACATTTAAAATATATCCAAATCAGTCCAGTCGTTGTCACATGATGCACTTACCAACGAACAGCATTTAATTTTTATTTAAATAGAACTTAGACAAGACCCGGTTCGCCGACCGGTGCGCAGGGCGTACTTAATTATCGTAACTCAATTAATACTGTTATATTATTTGTTGGTTTATTTGTAGTTCCTGATAATTCTAAGAGATGGTGCAGCGGAAGTCGCAATATAAGGACTACAAGGAAAAAATCACATGACCGTATGTATTCAAATTAATGTTTGTACACTTTAAAATCATATAAACGCGGCCCGGATCTCGGCAATGGAAGACTAAAAAAATCTGTGCTATCGTAGTGCAAGTGCTAATGTGCCTGACTTTTGAGAACTTTAGTGTAAAATAACAGTGCACGAATAAATTAGTGTCAATTCCGGAGATATTTCATAGACAATACTAGAAACATAGAGAAACTGGCTCTATTTTTATAACGTTAAGAACTCGCGGCGGGGTTCGCTACCGGACCTGGTGTACTCCGAAAATCGAACTACGAAATTTCGGCTGACGGATGGCACGTTTCCGAGCCACGACTGCAGTGCGAGCACGTTTCTTTTTATCGAGTCGCTTCGAGAAATTTATCTATTCTAAACGTCAAATTTGACATAAGATATAGATAAAACGACAGCAGTTGTATTTTTTTCTAATTATGATATGTCAAATTTGAGGTTTAGATTAGATAAATTTCTCGAATCGACTCGATAAAAGATTCGTGCTCGTACGGCTGTTTCGGATCCTATGATCGATTCGATTTTCGCGATTTGACATTTTGTCTTTCATTCACCCGAAACCCGTTTCTAACAGTTCATTTGACATCTAGTAGTTCGTTGTTTGACAATACTTTGATCGTATATATTTTTGTTCGATCCCGAAACTTTGACGTTCGTTTTTCCGAGTAGGCCCGCTGCACGCAAGCGGCATCACTATTTCCGTAGATTGTATAAATGTAGGTAAATTTTAAATTAGGAACTCGCGGCGGTATTTGTTTTCGCACGGCATTTTCTTATCAATACTCTGCGAACAAATTCAATCGCAATATTGCGCAATCATCGATTGCAATATTGCGCAAACTTCGATTGCAATATTGCGTAAACATCGATAGCAATATTGCGCACACTTCGGTCGCAATACAGCGCTAACTTCGGTCGCAATATTGCGCAAACTGTCGTGAGTTCTTAGCGTAAAATAATTCAATAGATAAAGCACAATAATTATTGTTTAATTAAAAATAAGAAATTAATTTCGACATTCCATGTGAAGTTAATAAACTTATGAATTTATGGTACGTCGTGTGTATAACCTTACAGTGCTCTATACAGTTGAAATTATCAGAACAATAGTTTTAATGATACAAAAGTGAGATTAATATTAGAGAAATTATTATAAAAAAATTATTATGTCCTATGTTATTTGATTTGTACATTTAAAGTAAAAAAAATACGTGCATTTCAGTGCGTCTTCTGCCTTCATTGTGGTGAATTATATGAATTATGAAAAAGTAAAAAATAAATCTTATTTATAATGTCGTTATGTCAGGAACTATAGGGAATAATATATAAACCTACCGACGTTTTTAAAATCGCAAACAACAGCAATCTGATTATAGATAGAACAAATAATCAAATTATACATATGTGTATGTATATAACGAATAATAAAATTATACATATTATGTCTACGTACAGAACGGACGGCCGTACCATTCATTCATAGTCACATATTTATTCATGTGGCTTAGGCCAATAGTTTTAAATCCGTCGGTAGCCAGATTTATTTTCAACCAATATCAGCGATATCGAAAACTCTTTTTCATACAATAATTACATTATAAATAGTTCGAACTTTAGGAATTTGATCTTATCGGATCATCACGATACCACAATGATAGCTTCGAAGATTAGCGCGTTAGATAAATTTTAATGATCGATGTATCATCCCACCCACCCCATTGAGACAAAATCCCCTTTGTCTTAAACGTTAACGCCTACTAAATCCCCTTTTTCTTAAACATTAGTAGGCGTTAACGTTTAAGACAAAGGGGATTTTGTCTCATGGGGGTGGTGTCGACGCATCTGGATGCACGGAAGAACACTGCCAAGATTTATAATACTAAAATTGTTAACATATTGGTTGTAAGCTAAGTGGTGTTTTTACAATACGACCGTAGCGAGTTGTCAAATTAGCCTTTGTTCTGTATAGAGAACGTAAAAATGGTTGCGGTGTCCAGATATTTTTTAAATCGAACATATGTATGTAATTTTGTAGTGAATTTAATGTGTTGTAATTTTCTGATTGCTGCAACCTCTGGTCATAAACACGGTTTTTACTAAAGGAACCAAACGGAACTCCCGATGACGTAAAAAACGTTTTCATGAAAATTGTATTTTTAATATATTGATATTTTTATACTAAGGCAACATTAATTTAAGTTTAAAATAAATAATATTTTTTTGTTGATTGTTGGAACTTTTTTCTTGTTTTTATCACACGAAGTTTACAGGTACTCGCGAAAGTGGTTTGAAATTATTTTTATCTACATACACAACAATATATACATTTAGATAATGCAATTCTAATTGTGTACTATACATATATACAAAAGTCACTAAAAATATGTGTTTAAGAAAACGAATAAAATTTTATACATTTTTATATACCTAATTAATCTTTACAATTTATATTGCTTGATAATAGAATATTTACATTGCGTTTACTTACGATGTATAATTATTTAATTTAATGATTTGTAAATAAATATAATCATAATGATTCGATATTTTTGTTGTTTGTGACTGTAATCTACATTCCAATGTCCTACAAAATTATTTAATGTATTAATATCATGCATTTTAATTGTAATTAATTGTAATACATTTGAAATTGTTTTCCATGTTTATTGTAATCTTTATAGTGTGTGTTAGATCTTAATTCTAAAAATATTTGGTTTGAAAATCCCGGTCTTTCGTACAAAAAATATTGCTCCTCTATGCACATGCATGCATAATTTTGAATATGACTTCTCCGATTTAGAATATTTTTTTTCCAATGGAGTAGCATGGCGCCACCATCGTTATTACCAAAGCAATTTCATTGACAAAGACAGACCACCCAGTTGGAATAAAATATTAAACAATCTTTATGTGTTTTATTTAAAAATGGTCACGTGTTTGAATGAAAAATCTACAAATTTTCTTCTTAGACTTAAAACGCACTAGCGGCTAGCCGCAATGCGGCGTGCCGCTTGCGGTTGGCCGCACATCCGTTTTTACATGAAACCGCATGATCTAAACGCACTGGCGCACGACGGCTGGCCGGAAATCAGTGCGTTGAGATCATGCGGTTTCATGTAAAAATCGATGTGCGACCAACCGCAAGCGGCACGCCGCATTGCGGCAGGCCGCTAGTGCGTTTTAAGGCTTAGGGTTTCGATGACAAACTAACTACTTAATTATATTATTGCGGCCCAGAGCTTGGCCATTTTGACTGCGTTGTCATTGGCAACCATTAAACAACCAATCTACAAATCTTCGGCCGGGAGTGAAAACCTCGAGAATGCATTTGGTTATTGCACGGTTCCTGTAGGCTTTCACGCGGTATAAGTCGCGGGCAATAGCTAGTCAATTATATTTATTACGAATGTTATATACCCAATAAAGGCTAGTTGCAGTGCCTACAAACTAATTTCACATAGAGCGGCTCTCTTATAAGATATGAAGGGTCCACTGCATTATTACATACATTTATTATTGCAGTGGACCCTTCAGAAGAAAACTCAGCGTTAAGGTTACAGCTCATTAGAACCACCCGGCACCCGACCCGCACCGCCTCATCGCTCGGCGTCCACTCGTTGTCAGCAGGTGGTCCACCGTAAACGTCGCGTGGTCAACCAGAGGACCTCGCGCGGTCACCGAGTGGACATCGCGTGGTCAACCAGTGGACCTCACGTAGTCAACGAGTGGAAATCGCGGGGTCCACGAATTTCCGAGTAGTCTGTCATAATTGGCACCAGGTCTACACGTGTTTTTGGTTAGGTAGGTATGTCAAATTTTACCAAAATTTTACATATATTTTTGAACTTCTCGATAAGTCTTTCTTTATTCATTTTGAAAGCAATAACCATACTTCCGACATGTTAGAAAGAAGGGCAGGAAATGACGGGTGGGTGGGGAGCGGCGCATCGCTGACGCATTGTCCTCGCGTGAACCACTCGCGGGCCGCGCGCGGTCTTCTCTATGGCAGCGCGCGGTTCACTCAAGGCAAGCATGCGAGCAGCGAGTTGTCACCGAGTGGTCAACTCGTCGTCCGCGCGTGGACGGCATACGCCCGAGGCGATCCGGTGACGTTACGGAGTTGATGTAGTGAGCGCACATCCGTACAAATTCATATAAAGAATACGAACCGCACGAGGCGAGGCGATGCGGGTCGGGTGCCGGGTGGGTCTAATGAGCTGTAACCTTTAAAGATGAGAACACCCATGACGCTGAGCGTTCTAGCCGCGTATCCGATTTTTAAAAACGATATTTTTGTAGGCGATATTGCTGAGTTTATTAACGACATTACGAACTGCATATATCAAGTGTCCGAATGACATACTTACTTAGAATTAATGCAAATTTGAACATTCATCATAATTGCAGTGGACCCTTCATATAGTCCATATAAGTCGTGATAAAATAAAATGACCAAATTCCATTCCCGTGGTTTTCACTCTCGAGCGACGAAATGTAGAATACTAATTGAAAAACAATTTAAAAGTTTTACTTAGATAAAAAGTCTACAAAATATTGTTTCCCTTTTTTCAAATGGGGATGGCAACTGGAAACTAATAGCGCTACTTTCGACTATTCCAATGCTTATTGGTTTTTGTATTGCAACTAATAAGAGCGCATTGAAACAATCGATAGTAACGCCATTAGTTCCACAGTTGCCTACCCCATTGGTTCGGGCCAGAGTTTAAAATAATATCTGTTTGATATTATTAGTATTGGCCCCAATTCTGGTGAGCGTCGACTAAACTTAACTAAAAATATTGCTATAATTTACTACTACGACCCCTCAGCATATGCCGCCTAAAAACATTGCGGTTTTAATAAGTGAACTAATCATATTCCTGTCCTTATCCCATGTTACTTGGGGGTGGCGCAACACGTTTTCTTCACTTATTACCCGTGGTCCCGGTGGGTCGACCCATTAACGGGTCCACGGGTAATTTTATGTACGTACGTAGACCCATGACACTAGAGATTACATTCGGAGAAATGTAAATATCGATCGATAATAAAGCTAAGAGCTACGAACAAACTATGCCAAGAAATAAATGAATGAATTAAGTCGAAAGAGTTCACAATTCACATATTACAAAGAATAAAATCTTGATTTCCTGTTTTTGTTTTCGTTTATCATTTTGACATAATTATTTGCATTTCATTGTTTGGTCTTTATGATTTTACAATTATTGTGAATTGATTGGAGAAAGACACCGGACGAACAATGTGTCAGAGTCCCTGGCTTAGATAAACGAATTCAATGATACTTCTGAACGTGTTGGTAAAATTACCAAAATCCAAAAATCTATACATATAATAAAATCGTGTTTATAATTAATTTTAATTTTAATTCGTGCTTAATTTTTTTTGTCTAGAACTTATAAATTGTGCGGTAACGAAACCATAGCGCGATCTAATTCGACGCCAACGCCATCTAGGGAAGTAAAGATTAAACATATGTTTGCATGTTTGTGAAAGCATCACGTAAAAAGAGCTGACCCAATGCTGTTGCTTTTTATAAACATATTGTGCTTATCTCCAAGTAACATATTTTTTTTGTTTCATTGCAATCGGTTCACGCAATCAAAAGATATACAAATAATCAATATCTTCTACATATTAGACTTTGCGTGTCTGTACATAGCAAATATTTTGAAAAAACATTGTTGGGGTGTTAAAAGACAACCAAAAGAACCCATTTTTAACATTTTTGGATTTGTTTATCTGTTTGTTTGTGCAAGCATCACGTAAAAACAACTGATCCAATGTTGTTGACTTTTATAAATAAATATTGTGCATAAGCACAATATTTATTTATAAACTGGAGATAACTCCAAGTAACATATGTTTTTTGTTTCATCGCAATCGGTTCACGCAATCAAAAGTTATGCGAATTTTAAGTTTTCTAGAAGAACTTAGCATGTATTTATTTCTGTATACCATTTCTTTTCCATAGATGGCGTTACGTGTATCAAATCACGTTGTGAGGAAATATATTACTACGAATAAATCCACAAATTACCTAATATTAATTGTTGAATTGGTACCTATTCTCAGTCTACGGAAGGTCTATTCAAATGCTATCCTTATGAAGCAGGTACTAAGCTTTTATTAAAATAAAACGAAGGTATTGTTATATAGAATTTATTAGGTTTTACCTATCTGAATAGCGGTGGAAGAGAAATACATTCAATTTCTTATTGTTGTTCACAATAAAATGAATACATGACGTGGGTTAATAGTAGGATTTTTATTCATTGAATGTTCATACTTTTTGGGAATGCTGATACCGAAAATAAGATCCAAATCGGAGGCGGTGGCCATGATTATTAGCAAGTACTTTGCACTCACCCAGTGCTTTCGTCGAAATTTAATATTTCTGAATCATTCTGTCTACTCATATTATAAACGGGAAAGTTTAGATGTTTGTAAGTTTGTGAATTTGGATGTTTGTTAATCAATCACGCCTTGCGGCTGAACGGATTTGGATCTAGCTATCTTACTATTGTATCTCGATTACTATTATATATTATTATACTATTAATAAAACTTAAAGTACTCTTTGTCTGTACTTTAAATATTTTTCCAAAATTTCGACTGACGGGTATCGGACTATCGATAAAGAAACGAAAACAATTTTTTTTGGAATTATTATGTCTGTCTGTCCGAGCATCACTTAAAATCGGACGATTGATGGCACTTTCGCTGATGTGTTGCGTAAAAAGCGACAATTTTGCTAATATATATATCATCACGCTATTGTTCATAGGAGCCGAGCGGTGGAACATTATTTCCACAGCCTGCGATGTATAATCACGTAAAATTCCGTTGATGGATTTTGATGCGATTTTCACTGACGTGTTGCATAAAGAGCTGCGCTTTTGCTATTATATATATCATCACGCTATTGCTCATAGGAGATGAGCAGCCGAACATTATTTCCACATATTCCACATACGGTGACGTAGGTATAAGCTTAATACGTGAGATATGTATTATCACAGTACTTACAATGAGGACTGAGCAGATGTTTCCTAAGAATATCATCTAATTTCAGAGAATTTGTCAGAAATCAGCGTAGCAGAATGCTGTAATGAGAGATCGGTGGCGCTACATGTTCTGCGTTCGAATCTGTTTTCAAATTAGCTTTATTTATTTAATTTTTTTGCAATGTTTTTTTATTTTTGTCATTGTTGTCGTATTATAAAAAGCCTGTCGCTTTTATCTATAACTATATTTATGTATAGTGAAATGAAATTATAACAGTCAATCGGTAGCTATAAATATTTAACCAACGTGTAACATATTAATTCACAATAAATATTAATATGCAATTACATACAAAGAAATGTATTGAAGTAATAGGTTGTATGAATCTTAACGGTCAATCAAGATGAGCTGAAACTCTACTTGAAGAAATGGTTCAAAAGATATTTTTGTCTATTATTGTAATAAATTGGGTACATATACATTATTTAGTTGCTGCGACACAGTGTTGTTTTCCGACTTCCACGCGGACGGAGTAGCGGGCACTGCTATTGGAAATAAATGTGATTAGATTTAAAAAATGATTACAAATACATTGTTTAGTTGTTGCGACGCAATGTTGTTTTCCGACTTCCACGCGGACGAAGTCGCGGGCACAGCTAGTAATAATAAACATGCTGTGCCGACTTAGTACATAAGTTCGTGACAGGGATTAAAGTATGGAAAGTAGTGCCATCTAGCCGTGATAGTGATATAACAAAATCAAGAGGTTGTCATCCTTAAAAAATATAATTTATGAATTATATTGCTTTACAAATAAACATAATTTTATTTAAAAAGTAAAACACATATAGAATTTTACAAACAATACATATATAAAAACAATTTTTATGACCATTATAGTCGTTTATTTTCTCATTCAAATGAAAATTGTAACTTTTGTATAATAACAGCGCTTTTGTGCTGACCACCCTGAGAAAAATGTCGGCACGTTACTGATACGGATTCAAATTCCAATATTTTAAGATTCCTTAAAATACAACTGAGTGTGTGAAAGTTATTTCCCTAGCATCGTTGAGTTTTATAAATAAAACGTAAGTATCAAAATATGGGGTATTCCTCGAAACGCACCAACGATGAAACAGAGAAGAGCATGAAAGGATACGTATAAATGATATAATCGATAGACGTTTTAAAATTTAATAACTGCCCTAATTGTTTATTTATTAAAACTACCAGGATAGCAGAAATGAACTGGAGCTAGGTGCTTAAGCAACTTAATACTTAGCTCAAAATTGAACCACGGAACTCTCAAAAGGTGCTGTGATTCAACTATTTTTACAGTTGGACAACTGCCCCTAGTAAAGACTCATGGTCCAACTAGTTGGACAGAGCAGTTGGACCACTGCCCCGGACAGGCTTTTTTACATGACTGCCCAAAAAAAGTAGCTTTTGTAGTAAAAAAGTAGTGTTTTCAGTGTTCATGTATGTATGTATTTTTGTATGTTTCTTTATTCCACCATAATTTCTGAACGCCTGAACCGATTTCGATGTGTTTGGTACCGTTAGAACCCTTGTATTTTCCCAGGTTACAAAGACTTTGAAAATTTAAAAAATGATAATTGTGTCTAGGGTTTGATTTAAAGCCAAAATCAAGTAATAAATTGTAATTGTCAGTTTGTATATTCCTCAATAAAACCAATTGTTTACATTTACTTTAGTATTACTGATTAAACCGTAATAGTAAAGAATATTGTTTAATTTTAGGTGATTGTGATCAAGTAATAAATTAATTACAAATTAACTGTCTTTTACTTATGACACCTTAGCATTGTAAGAAAGAAAATTAAAATTTTCTGTACAATACCCATTTTCTGTTTTCCTACACTTGATATTGTAATTAATGTGTTAGTGTAAAAAACCGCTAAATTGAATCCACGATTATTCAATTTAGCGGATTTTTTACGATACACTTTAATTTCATCCATTCAAGTACGAAAGTACCAAAGTTAAACTATATATACGTACGTACCTATCCATTAAGATCTATACATAAATACATGTATATCTGCTATATCTAGACTTTAGTTCGATGAACGACTACCAGGGCGGCGCTGCTGTCGCCCGATTTAACCTAAAACGTGAAGTTAGCTCTCTATCTTATAGATATATCGCAGTCGGATTGCATAATTCGCCGTATTACATTACGGCTAGCCGTTATCAAAAACAGGGCCGTTTTGAAATGCGGCGGTTCAACGATTAGCCGGATTGAATGCAGCTGAATAAAAAACCGCCGAAATGTATTCGCCGCCATACGTTATTCAACACGGCTAGCTTTAACGTAATACAGCGAGACATAAGCCGCCTCTTTGACAGGTTTTAGTTCCGATTCTTCACACTCGTGGCGCTGCTTGACATAACAACAACAATTCCGTCGAGTACTGAGTGGGCGAAAATATACATTTCCTTACCCCGACACGGATAGGTTAGGTTCGAAGGGGATGACGAGGGCTAGAGTGAGCGAGCGAAGCGAGCGAACGAAGCCCCCGTCATCCACTTCGTGTTAGGTTACTTTAAACCCTGCAGACAGAAATAGGAGCCCCGCGTAGCGGGGCTCCGTTGACATTCCTTTGGAAACCCAAACAACCCTACAATCTAAGTAGTAGTACGATGCGGCTAAACGTGGCCCGCCTTATTGAAGAACGTATCGCAATGACAATCCGGCTAATCGTTGAACCGCCGCATTTCAAAACGGCCCTGTTTTTGATAACGGCTAGCCGTAATGTAATATGGCGGATTATACAATCCGACTACGACAGATATACTGTACTCTTTGATAATAAAGTTCGAACTATTCTTCCTTCTGATATGGTTGGTACCTACAATAACATTTTTAATGTAATAAAAAAAGTACTAGGCTGTCATGAAGTCAGGAGTAACTTAGTGAGTACTCTTTTCTTAAAAAAAAAACATTACAACAATTCTGGACACTTATCCAGCAAACGTACTAGGCTGTCATGAAACAAATGTTTGCTATTGAAAAGTTTAGAGACTGAATTATCTTAATAAACGGTTAATGATAGGTTCGTGAAATACCACTTAAATCTTTGTAAATTCACGGCTCATCTTCCGTGCGGAAGATGTCCGGTCCTTTGGAAGGCATACACGGGGGCACAGGTCCAACGCGCAGAGGCCCCTTCCACTTAAATCTTATTATTAGATATAAAAAAAACTGAGGATACGTACACAATGAACTGGTAATCGTCAACTCGGTCATGACACCCTAGTACAATAATATTATTTACCTAGTACTTACTTAGGGAACGGATACGCTCACAGTAAGTAAACTAGTAATTATATGAAACTAAATAATAGATACTCGTAGATACCGATACCCATCACGTCTGTGTAGTTTCGCCAACTAAATAAAAAAGTCCATGTACTTATGGGCCGATTGTACAAAATGCCACGTTTTGAGAATATGGCATAATATTACGAGAACGAAGGAATCTGATTTATATTAGAAACATCAAAAGTCGCAAAATGTAATGATATTATTTACCAAATAGTAAACTTTACCGTACCTAATTAAAAGTTTTTATTTTCTATCGACATAATCAGGATCCTAAAGTATTTATCGAATTTCAATTTCTAGTGTCACGGGTCTACGGGTAAATAAAATTACCCGTGGACCCGTTAATGGGTCGACCCACCGGGTCCACGGGTAACGAGTGGTTTTCTTCCATTCCGTCCTGTCAACCGTCATGATATCACTGACTCTCTTATGTTTCAAATCATTCTTGGGTGTTTCTTATGTATTATAAGTATGTATTTACAAAAAAAAAAGTATATAAGTATTATATCCATTGTCTAGTACCCATAGTACAAGCTCTGCTTAGTTTGGGACTAGATGGTGCTGTGTAAAAAATGTCCCAAAAATATTTATTTATTATTTATTCTTCACACAATCCATCCATCTTTTCTTTGGCCTCCCTCTTCCTCTCCATCCATCCACATTTATATTCATAACTCTTCGTCACATGCGTTTCATCTCTCCTCTTCACATGCCCATACCAAGACAAACGCTTCCCTTTCAACTTTTCTGTCACTGGCGCTACTTTCAAACTTCCTCTTATATACTCATTCCTGACCTTATCCATTCTGGTCACTCCACACATCTTTTATCATCCGTCTTCTTCATGGCCCAACATTCCGATGCAAACAGTACGACAGGTCTTATCTCGGACTTGTAGATTTTCCCCTTTAACTTGAGAGGCATCCGTGTGTCGCAAGTTATTCCAGTGACCTGTCGCCATTTCATCCATCCTGAGTTGATCCGGTGTTACGTCTCGGTCTACTCCGCCATCCCATTCGCCATTTTGTTTTGCCTGTTAATCTTCTTTAAAAATAAAAATGAATCGCTGAAATGCATGTACGCGCATAACTTCCGAACGACAGCACCAAATTGGACAATTCTTTTTTTTGTGTGTTCGTTAATGTCACGACAAGGATGGTATAAAAGAAAATTTAAAAAAATAACAAAGAAGGCGGTTTGAAGGTCAGTTAGTAAAAGATAAACATATTTTAAGACTAGTTGGTGCGCAACGGATTCTGTTGCGCAATTATATATCCAGATATTTAGTTTGCCGACCATTTTTTTACTTGATTGAGACTTGGTCCTTTCATTTTGACGGTGAAGCCTCGTCCCCACTAGGAACATTTGTCGAGCGACATGTGTCCCCGGTGACATCGGGCGATGTCGGGCGACGTCGGACGACATCGCCGCGACATTGTTGAAACTGTTCCTTGTCGCACAGTCGATGAAGAGTAGTGATAGAAGCCTCGTCCCCACTAGGAACATTTGTTGAGCGACATGTGTCCCCGGTGACATCGGGCGACGTGGGGCGATGTAGGGCGACATCGCCCGATGTCTCCGGGGACACATGTCGCTCGACAAATGTTCCTAGTGGGGACGAGGCTTCACGCTACAACACATCCGCGCAAACAAACGTACAAAAACCACCTGAACTACCTTACTCTATCCCGCCCCCCACCGCACCGCAGCAACGTTCACGCGTCGTGTCTAGCGCAGGCAAGATTTTTTTCTTGACTAACGCCGTTGTAGTGTACAGAGTTCGTGTGTAGAAACGACACGAATTCTTGCAAAGGCCCGGCGACTTTTTAGCGTGTACAAGCGGCATGACGCTACGGAGTACGGAGATGTAGTGAGCGCACATCCATACAAATTCAATAAAAAAGAATACTAACCGCACGAGGCGAGGCCCATTCGTCCACTTTGGTAACTAAACTTACCTGACCAACAAGAGAAGATTTTTCTTTCGCTGTTTGGTAACTAGTTGAGATGGGCATTCATAAATAATACAAATCAGATTCTATTTATATTTATTTTTCGACGGAGCCCCGCTGAGCGATGCTTCTATTTCTGTCTGTGGTTTAAAGTAACCTAACGCTACGTTCACACGGAGTGACGTTTTGCCGCATCTTCTTTTCATCGGATCTGGAAAAACCGAATGTTGTGTTCACACGGCACATCTTGCGTTGTCGTATACGACGGCCCCGAATTTACACCTGCTTGTATCGTATGAACGCGTGTATTGAATGCGCTATGCCACTGCATCGGATCCTATTGCAGTACGGCCGGATCGGTTTGAAGTCGCCAAATAGGATGTCAACTTCAGCAAGATTCGGTTTTTTTGCCGTGTTTTGAAACTGAATGCATGTGTGAACTATGTGTTGAAAGGATGCGGTTCATAAGGACTTAATTTCATTGTGCCTTCTTTGCGCGTGAATGCGTTTTCAGTGTGTTGCACTATGCGTGTTTTCTTTCTACAAGGACTTTATATAGAACTGGACTGAAGTCTTGGCAATTTATATTATCTAAAATAGACTTTATGTGCAGAACATAAGACATAATATGGCTTGCAAAACATAACGGTACAATTGAGATAGCAATAATTGTACCTTGTGTCCCTATCTAATACACACTGTGTGTTGTCACGTACTTAAATAGAAAATGCATATTACTAAATTAGTAGAATTTTTGAACTAAATGTACAAATTCATAAACCAACTTTTTTCGTCTTAATTTATCCCAAAAGACGCGATACAACTATCAGAACTTTTGTTCGTCAACGATTCGTTGTAAGAGGACTTTTTTTCGTCAACGTAAGGCCAGGAGGCGATTTTCATATAATGTGCTTTTATCTATAGTTTTTTGACAGCTTGATAGTCAACGCATTTATTTCAATTAGACCATATATATAAAGACACTTTTGAACCGTCGAGGAAAAAAAAGAAGTTACTGCCGTGTTCCAAAGTGTAGATTCCTATGGATTAAAACGGGCAGTAAACTCCAGTTACTCTTTTGCATCAAATATTTACAAAAAGTTGGTATCATTGTGAATAGTAAAAATGAAAGTGGGAACAAAGTAAGGTAAAGTAAGGAAAACTTTCAAAATGATTGATTTTGTTTTTT
The DNA here is from genome assembly GCA_905220435.1 of Amphipyra tragopoginis. Taxonomy (NCBI): domain Eukaryota; kingdom Metazoa; phylum Arthropoda; class Insecta; order Lepidoptera; family Noctuidae; genus Amphipyra; species Amphipyra tragopoginis. The sequence goes on along the minus strand of HG991991.1, from coordinate 5,880,540 downwards.
GTGTCAAACAATTTGATAGCTTTTGAAATTGAGAATTGTCTAAATGAACGGTTCGGCCTTGGTTCGGTTGTGATTTATCAAGATTTATTTTAGGAGAATTAGGCCCCTGTATTAGGTTCTATAATAAAATTCCATCTTGTAATACTGAATTGCCTTACATGAAATTCAAGTCTTTAGTAAAGCGTACCTCTATGCCAAGAGCATATTATAACATAAACCAGTACATTGAAGATAAAAATGTCTGGAATACGATTCACAACTGCACACTGCGACCCACTGGCACTCCATATTTGGCTGCTTAATTAAGTATTTCACTGTAGGTATCTTTTTTTTACCTACTCATTATATATTGTATTATAGTTATTATATATCTTTTATTCTCGTGACATTATGTGTTTTCTGATATAGTATCGGTTTTCTTTTTAGTGATTCCCATTCCCATGGCATCAATCTATATAGGATTTTAATAATTACAAAATGTAAATAGGTGACCGTTCGTTACACGTCGAGACCACAGACTAGTTAGGGATATGTCGAGACCCTTCCGTGCCTTGGGGAGCACGTTAAGCTGGCGGCCCCGGATGTTATATGAATACCTACGACAGTCGTTACGAATAGTCAGAAGCCCGAAAGTGGTCGGCGCGGCGCGCTGGGTGCGGATTCCAAATAAAAAAGCAATGCGGCGATCTGATTCGCCGAAAATTTGCGGCCATATATTTTAATTGGTAATAGTTAGTGTATTCGCATTCACATAGACAGTTCGCTTAGCGCGGTGAAGGTAAACGCCCACTGTCACGCTATTAGCGCGCAATGATGAATTTTAGCATTTGTAGAATTTAGCAAACGCTTTTCATACTGTCATTACTTAATGAATTTTCGTAACTATTATCGAATGCTAATGCTAATTATTCATCAATTCTGGAGACCCTTCAGGTCTCACCAAAAACTGCCCGGTACCGTAGAAACGGTCCGCAAGGACTATCTACAAGCAGTACAATAGAATAAAAGCGCTACTCGGCCCACTTTTGCAGCGACAATTTGGTCGGACGGGTGTAAACAATTGTTTTTTTGTTTTGTTCAAATGTTTTTATTATAATTGTGGTTGATGTTTGTTCATTGAAAGAAATACTGATTTTAATAAAGCATTCAGTTCAAACGTACTATTTTGTTTAAATAAATAACACCCTAAAGAGCTAGAAGCTATTACTAAATATATATAATAAAAGGGTAAAGTATCCAAAAATATTTGTTTTATTTATAGTTTTTTTTTTGTTTTATATTTTAACTATAACGGATTACATGCTCCCGTCTGATCAGCAGTTGACTTAATAAGGGCCGATTTTTCAATCGTCAGATAACTTTTATCTGAGGAATAAATTTGGCATTTTGACACATTGTCCATAGAAAAGCTGTCAAAACGTCAAACTTATTCCTAATATAAAAGTTATCTGACGATTGAAAAATCAGCCCTAAAGATTATAAATTAAACGATTTGATTGGTATAATAAATATTTTATTACTAATTTAACAAAAAAATCTAGGTATTCTCTCTATCTGATTCGTAATGAAGATAAGAGAACTCGATTTGGGCTTTTCTATTTAGCTTCTTCTCAATGGTAGTAAAAAAAATACAAATGCTGATAACCCCTTTTGCATTGACGTAAACCAATAATTTGAATTAAAAAAAATAAATAATTGGATTTATTACACAATTAATTTGGAATTTGCGTTGTAAATGCTTGCAAAAGCAAATATTACCCGGACTGTGGAATATCTTTTCACAGAAAGGGTTTTTCATTACTTGAATTTTCTTACCGTCAGGGTGACCATGATACTTCTAGTAGCAGTACATACAAAATCTAAATGTCTAATAAGGGATTATTTTTCAAAGATTTTTATTATTGTAACTCTAAGACCGCAATGATACTCATTTTCAAATTTAAATCAAGACATTCATCAGCTACCGCTGCCATGTACACTGCAAAGTATCTGTGAGTATGGGGCTAGTCGAAATCAGCGTTGTTATATTATGTGAACTGGAGGCTTACCATGACGTCTTAAGAAAACGTTCAAATGCCAGCCAGTCAATATCCGTTCAAAAGCAGACCTGCTTCTGAATCGCTAAAAATCGTACCATGACAGTACTAAAGGTGAACGACTATTGAACGGTAATGCTTGTCTGTGGCCTGCTGTGATGTCTGTCTTTGTAATAGAAAACGTTCAAAAATCTAAATAAAATTGATTAGCAATTTACCGGTTTTTTTTTAAATTATAAAAACATGTTTTTTTGGGTAAGTACACGTTGTACGTGTTGTTGTTTTTTTAGGTAAATTTGTTTCCGCAGCGTGATATTCTGTCATCATTCTGATATCTGTATCACAGTTAGTCGATCGAAGTTGTCAATGAAATTGTAAAATAGCATTTCGTTGTGATTTCATACTTTATTGTGAATCCTGTTTCAACAATGTCGTACGTTCGTTTACTTACCTTTATCAAAATATCGAATTAAAACTAGGCACATAGTCTCAGTTTTTTTTATTAAAATGTATATAAAATGTGATGCTTTTATTTTTAGTGAAACACAAACAAGACGTGCGTCGCCGTCGTGTTAGTATGACCAAACTGCTTCACCTGTGGGAATTTTTAAATAACCTTAAATAAATTGCATATAATATTGCAATAGGTACCTATATTGGTTTATAAATTTCCTTTCATCAATTTCGAATGGGTTATTTATTTCCCTAATGCGACACCGTCGCTTTTTCTCCATACGATATTTACTCTCTAAATATTCAAATATCTCGGACTCGTACTCGTCACACATTTACAAAAACAGTAAAAAGTGTGATCTAATAAACACTTGTAATTTTTATACAAAGTATCGACTTTAGAAAGTCTTATCGACCAAATTTTAAGTGGGTCCTCACAACAGTTTATCTCTAATAACAAAAACAATGTTGAATAAGCTCGTAAATATTAACTTTTTCAAGATCGCTTATTTTGACATTACAGTCGCTCAATATACGCTCTGCTGCTATCAAATAACACATCATGGTATGAAAACTCTATACAAAAGAAAAGGTGAACGGATTTCGTAAACGTCAACTTAGCAGGCCTGCTACAGGCCTGCTTTAACGATGTCATAGTACAAAAACGCAGGGCAGTTCAACTTCCAGGCAACTTCTGCCCTGCTTTAAGAGGTCATAAGTAAGCCCCCTGACCCAAATAGGAGCGGCGGCGCGGTGACCTATAGTCCCAGCCTAACATCTGAATATAATTACAAAATGTACCTAAACAAAAAAGGAGTAGTATGTACAATAATCGTGTAAATGTTAGAAGACATTGCTAATTATGGTTATATCTTTTTCCGATTGGTTTAGTTAACTTGCGGTATAAAGATATTGTAATGCTTTAAAGGACATACAATATTTAGTAATACTAGGCAGGACTTATTACCTACACCATAAGTCTGCCATATATCCTTGTGTTAGAAAGTGACAAGGTGTCCACTTATACCTATCTCACGTGATTCGCAGAAATCAACAAGTACTCATTCCAGTTGTACGTAGTACTTATTAAAAGCTTATTACATTTGGCTGAATTAAGTCGTCTTAATTCAGTCGTTACTGAATTAAGTCAAGTGTAATCGCAGTTAGCAATCTAGGATCCTAAATTCAGTAGCAAGGATGGCTTCTGACTGACTAAATCATTTAGAAGCTTATTTAGAAACGCATTTAGGAAGGTGTAAACGCATTTAGTCACTAACTTCCGTCGATGCGTGAGGATTTATAGTTTTATTTTGACCAAAGAGTATAGTAATATATGGGAATAGAGAGCCCTCTCGCGAGATTCTTTGTAGATTTTTGTATTTGCGAAAAATCGCCTACGTGACCTACGTCAAGTACGTCACCCCTCTGTGAGTTTCTGTCCATGCACGAGGACGTATAGTTTTATTTTATATTCCCGAATAAAAAAGTGTAGTGCAAGTGCGGTGCGCAGCGTGGGTGCCTACGAAATGACGAAAGAAAAAGAAGGGGTACGCATTAGAAACAGGCCGCACGATTTTGGGGGTTCTGAGGGTTGGATTATGTAGGGGTTGGTTTTCTCTACCCCATGGTATACATCCCATATTTATAAATTCTATTTCCGATGAACTTCTCTCATCCTACCACCTTTATGCTGATGATCTGCAAATTTATTCACAAGCACCCTTATGCGAGTTGACTGAGGCTGTTGATATGGTGAACAAGGATTTGGTACATATTTCCAACTGGAGTATGGCTCATGGCTTAAAGATTAACCCTACGAAGTCTCAAGTCATTGTTGTCGGCAGCCCTAAGCTACGCTCAAAAATTGACTGGTCACAGCTTCCCCACATTACTTTTGATGGTTCGACAATTCCTTACAGCGATTCAGTGAAAGACCTGGGTATTTATATAGACAAAGAGTTTTCGTGGGGTCCTCAGTTGCAAGAAGTAAGCCGCAAATTGTTTGCGTCAGCAGGGTCTTTACGGAGATTGCGCAATTTTCTGCCACCTGCCACTAAAACTGCGCTCGCCCAATCCCTTCTTCTCCCAATCCTTGACTACGCCGATGTCAGCTATCCTGATCTTACTGAAGTGCAGCTAGATAAGCTTGAGCGACTCCAAAACTTTTGCATCAGATTCATATTTGGTTTACGCAAATATGATCATGTTTCAGAATTTCGCATTAAGCTCAACTGGCTGCCAATCCGCCTTCGCCGGAATGCTCGTATCTTATCATTGCTTTACAGTATTCTGTTCAATCCTGCAACCCCCTTTTATCTCAAAGAACGTTTTAAGTTCCTTCATGACACTCATACTAGAGACTTAAGATCATCGGAAGATTTGAGACTTTCAATGCCCTCGCATGCTACCAAATTCTATGACAAATCGTTCACAGTCCAGGCTATACGTTTGTGGAATGCGCTGCCGATGCCAGTAAGACAAGCTCAGTCACTGGATTCTTTTAAAAAATTAGTCAAAGATCATTTCTACTCTCAACACATTTCTATTTCTTCATGATATCAATACCTCATCATCAACCTACTTTGTTTTTCCTTATCGCTTAACTATATAACACATTTATACATATAAACAATATATATAATATATATATATAATTTTTATATGTAAGTATTATGTCTATGTATTGTGTGTAGTATATAGTATATATATTTTCCAGCAGTACACCACGGACTATCCCCCTATCTTATTCATTGTTTTCCTGTCCATCCAAAGGTTGTCTGGTAGATATCGCTATCAGCGATAAGACCGCCATTGTACCCTTCACTAAATTATTTTGTATAAGAGCTATGTTACAATTTTGGTGTACAATAAAGTATATTCTATTCTATGCTATTTTACATCCCTGCCTGAGGAAACGCAAACGCGTAGTTTTTTTTTTTTTATACTTATTTTTACATACGTGTAACGGAACGGTTTTCTATACATATAATAAAATCGTGGTTTAGAAGTAACTAGGGAATTTTTGTCTAGAACTTATAAATCGCGCGGTAACGAAACCATAGCGCGATCTAATTCGACGCCAACGCCATCTAGGGAAGTAAAGATTAAACATATGTTTGCATGTTTATGCAAGCATCACGTAAAAAGAGCTGACCCAATGCTTTTGACTTTTATAAACATATATTGTGCTTATCTCCAAGTAACATATTTTTTTTGTTTCATCGCAATCGGTTCACGCATTCAAAAGATATGCAAATAATCAATATCTTCTATACATTTATCAAATCTGTAGACTTTGCAAATCAAATCAAATCAAATAATTTATTTCACGAATATGGGTACATAATAAAGGTGTAAAGGTTTACATGGTTTCAGTTCCAGAACATATTCGGCCGTTAGGCATGCAAAATATGAATTTAAAATTCAAACAAAAACAGTAGCATACAATATAAAATTACAAACTTAACAAATAATAGCAAAACAAAATACACAATGTCAAAACTTATCCTCTAAATAATCTTTAATATCATAATAACATTTACTTATTAGAAAATCTTTTAGTTTTTTCTTAAATATGCCAACAGTTTTAATATTTATAATATGATTAGGGAGTTTATTATATAATTTAGGTGCCATACAAAATACACTTTTATTTAAAAGGGTCGTTCTACTGGGTTGTAAGTGAATTTTGTGAGCGTGTCTATTACTGCACAATGTGTTGTATGAATTTAAATTATTTTTTACAAAAAGAATAACTTCGTAAATATACAGACATGGCAATGTAAGAAGTTTCAGTGATTGAAAATAGGGCCTACAACTATCGTACTTACATAAATGAGACATCGCCCGAATACATTTCTTTTGGGATATAAATGCAGATTGCCTATCTGTTGAATTTCCCCAGTAAATCAATCCATACCTTAATGTTGAGACTACGTATGCATGGTAGGCTGTTAGTACAGTATGCGTGTTGACAGTTTTAGCTAACATATATAGTGCATATGAAAATTTGTTTAATTTGGAACATACTGTCTCGACATGTATCTTCCAGTTAAGGTTGCAGTCAACATTAATACCTAAAAACTTTGCAACCGTAACTTCCGTAACCTTTAGACCACAATAGCTAACATTAATTTCAGGTTTGAAAGAATTATTTGTATTCCGGAAGATCATCAAATTAGTTTTATTAAAATTTATGACAAGATTATTTTGCTGTAACCAGTCAATGATATTTACTAAGCCGTTATTAATTTCAGTTACCAGTAACTCGGAATTTTTATTTGAAAACATAACTGTGCTGTCGTCAGCGAATAAGACCATTGGAGAGTTTATTACCTTTGGGAAGTCGTTTATATAAATCAAGAACAGTAATGGTCCTAGAACACTTCCCTGGGGAACACCATACCTTACATTTTGAATATTAGACTCAAATTTTAATTCTTGCTTTCGTTTTGTACATATTCTTGTTATTACTGTGGCTTGCTTTCTTTCACTCAGGTAGGACATAATTAAGTCTAATGCATTGCCCCTGATGCCATAGGTGTTCAGCTTATTTTCTAGAATACGATGGTCTACGTAATCGAAAGCCTTTGTTAAATCCATGAACAAAGCACATACAGGGATTTTGCAGTCTAAATTTTTTGTGATATTATTTAAAAAATTGTAAATTGCCATATTGATCGATTTATTTTTCCGGAATCCCATTTGTTCTTCAGCTAAGATTTTGTTTCTTTCTAAATAGCCATAGAGGTTTTCATAAATAATTTTTTCAAGAACTTTAGAAATTACTGGGATAAGTGCTATAGGTCTATAGCAGGCCATGTTTTCTTTGTCCTCTTTCTTAAATAATGGTTTGATAATTGTGGTTTTTAATTTATTCGGAAAAACACCATGAAAAATACATAAATTAAAAATGTGACTTAGAATTGGTGATATTATATTATTGGCTTGCTTTAATACTTTGGTTGTAATGTCATCATAGCCTGTACTATTAGTATTATTTAGGGATAGAATAATGCGTTTAATGTCATGTGGTGTAGTTGGATTTAGAAAAATGGAATTGGAATTATTATAAATTGGTATATTATTTTTAATTGGATAATTTAATGTCAAAGGTTTAACTTGATTAATAAAGAAATTGTTAAATTCTTGTGCTATTTTATGGGGGTCACAAATAGTTTTACCATCTGTTTTTATTTGTTTTATTAAATCTCGGGGTATATTCGTTTTGTTTCTATTTATTATTTCCCAGGTAGCTTTAGATTTATTAGTGGCAGTGTTTATGAAATAATTATTTTGGGATTTTTGAGTAAGTTTTATAATTAAACCGAGTCTTTTAGAATATGCTTGAAATTTAGATCTATCAGTCTTATATTTTGTCTTCCTATATTGCCACAATAAATTTCTTTTGTGCTTGCAGCATTGTTTTATACCCTTACTTATCCATTTTGGTCGTTTTCTTAGTGAGATCTTCACCCGTGTAATGGGAAAGCACAAGTCATAAAATAACTTAAACATATCGTGAAACTCATCAAACGCCTCATTAGGATCATCATTATCATATACCTCTGTGAATTTAAGAGAGCATAGACAATTTATAAACTTTTTTAAGTTTTCTTTACAGTAATCACGCTTGTAAGTGAACCAATAATTGTTTTTATACATGTGCTTAACTGGACAAAATAATAACTGCGCTGTGTGGTCTGATAAAGCTAACTCTAATGTATCACTTCTACACCCTTTTATGTTATTGTGTATCACGTGATCAATGCATGTACCACTGCTTAGTCGAGTTGGTGTTTCTATGGCTAACTTAAGATTATACTCAAGTAAGAGATTCTTATATTCTTGAGAAGTTTTATTATTCTTTAATATATCGATGTTAACATCACCACATATTATTATTTTTTTCCTTTTAAAGCAATAATGAGACAACATGTTATTAAAATTTTCAAAGAAATATTGTAAATCATTAGAAGAATTATGGGGGGGTCTGTATATACAAAATATTAATAGATTATGCTCGATAAGTTCCACAGCACTACATTCAAATATGTTTGGAACATTGTGCTTAGATATTTCGTCTAAAACTTTAAACCTATGGTCTCGACGAACGAGTATACAAGATCCACCGTGCCTATTTTTTCTAGTGCTGCACGTTGCAAAAGTAAAAGACGACATGTGTATTAATCTGGTATCTTCGTGAACCATATTATGTTCAGTAATACAAAGAACGTCGATATCAATGGCATCATCTAGTAGTGTGTCTAAACATGTGCTTAATAAGTCTAATTTATTTAGGAGACCATTAATATTTTGATGCATGATCTTTAGGGAAATATTATTAGGAACGAAAAAAACATTCTTCTTCCGATGCTATCATGGTCGGTGGTTCGGTCTGGTTCTGGTTGTCTATTTTGAAATCTTTGAAAAAATTGCGTATCTGTACATAGCAAATATTTTGAAAAAACATGGTTGGGGTGTTAAAAAAGAACCCATTTTTAACATTTTTGTATTTTGTTTCTTCTGTTTGTTGGTTTGTCTGTTTGTCTGTTTATCTGTTTATCTGTTTGTTTGTTCAAGCATCACGTAAAAACAACTGACCCAATGCTGTTGACTTTTATAAACATATATTGTGCTTATCTCCAAGTAACATATGTTTTTTGTTTCATCGCAATCGGTTCACGCAATCAAAAGTTGTGCGAATTTTAAGTTTTCTAGAAGAACTTAGCATGTATTAGTTTATTTTCAATAGATGGCGTTACGTGTATCAAATAATGTTGCGAGGAAATATTTTACTACGAGTAAATCCACAAATTACCTAATATTCATTGTTGAATTGGTACCTATTCTCAGTCTACGAAAGGTCTAATGAAATGCTATCCTTATGAAGAAGGTTCTAAACTTTTACAAAAAAAAAACGAAGATATTGTTATTTAGAATTTATTAGGTCAATTTCTTATTGTTGTTCACAATAAAATTAATTCATAATGTGGACTAATAGTAGGATTTTTGTTCATTGAATGTTTATTTATTTTATTTATTTATTTATTTCCTTAGGTCTACCAACAGATGTTACAGATAAACATTAACATAAAACAATGAATAGTGATCTTAGTACTACTGCACACCTAATTATAGGTAAACACCACATGCAACATTTTTTGCAAACTGACAACTTACTTAAAACGAAAAAAAAACTTCAAATAGACGTCATCAGAAAAAAACAATAAAAAAATGCTTAAATTTAGTTGTGGAGACTATAGTGTTATATGTATTTGTCATAAATGGCTGATGTTGGCTTTTCTAATAAATGTCGCGAGACTGTCTGCGTGGATGTCGTTGAGGTCACTGTATCTATTTACTAATTTACATAACCGCGGAACAGGCGAACTTGTGCCAAATTTAGTTCGTCGAAAAGGTGGAGTCAACGGAGTAATGGGCCTTCGCGGTGTCCTGCGTGGGACCCTAAAAGAGAATTTTCGTAAAAGTTGCGGACAATCAATTTTATTCCTTAGCAATTTATAAACGAATCTAAGATCTAGGATATCTCTACGGTTTTCAAGGTTCTTCATTTTAAAAAACGCTAACTTCTCGCGATACGACATTATTTTCACCTGTCTACCGAATAAGAACCCGAGATTATTCAAGAATCTTTTTTGGACACGCTCTATTCTTAACGAATGGATAGCATAGTGAGGTCGCCAAGCTGTACTGCAGTATTCCAGGATGCTACGAACCAGGCTGCAGTAAAGCATAATTTTTATTTGCGACGTTTGAAACAGTTTGCTATTACGAATCACAAATCCCAATGTTCGTAGTCCTTTTTTAATGATATTGTCGACATGCGGCACAAATGTCAACTTGCTGTCCAAGATGACACCCAGATCCTTGATACAGTTTACTTCAGCTAGTAACGTTCCATTAATGCTATACGACGTTTGTATGTTGTGTAGTTTCCGGCTGAATTTGATGTGGATACACTTTTCACAATTCAACAAGATATTGTTTCGAGAGCACCACATCGCTAACCTGTCTATGTCATGTTGCATTAACTTAGCATCATGTTCGGACGTAACCGCTTTAACAATTTTCATATCATCCGCAAAGAGGAATGGAATAGTATTATGAAAACAGTCAGTAACATCGTTTATGAAGACGTTGAACAGAATCGGACCCAGATGTGAGCCCTGTGGAACACCTGATGCGATCTTGTGATGAGCTGAGTGAAAACCATTGACGACAACATAGAACTCTCGGTTGTCTAAGTAGGATTGGAACCAGTCAAGCAGTGGTCCGTGAAGGCCATACATTGAAAGCTTCTCCACTAGTAGTTTGTGGGAGACTCTGTCGAATGCCTTACTAAAATCCGTATACACAGCGTCTACCTGAACACCTTTGTCCATGGACTCAGATAATGTCTCAATGTAAGAGACGAGATTTGTACAGGTCGATCGAGATTTTACAAACCCGTGCTGATCTTCACATATAATCCTTTCAAAGTAACGCTGTATATACGGGCAGAGCAAGGATTCCAGGACTTTACCAAAGATAGAAAGAATGGAGATAGGCCTGTAGTTATTAACAACACGGATATCTCCACTCTTAAATATAGGCACCACTTTTGCGAGTTTCCATGCTTTTGGAAACTGACCTGACTTTAGGGATTCGTTAAATATTATCGTCAATGGTATCAACAAACTCCGTGCACATTTTACAATAAATAATGGAGGGATTCCATCTGGACCCGCTCCCTTTGAAGTATCTAAGCTACCTAGTTTTTTAAGGATTTCTTGACTATTTAAGTCTATTCGTGAGAAGTTGTTATGTGCATCTGATAGTGCTCCTAAACAGTCAGTCTGAAAGCTCACCTGACCCTGAGGTTCCGAATCTCTATTATATACACTGGCGTAAGCAGTTGCAAATAAATTGCATATTTCGTAGCCGTCTGAGGACTCGCACAAACCATTAGTCATGGTAGCCGGGTAGTTACTCTCACGACCTCGTTTATTCTTTATATATGTCCAGAAGTACTTCGGGTTCTTAGTGATAGCTTTTTCCGTTCTTTCTAGGTATGATTTATAACATTCTTGTGCAAGGGCATCACAGCGTTTACTCATTACCTTAAATGATAAAGCGTCCAGCGGGTTTTGATATTTTTTATACCTTACACGAATTTTGTTCTTTTCTTTCAGTAATTTTATTAAGTTCGCATTGAACCAAGCTGGGTAGCCTGTACCTTTTTTGCGATTAACTGGGACGTATGTTTTTATGGATTCGTTAAGAATGTTATAAAATACCTCTACCATGCCATCCACATTCGTACACTCTGTCAATAATTCACTCCAGTTTTGATTATTTAAATACTCATTCACTCGTATGAAGTCCGTTTTATGGAAGTTTCTTTGTTGGGTGTGTTTGTTAGGTTTAAGCTTTGCGGCGTCAATAGTAGACAACAGTATTTCTAATGGAGGGTGATAATGATCGATAGGACTTAGTGGCAGCGTTTCAAGCACATCGCAGCATGGGACGTTTGTCAGTACTATATCAAGCATTTTTCCATTGTTATTGGCGATAAAGTTACATTGCTGAAGATTGTTAACTATAGCAAAATCTGTCAAGGCATCCTCAAGCGCAGAGGTATTATTTAAAGCAAGAGCATTATTAACTGAAAACCAGTCGATTTTGGCTATGTTGAAATCACCCACGATACAGACATAAGCATTAGTCTTATCTAAATAATTGTTACAATTTGATATAAATTCATCAAGCATTGGTTTGGAGGCAGGCGGGGGAAGATAAACTGCACATAGTTCCAGTTGTTTAAACACAGCCTGGGAGCTTAAATTCAAGTCGATCGATACCCAGAGATCCTCACAATTGCTATCTCTGTACGATAGTCTTCTAGAATTAATTTTCTTAGATACGGCGATAAGTACTCCCCCACCATCCTTCATACTATTATATCCTGAACTTTCTCTATCTCTCCTATACACAATATACCTCTCATCAAAAATTTCACTACTGTACACACTGCTGTTCAGCCAAGTTTCCGTTAAGATTATAACATCAAGATCACTCGAGCTAACAGAAGACAAAAAATTATGTGTTTTGCTACGTAGCCCCCTAACATTCTGATAAAATATATTTAACATTTATGAAATTTACGTAGTTTAGAAACACGATTTAAAGTAAACAACAAAAAAGTAAAAACAAAGATTTTAAACCATAGACAGTTATTGAAGTTTTTCAAGACATGATTTGTCCTTGATAACTTTATACTCAGCGGTGACATCTTTTCGCATTAAAATACGACCTCCTCGCACCCAAACGAATTTATAGCCAATTGCTTTAGCTTTAATTCTTGCAGCAGCGTGAAGATCCTTGTTGGCTGGCGACAGGTGTTCCATAATGAAAATTGGCTTTTTCTCCCCAGCTATTCCAACATGGGAAGAATTCAGCTTTTCCTCGCCATGCTTTTTGTTGTAATCAATTGCGGCTGCTAAGTAGGAATCTCGAGTTCTTGGCGAATTGAATTGGATTACGATGGATCTTGGGCGATCGGAGTCACGGTTCAATTTTGCAACTCTTGTACAGTGCAGGATCTGATCATCTGTAATTTCACAACCTACTACCGAGCCCAGTTGTTTAGTCACAGACAACAAGTTCTCCGTTTTAAATTCAGGTATACACTGAATTTCAATGTTGCTACTGCGTGCATGCTGTTCCATCTGGTTCAGGCGATGAGTTAAATTCGCAATTGTGCTAATCATACCTTCATTTTGTGATGTTAGGGTTTTAATCAATGTTGATGATACCTTCAAGTCTTTCTTAATATCATCGTAGTCTTTACTGATGAAACCCATCGATTCTTTCACTCCTTGTATTTCGTCGTTGACTGTTTTCAGTTCAGAACATATCAAGGAGTGTATGGTACTTCTGAATTCCGCAAGCATTTCGGCTCTGTCGGCTTTCAATATTTCGGTGACAATGGCCCGAATATCCTCTTTGGTAATGTGGCTGGAGCTACTAGCAGGTGGAGAGGAAAGCGCTTGTCGTTTCTTAGAACGGGACGTAACGTTTTGTGTAGGGACAGCACATCTCACCGGAATGTTATCGCTAGACTTATTTCCTTTCAAAGTCGCCGAATTACACGAGTAACATCGCCAATTCGGGGACAGGTAATCTACAGGTTCTGCCTGTTTATTTTTCAATTGCAGACAAGTAAGATGAAAAAAATTCTTGCACAAACAGCAAGCCGCGTAATCTTCCTCTTTATCTTCATTACAACAGCTCCATGTAGCAGACATTTCTTTTCGATAAAAGGTATAAAATTATTGAGAATTTTATAATATAAAATGAGCTTATTAAAGCAAAAATTACTTAATGAAGAACTCCGTGTCAAAAACAATCGAAACAAAAATACAAAAAGAAGTTATGGTGCGACTGAGTCTCGAACCTAGTACATTGGACGTGTCGATTTGTTACCGTGCACTGAACGAACAGGCTACGATAACTTATGAGAACAGTAGCGAAATTCACGGTTATTTGCTCGGCACTGAATGAAGTAATTAGCGTTTTAATGACCTTTCTTTTGTTCGTCAATGTCAACACTCGCACAGTTTTATAACAAAGTGTGTTGTTATGTTCCTTTTATTGCTTATTTTGAGTTAATTGGCGAACACTTCACAAAGAAAAATAGATCGAATTATAAAGCACTCTGTCCGGCACACTTTAGTGTAAATTATAGGACAATTAGTACACTTTTTACTACTGTCTCGAATAAAAAACGTCAACAACAAGGAAATACGTCCGTTTGCAGTAACGATATTTTCAACTGAATGTTCATACTTTTTGGGAATGCTGATGCCGAAAATAAGGTCCAAATTGAAATTGAAATCGGTGGCCATGATTATTTGCAAGGAAAGCGCTCACCCAGTCCTTTCGTTGAAATTTAGTATTTCGTAATCATTCTATCTACTCAATGCACTTTTTGGAATGTTTTTCTACATTTTATTTTATTTTGTTCATTATTGTCAGAACTATTCAAAGCCTGTCGCCGTCGTTTTATTAAGTTTATTTATAGAGTTTTTTTAAGCTTTAGGTAATGTTCCAAAGACGTGGCCATGGAGGGAAAGTACTTTAAATATTAAAAATAGCAAATTTCACTCAAAGGAAACTTCATTTCACTTTTTTTTTAAGTAAGAAATTACCTTTTACTGATTTTTTTGCCTGAACCGGGAATCGAACTGACAAAGCTTTATGCACCATCCGGTATTATATTATGGCACCTGTTGATAGATATCTATAAGGTCAATAATAAGGATCAAATCTCTCCAACAAACACACTGTCTTAAATTGAAGGAAGTGCAAGAAATAAGAAGTAACAATAAATAAGTGTTTGAATTGAAATGTACCTAAGTTAAGTTAGGTACTTAATGTTAGTTTTTATGGTCTTCCATCAATTTCAGGCACTATGTTTATTGGAGCGATCATATCGATTGGTGAAATAAAAATATAGATGATGTTTTTTCGCGTTTGTGTTGGTTCGATTTCCAGATCAGACTTTTTGAAAGCAGTACCTACCTATTTATAACTTATTAAAATTAAATGAAGTCTTCTATAAGTTTTTTTTTTTTAATATTTAAAGTTCTTTTCTATACCTACCACACCTCGAATGAAATCATAATTTAGTTCGCAGATTGTAACAAGACGGCGTTGTAGCTATTTTTGTATCGCGAATCGCGATATGGTTTTGTTACATCTTCAATAAAAGTATCAATATTCAATTATAATCCATTTTAGCAAGGAAATGTATAGAAATAAGCAACACGTTTTTAGTATTACGGTTTTATGAATCTTTACGGTCAATCAAGAGGAGCTGAAACTCTACATAAAGAAATGGTTCAAAAGATATAAGTGTCTTAGTGGGACACCTTTGTCTATTATTATAATAAATGGATTATTTAGTTGCTGCGACATAATGTTGTTTTCCGACTTCCACGCGGACGGAGTCGCGGGCACAGCTAGTCTTAACTAAAGTTAATGTAACGAAACATTTTTTCGTTGTCACAAGTAGAACGGAACGTAAATCCGCCATTTTGTTTGCGTGAAATGACACTAATGACATGAAAATTGACATTTAGTTGTTATTGTGTTGCCAAAAGAAGAAAAAAAAAATGTTGGTAGTTATTCCGTTCCTCTGAGAGTTACGTGTTTTTGTTAACATGCATTAAGAGCGAGCGAAGCGAGCTCGGGACTTTCAAGCACCCCGACATGGATAGGTTAGGTTCGAAGGGGATGACGGGGGCTAAAGTGAGCGAGCAAAGCGAGCGAACGAAGCCCCCGTCATCCCCTTCGTGTTAGGTTACTTTAAGCCCTGCCGGGGTTGCGGCGCATGCAGCTGCGAATCCCGTGACCCCGGCCAAGGGTCAGGAGAAGGAACACCGTGGGTTTTTAGCCGGTAAGAGTCCGGCATAACCCTTCGCCATCCCCGGGCGAAGGGTATCCATGAGGATAAAAAAGGTTACTTTAAGCCCTGCAGGCAGAAATAGGAGCCCCGCTATGCGGGGCTCCGTCGACCACGTCCCCAGAATCTTTTTTAGGTGTAGATATAGTAAATACACCAATACGACATAATTTGGAGGTTAACTTGGTAGAAAATTCAAAATAGTGTTTTTCGAAAACTAAACATCTCCTAGGGGCGCGCGGGCGGGAGTGGTACCGATGGATAGCCCTCGCCATCCTCTCCCCCCTCCACCCCCTCCCACTCTGAATTCGTGCGGTCCGTT
This sequence comes from Amphipyra tragopoginis, assembly GCA_905220435.1. Classification (NCBI taxonomy): domain Eukaryota; kingdom Metazoa; phylum Arthropoda; class Insecta; order Lepidoptera; family Noctuidae; genus Amphipyra; species Amphipyra tragopoginis. The sequence continues at coordinate 5,864,261 of HG991991.1, read as the reverse complement.
TCTAATGCACAACACAACCAAAAGAAGTTATGCTCAATATTTTAGAGCTGTATAAAGATGGTGTATAGGATGGTGTAATCGCATTTAGTTACTGACTTCCGTCGCTGCGTGAGGATATATAGTTTTATTTTGACCAAAGAGTATAGTAATATATGGGAATAGAGAGAGAGCCCTCTCGCGAGATTCTTTGTAGATTTTTGTATTTGCGAAAAATCGCCTACGTCAAGTACGTCACCCCCCTGTGAGTTTCTGTCTATGCATGAGGACGTATATTATTTTATATTCCCGATTATAAAAGTGTAGTGCGAGTGCGGTGCGCAGCGTGGGTACCTTCATAATGACAAAAGAAAAAGAAGTTATGCTGAATATTTTAGAACTTTACAAATATATGCCCTATCTTTGGGACAAGAACGACAAAAATTTTTGTAACAAAAATGTACGCAATGAGGGCTTGCAGGTGCTACTTACTTTATATAAAAATATAGACGAATCCGCTACAATAAAAACATTGAAAAAAAAAAATGACAATTTGAAAACAAATTATGGCAAAGAATTGAAAAAGGTAAGTTTATACCTACGCACATTGACTTATTTAGCATCGGTTATTTATTAGTTCATAATAATATCACGAGTTACTTATCCCAACAAGCGCACTATGTTGCAGCCTGTTGCAGCTGTCATCTGATGAGTTTAAAAATTTTGACCGACATCCCCGAACAAGGAGTATGAAACAATTTTATTGTCCCCAAGCTTCCTCGAACGTAACGCTTATGTACGATTTCCACCAACCGGGCCACGCAGGAGCGCAGCGCAGAGTATCACTGCGGATGCTCGAGAATGCGCCCGTAGCCGACCGCGTTCGCCCGACGGCTACAATCTGCTGGAACCCGGGCACAGGCGCGCGCGTGCTCGCGTATCCGCTATCAAAATCAATCAAAAGTACTTTATACAATTTACATAAAGTTCATTAGGCTATGTACAATTTCGCCGCTTCCATTTTACTCCGCGGAGGTGTGAATAGAGCCTTAAAGATGTCGGTTACTTTTTCTTAAAAAGGTACCTAAGTATACGGTTACCAATACTTATTTTCTACCAATACATATTATACTCGTACCTATACTAATTATTTGTAACTTTTTAATAAAGGTCAAGGAATCGAAACATACCGGTGCAGGAAATGAAGATGTGTATGTACCAACGATATGGTATTACGATAGCCTCAGTTTTCTGGAATCTACCACGGAAACATGTCGTTCAGTCAGGGACACAATTGAAGATAAGGTATGATAATGGTAATTATTTATCTATCTGTAGTCACGGCTCATCTTCCGTGCGGAAAATGTCCGGTCCTTTGGAAGGCATACACGGGGACACAGGTCCAACGCGCAGAGGCCCCTTTGAGAACTTTAATCTAAAATGGGGTGAGGCACCAACCGGGGACTATCCACGGCTGCACTATTGGAGTACAGTCATGGACCGTCCCAGGTGGTTGCAAGACTATTGTAAAATATGGTGAAAAATATCTGGTCTATGGGAAGGGGTGTTAGGTGGACTAGATAACTTCTATTGCCGGAAGAAAACGGCGTCTGCCTTTCAACATTTAAAATTGAAAAGTGTTGGCAGACGGTGACTCGCCAGCTCACTAGCTGGGCCCCCTGATAAATTATTAAGTACAGCATCAACCATTGACAATTATTTATTAATAGGTACAGCATCAATCATCTTATCTTGAAACGAAACACTACCCATCGAATTGAAATAATTCATGAATGTGTCTCGGACTGTGTTTCCTTCTTCATTACGCTTACTTTTACTTGTGTTTTTTAACGAAGTCAATCCATCAGTATAGTTCCGCCAATCCCCTTTATTAATCGAGCCCTTTGAAGTATTTTCATGATCAATGTATTTTCCGGTTACGTAACCTGGCACTCGTTTTCTCAAAAAATTGTGTAGAGCACAACATGCCATAACCACGGCATCCACGTTGGAAAGATCTAGATTGAGGGGTCTCCGTAGTACTCTAAAGCGTGAAGCCAATATTCCAAAGGCATTTTCTACCACTCTACGGGCTCTACTTAAGCGATAATTAAATATTCTTCTCTCGCGGCTAATGCTCTTCAATGGGTATGGTTTCATGAAATGTTTGTTAATGGAAAAAGCACTATCCCCCAATAGAACATATGGGGCATCCGTTTCTGTGCCTGGCAGGGGAGAAGATGGAGGTAAATTCAAATTACCATTTACTAATTTTTGATAAAACTTTGTAGATTCAAGTACGGAGCTATCATTAACAGATCCATTGGTGCCAAATTGAACGTACATAAATTCATAGTTCGCATTGACAACAGCAAACAGTATTACGCTGAAAAACCCTTTATAGTTATAAAACAGAGAACCACTTCCAGGTGGTTTTTCGATAGCAACATGTTTGCCGTCGCATGCTCCTATACAGTGATTGAAGTTCCATTTTTCTTCGAATTCTGCTGCTACTTGTCTCCATTCTGATTCTGTATGCGGCAACTGAAAATTGATGATAAAAAATTATGACTTTCAGGATTCATCATTATCTTGCTCAGAAGATATTCAGATGACAACTTCTACAGATTGTACTTTTAAAAAAAGGAAAAAAGAAGCCCCATTAAAACAACAACATGACATTCTAGAAAAGGCTTCCAATTTAATGAACACAAAGGAAGAGGACTGGGAAATCCTTGGAAGATCCATTGGAATGCAATTGAGAGATTTAAATAAACCTCAACATACTATAGCCTGCAAATTAATATCGGATGTGATTTTTTATGGTACTTTAAATAAACTATCTGAAGAATCATTTGTGGGTGTTACTTTAACACCCACAAATAACTATCGAGCTCCATCTAGGTCTTCATATCCACCATTCACACCATCACGATCATCATCTTCCCAGAGTGAATTTCATCCTTCTGTTCACACCTCATCATCCCCACAACGTATACAATCCCCGTCCTCGTATCCTTTACCGCCCACACAGTACCCTATCCAATCGCTGGACTCTCCCCTACATACCTTACCATTTCAGTACCAAACACAATCCTCGCGTCCTTCAACATCCAAACAGTATAATGTCCAATCTTCAAAATACTTGAACTGTTCACCATCCACACAGTTTAACAGCCGATCTGTAAATTCTTCAACTGTTAAATACATAGTTAAAGTTCCGCATCCTTCTGTTCCTCCACCACCACAATCTATACAGATACATATCCCATCTCCTCCCCCTCAGTCATCAACGCCCAATACATATGAAACTAACGACACAGTGTCATTCATTGAAGGCAACGCGGACATAGTAAAAGATTTTTTGATATTTACCAATAAGAAAAAGTGATTTAAGTCATCATCTTCCTGCCCTTATGTAAATTTTAAGACCCACTCTTTCGGAAGCTCTACTAAGGTCATCGAGCATTGTACTGAGGTCCTCTCGCCCCACTCTTGGCAACCAGCACAATATCATCGGCAAACAGTATGCACCAGAGAGCCTCTTCTTGGATGTCCGACGTCAAAGCGTCCATTATTACCAGGAAGAGGTAAGGGCTGAGTGCAAGTTGATGCAAGCCGACAGCCACATTGAAGCTGTCAGTAGTACCCACTGTAGACCGGACTTGGGTACTGCATCGACTGTACATTGCCCGAATCAACTGCACATACAGAAAGGAGAAAGGTGTGCCTGCGTAAGGCACACCTTTCTCCTTAGGGGCCCACCACGAAACCTCACGAGGCACCCGGTCGTATGCCTTTTCGAGGTCAACTAATTCCATGTGCATATTTTTATGCGCACTTTTGTATTTTTCGCATAGCTGACGGATAGCGAAAATAGCATCTGTTGTACCCCGACCTGGCATAAAACCGAATTGGTTTTGTGAAATTTCTCTCTCCTCTCAGCCGCCTTTCAATAACTTTCTCCCAAGCTTTCATACTATGTGACAATGGCAAATGGAAATGGAATCCTCTGCGGCAAATGGAAATGGAACGGAAAATGGCATCCTCTGCAGCTTGTTGCGAAACAACACAAGATGGCCAATCCACTGTTAACGCCAACCAGTCTCCATATTGTTTCTTAAATGTTTCAGAGTATCCTTTGGCATTCTTCCATCTTTTTATGACAGAAAATTCCTATAAAGTATAGCTGTCTTCTTCCGAAAGATTCAAATTGAACTGAAACACAACACTTTCCAGCAATGCAAGGTAGTTACCCAGCTTGCCGGACTGCTTTAAAACAACATACAAGTCAAGATTATGAACTAAATTCACTCGTTCCATTTTAGAAAAATAGGTTATTACTCTTTGAAAAAACAAAGTCAATTGAAAATAGTGATTAAATGCACACGATTTATACTTAAGGTTCGAAAAAAACTACGTAGGGAGGGGGGTAGTTAGTTGATGAGATCTAATTTATCTCAGTAATAGGACATTAGATCTCATTATGATAGATAATGGCCAATGGATCATGATCTCATTATTTAACCATCCTCGTTATTAAATTACAAAAATATTAATTAATTTCCATAAAATTTGTTATGTTTAACCGGTAGCTATTACATTTCTATTCATATAATTCATTTATAACCATTAAGTACCTAATGTCAATTATAAACAGATTAAAACCTTTTTTATATTCTAAAAACACATTTAATTTTTTTTTCTCCCAAAATCTAACGCGTGCCCGCATTATGTGATATGTCAAAAAATGCAGAAAAATAAGGGGTATAATCGTGCCCTTAGAATAAGTATTCGTGCCAAAGGAAAATAGGGGCACTTGTACGAAAGTCGAAATATATCCTTTTTTACGTATTTTTCCATACATTTTTTTCAACCAAGTGCTATAAAGTAAAGAAAAACGTTTATTGAAAAACTCAAATAGCATTAAATTGACCAACATACGATACCTAAACCCATTTCTGCCAAAAAAAAAAGTTTTACGAAGTTGATCCCAATATCTATGAAGATCGATTTTCAGCCCACTGTGGCGCGGCCCTGAGATGGTACTTCACGCCTGAACAGAGCTCAACTTGTGTAAAGCGCAAGTTCGGTCATGCATGGAGTACTGCTCTCACCTCTGGGACGGATCTGCCAAATACCACCTCGATGCACTTGAGTCGATTGACAAACGGGCCGAGAGCCTTATCGGCAACGATGCACTGATCAACTCAAAGCTTCAGAGCCTTGAACATCGACGCTGAGTTGCCAGCTCTGTCGGTTTTTTTATCGGTTACACTTCGGGGATTGTGCGATGGAACTGCACAATTTCATTCCGCCTGGCCCTTTCCTTCATCCGACTACAAAACGTACGGCAATTCGCCATCGGTACATGGTGAACATCCCACCCATACGTACAAAGCGTTTTGCGAACACTTTCATTGTTCGCACAGCTAAGGAGTAGGATTCCCTGCCGGAGTCTTTGTTTTCTGATAGCTACGAGTACAACCTCGGGATCTTTAAAACAAGAGTGAATAGTTTAATTCTAGGCAAGCGTGCTTCACCGTCGACCACATCATCGCTTACCATCAGGCGAGATAGAGGATAAAGGCGAGAAAAAAGCTAAAAAAAAAAATGGTACCTTGGTGTCGGGAGGCACTTAGTGAAATTCGTTGGGCCAGCCTGGGATGAAGTAATAATCGAAAGTAAAAATGCAGTTATAAATAAAGGTATTTTTATTTATAACCTTCTCCAGCAAAATAAAGAATCATAATTATAATACTGATTACGGTATTTTTGATTAATTGAATTTATAAACAGTTCATTTTGAATATAAGTAATGACTCATTCTTAAAGTCAGTACAGCATTTATTTTTCAGCCAATAATTGATTTAAAATAAGGAAATAATGAAAAATTAAATACCATTTTTTTTTTATTTCAAGCCGGTTTCATTCATACCCTCACTCATTCTCGACTATTCATTCCTTCGTTCATTCAATCAAACTCACTCTATAGTGCTACAAGGGTGGGGACGGAGTCCATACATTTTGTCCCATTGTCCTTTTAAAATAGAATAACAAAATTATTATTATGTGTTGAAAGAAAAACACACAGCGTCGATATGAAGATGATTTTGTGAACGTACTTATTAATCCCTGCTCTATGTTATTATACCGGTTTGTCACCGGCGAGAGGGGCCAATATTTTTTCATATTTTTATGAGGTATGTATGGCAACCCTTTTGAACTGTCATAGTCTCTTCACCAGGAAGATATTCCTGCGACGCTGTGTGTTTTTCTTTCAACACTTAATAATAATTTTGTTTTCATTCAAAATATTCTATTATGTGTTTACTTAAAAACACAGCGTCGATATGAAGACTTGTTTGATATCTGCTGGTGACAAACACAAAACGCTATGTGATAGAATAATAAATGTTTAAAGAAGCACAAGAGAATTACTTATATTAAAGTAATCTCACTGTTGATGTTCATTCAGTCTTAGAGAGAATAAATCTCTACAATTTCTTAACAGAAATGTTTTGTAATAATTATACGAGTATATCATAAATCAAAAACAATTTAACTTCTTCATAATAAAATCAACACATGCCATTACATCAATTAATCCTTAATAATATGAGAAAGCTGAAGATTCTCAAAGAGCAATACGGTTCCTTTGTAGTCATTCCTATTTCTTTACAATAGTATTTCCTGAAAATATGTTAACTTCCAGTTTCTCCTACACATAAGACATATAGACAGCATATCATGCATAGGACGGGTCTCTAGCCAGCCGGTTGAGGCTACTGTAGACCTGAATGATCCTAAGGTAGCTGCTACTCCTATATCACTCAAAACAGGTCTTTACCAATCCCTCGCAACAGTTTAAGAGGTAGAGACTAATTCGCCAATTATTGTAATATATAAGTCATACTGTAATATTCTTGGCTTTTCATTTCTCCTGATAGGAAAATTAGATGCTTGATACATTTAACTGGGTAAACCTGTTGTATTGGGTGTTAGCAATAGCCATCCTGATTGGCTATGCCAAACCAAGCTAGTCCTAGAAGCTAATACTAACTAGCCTTAGGATTATATTATTTGCTGAAAGAAATATATAGAATTCTCATGTTTTTCAAGTAAGGTGAGACCATACACTTGTCTTTTTAATACTAAAACAAGAAAAGCTACATTGAAGTCAACTTGAGGATGCCACACTGGTGGCTTCAGGTCCAGTAGTTGTGCTGTGGCTATAGCCTTATTATTATATAGCACTACTTGCTTCAGAAGTGTATGATCTTCTGCTTGTTCTTGTTTCATCTGACAAAATGTAAAAAATTTACGATTTATGTGATGCCAACTGAATTATACATGTGTAGCTAACATTGTGCTGTAGGCAAGATCTGTACATGTAAATAGGCAAAAAATCTAGCTATCTGTTGTATCTGTGACTCTTTGAGTAATGACTTCATCATCAACACATCAAATCACCAACTTCTAATGGCTGGATAGTAGGTGTCAATTATCCATGCCTCCATCTGGTATTTAACAGCTGTTTTTCTATCTCTGACCAACAGTGGTTTTATTCTCCCCACCTCCAACTAACCTAGCCTGAGGGGTCAGTTGGTGTACATAAGCTATGAGCTGGAGGCAAGCCTGATGCTGGATCTATTGGACTCTCCGAAAGTCTTTCTATGGTCACTGGCGGCTCTAGGGCTAGGCTTTCGTGACTTCATATCCGCTACGCTAACCAATAGGTTTTTTCCCACAGTGGTGTTATGGTAGTAATATATTGGTCTCTGGCATTGTTTAGTTGCGCTATAACTCGAGGAGTGTAATTGGGGGGAGGAAATATCCCCCCTAGGCGAAATTTCCAATTATGAATGACGGAATTCGCGAATTCAAAATTCATGTTAAGTGATGTCTGCAATCTAGCAAGACGTATCTGTTGAACACGGTTGTTTCTGCAGACGAGAAGAGATCTGCGTCTGAAGTGCCCCAACGATGTAATAATCGGTTTGTTGCAGTGGGAAACAGATTCCACTTCAATAGCCGTTGTCTTGAGAGGCAATCGGCTGTGCAGTTGTACCCCTCCGAGAGGTAATGAGCTGATAGAAATCTGATTTCCTTGTCAACTTCAACAACTTGCGATTTATATTGAGAAAACTCAGGGATCGTATTCCACCTTCGATCCACACTGTCCGAATATCAGACTGGACTAAAAGGTTATAACAATCAAACAAAAAATAAACATTACAGACCATGCGATCGATTCCGAATCGACACATACACTGTTAACAGCTCTTTCCAATTAAAAAGGCTATTTACCCTGTTCTCCCATTCAGATGCTTGACATCTGAGTATCGATCAACTGGGCGTCCCAAACCCGCGTCCGCTGCGACGTTTGTCAAGAAGAGAATGCATGACCGTTGGTGTAAAACCGTCGTGGTCTTGGCGGCCTAAAATTGTTTAACACCTTTGGTGGCAACACTCGACTCATTCTATGGTTGCGGAAATTCCGCAACTTCAAGCGAGATGCTTATTCCGCAGCGGAATAAGCATCTCGCTTGAAGTATTCCAGGAAACTTTTAAGGTACTGACAGTGTAGTCAGCCCCTTGAGGACCAAAAACGGCGAAATTCAATTGAATTAGCTATAATTACTTTAGCTTAAATTCTCTTCAGAGTATCGCCTAATAAGCCCTATCTTTCTATATTTTTTCTTCAGGCAATGCTATTTGGTTTATTCTAGTATTTCATTTGATGTACTAGTTTCGGTATCAATTTTGGGTACTTTAGTTGCCTTCCCAGTCATTCCAAGAGTCTGAAGACTTCCACAGTCTGACAGATCAACTTGCACTGGTTCATTCCAAGAGTCTGAAGACTTCCACAGTTTGACAGATCAACTTGCACTGGTTCATTCCAAGAGTCTGACGACTTCCACAGTCTGACAGATCAACTTGCACTGGTCCATTCCAAGAGTCTGAAGACTTCCGCAGTCTGACAGATCAATTTGGACTAGTCCTGGTGGACCAAGGAGAAATCTTTTAGATAGACTAAAGATTAATGGCAAATTGGCATGAATTTTCTTATGAGCAATACGTACCAATTCATCGCCCAAAAGGGAGATGAAATTTGTAGTAACTCACCCTGGTAAAATAATACTATGTGTTAACAAGGGGATTTTGCTCTTGGCAAATAATATGCATTGGAAATATCCAATTCCACTATGCAAACTTATGCCTGCCAAACCTCTGATATTACGGCATGAAAAATTAGTCAGAAATTCTTGGTATTAATGAACATACATGTTCAGTACACGGAGGTCGAAAACAGGGCGGAGGCCACCGCTGCTCTATGGTACTAAAACATTTTCAACAGGAAGCGTAGGCTTGCCAGTTTATTATTTTCTGATGCCTGTCTGTGTGGGTGTGCACCTGTTGCTCCTTCAAGTATTTTATTATGTGTCATTTCCGGTGTGACTTTGGTACTGTATCACCTTATTATACTTGTGGAAGGATATATTATTATCAGAGGGCTCATTCAAAAATTGAATGTAAGAACCAGGAAAAAATAATAATTATAAAGCAGTCTGTTCCTAGAACTATACATGCTGTTTTTCTTCCCCTTAATATCTAAATACTGACAGTAATTTCTTATTGGAAGGAAAGGACTATTATTCTTATTATTAAGTCTGGTTTCCTTTAGGAATCTCCTATGGAGTCTTGTTTTATCAGTCTATAGGTTATCCTATCTGAGTTGCATTGATGTAGGTGGGGTAGGCTTGTTCTCCGTTAAAGACTTTATATTGTTTACTTTCTTTCAGTAAGTAGTCATATTGAGTTAGGTACTTGTACCCCCAAGGATTGTATAACTGATGTTAATGTACAAAATGTGCCAAATCACAATGCAATCAAAGAGATGTTCTACAGTTAGAACTCTTCTCATACCTTAGAAGTTACCATGTATTAGGTACATCCACAACTACCTAATTGTAAAAGCTGATCAAAGCCAAACAAGCTTATTATTTATTCATTTTTAAAATAAATTTCTTTACATTAATTTGCCAAGTGAGTTGTTGGCTCAATTTACCATTTTTAAGATTCCAATTAAATAGTCCTTTCCCCAATTGAGAAGACAAAACTCTTTGTTTAACTTCAGATCTTTGAAATCTATCTATTAAGTCCACACTTTTGAACATTTTAGTTCCATCCAATCATAAGTATTTAAAATTTTAAAATTAAGATTTCAACACTAGACCGCTGGTCCACTGACCATTAACTAAAGAACTCAGAACTCTGCTACACTGACTTTCTGTGTAAAAAGTGTCTGAACAATGCTTGGAGTTACACTTTTGATTATCTTTGCAGTATCGGTCACCATCTCGTGGTTTTCTTAGTCCAGTTACCCAGAGCTAGGATTGACTAAAAACTCCGCCGTAGAGCATGACGGTACCGCCTTATAAGGAACGGTCAGAGTGGATGCCCACTCAGATATTAAGTGAGATTTAGTTTGCATAATTTTATGGGACAGAATATTGCAAATAATTTGAAATCTGACTTACTTGGTGGTTTGACTTACATTCGTGAGTCAAATATGTCCTATAGTGGTTTTTTCTTGTCCTCTAGCTGGGCGGGAACGGCTTACTTACCACCTGAGGTCCTGACTGTAAAGTTTGCCTCTCCATTGATCTGATCTAATGTATCGTGACTTTACTTCTCTCCGTGAGAATACGATTCGAAGTCACAAATCGTCGCATTTTCACTTATTTTACTAACATATCCGTAACTTTGCACTTCCGCACTCCAAAATTACGTCGATACATACGGGAAAACTTAAGAAAATTCACTTTTGCCGAAGCGAAAAAAGTTTTCGACCGGTGAGCGGGAATTTCACAAAACGCTATGACAGTTCAAAAGGATTGCCATACATACCTCATAAAAATATGAAAAAATATTGACAAACAGGTATAATACCATAGAGCAGGGATTAATCATAGAAGTAATAAGTACTACGTACAACAAAGTCCTTGGGATTAATAAGTACGTTCACAAAATCATCTTCATATCGACGCTGTGTGTTTTTAAGTAAACACATAATGATTGATTTTGTTTTTTGTGTCAAACAATTTGATAGCTTTTGAACTTTTGAAATTGAGAACTGTCTGAATGAACGGTTCGGCCTCGGTTCGGTTGTGATTTATCAAGATTTATTTTAGGAGAATTAGGCCCCTGTATTAGGTTCTATAATAAAATTCCATCTTGTAATACTGAATTGCCTTACATGAAATTCAAGTCTTTAGTAAAGCGTACCTCTATGCCAAGAGCATATTATAACATAAACCAGTACATTGAAGATAAAAATGTCTGGAATACGATTCACAACTGCACACTGCGACCCACTGGCACTCCATATGTGACTGCTTAATTAAGTATTTCACTGTATGTATCTTTTTTTTACCTACTCATTATACACCGTGTCCCAGAAAGTAGTGTCAAGCGGAAGTCCAGAGGTAGATCATCCTTTGAGGTACCCAAATCACCCCCATGTATGTTCCGCGATTTTTTGTAGTTTTCGAGTTATGAATGTTTTTCATGTTTTTTAATCAAACTCTGACTATAACGACATTTTTGATCATAGTGACGTGAATAGTTGAGATACATGAGTAATTTTTTTTTCTAAAGTAGCTGATAGTGACCCTATTGAATGCATAAACATTTGTAACCATAGATGCAACGAATGCGTTACAAAAAAATATTGAATTGTCATAAAGTTAAAATCCTGCATGTTTCCTAAATCTTTGTGGGTGATTTAAGAATAAATCTCCCTAAACTTTTTTTGTCAGATGTATTTTAAAAACTTATCCATTTTATTAGCTATTTACCCTGTAAATTTCGTTGAGCTATCTCTACGACATCACAATAAAAATTTCGTTCAAAGCATACAATATCGAAAATTCCAGTAGTAAAAGGGTGAATGAAAAATTGATTAAAACTAACTAATAACGTCTTTTTTAGTAACCCTCGACGCAAAAAGAGGGGTGTTATAAGTTTAACGTGTGTGTCTGTGCGTCTGTCTGTGGCATCGTAGCTCCTAAACGGATTTGGATTTAGTTTTTTCTTATGTTTTAAAGGTGACTTTATCGAGAGTGTTCTTAGCTATGATTCAAGAAAATCTGTTCAGCCGTTTGAAGATCATCAGGTCTTTTCTGGTTGTCGAAGGGATATGAGCAACTTCTACTGATCTGATCGTTTCGAAATTTACTATCCTGTGACTTCAATGATATGGATGACATGTGACAAGAAGGAGGTCATTACAACTTATCTTTTTACTTAACTAACTTATATATATATATATTTTTTCTGCTTTATTTTATATTGTGTGCCTTTTTAGTCTGTGCTAAATAAATGCATTTTCTTTCTTTCTTTCTTTCTTATCATAAACTTAAAGAATCAATAGGCACACAATACCTCTACTGTAAGTTGGTATCATGCTGTTTCAGATGATGCTTGAGTATCAGGTCAAGGTTACTATGTTATTGTAACATCATTGAAGTCACAGGATAGTAAATTTCGAATCGATCAGATCAGTAGAAATTGCTCATATCCCTTCAACAACCAGAAAAGAGCTGATGATCTTCAAACGGCTGAACAGATTTTCTTGAATCATAGCTAAGAACACTCTCGATAAAGTCACTTTCAAACAAAAGAAAAAACTAAATCCAAATCCGTTTAGGAGCTACGATGCCACAGACAGACACACACGTTAAACTTATAACACCCTCTTTTTGCGTCGAGGGTTACTAAAAAGACGTTATTAGTTAGTTTTAATCAATTTTTCATTCACCCTTTTACTACTGGAATTTTCGCTATTGTATGCTTTGAATGAAATTTTTATTGTGATGTCGTAGAGATAGCTCAACGAAATTTACAGGGTAAATAGCTAATAAAATGGATAAGTTTTTAAAATACATCTGACAAAAAAAGTTTAGGGAGATTTATTTTTAAATCACCCACAAAGATTTAGGAAACATGCAGGATTTTAACTTTATGACAATTCAATATTTTTTTGTAACGCATTCGTTGCATCTATGGTTACAAATGTTTATGCATTCAATAGGGTCAAGCTACTTTAGAAAAAAAATACTCGTGTATCTCTAATATTCACGTCACTATGATCAAAAATGTCGTTATAGTCAGAGTTTAACTCGAAAACACGGACTAGAAAAAAAAGAAGGACTCCGCGCCACGCATATCAAAAGTGAAGCACCGTACCGATCTATGTGTGCGTGATTTGAGGGATACCAGATAAATGAAAATTTCCCCATTTTTTTAAAATATTTTGAAAGTTTCATTTCTTTAAATGAAGCCATATAAGAAGTCCGCTTACATTATTTAATTGCAATTACAAACATATACTTAGTTAAAACTTAAAATTAAGTATTTATTTTGTATGAGTGACAATAAAAACGTTTTCGACAGAATTCAATGTTCTTCATCTCTGCAGGCTCTTATTATTTTAATCCAATCATTATTCCATAGTTGATTTGCTGTAGGAAATCTATAAAAATAATCATATTCAATACTTGCAAAAAACTCACAAAAAACACAAAAAAATGGATTACCCAATCTCTCGGGAAAATTACCCATTTATTTTCCGACAGCTCTACTATGTCTTTTGAGGTTTTGTGTTCCAATAGTAATGATTTTAAAATGTCAAAAATACAATAAATCAACAGTTTAAATAAGTGTCTTACTTGTGAATGTTATTCTTTGACACTTTTTCTGGCATTTAGAATTATTTTTAAACCATTTCACAACACAAGAAGGCATTATTTTATTTTATTACTTGACGTAAACAGTACCTACAATGACGGCGCGGTGCCGCGTAATGGCGGCCGGTCGGCACCTTATGATGTAAATGTGTGCGTGAGGCATGTTTGTACAAACGGTCCGGCATACTTATAGTGCTTCACTTTCGATACACGTGGCGCGGAGTCCTTCTTTTTTTTCTAGTCCGTGCTCAAAAACTACAAAAAATCGCGGAACATACATGGGGGTGATTTGGGTACCTCAAAGGATGTTCTACCTCTGGACTTCCGCTTGACACTACTTTCTGGGACACGCTGTATATTGTATTATAGTTATTATATATCTTTTATTCTCGTGACATTATGTGTTTTCTGATATAGTATCAGTTTTCTTTTTAGTGATTCCCATGGCATCAATCTTTATAGGATTTTAATCATTACAAAATGTAAATAGGTGACCGTTCGTTACACGTCGAGACCACAGACTAGTTAGGGATATGTCGAGACCATTCCGTGCCTTGGGGAGCACGTCAAGCTGGCTGCCCCGGATGTTATACCAATACCTACGACAGTCGTTACGAATAGTCAGAAGCCCGAAAGTGGTCGGAGCGGCGCGCTGGGTGCGGATTCCAAATAAAAAAGCAATGCGGCGATCTGATTCGCTGAAAATTTGCGGCCATATATTTTTAACTGGTAATAGTTAGTGTATTCGCATTCACATAGACAGTTCGCTTAGCGCGGTGAAGGTAAACGCCCACTGTCACGCTATTAGCGCGCAATGATGAATTTTAGCATTTGTAGAATTTAGCAAACGCTTTTCATATTGTCATTACTAAATGAATTTTTGTAACTATTAACGAATGCTAATGCTAATAATTCATCAATTCTGGAGACCCTTCAGGTCTCACCAAAAACTGCCCGGTACCGTAGAAACGGTCCGCAAGGACTATCTACAAGCAGTACAATAGAATAAAAGCGCTACTCGGCCCACTTTTGCAGCGATAATTTGGTCGGACGGGTGTAAACAATAGTTTTTTTGTTTTTTTCAAATGTTTTTATTATAATTGTGGTTGATGTTTGTTCATTGAAAGAAATACTGATTTTAATAAAGCATTCAGTTCATACGTACTATTTTGTTTAATTACATAACACCCTAAAGAGCTAAAAGCTATTACTCGGTTTGGGCTTTTCTATTTAGCTTCTTCTCAATGGTAGTAAAAAAAATACAAATGCTGATAACCCCATTTGCATTGACGTAAACCTATAATTTGAATTAAAAAAAAAAATGGATTTATTACACAATTAATTTGGAATTTGCGTTGTAAATGCTTGCAAAAGCGAATATTACCCGGACTGTGGATTAACTTTTCACGGAAAGGGTTTTTCATTACTTGAATTTTCTTACCGTTAGGGTGACCATGATACTTCTAGTAGCAGTACATACAAAATCTAAGGCCCCTCGCCCACGGCGACTTTTTGGCGATTCCGTCGCGATGCAAACGCGATTCGGTCGCGATGCAAACGCGATTTGGTCGCGATGCAGTTACGATGCAAAAATACCTTGGATCAGTACAGTTGCAAGATGGACTCCGTTGAGGCAACATTAGTCACGTTGTCTTTGGTGCTGCTTTTACGGAAGCAGCCGAAGCGTAGGCAACGGAAGCAGCGTTAATATTGGATGCATCCATTTAATACCCAGAGATTACTTTGTGGACATCATATAACAACATTCAAACAACTCAAAAATTATGATTCCCAATCACGCGCCGCGCCACACTCCCTCCCCCCTCCGTTCTCTCTACCGATGTCGTCCGACGCGGTCGCGCGTTTGTATCGATACAATCGCGATGCAGTATCGCGTTAGTAGCGCGACGCGGTCGCGCGTTTGTATCGATACAATCGCGATGCAGTAGCGCGTTGTAAATGCGACTAACACGCGTTAGAAGTGATGCTGTCGCGCGTTTGCTAAACGCGCGACTGCATCGCTACAAAAAGTCGCCGTGGGCGAGGGGCCTAAATTTCTAATAAGGTATTATTTTTCAAAGATTTTTATTATTGTAACTCTAAGACCGCAATGATACTCATTTTCAAATTTAAATCAAAGCATTCATCAGCTACCGCTGCCATGTACACTGCAAAGTATCTGTGAGTACGAGTATGGGGCTAGTCGAAATCGGCGTTGTTATATGTGAACTGGAGGCTTACCATGACGTCTTAAGAAAACGTTCAAATGCCAGCCAGTCAATATCCGTTCAAAAGCAGGCCTGCTTCTGAATCGCTAAAAATCGTACCATGACAGTACTAAAGGTGAACGACTATTGAACGGTAATGCTTGTCTGTGGCCTGGGGGACTTACCATGACGTGCCATGACGTCTTAGGAAAACGTTCAAATGCCAGCCAGTCAATATCCGTTCAAAAGCAGGCCTGCTTCTGAATCGCTAAAAATCGTACCATGACACTACTAAAGGTGAACGACTATAGAACGGTAATGCTTGTCTGTAGCCTGCTGTGTTGTCTATGTCTTTGTAATAGAAAACGTTCAAAAATCTAAATAAAAATCATTATCAATTTACCGGTTTTTTGAAAATGATAAAAACATAATTTTTTTGGGTAAGTACACGTTGTATCTACGATTATGTATAACCACTGACTATGATACATTATTTAATAGCTCTAAAAAGCAAAAGTTTCACATTCAAAAGACCTTTGTGACTCTAAATAAAAGAAACAACGTGGTTATGAACGTACCAACGTGGATTAGTTTTGTCAACTTTTTAGCGCGTAAATTTAAAAAACATCTTGAATTGTTTTGTTCTCCACTTGACATCGATGTAATTATTAAATACTTTAGTTAATGCAGTTTTAAGTGTTTTTTAGGTAAATTTGTTTCCGCAGCGTGATATTCTGTCATCATTCTGATATCTGTATCACAGTTAGTCGATCGAAGTTGTCAATGAAATTGTAAAATAGCATTTCGTTGTGATTTCATACTTTATTGTGAATCCTGTTTCAACAATGTCGTACGTTCGTTTACTTACCTTTATCAAAATATCGAATTAAAACTAGGCACATAGTCTCAGTTTTTTTTATTAAAATGTATATAAAATGTGATGCTTTTATTTTTAGTGAAACACAAATAAGACGTCGCCGTCGTGTTAGTATGACCAAACTGCTTCACCTGTGGGAATTTTTAAATAACCTTAAATAAATTGCATATAATATTGCAATAGGTACCTATATTGGTTTATAAAGGGGAATGCCAAGATTTCCTTTACGACTCGGCCAGAATGGACAAAGATGAAACATATCTTATTAAAAAGGGCAAATATTGTAGAATGTATTACAATATCAACATTCCCGCTGGAAGTACACCAAGAAAAGTTATAGGTCGATAAAGTTGACCTTAATTGTAGATTTTTAACCTAGGGAAGAAAAGTAATTCGAAAATCGAACTAAAATTTTCTTTATACTCCGTCTACATTTTCATGAATATTTTTTTAACCATTATTGTATTGATAGACCTTCAACATTTTTGTAAAAATCTTAATATTATTGTTTGATTAAAGCATTTATTTATGTGAGTAACAAAATTAAACCATTTTTGGTTAGAATAGTACCTAAATAACCAAACCAAAACCAAAGCAAAATAAATCTTATATTATTTTGAAATTGTCGTTTATTGACGTTGCCATGGCAACGATGGTAAAACATGCAAGTCATAATACCAAATTATATTAAAATCATACTTTTACTAAACAAAGTATTTTATTTAACAAAAATCTTGCCCAACCGGAATCCATAATATTGTATTCACGATAGGAATATTATACGTATAATATGGTTACTTACTTCGATACAGATACTTACTTTGTCGCATTTAATCGTAAGAATTAAATGGAAGTTATTTTAATTGTGACAAAGGTGTTGTCGCCATTAAAATAAAATCATAACAGTATTCGATTTCAAACGTAATCGATTATCAAGTATGTGTAGAATCGAATGGGATATAAAATAAAAAAGAAATACAGTAATAATAGCATGTTTGAAAATTATTTCATAATATTACAAATATTAGTTTAAAATTAGTATAAATCAAAGAGATTAATTAAATATGATAACTAACATTATTGAATGTCTTTGGTACCTATACATACTCAGCATAATAAAATATTATGTTATTTATTGTGTTTCTTATAAGAAAAAGTAGCCCGTTTATGATAAATCACAAGAATAGTGACAAACCTGTTGTGTTTATGTAGTGGTTACTAGGATTATTCGTTACAGTTTATTGCTAATAAAGCTTAGTACTATAATTAGTTGCTATTAATGGAAGAGCACAATTCACATATCTCAAACAAGAAAAATGAATAAGAAATAAATACTTTGTTACCTAAATAACATGATATTATTATGATATAGTTATTTACAATTACATATTGTTTCATGGTTGTAATCGATTTATAAATGTAATTTTAGTATCGATATAATTATATTTTTATGCTGTGCAACATTTCTATTTTGCAGTTGTAGATAAAAAAAGCGTTGCGACTTACTAACCAATATATTAAAATACTATTTAACATGACTATCCGACGGTGTACTTCTCCAGACTTTATTTATATTGCATAAATCTTACAAAAAATAAACGCGAATTATCAAAATTACGGCACGTCTGTTCATACTACTTTGTATTGGCCGGATCTTGGCATTCCCCTTTCCTTTCATCAATTTCGAATGGGTTATTTATTTCTCTAATGCGACGCCGTCGCTTTTTCTCCATACGATATTTACTCTCTAAATATTCAAATATCTCGTACTCGTACTCGTCACACATTTATAAAAACAGTAAAAAGTGTGATCTAATAAACACTTGTAATTTTTATACAAAGTATCGAGTTTAGAAAGTCTTATCGACCAAATTTTAAGTGGGTCCTCACAACAGTTTACCTCTAATAACAAAAACAATGTTGAATATGCTCGTAAATATTAACTTTTTCAAGATCGCTTATTTTGACATTACAGCCGCTCAATATACGCTCAGAAAAAAAGGACATGTAAAATAGGTATTTTAGACTTCAAAGGAAAGATTAAAGTACACTTACATTAGTTTTTGTAAAATTCCACTAAAAAACTTTGTTTTCGTCAATAATTCACCCAAAGAGTAAAATAATTCATATGAATTCACCAAACGATTCAGTTTATTTTAGAGAAATAGTAACTTTAATTGAATCGCCTAATTTGACACTTGAGCGATTCAGTTGAGCTGTTTTAGGGACGTCATGGTACCAAATTGAATGAATGAAACCAAAACTTGCGACTCACAATGGGTGAATCGCTGTCAGATGGCATGGCCTAAGTTGAATCGTTAAACTGACGTCATAATACGAATTAGAAGAACAGTTCAGTTTAGGTCCTAAAATTAATCGCGCTAAGAGCTCGTGGTAAGGCTCCTGCTGCTATCAAATAACACGTCATGGTATGAAAACTCTATACAAAAAAAAGGTGAACGGATTTCGTAAACGTCAACTTAGTAGGCCTGCTACAGGCCTGCTTTAACGATGTCATAGTACAAAAACGCAGGGCAGTTCAACTTCTAGGAAACTTCTGCTCTACTTTAAGAGGTCATTGCATCCTATCCATCGCTCAGGTCAGGTCAGGGGGCTGACCTAAATAGGAGCGGCGCGGCGGCGCGGTGACCTGTAGTCCCAGCCTAACATCTGAATATAATTACAAAATGTACAATAATCGTGTAAATGTTAGAAGACATTGCTAATTATGGTTATATCTTTTTCCGATTGGTTTAGTTATCTTGCGGTATAAAGATATTGTAATGCTTTAAAGGACATACAATATTTAGTTTATTTATTTTATTTATTCAATAACCAACTTATATTAACAGTCAACACTACACATACAATTTTTAGGTTAGATATTATATACAATACAACAAAAAGGAAGTATATCTATGTACCCTGTATTATGATATTCTAAACATTGTGTTCATAAAGATGGAGATAACATTATATGTATACAGACCAGGGTTGTTGCGAACATCAGCATCAGCATCCGCTGATCTTCAGCATCTTTTTCAACATCAGCATCCGCATTGATCGATGCTGATATTAATGCTGATGTTCGAGTCGTGACATGACCGCAGAGGGGGCGGGACTTATATCCCGTGTAGTTTTTGCTTGCGAGTTTTGATCAATCCAAGGGCAGACCGGGATTGTGTTTGCAATCAAATACAAACTTGTCTCACTCATTACGTTATTAACCGACTTCAAAAAGGAGGAGGTTCTCAATTCGGTTGTTTTTTTTTTTTTTTATGTTTATTACCTCATATCTCCGTCATTTATGAACCGATTTGAAAAAATCTTTTTTTCTTCGAAAGGGTATACTTCCCGATTGGTCCCATATTAATTTTATTATGATTAGACCATGAACTTCAGAGATATGGAATGGAACTCCTCAACGGATCAAAGCAAAATTCTCAAATTACTAATATTGCTTTGTTTATATTTGTTGTTGGGAACTGACTACTGGAAAAGAGGAGGGGCTGCGTGTCCCCCCCTCCCCCCTTTGGAATGTTTTCATTATATCGTGTAAGGTATTTTTTTTTTATTTTTTTCCTATTGGACTGCGGTAGGTCGTCCTAGGGGACGGTTTCTACGTAACCGGGCAGTTATTGGCGAGACCTGAAGGGTCTCCAGCCAAAATCGTGTAAGGTATCATTCGAAAGAGCTTTTTATACCCGACTACGTCAAAGCCGAAAAGAAGGGTTATGAATAGGAGGGGGTTAAATTTATGGCACTAAAACGTATTTAATAAAAAATAAACTTAAAAAAAAGTAAAAACCGACTTCAAAGAAAAACTAAAAGGAGTAAAATAATTACCATAATATAAAATTAACAGTTTCAGAAGTCGGTGCAACTCTACACTGAAACAAATAGAAGCCACCGACTTCTGAAACTGTTAATTTTATATTATGGTAATTATTTTACTCCTTTTAATTTTTCTTTGAAGTCGGTTTTTAGTTTTTTTTAAAGTTTATACATTAATACGTAACTGCGCGTGAAAGTTTTTTATCGTAAACTTTTGAGTTTGATAAATAATGCCGACCCCGTTGAAAGGTGGATTATGTACCTTTGATTAAATTCCAATACCTATTAATTAAACGAAAGATTGGTAGCAGATTATGCACTAGGTAGTCTAGGTGCTTAATTACTAATCTAGTACTCTACTAATTATTACTAAACAATAATGGAAAAAGAAAAAGGATTTTAATAAAAAATATAATCAAACTTAGTAAAGTTTGATTATATTTTTTATTAAAATCCCAAAATTTTAGAGACAATCGTTTATTTCAGTAGGTACCAAGGAAAACTGTGCAACTTTTAGATATATATTCAAAATGGTCACTACATTTTCCCTTTTTTTTTAAGAAAATAATGAAAATCAGCATCAGCATCCGCTGATGTCAATGGTAAAACATCAGCATCAGCATCCGCTGATACGAAAAAAATATGCATCAGCAACAACCCTGATACAGACTTTCAGTCTTATTCGTAAAAAGCCACAACAGGCCTATAAGCCCGCTATCTATAGTGCGGTTTTCTATTAAGATTGACACGATAGCGAGCCTGCAAGCCTGCCATAACCTAGGTATTATAAATAAGAAAATTATTAAAATTTATACATAGAAAAATATTTAAAATAAAATGAATGCTTAAAGATAATAATTTCAGTGTAAATAGCTAATAATTTGAGCAATCAAGTAGGTATAGTACTGGGAGTGGCAATAGTCTCGAGGTATAGGTTTGCCGTTTTAAGGAAACTTAGTTCAGTACTTGTAAACACATCAAGGGATTCATCGAATTCGAATTGTAATATGTTATTAATTAGGTTAAGAGCTAGATAAAGGGGACTGGTTTTGAGGGTAACAGAAGAGGCTTGTGGTATTGAGAATAGAGGACGCTGGCGAGGGCGAAGTGAATGCCTAATGAGTAGTGGAACATTAATGGAAATGTATTGCAGCAGAGAAGAATTAACGAGGGAACCACGAATTAGCAGGATGAAGTACTTCACAAGCGAAAGATTTCTCCTAACCTCTAAACTTTGGTAATATTTAATAATTAGTAATACTAGGCAGGACTTATTACACCATAAGTCTGCCATATGGTTACCCTTGTGTTAGAAATTGACAAGGCGTCCACTTATACCTATCTCACGTGATTCGCAGAAATCGACAAGTACTCATTCCAGTTGTACGTAGTACTTATTACTTCTATGGTTTTCTATAAAAATACAGATACTTACTTGCAAACAACATAAGAACACGCACTCCCGCGCTACGCTGCGTGATGCGGTGCAGTGTGCAAATCGCCTAAATCTCAATTTACCTTAGTCCCAGAATGCCTGAAATTCGAAATGACTGAATTTCCCAATGTCTGAAAAAACAAAAGGCGAGTGATGTACAGTTACCTAATATCTATTGAATAATTATATGACTTAGGTATTTTGGAAACTCAAAACGGGCGTCAGGGTGCACAGCCGTTGGTTGAACGTGAAACGTATATGGTCTAGTCTAGAGTAAAAGAAAAGAAATAAAATAAATCGCCATTCCTTTATTCACTTCCCTGTTAGGCCGGCCATACACGGGCAGCTCGAGCAGTTAGCCAGTGATAAACATACACGGACAGCTCGAGCAATCAATGTATGCCTGGCGACTGTTTGACCACACGCCGTGCCGCCAACCGCCCGAAGCAGTTGCAACTGCTCGAGCTGTTTCATGTATATACGTACGTAGAAGGCTGTAGTTTACTATGCAGCTTAAAGCAGTCGGTCCTGACTGCTTCAAGCTGCCCGTTTATGGCAGGCCTTAGAGGCACTAGTTACGTTGTAGCTTACCCCAACTATAGATGGCATACGGCTTGTTATTTTCGCGACACGATGCTCGACGCTAAGTAACTTAGCGGGCTGCTCAGCTAGGACAAAGGGTAAATATCCGGTCTGCATCACTACACGAAGGTTAAGGAGATCGTGGATTACATCAGAATCAAGACCAAATGGACGAACAATATTATATTAGTACTGTGGCGGCATCTATCTCGCCACATGCGAACTATCCTACATCGCGCAATCAAGATTTAACACGCAGATAGTATATATACAACCTCCCAACATCAACCGTTGGGCTCCCTCCCGATGAAGACCCCGACGATCCCTTACCCCCCATCACCGTAGACGAGGTCCACACGATAGTGAGGAATCTCAAACCTAGGAAAGCCCCCGGCTCAGACGGTATCACCAATAAGGTGATCAAACACTTTTCCGCCCCGCTCATAGTCCTCATGACCGCCATCTTCAATGGCGCTCTGAGTAATAACATCTTTCCGCAAGCTTGGAAACAAGCCACCGTTATCGGTATCCCCAAACCCGGCAAACCCAAGAGTGAGCCCACTAGTTACCGCCCCATCAGCCTTCTCAATGTATTTGGGAAAATCTATGAGCGTCTCATTTATATCCGTTTAAAAGATTTCGCTGACTCCCGTAAACTCATCCCCGACGAACAGTTCGGTTTTCGAACCCAGCACTGTTGCATTCGACAATTGCACCGCATAGTCGAACACATTAGCTCCCGTTTTATGCGCTCGTACAAAACGGGCATGCTCTTCTTCGACGTAGCGAAAGCCTTCGACAAGGTCTGGCACAACGGTTTATTATACAAACTGTACCAATTCAACGTGCCGGACCGTCTCGTGCTCATCATTCGAGACTTTCTGTCGGATCGCTCCTTCCGCTATCGCCTAGAAGGCACCCTCTCGTCCCCTCACCCCATTCGCGCCGGCGTCCCTCAGGGCTCCGTGCTATCGCCCCTTCTGTTCACGCTGTACACCAGCGACATTCCCAAACGTGGCTTGGCCAAGTTGGCTCTCTTCGCCGACGACACGGCTATCTACTATTCCGGTAGGAGTCTCGATAGCATCTCTCGAACCCTTCAAACCGCAGCCAACACCCTCGGGGTCTGGTTCCGGAAATGGAGAATAGAGGTGAATCCCGAAAAGAGCGCAGCCGTTCTTTTCGAGAGACACGGTGATTCCCACACCCACATCCGTCCTGTCCTCATGTTCGGCAAACAGATCCCTTGGGAGATGAAAGCCAAATACCTGGGGGTTATCCTCGACCACCATCTGAGTTTCCGAGACCATATCAAAGCGGTGCGCGCTCGCGCCGCTTTCGCTGTCGGTCGCCTCCACCCCATCCTTAGAGCGCGCAGTAAATTGTCACTTAGAAATAAGCTGAGAATCTACGTGACGTGCATCCGCCCCATCTTGACTTACGCTAGCGTCGTGTTCGCACACGTTAAGCCTTGTCGCTTCAATTCCTTCCAAACCCTCCAGAATCGAGTGTTGCGCAGAGCCGCGGCTGCCCCGTGGTTCATGCGTAACGTCCAACTCCATCTCGATCTAAAAATGCCAACCATCAGGCAATACCTCAAACGCATTTCCAAGCGTTACTTCGACAATGCCCCCCGCCATCCGAACCCCCTAGTCGCCGCAGCGGCCGACTACAGTCCCTCTCTCATAAGTAAAGTTCGCCGTCCCAGGCACACACTTTTAGAACCCGACGACGAAATAACCCTCCTCCAGGAGGCGAGTAAATCGACCAGCACACTACACAACGTCCGCCGCCGTCCGGCATACCGTCCTCGCCGACGAGGCCCGTCGCGACGTCCCACCGCCGCCGGTCACGATCCACCGAGCTCTCCCGTCGTAGAGCCGGTCGTCTCTTCAGACTCCGCAGTCACACCGATAATTCAGCCCTCATCAAGCTGTCTCCCCCCCCCTATGTCCACGCCAGCAACGCCCTAAGCCGAGGTCCGAGTCCCACTAGGGGTCGCCCTTAGTGCTGTTGTTGCAGGTAGTCATGATGTTAGTGTAGTACAAGTAGTTAGCTTAGGTTAAGTATTTTACTTCCCCCCCATTGGCTGGAGACCCTTCAGGTCTCGCCAATAACTGCCCGGTTACGTAGAAACCGTCCCCTAGGACGACCTACAGCAGTCCAATAGAAAAAAAAAAAAAAAAAAAATCAACCGTTGGGCAGTAGCCCGCCAGGCACAAGACTCCGCCTGGTTGGAGGATCCTCCCTTTGGTTGGAGGAACACCACACCAAGTTTCTCCACAGTACTATGCCAAAACTTCATGTTTCTATGTAAATCAAAAGTAGTCATAATAACTCTCAACTCAACTGTACTCATTTCTGAGGCATTTGTCTTTTCAGACATTGGGAAATTCAGTCCGAATTTCAGGCCTTCTGGGACTAAGGAATATTGAGATTAAGCCCGTAAACTCACTAGCGGCAGGCCGCACATTGATTTTTACATGAAACCGCATGATATCGACGCACTGATTTGCGCCAAGCCGTCAACAACCGCTCTGGTTGTTTTGGGGCTGCGGCGTGACACGCCGCATTGCGGCTAGCCGCTAGTGCGTTTTAAGCCTTAGAGCGCTTACACACGAGCGGCATGTTCCCAACGGCAGAGGTAACTGCAGCCGTCGACGCGCGTCGGCGGCAACCGTCGTCGCGTCGACGGTTTCCGTTGACGCGTCGACGGCAGCCGTCGACATTTCAACTTCGAAGATCAGCGGCAGCGGCAACAACTGCAAGTGTCGCTATAGGTCAACTGCTGCCGTCGACGCTTCGACGGTTTCCGCCGACGCGCGTCGACGGCTGCAGTTACCTCTGCCGTTGGGAACATGCCGCTCGTGTGTAAGAGCTCCAGTGGCGTGCCTTCCATACAAGCCGAAAAGCCCGGCTTTACATCAGGAATGCGAGATTAATAAAAAAAAAAACTCATGTATATTACTAATGTAGTAGTATTGAATTAATTGAATCATCATGTCTCATAACAACTAATACCTATTGTAATAAATAAAAATATGTTTAAAATCCGCGCGCAATACGCAATACGTTGCCAGGTTTACATAAACAATATATTTCGCGTCGCGCCTCGGCCGGCCTCCGTAACGTAACGTTGCCAAACCGCCTGCAAGATCTTGCATTCCGGTCGCACGCGCTGGCTTCTTACGCGGCTTAAGCCGTCTGTCTCTTTTCCTTCAATTTCATTGATAAATCGTGAATAGATCGATAGATAGATATAGGTATACCTAGCGAATTTATATGAAGGGAAAAGCCGGGCTTATGACTCTGTAAGTTTGACGAAATTGAACATTACGCTAGTGTGTTTACGAGTGCAATTTGTGTGGCATGCGTGTTTAGGCACATAGATGCCGCGACGTTTGTATTTCGATAGAAATGATACAATTTCAAATTAGTTTACATTTTGTTTTGAGCGATATTGGAGCATTTTTTTGACGCGATAAATATTTTTTTAGTTTCTGTGATTCAAAGTAGGTATTGTGTAACTTTTATTAGTTTGTTTTAACGTTTGTGATTAAGTTTCTTTGTAATTTGCCTTATAAGATGAATTCGGAAATAATTGTTCCTTGTGATGGATTAAAGTGTGTGCAATCGTTATTCGGGAAGGTAAATACTTTGAATTTTGCAGACAAATACCGTTTTATTACTTCACCTAAACCTAGGTACTCTTGATTTGAGTATTTCTAGTAAGTAAATCAAAGTCACATAATACCTAGGCATTTTCATAGATCGGCTTACAAAACTCATTTAAACTCATTTAAACAAATCATTCTGCTGGTGTTGAATATTTTTCTCTAATGATAGGTATGAACTAGGGTTTTCGCCCCGGGTACCCGGAACCGGGAATTCCCGGGAATTTGGGGATTTTAGGACCCGGGAATTATTTGGCGGGAATCCCGGGTACCCGGGAATTATTTGAAATGAAGGAATGATGATGAAAAATGAAGGGTCTGCACGCTTCCGAAGATTTTAGAGCATTTTCTGTCTCTCTCGAGTGAAACAGACATTGTACTGCGTGGTGTGAACTTACAATGGGGTAAATGTATCGTGATGTCAGCACACAGTGCTGTTGTCTTTGTCTAGTAAACGAATTCTAAACGCTTGATTTTTTTTGTAAATGTTTCATTTGTGGAAACTATTCACAATGCTTATCTTTTGTGTAATTTCGAGATTTATAATGAAAATATACGGGGTGTAAACGAATTCGTGTAATTCCTTCAAACAGCGTGATCTACTTACTGGTCACAGATTAACCCTAAATGGTTTTTATTTTAAATACAAAACAGCCTATTTTCAACAAAAAAAAAACTGTTTTCGAGCCCTTTTTGCGCCCCGAGTTAACCGACTGCGAACAAAGATTTCGTGCTAGTCGTGCTAGCCAGCTTTGTCACCGTGCTTTCATTCATTGATGAGTGAAGAATAAAAATTTTATTCAGCAATTTTTTTTTTATTTGTACTTACTTTATTAGCTGGTTATGTTTCGATCACATACCGCTACTGCAATAAAAAAAAACTTTATTTTTATTTTTAACCAAGCTAAATCCCGTGCTCGGTCATTCTACACCAGTGGTATCATCTGGTTTTAAGGTATTACACGAATTTGGTAACAGCCTTTATAGTCATGCACCCTATTGTTATTCCGTAATATTTTGCCATATTATATCGACGGCAGCAAAAAACAAACGTCTATCTACAAAATCACTAGTTTTCAGGAGAGCGTTTTTAACGCGAAAATGTAATAACTTCTACAAAAATAAAGCTAGCCTCTTCAAATTTGCAATAGTTGTATTAAAAGGCATTTTGAACAAAATAATGAAGGTCAATTAACTGATATACATTAATTTTTTTTCGAAATACGGCAGGTGTCTTTTTCTACTTCGCACAAAATAAATAACTAACTGAGTCAACTGCCATATGTTCGCTTCTACGTAGGACTTTGTAATTACTGATTCCCAAGCGATTTTACTTATAAAAGGAGATATTGTTATTCTCTTTTATAATATATATCTAACTACGACAACAAATAAAGGGCAACTATGATTGACACCAAAATATTGTAGTTGTCTCAAATTACTTCGTAATTCTAAAGATTCAGATCTTGATATTGCAGATAATATGCTATTGATATGATGAGCTTTTGGAGTTCCAGAAAAGAATTGAGTTATTCTTAGTAATTGATTCTTTTTTAATCATCGTAATCATATTACAAAGTAACAAAAATGCAATATTTGCAGAGAAAATAAAATTTCTAAGGAGTTACTATCTTCAAAAACAATCAATAATCAAATTTTATACAAGCTATTATCACACAAAAGCAAAGGAAAGGATAAAAGGAATTGAACCCGTGTTAATACACGTAAGTAAAGATTATTTTATCACAATAATCAAACTTACTGAACAAAAAATAATTTCTTCAAATCTCTAAAAAAGGTGTAGTTGTCTTTAAATACGCGACAAAATACAAGGAAAAAATGAGATTTTTAATGAAAAAAAAATATCACTAGATAAAATAAAAAAATCTGAATTCAATTATGTAAAAAAGTGAATTTCGCAAAAATGCAGTTGTCTTTTTGTTCTTTGCGGCCGTCGATATGGAGAGGAGACTTTTTTTCATTAAAGAAACTCGCGACGTCGCGTCGTCGCACAATAAATGACTGTAACTACTCCTAGTTAAATTTTTTAAATAAGTGTAAGATTTTTTATTTTAATAAGAAAAGTCGATTGGTATGTTAGACAATTTATCATGTTTAAAGTACTTACACAAGTTTAATTTTGAATTATACTAGAAAAACTATATTTATACAAAAAACATGAAAATTCCCGGGTACCCGGGAATTCCCGGGAATTATGAGAAAAAAATCCCGATTCCCGGGAATTCAAATAGGCCGGGAACGCGAAAACCCTAGTATGAACGCCTGGAATACATCAGGTTACGATGATTTGAATAACTGATCTGGTGCCAGGATTAATTGCTCTAAACAAATAGAACGAAACAACAAACGGCTTTTATCAAAGCCACCGAAGGTATGTGATTGCTGACATGTCTGTAAATCTATCTAGTGATACCATGCCTTCAGTGAGCCTTGTTGTTTGTCATCAGCAGTAGTAAAGAAGTGAAGAATGAAGAGTTAACATGGCTGTTGACATCGAAAGTAATTATAAATTGTTTTTGAACTTTTGCTATTTGTAGACATTATAAAAATATAGATCGGGTCAATTATAAATTACAATTTTTTTTCAACAGTAGGTAAGTATAAACATTGCGTAATTATGCTCATCAATTATTATTTCTGAGCCATCTATTGGCGGCGACGGGCGATTGTGTCATTTTTCCCGTCGAACTCGAAGAGCGCAAAAAAGCACCTGTAATGCTCATAGATGGCTCTTAAACCAAATTGTACGTGATTCTGCAAAATCACACAATTGTATTATTTGCACCCTATTTATTATTGGGTGAAAATAATAGTTGTGTAATTTCGCAAAATAATGAATTTTGTCAAATTTTAGAGGGTTTTTTTTTCCTAAAAATCTATCGGGCTTGCCCTAACTTTGAACCCTAGGCACGCCACTGACGAGCTCTTATGCAAAATGATAAGAAGGCATAGTGAAATTAAGGATTAAAACGCACTAGCGGCCAGCCGCAATACGGCGTGCCGCTTGCGGCTGGCCGCACATCGATTTTTACATGAAACCGCATGATCTCAACGCACTGGCGCATGTCGGCTGGCCGGAAATCAGTGCGTTGAGATCATGCGGTTTCATGTAAAAAAATCGATGTGCGGCCTGCCGCAAGCGGCACGCCGTTTGCGGCTGGCCGCTAGTGCGTTTTAAGCCTTAGGGCTCTTTCAATTTAGACGTTTCGTGTCGGACCGCTGCGGTACCGAAGCGGTGCGTTTGTCGTATTGCGCACGGACGGTCGTTTGTTTTCATACAAAACGCGCGGTACGGCAACAGTGCGGCATCGGTACCGCGAACGCTCGACAACAGGACGGCAACGTCGCGAACTCCACGTGTTCTTTTCGCTGTTGAATAGTGCGGTGAATAGACGTGAGAGCTAATTTCATCGAATTTTCATTTACTTTAATGGATGATATAAACGTGGAAGAATTTATAAATGAAATTGAAATACGTCCTACTTTAAGGAACTCCAAAAGCGAGAAATACAGTAATCGCACGGAAATAAAATAGTTTTTTGCCGCTGGATTTTACTTTTATCTAATTCAAGTAATTCGTGGAAACATTCTATAGGCATTCTTAGGTAAGAATTAAAAAAAATGCTTGGATCTTGTTTTAACCTAGGGTAAAGATTATGGAAATCACCAAAATTACATGTTAACGAAAACATCGGTGATGCTCTTTTACGGGGGCGTCGTTTTTGTTTCTGTTTGATGTTTTTCAACAAAAGCACTAACAGTAATGTTTCTTCGTCAGAGTCCATGGCTTAACTGCTGTCAAATATATTTAAAACATCACTAGCATACAAACGCACGGCAGTCAGATACGCTTTCAATTTAGACGTTTCGTGTCGGACTGCAACCGTACTGCAGCGGACCGGCAGCGGGTTATAACCAGCGGCACGGTAAACGTGCGGCAGCGGTCCGACACGAAACGTCTAAATTGAAAGAGCCCACGTGATCCTGCCGCTCCCGCGCCGCCGCCGCCGCCGCCCCGCTGCCCGCAAAATTCGAGGCAGAGGCCTTAAACCGAATCCTGCAAAAAACCGATTCGGTAGAGAAACACACGACGCGGTGTGAACGTACCGATATGGAAAAATAATTCTTCTCTCACAACTAGGCCCTGCGCAGACGGCACACTTTTTGTGCGATCGAGTCTGCGGCGCACAAAAAGTCTGCATGTCGCGCAAAAAGTCGGTCGCGGATTTTTCACAGACTCAACGCACACGACGCACATCTTCGATCATTTTGTCGGCAGAGCTGTAGGGACGTAGACGCTATGGAAATCGTGCAGAGATCGCGAAGTATTATTTTGTACATGAAGTACAGAAAAAGAAGAAGAAATAGAGAATTTTGGGTACATCCTATACTTTCGGAAAGATTACTGAAGGGACAGTTCCATACTAAACATTCAATTCTGAAACAACATCCGGCAATTTTTTTCAAATTTTATAAAATGTCTGTTACTACATTTGCTCTATCATGATATTCTGCCTTAGCCCTCGTCCACAAAGGGCGGATTCGCCGCGATTCTCTCGCGCGTATTACGCGCTTACATTACGTCCAGAAAGAGCGTACCAACCCGCGAGCATTTGGTGACGGATTCAGTCAGTCAGATGTGTACTCGCTCTTAAGCTCGCGCTTAAACTGGACGCAACCAAGGCGTCCCTAGTATCTCGACTCGCGCGCAATACGCGCGTGACACGCACGAGTCGAGAGTCTGGCGTAGTGCACGCGATTTACGCGCGTAATTTTAATACGCGCGATGCTTGTGGACGCGATGTATTGACACCCAGTACTTCGCCAACGCGCGTAGAAATTCGCGCGTAACGATTCGCGACGAATTCGCCCTTTGTGGACGAGGGCTTAGAAGTATCATAAATTGCTGGTCTGTTTTGTATTTCTTGAATTAACATAGTTACATCGACCTCTGGCGCCATGATAATAGATCGCGTGCGTTACGTCCACCCCTAGCAAATGCAGATTGCCGACTAAAGTGTGCGCCGTCTGCGTTAGCGCGCGTTGAAGCAAACGTTCAATTTTTTTCACACACTTTTTGTAAATAACAGCTTAGCTTATAAGAATATATAGTTATTTAAGTTACGCTTTGTTTTTAATAGTCTCCTTTTGTTTTATATCACTTTTTATTACTTATTTACCTTGTTCTCGTGTATTTTGTTTTGTTTACTTACTTTGTCTTTGTTTACCCTTTTATTATCGTTCTTACCATTGTATCTTGATTATTGATGGTGATGATTGTATTACGTGTAAAATGATAATTAATAAAGTCCTTTGCGACACACCCACACATGTACATGAACACTCTTGCATACACACAGACCCAAAACTCACCTCTCTTTCACACATGTCCGTCCCGCTCCCCCATACACGCCCATTGGTTGTTCCGACACAGCTAGAAATGGTTCCGCCCTTTAACTACTGTTGAAGGTCGGTTCTATAAAAGAGCGCCGATGTGGCCATCAGCACTTCACTCTACGCCAAGTCCTCGCCCTACACGCTTCACGCACGTACACCGCAAAGCTTCAATCGTGATCCAGCATTTTTATTTATCTCTTCGTTTCAAGCAAGCCCTATACAACTAAGTAACAGCGCCACGCAAACATTTGCGAGGAAATCACCGCGCAGTCGCAAATAATGGTCCTTCGAGCCGGATTTAGGATTGAAGAAAGAAATTAGCTGAAAATCCGAAGAAAGAAATTAGCGAAAATTCGAAGAAAGAAACAAGTACGCGCGAGTTATTAACAGTCGGTGTGCTTGGCCACTGTTAATATACTTGGAAGCAATCTAACGTCACTACGTACGCGGCCACCTAACGGTGATAAACGGCCACTAAGCGTACGGAAGCACAGTGGACGAACTGACGACTCCACGCACCCCACAAGGTGTAACAGTCAGGCCCCGCCGGTAAGGTGTGGAACGCTCTGGGACCACGAGTTGGTACGCAACGACGAGTACGGGTTTCCCACCGTACTCTGATGCACCCGTGAGCGCCCGCATCCTCTGCCGGGAGGTTCCCTCCCTTCCTTACCTTATCGTTCCCATTCCTGGTTCGGCATCACCGCGGTAGGAGTCCGACCAGGCCGATAGGCAAGTAGGCGTCACAAACAAGAAGAAAAAGTGCTAAAAGTGAAAGTGAAAGTGTTAGATTTTAAGTATTGATAGGATTAGGGACCCCTCGTGCGCAATGGAAAACGTAAGAATGTTACGTTCAGGTAAATCCACGCCCACCACGGACGCGACCCCAGCGTCGGGCCAGACCGGTTCCACAGAGACCGAAACGTGGAGTAAAGGCACCGGCACAGAGGAAACGACCGGTGAAAGCAGCACGCACGAAAATAGGGCGAGTAGAGTGATCAGTGATAAAACCGTAGAACCGGAATCGAACGATCGAGTTAGGAGTGAGCCGGGCACAGTTGTTAACGTCCCCGCGGACAGAGCGAGTAGTCGATTATCTATGTTAAAAGCTGAGTTAGAGTTGCACAATTCCGAGTTAGCACAGGCTCGGGCGGCGTCCGCAGCTGCATTAAGTCGCTTGGAAATAGCCAGAATAGAACTGGA
Organism: Amphipyra tragopoginis; assembly: GCA_905220435.1. Lineage (NCBI taxonomy): Eukaryota > Metazoa > Arthropoda > Insecta > Lepidoptera > Noctuidae > Amphipyra > Amphipyra tragopoginis. The sequence goes on along the minus strand of HG991991.1, from coordinate 5,831,301 downwards.
AAATTCCGACGACGCGGAGCCACCCGTTAGAATCGAAGAGTCTCGTGTTAAATGTTGGGTCTCGGAGCAACGCGTAAACGATAGGCCGGCAACGATAGATAACGCTCGAACCCGAGGGCGAGGCGCGCGGCCACCGAACACGATTAGGAATGAACCACGCGTAGGCAACGACACGCATTCGAATAGTAACGATATGACAGTGTTAGCAAACGCGATAGTGCAAGCGGTGAATTCAAATAAAAGTTCTACGGTACCAAAATTCATACACGAATTGCCTCACTTCAACGGTACGATCGCCGAGTGGATGGCGTTCAAATCAGTGTTTGACGATACGGAGGGCATGTTCACAGACGTACAGAACGTGGCCCGACTAAGAAAAGCGCTGCGCGGGGCGGCCCGCGAAACAGTTAGGGCGCTATTATTTACAGTTTCGGATCCGTACGAAATAATAGATACGCTGGAAAGGCGGTACGGTAGGCCGGAGTTGTTAGTGTTATCGGAACTCGAAAATATAAAACGTATGCCCCGCATGTCGGAGGACGGTCGCAACGTAGGCAATTTCGCGAGTAAGGTAGCCAACACGGTAGCCGCCATAAAATCACTAAAACAGCCGCAATATCTATATTCACCGGAATTGGTAAACAGAATAGTAGATAAGTTAAGTATTATTTTAAAATATAAATGGTACGAATTCAAATCGGAGCGCAGCGGAGCGCCCGAGTTGGAATTGTTGTCGCGATTCTTGAACACGATGGCTGATCAGTGCGGCGCGATGTTCGCTTATGAAACCGCCAAAGAAGATCGTAAAACGAAAATAAAGTCGCGAGCGGTAAACGCGACTCGGGGCCGACGAGTCCGCACTCGATCGTATGACGAGAGTAGCGAAAATTCGGATCGGTCCGAGTCCGACGATGACGACGAACCGCCGCGCACAGTAGCCACGGTTAACAAAACGACAACAAAAAAAAAGGCACCGAAAACACAACAGCAACAAAAGCCCCGCCCGCCGCGACAGACCGCGGAACCGCCGCGGGAAAATAACCATAAATGCGTAATATGCGGAGGCAATCATAGCGCTATAGAATGCGCAGATTTTGCTAAGTTAAACACGCGAGAGAGATGGGACGCGGCTAAACGTTACAAATTGTGTTTTCGATGTTTAAATGATTCGCATAAACGAATAGTAAAATGCAAATATGTTCCCTGCGGAGTGGGCGGATGCCAGGCAGCGCATCACAAGATGCTACATAACGATAGCAATGGCACCCCCCTACCCAACCGCGGCAACGTGAGCTCGATAAACCACCTGAATAAATGTAATACTTACCTAAAGATAGTACCGGTCGAGTTGATAGGTCCCATAGGCACGATCACCACCCACGCTCTGTTGGATGAAGGTTCGACCATGACGTTGGTCGAACAGGACGTGGCGGACGGTGTCATACCTAGGGGACGCGGCCAGCTCTTATCGCTAGAAGGAATAGGAGGTAACAGGTTAGAAGAAAAGGGATCGTGTCACGTAAAATTGTCAATCCGCGGCTTAAATAACAGGAACATAGAAACGATGAACGCTAACACGATAGGCAGTCTCAACTTACACCCGCAGGGGGTGAGCAGAGAATTAGTGCGGCAGTGCGATCATTTGATGGAAATAGAAGAGGAGCTATGTTACGAGTTGGGAAAACCAACCGTGTTGATAGGCCAGGACAACTGGCACTTAATAACGTCCCGACAATTACGCGTCGGTAATAAAAACCAACCCGTAGCATCGCTTACTAAATTGGGATGGGTACTGCACGGGCAGGACTCGCGGCCGCGTAGCGTTGTCGCGGTCGTAAATCACGCGCGACCCACGCAATCAAATGATCCCGCCTTGGAAATGATAAGAGGCTTTTTTAGCATAGAATCGCTAGGCATAGAACCGCGCAAACCTAAGTCCGACCCGGAGCAACGCGCTTTATCTATCCTACATAAAACGTGTAACAAAATTGAAAACAAAAGATACGAAGCGGGCTTGCTCTGGCGGACGGACAACGAAGAAATGCCTAATAATAAGAATCAAGCCCTTAGCCGCCTATACAGCCTAGAAAATAAGTTAGACAAAAATGAAACCTTGAAAACCGAATATTGTAAACAAGTTAATAATCTTATAGAAGCGGGCTACGCGGAAAAAGTAGAAGCTCCGGCTACGTCACCGCGTGCTTGGTACCTACCGCATTTTTCGGTCGTCCACCCCCAAAAGGGTAAAGTTCGTTTAGTGTTCGACGCGGCAGCCAAGTACGGGGGAAAGAGTCTCAACGACGCGCTCCTACCGGGCCCCGATTTATTACAATCATTATTCGGCGTTCTGATAAGGTTTAGAGAAGGTCGAATCGCGGTCGTAGCTGACATCAAAGAGATGTTTCTACAAATAAAAATAATCGATAAAGACCGTGACAGTCTGCGATTTTTATGGAGGGGCGAAAATAGGGAGAGGCCGCCGCAAGAGTACCGAATGACCTCGTTAATATTCGGAGCGGCATCGTCACCTTGCACGGCCATATATGTTAAAAATAAAAACGCAGAAAGTCACAGTCAACAGTATCCCGAGGTCGCGAAGGCTACGGTCCGTAATTTCTACATGGACGACTACCTAGGCGCGTTCGACACAGAGAGTCGGGCCAAACGAGTAATAAACTCGATGCATAAAGTCCATTTAGACGCGTCCTTTGAATTACGCGGATGGGCATCGAACGTACCCGACGTAATAAGCGACGTCACGAACACGCGCACCGGTGACACTACGACGCTAGGTAAAAGCGACACCGAGCGAACGTTAGGTTTAATATGGAACCACGCACGCGATACTTTAGGGTTTAACGTCAACCTCAGAAGCACGCCCGCGAGCGTCATTCAAGGAGACACTCTACCTACCAAGCGACAGGTAACCAGCGCGGTCATGTCAGTTTTCGACCCGTTAGGTTTAGTTTCGCCTATAACAATGATAGGTAAATGTCTAATACAGGAAATATGGCGCAGCGGCATAGATTGGGACGACCCCATCACACCCGAGCATCACGTGACATGGTTGTCATTCGTAAATAATCTACAGCTACTTAGGGAATTAGAAATAGACAGATACGTGCCCGCAGCATCCTCTAACGAGGGGGAGCTACACGTTTTTTGCGACGCTAGCGAAAAAGTTTACTCCGCCGCGATATACTTCGTTAGTACGGGAGCGGACGGTATCAAGACGTCTAAACTTGTTGTAGGTAAAGCCAAAGTAGCCCCGCTAAAACCCATATCTATACCGCGATTAGAGCTCCAAGCCGCCGTGTTAGGTAGTCGGTTAGCGGAATCGGTCAAGCGCGAGTCCGATTATAATATAATAAAATGTTTTTATTGGACCGATTCAAAAACGGTATTAGCTTGGATCAGATCAGACCCGCGCACGTTTAAATCGTTCGTCGCACACCGACTAGCCGAGATAGAAGGTTTAACTACGCCGGCGGACTGGCATTGGGTGCCTAGCGCGGAAAACGTCGCGGACGACGCGACTAAAGGCGTACCCGCCAATTTCAAATCGAATCATAGATGGTTCAAAGGTCCCGAGTTCATTAAAGGCGATCCCGCGACATGGCCTAAAGAAAAAACGGCCGCGACGCCGCGACCCCCTTCAGGGGAGGAAAGAGCGATAAAACCGGTCCACGTAGCTATTAGGCACGACGTAAGCGACTACTTACCTAAAGTCGAACGTTTTTCGAAATATACAAGGTTAGTGCGTGCTGCTGCAACCGTTCTACTCGCCGCTGAGGTATTCAAAGCCAAAATACTCAATAGAATAACGAGCAATGAACTCGCACCGCATCACATAAAACTCGCTGAGTTGTTACTCGTAAGGAGAAGCCAGTACAACTCGTTTGCCGAAGACATCGCGAACATAGAGGCTGGGCGGCGACCCCCGAAGAAATCACCGTTCCACAAGCTCTCCGTGAAGATCGACCGCAACGGCATCCTGTGCTTAGATAGCAGAGTAAAGGAAGAACACAACCTGCCAGTCCTACATGCCAAAGAAGGCTACGTACAACTGTTGGTGCATCACACGCACGCAACCTTCAATCATGGCAACCATCAAACCGTCATGAACGAACTGCGACAACGCTACTATATAATAGGACTGCGCAGCGTAATACGTTACATATGTAACAAGTGCCAATGGTGTCGGACCTATAAGGGGACCCCCTCAAAAAACCCCTTAGGCGATGTACCTAAAGAAAGGCTGGCCCAAAACCAACCACCCTTCACAGCAACCGCGGTGGATTATTTTGGGCCCATGCACGTCACAGTCGGGAGAAGGCACGAGAAAAGGTGGGGCGCATTATACACATGCCTCACCACACGCGCCGTGCATCTGGAGTTGGCCACATCCCTCACGGCCTCCTCTATGATCACGAGCCTACGCCGAATGATGGCGCGCCGCGGCGCGCCGACTGTGATATATAGCGACAACGGAACAAACTTCGTCGGTGCAGAGAAAGAGATAACTGAAGCTATCCAAACAAACGATAGCAGCCTGAGCGCTTTCGCATCTGAGAAACTGATAACTTGGAAAAAGATACCCCCCGGAGCCCCAAGCATGGGAGGAGCCTGGGAGCGCTTAGTAAGATCAGTAAAGACAGCCCTAAAAGTCACTCTGAAGGAAAAGTTCCCTACGGACGAAGTCCTGCACACGCTACTACTAGAGGCCGAACATGTAATTAACTCAAGGCCACTGACCCCGGTGAACCCTAACTTAGATGAAGAATCCCTGACCCCCAATCACTTCCTTATTGGACGGTCCAGCGGGATGTCACCGTTCGGGTCGTATAAAGATGCCCCGATGAACCTGCAAACATGGAAAGCTACGCAGGCATTAGCTGACATGTTTTGGGCACGCTGGTCGGCGGAATACAAACCACAACTGATGCCCCGACCCGGCTCCAACTCTCAGCACGAGAACGTAAAGGTTGGCGATATAGTGATAATAGTCGACAGCACAATGCCCCGAGGAGTATGGCCTCGCGGAGAAATCACAAAGGTCTACCCAGGCCCAGATGGCCGAGTCCGAGTGACAGAGATTCGAACAGCAGCGGGATTAATTCGTCGCCCGGCCTCTCGCCTCATCGTGATAACAACTACCGACTAAAAACGTATGTTTAGTGCTTGCGCACGAGGGGGAGATTGTAAATAACAGCTTAGCTTATAAGAATATATAGTTATTTAAGTTACGCTTTGTTTTTAATAGTCTCCTTTTGTTTTATATCACTTTTTATTACTTATTTACCTTGTTCTCGTGTATTTTGTTTTGTTTACTTACTTTGTCTTTGTTTACCCTTTTATTATCGTTCTTACCATTGTATCTTGATTATTGATGGTGATGATTGTATTACGTGTAAAATGATAATTAATAAAGTCCTTTGCGACACACCCACACATGTACATGAACACTCTTGCATACACACAGACCCAAAACTCACCTCTCTTTCACACATGTCCGTCCCGCTCCCCCATACACGCCCATTGGTTGTTCCGACACAGCTAGAAATGGTTCCGCCCTTTAACTACTGTTGAAGGTCGGTTCTATAAAAGAGCGCCGATGTGGCCATCAGCACTTCACTCTACGCCAAGTCCTCGCCCTACACGCTTCACGCACGTACACCGCAAAGCTTCAATCGTGATCCAGCATTTTTATTTATCTCTTCGTTTCAAGCAAGCCCTATACAACTAAGTAACAGCGCCACGCAAACATTTGCGAGGAAATCACCGCGCAGTCGCAAATACTTTTTGTGCGGAGCGGCGCGCCGCGGCGCGGTGCGGTCTGCCCGAATTAGGCCCTGCGCAGACGGTACACTTTTTGTGCGATCGAGTCTGCGGCGCACAAAAAGTCTGCATGGCGCGCAAAAAGTCGGTCGCGGATTTTTCACAGACTCAACGCACACGACGCACATCTTCGATCATTTTGTCGGCAGAGCTGTAGGGACGTAGACGCTATGGAAATCGTGCAGAGATCGCGAAGTATTATTTTTTACATGAAGTACAGAAAAAGAAGAAGAAATAGAGAATTTTGGGTACATCCTATACTTTCGGAAAGATTACTGAAGGGACAGTTCCATACTAAACATTCAATTCTGAAACAACATCCGGCAAATTTTTTCAAATTTTATAAAATGTCTGTTACTACTTACATTAATTGATCTATCATGATATTCTGCCTTAGAAGTATCATAAATTGCTGGTCTGTTTTGTATTTCTTGAATTAACATAGTTACATCAACCTCTGGCGCCATGATAATAGATCGCGTGCGTTACGTCCACCCCTAGCAAATGCAGATTGCCGACTAAAGTGTGCGCCGTCTGCGTTAGCGCGCGTTGAAGCAAACGTTCAATTTTTTTCACACACTTTTTGTGCGGAGCGGCGCGCCGCGGCGCGGTGCGGTCTGCCCGAATTACACGGATTTTTTGTGCGCCGGACTTTTTGCGCGTCGTGTGCGTTACTGCATATAATTGCATAGGTTCTATTTTCACAAGACTAAAAAGTGCGTCACGGATAGTCTGTCGTCTGCGCAGGGCCTTACACGGATTTTTTGTGCGCCGGACTTTTTGCGCGTCGTGTGCTTTACTGCATATAATTGCATAGGTTCTATTTTCACAGACTAAAAAGTGCGTCACGGATAGTCTGTCGTCTGCGCAGGGCCCTAGTACACAGCGAAAGAAAAATCTTCTCTTGTAACTGGTTAGGTAAGTTTAGTTACCAAAGTGGACAAAAGGGGCGAGGCGATGCGGGTTCGGGTGCCGGGTGGGTTCTAAGGCCGCGTTTCCACTGACGCGGAGCTGGGCGGAGAGGAGCTTAGCGGCGCACAAATTGACCAATGACTATGCTTGAAATCTCCGCTCCGCTTCAATGGAAACAGTACGAGCGGGGTGGAGCAGAGCTGAGCGGATATTCATACATCGAGGCGGTGCAGTGCGGAGGACAGCGAGCATTGGGGTGCAGAGCGGAGGACAGCGGGGCGGTACGGAGCGGTGCGGAGCGGGGCGGTGCGGAGCGGGGCGGTGCGTGACTCGCGTGCAGTTTCGTTACGTCACTAGGTGCATACGTATCAAAATGGATGAGAAGTTCATTGATCTCTCTGATGTTCTCTCCGCCCAGCTCCGTTCCTCTCCGCCCAGCTCCGCTTCAGTGGAAACACTGACCACTTTTCACCGCTCTTCTCCGCTCCTCTCCGCCCAGCTCCGCGTCAGTGGAAACGCGGCCTAATGAGCTGTGACACGGACCTCTGTGTGAACGAGCACCCACTGCTGTTGTGTGGGGTACGTGTGAATTCTCCCTAATTTCAAATACAGCTGCACAATTCAAATTTTTCTGTGATCATTCATTTTGCACAGAGACTAAATAAAAGGGTAATACCAAAACAATCGTCTTTTATTATTCTAAAAATAATTTGTAAGTTCATTTTGGAAAAGTAGAATATTTATTCCCCATATAATAACTTATTTTTATAAAATATTTACTGTCATATTTACTTATATAGGATGGACGATCGCGGCGTAGTCGTTTTTATTTAGATTTTGTGGACACCTGTGCTAATAAAGCTTAGCTGAGAAGGTGATCGTGCAACCAGTTGGCCGCTGAGCCGGAACAACTTGCCGTTGATAGACGTAGCTGCTTCCATTTTCCTCAAAAACATGTTCTTACTCGACGTGTTCAGAGTTTTCTCCGTCAAGGTCTTACTTGATTCAGAACCAATCGAATTCATTAAAGAGTCCGCATCCGTGTCCATATTAAAGATATTAGTATGAGACTCTTCGCGCCACAGCTTCTGCAAGTTCAGAGCCATCAACTCCAACTGGACCTGGGACAACTCCCTGATCACATCAATCTGGACCGACACCACGTTGTCACAAGTTTTCAATAAAGAATTGAGTGTTTCCAAAACGTTGGCGCGTCTCTTCTGGATGCTATATTGGTTGTCTATATTTCTTTCGAAGAAGGCCAAGTGCTCATACAATTCAGCCAGCTGCAAAGAGCAGGATATATACTGGGCTGAATGGTGTTCAAAGTCATAATAGTGTTTCGCCCTCATTAGCCACTTATACGTGAAAGCAAAAAGTTTTCTTGCATCTTCGACGCTACAAACGCTTTCCAAAGGTACCCGACTTTCCATCTCTTTCAAATCCAGAGACGGAAAGGTGAACAATTTCTCTGGGGTACAATCTCCCTTTCCGGAATTTTCTGCACCCAGATCTTTCATATTTTCCTCTTCCATCTTCTCGCAGTTGTCAAGCTTATCTTCAAGAAGGTCAACCGTCTTCCACAAATCTGCTCCCGTCGACGGTTGCGTGAAGTATTTGCTCAAAATCTTCTTTTTGGACATTTTAAAGAGAGTCAATCCATATTTCACCCAATGATGGCTCAATTCCAAGAAGTGAATTTCGAAATCTGCCTTCTGCGACACAAATTCTTCAGGCATGAGTTTACAGTTGTCGTGGCAAGTTCTTAACACATGGTAGGCGGCACACAGGTGATGGCGTGCATTGCCCATCTGGTTCAGATACGTAAAATAGTTTCCCAGCCGCGCCGTCCTCAAAGCCCAGTCTTGTGGCGTGCCTTCCTTCATTTCTAATTGCCTCCGAAGTGCTGTATGGTTGTACAGAGTATATTTATTAGGCAGGTTCATTTTATTGTACAAGAATGCTTGCATCTGAACGTTGTTGGTGATGACTTTGTCGATTTTTTCTGGATTCACACGTTTGATGTTGCTGACAGGCTCGGTTGTAAATAAGTCTTCAGCATCAAGGAACTTTTCTGGCTGTGACTTGCTGATCTGGTCGTACAGGTCTTCCATGCTCTCGAGGATGTCGCGGGCTAGCGTTATCTGGTCTAATTGGATCAGGTAGTAGCATAGCAGGTTCTGGATTCTGAGTAAGATGAAGAGACACTCGTCCCTTAGGGCATACTGCTTCAGTTTCTCGAATAAGGCTTGGAGTATATTTCTTTTCTCAATAAGGGATAAGGGCATAGTTTTAGCAGTAAGAAGGGTGAGGTAACCCTCCATAGCTAAAGACCTTACATAATGATCGTGACTCTCCTTCCCCAAGACTATCAATTCATTGGTGATGGTTTGAATATCTTTCTTCAAATTTTGGAGGCGTTCTAAAGAGTTTTTACTCTTTATATTGGTTCTTACGTTTTCAAATGTGGTCGTGATCCGATTTAATGTTTCCATCTTGTTTTGATAGAACACTTGTAATTTTTCATTTGTACAGTGACATCGAATGAGTAAATTTTTGCATGGATTCTTGATACTGTCAGATTTAATTGGCTCTTGTTTTCTGCCAGAATTTGAAATTTTTGGTTGCTCTGATATTTGAATGCATGTTTTAAGGTTTTCAGCCAGTATGTAAGACAATTAAAGCAAGGAGAATATTCTGGCCTAGAGTATTCTTCTTGCATAGGCCTTAAGCCTGATTTACACAGGGTAAGTAACTGACTCTCTCGAGACAACTCAGTGCTGACCCGATATTTACCTAGTGTAAACTTAGAGCATATACCTATGGAGGTAGCAATGCGCAAGTTCCGAAACATTTTATTCTGCCAAATTTTGGGGGGGACGCGGTAAACACGTACAGCACACATTTACAGCTTAACACATATAAATATCGTGTAGCTATGAACTCACACTAAAATAAAAGCCGGAATACAAATAAAAAACACGTACACTAACAATAACTTCGTCGTATTTATTTATGTTGACGTTTAACACAAACGCAAAATATAGTGATGTGATAGGATAAAAGACCGATAAACTGAATGATAAAGGAATGAACAAATAAAATATATAATTTCATCTCGTGGAAAACAAATTGTGTGTAATTATTGTTTTTAAAATTAAAATAAAACAATTATAATAAGAATAACAATAATTTATTTTAAAAAAGGGTTTGGAGCGCAGTATACTTGGTGTTAAATTAACAGATCGAGTTCGAAACACAATACTGCGCTCCAAAACTCAAATTGTCGACGTTGCTGAAAAGGCCGCCCAGCTGAAGTGGGACTGGGCAGGGCATGTCTGCCGTATGCCAAATGAGCTGTGGGCCCGTATAACACAAGAACGGAGCCCTGAGACAGCGAGACGGGGTCGCGGCAGACCGCGGAGAAGATGGCGGGACGAGTTGGATGCCTTTCTTGAGGTTTGGCATGAAGCTGCACAGAATCGCGACAAGTGGAAGGAACGGAGGGAGGCCTTTGTTCAGCAGTGGGACAGTACAGGCTAATAATAATAAACCCTCTCTGGGAAAGGCGTTACCTCACCATGAGATTAACGTAAAACCGGAGGGAACATTAGACTAGCTTTCTATAACCCCATAATATAATAAAAAATGTGTTATAAGGTCTACTGAAAAGCTTATAAACCGCAGGGCAGCTTGTGGCGAGCTGTTGGTGAGTGGTGACACTGCGTACCTTATTGCCTCAGACAGTCGGTCAGGGCCTCGTCTTCAGTTTGCCTTCAATGGCTGGCTGGAGTGGAACCCTAAGAGTGCCCGCAGGACTCTCAACTCTGGCTTGCCTTTATCGGCCGTCAAGAGGGGGGCCACCAGAGCTATATGCTCGGAGGTGGAAGTGTCTAATGGCGTAATAGCGGGGAAACCCACTCCGGGTCTGTTAGACCCGCGACGGCGAAACCGGGGCCACACTTCTCTACACCTCTAGCCGCTCACGCGTTTGTTGCCCCCTTCGCCTATACATATACTGGCGGCATTTCAGGGGGCCCAGCTAGTGAGCTGGCGAGTCACCGTCTGCCAACGCATTTCAAATTTAAACTTGAAAGGCAGACGCCGTTTCTTCCGGCAATAGAAGTTATCTAGTCCACCTAACACCCCTTCCCATAGACCAGATATTTTTCACCATATTTTACAATAGTCTTGCACCCACCTGGGACGGTCCATGACTGTACTCCAATAGTGCAGCCGTGGATAGTCACCGGTTGGTGCCCCACCCCATTTTAGATTAAAGTTCTCAAAGGGGCCTCTGCGCGTTGGACCTGTGTCCTCGTGTATGCCTTCCAAAGGACCGGACATCTTCCGCACGGAAGATGAGCCGTGACTACAGAGGGATATAATAATAAAAATGAGTCTTATATTATTTTCGCTAAAGTTAGGTACCATTAACAAATATTAAAAAAAATCAACACTTAACTAAAATAATAACTAAATAATAAATATTTTAAAATCACGGCAATCAACTTCCGCAATTTAACTTACAGGTGGATAGAACTACAGTGTTTTCATGTTTTTTTTAATAAAATAAAGAATAATCACAGAGACTACGGCAGAAACGAAAAGTTAAATAGGTACCCCGGGTGAAAATAAATATTAAGTACTATCGCGGTATCGCTACGCGTGGTCTGTCAATTCGGGGAGCTTAAATGCCTCACGTTAAGAACAGCCGTGCGTGACTGCCTCGTTAACATGGTCATCACACCTGTATTCCCTGAAGGGTAGGGCAGAGGTGTATAGTATACCCTCATTTTGCCGTTATGTTTAGTTCCTTTCCCTTGTAATAGGGGGCGAGTCTATTGCCATCAACCAGGCACAAATCCAGAATCTGGGCTACTACTAAGAAATTCCACACGGAATAATCCAATAACACTTTGCCCGACCTGGGGCAAAGTGTTATTGAGAAAAATTTCAAAATTCGATCAGTTTTATTTCCATGCAAAACGATTAATATTTTGTTTTTTTTTTAATTCTTCATTTCTGCTTTAGATATGAGTTCAGAAAATGGAGCTTTTAAACAGTGACTCCAAAATATGACCTAAAAGATAAATTGCTGCAATCATAGCTGGTGATACATGGATTTTAGCGTATTTTTCATGAAATCTTTGAACAGCTATTTCTACATAAAATATTGACTTTTCGGGAAAGTTGTAGAACAAAAGTTATTCACTATTATGGGTTCTTTAACAATAACACCCCTTCAGATTAGTACCCCCTTTCCGACTAATCTTGTATAGATTGTATTTGAGAACATTTTAACCACGATTCAGTCGATTGTGTTCGCTGCACACGTAATAGGGTTTAAATACCTATTAATTTAAGTTAAATTTCTTGATTGAAACTTAGTTCTACCATTGTTGTTGGAGGCAAAAAAACCTTTTATTTTTTGTTAAATAGTATCAACAAGGCAAAACGGAATAAAATCAATAACAGAGAACATTATGAGAAGCGGTAAACCTCTTTGTAATTTTCGTTCATTCAATTATATTCACATTGTCCCGTCACTACCTCTCGTTTTAAAATAATTCTGTCAATTTCTGTCACAAAAGATGACAGCTAAGGCGTGAATTATATTTTTGAAAATAATGCAAAATGTATACATGTTTGCCGAAATAATGCTTATTAGTGACAGAAAACTCCATGTTTGAGGAAGCAGACCGCTTTTTGCACGAAAATACCGAACAATTAACCATTTTTACGAGGTGTGTGTCGTGACACGGTACGATATGAAATGGCCAGATATCGCGAGAGAACTAGTTTTTATAATCGTCTATGGGCATACGTCACGGGGGTACGTCAGAGGGGTAAGCGTATTCTTGCTCCCTCCATAGGTATATGCTCTAAGAGTGTAAATTGATTTGGAGTCAGTACAGCGCTGTCGCGTCGGTGCTGACTTCAATATTCCAGCTTGAATATTTTTAAGTCAGTTGACTCTCCCCGCCACCAGCGCCAGCGCTACTGACTTTGCCTAAACGATTAAGTCAGTGCTTGGTCAGTCACTAGCGCTGCGTTGCAGGGTGACGTCGCAAGGTAATTTCTAACAACAAAGCAGAGCCTCCAGTTTCTTTTGTGTCTTCTATCCATTTTCTTATCCAAACTCGTTTTTTTAGATATCTCTTTTTCTAACATTTCCGTCAACTCATTCAACAGCAGAATGGAAATATTTTTCAACAAATAATGAAATCGTTGTTTATTCTGCTGTTTTCGCGATTTCATTTTTCCCCGCTGACTACAATAACGTGTGTACACTGTGAATAAATTACCACGACTAGTGACTGCATGTAAACAGTGTAGTCAGTTCTCGGCGCCAGCATTGACGTCTGTTACTGACCCGTTTACTTACCCTGTGTAAATCAGGCTTCAGTGCTGGCATAGAGAGTCTGTCAGTGTGTTTCCATGAAGGTTGTATAGGAAAAGTTTAAAGTCACGATTTGACCCGTAGTCTCCTTAGAGCTAGGTATATGCTCTAAGGTAGTCTCAGAATACAGAAAGTACTAGAAGCCGTGATCGCGCCTAATACTGAAGCATCAAAAACCAAAAACTACTCTTAAACAGAGTAGTTTGACGCGCAGTCGATCAGTTACTATGGGGACGTCATAACGACTACATGTATTTACCTGTGTCAAATTAAATTAAAATTATGCCGTTTTGTGTCGTTCGAACCTATAAAAATTTGTATATAATATCATTGATAAAAATGCAGCGGGGCTAAAAATAAAACAGGATGGGATCACATTTCACGTCTATGTAGCACATTCAGATATCGTCTTATGAGTCTTTGGTCAACCGGACCCACTGGAAATGGACCCGCGGGATCACTCAACCCAATCACATTTTGAATAGGTCGACTGGACCCACTGCTCAATTTCATTATTAGTACAGTGACTGTTAGAAGTTATAAACAAAATTAGCTTGCTAATTGCAATTATACTTGACTAAATGCAGAATCGACTGAATTAAGACGACTAAATTCAGCCAAGTGTAATAAGCGCTTTAAAAGATTTTAGATTCTGATTAGTGTCCGACCAAAAGGTTCGGTTTCGGCCGAAACTGAGGCTGGCCCCGAAGATTCCGTTTCGGTTTCTGTTTCGGCTAAAAATCCTGTTTCGGTCGGACATTATGCTTGAAAATAAACGCCTAATTGAACCACCTAATTGAATTGCGTTTTATTATGTTTTGACTAATCAATTTTGCACTCGACTGTATCCTCTGGTAGCTTTAAACAATCGTTTTTTTTTTAAGTTTGAATGTGGATCCAGTTAACCAAACAAAATACAGAAAATAAATGATGTGGTCAAGTGGACCCGCGGGTCCAGTAGCGAGTGGGTCCAGCTGACCGAAGACTCGTCTTATTTAATTAATCAATAAATTGTTCAGTTTGTAATTGTCACAGGGAATGATGCGTCCCGTGGATGCGTCCATATTTTTAGTGTTGTTTGGTTGTTTTGTACGTCCATGGTTGTCAGGAGTTTTGATTTTCCCTTCTTTTTATAACCTACTGAGGGCTTAAATTAAACGTTTTCTTTTATCTAAAACGTGTTTTATTCCTATTAGACCTCTATTTCATGAGATTATCAGGTACAGTCAGCGTCGAATAGGTATATCGCGACGAACAGACTGTTCATCATTACCTAAACAGTTAAAGGAATTAAACTTTATCTAAATGGGATTCTTGTCAGAATGCCAGTTGACCTGTCCTACGTTCATTCTGAAACGCCCCTTGTTTCATTGACATAATTATACAGGGTGTAAACGAATTCGCGTAATTCTTTCAAACCACATAATCTATTAATGGTATAGATTAACCCCGCACGGGATTTAAGGTTACAGCTCATTAGAACCACACGGCACCCGACCCGCACCGCCTCATCGCTCGGCGTCCACTCGTTGTCAGCAGGTGGTCCACGGGTGGACGCCGCGTTATCACTAGTAAACGTCGCGTGGTCAACCAGAGGACCTCGCGTGGTCATCGAGTGGACATCGCGTGGTCAACCAGTGGACCTCACGTAGTCAACGAGTGGAAATCGCGGGGTCCACGAAGTTCCGAGTAGTCTGCCAGGGATCTGGTACATTTACGCGAAAGACACTTGCGCGATTCCCTTTGCGTGACTACACAATATGCGCGAATGGAGTTTTGCGCGACTGGACATTTCCGCGACTAGACACTTGCGCGACTGGACGTTTCCGCGAATAGAGTGTTACACAAACCCAGTTGCGCGACCGACACTTGCGCGACTGAATTTTCCGCGAAAGACATTGCGCGTATACACTTCCGCAAAAGGACATTTGCGCGATATTTATTTCGCAAAGGACATTGGGCAAAATACGAGAAACGAGATTCCATACCATCACGCCTGTATTCTTCGAAGGGTAGGACCTGGGTAGGACAGAGGTGTATACTAAGTATGTATATTATAAACCCATTAATCACTACGTTCATAAAGGCTAGTTTAAGTTGGTTAAAGTTATATTATCTCACACGTTTCCCCTCCAGAGGGTGGGGGAGGTCAAAATCAAAATCCAAGATGGCGACTGTGAAATGTTACAAAATATGCGTTATGGGTGTCGTTTCCGCGGTTTTCGGGAGCGCTGAAGATGAAAATCAGGCCAAAGTAGAAATCCAAGATGGCGGCTGCAAAATTTTACAAAATATGCGTCATAGGTGTCGTGTCCGTGGTTTTCGGGGGGCTGATGACGAAAATGAGGTCGAAGTAAAAATCCAAGATGGCTGTTGCGAAATTTTACAAAATATGCGTAATGGGTTTCGAGTCCGTGGTTTTCGGGGACGCTGATGACGAAAATGAGGTCGAAGTCAAAATCCAAGATGGCGGCTGTGAAATTTTACAAAATAAGCGTCATGGGTGTCGTTTCCATAGTTTCCGGGGGTGCTGATGACGAAAACGAGCTCAAAATCAAAATCCGAGATGGCGGCTGCGAAATTTTACAAAATAAGTATGCGTTATGGGCAAAATCTTACAGCCGTCATCTTGGATATTGACTTCGACCTCATTTTCGTCACCAGCGCCCCTGAAAACCACGGAAACGACACCCATGACGCATATTTTGTAGAATTTCACAGCCGCCACGTTACGGAGTTGATGTAGTGAGCGCACATCTATACAAATTCATATAAATAATACGAACCGCACGAGGCGAGGCAGTGCGGGTCGGGTGCCGGGTGGGTCTAATGAGCTGTTTGTGTTGTGTGTAATGCCTTTAGATTGAATAAAATTAAAAAAAAAAACCCTTTTTTATTTCATTGAAAATTTCGATGCCATGCATAAATTAATGAAGGCACGGCAACACAGCTGACGGGCACGACTAGCCTGATATCGCTCCACGCAGTCAGTTAACTTGGAACGCTAAAATTACTCAGATACAGAATACCATGGTTCATTTTTTGAAAACTTTTTTTTTATTCTGAAAAAATCCCATGCTGGGACAATCAGTGTCAGATCACGCGGTTTGAAGGAATTACATGAATTCGTTAACACCCTGTAGTTTTGTTCGGATAATTTTCAACAGCCTGTTCGTCCCTATATATTTGACGCTGACTGTACCTACTCAGATATAAAATATTGCCTGTATAGAAAAGCACAATTTTGATTTTATTATTATCTTACCTCCAATACTCAACGTTTTCCCCAAAAACGGATAAACAATGTCTAAGCTAGCAACATTACGCGGGTGGGAAGTGAGACGGGCGCGGGACGCATGCTTTGATTTTGGACACAGCGTACGGCTTGCAATTACTGTTGAACGCGGATTCTGGGTAGTCTTAGAGCATATACCTATATGCTCTAAGCCCGTAGTACATATCGTCGGCTAAAAGCTTAGAGGCTAAAAGCTTAGAGCATAGGTATATATTCTCTAAGGCTAAAAGTGATAAACTGATAACTCCATTTCAATAATATGATTTCACTGACAACTCATGAAACTGCTTTTTCAATTAATTTGTATTAAAGCAAAAATCACGTTTATTGATGGTAGTCTAATATTAGTAAGAAAGCTCTTCTTTTGCAAAATAAATAATTAACTAACTAACTACCTAGAAATTATAAAATTTTATTCATTACCTGTGAAATTGTTCAAATGGTGTTATCAGTTTATCACTTTTAGCCGACGATTTTATAATTCTATGATCTGGGGAGTTTGTATCGCTGCATTTGGTGAAATATATTTCGTTTCATATTCGTAATTATTTATCTACATTTATATATTTATATATCTACATTGAAATAAAGTATATAACATCACGCGTGTATTCCCCGAAGGGCTGAGCAGAGGTGTAAAGTATGTATACACCTTCATTTCGCCGTTATGCTTAAGTCCTATGAAATAGGGAGCGAGCCTATTGCCATCAACCGGGCATAAATTCAGACTCCGGGCTGCTAAGTACTAAGAATTTCGACACGGAAAAACCCAATAACACTTTGCCCAATTCGGGGATCGAACCCAGGACCTCACGCTCGGGTATGCGCTTGCGACCACTACACCAACGAGGCAGTCTAAAGCCTGGCGTCGACTACAGCCGAAACGCGTCGAATCGAGTCGAGTCGCAATTGTTCCGTGTGAAGACGAATTGAGGCGAAACGGTCAGTAATCGCAAGTTGTTAAAACAGAAATTCGCGTGACAAGCGATGCACGCGAGTGATGCGACTCGACGCGTCTCGGCTCGTCGCTGATTAACACAGTTTTATAGTAAATGTATAGGAGGCGAATTTTTGCGATTCTATTCGACTCGACTCGGCGAGCCTATCGCTAGCCTTTATAAAGAAGTATCAACAATAACGATTGCACTTCACAGCCCATCACAACAGTCATTTTTCACCACCAAACGTGTTGGCCGTGATTTTAAGTTTTTACTATACAACTTTCATGTCATCATCTGCCTAGCCTTTTCCCAACTATGTTGGGGTCGGCTTCCAGTCGAACCGGATGCAGCTGAATATCAGTATTTTATATGGAGCGACTGCCTATCAGGCCTCCACAACACAGTAACTGGGTAATACGATACTCTTGGTAAGACTGGTTGTCAGACTTTCTGGCTTCCGACCAACAGTAACGACTGTCAAAGATCTACAAATGACAGCCGGGACCAACGGCTTTACGTGCTTTCCGAGGCACGGAGGAAACTCGCTATGGTAAATGGTGGGTAAACCTCGGCAAGCGTGGCTTAACCCGGAAGATCGGTCTATGCGGCTGTAATTATTTAGCCACGAGCTCCTCACTACACAACCTTCATGTAAATGACTATATTTTGATATTTTGGCAACTTGGCAACTGAATTTGACTGCAATGTCGTGAGCTTAGACGAAACACACACTGCCCCGCGCTACGCCGCGGGGTGCGTGGCGACGGAGTCACGCGTACGAGTGCGGGAGTGCAGATCTACATCATCATGCAGATTTCTCCGCACAAACGCGCGGAGCTGCAGTATAGTCATGCGGTGGCCTAGAAGCCTCATTTAACAGCAGCTCGCGGTGGTGATAGTACATTGCGGAGCATTGATTTTTACTCTAAAGATCCATTTCGAAATAGTACGTCTAGGTCTGTCAAAATAACGCACGATACTGCAGAACTCGATGTGCCATATCTTGCGTCTTGCCCTGCACCCACGCGCGGGTTTATTCCGCATGTAGGTGGGTCGATTTCACGAGACGAATTAATTTGACACTTTTTTTCGCTATCTGCAAATACCCGTTTTATTGCTAACTGACGGTCTATATCGTTTACTGCAAAATGTAAAATCACGGTGCGTATCTATTTAAAAGTGATAAAAAATCAAGATCAAGGTAAGGGTAGTTCTTCGAAATTTGATTCTTCGACTGATCCATATGGCCAAAATTTAATTTCACTTTCAGCTCTGTAACACATGTTCATATGAAAATAGGTATGCCAAATAACATGTATTTGAATGAGGGACTCGTTTTTATAAAGTAGTTTTCAAGATATCGACGTTCGAATATTTTGTGCCCAGATGAATCAGAATTTGTTACAGATGAATCAGAAACAGAAATAAAAATGAAAAACTTTACGTAGATGGGCTCTGTATTAAGAAAATAATCATATTTTAACAACAACAATAATGTGTTTTTATGAAAACAATCAGTGATAATACTCGTATTACGGAAAAAATCTGGTGGATTCAACAATAATTCTTGTAAAACATTTTTGAAACTCCATTATACAGGTTTACTGGTAATTTGACGTATTCCTTGCACTACGTTATTGGGGGGCAAAAATGCAACACATTTAACCC
Source organism: Amphipyra tragopoginis (assembly GCA_905220435.1). Taxonomy (NCBI): domain Eukaryota; kingdom Metazoa; phylum Arthropoda; class Insecta; order Lepidoptera; family Noctuidae; genus Amphipyra; species Amphipyra tragopoginis. The sequence continues at coordinate 5,812,244 of HG991991.1, read as the reverse complement.
CCCATATGTTCTACCGAAAGTCAATGAATTTCGAAGCTTTTCGAAGTATTGAAATTTTTGTATTATTTTGAATAATACCCAGAATCCCTTCTTAAACACTATTTATCTCTAAAATATCGAATTGACTGGCTTTGATTATTGATATTAGCTTGTAGCTGATACTTTTACAAAGCTTTCTGTGCGTATTTTACTGTTCTTAATGACCATTCAATTGAAAGTAATCATTAAAAGTTAATTAAGTGTATTAGAAAATCGTCGAGGTACACGATTAACAATGATGTTTATCTCAAAAATTTACTGTGACAGTAAGTGAACAAAATGCAAGACAAACATCCTTATTTAATCAGCTATCCAACGAGGTATAGACGTACAAAAATATTTAGAAACTAATGTAAAAATGTCTTCATGTCATTTCTGATGAAGAGTCGATGGGACATCTCTGGTGAATTTTGGAGTTACAAGTTTTTCATCGATTGATGAAGTCTCCATCCAAAAGCTGTCGTCATCGGGAAGGTCGAGGTCTTGTTGGGCTGTATCCGAATCTTTTCCAGTCTGAATTTCGGTAGCAGATATTTGGCTACGTTTGATCAAAGAGCTGCATGTACCTTTCTTCGATGTCACCTTTATTTTATTCTCAGATTTGACGTCTACACCAGTCTGTTGTTTATTAATGTCTTCTATGGTATGATTCATATGGGGTTTTGACCATACGAATCAGGCACAGATGGATCAGGATTTTGCCTACAATTATGCATAACTCATCATACATACAGACTTCATTTTTGACATTTTTCTACACGAATCTATAACCCAAAAGCATCACACGAAACACAGATAGAAGTTTTAAAACAATAAAATAAATGTTATAAAGTAGGCATTGTAATCAGAATGCCACTTGAACCAAACACAGATGTATCAGACATTTACCTTCGTAACATCGGGATCTAAGTCAACCAGCTGTAGCAGTATCGGTCAAAAGTCCAGTAGCAATCTCACAAAGCTATTGATAATCAAAACCAGTCGCACTTATGACCTTCTTCTAAAAAGACATTTCAAACACATACACACACACACACCCGTATGTCGCACTCTTTTATCATGAGTCAATCAGAAAGAGCGCGGTATATAATAATTTGTTTTAAGTAGTTGGCTGACGTGTGGATACTGGATTTGAAACAAAATGAATCTTAATAAATGAAATATATCACAAAAGATGTGGGTAGATTTGAAACAAAATGAATTTGCTGGATTGAATAAAATAGTATGACGTTGTTGGTCGGTGAACTTAATTACGAGTGTTTGTGTTATTGCTATTAGTGGTTTTTTGTTTGAATATCTTAATTCAAAATGCAAGCAAATATAAGTATTGAAGACAGGGCAAACATTGTCGCCTTGCATAGAAATGGACTTAATATATCTCAAATTTCCAATGAAACCGGCTTATGTGTAAGTTATTTTTTAAATATTATGTGAGGATAGTTGTGAACGGTGTATGATTTCCTTGTTAATAAATCGGTAGTTACAAGTGTGTAATAAATTGTTATTTTTGTTTTAGAGAAATACTGTGAGGCGTTGGGTTAAGAGATCTGAGGAAGAAGATAGTCTGAAGAGTCGTGTAAGAAGTGGAAGGCCGCCGCTTATTAACCACTCTCAGCGACGTTTTATGGTGGAAGAATATGAAACGAATGGTTTCACACCAACTAGACGCTTTGCAGAACAATTTGATGCGTCATTGCGCATTGTTCGCCGCGCACTCCATGCCGAAGGTTTGCATCACCGAAAACCGGCAAAAAAACCGTTTTTGACGCAAAGGCATAAAGAGGAACGATTGCGTTTTGCTCGGGAATATTTAGATTTTAACTGGGAGACTACAATATTTTCTGATGAAAAGACTTTCAAATCTTGTCAGAAAGGAAGACTTCATTTATGGCGTAAGAACAATACTCGTTGGTCTGACAACAATATTATTCCTAATACGGAATCAGGTAGAATAAGTGTGAATATGTGGGGGTGGATTAGTGCCCAAGGGCCGGGTGAGTTGGGATTTATACCTACGCGTGCCAACAGCTCCAATTACGTCGAAGTCTTGAACGACATAATGTTACCTACTGTGCGTAATATTTACCCATCACAAGACTGTACTGAAATTAGTTTTGTTCAAGATAATTGTCCAATACATCGTGCCAGTATTGTTCGTGAATGGTTTAGTAAGCATTCGGATATTAAAGTTATTCCGTGGCCAGCACGATCCCCTGATCTAAACCCCATTGAAAATATATGGGGTTTAATGGTGCAAAGATGGGAAGCACGAGACGAGAAATGTCCTGAGCATCTCAAGTCCCACTGCATGCAATTGTGGGATAGTTTACGTGGCACAGATATATGTGCAAATATTGTGGGCTCCATGCGTCGACGTCTTTTAAGCTGCATTGATAATAATGGAGGCCACACTAAATATTAATCTCTCAATCACCGTAAACATAGACACAATAGATAAAAAATAGCGGCGGTAGATTGGCATGCCACCCGATACGATGACAGTTAATTAAACAACTTAGATTATTTATTTTTTACAATGAATGTGTTGGCTGTAATAGTATTAAGTTAGTTTATGATTGTATAAGATTGAGGTTAAGTTTCAATCTTCTTTTCGTCAAGAAAACGAACACTTAAGCTATAATCTCAAAACACACATAGATCAATTTAGTGTAGCGGTTTATTCATTTTGTTTGTAATATTATAAGCGTCGTAAATAAATATTGTTGTTTTATTACCACACTTTTTTATTCTGAGCCCTACTTAATAATGCTAAATAAAAAAACGGTAAAATAATCAGGTGATTATTTCACTGTTCTTTTAATTGCTAATATTTATTTTATTCCTATTTTCAATACTATTAATATTTAACTTAGTTAAATATAATTCCTACTGTTGCAATAATAAAAAAAACATTGTAAAAAGAGAATCTTTTCTTGGGGATCGATCCCACTGTATGTGTTTATCAGTCCGTTGCCTTGGTTTTTCAACTGACGAGCCTTATTAATCTTACGCGAATTTTAACAATATACTGAACCGGCCAATATCACGCGGTTACTGCCTGTCAAAAGATGACGATACGACGACGATGGACTATGTGTGTGTGGTGAGGTCTCATTAGTAATAAGGTTGAGTGCGTTAAGACCATCACTCACACAAACAGACGTACGCACGCTACGTTCATAGGAATATGATCATTAAGGTGTTGCTGCACTTATGACCGCTGACTGTACATCCGCCTTCTAGCTCGTCCGTTGCAGGACTGGCTTCCCCCCGCGCGGGAAGCCAGACCCTCATTATTATTACCCCGACCAAGTACGGACAAGCGCAGCTTACGCCACATTAATCAGTATTATACGCCGGACACTTCTTATTTACTTATTTATAAACACACTAACGTAGTTATAACTAATACACATTTTTTTTGTAACAGGACAATTCATTTCCTTTCGATATAACTATAATTTATGTGTGTATCAAAGGGAAAATGCGACATCTACCATTTTGTTCCGGAAAATGGCAAACGGACGCGCTTTATGAATCAGAAGAACAAACTTCAAATATTTTTATTTTGTACTTATACAGCAATTATTTAAAAAATATAATTTGTCCCAGTAAGGGATAAAGATAAACTATACTAATAATAAAAAAAGTAAAAACCGACTTCAAAAAAAACTAAACGGAGTAAAATAATTATCATTTAATAAAACTATCAGTTTCAGAAGTCGGTGCCTTCAATTTGGTTCAGCGTGGATTAGCACCGACTTCTGAAACTGATAGTTTTATTAAACGATAATTATTTTACTCCGTTTAGTTTTTTTTGAAGTCGGTTTTTACTTTTTTTAAAGTTTTTTTATTTTATACTTTTTAGTGCCACAAATTACAATTACAATAGTGTACAAATTCTCGGACCAGCACTACAACTAGAACGTCGTCCACATACGATTTGTGTACTTTTTCTGTTGTTTTTATTGATTTTTCCAAAAAGTACTGCACCAATTTCAATAAAATTTATATGGGACCACCTCTGAAGTATGGGCTACCAAACAAAAAAAGAATCATCAAAATTCATTCATAATTGGGGGAGATATCGCGTAACAAACATACAAAAAAAAAAAAAAACATTCAGACGAATTGAGAACCTCCTCCTTTTTGAAGTCGGTTGAAAAATACATGCCGTTATGTTAGTTGGTTACAAAAACATACCCATAGAAATCGAAAATTTTGTCCCTGAAGAACTACCCGTAACACGAATGAGTTACCTGGGAACACGAATGAAATTCTCATAACACGAATGAAGTCTGCGTGACACTAATGATAATGGCTAACTGAACCACATATTTTATGATTATGATATTAAGTTTTTTTTTAATAATGCATAACAAATATTTATGTACTTAAATACATTTTAAGATGAGAAGTGAGAACAAAAACAAAAATAAGTACTTTTATTGAGCTTTTAATCTTGGACATTATAAAAAATACAAAACAAATATCTATACATATAATAAATCTGTAGACATGGCGTGTCTGTACATAGCAAATATTTTGAAAAAACCTGGTTGGGGTGTTAAACTATAACCAATAGAACCCATTTTTAACATTTTTGGATTTTTTGTCTGTTTGTCTGTTTATCTGTTTGTTTGTTCAAGCATCACATAAAAACAACTGATCCAATGTTATTGACTTTTATAAATAAATATTGTGCTTATCTCCAAGTAACATATGTTTTTTGTTTCATTGCAATCGGTTCACGCAATCAAAAGTTATGCGAATTTTAAGTTTTCTAAAAGAACTTAGCATGTATTTGTGTATACTTACCATTTCTTTTCAATAGATGGCGTTACGTGTATCAAATCACGTTGTGAGGAAATATAATCAACGAATATATTACTATTCTCAGTCTACGGAAGGTCTATTGAAATGCTATTCGAAGAAGGTACTAACTAAGCTTTTATAAAAAAACGAGGATAATGTTATTTAAAATTTATAAGGTACCTATCTATCTGAATGGCAGTGGAAGAGAAATACATTCAATTTCATAAGCAAGTGTAGGTATTCTAAATTTTTAATTGTGCAAGGCAATACGATAGATTAATTTGAAATAGTTACTCATATATTTTATTATGAATACTTAAATATGTATTTATAAATCTATTTACTATTAATAAAATTCAAAGTGCACTTTGTCTGTAATTAAATATTTTTCCAAAACTTCGATTCGGTGGTACTATACTATCGATAAAGAAACCATAACATTTTTTTTTTGAATTATTGTGTCTGTTTGTCTTTCCGTCCGGACATCACGTAAAATCCCGTGGATGGATTTTGATGGGACTTTCGCTGATGTGTTGCGTAAAGAGCGACAATTTTGCTGCTACATATATCATCACGCTATTGTTCGTAGGAGCCGAGCAGCGGAACATTATTTCCACATACTGCGAAGTATAAGCTTAATATTCGGATCGTAAAATCGCGTGAATCGATTTTGATGGGCCTGCGCTTATGCTGGTATATAAACTATCACGCTATTGCTCATAGATGCCGAGCAACGGAACATTATTTCCATATACTGCGTAGTATAAGCTGTAGACTGAAGTAAGTGCTGCAGTGAACGGTCGCTGGCTCAGTGTCCTGCGTTAAAACCTCACTTTAAAAAAATACACTTTTTATAATTTTTTTGGAATGTTTTTATGTATTTTATTGTGTTCATTGTTTTCAGAACTATTCAAAGCCTGTCGTCGCCGTTTTATTAAGTTTATTTAAGCCTTAGGTAATGTCCCAAAACACATAACGATGAAGGGAAAGTACTTTAAATATTAAAAATTGCAAATTTCACTCAAAGGTGACTTCATTTTATTTTTAAAAGTAAGAAATATTGCCTTTACTGATTTTTTTGCCTGAACCGGGAATCAAACTGAAAAAGCTATACCATCTGCAAAGGCACCTGTTGAAAATATCTTTATGGTCAATAATCAGGATCAAAACTCTCCAACAAACACACTGTCTTAAATTGAACGAAGTGGAAAAAATAAGAACTACTTAACAACAATTAATAAGTGCTTGAATTTAAATGTACATAAGTTAGTCAATTTTCGTTTTATGGTCTTCCATCAATTTCAGACACAATGTTTATTGGAGCGATTTGATCCGATTTTATTGATCCTATCGATTGGTGAAATAAAAATACAGATGATATTTTTTCGCATTTGGGTTGGTTCGATTTCCAGATCAAACTTTTTGAAATCTTTGAAAGCAGTACCTATTTCTAACTTATAGAAATAAAATGAAGTCTTCTATACGTGAAATTTTTATATATTTAAAGTACTTTCCTATTCCACACCTCGAATGAAATCATTTTATAGACTGCACTGCGTAAAATATTATGATTTAGTTCGCCGATTGTAATTAGATGGCGTTGTAGCCATTTTTGTATCGCGATAAGGTTTCGTTACATTATCACAATAAATATCAATATTCAATTATAATCCACTTTAGCAAGGAAATGTATGGAAATAAGCACCGCGTTTTTAGTATTATGGTTATATGAACCTTTACGGTCAATCAATAAGAGCTGAAACTCTACTTAAAGAAATGGTTTAAAAGATATAAGTGCCTTGGTGGGACACCTTTGTCTATTATTATAATAAATGGAATACATACATATACACTATTTAGTTGCTGCGACACAATGTTGTTTTCCGAGTTCCACGCGGACGGAGTCGCGGGCACAGCTAGTTTAGAATAACACGATTGTGTAACAAAATTATTTTTGTGATCAACAAAATATAAGTAAGTAACAAACTTTTTGGTTACCAAATTATCATTTATATGTATAACAAATTATCTGTAAGTATATATTTTCTCGTATAGTATTTCTACCTAACTACTTTTCCTTATTTACTCAGTCGGGAAGGTATCGCGTAGCTGAGTCATTATGTACAATATTTGTTTATTTCGGTATTGGCTTGTTGGACTATCTGTTAAAATGTGTGCGGTGGTAATATAGGGACGTTTTTCGAACACAAATTCTAACGCCTTCTGTAAGTGCGCCCAGACTGCAGGGGAATCATGACGCGTGCATTCGCTGACCGTGCATAGACAATGGTGAACAGTCTCCCTTTCTTCCTTTAGATAAGCCACCACGGTATGGAGAGACATTTGTCCACGGCTACCTCCAAAGTGTAGATTCTGCACCTCTTCAGCAAATTTGTAACTATAATTTTCGGAAAAGTCCATGTGGAGAATTATTTCGTCGTGATTAAGGGATTGTTTCAATAAAGTAATAGATTGGTATTGATTGAGGATGTTCACAGTATGATTAAGGAATTTCGGCAAGGAGCGCTCAAGTTTAAATATCAGATCCTTAGGCTTTATTTTCCTTGAATTTTTTTTTACTATAATATATACTTACAGTATATATTTTCTCGTATAGTATTTCTACCTAACTACTTTTCCTTATTTACTCAGTCATTTTGGATAGCTTAAATCTTACATTTAAGCTCGACCATTTAACTGAGACCGTTCCTGAGGTAGCTGCGTGGTGCGGAAGGGGTGACAGTTGAGTCGTATAGAGTCAAAGGTCACTGGTATCTCACTTTTTGGCACTTTTGAGTTATCGGTGCAGAAATATCAAAAATATTCAAAATAAACTGCTCGATTTAGTTCCAAAGACGGCAATCTTGCATTAGGGTAGAGTTGCTTAATTATTCATTTTTTCGTTTGCTCAAAACTTGCTAAAAGTGAGATTCTATACGACTCAGTTATCATAAGTTGACGTATCAGTGAGCACCACACCCCTCCCGCACCGCGCAGCTACCTCAGGAACGGTCTCAGATATTCGATCGGGCTAATTCAATCTTGTTGTTTCTTAATTCTATGATTTCTTAATTATTTTCCTATTAACTTAATTATATAATCAGTCTTGATCATGTTTTAAAGCTTCAATCACTTCTTCTTTTATTCTTCCATTTCTATTCTTATTCTGTACTAGCTGTGCCCGCGACTCCGTCCGCGTGGAAGTCGGAAAACAACATTGTGTCGCAGCAACTAAATAATCTATTTATTATAATAATAGACAAAGGTATCCCACTAAGACACATATCTTTTGAACCATTTCTTTATGTAGAGTTTCAGCTCCTCTTGATTGACCGTAAAGATTCATAAAACCGTAATACTAAAAACGTGTTGCTTATTTCTATACATTTCCTTGCTAAAATGGATTATAATTGAATATTGATACTTTTATTGAAGATGTAACAAAACCATATCGCGATACAAAAATAGCTACAACGCCGTCTTGATACAATCTGCGAACTAAATTATGATTTCATTCGAGGTGTGGTAGGTATAGAAAAGAACTTTAAATATTAAAAAAAAAACTTATAGAAGACTTCATTTAATTTTAATAAGTTATAAATAGGTAGGTACTGCTTTCAAAAAGTCTGATCTGGAAATCGAACCAACACAAACGCGAAAAAACATCATCTATATTTTTATTTCACCAATCGATATGATCGCTCCAACAAACATAGTGCCTGAAATTGATGGAAGACCATAAATAAAAACTAACATTAAGTAGGTACCTACCTAACTTAGGTACATTTCAATATTTTCAATTCAAACACTTATTTGTTGTTACTTCTTATTTCTTGCACTTCCTTCAATTTAAGACAGTGTGTTTGTTGGAGAGATTTGATCCTTATTATTGACCTTATAGATATCTATCAACAGGGGCCATAATATAATACCGGATGGTACATAAAGCTTTGTCAGTTCGATTCCCGGTTCAGGCAAAAAAATCAGTAAAAGGTAATTTCTTACTTTAAAAAAAAGTGAAATGAAGTTTCCTTTGAGTGAAATTTGCTATTTTTAATATTTAAAGTACTTTCCCTCCATGGCCACGTCTTTGGAACATTACCTAAAGCTTAAAAAAACTCAATTAAATAAACTTAATAAAACGACGGCGACAGGCTTTGAATAGTTCTGACAATAATGAACAAAATAAAATAAAATGTAGAAAAACATTCCAAAAAGTGCATTGAGTAGATAGAATGATTACGAAATACTAAATTTCAACGAAAGCACTGGGTGAGCGCTTTCCTTGCAAATAATCATGGCCACCGATTTCAATTTGAATTTGGACCTTATTTTCGGCATCAGCATTCCCAAAAAGTATGAACATTCAATGAACAAAAATCCTACTATTAGTCCACATCATGAATTAATTTTATTGTGAACAACAATAAGAAATTGACCTAATAAATTCTAAATAACAATATCTTCGTTTTTTTTTTTGTAAAAGCTTTGTTCCTTCTTCATAAGGATAGCATTTCATTAGACCTTTCGTAGACTGAGAATAGGTACCAATTCAACAATGAATATTATGGTGCTCCCACACTGCTGTTAAAAATGTTTACTAACATTAGTAAACATTTTATAAAGAAACATAAATAAAAAAAAATCTATTAAAATATTATCTAAAATCTATTAATTATTATCAGCCATTTCTGTCCCACTGCAGGGCAAAGGCCTCCCTTCCCTCCTTCCATTTATCCCTATCCAGTGCTGTTATGCGCCAATCCTTGTGGAAAGAATCGAGTTCGTCCCGCCATCTCATTCTGGGCCTGCCGCGTTGTCGTTTGCTGCTGTTTGGGACCCATTGTGTGGTTACTCTAGCCCATCGCGTTGTCGTTTGCTGCTGTTTGGGACCCATTGTGTGGTTACTCTAGCCCATAGCTTCTCCGGCATGCGACAGATGTGACCAGCCCAGTTCCATTTTAGCTTGGCAGCCGTGTGACCTACATCGGCAATTTGAGTTTTAGAACGCAGTATCGAGTTCCTTATACGATCAGTAAGTTTAACTCCAAGGATACTGCGCTCCATTGCTCGCTGAGAGACCCCCAGTGCGGACTTTTGACGATTGGTTAGTGATCGTGATAGTGATAGTGAATAGATAGATTAAATTTATTATTTTCCGATATTTTTATCTTTTTCTTACATTTTTAGTCAATGTATTAATGTTAGAAAATGTTTGTAAACATTTTTAACACCAGTGTGGGAGCACCATTAGGTAATTTGTGGATTTATTCGTAGTAAAATATTTCCTCGCAACATTATTTGATACACGTAACGCCATCTATTGAAAATAAACTAATACATGCTGCTAAGTTCTTCTAGAAAACTTAAAATTTACATAACTTTTGATTTCGTGAACCGATTGCGATGAAACAAAAAACATATGTTACTTGGAGATAAGCACAATATATGTTTATAAAAGTCAACAGCATTGGGTCAGTTGTTTTTACGTGATGCTTGAACAAACAAACAGATAAACAGATAAACAGACAAACAGACAAACCAACAAACAGAAGAAACAAAATATTATTAGGTTATTTTATATCACCCTAACCATGTTTTTTCAAAATATTTGCTATACAGATACGCAAAGTCTACAGATTTGATAAATGTATAGGAGATATTGATTATTTGCATATCTTTTGAATGCGTGAACCGATTGCGATGAAAAAAAAAATATGTTACTTGGAGATAAGCACAATATATGTTTATAAAAGTCAACAGCATTGGGTCAGCTCTTTTTACGTGATGCTTGCATAAACATGCAAACATATGTTTAATCTTTACTTCCCTAGATGGCGTTGGCGTCGAATTAGATCGCGCTATGGTTTCGTTACCGCGCGATTTATAAGTTCTAGACAAAAAAATTCTTGTTACTTCTAAACCACGATTTTATTATATGTATAGATTCTCAAAAGACCGTTCATTAATAAAGCGGAGGAAAGCCTCTTCATGCCCACCAGACACCTTCTGTTGGGTGTTTATGAATGTCTGATTTGTCCAGTCAAATTTTACATCTGCAAGTCTTTTTACATTTTCTTCCTTTTTAGATTTTCTAATTTTGCGTGTTCCGGAAGTTGACAGATTATTGTTTCGATTATAATGCTGGATGGATACATCGTTCAACACTGTAATTCGTTTGCTTGGTGGAATAACTTTTATATTTTGGACAACTGATTCGACGACACTCTTATAGATTTTATGTAATTGCATATGTTTATTTTCGTGTCCGCAAATTTTATCGCTACACAGAAAGCAACTTAGTTTTCGAAACTCAAGAAATTCGGATCCAGAATTCCAGATCACTTGGTGAACTAACATAGTTCCCTTGAATGCCGAAATATCCTTAGGAATAAGAAGTTCTTTTTCCATAATTTCATGCTCCTCTACTACTTTTATCTCTACATTTTTAACATTTTCGCAAACAACAGCAAGGAATGTTGAGAAATCTCCGACGTCACGTCCACATTTAACTTGACGATCAGCTGTCCGCTTAACTACAGCGCCAACGCCGTCAGGGGCGCCTTTGCCATGACCACTTTCTTGGTAATTCCATGTAACTAACTTCAAAGACGGGAAGGTATCGCGTAGCTGAGTCATTATGTAAAATATTTGTTTATTTCGGTATTGGCTTGTTGGACTATCTGTTAAAATGTGTGCGGTGGTAATATAGGGACATTTTTCGAACACAAATTCTAACGCCTTCTGTAAGTGCGCCCAGACTGCAAGGGAATCATGACGCCTGCATTCGCTGACCGTGCATAGACAATGGTGAACAGTCTCCCTTTCTTCCTTCAGATAAGCCACCACGGTATGGAGAGACATTTGTCCACGGCTACCTCCAAAGTGTAGATTCTGCACCTCTTCAGCAAATTTGTAACTATAATTTTCGGAAAAGTCCATGTGGAGAATTATTTCGTCGTGATTAAGGGATTGTTTCAATAAAGTAATAGATTGGTATTGATTGAGGATGTTCACAGTATGATTAAGGAATTTCGGCAAGGAGCGCTCAAGTTTAAATATCAAATCCTTAGGCTTTATTTTCCTTGAATTTTTTTTTACTATAATTATTTCTTTCGAGCCCACTTTTTTATCTCTGCACCATTCATGGTACTCAATTTCTTCTTCATTGTTAAATACTTTGTACGGTATAACTCTGTTTTTACAAGTTTCACATTCTCTACCAACGCACTTTGTATTGCAATTGTCGCAACGAAGAACGTGCAGCATGTCCTGATAATTTTTAATATCAACAATTTTATTTTTCTTTAAAGCGAAAATCATTAGATCTGTATTTGTATGTGCTGTACATGCACATGTTTCCCTGTCATCTCGTGGCAAATAGACCCAAAATGGGCGTAGCCTTGTAAACGTTACATAACTAATTAGTATGTTAGGATTGTCTTCTAAAAATTTTTTATGCAAATTTTTAACTGAGTCCAGGAGATACCGTTTTTGTTTTAATATTCCGTATTTTTTTACATATTGTTTCTTTCCTGCACCAATGCGACTGTTCATGTCATCTTCATAAAATTGTTTTATTAATTCTTGGACGCTGTCACTGCCTTGCTTAATCTTCTGCTGAAATCTGTCTTTTAGACACTTTTTACGAAGCTCTAAACTAGGTCTACGTTTCATATTGCCAGCGGACTTTAAAATAACTTGTTCGGTTGTTGTTTCGTTGGGAGCATCAGGGCAACTCAAAGTATCAATAGGCACTTGAGTAGATAATGCAATGTTTTCTTCAAAACCAGTATATGCCTGATTTTGTTTACTTTTATTTAATTTCTTTGTTAAAATTCTGCAGCGGTTTTGGTACTTCTTTATTAATAAGGTCATTTCTTTTTTTTCTATCGCATGTTTTAACTTTAAGACTTTAATTTGACTTTGGAATGTTCTTTTCTTACTTTCTTTATTCAAATCTTTTTTTACATTTTCCTCACACAATGGATCAGATAACTCTTTATCATTTATTTTTCCGTGAGCTTCGAGCACTTGAGAAATAGTTATTTCTTGTATCTCCCGTTCTTTTGCTTTCTTCTCCAGGTATCGCTTCGAATTTTCTCTCCAACGTTTTCTTTGTGCTCTTCGTTCCCTTGGAGACATTTGGTTGATATTTTTGACTTTCTTCTCGCTTTTCCTTTTTAAGTAAGCTTCCTTTTTTTTAGCCTTTTCAACGGCATATTTTTCGGGATCGCTTTTTATTCGTTTATATTTTTCCCTTCTTGCAACCCTTCTCCTGTCTAACTCATCTTCATTTTTCTTTTGCCATTTTAAACCTTAAACAAATTACCATATAAATACTACATAGAAAAACCATCTAATAATTTTAACAAAGAAATTAATGGTAGTTATCATGGGAGACACATTGTAATTATCATTAATTACGGTTTACTCACGTGCATTTTTCGGGATTGGAAACCTAACTTGATTTTATTGGTTATTAAAGTATAACCAGAATAAAAAAATATTCATTTTCGCAGAGTAATATTTTTTATAATTAAAGTTTTGTTGAAAAATCAGGAAAATTACCGGTGACACAAATGAAAAAGTAGATAGTTTCTTATAATTATCTCGAATATTAAATTTGATAGTTTAATATTTCTAACTGTACAATATTAAGATGTAATATAAGCATCGCATTAAATACAAATTACCTACGTGTATTCCAACAATATTATAGGAGTTATTTCATAAAACCACTTTTTACGGTTAGTTTCAAATCGACCCGAATGCGTTTTCTGTGTGTTGCACTACGCGTGTTTTCTATACAAACACAGACACTTGCAAACAACGTAAGAACACGCACTCCCGCGCTACGTTGCGTGATGCGGTCCAGTGTGCGAATCGCTTTAGAATAATTAAATTAAGTAAGGCAAGGTATGGCCAATGGCTTTATGTTGTACGCTTTGATTATTTGTACGTAGTACTTATTACTTCTACGGGTTGTACTATGCCATAACGAATGCTTATATTAGTAAATCGAATATTAATATATCGATAAAATGAATATGCGATGCGTTGAATGTTCGATCAAATAAACATTCGATATTTTGAACGTTCGATCTAACAAACATTCGATATTTTGAACACTCGATGTATTGAGTGTTCGATTGACTGAATGTTCGATTTACTAACCATTCGATGAAATGAACGTTCGACTATTTGGACATTCGATTTAAAGTGTTCGATAAATTGATATTCGATGATTTGGCATTCGATATGGCATAGTACACACCTTCTATGGGTATGGCACACCGAGTTCTGCAGTATCCAGGGGGGGGGGGGGGGCAATTACTATGTTCACATACTTTGTCTAAGCTTTGGATGTACCGTTTACAACGCCATCTCTTACGATGCCCCGAAAAGAAAACCTATTTTTATCTTCTGTTGTCAATACATTTGGTGTCTCATCTCATCTAAAGCTACTTAGGGGGCCTCTGCGAGTTGGATTCGGCCCCTCGCACGCCTTACAAAGGCCCGGGAACTCAGAGTTCCGAGATATATAAAGAACTAGCTGTGCCCAGTATGCGTTGCAATGCATTTTTTCTTACTTACTAACTACCTTCAGAAACAAAATCAAAATAGTAACAAAAAGGGCTCAAAAACCACAAAAAAGGCCACTTTGTTCACCTGGGTGATATCACCTGGGTGAACAAAGTAGATTTTTTAGAGTCTTCATTTCACCTCGGATTTATTTCACCTGAATATATTTAACTAAATATTAGGTAATATTATTTAATTTGGGCCGATTTTTCGATCCTCAGATAAAATGCCTGATAGCTACCTGACGAATAAAGTTATTTGGCTGTTTATCTGCCTGATAATTGTTTGTCAATTTTTCAATTGCCATTTATCTCACGAATTACTATCTGACCGATTTCATTGACTTTAGTAACGCTAACTTCAGGGAGGTGAAATAAATATATGGCATTAACGAACGTTAGAGCAGGCCAGACTATTTCAATTACATGCACAGAGTCTAGATCATAGAAGTATATATATTATATTATATTATTATATTATATTTTTGGGACATTTTTCTACACAGCACCATCTAGTCCCAAACTAAGCAGAGCTTGTACTATGGGTACTAGACAATGGATATAATACTTACATACTTTTTTTTTTTTGTAAATACATACTTATAATACATAAGAAACACCCAGACGAACACAAACACTTATATTCATCACATAAATATTTGTGTCCTGTGGGAATCGAACCCACGACCTCGTGATCAGCAGACCGACACTCGAACCACTAGACCACAGACGTCGTCAGTGTAATGTGATATACATAGTAATAAGTACTATACATTAATTACCTGTATGGCAAAAATGACACTGTTAGACTATCTTCCAGTCATGTCATGTTTTATATTTTGATTGTAAATCAATGTTTATAATTATGTTTATTACAACGGAACCAAAAAAATAGCGTTCGGCGAATTTTAATAGTGCTGTAATTCAATTTCTCCTAAGTTTAATCGATAAATACAAACACGTTATAAGAAAACCGAAGAAATAAGAAGACCGACCGATGCGGTGATGAGTAAAGACAAAGAATCTGCATGGAGGAAAACTGAGAGCTCATTTAATTCAGGTGGAATCGCAACCAGTGTCCTTTCATAGAATGCATTAAAACTTAAGTACGAGGGAATTGAAAAAAGACCAAAAAAGTCCTCCATGCAGACAAGAAAAGTACAGAACCGAAGCCCGAAAGTCTGACTACCAGTTCTACCAAGAGCTATCGTGTTATCTACTAACTGGGTGATGGAGGTCAGATAGGTAGTCGCTTCATGTAAAATACTGGTATTCGACTGCATCCGGTCACACTGGCAGACGATCCCAACATAGTTCGCTAGGAAGATTTACTGATGTGTAGCTACCTTAGTTGATTTATATACCTACCTACAGAGCCGCGACGCGGCGGCGCGCGGGCCGCTGTTCGGCCGAGCGCCATCTTGTATCAGTAAGGAATAAACCACCGTACGCACAACACGTTGTTTCAGTTATAACCCGCTACTACAATTACCCTAAAGACGTATCATTTGGCGACGAGTATAGGAATAATAAAAGTATTTTCATTATTAAGAAAATAATACCTGCGCGATGATGTCGCATTTAGGTAACTTACCTACGTTTGAATATAAAACAAGTGAATGGAAGATTTTCAAGGGGAAATTGTTACAATTTTATAATGTGAACGACGTAACAAATGAGGGAAAGAAAGCAGCGATAACGCACCTTTCTGACGACTCATACCGTTTAGTGCATAACCTAGCATACCCCGAGGACCTGGAAAAGCTAGGTTTTCCTAAGTTGGTGGACCTGCTCGACGGACATTTTAAAGAAAAAAAGTGCTCTTTCGCCGACAAAGCGAAGTTCCACGGCGCGAAAAAGGACCATGGCGAGTCGCTAGGAGACTGGGCGGCAAGACTCAGAGGTTTAGCAAGCTATTGCAATTTCGGTGTTGCTCTGGAGATAAACCTCACTGATCGTTTTGTCTTAGGCCTGGGGCCAGGTCCCGTGCGCGATAAATTGTTCCAGAAAAATCCAAGTGACCTGACCTTGGTAAGCGCCTTGGAGATTGCCAGTGCCAGGGAAGCTAAGTCGATCACCGTGGATTCGGTAGCAGTGAAGGAGGAGCCGATTAATAAGTTATCGTTTGGTGCTACGCATAAGAAAAGAAGGACGGTGGCGGTCGTGGTAAACATGGCCGCGGCAGCGACGGCGTCGGCGGTGGCGGCGCAGGCTCGCGAGCCGCGTGCGCTTCCTCCTCCCCGCATCACGACCGGGAGTTACGTTGTACCGTGTGTGGAATGAAAAACCACAGCATGGATCAGTGCCGATATAAAAACTACACGTGTCAGAAGTGCGGTAAGAAAGGACACTTAAAGAAAGTTTGTGATAACAAAAATAAGTTCGATCGCCGTCACGTACACGTAAATAATATCGCGAGTGAAGAGCCCGACTCAGATGTCGGGAGTGGTTCATGTGTGGAGTGCCAAAATACGTAACAGATAAGCCCATACAGTTACAAATAAGTGTAGGTAACAAAGCTGTGACTATGGAATTATTCTCGGGGTCAGGCGTGTCTGTAATATCAGAACAAATGTATTCTGAGAAGTTTTTTAGGCATAAGTTATTAAAATGTAATATTAGAATGTGTTTGTATAACAGCCATAAAATCGCACCGAAAGGTTACTTCTTAGCAGAAATTAAATACAATAATTTAATTAAATGTATGAAAATACTTGTCGTTTACTCAAACGGCCCCCCGTTACTCGGTCGTGATTTTATGTCCGCCTTCGGCTTAGTACTCACAACAAATGTAAACAAAATAAGTCACGATAATGACGTAAATACGTTATTGGAACAATATCCTAATATATGGCGGGATGAACTGGGTAGTTTTAACAAATTTAAAGTACATTTACAGTTAAAAGAAAACTCCATTCCTAAATTCTTTAAAGCACGAACAATACCTTTTGCCCTTAAAGAAAAGGTGGTATTGGAATTAGACAGATTAGTTAAGTTAGGTATTTTAATTCCAGTTAACAATTCTCAATACGCAACGCCTATAGTACCGGTTTTAAAGAACGACGGCACGGTTAAAATCGCAGGGGATTTTTCTGTCACTTTAAATAAAGATCTTATAATCGATAAGTACCCATTACCTAGGATAGAGGAAGTTTTCGCGAAGTTAGGTGGTGGGGAACATTTTTCGAAGTTAGATTTAAAAAATGCATATAACCAGTTTATCCTCTCCGATGAGTCGCAAGATCTTACGACAATTAATACGCCAAAAGGGTTGTTCAAATATACTCGTCTTGTATACGGGTTGGCAAATGCACCCGCCGTGTTTCAAAAATCTATGGAATTGTTGTTATCGGGCATAGAGGGTGTTAGTATTTGGTTGGATGACATCTGTTTAACGGCACCGACAAAGGAGATTCATTTGCAAAGATTAGGGCAAGTTTTAAGAAAATTAGACGAAGCCGGTCTTCGGTTGCAAAAAGACAAGTGTGAATTTCTAAAGAAAAGTGTAACCTACTTAGGATATGTAATTGATAAGAATGGGTTACGTACGAGCCGTGAAAAAGTTAAGGCCATAGTAAACGCTCCTGAGCCGACTAACGTTACGGAAGTGAAGCGATTTCTAGGTGTAGTAAATTACTATAGGAATTTTATTCCGAACGCGTCAAGTATTATGAGCCCGCTCCACGAGTTGTTGCGCGACGGTGCCCCATGGGAGTGGGGCGAGCGTCAGCGCAATGCCATGCGCCGAGTGCGCGCCGAGTTGGCGTCCGAGCGCGTGCTAGCACATTTCGAGCCGAGCGCGCAACTCGTGCTCGCGGTGGATGCAGGTCCGGCAGGGCTCGGAGCGGTTTTGTCGCAACGAGATAGCGACGGTCGCGAGCGACCACTGGCATTCGGTTCCAGGTCGCTCTCGGCGAGCGAACGTAACTACAGTCAAATCCAAAAGGAGGCAACAGCAATCATATTTGGAGTTAAACACTTCCACCAGTATTTGTACGGGCGAAGTGAACCTTTTATTCTTAAGACAGATCACCGTCCATTAGTTTCCATATTTAATAATAAAACCGGTATATCGATAACGACAGCGTTACGGCTTCAGAGATACGCGATTATTTTAGCAGCATATAACTATGTGGTTCAGTACATTTCTAGCCTGGACAACTTAGTTGCGGATTATTTGCGCTTTGCGCTTGGATCTGTGCGCCCGCGCAACGCGCCACCGAGTCAGTTGTGGGTAGTGATGGCAATAACGGCTATTTTACAATAATGAATTATCCTGTTGTACTATTTCGTACAAACTGTTATTGTAAACTGTTGTCTGTTATCCTGTTATTGTTGTTTGCAGAAAGCTAGGTAGTAAAACCAGTGATGCCAACTTAGCAACTTTATAGCTAGATCTAACAATTTTTGCAACCCCATCAGATATAATTTAGATTTTGTAAATAAAGCAAAAACGAAAAAAAATAATTTAAATCAATAACATTAAGTCAATAATCCTATAACAGAATAACAGCAATAACCAAATAATTTCTCGTTGCCTGTTGTTTTTTCTTGATTACATAAATTATACTTTACGTCAATGGAAGAAAGCATAAAATCGAAATGTAAAAAGTGAGATTTGTGACAATAAAATAGTCTAAAACAATTTAAGCAAATTTGAACTTTATTACGTCTCGTTAGTGATTACTTATATTAATCGCAAAACTAGCGTTTCATCGCGATTGGAATGCGCGAGCGCTGTCTCCCTCTCACACCAAATGTCTGCATATTGCGTGTCTACTCTTACCTAATCTGTTATCGTTTTAATAATGACAACAGTTTATAACGCGAGTTCTATCTCCCTTTCACACCTAATGTCTGCGTATTGCGTGCCTACTCTTATCTAAACTGTTATCGTTTCAATAATGACAACAGTTTATAACGACAACAGGATAATTAACTTTTCAATAATGGATTATTCATTACGTTCAAATAATGCATTACGAAAACGGTTGTTGTAATAACGACCACCACAAGTTGTGGGTGGTGACGAAACAACGCTACCAGTGCTACGTGCAGCTGACGTCATCCGGGCGACGAGAGCTACGAGTGCAACAAGTGCTACGTCCGAGTTATTCCGCTACGAAGCCCTCGCTACAACTCATCGGCTGCGCGGTTCGCCCGGTATTTATTACCTACAATTTATCAACTTGCTAATCGTTTTCTTTGTCAGTTGGTTCCTTTGTTTACAATTATATCTACGAAAGATGTCTTTAGTAAGGCGCTCTCCGCCAAAAACCCCGCAAACCAAATCAGAATCTGACATACCCACTGCTGTTCTCCAAAGTGAACATGTAAACAAAAATAGGAACAAACGTCCACGTGAGGATAACTCGCCTCAAAGCGGGATACAGTTGACCTCGATAAATCTGCAAGATAAACTGGATGCCTGGAAAACGGAACAAGACAGCAATATGTCTAAATTTTTGACAGAGCAGACTTCTATTATGTCCAAGTTGGCATCCGATATTGGTGAAATTAAGGCTCAAAATGTCCTGATTCAGTCTTCTAATGCGGAATTTCGAAAATCAAATGAAGAAGTGATCCAGTCTATCGTCTTCTTGAACAAGAATTTTGAAGACATGAAGAAGGAGTTGGAGGACCTAAGAAAAGAACGCCAGGAACAACATAAATATATTCTAAGTTTGGAACAAAAGATTTCTGATCTTCAGCGAATGTCTCGAGGGTCGGGCATTGAACTTCGTAATATACCGCTGGAAAATTCGGAAAATATAGATAGTCTAACCAAAACCGTATGCAACATCGGCGAACTTGTAGGACTACGCATAGCCGAATCTGATTTCCGCGACATATACCGCCTACCCGGAAAATCAACCACTTCAAACACTCCGCGCCCCATATTAGCTGAATTTACCACAGTAAATACGAAGCAAGCACTTCTATCAGCTGTCCGCTCGTATAACAAAACAAAAGGGAAAGAAAATAAACTAAACACGAAACTTCTAGGAAAGCCAGGAGAACGGAAACCAGTATACATCGAAGAACAACTTTCCGCCAGTACCAAAAAACTATTCTATCAGGCGCGAGAATTCGCTAAACAAAACTCTTACAAATTCTGCTGGACTTCTAATGGGAACATTTTCTTACGCAAAGGTGTAGGTGACAAACAACAATTAATAAACTCTGAAAAATGTCTCCAGGTAACCGACAGTAATAACCTGTGACTAACCATGCTTATTCAAGCTACATCTTTTCCTACTTGTTTAATTATTCTTTTTTGCATGCCCCATTTTTTGTATTTTTAGTATTTAAATGCGCCAAAACAATAGTTTACCACTTGTTTTGTATAAAAACTACTTATTTGTCACACTACCTCTCAGGTTACAACAAATCCAAATACATACCTATGCACTCCAACAACACTCTGCAAAACAATAACAACTCACATTATTCTACACACACACACAAAATTCCAACACACCCAAAAAAGCAAACCCCTTACTACTTAATAGCACATAACTCTCTCATAAACATTCAGTCATCTTTAGTCAAACAATATATTAGTGTAACCAACAACTACATATATTAATGGCTAACATCAATAACATAAACAATGACCTCGACCAACTCTGCGTAGGAGATGCGTCTATCTGCAGCCCTGATAATTGCAAAATATACATAAAACATTTTGACACGAACAATATAAATCTTTTACACATAAATATACGCAGATAAATAAAAATTTTGATTCACTACAAGTACTATTGAGCCGAACTGATATAAATTTTGATATAATAATATTGACCGAAAGCTGGCTCAGTAAAACAAATAATTTACCTATACTGGATGGTTTTCAATCGTACTGTACAAAAACAAATTGTAATCAAAATGATGGCGTAGTTTTTTATTTAAAAGAGGGCATCAAAAGCACAGTTTGGGAACCAGACTTTGAGTGTGGAAATTGCCTAGTATGTCAATTGGATAATAAACTGGTAGTGGTGGCTGTCTATCGCTCGCCTTCTTACAATTCTAAAGGAAATTATGATAACTTTCTAATAAGTCTAAATAACGTCTACAACAAAATGCCCTCGTAGCCAAATATCGCTCTTGTTGGGGATCTTAACATAGATATAAGTAAAGAAAACAGAAACCAGCGAAGCGTGGATTATTTATTGCTTAATGCCTCTCACGGGCTTCTCCCTACCCACTTATTACCTACCCGGCTAGACAAGTGCCTAGATCACACATTCCTAAAAACCAACTTACCTGTAAGCACACTTGTGCTGGATACCCACATTACCGATCATAGACCCACTCTTCTATCTATTGCTGATCCCAAACTGGTGCGAAAATTACGCCACACAACCACCCGTATAAATCATGACGCTATTCTGCAGAATCTACAAAACACGGACTTTTCGGATATTTTTGAAACTACCGATCCCAACCTATCCATGAATAAACTCATCACAAAAATAACATCTATAATGTCTAATAACACAGTACTAATTAAAATCCCCAGACGCAAACGAACTATTAAACCATGGATAACTCCAGGTCTTTTAAAGTGTATGAAAAACCGTGATAAACTTCATAATAAGTCCAAAAAAGCACCCGATAATCTAGTACTTAGACTAACCTACACTCGCTATAGAAATTTCTGTAATTCCCTACTTCGAAAGCTAAACATTTCCTACCAAAAAAGTGAACTGGAGATAACGAAAAATAATCCTAGAGAGTTATGGAAAACCATTAAGAATATTACAAACACATCCAAAACTCGAGCAATACCTGAAGAGCTACTGAGTTTATGCGATAGTCCTAATTCTTCCGTTAACAAGGTGTTACGGACGTCGTAGCTTAAGAATTTATATTATGTAAACTATGTTATTTAAGAATTAGATTTAAGGAATGTAAATAAAGACTGATTTGATAGTAGGGAAGTAATTAAGTACTTATATGTAATTGAGACTAGGCTCCAGTTATTTTCCCTTAGAATAAGCATTGTAATGTAGCGAAGGGCACGGTTCCAACAGGTTCGAACAAGTCGAAACCTGTCGGTGGGGGGCGGAGCCAAGAGGCGATGCCGCAGTGAAACTCGCGCTCCCATTGGTCAACCGTGCCCTACGCCGTGTCGGTACCGCACCTTAGTTGTGCGACATGTAAAACTACTTAAATAAGACCAAGTTTTGTTAGTTAGTTGATTCCTGAAGATATTAATGTTTTTACGCAAGATTCTTGAAAGTTGTAAGTGAAAGTCTGATATAGCAAGTGTTATGTATAAATGTTAGTGCAAATAAAACAACGTAAGAAGTCTGAAGAATTTCATTTGAATATCAACTCAATACAGTCCACCCTGACAGCTGGTCCTTCGAGCCGGATCTGAAGACTGAAAATAGAAGATCGCGACTTGAAGATCGCGAGTTAAAGATCGCGAATTGAAGACTGCAGATTGAAGTTTAGAATTAAGATTAACTTCAAGCTCGAACATGAAGACTAGAAGTGTTGCGGCCAAGGAAAGTGAATCGGAGTCAGGCTATGATAGTCGACGCCCCCGCGCATTCGTAGATCCGCCTAGGTCACCGTCGACCATCGCGTCCGCGTTACCGCGCACCCCGTACGGTGCGCCCGCGGCCGGGACCGATCCCGCCGCCCCCGCGCTCGCGATCGCACCCCCAGCCACCGTCGCGGCTGGGAGGGTTGCGTCGACCGTGTCCGATGGCGCGCCCGCCGCGCCGGCTCCTCGCCTCGTACCGGCAAGTAGAGCCACCGCGACCGCGTACGACTATGGGGAACCGCTCGCCACGCCATCCACGTCGTTCTACCCCACGACGTCCTCGGCGCTACGAACCCAAGACTCCGCGAGAACCATGACGGCCGCGCACGACGTTTCTGTGAGGGATACGGCAAGTACGATACGCTCCCGAAGATCATACCATAGTGACGTGACACGAGTGAAAAAAGCGGAATACGAGGCACAAAAAAGGATCGCCGCGATACGGAACGAGCAATTAGAGATTGAAAAGGCGCTCGTTAATAAGCGATTCGAATATGAGGTGTCGGCAATTGAAGCAGAGGCGGAGGCCCGCGAAGAGGGGTCCGTGCACAGGAGTGATGACAGGGTGGATGAGTGGCTTCAAAGTATTGACCGAAGCCACCCCCGAGTCACGGATCAGCCTCAGGAAGAGCCGCCCCCGCACCCCGCAGCTACGTGCGCACCTCAAGAAGCAGCCGCCTACGTCGAACCCGCTACGTGTGTTGATGCCGTCACGCCCGCCAGGGATAACCGAAGAAGACAACGATCGGCCTCGCGGTCACCCACCAGGGGGGAGCGCCGATTCGGAAAAGGAATCGAACAGCTGGCCGACACGTTAGGAAAAATGATGCGCGTACGACCGCCGCCGCGACAAGTGACTGAGCTGCCTACGTTTACGGGGGCGGCCACCGAATGGTTACCGTTTAAGGCGGCATACACCGATTCATCGAGTGTATACAAGTTCAGTGCGATCGAAAATTTAGCAAGACTACGTAACTGCGTTAAGGGCGAAGCGAGAGCAGCCGTATCGGCGCTCCTGTACACCGCCACGGACCCGCAGGTGATTATGAAAACGTTAGAGCAATATTATGGGAGACCGGAAATACTCATGGATCGAGCGATGGAAGACTTAAAGAAACTACCTCGACTCACGAGCGCAGCCGGAGAATTAAATTCGTTCGCAGTGAAGCTACAAAATATAGTGTGTGTGTTATCTAACATGGATAACCGCGGTTATATATGGAACCCGATGTTAGTTCGCGAAGTCGTAGAAAAATTAAGCCCGCACATAAAATCAAGGTGGTGTGATTACGCTTCGGAGGCAGTGGAATCGTCGCGTGAACCGGAAGTGGTACTACTGGCCAGGTTCCTGATGCGGGAGGCTGATCGAGCTATGAAATACGCCTTCACGACCACGACGCCCGCGCCCCTCCCCAAGAAGGAAACAAGAAGCGCACCGCAAGTCAACGCAAAGAAGAAGGTGAACCGAGACGCAGTCTACGCGACATCGGAAAAAGAAGAAGAAAGGAAACAAGAGTGTTTGTGTTGCGGCGGTGACCACGAGGTACCTAAATGTGCGAAGTTCCTGAAAATGAATATCGACGACAGATGGGAGTGGGCGCGGAATGAAAAGGTATGTTTCAAATGTGTGACTAGGCGCCATCGACGCGAATATTGCCGAGCCAAGCGATGCGGCAAGGACACGTGCAGCCGCCCGCACCACGCGCTGTTGCACAAGGAGCAAGAGGCGCCGCGGAATGAGAAATCCGAAAAAACGACTGACGCAGAGAAGCAACCCTCAAAGGAATCGGTGATGGCCGTCTCCGCGCCGAGCAATACGTCGCAGCGTGTGTTGTTAAAGGTATGTCCCGTGATCTTGAAGGGGCCCCGCGGACAAGTGTCAACGTTCGCGTTAATGGATGAAGGGTCAACGACATCACTCATCGACGAAGAGCTGGCGCGGCGTATACAAGCAGACGGGCCGGTCTCCACTTTACGCATACAAGGCGTGACCTCGCAGCAACATGAGGAATGCAGCCAGGAGGTCAAGCTACGGATACGCGGTCAGAGCGGCGCCTTCCAAGAGCTGAGCGCGCGAACGATGAAGAACCTGCGACTTCACGGCCAGACGGTGGACAGGTCAACGCTACTGAACTATCCACACCTACAGGGCGTAAGAAAGGATGCGTTCTATGAGGGGGCCACACCGAAGGTACTGATAGGTGCTGACAATTGGCATCTGATAGTCACACGCGAACTGCGCATGGGCAAGAAGAACGAACCCGCGGCTTCGTACACCCAGTTGGGATGGGTGATCCACGGGACTGCACCGCGCGCAACACTAAAGAAACAAGAGGGACAAGTTGTGCTGCACCTATACAACGCGCCCGCAGCAGAACAGACAGAAGATGTACGTCGTGTAGAAGAGCTGGTGAAGTCGAACTTCAAGATCGACGCCTTAGGAGTTTCACTAGCGAAGAAAGTCAGACCAGAAGATCAGAAGGCGATCGACGTAGTTCAAGGCACCATGAAGAAGATCGGCGATCACTTCGAGGTAGGGCTGCCATGGCGTGATGAAGACGACCCGATGCCCAACAACTACAGCAGTGCCCTCAGAAGACTACGGACGATAGAAAAGAAGATGGATTCGTCCTCACACTTCGCGGCACAATACGGCGCCCTGGTGAAAAACCTACTCGACAAAGGATACGCCCAGGAGTGCGATGGAACAGAAGATAAGAACAAGAAGGTGTGGTACCTACCGCACTTCCCGGTCGTGAACCCAAACAAGCCGGGGAAGATGCGTATGGTGTTCGACGCCGCGCACCGATACAGTGGAGTGTGCCTAAATGACCACCTATTGGACGGGCCCGATCTCTTGAAGTCGCTGCCGGGGATCCTGTTCAGATTCAGAGAGCGTCCGGTAGCGGTCACAGCAGACGTTCAAGAAATGTTTCTCCAGATAAAAATAAGAGAGCAAGACCAAGCTGCGCAAATGTTTCTCTGGCGGGACGCGGAACGCACTAGGCCACCGAAGAAATACAAAATGACTTCGATGATCTTCGGGGCTTCGTGTTCGCCCTTCATCGCGCATTCAGTACGGGACGCCAACGCGAGACTGTTCACCAAGGAATACCCCGACGCTACGCAAGCGATAATATCAAGCCACTACATGGATGACTACGTGGACAGCCTCGCGACCGAAGACGAGGCGATCAGGACAGCGCGCGAAATCGTGAAGGTACACCAGAACGCACACTTCAACCTAAGGGGCTGGTGTTCAAACAGACCTGACGTGGTGAAGAACATAGCCCCGGAGGAGCAGGCACACGACACAGAAGTAAGACTTGGTCAAAGAGAAGAGAATACGGACAAAACACTGGGCCTGTTGTGGCAAACAGGCTCCGACGAGTTAGGCTTCAACACTGGACTGAGTCGGCTGTCACCCGAAGTGAAGACAAGCAACAGAGCGCCGACAAAACGAGAAGCCCTCGGAGCGGTGATGGCGGTCTATGATCCCCTGGGTCTCATCAGCCACTTCACAGTCACCGGCAAGATCTTGCTCCAGAACCTGTGGAGGCACGGCATAGGGTGGGACGACGCCATCCCCGAAGAAGACGCGCAGCACTTCGAAGAATGGATGCGAAGCCTGCATGAAGTAACGAAGCTCCGCATACCAAGGTGCTATGGCAAGGGACCAGACGACTCCATGGAGCTCCACGTCTTCTGCGACGCGAGTGAGCAAGCGTACGCGGCAACCGCCTACTGGAGGATCCAGAAGCCGGACGGAAGAGTGGACGTGAGGCTGGTCGCGGCAAAGGCGCGAGTGGCCCCCCTGAAGCCGGTCACCATTCCACGTCTAGAGCTACAGGCGGCAGTGATCGGCACAAGACTGGCGGAGACGATAATAAAGGAGCACCGCGACAAGCCCGGAAGCGTGACCTACTGGACGGACTCACAAACCGTCCTGCGATGGATCCAAAAGGACGCCGTGAAGTACACACCATTCGTGGCGCATCGCCTAGGTGAGATCGCGGAGCTGACTAGCGCCAGCCAATGGAGATGGGTACCCACCGCCCACAACGTGGCGGATGACGCCACACGCCCCAACTATGTCGTCCACATGAAACCGGAAGACAGATGGTTCGTCGGCCCCATGTTCCTGTACCACGACGAGGAGTCGTGGCCGAAAGAGAAGCCCAAGGACGATACCACCGACGACGAGGCAACGTACACGATAGTGGAAGAAACGAGAGAGCGCCCTTCTCACCTGCCGGACATAAGCAGGTTTTCTTCATACGAAAAGTTACTACGAGCAACGGCTGTACCCTTCCTCTTCAAGGAAAAATGCAAGGACAGAACAAGCCAGATGACCGTCGACCTGATAGAGAAGGCCGAGAAACTATGGCTGAGGCAAGCACAACTTGAAGATTACGCCGAGGAAATACGACTACTCGAAAAAGGGAAGCCGGTGCCCAAGTCCAGCAGCCTGTACAAGCTGGACCCTTACCTAGAAGACCAGGTCCTTAGAGTCCGAGGGAGGATCGGACACGCGGCAGTCACGGAAACAAAGAAGACGCCATTGATTCTACATGGAAGGCACCCGTTCACGCGACTGCTTGTCAAGGACGCCCACCACAAAGCCGGCCACGCCAATAATGAACGCGTGATCAACGACTTGAGACAACGATACTGGGTGGTCAACCTACGCCCCACGGTACGAACCATCGCGCAACAATGCCAGCTCTGCCGTATCAGGAAAGTTATGCCAGTGAAACCAACCACAGGAGATCTACCCATGGAAAGGCTAGTGAAGACTCAACGACCCTTCACCCACTGTGGGATCGATTACTTCGGGCCAATGACGGTGGTAATAGGGAGAAGACATGAGAAACGCTGGGGAGCCTTGTTCACCTGCCTGGCTACGAGGGCGGTCCACCTGGAATTAGTGTCAAGTCTGTCCACCGATTCGGCACTAATGGCAATACGAAGGATGGCGGCGCGTCGAGGTTGGCCCAGAATCATGTACTCAGACAACGGCACCAACTTCCGAGGGGCAGACACCGAACTACGTGTGGCCTACAAAGAATGGGCAAAGGAATTCATCCACTTTGGACTTGAACACCGAATGAAGTGGAAATTCATCCCGCCAGGGGCGCCGCATATGGGGGGAGCATGGGAGCGATTAGTGCGCTCCGTGAAGACAGCACTGGGGGCGACCTTACATCAGAGGGCGCTGAGAGAAGAAGTGCTGCTGACGCTGCTGACAGAGGCCGAACACTCCGTGAACTCCCGGCCTCTGACCCACGTCTCTGTCGATCCTAAGGATCCGGAGGCCCTTACACCTAACCATTTCCTCATTGGAACCTCCTCAGGTCTTCCCCGCACTGGGCCTTGTGAGGAGGCCAGCCGCAAGCAGTGGAGAACCGCCCAGGCGCTCGCCGACCACTTTTGGCGGCGCTGGGTGGACGAGTATCTACCGACGTTGGTGCCTCGAGGGGCATCAGACGACCAACGGCGACCCCTTCAAACTGGCGACCTGGTCGTCGTCACCGACTCCGCACTACCAAGAGGAACATGGCCCCGAGGCGTCGTGGAAGCCGCCTACAACGGTCCAGACGGCAAGGTGCGGTCAGCTGACGTCAGAACCACAGCGGGCATCCTGCGGCGACCGGTCACGAAGCTCGCCGTCCTCTGCGTGGAAGATAAGGCTACGGTAGCCCTGCGCCGGGGGGAGGATGTTACGGACGTCGTAGCTTAAGAATTTATATTATGTAAACTATGTTATTTAAGAATTAGATTTAAGGAATGTAAATAAAGACTGATTTGATAGTAGGGAAGTAATTAAGTACTTATATGTAATTGAGACTAGGCTCCAGTTATTTTCCCTTAGAATAAGCATTGTAATGTAGCGAAGGGCACGGTTCCAACAGGTTCGAACAAGTCGAAACCTGTCGGTGGGGGGCGGAGCCAAGAGGCGATGCCGCAGTGAAACTCGCGCTCCCATTGGTCAACCGTGCCCTACGCCGTGTCGGTACCGCACCTTAGTTGTGCGACATGTAAAACTACTTAAATAAGACCAAGTTTTGTTAGTTAGTTGATTCCTGAAGATATTAATGTTTTTACGCAAGATTCTTGAAAGTTGTAAGTGAAAGTCTGATATAGCAAGTGTTATGTATAAATGTTAGTGCAAATAAAACAACGTAAGAAGTCTGAAGAATTTCATTTGAATATCAACTCAATACAGTCCACCCTGACACAAGGTATGCCATTTCTTTGCTAACGTTGGCAAAAACCTGGCGGCAAATATCGAATCTGTTGCACAATCCCCCCTGCTCCCAGAACAACGTTCTTCCTCTTGTAACATCTCCAACTCAACCGTCAATTCATTGGCTCTGCTAGATGTTGATGAAGCCGAAGTAGAATCACTTATACTTCAATTAAATAATGACAGTGCTGTTGGCTGGGATGGAATTTCACCTTTACTGTTAAAGAACTGCAAAAATGTGAACACACAGTTTCTGTTTCCTTACTGATCTCGAAGCTGGAATTGCTTGGAGTGCGAGGAATTGCCCTAGATATATTTAAAGACTATTTGAGTAACCGCACCCAACGTGTCAAAATCAATACTTACCTCAGTGACGAAGAACTTGTCTCTTTCGGAGTCCCGCAGGGAAGCATTTTGGGGCCTAGTTTGTTCCAAATTTACATAAATGACCTTTGCAATTTAAAGCTCCCACAATGTAAAATTTTTACATACGCTGACGACACGGCAATAATAGTACAAGGACCTACATGGGATAATGTTAAAACCACAGCAGAGTCAGCATTGAGTACGATAATGACATGGCTAAACTCAAACCTCCTTACACTCAATTTACTAAAATCCAGCTACATTCCGTTTGCAATAAGACGTAATAACTCACCTTCAGACACCTTCTCGATTATTGCTCACTCATGTCAGGCTCCTTCTACTTCGCCCACGTCGTGTTCTTGTCCTAATCTTACCAGAACAACCAGCGTTAAATATCTAGGTGTACAAATAGATAGTGCACTAAAATGGGATAAACAAATTGATGCTCTCACCACCAGAACCCTCCGTCTCTTACATATCTTTAAGTCCCTGAGAAAATCCGCTAATCTCGAAACCTTAAAAATGGTGTACTTTGGCCTGTGTCAATCTACTAGGTGTGTCAAGGTACTAGGATATTGCATTACGGTGTGGGGAGGGGCGGGTAAAACATTCCTTCTCCAAATAGAGAGAGCACAGAGAGCTATACTTAAAGTTATGACCAGAAAACCGTACAGATACCCAACAACTCAACTGTATTCTGACTCTAAAGTTCTCACAGTACGTCAACTCTTTGTGCTCTACTCAGTCCTTAAAAAACATTCATCCCTACCCCCTCCCAACCGGAAAAAAACGCACCTATATCCCTCCAAGTACCCCTCATAAAACAGCCTTTGCCAAACATCAATATTTTATTCTAAGCTCTTTCATTTACAGAAAAATTCATAAACACCTAAACATACTTGATCTGTCAAAAAGGGAAATTAAACAGAAACTTACAGAGTGGCTTCTTCAACAAGACTACGATCACACAGAATCAATATTAACCTAGCACATGCACACACGCACATTCATACGCACACTCACTCACACTCACACACACGCACACACACACACACACACACACACACACACACACAAACACACACTAGAATTCATCATTCTCATTATTTCATTTTATTTAACTTTACGTAACATTACCATTTTTCTGATAATTGTTTAACTGTGGGTAGATCGACAGGGTCCTCATTTAATAAATTGGTAATATTTTAACATAACCTAAGGCTGTCCACTGTCTCTTAAGATACAGGTATACCCTAGTTTAAGAGACAGGGTAACGTTAATTGTAGACAGATGTACCATGTACTAACATCAACCAACATGTTCTACCACATAATGTAGTTACATAACTTTGTATGTTGCTATAAACTACTTTAAGTTGTTTTCTCACCATCTGTACCTTTCTGATCAATAAACAATTTTATTATTATTTGTATCTCTTTGGACATCACGGCTCATCTTCCATGCGGAAGACGTCCGGTCCTTTGGAAGGCATACACGGGGACACAGGTCCAACGCGCAGAGGCCCCTTTGAGAACTTTAATCTAAAATGAGGTGGGGCATCAACCGGGGACCATCCACGGCTGCACTATTGGAGTGCAGTCATGGACCGTCCCAGGTGGGTGCAAAACTATTGTGAAATATGGTAAAAATAAAACTGGTCTATGGGATGGGGTGTTAAATGGACTATTTAACTTCTATTGCCGGAAGAAAACGGCGCCTGCCTTTCAACATTTAAAATTGAAACCTGTTGGCAGACGGTGACTCGCCAGCTCACTAGCTGGGCCCCCTAAAAAGCCGCCAGTACATAGGCGAAAGGGGCAACAGACGTGTGAGCGGCTAGAGGTGTAGAGAGGTGTGGCCCCGGTTTCGCCGTCGCGGGTCTAAAAGACCCGGAGTGGGTTTCCCCGCTATTACGCCTTTAGACACTTCCACCCCCGAGCATATAGCTCTGGCGGCCCCCCTCTGGCCGGCCGATTAAGGCAAGACAGAGTTGAGAGTCCTGCGGGCACTCTTGGGGTTCCACCCCAGCCAGCCAATAAAGGCAAACTGGAGACGAGTCCCTGACCGACTCTCTGAGGCAATAAGGTACGCAGTGTCGCCACTCACCAACAGCTCGCCACAAGCTGCCCTGCGGTTTGTAAGCTTTTCAGTAGACCTCATGATACATTTTTTATTATATGATGGGGTTGTAGAAAGCTAGTCTAATGTTCCCTCCGGTTTTACGTTAATCTCATGGTGAGGTAACGCCTTTCCCAGAGGGGGATTATTATTATTATGTATCTCTATTCACGGCTCATCTTCCGTGCGGAAGATGTCCGGTCTTTTGGAAGGCATACACGGGGACACAGGTCCAACGCGCAGAGGCCCCTTTGAGAACTTTAATCTAAAATGGGGTGGGGCACCAACCGGGGACTATCCACGGCTGCACTATTGAAGTACAGTCATGGACCGTCCCAAGTGGGTGCAAAACTATTGTAAACTATGGTAAAAAAATATCTGGTCTATGGGAAGGGGTGTTTAGTGGATCGGTTAACCTCTATTGCCGGAAGAAAACGGCGTCTGCCTTTCAAGTTTAAATTTGAAATGCGTTGGCAGACGGTGACACGCCAGCTCACTAGCTGGGCCCCCTGAAAGCCGCCAGTACATAGGCGAAGGGGGCAACAAACGTGTGAGCGGTTATTATTATTATTATTTCTCTCGTGCTCCCGTCACGGATACTGTGTGCAAAACTGACAAAGAGTATGACGCGTACTGCGCACTGAATTTTTTGAACTCGAATTCTCCAGCTGTTTTATTTACCGACATAAAAGATGCCACCGAAAGTGATAAAACGATTCAGACAGTAATTAAATATATAAACTTCGGTTGGCCACGAAAAATTTGTTGTATATTAATTCGCTCGTATTTTCTATGTAGAACCGACTTGCAACTTGAAAACGGCGTCTTATTGCGGGGCCATAAGGTCGTTATTCCAGCAGCATTACGAGAAAGAATGTTAACCGAACTGCATAGTACACATTTAGGCATAGTTAAAATGAAGTGTAACGCTCGTGGCAGAATGTGGTGGCCAGGTATTGAGCTTGAGCGGTGGAGCGGCGCGTGCGAGGCGTGTGCGAGCGTGCGACCCTCCCCACCGCGCGCCCCACCCGCGCCCTGGCCGCGCCCGCAAGCTCCTTGGCAAAGAATACACATAGATTATTTAACTGTAGGGCAAAGAATGTATCTCGTGGTAATAGATGCGTACTCTAAATGGTTAGAGTGTGTTAACATGAATAAGGGTGTCAGTACACAAGCTTTAATAATTAAATTAAAGAATATATTTTCCGTATTCGGTATACCTAACACTTTAGTTTCTGACAACGACGTAAAAATAAATTGTAAAGAATTCAAGGATTTTTGTTCCAATAACGGTATTGAATATCTGACATCGCCGATCTATCATCCATGCAGCAACGGACAAGCTGAAAACTCTGTTCGAACATGTAAAAAAAATGTTAAAAATTATTTTAACAGAGAACTTATCTCAATGTATTCTGCAAGAGAAATTGTTAGCATATCTGTTCGAATACAGAAATACAATACACTGTTCTACAGGAGAATCACCCGCAAAGTTGATGTTTGGAAGGATTTTTTTAAGATCTAGGCTTGACTTAATTTTTCCCAAAGAAAAGAGACATCGATCTAATAAAAGTAAAACATATGAAAATAAAAGTAGGATGTTCAAAACAGGAGATGAGGTTTGGGTTAGCTGGTTCAGTGCTCGAAAAGAAAGGTGGACACTAGGCAAAATTGAGGAAATTGTTGGAAATAGGCTATTTAAGGTATATGTGGATTGTTGTAATGTGTCTTGTATCAGGCATCTAGATCAAATAGTTCATTACACGGGGTTGCATAAAGAACCTGAGATTGTAGCAAGTAGGTCACCGTCCGTGGATGCTAGGCCGTTAAGAACAACTGCAGCAAATGTACAACAAGTAAACGATTCCGGTCAAAGCAGTACATCTGTAGTAGGGGAGAGGGAAAGTGGCGAGGCGTCAGCTGTAGCCGCAGCTGATACAGACCTTAGCATGAGTGAGGATCAGGATATGGTGATTTCTGAGGGCGAGATAGTAGAGGAGCAAGAGTGCCAGGACACTCAGGACTCAAGTGATAATATTGAAGGCCATGTCCCTTTAGCTGCAAATGCACGTTCCATGCGACCCAGAAAGAATATTGATTATTCAGTGTATTTTTAGTTGTTACTATTACATTATTGTTTATTTACATAAATAAAGGTTATAAAATAAATATAGGTAGTAATAAGTATAAAATAGTTTAAGTAAAGTAATTAATGGTCTGTTTCCACAGGTTTCAAAATTAGTGTGGAGGAATGATGTGTAGTTACCTTAGTTGATTTATATACCTACCTACCGAGCCGCGACGCGGCGGCGCGCGGGCCGCTGTTCGGCCGAGCGCCATCTTGTATCAGTAAGGAATAAACCAGCGTACGCACAACACGTTGTTTCAGTTATAACCCGCTACTACAATTACCCTAAAGACGTATCATTTACACTATCAATTACTACAGCTCTGTTATGTGCCCATGAACCCATATCGCAGTTATTTTTTGTATAATAAACGATTGAAAACTTACCTTTGTGTTTGATGCTTGATTTTATCCTCTACCATTATCTATAAGTAAATATTGCACGGACTCTAAATGTCTGAATCGACGATGGAATTCTCTTGAATCCCACACTGTAAAATGACTGGGCATGTTTTTCTTTTTATCATGCCTTTATCCTCATTGGTTCCCTCCGCCCGGGGAAGGCAGAGGATTATGGACTCTTACCAGCTAAAAACCTACGGTATGCCTTCTCCTGACCTATGGCCGGGGTCGTGGGATTCGCAGCTGCATGCACCGCAACCCCGGCAGGCCTCGGTCCGCCAGCCCCTGGCGGAGCTCTCCTTCTGTGGAGCTTCGTCTCACGTCCTCCTGAGAGGCGCACACGGTACACTGCGCGCCAGCTTTTCGGGCCTGTTACTGGTCGGGCGTTAGGTCCAATAACCCTCCACCCGCAGGCCACACACTAGGGTGGCTGGAGAAATTCGCGCGCCCTCCGGCGGAAAATGATTGAGCCTGGATGTGATAATTCTTACTTTCCTGCCTGGATTTATGAATTCATTTAGGTATCAGAGCTTCTTCCTCAATTATTGCCAGATCATTAGTGCTATCAAATATTATACATCCATTTTACTTTGATGAAAACGCAAACCCAAGAATTGTCTAGTAAAATTATATTTTTTGTTTACATCATCAGTCATCGAATAAAATTATCTAATGAATAAGCGGTTATCTGGCCGTCAAAGGGAAAGATACAGTTATTCCTCAGGTAGTCAAATTATTCGTCAAATAAAGCCTATCTGACAATAGAAAAAATCATTTTTTTGCTATCTGTTGAATAAATGCTATTTGTCTGTTTATCTGAGGATTGAAAAATCGGCCCTTAATATAGTAATATTAAGTTGGCTTTGATTTGTTTTTTAGCATGTTTTATGTGGGTGAATAAAGTCCACAACATTAATAAAAAAAGTCGCAACTGTTCACTTGGGTGATTTAATTCCAAGGTGAACAAAGGAGACCAAATATGTCGCACTTATTCACCTGGGTGATATTGTCAGGTGAAATAAATCCGAGGTGAATGAAGACACAAAAAAATCCACTTTGTTCACCCAGGTGATATCACCCAGGTGAACAAAGTGGAATAAACCACAAAAAGATTTAAACCCATTTTCATGCGTGCGGTAAACAAATGAAGACTATGGACAGACTGAAATAATTATATGGTTTTTTTAAATATCAAAATTAAACCAATGAATGAACCAGGTTATCAAAATGAGAACCTTCTCCTGACAATTACTAAATTAAGAAAAAATATTTTTTTGCGAAATCGGTCCAGCCGCTCACGCGTGATGCCATGACCAAGGGAAATAGGGATTCATTTTTATATACAGGGTGGAAAAAATCAATGGGCTCTGAAGGGAAACCACTTTAAATCCTTAAGGTAGATTATTTTACTCAAAGGAAACATTCCTTTATTTTTAAAAAGAAACAAAACTGCATTCACGTATTTCTCGACAAGCTTACTTTAACAGGGAATCGAAGCAGCTAAAAATAAAAAATAAACACTCGCTATTTTATTCTACTAATCGATAGGATTAGTGTTCAGGATAGAATCTCTCTAATAAACATTTGAGACTGTTAAAAAGAAATAATAAACATAATCAGAAGGAAATGTGCATAGAATTATTAGTAGCAATTAAACACTTTTCTTATCTAAGTCTTCAACAAGGTACTTAGAGATAAAATAGCAAGCTTGTACTTCATAAGTAGAATGTCTTTGGATGTTAGAGTTTTAAGATAATTTTAATTGTCTTTTACTTGTTGAAAGTGAACAGTTAAAGCACAGTCTACCTATATCTTACTCCATACAGTCGGTCAACGTAGAACATTGTCGCAGAGCAATCGTGCGGGGGGTTGTGGGGTGAAGGGGGAGGAGGTTATGTTCCAATGTACGTAGTACTTATTACTTCTATGGTTCCAAGTAGCCATATACTGCATACTTGGGACATAACCTCCGCCCCTACATAATTTTGACATTTCATATGACCTGTCAAATATATGGGCGTTGACCCACTGTATGTGTAGTAAGTAGGTACACTGTGCTTCTACTGCAGGTAATGTTGATTAAAGCCCTTGTGCACTAAATATTAGATTTCATGGATATCTTGTACGATAGACGAGTGTAAGACCTAATGTTTCTTGGAGAAATTTTATCTTTAATATCTGTATCGACTAGTGAAATAAAATAACGAGAGTTTATTTTTTTAATTTTTAGCTCTTTTGATTCCCGTTTAAGGTAAGCATATCGAGAAAGTCTGAGACCGCATAGTCTTCACAGATTCGGAGGAGTTTTCTTAACGCGCTGATCGATGGGCTCAGCAACACCATATCATCCGCGTAACTAATATTATTGATATAAAATATTGTCCGTCAATGGAGCAATCGACTTGGGTGTTGCTGAGCTCACATGGCGGTCGATAGGTTGAAGAGCCTGGGCCAGCTAAGCCCCCCCCCCCTGCCTCACGCCGCACTCCAATCTGTACGCACTCGACATGGCACCAGGGGCCTAATTCTCATAAAATAAATCTTGATAAATCACAACCGAACCGTTCATTCAGACAGTTCTCAATTTCAAAAGCTATCAAATTGTTTGACACAAAAAACCAAATCAATCATTTTGAAAGTTTTCGAAAACAAAAACTGACTGATGCTGACGGTTGTGGTTCGATTGCGTTTGGCAACAATTTATTTTAGGAGAATAGGGCCCCTGCCCATCTAACGTAGTTGGACTGGTTGCTGTACCAGTACTTCAGTACAGCAATCAGTCCTCCAGGAAGGTTAGTGTAATGAGAGAGTTTCCTCCAGAGACAGTCGTAAGCAGTGATCGGATAATCGAGCGCTAATATACCTACACTTCACTTTTATTCTCACGAAAGAATAATACGGACATGCCTTTCAGAATCCCGGATCCCGGAATCGTTTGAAATTCCTGAGATTACTAAAAATTTTACTTGCATACAAAATATAGTTGGAAATAGATGAAAAAAATTCAATTCAATTCAATTTATTGCGAATATAGGTCAGGTAGGTGTTACATGAACATTGTTATAAAAACAATCTATGTGCAGCTATTCTCTGCCATGTAGCATGCAATAGTAAATAATAGGTACAATTTTACGCCAATCTATTAGCTAAACCAACAAAGCAAAATACATAAATCCAGAGTTATGTCATATCTTAATGTCAAAATGAATACTAAAAATGTCAAACGCAAGAAAATAAAATATAATTGAAAGTATTTCGTTGTGTCATCAAAACCTATTATGTCAAAGTAGATTTAATTTTGTCAATAAGATACTCATTCACATCATAATATGCCTTATTAAAAAGAAACTGTTTCAACCTAAATTTAAATATATTTACGTTCGAACAATTCAATAAATATATAGGGAGATGGTTGTGGACACGAGGCGCCATACAAAGCACACTGTTACTAAATTGTGCAGTTTTGTTTGGTGGAATACACACTTTATGATTATGCCGTTTACTCTTTAAATGTTCAAACATAGAAATATGCGTTCTTACAAACACGGCTACCTCATATATGTAAATACATGGCAGGGTCAATAATTACAGACTAACGAAAAATGGTTTACAACTCTCTGTAGATTTAAGTTTACATATTGCCCTCACGCACCTCTTCTGAGCCTTAAATACATTTTCTTTATCAACCGAGTTACCCCAGAAGATGACTCCATACCTTAGTAGGGACTCAACATACCCGTGATATGCAGTAATAACAGAAGATTGGTTCACAACTTTACCAAGCATAAATTAAATAGTGCATAGGAAAATTGCCTTAATCTTGTACAAATGCTTTCCACTTGGAGTTTCCAATTTAGATTGCAGTCAAGATGAAGACCCAAAAACTTTGTACAATCTACTTCATTAATTTTGATTCCCTTAAAAATGTCAAGATCTGGTAAGTGATTTTTTCTATTTCTGAATGTCATGATATTGGTTTTATTTAAATTAATTAGTAAATTATTGTCAGTTAACCATTGAATTATTATGTTAAGTGTATCGTTTATATTTAATTTTAAGGTATTTTTACACTTATTGGTAAACATGACCGTGCAGTCGTCCGCAAATAAAACCATGTTTTGTTTAATTAATGTCAGTAAATCATTAATATAAACAATAAATAGTAAGGGACCCAAAACACTCCCTTGAGGCACACCTTTTGTCACTTTACGATATTCTGATGAGTAAACTCTTTCTTTAAACGTTTTTGGGCATATGCGCGTAATTTGAGTACATTGCTGACGGTTGCTGAGGTAGGATTTTAATAGACATAATACATTTCCTCTAATACCATACGCCTCTAATTTGTTTAATGAAATATTATGATCTACGTAGTCGAATGCTTTCGTTAAATCCATATACAACGCAGAAACTAAGTGCTTATGGTTAAGGCCTGTCATTATAGCATTTAGAAAATGATGCACAGCTAAATTTATACTTTTATTCTTTCTAAAACCAATCTGTTTTCCAGTAACAATATTGTTGGTTTCCAAGAATGCATATAGACTGCCACTAATAACCTTTTAAAATAATTTGGATTTTTTTTTTTGGAAAAAATAGGTATGAGTGCTATAGGTCTATAATTATTCATACAATCTTTATCATTCTTTTTGAATAGAGGTTTCACTATTGTTATCTTTAATTTATTCGGGAATATGCCGGAAGAAATACATAAATTAATAATAAAGCTTAAAACCGGTGAAATACTAACTGAAACTATTTTTAAAATCTTAGTACTCACTTCATCATAACCTGTGCTATTAGTATTTTTTAATGAATGTATTAATTTATCTATGTCAAAAGGTGTCGCTGGGTGCATAAATATAGAATTATAATCTTTGTATCTCTTGATGATCACGGCTCATCTTCCGTGCGGAAGATGTCCGGTCCTTTGGAAGGCATACACGGGGACACAGGTCCAACGCGCAGAGGCCCCTTTGAGAACTTTAATCTAAAATGGGGTGGGGCACCAACCCGGGACTATCCACGGCTGCACTATTGGAGTACAGTCATGGACCGTCCCAGGTGGGTGCAAAACTATTGTGAAATATGGTAAAAATAAAACTGGTCTATGGGAGGGGGTGTTAAATGGACTAGATAACTTCTATTGCCGGAAGAAAACGGCGTCTGCCTTTCAAGCTTAAATTTGAAATATATTGGCAGACGGTGACTCGCCAGCTCACTAGCTGGGCCCCCTGAAAAGCCGCCAGTACATAGGCGAAGGGGGCAACAAACGTGTGAGCGGCTAGAGGTGTAGAGAGGTGTGGCCCCGGTTTCGCCGTCGCGGGTCTAAGAGACCCGGAGTGGGTTTCCCCGCTATTACGCCTTTAGACACTTCCACCCCCGAGCATATAGCTCCGGCGGCCCCCCTCTGGCCGGCCGATAAAGGCAAGACAGAGTTGAGAATCCTGCGGGCACTCTTGGGGTTCCACTCCAGCCAGCCAATAAAGGCAAACTGGAGACGAGGCCCTGACCGACTTTCTGAGGCAATAAGGTACGCAGTGTCGCCACTCACCAACAGCTCGCCACAAGCTGCCCTGCGGTTTGTAAGCTTTTCAGTAGACCTCATGATACATTTTTTATTATATGATGGGGTTGTAGAAAGCTAGTCTAATGTTCCCTCCGGTTTTACGTTAATCTCATGATGAGGTAACGCCTTTCCCAGAGGGGGATAATTGAATTATAATTATTATTAAATGTCAAAATTTTAAAACTCGCATTGTTATTAGTAGCAGTAGCTTCATTTCCACTTATGAAAAAATTATTGAACATTTCAGCAATATGGATAGGATCGGTAATAACGTCACCATCAACCTTTACTTGTTTGATTTGTTCTCTCGGCATGTTCTGCTTATTATGTTTAATAATAGACCACGTTACTTTAGATTTGTTAGACGCCGTTTTAATCCTGTAATCAATCCTAGATTTTTGGGTCAATTTTATTATTTTATTTAATCGTTTAGAATATGCTTTGAATTTGATTTTATTTAGTACACTAGGCTGTTTCCTATACCGCCACAATAGATCTCTCTTACGTTTTGAACATTTTCGTATTCCGTTCGATATCCAAGTGGGCTTTTTACGCGAGGTTTTTCTAATTAACGTCAATGGAAAGCTCAAATAATAAAATAATGTGAACATGAAAATTTTCAAATGCAATGTTAGGATCATCCGTATTATATACTTCGTTAAAGCTTAAAGATTGCAAGCAGTCCTTGAATTTTAAAATATTTTCTTTACTATAATCCCTTTTTTCGATATACCAGTGAGAAAGAGAACAGGTTTCTTTAACTGGGCAGGATAGCATCTGAGCTGTGTCATCTGATAAAGCAAATTCGAATACCTTTTGTTTGCATCTTTTTACATTATGAATAAAGTTATCTATGCAAGTGCCACTTCTAAGACGAGTAGGCTCGTTAATGGCCAATGTAAGATTATAGCTATTGATTATATTCAATAACGTATTTGTTTCTTTACTCTTCTCCAATGTATTAATATTAAAATCCCCACAAATGACTATTCTCTTTTTAGTGTAGCATAATTCATTAAGTATGGAATCAAACGAAATAAAAAACTGCTCTAGTTGGTGTGATAAACTCCGGGGCGGTCTATAGATACAAATAATTATTAGGCCATGCATCACGAGCTCAACAGCACAGCACTCAACAATACCAGATATAGAATATTTTTCTACTGCTAGAACAGGCCTAAACTCATGTTTATTGTGAACCAAAATACAAGAACCACCGTGACGATTTTTCCGGCTGAAAGATGCTGCGTGAGAGTAATTTGCTATAAATAACAATTTAGTATCATCTTTTATCATGTTATGTTCGGTTAAGCACAATACATCAACTGAACTGTCATGTTCTACAAGTTGTTCTAGATTTATGGACAGAAGGTCAGATTTATTATTATTCCATTAATGTTTTGATGCAGTATGTTAACAACTTTATACACGAAAAAACATATTATTATTTGATGGACCATTTTGTTGTTGCATATTAGACGTATTTGGTCGCGCAGGTGTTATACAATTCGACTTTGTTGGTTCCAATAACTCATTAGTCTGAGTAGCCTTATCAACTAATTCCTTATTAGTTACAATTTTTTTCTGGTTTTGGTAATCAGCGAATTTGATTTTATAGTCTGAGTCTAATATTTGTCTCAACAGTAATTGACAAACATGACGAGCAAAAAATCTACGGGTTTAAAAAAACTGCATCGAAAAACCCATATCCACATATTTTACATGGATGAATTTAGAGCACAGAAATTTTAGCTCATAATTTAACTTTGATTCTCTCAGACAATTGTTATAAGGAATTTCACAAAAAAGGACATTAGTATTTCGTGAGCAACATAGAAAATTACTAATACAAGTCTTAAAAATACTCGGAGACCTTTCATTTACACCACCCAGTACAACAATATAGTCATTTTTCGTTAAAGAATTTAATTCTGTAATTTCAGAGATCAGTACATCCTGTAAAGTAGCTCCTGACTTCCAAAAGCTGCTTACTTGGAATCGCTCTGCGATGAAACGCTGCAATGTGTATTGAATATGTCTCCCATGGTCATCCGCCAGGACAACTAAGTACTTTGTTTCTGGGTTTTACGTCTGTATTTGCGTTGATAGAAACCTGAGAGTTTTGTATCTGTAATAAGTCTGAATATCGTATATCGTGAAAATTATTTGTGACACTATTTAAAACTCTAACTAATCTAAAACTAAAAAAATCTTCTGTTCTTATAACATTATAATAAATTAGTCGATTCGATCATTAATCTGTTAGATAGATAAATCAATTTCCACTACTTGACCCCATTGTGCACACTATAATTTTTTATTGATATTCTATTTGTTTTGAATAAAATAAAGATACTAAATCAAAATAACCATTGCTATAATTTCATTAAGTTTGTTATAGTTGTTTTTACATAATTGTTCAATCCCGGGAACCCGGGACTTGTTTATTCAGAAAGGAATATCCATGTGAATTATTATTTCGTGAGAAGAAGTTTAGGTATATAAGCGCCCGATTATCCGATCACTGGTCATAAGATACTAGGTCGAATGCCTTGGAGAGGTCCAGAAAACACGCATAAACAGGTGTTTTCCTTGTTGCATAGTATTGAACGGTTAAGCACCCGTACCAATGTGACTTTTTCAATGTTATATGTATTTTCTTAGTTAATTTAAGACGCCACTGATTTCACCTTGGATACCTACTGAAAGAAAGAAAAGAAAGACAAGAAAGAAAGAAACGAACGAAAATGTATTTATTAACACACAGTACAAAATAAACTACAAATGATTATTTATTGGCACACAATTTGTTTTGTCAAACTACAAATGATAAAAAATGAGTGCCCAATGAGTCTGTAATGTGTGGCGCTACAGGCTACAGGTCACAATAAAAGACGAGTGTATGGGACGACTGCGTATAATATTCTCCCCTTACGTACTAAGTTACACTATATATAAGGTGGAGGTGCGTCACACACTACAACTCCCCCGTTTTTTTAAAAGAAAAAAAATACGTAATAAGGTAAAGGCACCCAATTCCGAGGGGTTCTAAAAATGGCACCTTATTCCGATGTATTTAGAATAACGGCGTTTTCAAGCAATTTACAAGTTCTTTTTGTTTGCAAGATACATTAATCAATTAATAATTTATCTGTTTAAGTTTATATGAGCAAAAGAGTGCTTTGGTGCTTTAACGTTTTAAAATAAACAGTAAGTTTGACGCTAGCAGCTGACTCGAACGCGCGCTTCATACATTTCGGACCTTATGCACGTGATTAATACGATTTGCTAAATAGTGTTTTGTATGGTAATTTTATACCCTGTGAGTTTTTGTTTAGGTTGAAATATTGGAAGGGTTATAGTTTTTATTGAAAACAGTTAACATTTTAATAGTTTCTTTACAAATTGAGGAGAAAATACGTTTTTAAAATACCGCGGCATTAGGTGCCAAATATTTTAGTTGGTTCCTAAATACCGATGTATACCACGGAAATGCAATTTAATAGACGTTGACTTTTTTTCAAATTTTGAAGGCAGATTTATGATTACGAACTTAATATTTTAGTTCTGATTACTTAAATAACCAATAGATATAAAAATCTATTTCCGAGGTACACTATGGCTTCGCATTTACTAATTATAGCAGGTCAAAGATTGCCTGTTTAGGTACTTTATTAATTCGTTGTATGGAAAAGCTAAGAACAGTAAATTAAGTTATTAATGTGTTCTGATATAATCCTGAGTGAGCTTTGTATATTTTTACAAAGATATCGCAATTGAAAATTAATTTATTTGTTTAATATTAAAAAATCTTTTACTTTTTATTACTCGGAATTAGAAATCTTGATTTAGTATTATAAAACGCTATTCCGATGTATTTAAGTCGGGATAAGGTTATATTAGTACCTAATTCCGTGGTATTGGCACACGTTAAATACAGAGTGTTCATTATCTTACGCAGCTTGTTCAAAACTTTAGTATTGTTTTAGTAAAGCAAAAATATAAATTTTCCCTTTAAAATAACTTTCATATTCCGATATACTCAGATATAGTTATACTTATATATTATATACTTTTAATAAAATTAATAAAATTGATTTATTATTATAATTGTTTTATTGTAGGAGAATGAAGCCAAGAAAAAAATACACGGAAGAGGATCTCCAAAATGCTATTACAGCAATTCATAATGGCAGTTGTGTTTATAAAGTTTCTCGACAGTACAATATTCCCGAATTCCTATCTAAGTAAATTACATATTGTGGTACCATATTAATAATCATGTAAGACAGAGTCTGAGACTGATCCAAAGACAAACAAAGATAAATTGACTTGATTTTTTGAACATCATGTATCATTCTCCCCACCTCCTTTCCTTTGCATTTTGTACACTCGGAATTAGGATTTTTACATCGGAATTAGGTGCTTCGGACTTCTTCATATTTTTAAATAATTTGACATTATTAATAAACTTTTATTGTCAAACTGTGAGTATATTTCAAAAATAAGATATATAATACTTCTGATAAAAATAGCCAATTCTACAGAAAGGTATATTAAATACTTAATTTTTAATGTTCTTTCTAGTTATGGTGAAAACACCGCGGAATTAGGTGCCTTTACCTTAGGTTCTTTTTACTTAAAATTTTAAAATTTAATTATTCCATACATCTGAAACTGCAATTTTCTAGAATACGTTTTTTAAACTACATAATTTGAAACAAATGAACAATACATCAAAAGAAAATTTGAAATAAAAAAACTACATAAAAAAAAACATGAACGGTTTCTACTTTTTAAACCAAAACATTACAAATCAATTACAATACAGAAATGGAGGAAACAAATTAATATTATAAAAATTAGATATAGTTATTATTTTTATGAAACCAGGTTTTCAAAATATTTATGTTTAGGTACAACATGAAAAACAATAAGAAGTAAGATGCCTTAGCAATTTTTTGTTGGTAAATATAATATATTTCGAAACATTATAATCATTACAAATAAGTAGGTACCTACTGTTATCGGTAGCGGGTAGCACTGGGCAATGTTGACAAGAGAGGGTAG
Organism: Amphipyra tragopoginis; assembly: GCA_905220435.1. Taxonomy (NCBI): domain Eukaryota; kingdom Metazoa; phylum Arthropoda; class Insecta; order Lepidoptera; family Noctuidae; genus Amphipyra; species Amphipyra tragopoginis. The sequence continues at coordinate 5,767,349 of HG991991.1, read as the reverse complement.
TCGTCGATATGGATCGGCCCACCCGAGGTTATAAAGGCGGTGGTCATTCGACGAAGCGGGAGCATTCCGTGTTGAACAGCTGAAGAAGTCTGACCTTTTATATCTGATTAGCTTGTCCTTATTTTATGATCTTGTAATAATTGTGTAAAGTAATATACTGTGATCTAGTTAATGTTACTAATATTAACCCAAATACAAGTACTCTCAGTGGTGGAGAGTCTATGTTGGTTTTATTTACTGTGTTTACCTTGCTCGCAATCCTGACATACCGATATTAGCTAAAACTGTAATGATAGAATCACCCCTGAACGATTATATTGTTGTGTCTATTACATCAGAAGTGGAACAAGAAAAAACCAGTCCACATTATGATTGTATACCCACATGTAAATTATTTGCTTTATAAAAATCCCCTGTAGACGGACTGACAAAAACTTGATTATTAGATTGATATTACAATGGTGAGAAATGTGAGAATGAGAAAATGTGATAAATCCGGTGAGTCACAACCATTTTATTATGTGTGAAGGAATTTTGAGGAAGGAAATATAATATGAGAGGTTATTTATTCGTGTAAAATAAATATTAAATGATATCTTTGCTTATTCATGTAAAATAAAAGAGATGTTATCTGTATTTATTCGTGTAAAATAAATGAGATGATATCTGTGTTTATTCGTATAAAATAAATATGATGGTATCTGTATTTATTCGTGGAAAATAAATACGGCATCTGTATTTATTCGTGTAGGAAAATACATTGCAAGTCGTATTAGAGTTTGTGGTGAGATGCAACCAGGGTTGATCTTTGGCACCGCCCGGTTTGGCCAGCCGGGGTTGGCCAAAGGCTTCGCCTGGGGAAAACTGAAACTCTAACGTGGCGAAGCAATTGTTATAGGGCTAAATCCAAGGCGGGATATGCCATGATATGGCTAGATCCAAGGCGGGTGATGCCATGTTGATAAAGCAGGATCCCAGGCGGGTGATGCCAAATGAGTTGGCTAAATCCAAGGCGGGTGATGCTATTAATTGATAAATGAAAATGCAGTGAAAATGACTGATTCTGTTTTGAATTAATGTTTTGAAAAAGTTTTGAAAATATTGATATTTGTTTTTTGGTTTTGTTGTAATTCTTGTTGTAGAATGGTGCGAAATAGTTTATTGAAATTAAAAAGTAGTTTGTTATTATTACTTATGGTTTAAAATGTATTTTTTGTAGACGAAAACAGTAAATTGTATTTATTATTGACGATAATTACTATGATGACTTCCGTTAAAGATTAATTTGTCAAATTTATTTTTAAATAAGAATTAATTTGACATGTTCGTTAAAGATGTGTTTAATATGTATTGTTGTAAAAAGGTTGTAATAATAGCACATTATAGAAATGTTATGTAAGTTTACAACATCATGACAGTTTTGTAATATGAGTTTGTGAATAATTGAGATAATATTTTAAGTGTTTATAATTATGTACTATGATACTGTGAATAATGATTATAGGATATTTAACCATGAAACATTTAGGATGTTTGTTTTATGATTTTGTGAAAAATTGAGATATTTAAGAATGTAGGATTTTGTGAATAATAATGAGATATTGAATCGTGAATTATTTTAAGGGTTGATATGTACTATGAGTTTGTGAATAATGAGATATTTAATCTTGAAACATTTTGAGTGTTTAACGTACTATGAGTTTGAAGTGTTTTTAAGCTGGTAAAATAAATTGTGAATAATTGAGATTTATAATCATGGAATATTTTAAGTGTTAAATGTACTATGAGTTTGTAAATTATTGAGATATTATGTTATGATTTTGTGAATAATTATGAGATTTTTACGAATGAAATATTTTAAGTGTTTATGTATTATGGCTTTGTGAATCGTTGAGATATTTAACCAAGAAATATTTTAAGTGTTTATGTATTACGAATTTGTCAAAAAGTATAATGAGAAATTTAGCCCGGAAAAATATTGTAAATGTATTTAAATGATTTTATGAATTTGTGTATAATGAGATTGTGTGTTTATGTACCTATTATGATTTATTGAATAACTAAAATTTGATGTTTAACCAAAGTAGAACTGTCTAATAGGCATCTGAGATAGTATTTTATTGTGAAAATGTTGAAATCTAATGTGTGGATGTTTGTAAGTAAGTAAGTTTGATACGAGAAGTTATGAACGAATATAGAACTAGGTTGATACTGAATGAATATCAACTAGTTTAAGTCATGGGTGATGAGCTTGTTGGCCGTCGATGGGATAACAAGCTCTAATCGATTCAAACATTCTTTGGATGCTTTTCATTTTACTTTGGTCAAAGACATGAGTAACATGACGAGGTCAAAGATGAGTGATCAGGTGTGGCCGAGATGTGTACTGTATTATTTGTTTCTGTTTAAGGTCCGAAGGTGTCACTGAAGTTACGCCTTGATGCACAATCTTGACGATGGGGTTGATGGTGCGTCAACCACCAACCACCAACACACGAGGACGTGTGTTTTGCAGGAGGGCCGTGTTATCGGTAGCGGGTAGCACTGGGCAATGTTGACAAGAGAGGGTAGTCGTCGATATGGATCGGCCCACCCGAGGTTATAAAGGCGGTGGTCATTCGACGAAGCGGGAGCATTCCGTGTTGAACAGCTGAAGAAGTCTGACCTTTTATATCTGATTAGCTTGTCCTTATTTTATGATCTTGTAATAATTGTGTAAAGTAATATACTGTGATCTAGTTAATGTTACTAATATTAACCCAAATACAAGTACTCTCAGTGGTGGAGAGTCTATGTTGGTTTTATTTACTGTGTTTACCTTGCTCGCAATCCTGACATACCGATATTAGCTAAAACTGTAATGATAGAATCACCCCTGAACGATTATATTGTTGTGTCTATTACACTACGTAAGTTAACTCTACTTTTTATATAATTATGTCTTACATTATAAGTATAACAGATCTGTTCTACACCTATCGTTATATTGTTTTCACGATAAGAAGATTAAAATGACACATGTCAATAGGATTTGCTAGACATGTGACTGTAGTCGATTCAATTATCGATAAAATTTGTAAAATTTCAGCGAGAATTTGACAAATTATTGTAATGTGATTTAGGTACATTTCAAATACTTGTGATTTAAGTAATTAAGATTAAGTCAATTAGCATGCATATCTTCAACAAGACGCGATTACGTGCTGATGTGATAATGAATCCAGCAGGTATGGGATGAGTGAAAATAAATGTTTATTTATCACCAATAATAAGCCCAGTAGCCGGGTCGCGGAAAGAGGTTTATCTTGCGAAAGGTTCGTCGGTCCTGAATTTTGGATGTGTTATGTTAGGTGTTTTTATGAAAAGCCCACAAACAGACACACAGACAGAGAGAGAAATAGACAGCCAAACAGAAAGACAGACACGGGCTTCAAACCTATAAAATACCTCTGATTTTGAGTCGGGAATGAAAAATAAGAATTTAATTTTCTACAAAATTGATGTGAATAATTCTTGGCATAAAACCCATAAGGAGTTATTTAATAAAAACTCATTTTTGGGTTCTTTAACCCAAGACGGCAGAGCGCGCCGAGGTCACTCAAGGTACAAAATTTGTAATTGTTATAAGAACACATATCCATAACATGTATCCAAAATTTAGGACTGACCGACCTTTTGTAAGGCAACTGGGCTATAATGAGCCTTATTTTAATTATTCAATCAACTGAGCCTATCGTCTATAATTATTACGATAGTCAAAATATTCATTCTGTTAATATAAATTTATCGAAATTATTTTATCGATACGCACGTCTCTGGCAACTGGTACCATCTGACGCAAGTTTGAAAACGCGTCGGAGTTTTTTCAAAATCATTTATGTAATATATAATTATGGCGTTAAACACATATAACTATATTGTTTCTATGTTTCTGATTTTAAAACAACCTTTTGGGTAACGCTTTACCAATATTTTAAATTGATTTAATACTTGTTGAATTAAATTGTCATACACAAGCGCCATTACAATTTATTTTCATGTCATGAACTGACATCTGCCAAATTAATCAACTTACCGTGAAAGCAATATAGCTAGCTACCTTATTAATAATGCACTGTTGACAATAATAACCAGGGATCGGAGTAGGTAGATTGAATTGGGGTCATTGATCCGAAACGTATATATTAATATATTATGGATTATGGACATTCCTCCGAAATTTCGTAATTTTCGTAAAATTTCGGAACTTATTGATTATTAAAAAAAAACGGAATTCTGCAGGAATTGTATTAAAATGAGCAATATTATATTCTTCAAAACTTTTTTAACGGCACTCTGTCGCTATTTGACACAACCCATCGACCAATCAGAACAAAGGATCATGGGTGGTGCACTAACCGGTTATCAAAACAATGTGTACGCTCGCCGACGACATGCCAAGTAGCTCACTCGCGTTTACTTCGGTTCGTAGAGTGCATAAAAAATGTATTAATGCTTCGATCGGAATTCGATTGTTTTTATAATTCAACATAAATACTAAATTAATTTAGTTTTGATACCTTCCTTTAAATGAATTGAGTAGTAATAATATCACTACCAACAATAACAATATTTAATTGAATCCGGAAATACCGGAATTACTTTCCGGAAAAATGGCTTATCCATGTTATTCTTTCTGTGTGCATTTATGATACAAGTACCAAAAATCAATCCACCTACTCCGATCACTGATAATAACCTACTTTGAACAATTTGATAATAGGTACACATTCTTCATGGTAATGACACGACACATGACTTCCCGCAATTTATAGTTTCATATTTTTATAAAAATTCCCCGCTACAATAAAGAAATTCCTTTTTTTTTGTAATTATTATTTTTCAAAACATTCCTAACAAGTCTTCATGAGCATTACACATGAATATATCTTTCAAAACTGAACCATCCTTCATAAAAAAAACTCATCACTTTTTTTTCCATTACCTACTTCGATAACTTTCATAATTCATCATCCTTTTTTATTGTACACTTATTTTATTATTTTGGACCGGCCGGTCATTATAATCATTATTATTCATTCATAATGAGGTACATTTTATTCATTATTTATTATAAGGACCATGATTTAAGACATTTAGTCTCCAAAAATTTTCACGAAGGAAAGCTCGTTCTCTGCCATGATCAAATTAAAGGACCTGACCTTAGTACCTCCCTATTGTGTACCATTATAAACATCTCATTCCAATCACAACTAGTATACAACTCATCCTATCAATATCAGCTGCATTAGCTCCCAAAATCAATAGTAGGGTGTACAATATACAATGATACATAGTGTTGAGTAGGACATACAAGAGGCGGTACATTTGTCCCGTACATGACGGCAAAATGTAAGAGCGGCTCAAAAATTAAAAGTGTACTACTACTTCAACTTTTATGTCGCGGTAGTCGCGTTACTTGTTACTCTCGGTAAGTAAACTATAGGGTGAGAAAGAGAGGGAGTGCGGCATATGCTACAATAGCACGTCATTCATTCTACAATGGACATTACGTGACCGCGACTCGAGAGAGACGTAATCAGTACATCGAAACCAGTAACATCAAATGTCATATTCGTACTCGTTACTTCAAATGTATCACCGAGCTTCAGTACGCCTCGCCTCATTTGAAGTAGTACATTGTACTGGCTCAGAGCAAAAAAGAGGCTACTCTTACAAACTCTTTTTCAAGTCATGTCCTACCCAACACTAATGATACACCACGTACTCAAAACGCAGTCATTAATTAAAAAAAGATTGAAATTATAGTAGAATGCGTTGTAACGAAACCATAGCTCGAATTTAAATCGACCAACGCCATCTATCGAGACACTAGGTAAACTTTTACTTTATTTACAATCTTAACATTCCGCCCACCAAGGACGTAGTCCTTTCAAACCGCCCACCATGACATGATCACAATCAAAACAGAACTAGCACTAACAGTAACAGATTAAACGTAATCCTTGGAAGACAAAATTCACAGAGCCTTAGTTTCTATTTATTAAACAAACTAACAGATTATGATAATATTATTGATACATTTTCTTACCACATGAATGGCCAAAGAAATTCGCATACAAACAGCGTTTAAATAACCATCAATAATGAGTGGACTGTATATTCAACATAAATAAAATAAACACAAAAAAAAACTTACAAAAATAACTTAAAACGATATTACTCACTAATTACATGCATCGTCATTCGTCGGCAAAAGGCATAGTTTTGAAGTTGGACGCTTAATTCGAGAGTCTTTGCACTGAAGGGTAACCACCCGAACTAAATTATCCTTCCCTGGGTGCAATTCAATAACCCGTCCATATAACCACTTAGCAGGCGGCAGATTATCCTCCTTTACAAGAACAACATCCCCAACCCTCAGATCATGCAAACTCTTAGACCATTTGTGGCGCTGAAAAAAAGTACTCAAATATTCTTGAGACCATCGTCTCCAAAACTGTTGCATCATCCTCTGTGTCAATTGCCAACGCCTCAAATTACTCATCGGTATGTATTCTAAATTATAATCTGGAGCGGTCATCAGTGGCTGTCCTACAAGAAAATGTCCCGGAGTCAGGGGTGTGGGGTCCGTTGAAGTAGTACTAGATTGTGACAGAGGCCTGGAATTCAAACAGGCTTCTATCTGCGACAAGACTGTACTCATCTCCTCAAAGGTGAGAGTGGAGTCCCCTAACACACGTTTCAGGTGATGTTTAACGCTTTTAACCCCAGCCTCCCAAAGCCCACCGAAGTTAGGAGCGTGGGGTGGAATAAAATGCCATTCCGTCCCACTGTTGGCCAACGCAGCTGCGATTTCCAGAGGAAGACTGTCAAGTTCATCACGAAACATTGCTTTCAACTCCTTTGAAGCCCCTACAAAGTTCGTGCCATTATCGCTCCATATATGACTACAGTGACCGCGTCTGGCGACAAAACGTTTATAAGCACACAGGAAACCTTGAGACGTCAAGTCAGATACTGCCTCTATATGTACAGCACGAGTTGCCATACACACGAACAGACATATGTAGCCTTTATAGGCCTTATGTCCTCGCCCCTTTGCTGTTCTTAACTGAATGGGCCCAGCATAATCGACACCTGAATGGGAAAAAGGTTTACTAGGTGTGACCCTGCATGATGGCAACTGACCCATCAATTGATTTTTTGTAACAGCTGCGTAACGTATACAAGGTACGCAGCCATGGATATGTGCCTTCACAAGATTCTTTGCTCTGATCATCCAATATTTAGCGCGCAGGAAATTGAGAGTCAATTGGGGACCCCCATGTAATACACGTTCATGAGCGTCGGCTATAATTAACTTCGATAGATGAGACTGGTAAGGAACAATGATGGGATGTTTCACTTCATTGCTCACTGGTGCGTTTTCAATTCGACCACCGACTCTCGTCATGTTTTTGTCATCTAAATAGGGATTCAAGGCAACCAATCCAATCCACTGTCTTTGCTACAGTCTTTTCCGGCATGTATCGCTTTAATTTCTGTCTTGAACCATACTTGCTGACATTGCCGGAGACAGGATTCCATTGTATCTCCCATTTCAGCAGCGGTAAGGTACGGTGGCAGTTTAACTCCTCCTTTCAGAGATTTTTTCAATCTCAGGAATCGCCTGCAGAAAGCCAGTACTTTAATCAATTTACGCAATGATGAAAATCTAGCCCATATCAATTCAGTTGGATGATCTTCTACTTCTGCTACATGAACCTTAACAGCTTTTTCTTCCCGATTAGTTAGAATAGACCTCGGCCTCGTTTAATCTATTTCATCATTCAATAACCACACTGGGCCTTCTTTCCAAAGTAAATCTTTCAAGAAGGACGCCGGTGTTACACCTCGAGAAGCGCTATCAGCTGGGTTGTCTTTGGACTGAACATGATGCCATTGAGTAGCATCGAGTGAACTGAGAATTTCAGATGTTCGGTTTGCGACGAAGGTTTTCCATCGACTTGGGTGGTCACTCAACCAAGCCAATACGACAGTTGAGTCCGTCCAAGCATGTAAATTGGTTTTTGGTACATCTAAAACCTCAGCCACTTCCAAAAGTAACTTGGTAACCAACACTGCTCCGCAGAGTTCGAGGCGTGGTATAGACACTGGTTTTACTGGCGCAACTTTCGTTTTGGCCGTCACTAGATTGGCGTGAATAAACCCATTCGAATCTATAACCCGTATGTAGATTACCGCTGCATATGCCACGCTAGAAGCATCAGAAAAACCGTGCAGCTCGACAGTACGATCACCTTCTCTTCTGTTTTGCCATCTCGGAATTCGGAAATTGTTAAGTGTCTGTAATTCTCTGCGGTACACCTGCCATTCTTTCAGGATCTCAAGTGGCAGCTCGTCATCCCAGTCCAAACCAGCAATCCAGAGCTTTTGGATGAAGACTTTAGCGGTGATTATACAAGGTGCAACCCAACCAAGTGGGTCATACAAACGCGCTATTTCTGAAATAACCTTCCTTTTAGTTTCAAGTGCAGATGGTGACAACGAAGGCATCGTCATCGGTAAGTATACAGAGTAATGAAATTCATCGCTATTGCGATTCCAGGTGAGTCCTAAAATTCGAGTAATTTCATCTTCTTTAATTTCTAGGTTTCTACCAGTATCTTCTTCTATCTGTTTAAGTAACTCCTCACTGTTACTTGTCCATTTTTGTAATTTGAAACCTGTTTTGTTTAACAGTTCATTAATCTCCTTATATGTTTTCACAGCTTCTATTTCAGACTGGCAGCCTGTCAGAAGATCATCCATATAAAAATCTGTCATTACTCGTTTAGCAGCCAATGGATACACATGGCCTTCATCGCTAGCTGTTTGCTGCAATGCTTTGACTGCCAGGTAAGGAGCACAAAACGTGCCAAATGTTACTCTCAAAAGACGATATTCCTGTATATCGGAATGAAAATCTTCTCGCCATAAAGTCCTTTGAGAATCCACATGATCGTCAGCTATTTTAATTTGACGATACATTTTGATTATGTCTGCGGCTAGACATACTGGATGTTGACGCCATCTCATCACCGTATGACGTAAATCCGCCTGCAGAAGTGGTCCTACCATTAAGGTGTCATTCAAGGAAATGTCATTGGATCCCTTGGATGATGCATCAAATACCATCCGTAACTTTGTAGTCGTCTTATCTTCTCGGATTACAGCGTGATGCGGTAAGTAAACAGCACCAGCTTTATTCTTCTCTAATTTGTCGGAAATCTTTTCCATATGGCCTAGTAATAAATATTAATTTATTACTGACGTATATTGTTTTTTAAGCTCACAACTTTTTGAAAGTTTCCGTTCAAACCCTCTAATCTTTTTATTGCTATTTCCTTGGTATTACTAGGTGTTTTATCTGACTTGAAGGGGAGTTTCACGATGTAGCGACCAACTTCATCTCTACGTGTTGTAGCAGCAAAGTGATCTTCACATGCCTGCTCCTCTGGGGTAAGTAGCTTTTTAGCGTGTAATGGCTCCGCCTCTATTTCCCAAAATCTTTTCAAGATTTCAGTTTCCTGCGCTTGAATGTGCATGCTTACAATTACATTGTGACAGGACTGCATAACATCTTCATTACTGACTTCGCCAGATATAATCCACCCAAGATAAGTATCTTGAGCCATAGTTTTACCCCTAGGATCCTTAATCAACCCTTCCTTCAAAACCTTGCAATAAACTTCTGACCCTAACAAAATGTCAACTTTGTTAGGAGTATTGAAATGAGGATCTGCTAGTTCGATTTTATTAAGCTCTGGCCAGTTTATCAAAGAAAACTTCCTTTCGGGTAGAATAGAAGTCACTTTGCCTAATACATAAGCTTTGACTTGGAGATTAAAAGTGGGATCACGGAGCGACTGAATATTTACCATAACAACATATTTTGAAGTTGCGCCGCTTTGAACGCCACCTAAACCTGAGATGGTGGTTTTAATCGCTATCTTCTTCAACTTTAATAACAGAACAGCTGATTCAGTTATAAAAGAAGCCTGAGAGCCTTGATCTAGCAGTGCCCTCAAGGCTTGAGTATACCCGTTTCTCGATTCAGCCTTTATAATGGCTGTAGCCAGCAAAACCTGACTATGAATATTTTTAGCGAAATGGGTTGCAATATGCGATCCCTGAATGGACTCGTTCTGTGTTGACGTGGAAACCTGTGGTGATTCATTTTGTGTACTATTGTGTGCTGGGAGAGAACTTGTACCAGAATTATTATCCTTTTTAGGATGCAAGAGTGTATGGTGTTTTCTATTACATATTCGACATTTAGTGAGTATACGACAATTAAAGTTAAGATGATTTGCGCGGAGACAATTGAAACATAATCCAAGTGATTTAACTATTTGACGACGCTGATCAACGTCTTCTTTTGCAAACTTTTTGCAACTACACAAAAGATGGTCTTCAGAGCAATGCGGACAAGATCCTTTAGAAACCACGTGCAGTACTTTAGTATTATTCTTTAATTTATTACTCTTAGGGTCTACAAATTCTAAAGCCCGAAAACGCGTTTCCAAAAAATCCTGGAATGACTTGAGAGTGGGCAGATCATCACAAGACTGACTAACCTGCAATTCCCACTGCTTACGAGTTTCAGCGTCCAACTTCGAACTAATTAAATAAACAATCATAATGTCCCAAGTTTCTACATTAACTCCTAGATTTGAGAGCTCATGTAAACAATCGTTAGTGGTATCCTAAAGCTTTTTTAGAGCATTGGATGACTCAGCCGATATATTTCTTTGGCTTAGTAGTCGCTTGAGGATGCAATTTGCCATGAATCGTTTATTGTTATAGCGATTCGTTAACACATTCGAACATTTTTGATAATTTGCCTGTGTAATTGGTATATGCCTAATCAGTTGTTCTGCCTCACCCAAAAATTGTGTCCTCAAATAGTGCAAACGTTGTACATCGTCGATCGAGACTCTGGTTATTGTGCACCAGCGATACAAATAAGTCTCTGAAAGTTGACCATTCATGATATTTACCACTGAAAACTGGAATAGATATTTTAGGTAATTTTGCAAAAGATGAAGTCTTTGAAGAGTTAGGTGAAGCATCACGTGTTTTACACTGAGACGTCTTACTTGGTAAAGCATTTTTTAATTCTACTTTATAATTCAAGAAAATATCAGTTACATTTTCAAACACATCGTTCTTCACATAACTTGATGATTTTAACTTAATTTCATCGTAATTAACAATAAGTTCCTCGTGCTTCCTAGTAAAATCGTTAAATTGTTTCTCTAATATTTCCAATCTGGTCTCGACATAAATGTTTCCGTAAGTCTGTCCTTTGGCGACTTTTTAAAATTAAATCTTCCTTTTTCAATCTGATTTTTAAGATCTTCCAATACTCTCAACTGTGCTTCCATCATGTTTGCAATTAGTCAAAGACAGAACCAAACAGTTAACACTTTTTTTTATGTGTCCAACTTTTCGAATTTTTCTAAGTGTTTTAAATGAACTTTATCTTTGACTAAAATCGGGCATAGGTTCCCCGTCTCTTCAATATTTTGCGAATTATACTAAGTCCCAATTTTTTTCTAAGTGTTTAAAATAATTTTAAAATTTTACAAGTCTTTTGCACTTAGTATTGTACTCACAGTTTTAAGTTTGCACTTTTAATTACCACTTCACTTTAATCGCTATCCGCTATCACTGCGTCCAGAACCTCACTCCGACTCAGCTTAGCTCTGGCCTCGCTCCGCTCCGCTCCAGTACAGCTCACACTTCGCTTCGCTGCACCCAACTCTGGATAGGCAGACTCACGTACAACTAACTCCGATTACATTAGTATCTTCAAATAACGTTCCGGATCGTCGGACCTTATGTCAATATCAGCTACATTAGCTCTCAAAATCAATAGTAGGGTGTACAATATACATTGACTTAGAATAAGTATGGACAACGAGTGTAGTACAAAATTCACGATAAAAGTAGAATAAGTATGGACAACGAGTGTAGTACAAAATTCACGATAAAAGTGTCCTGAATTGACATAATATAAACTTAGAAATACCAACAAGCTCATTTACGATGGACGAAATCTTATGTCGTTATCATAATGCCTAATTTAGCTTGCACCAATTTTTACCATACGAAAACATGACAGCACTGCTCAATTTTTCAAATTTCGAAACTTCATCTAATGTTAAACGAAAATTTGGAGAACATAGGAGTAATAGAGCAACCTTAATTTTTAAAACATTTTATTATTTGTTAGATTTATTGCGATCGCTAACATGGACGTACAAAAAAGATCGGACAGATTTTCGCTAACAAAAAACTGTGTCACTCAGAGTCAGTCAGTTTGCTGTACGTACAGGCTGGCACGCACACATTCACAAAATGTCAGTCATTACACGCGTAAACGTCAACAGAGTCGGGACAAAAAGCAGCAAAAAAAATTAAAATATAAGTGTAAAAACCGTAGTGATCGGAAGGAAAAAAATCCAGGAATCACGTTTCATAGGTCAATGAATAATTCAATCACTTAATTCCCAATTGTATACAATAAAATCAATGTATTCACCAGAAGAAAACAATCCGTCACAAGGCCAGTGTTGTCAATATTCACGTGTGCAATTTACCCTAAATATGGGAAATTTATAGTTTTTTGTTCAATTCAATTTATTTATTACTAGGTATTTTATTTATAAATTTTTTTACTAGATTTCCTAAAGAAAATGAAGTATGGAGAAATGATTGGATTAAAAAAATGAGAAATTGTAACGGTGAAAACGATTGAATTCCAAACAAATACAGTGTCATTTGCAGTCTACATTTTGAAGCTAACGAGCTATATAATGCAACTAAAGGAGGACTCCGGTGTGTTGTTACATAAGCAGTACCTCAAAACGTAAATTAACAATCTAAGCTAACATGGCATTTATTTTGCAGATATTTTCATAGGGAGATTTGGTTCTTACCATTAACCTTTTCAAATGGCACGGTATAATTCTGCCGACATTTCCAAGAAATTTGTCTGCCAACCTGTATTTGTCTTAAAATAAAATGATATAAAATGGGTAAATTTGGCTAACATGACAACCCTAAATTCATTCACACTTAGATAGTCGCCGCCATTACGGGACCCACTTTTGTCTTAGCGGGAGTTCCGTCCGATCTTTTTTGTACGTCCATGATCGCTAAATATTTAATCCAACTGAAAGAGCATAGAACATTTCTTGCAAACTTACAAAATCGTCATTTTCAAAAACGCGATTTCGCTTCCTTTGCTGAAGTATCACCATCAGCGTCAGCATCATCATCATCTAATTGATCTCGAGGAAAACTGAAATTAAATCAGAGGCATTTTTTTTTTTGAAAGAAACAAATTTTTGTTATGTATATGTGTATTTAAAAGAGTTCATGATAACTAAACAAACGAGCCCAAAGGTCATGTGTCCACTATTTGCCATTAGGAAGTTCCATAGCCCGTTTTTCGGCTTTACCATCGGACCTACGTCATTATTTATATAATAAAAAGTGCTTATAATGACAAAATACATGAGCTGAAACTCGAAGAGCCTACCATTTGTTCCTGTGCCTGCCTAATCTTCGGCTCCATCATCAAATTAGTTCAATGACATTTTAATGATCTAATATGCACATATCTACCTGCAAAATTTCAGCTCGATCGGAAACTTGGTAGTGACCGAAAAACCAATACAATTTTGAAACGGAAGGACAACATACATATTTTCGTACATAATATGTTTGCATACAATGCAAGTTTAAAAATAACTTGTTTATATGAATAGAACAAAACAAATTGCAATTGGTTCAAAATCGCAATACAAAAAAAAAACATCGCGTAAAAATAATGACTCTTTGGAATCTTTGTTCTAAATTCTGTCAAATATGTCAAGTTTCTTATGGTAATCCAACCAAATGAAGTTGACCTAATTGGTCAAACAAAGGAAGGAAAATAAGATACTTTTTGTTTAGTTGGATTATTGTGTGTTTTGCTCTTGCAATTAATTCAATTTTAAGTAAAATATAATGTTCCTTAACAAAATAATACTTTAAAATTGTAAAACAATAATATAACTACTGAAAATATAATACACCATCAGCTTTTTCACTTTTTTGAGTAGTTTTTACACGATCTTACTACACAGAACGGCATTGTTGACATGTGACATTGGGGCATTGGGGTGTAGCTGCTTGTTCGCCCAAATGAAGAATGACGCGCGCAATTGTTGCTCTTTTCAAATCTATGGTGTTTTAACTCTCTTTCGGTTAGGACATTTTTGAGCGATGACCCGAGGTCCATACTTATTCTAAGTCAATGACAATATACAATGAAATGAATGAAACACTTCGTACTCAGAACGTACACATTAATTAAAAAGATTTAAATGATAGTAGTATGCGTTGTAACGAAACCATAGCTCGAATTTAAATCGACCAACGCCATCTATCGAGACACTAGGTAAACTTTTACTTTATTTACAATCTTAACACATCCAAAATGAATAATTTGGTATATAAGTTCTCAGTCGCTTTCAGGGTGATCAGTCCGGTTGCGTAGCAGAGTATTATCTACCAAATGATTCCCAGCTACTATTTATACTCTTCATGCAAACCAAAACTTTCTTTCAAAATTACATTGTCTTAATCCAACAACTTACATAAAACTGCTATCTATTATTCCTACTACCTTTAAACAGGAAAGCACCTAATGTCACTCTAATGGTGATAAAAGATATTTAATACTATTCCCATTCTCACCTAAATCTTCTACCTACATCAAAACCTAAAGCCTCGCTTATACCTCTTTCATATATTATCAACAAAAACAAAACATATTACTTTTAAATCTCTAAGCAGTCCTATTACTTATTTCATCATTCTAAAACTTTATCAACAAACCATATTAAGTACCTAACCAACGTTATAACAAAGACTCTTTGTCACTCGATTCCGATTTCAGATTTCAACACCTAAAAACGCAACGATGCATAAGTCACACACTTGAGAATCGTAATGACACTTTACATTTTAATAAAATGATGACGCATTAACTATGTAGGTACCTATTGTTACGAATTTGCCAATGAAAAAAGGAAAAAATCACCGTAATCTAATCGAATAATCCAATGCAAAACTACTATCTCAACTTATGTAAAATAAGTTGAAAACAGGATAATAAAAAGAAATATTACACATAAAGACAACAAAAACAGTATTTTAGTATTGCTTTGATAATTTAGAAGAAACGCTAATTATATTTTATGTCGTGTAGCACCAAGGTTACTAGGACAGAAAAAAAATGTCATACCTAGACAAACTCAAACGTAATGCAGTACCTACCTACTAGATGAAACAAAACTTATTTTAATAAACAGGCAAAGTCACATGCGAAATCAAGTATTTGAATTGATTGAAACAAATGCGCAACTACGAGTACTTACTCTATGAATTCAGAGAAGCGAAATTCGAGTGGTGTATAAGCGCTCGGACACTTGACGCAAGTTACAACTTACCTCTATGGAAATTGGAATGCATAACAAAAATGATTTCTAATGAATGTAATTTTAAATTAAGGTTAAAAGTAGTTCAACATAAAATGTATATATTATTTTATTACCTACATTTCTTCCGATTTTCTGAAATATAATTTAAATATTTAATTTGAGCCAATAATTAATTCCTTTAAAACTCTGAAAATCTATTGTCAACAGGCATACCTAACGTATTAATTAAAAATACCGTATTTAATTATGAAAAAACATACCTAGCTACCTACCTACACTTTTAGCAGGTATACCTACGTCAAAACAAACATTTAAAAAAATGAAAATGTCCGCGGCATTATAAAAAAAAACAATTGGTGGGTATACCCACACCTACATCACCAATCTCACATCATAACTTCACCACACATCACCGTATGACACCATATTACATTATCTTCTTCACTATCTATGGCAGAGCAGCCCTCATGGCGCTCCTTGACAATGTTTGATATTCAGCCCTCCTGTAGGTGGCCGGACGCTGCACCCACATCACCAATTTCACCCGGCGCGGCGCCTGGGCTTGCACGAACGCCCAAAATCTTCCATAATTATGTGGAGAAACCAGGTGTGGTGTTCCTCCAACCCAAGGGAGGATCCTCCAACCAGGCGGAGTCTTGTGCCTGGCGGGCTACTGCCCACCAGTTGATGTTGGGAAGTTGTATAATTATATACTATCTGCTTGTTAAATCTTGATTGCGCGATGTAGGATAATTCGCTAGTTCGCATGTGGCGAGATAGATGCCGCCACAATTATTATGCATGTTCGCAACAAATCGCTTCGACGATGCACAAATTCTTCGGACACGTGAAATCTTCTGCTGACTCACAACAAAGCGAGCCAATTAAATCTTAAACTTCATATTTATTATTTTATTCCCAGCAGCGCTGCCCACAAGGCAGCACTGGCAGGGTCGCCATGTAATGTGTGGCGCTACAGGTCACAATAAAAGACGAGTGTATGGGACGACTGCGTATAATATTCTCCCCTTACGTAGGGATGAAACGATACGAGTAAATACGAGTACATACTCGATACTTTTCTTTCGATACCAAGTACTTTTGGTATCGATACTTTGGAACCGAGTACCAAGAAGGTATCGGTGAAAAGTACTCGTATCGGTACTCGGTAGCGATACGAGTACTTTTGTCCTGATTATTAGTCTAGTCGGTAGAACATATTTTATTACTTAGGTACTTGTGAGAGATTGTTTTTCAAAGCCGGCGCGGGAGTATTATTATTTTTGGGGAGCACATTAAAAACCGACTTTATTTCTGAGTCTTTTTTGTTTTATCAATTAACATAATATCAGTACTTACTGCTGTTTTTATTTGTCTTTAATTCTACGAATAAATTGACCGATACGAGTAAGTATCGATACTTTTCATTCGATACCGAGTAGGTATCGATACTTTACGACCGATACGGTATCGAGTAAAAGTATCGATACCTCAGTGGTACCGTTTCATCCCTACCCTTACGTACTAAGTTACACTATATGTATATAAGGTGGAGGTGCGTCACACACTACAAGTCAATTAAGAGAAGGATAAAAAATAATAATTGGCTAGTCGTGTATTACTTAGTTAAATCGTTTTGTTCGCCAGTTCATCATTTTATTACTAACTCACCTAACTGTGTGGAGTGTGGATTTGTTGAAGAGTTACACCACTTATTGATGGACTGTATTCGGTATGAGTCTGGGAGAAATGATTTGTTTAGGGTCTTGAGGTTGAACAGACTAGAAGTAGGCACATTCCATAAAATCCTGGCTCAACCAAATGGCGATGATATGAAGAATCTGTTTAGGTTCATGTCCCAGATATGACTAATTTGTATTTAGGGTATGATGGGACTGATATACGCATTGCGATTATAAAAGTCACAAAAAAAAGAAATTTTATTTTCCACATTTTCTTGCTAATAAACGCTAAATAAAGTTATGCCATGTATAACTGTGGGTTAGCTACACGCAGGGGACATACAGCGCTCTGCGCGTGCAATATAACAACGCGTTCAGGGTGCTGATGGGGTTGCCTCGCTATTGCAGTGCATCAGGCATGCTAGCAGATGCCCGTGTTGATGGCTTTCATGCCATCATAAGAAAACGCTGTGCGTCATTACTGGGCCGCTTGCGTGGCAGCCCCAACGGCATCTTGAGCGTTTGGGCAGACCGGTGGGATTTTCCGTTGCATGCGCACTGGATACACCTGCACATGGACAGGTGATCAGTATTTTATTTTATTTTTTCTGTCAACATTTGCAGTCATTATTAGTGTAATGCGAACATTTAGGTTAAGTAAAATTTGTAACTAACACATTTTATGGGTGTCGAAGCCTGAAATAAATGATTATTATTATTTGTATCTCTCTGGGAATCACGGCTCATCTTCCTTGCGGAAGATGTCCGGTCCTTTGGAAGGCATACACGGGGACACAGGTCCAACGCGCAGAGGCCCCTTTGAGAACTTTAATCTAAGATGGGGTGGGGCACCAACCGGGGACTATCCACGGCTGCACTATTGGAGTACAGTCATGAACCGTCCCAGGTGGGTGCAGGACTATTGTAAAATATGGTGAAAAATATTTGGTCTATGGGAAGGGGTGTTAGGTGGACTGGATAACTTCTATTGCCGGAAGAAAACGGCGTCTGATTATTATTATTATTATAACGTCAGTTTAACAATACATTTTTCGATGTAAAAACCTTGTTAAGCGATTAAAGTAAGAGGATTAATAAATAATTTCTTCTGTATTCCTTGAAAATCTCTTGCTAAGTATCAGTTTGGCGAATGCAACGCAACAATAAGCCTTTTTAAAGAACTGTTCTGTACTCTGTAAAATCACGGGGCGGTGTGATGCCAAATTCCCAGTGTTAACGCGTGGACATGGTGTGCGAGCGAAGCACATCACTACAGCAGTGGACCTTTTCATATACGAGTACCGTGGGCCCGATGTACCCGAAAGATTTTAACTAGGGTTGTAACGGAGGCTTCTAAGCGGATTATTCCACTTTGCCCCACCAGCCGCCCCACTGGTGGGGCAAAGTGGAAAAATCTAATTTTGGAGTGGAATTTGCCCCACCAAATTTAATTAGTGGGGCAGGGTTGGCACTGGAATTTGTGTAAGTAAAGCTAGTATTTTATATTTTTTGGAAAGTATATCTAAGTGAAATGTAAACTTGTGACTTAGTACATAGGTAGTGTTTTTAAATAAAAGTACAAAAATTATTGTTTGAATTTTTTTATTTACTTTTCGTTTCTGGAAGGAAAGTAGGAAGTACTTAAAGGTAAAATTTTAAAGCGTGTACCTACTTCAACCATTCGGAGGCGGATGCGGAGGCGACGAGTTTCGCCTCCGCGGATGCGGAGGTTAACGGAGGCGGAGGCGGAGGTGAAAGTGGATGTGGAATAAATACAAGTTTAAGGTTTATTGAAAGTCAAAAAAAAAATTCAAATACGTACATTCATAGTACCTTCTGGTAATGAAAATTACAAGTTATATTTTACAGTTTGACATTAATTTGACAAATTAAACTATAATTTTGACAATTTGACATACGCCCGCCCCCACCCCAACCGCGTTGCCACTGTGCACACGTTGATTCTTATCGAGCGTCGCTGCTTGCGCGTTATTGTTCTATGATTACAACGTAAATAAACCTCCGTTACAACTCCGCAAAAATTATGCGGAGGCGGAGGCGGATGCGAAGATACCATTTCTTGCGGAACTTCCGCAGTAACGGAGGCGGAGGCGAAGCTCCGTTACAACCCTAATTTTAACCATGCCGTACTGATGGTGTTATGAGTCAATAATGTTATATCAACAGTGATGTAAGTCCAATTCAGTCAATTTAACTATTTTGTTTTTCGGAACAAAATAAATTAATTTACTTTAGCACTTTCTTGTAAACATTACCTTACGTTGCATCGGCAACTTTCATTAATAATCTTGTGAAAGGATAAGAAACTTCTCACTTCACGAACCTCCCCGACAAAACACGAAATACGGCGAGTGGGGATGGTATGACCAAGGTTTGACAAAAGTCGCAAGGCCGCGTTTAAAGGGCTTGTTACCCTAAAGATTTTTCGAGTTGTGAATTTCCGTAAATAATGAATATCTCGAAAATTAAGGTTTATTCAACAAGTTATTATCCTAGGTTTTCCTCTCCAATTAGGCATAGGAATCGATGTGTAAAATCTTTCGGGTACCTCGGGCCCACGGTATAGAACTGTTGCTCCAGATAGCCGTGACCTCAAAATAACTGGCGTTACGATGCCAAATTTCCAGTGTCTAGTCTGCTTTTCCACCAATAATAGGGCTTGATTTTAATCATGTGTCAAGGTTAGTTAAATAAAGCGATCCTATTGGCTGGTTTGAAATACTGGTGGTAAAACAGCCTTAAGCTATGTCCACACTAGTGCGCTTTCATGTTCATCTTGCGTCTTCGTCTGACGCATGCCTGAAGCGCCATAAGCGTATGTCGAGTAGACGATAAGCTGCATGCGTCAATGGCAATCAATATTGCATGCGCTTGACGCAAGAGGAATTGAAAGTTGAAAGCGCAAGATGAACGTGAAAGCGCACTGGTGTAGATATACCATAACGCCTGGACATGGTGTGCGAGCGCAGCACGTGTCTCCAGCGCGGCGGCATCACATCGCGTGAGGTCCGCGGCTCTCACCACACTCGCAACTAGCGATGCCCGATATGTATCGATATTTTGGTGTATCGATACAACGGAATGCGATATATCGATATTTTGTATCGATACACGTCAATACGATATTTGGCTGTATCGTATCGCTTCGCCAGAATATCGCATCGAAAATATCGTATTGTTTTGAGTACCTACTTAGAGTGATGTTCGGTTTGTGAAATACATATTAAGATAGGTAACAGTAACGAAGATTACAAATGTAAACTAACTTAATTATTCTTCTTTTATAATGCCGCCACACTTGTAGGTGCGGCATTAACCTTTGCGACATTAACGATGCGGATAGGTAAGACCTAATGTAAATATTACTTTTGACTTTGTTGATTTTGTGCGTGATTTTTTATTAAGAGTGATTTGGGTGCGAAATGCAAGTTGTGTTTATTAAATGTTAAAAGTAAAGGCAACACTACCAATTTGCAACTCCACTTAAACAACAATACGATATTTCGATACGATATTTACAGTATCGATACAAAGACATACGATATATATCGTGTATCGATACAATCAGTTGCGATACATTATATCTCGATGACGATATATCGATACAAAGCGACATATCGGGCATCGCTATTCGCAACCAAGACCGCTTGAGACATGTAGTGTTCACTGTCTCACACAAACAGTGAAACTAAAGGTACTATTCCGAGCCAAGCTGCCAACTGCAACTGCCGACAGCACGTGCAGTGGCTGTCGACAGTTGCAGCACTTGCAGTTGCAGCGTGCAGCCGCGGCAGCAGCACATGCAGTCGCTTTCGGCTGTACGTGCTGCTGCCGTGGCGCTTGGAAGCCATTTCATATAAATACATACAAACCAGTAGTGCAGCTGCGGCCGGCTTCATGCCGACGCTGCACGTGCTGTCGGCAGTTGCAGTTGGCAGCTTGAACACAATACAATTAGGATTTTGAATTAGGAAGAATACAATTAGGTCATCATCTGCCTAGCCTTTTCCCAACTATGTTGGGGTCGGCTTCCAGTCGAACCAGATGCAGCTGAATATCAGTATTTTACATGGAGCGACTGCCTATCAGACCTCCACAACCCAGTAACTGGGTAATACGATACTCTTGGTAAGACTGGTTGTCAGACTTTCTGGCTTCTGACCAACAGTAACGACTGTCAAAGATCTACAAATGACAGCCGGGACCAACGGCTTTACGTGCTTTCCGAGGCACGGAGGAAACTCGCTATGGTAAATGGTCACCCATCTACAGACCAACCTCGGCAAGCGTGGCTTAACCCGGAAGATCGGTCTATGCGGCTGTAATTATTTAGCCACGAGCGCCTAGAAGCTCCACGAAGAATACAATTAGGTAGTATTACCTAATTGTATAATTGATTTTGTACAAGAATTTATTGAAAGAGTAAGAATTTATATGTCCTGCCTAGCTTTTCCCTAACTATGTCGGGTTACGCTTTCAGTCAAGCCAAATATTCATGTCAGTCGTCACCTTTTTACTATTGAAACGGGGTCAGGTCATCGACCCACATGTCTTTCGCAGACCTGCCTCAACAAAATAATAGTTAACTTTTGTTCAGATATGTTTCATGTGTAAATTATTTAATTGACTGTACGTCACGTTTTAATTGCTTTCGAAAATTGGCTTTTGAAATATCATTCCGTCCGTTAGTGAAGGCTACTTGTAAAAAAATTCACAGTTTTCCGGAAACCTATCAACTATCAATTTTTGTTTTACTTGATCGGAGTTTCAATATTGGATGATTTACTCGGATATTTTAAAACAATGTTGATTTATTTATTTATTTAAAATTTCACCCAAAATTTGTACAAAGGTGGACTTAATGCTTTAGGCATTTTCTATCAGTCGATTAGGGTGATGCAGAAAAAACATGGTCGGTGCACTGAAAAGAGTATATGACATGATTTGCTATTAAAAATAATACAAAGATAATTGAAGCATTGCAATCTTATTTTACCTACATATTTATTATTCAAATATAAACATATATTACGTACATGTTAAATAAACTAATACATATTAGATAATGATGCTGTTTCTTTTGTTCACCAACTAAATTGAAATTAGAGAATTTGATGTCTTTTACTTTTTTTATGGCGCCAGAAAAGGACGGTGATAGTAAAGAACTAAGTTATAGATGTCAAATTACTTTTCGCGTTGAACTTCACCGTGTTTTTAGTCGACATTTCCTGACGTGCAATGACCAAAAATGGTGCATTTTTTTTTCGCGGCCATCATTCTTATGTTATTAATTAGACGGAGAATAATATGACGAACAAAAGTTAATATGCGGTAATAACCTAACATTAGTCTGAACCGAGATAAATGAAATCACAATTTATTGACACGCCACAACATAATACATAAAAAGTAAGATATAAAAACAAATCGCGGTCTTACTGCTTAAAGCGACCAGACAACCGTGGATGGAGAGAAATAACACACAATAATGGTGGTGGCGTATCTCTTTCATCTGTTTATCTAGATGACTTCATTATTTCTTACATAAAATTCAAGTTCAAATATATCTTCTCGGACTGCATTTGTAGAAAATCGTTTATCAATTCGTTTTTGTGATAGGCTTATCATATACCTACTAATGTTTCAACGATGGCCGCGGTATAAAACCAAATGCACCACTTCCCATAGTTATTTGGTCATTGTCTTTTCTATGGAAGTTTTGTTTCAACTTAATTTGACAGCTCTTGTTTACGTCCGTCTCTTTCTTATTTTATCAGAGTGAAAAAGATGGCTATAGCCTAAATTAAGATTAGTTTGTGCACGACAGGATCAGCACCATTAAATTCATAAATACAGGGTGTAAACGAATTCGTGTAATTACTTAAAACCACATGACCACTGGTGTAGATTTTCCCCGCACGGGATTTAGATTAATAAAAAATAAAACCTTTTTTTTTCACGCGGTTGCTGTAATTGATCACATCTAAATCACACAACAAGGGAAAAAGTAAAAAAAAAACTGCCATTTTTTTTTATATTTCTTTGAACGTTTCGATGCCAAATCACGGTGACACGGCTGGCGGGTACGAGTAACGCAATGTTGCTCTTTGCAGTCAGTTAACTCGGGGCTCTAAAATGCCTCAGAAATAGAAAACTAGGTTTTTTTTTTAGTTTCTTTTCACAAATACTTATTTAGGATTAATCACCCTAGGTCACATACACGGTGTATACGAATTCGTGTAATTCCTTCAGACCGCGTGATCTACTGGTGACACAGATTGACCTAGCACTGGTTTTTTTTTCAGATTAAGCAAATCATTTTTTTCAAAAGTAATATTTTTTTTCTATTTTGAGTCATTTTACCGCTCTGAGTTAACCGAATGCACGTAGCGATATCGCGCTCTTCGTGCCCGCCAGCTGTGTCACCGTGCTTTCATTCATTTATGCATGGCATCGAAATGGTTTATCAAAAAATAAAAATCATTTCTTTTGCAAAAAAATGTTTAGTTTAATTTTTATATCTTATTGGGTGGTTTAAATATGATCACTTATTCTGTCTGTGTTGCGGGTCTGGGCGTTTATGTATGTGAGATTTGTGTCTGTAAACGCACCCACGATTTTTCAAGTCAAAGTCAAAGTTTTTTATTTCAAATAGACCAGATTACAGGCACTTTTAAAACGTCAAAACGATACAAGAGAAATCTTAGTGTGGGGCAACGTTTTAAAAAAAACAAAAAAAAAACTTTATTGGGGTAAGTTTCTTAGGTTTAAGCAAAAAAAAAAAAGTTTTATTTTTATTCAAGCTAAATCTGGTGCGGTGTCAACCTGTACAGTAGTAGATCATGTGGTTTTAAGGAATTACACGAATTCGTTTACACCCTGTATATTAATTAATTTTTGACTGCCTCGTTGGTCTAGTGGTCGCAAGCGCGACTGCTGAGCGTGAGGTGTTTGGTTCGATCCCCAGGTTGGACAAAGTGTTATTGGGTTTTTCCGTGTGGAATTTCTCAGTAGCAGGCTGGAGTCTAGATTCGTGCCTTTCGTAGTTGAAGGCAATAGGCTCGCCCCCTATTACATGGGACTTAAAACGTAACGGCGAAATGTGTGTGTACTATACACCTCTGCTCAACCCTTCGGGGAACACAGGCGCCGCGTGATGTTATGTTACGTAATATTATACAGGGTGTTAACGAAATCGTGTAATTCCTTCAAACCACGTGATCTACTGGTGACACAGATTAACCCTAAATGGGAATTTTCGAAATTCAACCAAAAAAAAAAAAAAAAAATTTTGGTTTCCAAATTTTGAGTCTTTTTAGAGCCTTGAGTTTGAGTTATCTGACTGCAAAGAGCGATATCGCGTTAGTCGTTCCTGCCAGCCGTGTCGCCGTACTTTCATTAATTTATGCGTGGCATCGAAATGTTCACAAAAATAAAATTATTTTTTTGCAAAAAAAAAAAAACTTTTTTTTTACTGAATCCTTATTAGGTGGTTTAGATACGATCGGTAACAACGCCGCATGAAAAAAAAAAGAATTTTATTTTTTTATTTTTAATCAAGCTAAATCCCGTGCTGGGTCTGTCTACACCAGTAGTAGATCATGTGGTTTTAAGGAATTACACGAATTCGTTAACACCCTGTATACAATACCTACAAAAATATACAAGGTATAACATAAATAACGCACAACCTCTTAACGGGTCACTGTACTCATCATTATGAACAATTTTCCCTACATTTTGACGAGTTATGCGAACATAAATGTAGGGAACAGCTGTTTTTTTTTTCCGGATTTCAGGTTTGATCCCGTAGTAAAAGTTGTTCATAATGATGATGAGTACAGTGAACCCTTAAGAGGTTGTGCGTTAATGTTACACCTTGTATAAAAGGATAAATCAGCGCTGAGATGATTCTGCCAATGCCTTGTGAAGAAGTTCACGTACATTAATTTTAAAGGAATAGCGATTTTAAAGGGGAGAGCATTCCACAGAAGCATGGACTGGACGAAATTTTTATTATGACTAGCTTCTGCCCGCAGCTTCGCTTGCGTGAAATTTTGAACCTTGATTAAGCCCCTTTTTGGTGAAATCCAAAAAAGCCATCTTTTATTATTTACTTTGAAGAGTGTTTGCACCAAAGGACCATGGGGGATTTTGTATGGACCCCGTCCCCACCCTCCAACAGTCCTGGGATACATATAAAAATGACGGATAAACAAAAATCGATTTTTCTTATTGTTGTGTCAAAAGTACTTTTTAAGATAAAAGTAATGTTTGTGTTGATGCTGAAGCTCTGAAGCTTTTCTGCCTGTTGACATTGCTTTAACAATAGAATATTAACCTGTGTAGTACTGTAATTATAGACACAATAGGTAAACAATGGCGGCCGTATCGTTTTCGGTACACTTGGGCGAGACACATTAAACCAAATCAAACCAATATCTCGTGCAGTCGTGTGCCTGCGTATGCTTTACTAAACAGAGTATTTCTATTTAGCGAACATTCGCACGAGCATATTTTTCACAACACGGCGCCGGAGGCGTTAGAAAACGCATGCAACGCAAATTCGATTCAACGCTCACTGCCGAGCGTTGAGCCGGATTTGCGTTAGGTAGATAATATAATTGTAGCCACTAAGGGCTCTTTCAATTTAGACGTTTCGTGTCGGACCGCTGCCGCACGTTTACCGTGCCGCTGGTTATAACCCGCTGCCGGGCCGCTGCAGTACGGTTGCAGTCCGACACGAAACGTCTAAATTGAAAGCGTATCTGACTGCCGTGCGTTTGTATGCTAGTGATGTTATAAATATCTTTGACAGCAGTTAAGCCATGGACTCTGACGAAGAAACATTACTGTTAGTGCTCTTGTTGAAAAACATCAAACAGAAACAAAAACGACGCCCCCGTAAAAGAGCATCACCGATGTTTTCGTTAACATGTAATTTTGGTGATTTCCACAATCTTTACCCTAGGTTAAAACAAGATCCAAGCAATTTTTTTTAATTACCTAGGAATGCCTATAGAATGTTTCCACGAATTACTTGAATTAGATAAAAGT
The DNA here is from genome assembly GCA_905220435.1 of Amphipyra tragopoginis. NCBI lineage: Eukaryota > Metazoa > Arthropoda > Insecta > Lepidoptera > Noctuidae > Amphipyra > Amphipyra tragopoginis. The sequence goes on along the minus strand of HG991991.1, from coordinate 5,741,047 downwards.
AAAATTCAGCGGCAAAAAACTATTTTATTTCCGTGCGATTACTGTATTTGTCGCTTTTGGAGTTCCTTAAAGTAGGACGTATTTAAATTTCATTTATAAATTCTTCCACGTTTATATCATCCATTTTAAGCAAAAAAATAAATGAGAATTCGATGAAATTAGCTCTCACGTCTATTCACCGCACTATTCAACAGCGAAAAGAACACGTGGAGTTTGCGATGTTGCCGTCCTGTTGTCGAGCGTTCGCGGTGCCGACGCCGCACTGTTGCCGTACCGCGAGCTTTGTATGAAAACAAGCGACCGTCCGTGCGCAATACGACAAACGCACCGCTTCGGCACCGCAGCGGTCCGACACGAAACGTCTAAATTGAAAGAGCCCTAATATACAAGGTGTAACTTAGGGATGTCGGAAGTGAAAAAAATATCGATATATCGATGTATCGATATTTATTAAAATATCAATATCGACTTCGATATCACGAGGAAAAAATATTGATATATCGGTCAAATTTTCAGAGATTTTGCCCCATTTACACTAGGTGAGTTTCGAATGCGAGTCCCGAATGAAAGCGGCAGTTTGTTGCTAGGCAACAATATTAACGTAGAAAATCGCTTAGGTTAGGGTAATCAAAATTTTGTTGCCTAGCAACAATATGGCGTTCGCATTCGAGAAATTTTCCTTGTGCAAATGAGGCATTAGTACCTACTTAGTCTAAATCGCGTTAACGTTTAAGGCCGCGTCCTATCCAAAAGCGATCGTCGTGTGAATACGCAATTGTCACGTTCATATCGATGCTTTCCGCTACAAAGGGCGTAACTCCAAATCCCATACTTTTGGCAATGAGCAAAACACCAAAAAAATAAAAATCTTTCTTATACAAGGTTAGTCGGAAAGGGTGTACTAATCCGAAGCCCACTTATAGTATCGCTGATGACTGTTTGAAAGCAAGTGTTAAAATTTAAAAATTCAATATTTATTTTTTTCAAATTAAATGATTTTTATTTTATTTTTTTCTAAAATTCGTCATCCCTGCTTTAGTTGCAAATTCAGAAAATAGTGTTTCTAATTCATGAGCCCAAATATGACCTAAAATGTAAACACAGCTGATCATAACTAGTGTTGTAAAAATATGCACTGAGCGTCGAGCGTTGAGCGCTGAGTCGACGCTATTGAGCGTTCAAGACTCGAGCGTAAAACGCTCGAGCGTTTAAGACTCGTAAGCGCTGAAGACTCGGGGTACGGCGCTCGAGTGCCGCGCTCGAGCGTCGAAGCGTTATCATTTTTACTGGGGGTATATTAATAATAATTTGACGAGAGGGTATTCTTTAATCATTATAATTTATAACGCGTGACGTACCTATGTACTTCGACTCAAATCGGAAATCATTTTTATCGGTGTGTTTGCTTTCCTATAAGTTATCATTATTTTGTTTATTGTTTTGCGTTCATAATGTCGAGTCAGTCGAGTGTTTCTCATGAAATGGAAAACGATAGCAATATCAGTATCATTAGTGGTAGTGAGAATGTACGAGATGACATGGAAGTTAGTGGTGAATTGTAGGATTTACCTAGGTGTGAAAAAAGTCGGAACAGTTGGAAATGGGTTAACTTTAAAACCATTGCGGGTCGTGTTACATGTAAAATATGTAACAGAAGTTTTTCTCTAATGAGATCCACATCCATACTGAAAAGACATACATCGCAGCATACGATTACCGATTCCGCAGATCCAAATGCAAGCATTGCAAGCACATCTTCTTGTTCTCCACAACGCCCAAGTCACTCTTTGTTAGCAAAACGAAAATTTGGTATGAAACACTTAGACTACGACACCCTTTTGGAAGAATTTGTTATTCATAGAAATCATTCATTACACATCGTTGAAGAAGAACATTTTCAGAAATTTATATCCGCTTTAAATGGAAATTATACCCTACCGTCTCGTTACAAATTAACTAAAGATATTCACTCGCGCTCAAGGTCGAGTCGAGCGTCGAGTTCGGCGCTATAATTGAGCTTTTTTTTTCTAAACGCTCAAGCCAGCGCTCGAGCGTTTCTAAACTGCTCGAGCATTGACTCAAGCGTTTCTAAACTGCTCGAGCGTTGACTCGAGCGTTTCTAAACTGCTCGAGCGTTGACTCGAGCGTTTTAGCGCCGACTCGAGCGTATTTACAACACTACATAACTGGGGATGGATAGATTTAGAGATTTTTTTTGAGATTTTTGAACAACTCTTTCTCTTAAACTATTGACTTTTGGGAAAAGTTGTAGAACAAAAGTTATTCATTATTATATGTACTTTAACACCCTTTCGGATTAGTACCCCCTTTCCGACTAACCTTGTATAACTCTTTTGTTTTTATGTTTTTATACTTATAACATTTAGTTCTAGGAAGGAAGTTCATATAGGAGATAGAACCTTTGTGGCATAGCCCCCCCGCTGCCTTTTTGTTTTTTTTTTTCCAAGTTGCGGCGCACGATTACACTAACATGTGTGGGTAGAGGACACTTAGACGAACAAAAAATATCGGAGATATGATGCCCTAAAGTGTCACGTTGTCGAGATATTTGGAATTAAAGATTTTTTTTCAAGATTGCAGCGCACTTTGTAACTGGTAAATATGGATAGAGAACACTCAAACAAATAAAAAATATTCAAAGATATGGTGCCCTAAAGTGTCACGTTACCGAGATATTGTATCGAGATAATCTTGAAAAAAAATATCTTTGAGTCCAAATATCTCGGCAACGTGACACTTTAGGGCACTATATCTTTAAATATTTTTGCTTGTTTGAGTAATCCTCTACCCAAATATATTAGTCTCATCGTGCGCCGCAACTTGGAAAAAAAATGAAAATGGCGGCAGGGGCCTCTGCCAGCTTCCATAGAAAAATTTTCGAACCCCTTTAGGCGGTCTTTTGCCGCATTTAATTACAATAACGTACGAGAGTTATTAACGAAGTTAGCAAGGCGTTACACCCCTTAGAACCTAAAAAAAATGTATCAACCCATAATTAAATAGCCTTGGGCCTAATTCTCCTAAAATAAATTGTTGCCAAATGCAATCGAACCACAACCGTCAGTCGAGTTTTTGTTTTCGAAAACTTTCAAAATGATTGATTTTGTTTTTTGTGTCAAACAATTCGACAGCTTTTGAAATTGAGAACTGTATCTGAATGAACGGTTCGGCCTTAGTTCGGTTGTGATTTATCAAGATTTATTTTAGGAGAATTGGGCCCCTGGTAACAAACGTTTGCAGAAAAAACCGGTTAAACACATTCAAGGGTAATTTTTGTAGTTGTAAATTGTTGTATTTTTATTTTAACTTAAATGAAATGAGTTATAACTAATTAAAAAATAGTACCTTATTAAAATAATATTTATACTATTATAAAACATATCTTTGGAATCATATTTGGGGCAATCACAGTTTGTTCAACTACACTAAAAGATGTAGTTTTCAACTCAGAAGTTAATGATTAAGTATAATGTTCAACATTTACGATCCATTGAATAATGATATAAGAACAACATTATGATTTGCCAGTTTCAGGAAGAAATATTATGTTTAAGTGATCCGTCACTCATCTTTTATTGTATAATGCATTATAATTATATAAAATATTTTCAATCAAATCTGATTTTAAATTATATCTTTAGAAACCACAAATTTCAGAGATGAAAATAGCCTCTCGACACTGACTTGTGAGGCCGGGGCTGCTAATACAACTTCACTTAATTTATGGAAGTATCCGCAAAATTTCCAGTATCAGTTTACCGGCGTTCTTGTCCTCGGTCCACAGTACTGAGAAATTAACCAGGAAAATCTTGTCATCCTCACTGGTTGATTTTGAGGTACCGTGCTTGACCGACGCTGTGAACGCCTGGAAAATGGCTTGTCCAAATACGGTGTTGCCCGTCAATCCATCCTCCCAGAGACAGTGGGACGAGCCGCTCTGCGCTGTGATACGGAATAATCTTATCAATACGTCAATCACAAGCGCTGAGCGTGCTCGCCTGCTGGCTGTGGGTAAATGGGAGTCGGGTCTATGGCTTCAGGCACTTCCGTCGTCCAACATAGGTACTATGTTGGACGACAATACTTTTCGGCTCGCTACATGCCTGCGTTTGGGTGCTCCCTGCTGTGCTCCGCATCGCTGCCACTGCGGTGAAGCCGTCGACAGCCTCGGACACCACGGCTTGTCTTGCAGCAGGAGTGCAGGCCGTATAGCACGGCACGCCAACTTAAATGATATTATCCGTCGTGCTCTTGTCACCGCCGGCGTTCCAGCCGTATTAGAACCAAATGGCTTGGCACGTGACGATGGCAAGAGACCAGATGGTATGTCATTGATGCCATGGAAGATGGGTAGGCCTCTGGTATGGGACGCAACGTGCGTCGATACCCTTGCGCCATCTCATCTTCCTAGCTCGGTAGGCTGTGCTGGCGCTGCTGCTGCAGCTGCGGAGGCCCTCAAGCGGCGAAAATATAATAACTTGATTAGTAATTATATTTTCGAGCCGTTTGGGGTCGAAACACTCGGGCCGTGGGGTCCGAGTGCCCAAATCTTATACAAAGATCTTGCAAGGCGGCTGGTCGATACGACCCGTGACCCGAAGGCTGGCCTCTACCTTGGCCAAAGGATAAGCATTGCCATACAACGTGGCAATGCTGCCAGCCTTCTGGGCACGTTACCAGTCGACAGCGATGCGGAGGAATATTTTGACGCACTATTTTAGTTTATAGTTTTATTAGGATATTTTTTATTTTATTTGTATATACTTTTATTTGTAATTTTGTAAATATTATAAGAATAATGTATATAGGAATTGTATATATTATGTAAATGAATAAATAAATTTATGGAAGTAAGGAAACTTGTGTTTTTTGGTTTCCCAATAATCAATAATTATGTTATTAGAATGAAGTGACGGCTCTTTTTGGCATGTATCTATTTCGTCTATAATATTTTTTTTAGAAGAAAAGCTGTTGTTAGTTGCTGATAAGTCTAAGGCAGGTAGGTATGTTCGGCGTACGCGACGTTTGTGTGCCGTCTGACGATGAAATAAAAGTAATAAAACACGCTCGAGCGCGAGTCGTCTCGTATTTGTATTGTAGGTATCTGTCCGAATGTCGTTGCCGCTCCGCTTAGAGCAGCCGAACGAACGACGCGCGGCGCGCGTTTCGGTTTGGCAACGTCGCACAAGATATTGTTGGTTTTCAGCGAAATAACGTTATTAGTAACGCTATTTAAATACCGGTAAATCCTAGGATTTAACGTTATTTTTAACATTAGTTAGATATTTAACATAACGTAACGAAACGTTTTGGTAGTTTTACCGGTATTTTTTTAGTAACGGTAACCGTCCCTGCCCGCTACCAACCTTGCTGACTATCTAATCTTTTCACTACAGCATGAGCTATTTTTGTATAACTCTTGTTGACACGAGAGAAGAAGAAGATTAGGCAAAATTAGAAAATATCGAAAACTAAATAACAGAATTTTAATATTTTTAAGACCAATTTATTATTTCAGGCAAACCAATATTTGTTCGGTAGCGAAAGTAGAAAAACTCTGCTCTTTACATGCTCCATTGTTACTATTGTCAGCCTTTACAGATTTACGGCAGAAACTACTCTCTCTGAAGGCACAGAGGAAGCCGTAGGTGTCAAGTATTTAAGTGCCAGATTCGAAAGAACTGGGATAAAATAATAAATAATAATAAATAAAAAGTTTATTCAGGTAAAAAGGTAGAACACTAAATACAAATTTGCTTAAATCTACGAAAAAATCACTTGTGTTATGTGCCTGAACCTGAACTAGGTCATCCTGTGTTTCAGGCGTGGCAAGGTATAATATTTCTAAATAATCACATTACTTATAAAATCTAATCATCTAATACTGCCGTGCTAAACGCAAAAGCGGTATCTCAGGGAAAGCTAATTTCGAGAAAAATTAGGTTTTGTAAATATACCTAGTTTCCTTATCCTCTTTGTGATTTGAAAACTGTTTTGTGTTGTGCGAGAATGTTTAAAATATGATACTGCTATTTGGCTTAGTTCATTGGATGCGTATTTCTTTAAGCTATCCGATGCAATAAGAATCAACTTTACTAAAAAATTTTAGATACCGCTTTTTGGCTTAGTACGGCAGAATAGGTATGTAAAAAGGTGTAAATAGTACAATAAATCCTACTTGCTAAAATCTTAGTAACTATCCTAACTTAGCTTAACTTAATTAGTACAAGTACACTTTTATTTAAGTACAACTAATAATTTCTCTGTATCTTCATGAAGAGCTTCCTTGAGAGTTCTTTTGCAATTTTTATAATTGAAATGTCTCGTGTCTATCCAAAATTTTATCGGGTTTTCCTTGCGGGATAGATTTGGAGCATCTAGGAATTGCTTCAACGCGTTCGGCATTCTGTTACTTTGGGAAGCTAAATTTAAATAAATGAATGTTCCCTACATTTATGTTCGCATAACTCGTCAAAATGTAGGGAACAGCTGATTTTGTTTTTCGCGATTTCTTGTTTGGTCCCATAGTAAAAGTTGTTCATAATGATGAGTATAATGACCCCTTAAGAGGTTGTGCGGTATTTAAGTTACACCTTGTAGAGGTATGGGATAATCGAGCAAAAATGTTTAAATCTTTTTTTCAAAATTCCTTAGTAGTCCAATATTATAACAAGTTTATCATGATAGTAAAACAGTGTTCACTTTGCCATTTTTATATTCCTTTTCATTGCACACTATGAAAAACATGTAAAAAAGTTACAATAAATACTGACATAAAAATACGATTTGTACGTAAACCCCACACATTTGAAGATTGTCGCCATAGTAAAGTTTAGTCAACGTATTATTACGCTTCGAATGAGATATGTTTCAAATCTGTTGGAGGGTGGGGACATTTTTTCCCAAGGTCCTTTCAAGTCAATAACCCCATAGAATAAGGATTTTCACATAAACGTTAACAACCAATTTCACCCGTTTAGAGTTGGAATTTCCAAAAACCTTTCCTTAATGGATGCGTGCGTTATTATAGGTACCTACTGTCAAAATTCCAATCTTCTAACCCCAGCGGTTTAGGCTGTGCGTTAATAGATTGGTCGCGCAGTCAGTCAATTTTTCTCTATACTTCTTACTTCAAAAGTACCAGATTTTTCATACAAACTTTCAACCCTCATTATTTCATCCCCGTAGGGGTTGAATTTACAAAAACTTTCAAACACGTGTACATTTATTTCTAACCCGAAACCCTATTATTTGACTTCATGATTTTAACTTCAAAAAAATTTTCAGTCCCTATTCACCCCTTAGAGGTAGAATTTCCAAAAACCCTCTAACACGTGTATTATTTCTCACCAAAGGCCTAAATTTTTAACTCCATGCTCTGTACTTCAAAAGTACCAGATTACTTATACAAACTTCCAACACTAAACTTATTACAGCCCCTCAGGGGTTGAATTTCCAAAAACGCTCATACACACGTACATTTATTTCTAACCAGAAACCTTAATATTTAATTTCATGCTTCTTACTTCAAAAATGATGAATGATACAAACTTAAATTAACTATTTCACCCCTTAGGAGTTGAATTTCGAAAAACCCTTTCTTAATGGATACTTATTCTCCACAAAGAACACACCCTCCAAATTTCATTTCTCTAGGACCAGAGCGGTTTAGGCTGTGCGTTGATGACTAAGTCAGTCAGTCAGGACTTTGAATTTTATATATAAGTATATAGGGTGACTGGTAATTACTCTCAAGCTTCGTTCTCAATATTAGCTAACACACATGTAGTTTCACCTACAGACTCGCCATTTCGCATTGAATTTAGGAGAAAAATAAATTAATAAAAATATTAAACTAACGTAAGGTAGACTAAAAACTTTTGATTTTTATCATGACATTTGCACCCGGCCTGCTCATTCACGTCTCAGTGCTTCGCTGTTTCGCATATTAACTTTTGTCTTACAGTTATTTAAGTGCATTTTCTTATTTAAGTGTTAAAATGCCCAAAAGAAAGAGTGGCAAAAGCGATAATTTTAAAAGTAAAAAACTTAAAAATTTAGAACGTGAAATTAAACGTGGGCGATATTATCGCCATGAAAGTACATCGTCATCGGATGGTGATTTTCCTACACCTTATAACCAGCAAGGTGAGTAATTAATATTATTATTATGTTTTAACATGTTAATAGGTTACTTTTAGCCTAGCAACCGGTGAATCATAATGGTACGTTTAAGTTTTTTGAATCTATAACGGATTCAAAATTGGAATATCGGATTGTCCTTTGGGGGCTTTCCACCTCCAACATCAAGTACTTGCTGCTCGGATCTACCTTAGGGGTATTTCTATAGCTCGTACGTTAGTACAAGAAGAATAATGATTTAAACTGCCTATTGGGATTGCGTGTTTCTCACAAGGAGTCTCACTTCCCAACCGTTAATAGGCTTATTTAAGCAAAATATTATTTTGCTTGCAGAGAGCGAATCAATTGCCATCGATGACGATTATGCTAGACACTGCGGCGACAGGGATCCACAACCTGGATGTTCGTACTGGAAACCAGGCCCAACATCCGAATATAGTGATGACGGGGAGGTACCTACCCCAGTCGTTATACAGTCACCTGCCACCGACAATATCACGGCACAAGTAAACTTACTGCCGCCGAATACCACTACCGCCACTGCTCTTCCCTCTGCACAAACACCAGCTGCGCCTGCTGTAGTTTAAACTGTCGTACCTCAGCTAGTGGAAGCAAGTGAACCTGAGCATTCTTCTGCTCTTCAACAAGATGTTCCCGAATTAGATCCGGATTTATTGGAAATATTAGGTGAGGATCCCACCTCTACTAAAGAATACGGCAGTGAAATTCAGAAGGATCTTGCGATTAGACTCAACCACATTGCTACCTCCGGTCTCTCCAAAGAAAACCGCAAGGAATTAAAGGATAGGTACTTGGTTCCGGCAAACTGCAAGTTTATAAGAGCGCCAACCCTCAATCCGGAGATTCGAGCGTCTTTGGTGGACAGTCAAACAAAACGAGATAAAGGCATAGAAAGTAAACAGGTTCTTACATCCTGTGCCTTGTCTTCTCTCAGTGAGGCTATTACCTCAATGCTGTCATCAGGTCATAAAAACCCTGACCTTCTTAAGCTATTGATGGATACAGCTCGAATCCTTGGCGGTGTACAATATACGGACTCGATCTCACGACGTATTTTCATTCTTTCAACTGTCAAGAAAGAACTAAAAGATCAGCTAGAGAAAACGAAAATAGATGAAATGCTATTTGGTAATAACCTATCGGATACATTAAAATCAGCAAAAACCATTATTAAATCTGGAGCTGATTTAAGATCAGCTTCGACGATGAAGTCTACGGCTCATAAACCGGTTAAAGCGGTCAACAGACCTTTAAACTACCGAGCCCCCCTGGCGAATCGCAGACAGTTTCCACCGCCGCCGCCAGGGGGCGCGAGATATGCGCGGGTAGCACCATCAACAACTCAGACTACGAGACAGCCGACGAGGACGACGCACAACAATGCTTACAGGACATCGTCATGTCAGCCGCAAGGACGTCACAGACGTTAGAGACGGTAAGGCCTGCTGGCCGTCTTTCATATTTTTATGAGCAGTGGTACTTGATAACCAGTAACCCGGTTATACTTTCTTGGATTAATGGTTATGAAATCATTTTTTGCTGGTCCAGTTATTCAAACAACCGTGCCACCAGAGCCTCTATATTCACAATGTGAATATGAGGCCTTTAAAGAATTGATACAAGATCTAATTTCTAATGGGGCGGTGTCCATATGTCAACCTTGCTAGGGCCAATATATATCAAGTATATATTCCTTGTTCCGAAACCAAACGGTAAACAACGTTTCATTTTAAATCTAAAACAGTTAAATAAATTTATACCGACGCAACATTTCAAACTCGAAGATTTAAGAACAGCTTTGAAACTCGTATCACAAAATTGTTATATGTGTACACTCGATTTAAAAGATGCTTATTTTTTAGTAAGCATCCATCCAAATTCAAGAAAATATTTACGCTTTAAATGGGATGGCAATCTTTACGAATTTAACGTTCTACCGTTTGATTTAAATACTGCCCCTTATATTTTTACTAAGATTCTTAAACCAGTTGCAAAATTACTAAGGTCTAGGGGATATTTATCTACCTTCTATTTGGACGATTTGTTTTTGGTTGGTCAATCATACACTGAATGTTTACAAAATATGAATGACACAAAATTACTATTAGAATCGTTAGGATTCATCATCAACACAGAAAAAAGTTCTGTTACACCTACGAATTCTTGCAAGTTTTTAGGAAATATTATAGATTCGGAAAAATTTGAAGTTAGATGACCTGATGATAAAAGACAGAAAATTAAAAAAGAATTACTAAGAATAACTCAAACGATGTAAAATAAGAGAATTTGCTCGTTTTATCGGACTTTTAACATCGGCATGTCAGGCCGTAGACTACGGCTGGCTTTACACCAAGGACTTTGAGAGGTGTAAATATCTTATCCTCAAAGATGATGAAGACTACGATAAGTTTATGACTTTACCAACTGAGTTATCGCCCGTCTTTGACTGGTGGCTTAAAGCTATAAATGATTCGGTTTGCAAAATAAAAGTTGATAAATATTCCTTAGAGATATTTAGTGATGCCTCAACAACGGGATGGGGCGCCGCCTGTGGTGATGAGACTGCCAGTGGCCCTTGGAATGAACATGAAAGAACTCTGCATATAAATTATTTGGAAATACTTGCTGCTTTCCTTGGCCTTAAAGTTTTTGCGCAAGATTCCACAAATTGTCAGATTTTGTTAGGTATTGATAATACGACGGCTATATCGTACATAAATAGAATGGGTGGAATACAGTTTCCACATTTGATGGATATTACTAAACAATTGTGGAATTGGTGCGAAGCGCGTAAAATTATGGTTCATGCCGATTACATACGTTCTTCTGATAACGTAGTTGCGGACGCGGAATCAAGAAGATTACACCCCGACATTGAGTGGGAAACTCGGAGTGCTTATATTAAAATAACACAACACTTTGGTGTCCCTTGTATTGATTTGTTCGCGAGTAGAATTAATCATAAATGTGATACCTATGTTTCTTGGCATAGGGACCCTGGACTGTATTACTGAACTCCGAAGTTTAAAATACCGATGTACTGTATTCATAAAGTTTAAAAGTACGAATTACGTGAGTTAGAATGTACGCTATTACGAATTACTTTATTCAGAATGTTTATCATTCCGATGTACAGTAAACGTTCATAAGTGCATTGGCACGCTAAGGTTTGTATTGCTGTGAACTATATGCAAACACACACACACACAATATTGTCTACAACTGATTGTAGTTCATAATTTCAATTATTTTAACTGATAGCATCCTGGCTTAGCGGTTAACGCATTCAGCTGCGTATCATGGCGATCCGTTGGTTCAGACCTCACGTGCGGGGTGACTTATTGTAGTTTTAATAATTACTCGTAGTAGTTCGATAATGATTAGTTGTTGTCTCTTTCGTCTTGTGTAGTAAAGTTAGTAGGTAGACCACAGAAAACTAAATAAATTATTTCGATTTCTGTAAGGTAGACAGACGCAGTTACGACTCATCCAACTAAATCGAATAGAACGTTGTTGGTTGGGTGTTATTATTGGTTTGTGACGTGTGAATCTATTAAAGTTTAAATATTTTCAATATGCAGGCAAATATAAATATCGAAGCGAGGGCAAATATTATTGCACTGCGTAAAAGTGGATGCAATATAACACAAATATCTAATGAAACCGGACTGAGTGTGAGTGTTATGATTTAATTATTTTATTGGATAAAAAACTAAGGGCCATCAAAGATTATCAAAGATAACTACACACATCAAAAGTGTCTAGGGATCAACATATATTTTTGCAATAACTTTTCTCCTGATTGATATTAATTAAAATTTTCTTTAAGGATTCATCAAATAAAGTGTTTTCGTTTGTCACAGTAACGATAAACCAAGTCACCTTTGCATTAATAAAGAAATTTGCCATTTTCCTAATAAAGGGATTTTTGACATTTGAACCACTAACACAAAAGTTCGAAAAAAAGACTGAAATAACAGTTTTCTTTAAAATTTTATTGGGTAACTTAAACAATTAATAATCCGTGTTTCTACCGCGAACACTAACAACACAAGAACATCGGTTTGGCATACTCAAAATGAGTTCATCCAAATCACGCTGTGGAATGGCCGCCCATGTTCGTTGCAACAACAAAAAAAGGTCTTCTTGCGACTGGATACCCTCCATATTCGGCAGAGCTCTTCTCTGTAGCATATTCCATGCATGCTCAATCGGGTTCAAGTCTGGCGACTGAGCAGGCCAGGGCAGGACATTGATGTTAGCTGCGGCGAGAGTCTGTCTTACAACTCTTGCGGTGTGCGGTCGTGCATTATCATGCATTAACTGAAATAAGGGACCGATTTGCGCTTGTAGAGGAACGATGACGTCTGATACAATCGTCTCAGCATAAATTTGAGCGTTGAGGTTGCCTCTGATCCAAATCAACTCAGTTCTTCCGCCGATCCAAATACCCGCCCATACCATGATGGTTCCACCACTATAAGGATGGACTTCCTGGCAGGATTTTAATCGCTGTTGGCGTCCAGGGGTTCTCCAGTGTCGTATACGTCTTGTATCCGGTCTCATACCAAAACGAGACTCATCAGAAAAGCACACGAAACGCCATTGTTCTTCTGCCCAATTTCTGTGTCCAAGAGCCCATTGATATCGAATCCTACGATTGTGCATTGCTATAGGTGGTACCCGTAGCGGTCTTCGGGAATGAAGGTTCACTTCATGCAAGCGGTTTCTGACTGTTTGGTCGCTAATTAAGTTCCCTGAAGAGTGATGAAGCCTCACGGCTAACATCATGGCGGTTATTGTTGGAGCTCTTCGAGTTAAGATTTGAATGTATCGGTCTTGTCTCCGTGTGGTGCAGCGATACCGTCCTCCATGGCGCTCAGCCACGGTACCAGTGCTTCGGTAACGTGTCCAAAGTCGACTGATAACACTCTGACTTGTATTCAGAGCTAAAGCCACAGTACGTTGCCGGGAACCAGCTTCTATCATTCCCACGGCTCTGAGCATTTCTTCCCTGCTTAAATGACGTCGCCGCTCCATAATAACGTTGGTTTTAATCAGTAGTAGGGAAACAGTAGCACTAATAATGTCTTCAATGCGTTGTATGTTTTTATAGGGAAAATATTGACAGCTGATTTTCATCTTTTACTCGAATTTGATTCACAGTTCCTGATTCAAATTATGAAATGCACCAAAAAGGATCCATATAAATTTATAAAATCATAAATTTATTACAAAGCCACATCTCAATCTCAAGAAATCCGCATAAAAATGCTTGATCCCTAGACACTTTTGATGTGTGTATATTCGATCATTTATTTTAATATTTTTTTTAATAAAGTTTTGAATCATGATGTTACAAAAGAAAAAGATAATAAATAACTTTAAAGTTTATTTATTTGGAATAATGAATGATGAATAACAATAATATGTGTAATAATTTTATTTTTAATAGTGTTGTGTTTCTAAATTATTAATAGCAAACTAATCAGTTTTAGTATTTTGCTTATGGATGCCTAACAGTATTCCTTTTTTTGTTTTAGAGAAATACTGTGAGTCGGTGGGTTAGGAGATATGAGGAGGAGGGAAGCCTTGCTAGTCGGGAGCGAAGTGGAAGGCCGGTGCTTATTAAAGAGGCGCAGCGACGTCACATGGTGAATGAATATGAAAGAAGTGGTTTCATACCAACGAGACATTTTGCTGAAGTATTCGACACATCATTACTGACTGTTCGCCGTGCACTCCACGCTGAAGGTTTGCATCACCGAAGACCAGCTAAAAAACCCTTTTTAACGGAAAAACATAAACAAAAACGTTTACGTTTCGCACAAGAATATTTAGACTTCGACTGGGCCACTACTATATTCACAGATGAAAAAACGTTTAAATCGAGCCAAAAGGGAAGACTTCATTTATGGCGTAAAGATAATACACGCTGGTGTGAAAAAAACATAGTTCCTAACACGGAATCAGGGCGAATCACGGTCAATATGTGGGGATGGATGAGTGCAGCAGGGCCAGGGGAACTTGTATTTATTCCTCCACGCGCCAATAGCGTCACTTATATGGAAGTATTAAATGACGTCATGCTACCTACTGTGCGTAACGTTTATCCAGCTGAAGAGATTATGGAGATATCTTTTGTCCAGGATAATTGTGCAATTCACCGGGCGGGCACTGTGCGTGAGTGGTTTATCAGACACCCGGAGATAACTGTCATTCCATGGCCAGCCCGATCTCCTGACCTCAACCCTATAGAAAATCTATGGGGTTTGATGGTGCAAAGATGGGAAGCACGGGACGAGAGGTGTCTTGAGCAGTTAAAATCACATTGCATGGAGATATGGGAAAATATAAGAGGAACAGAGATATGTTTAAATCTCATAGGCTCCATGCGTCAACGTCTTCTTGACTGTATCGAGAATAATGGGGGATACACAAAATATTAAATGTTTTATTATAAAATTATTAAATATGAATATTTTGTTACGCCATATTTTCCGTGATTATTTATGGATTAAAATGTGAGGTTTAGTTTCAATCTTCTTTTCGTAAAGAAAAAGAATACTTAAGCTATAACCTCAATAAGTCCTAATGAATAAGATTTGTTAACTTTGAGGTTTGAGATCACACGCAGTAAAATAAAAGTAGTATTACTGTGTAATTTAATTGTATTGTGACAACGAGTCCGCACTGGATATATTTACGTGGGTAGATTTGCTAGTTGTGGTTTATTAGAGTACCCACTATTTAAAACACAATATTGTTTTAATACTAAGATACAATATTTTAAGCCTGATTGTCATAGTTCACTGATTAGCTACTTTACTTCAATGAATCGTTCTTTATGAGAAAATAAAATGTTTTAACTAGAAGTTTATTTATTTATATAAATATATATTATATAATAATTGTAGCAGTTTTTTAACTTTAAGTATGTAATTAATTAATTAAAATGAATAAACCAATGATAATATAAACTACTATAGATACGTTGCCCGCGCTCTGTAGTGGCTAGATGGATGCAAGGTAATTGCCTGACATCCATTTAGTCGCGTAGCAACCGTTGCCGCGGCTGTACGTGAAATTGAAATAACTTGTGTGTAATAACTTTCTCTATTAGCGAAAAAAAATGCCGTCCTGTGTGTATAGAATATGTAATAATTATACTGCAACTGTAAAAGATAAAAAAGTGTCATTTCATGCGTAAATATCAAGAAAAAATATTTATTTAATTAAATTTTTTTCGATGCAGCATAATGGCGGCTAGCGAGGAAAATCGGCAACTTTGCATCAGTGTTTATAAAACCTACATTGTTTTTATTTCGATTAATTGTATTATTTGAATATAATAATATGTTAAATTCTCAGAATACAGAAAGAAACAGAATCCGCCTTCAACAGTAATTGCAAGCCTTACGCTGTGTCCAAAATCAAAGCATGCGTCCCGCGCCCGTCTCACTTCCCACCCGCGTAATGTTGCTAGCTCAGACATTGTTTACCCGTTTTTGGGGAAAACGTTGAGTATTGGAGGTAAGATAATAATAAAATCAAAATTGTGCTTTTCTATATAGGCAATATTTTATATCTGAGTAGGTACAGTCAGCGTCAAATATATAGGGACGAACAGACTGTTCAAAATGATCCGAACAAAACTACAGGGTGTTAACGAATTCATGTAATTCCTTCAAACCGCGTGATCTACTGGTGACACTGATTGATTATGCATGGGATTTTTTCAGAATAAAAAAAAAGTTTTCAAAAAATGAACCATGGTATTCTGTATCTGAGTAATTTTAGCGTCCCATGTTAACTGACTGCGTGGAGCAATATCGGGCTAGTCGTGCCCGTCAGCTGTGTTGCCGTGCCTTCATTAATTTATGCTTGGCATCTAAATTTTCAATGAAATAAAAAAAAATGTTTTTTTTTATATAAGAGATGTTCCAAAAAAAATCCAGACTCGATTGGGACTAAATGGGTACCAGTAGTTTCATTATAATGCACAATTAACCCCACCGAAAGAGCAATACCGAAATCGATGGGGTATATGAGTTGATAAAGCAATATATGAAAAAATCTTCACTAACAAGTGTTTTTACCATTTTATACAATATCAATAATATATTAACGATAATAATGACGGGATTACTGTAGTATTGATTACTATCAACCATTTGGTATCCGATTACTATAAAAAACACAAAAAAAACTTTTTTCAAGGATTCGTATAAATAATAATTATAACTACAAAGTGTAACATAAATAAGTGTACAACTTCTTAAGGGGTCACTGTACTCATCATTATGAACAACTTTTACTATGGGAGAAAAAGTGAAATCGCGAAAAAAAAAACAGCTGTTCCCCACATTTTGACGAGTTAAGCGAACGTAAATGTAGGGAACAGCTGTTCTTTTTTCGCGATTTCACTTTTTCTCCCATAGTAAAAGTTGTTCATAGTGATGGGTACAGTGACCCCTTAACCCGCGAGCACTCGCGCTATGAGCATTTTGCTCACAGTAAATTTAAAACACGCGCCATTTTGTTAAAATTATTCGTACGTACATCGTTCATTTGGTAGCTGAGTTTTGTTCCGTCCCCCACCCCTGTATGCAGTTCACTTCTCGCCAGTGTGCGCCAGTCACTCGGACGAGGTGGTTTGTTGCGCCGTGTACCATCAGGCGGCGTTTTGCTCATCGCGCGGGTATCGACGTAAGTACTTTTTTTACTCATGACTTAATTTTTTTTTCATCTTAGCGACAGTTTTACTGCTACTTTTATGTAATATCATGATTTTACATTACTGAAATAGTTATCTATTATGTATTTCTATTATAGATGGATCGTGATCGAAGTGATGAACAAGTTTTGGCATGGTTGATGGAGGAAGGTTTGGAAAACATTCTGAAGAAAGACTACTTGAAACAACTAGCTCTTCAACTAACACAGCCACATATCCGAAGAAGAAGCACCTTCCAAAATATTTCATATCCTCTTCAGCAAGTGATGAAATGCTTTGTACCAGAATCTGAGTTACCAGAAGAAGAAAATCCAAGTGGTATCTGCGCGCAAGACGCAAAAATCTCAATACCAAAAAGAGCTGCATTTACTGCCAAAAATTTTTATGTACCGAGCATAGTCGTACACTATGTGATATATGTAAAGATCGCGTATATGACGAAGATTAGTTATTTATACTTAGTTAAGTTTTTTTTTTGAAAAGTTTTTTTTTTGTTTAATTTTTTCCGTAAGACTGCCTTAGAAGACTGGCAAATTAGTTCCTATGATTGTTAATTAAAATGAAAAAGCTTAATATTGTTAACTTTTTGAATATATATTTTATAGAATAAATAAAGTATATTTTATTTAATAAAATATATTTTTATTATCATTTTTTGGTAAAACTTGCATTTATTGACATTTATAAACGTGAGCAAAATGCTCTACACGCGAGTGCTGATGTAATTTCTTGAGGCGCGAGTGCTGGCGGGTTAAGAGGTTATACGTTATTTATGTTACACCTTGTAGTTATATTATTTATACGAATCCAGGTTTTTCGTTTTTTTTTAATAATCACTTACCAAATGGTTGATAGTTGATAGTAATAAATACTACAGTAATCCTGTCAGTATTATCGTTAATATAGTATTGATATTATATAAACTTTTAAAAAACACTTGTTAGTCAAGATTGTTTCATATATTACTTTGTCAATCTATAGCTCCTATACCCCATCGATTTCGGCATTGCCCTTTCGTTGGGGTAAATTGTGCATTACAATGAAACTACTGGTACCCATTTAGTCCCAATTGAGTCTAGGTTTTTGGTCCATACATTATGGACCATCTCCTTTTTAGTCAATCTAAATCCCGTGCGGGGTTAATCTATAGATTAATGGTATATACCATTAATAGATTTTGTGGTTTGAAGGAATTACGCGAATTCGTTTACACCCTGTATAATTATGTTAATGAAACAAGGGGCGTTTCAGAATGAACGTAGGACAGGTCAACTGGCATTCTGACAAGAATCCCATTTAGATAAAGTTTAATTTCTTTAGCTGTTTAGGTAATGATGAACAGTCTGTTCGTCGCGATATACCTATTTGACGCTGACTGTACCTGATAATCTCAAGAAATAGAGAAGGTCTGATAGGAATTTTAGATAAAAACGTTTAATTTATTTAAGTAGGTAATAAAAAGAAGGGAAAATCAAAACTCTTATACTGACAACACTAACAATATGGATGCATCATTCCCTATGACAATTACAAACTGAACAATTTATTGATTAATTAAATAAGACGATATCTGAATGTGCTACTTAAACGTGAAATGTGATCCCATCCTGTTTTGTTTTTAGGCCCGCTGCATTTTTATAGGTTCGAACGACACAAAACGACATAATTTAATTTAATTTGACACCGGTAAATACATGTAGTCGTTATGACGTCCCCATAGTAACTGATCGACTGCGCGTAAAACTACTCCGATTAAGAGTAGTTTTTGATGCTTCAGTATTAGGCGTGATCACAGCTTCTGGGTCTTTCTGTATTCTGAGGTTTTATTAAACCTAATGATCAATATAATAGACCAATACTCGAATCGTACCTATCTCAGCAAGAGGTCATCATAGACATTTAACATACATAAGAGATTCTTACTTGATTTCTTTGATTATTTAAATAGATAAAGTTTTTTATGTTTATATTACATTTTGTTTTATTAATTAAATAACTATAATTACTGTTGCTAAATACTGCATTCATAATTTTAAGCATAGAGAATAATATTATTTTACACAAAAATCTACTACTTACCTACCTATATCAACACGAGAAAATTGAGTGTCAATTTTTCCCCACATGCCTCTTTTTGTACGCGCTCGACCAATGAGCATGCACCAAAAAATAATAACGTAACCTAAGATACATATTTATCTCTCTCTAACAACAGGAATTCCTTATGTGACATTTAATTTTCTTTCCTTTTTCGTACGTTTATGTAGCTATCCAGCAACCGATAGTATTTACGCTGATTTTGAGTGCCGTGATGTTGATGCATGACGCGTCTATTTATAATACGTCATTGGAATAAACAATAAACATTTTTGTTTTGTTATCACTTATCACTTAACACGCATTTTTTATTCTAAACCCTTTAATGCAATAACAATAATAAAAAGATAGCAATACCTACTATCACCTAGGTAAATATTATTGTTGCCAATGAGCTTATTGTTGCAAACAAAAATAAAACATTGATAAAAAATGCATCACGAGATCAGAACCTAAACCGACACGCACCTAATTCCGACGCTTTACGCTTACCGCTATCGGTGCTTGGTAATTTCATTTGAATTTTAGCAATCCTATGAACCGACCAAGCAAGATCATGCGTATGCTGCGTGTATAACAAAAGCGACGGAAATATATTTTTGTTTCGTGTAGTGCGACGCGATGTCAGTGTGTGAACTCTGTGGCTGTGGTATGCGTACTGTATCGAGACACCACTTACACATACAAACATACGGACTGCACCGCGTGTGTTCACAGCGAAATTACTAATTAAAGAAGGTCGTAAGTCAAACAATAGTGTCAGTCTATTGCTTTGTGAGATTGCTAATGGACTTATGAACGCTACTCTACGTTACTCCGAAAGTTCACTATTACGAATTACGTCATTGAGAATGTTCATCATTCCGATGTACGGGACTCCGAAAGTTTACTATTACGAATTACGTCATTAAGAATCATCATCGCGATGTACGGAACTCCGAAAGCTTACTATTACAAATTACTAAATTTCGAATGTTCAACATCGAGATTCTGAGATAGTATTTCGCTTTTATGTATATAGATAGGTATATAAGGATAGATCAGTAAGGATAACTTAATTTAAATTTATTAAATGTTAAGTTCAGTTCATGTTAATTTTGTGTAACTAGCTAGGTACTAACTTGCCAGGGTTGCGGACTTTGTTCTAAAGTTACCGCGGCCTTGGAACGCAAAGGGCATTAGGAGGAACACGGATGGGTTTTAGTCAGTAAGAGTCTGACACTCCCTTCCGCTCCTTCCGTAAGAAGTCAATTCATGATTTAACAACGTTAAAAAAAGTAAAGCTAAATAAGTATACAATTTTATAATTACAAATGAACTATAACAGTGTATGGCTACAGAAATAAAAAATCTTAAATTAAATAGGTAATAGTAGTTTAATAAATTTTAAATAAAGACTGTGGAGGATTGTCGGCTATTCCAACAAGATCTGGATAATCTCACTGACTACTGTTTACACAATAAACTACACCTTAGTCTCTCTAAGTGCAATTGCATCAATTTTACAAAAAATAAATTAGTTATCAAATTTAAATATTCATTGCACGACACAAAACTAAGTAATGTATCTACTGTGAGAGATCTTGGTGTGATATTTGATGATAAGTTGTCCCTAAACCAACATGTAGCAAAAAATTGTTAACAAAGCATTTAAGATGTATGGTTTCGTTATGAGATCGTCCACCGAGTTCAAGCGAGTCTCCACATACCTTTACCTATATAAGACCCTTGTACGATCTCAATTGGAATATGCTGTCCCTATCTGGAATCCATTTTACCAGAAATACATAGACGAGATTGAGAAAGTCCAGCGTAAGTTTCTACGAGCCATGCATTACAGATGCCACAAAAAGTATTTGTCTTACTCACACTTACTAGATAAATACAAGCAGGTCAACCTAGAATCTAGACGTAAGTATCTAGAGGCTTCGGTACTGTATGGTATTGTTCGTGGTGATTTTGACTGTATCGATCTCACGAGCAAATTATGTTACGTGGTTCCACGCACTGTTAATGTACGTAGTATCCGTGCAGGTACCCTATTTGCTGTCAATACCTGTCGAACTAATTCTGGTTTGCGCTGCCCTATCCGTCGAATGGTTGAATCTTATTATTGTAATTTTGTTAATATTGATATTTTTGTATGCTCAAAATCCAAATTGAAATGTAATGTTATGAAAATTATTATTACTAATCAATAATGTTATTAGGAATGTATGCTATTTTTACTATCTAATTGTTTGTTTGTAGTGTTAATTATTACCCGGTTGCCAAGCAATCAATCAAATGAGAATCTATATTTTGCATGATGTAATTAATTGATTATTATGAATGTGATGTAATCATTAACGTTGTAACGGTAATTTAAATAAATAAATAAAAAATAAATAAATAAAATTATTTTATTGCCCATCTAGTGGCCCTCATTATCATATTTTTATTTGTTAATATGCGGATAATGTAGTGGGCTGCAATATTGTTCATACTTTGTAATGACTTTTTCTCTGTCACAACACATATTGTAGCTGTTTATTGTCCCTGAATAAATAAAATAAAAATAAAATAAAATAAGCCAAAGTACCTAAATACTTTCTCAGAATGTCCATGATGAACATTCGAAATTTAGTAATTTGTAATAGTAAGCTTTCGGAGTTCCGTACATCGCGATGATGAACATTCTTATTGACGTAATTCGTAATAGTAAACTTTCGGAGTCCCGTACATCGGAATGATGAACATTCTCAATGACGTAATTCGTAATAGTGAACTTTCGGAGTAACGTACATCGGAATGATGAACATTCTGAATAAAGTAATTCGTAATAGCGTACATTCTAACTCACGTAATTCGTACTTTTAAACTTTATGAATACAGTACATCGGTATTTTAAACTTCGAAGTTCAGTAATACAGTCCAGTTAAAGAGGTTAGAAAGGAAATAGTTCCTGATTTGTATTAGAACGCGTGTCGCCGCTTTTCTCCCACTCTTTAACTCTACTACAAGCAAGAGCCCAATACATACGCGCATTACGCACACAAATAAACCACACGCACGTAGATTTCGAGTTTGCTATTAGTTGTCACACTAACGCAAATACTGCGTTCGACGTACACTTACACACGCGCAAATTCAAATTTATTTCTCATACATGTTACGGCGACCAAAAGGTCGATTACTTATATCGATAAAATTACTGTAATTTTGTTACATTAAGTTTTGCAATTTTTCGCTCTAATTTTGAGACCCTCGAACGGGGTACGAATAGACTTCCTCAACACATATAAATAATAATGTCAAATTAAGGGGGAACATCCGATAAAGCCGTGAAATTCAAATTTTCTTTAGTTTTTTGCTAATGTAGGTCTGTTTTACGTCATAATTATGTTGTTTGCATCCGTAACGATACTAAGTTTGCTAAAAATAATCAATAAAATCATGTCAATTATTATGAATCATCATCATCATAATGCTCTAAAACATGTTTTTTTCGGAAACAATTCTATTTTCGAGCATCGTAAACCTAGAAAAGTAGGTATACTTACGACTTTCATATTGAATATACAGGGTGTTAACGAATTCGTGGAATTCCTTAAAACCACATGATCTACTACTGGTGTAGACAGGCCCCGCACGGGATTTAGCTTGATTAAAAATAAAAATAAAAAAATCTTTTTTTTTTCATGCGGCTTTGTTACCGATCGTATCTAAACCACCTAATAAGGATTCAGTAAAAAAAAAAAGTTTTTTTTTTGCAAAAAAAATATTTTTATTTGTTTGAACATTTCGATGCCACGCATAAATTAATGAAAATACGGCGATACGGTTGGCACGAACGACTCACGCGATAATGCTCTTTGCAGTCAGATAACTCAAGGCTCTAAAAAGACTCAGAAAAAGAAAACCAAAATTTTTTTTTGATTTTTTTTTTCTTTGGATTTCGAAAATTCCCATTTAGGGTTAATCTGTCTCACCAGTAGATCACGCGGTTTGAAGGAATTACACGATTTCGTTAACACCCTGTATTATTGAGTAACCGTTACCGGCGCAAATCGCATTTTGAATAATTTAAACGTAAATAAAATGTTAAATTTGCAAAAGACTAAAGAAATTTTGATTTTTGTTTTCCCGTGGGCGTATTAACATAATATAATTAAAATTAATTTAATTTGAATAAACCTGTGAATTGTAATTGCATAATTTTCTGCAAAATGTTAAGAACAAATTGTGCTACATTTAATAAGTACCTATCCATTCAATTCTACCAGTTGTCTCAATCCAGTTTTCTTTTGTCTGGACCTGTTGGAAACCTAAAAATAAAATTTAAAATATAATTCGTGGCAATAAACAAAGTTATTTTAATTATCGTGTTTCTCCGTGTTTCTCGCAAATAAATTTCTATTCTATTCTATTCTATTCTATAATATTACTGATAATAATCATTTGTAGATCTACACACATATTTAATACCGATATTGTTTACAACTTGGTACAACACTATCGATACGTATGGATTTCGCTGAATTAAAACAATTGCTCGCTGCACTCGACTTTCGCATTGAACGCAATACATTGCGCTGTCGCTCACGTAGTACAAGATGGTACCCATGTATTGCAAGCAATGTATAATTTTGCATCTGTGTGCGATTGTATCGTTTTTTTCTACAAATTACATAATACTATTGCAATAATTGCAAATATCACTGATATTATAAGGTTTTTGGACATGCCGGTGAAAAGAAATCCCTTCTCTGGCTACACTACTCAACTAGCTTCTTTTCCGTCACGTTACAATAATGCAAGACGGCATAATTCTTTTTTTTTCGCGGATCTCCGTACGCTGTCACAATAAGAGCTGTTGACCGGTAAAACAAATTTCGGTTGACATATGAGCGTTTGCTCATATGTGCGGCGCGCCTGCCCCGCCCACAAGGCCCTTCTAACGTCTTTTATCTGTTCTGTGCACGTTTCCACCAATTTCAGTTATTTTAAAAACCTTACGTAAAATTAGTAACGACAGAGCCACTGGCATTGTCGTTGTACCAAATTGGCAAACACAGCCCTGGTATCCTCTTTTTAAAAAGCTTCTTACCTCAAAACCACTCATTCTGAAATGTAAGGGTGATTTAATTGTTTCTCGTTGTAGCGAACGTGCAATACACCGGCAAATTACACTGGTTGTCGGGACGTTGTCCGGATATCGCTACTCCGAAGAGGAATTCCGCAGTCGTCCATACCCGTAATGTTGGCATCTTTATCAGATAGCACAATCAAACAGTATTATACTTGCCTTAGGAAGTGGTTTGCGTACTGTCGTGGAAACAATATAGAACCTTACAGTTCATCATCATGTAATATTCTCGGTTTTTTAACGGAAATGTTTAATAATGGAGCTCGGTATGGTACCTCAAATAGTTCCCGATCCGCTTTATCGTTGTTACTTGGTCACAATATAGTAAACAATGATTATATAAAGAGGTACCTCAAGGGAGTCTTTCGATTGCGGCCCTCATTACCTAAATACAATTTAATGTGGAACACTGATCAAGTGTTAAATTATTTAGCAGAATTATATCCAAATGAAAGTTTAAACCTTGAAAAACTAAGTAAAAAATTAGTGACCCTTTTAGTGCTGATAACAGCTCATAAAATGCAGACTATATCAAAAATACATGTCAATAATATAACAAAGCTAGATTCAGGGTTTATAATTAAAATTCCCGATTTAATTAAAACTTCTCGTGTAGGTTCTTTACAACCAGTGTTTTCCTTACCTTATTTTTCACAGAGACCGCAAATATGTCCCGCTAGTACCCTGCAGATATATCTCGATAAGACCAATCAGATACGTCAAGTTCATCAATCACTTTTAATTTCGTATAGAAAACCATACCGAGCAGTTACATCGCAAACTTTAAGTAAATGGGTAAAGAGCATGTTACATAATTATAGCGGTGTTGACATAACGCTGTTTACTGCACACAGGACAAGGCATGCGGCCACTTCCAAGGCTTATAGAGTAGGTGTTGGTCTGGATGTTATACGTAAAACTGCTGGATGGAGTGCAAACTCTACTGTATTCGCTAAATATTATAATCGATCAATTTCAGACGATGCGTCTAACGAATGTGATTTTGTAAGAAGCGTATTAAATGGCTAATTATTCCATTTCAGTTATGTCAGTTCCGATTTACAAGTACCTAATTACCTACATTGTTATAATTAAAAGGATATTCAATTATGTTATTAGTTTAATTACATTATATAAATATGAAATATTATTCGGTTTAAGGATCTTTATTCCCATTAAGACAATCGTCACTTACTTGAGAACAATAAAATAAAAAATAGTAATACATAATATTATCCCAGTGCGGGTATTAGAAGAACAAAATAGTTTAAGATATTTAACCATGAAACATTTAGGATGTTTGTTTTATGATTTTGTGAAGATTTGAGATATTTAAGAATGTAGGATTTTGTGAATAATAATGAGATATTAAATGGTGAATTATTTTAAGGGTTGATATGTACCATGAGTTTGTGAATAATGAGATACCTATTTAATCTTGAAATATTTTGAGTGTTTAACGTACTATGAGTTTGAAGTGTTTAAATGCTGGTAAAATGAATTGTGAATAATTGAGATTTATAATCATGGAATATTTTAAGTGTTAAATGTAGGTACTATGAGTTTGTAAATTATTGAGATATTATGTTATGATTTTGTGAATAATTATGAGATTTTTACGAATGAAATATTTTAAGTGTTTATGTATTATGGCTTTGTGAATCGTTAAGATATTTAACCAAGAAATATTTTAAGTGTTTATATATTATGAATTTGTGAAAAACTTTGAGATATTTAGCCCTGAAAAAGATTGTAAATGTATTTAAATTATTTTATGAATTTGTGTATGATGAGATTGTGTGTTTATGTACCTAATATGATTTATTGAATAACTATCATTTGATGTTTAACCAAAGTAGAACTATCTATTAGACATCTGAGATAGTATTTTATTGTGAAAATGTTGAAATCTAATGTGTGGATGTTTGTAAGTAAGTTTGATACGAGAAGTTATGAACGAATATAGAACTAGGTTGATACTGAATGAATATCAACTAGTTTAAGCCACGGGTGATGAGCTTGTTGGCCGTCGATGGGATAACAAGCTCTAATCGATACAAACATTCTTTGGATGCTCTTCATGTTACTTTAGTCATTGACATGAGTAACATGACGAGGTCAAAGATGAGTGATCAGGTGTGGCCGAGATGTGTACTGTATTATTTGTTTCTGTTTAAGGTCCAGAGGTGTCACTGAAGTTAGGCTTTGATGTACAATCTTGACGATGGGGTTGATGGTGTGTCAACCACCAACCACCAACACACGAGGACGTGTGTTTTGCAGGAGGGCCGTGTTATCGGTAGCGGGTAGCACTGGGCAATGTTCACAAAGGAAGGTAGTCGTCGATAAGGATCGGCGCACCCGAGGTTATAAAGGCGGACGCAGCGAGAGCATTCCGTGTTGATCAGCTGAAAAAGTCTGACCTTTTATATCTGATTAGCTTGTCCTTATTTTATGATCTTGTAATAATTGTGTAAAGTAATATATTGTGATCTAGTTATGTTACTAATACTAACCCAAATACAAGTACTCTCAGTGGTGGAGAGTCTATGTTGGTTTTATTTACTGTGTTTACCTTGCTCGCAATCCTGACATACCGATATTAGCTATAACTGTAATGATAGAATCATCCCTGAACGATTATGTTGTTGTGTCTTTTACACATTTGTTAAAAACAATAAAAAAATTAAATGAACGCAAAGATAGATACAAAATTAATGTAGTGTTTCGTTATTGTAAACAGTAAATAATTTATTTTTAAAGATGTTGAGTGAAGTCGCTTCTTTTACATTTTTAGGAAGTTTATTATATAACTGTGCTCCCTCATAGGTTAAGTTATTTTTACCGTAATTGGTTCTTATTCTGGACAATACCAGGTGACTAGCTCGACGTGATGAGTATTTGCTTGTTTCACCTTCCATTTTAAAGGTAATATGTGAGTGAATAAGTTTGTGAACCATTTTATAGATAAGTATGCATGTGTTATATGTAAAGAGTTGTTTGATGTTTAATAGTTTGGTCTCTTTGTATATAGTTTTTGAAGGTGTTAAAAAGTCATAATTATGTACTATTTTTATTATTCTATTTTGTAGGATTTTGATTGGTTTTAAACTTGTTTTAGATGCGTTACCCCAAACTTCGATCAGGTATAATAGATGAGGCTTTACCAGGGCATTGTATATTAGTAGCCGAACTTTATTTGGAATGCAACGAACGATTTTATGCAGTGAGCCCACTAATGAGGAAAGTTTGTTTTTAATGTGTTGTAGATGTGCATTCCATGTTAAATTGCTATCGAGTATCAGCCCAAGGTATTTTTCATGATTAGTTCTTTGCAACATTTCTCCGTTTATGCTTAGATTAGGATAATCTGCTAGCTTTTTATTTTTGGCACTAAATATTATGTACGAGGTTTTGGAGGTGTTAATAGTTAAAAGATAGATAGATAGATAGATTATTTCATTCATCCTTATAAAAGATATACATAATTATGTAATTCATTATATTTCACGACTGCTTTCTCTCAACATCTACATGTGTCTTAATGCTAATATTGAGAACGAAGCTTGAGAGTAATTGATGATTAAACGAACTTACCTGTACGTGAAGTTCTATCACAATTACGCGAAGAGCTTCGTTCGAAGATATTAGCATCCCTCCCTCCCTAGTAAGTATACTGAACCCCTCGTCGTGAAACATCAAACAGCTCAGCATATCTCCAAACTAAATGAGCAGGCCGGGTGCAAATGTCATGATAAAAATCAAAAGTTTTTAATCTACCTTACGTTAGTTTAATATTTTTATTAATTTATTTTTCTCCTATGCGAAATGGCGAGTCTGTAGGTGAAACTACATGTGTGTTAATGCTAATATTGAGAACGAAGCTTGAGAGTAATTGTGATAGAACTTCACGTACAGGTAAGTTCGTTTAATCATCAATTAGTGACCGATACTTTAACACATGATTGTACTTATGATAACAAACAACTTTCCCAATGAAACATTATTTATAAAACAAAACAATTTTATTTCCAAATTACGAGCCGCATCCATTCCGTAACGGTTTATTAATAAAATTTAAATGAAAAAAAATTAATTAAAATAATATTTCTTTGGGAAAGTTGTTTGTTATCATGAGTACAATCATGTGTTAAGGTATCGGTCACTAATTACCAGTCACCCTATATAGGGGTGTGTAACGGTGATATAATAACAAATAATCTAACGTTCACTTGACCTAATTTCAGTTAATATACTTTTGTTTAATATAACGATCAGTTGAGATAATGAATTGTTGATATAATTTCATTTTATCTAATTTCTTATGATATAATAAACTTTTCCTATAATGCACATTTGACACAATATTCATGTAGTATATTATTCATTTACTATAATATTCATAATCTCTAATAACTTTTAATATAATTTAGAAAATCTGATACGATTTTAAACGCCTGCTAGTATGGCGGGGTCGTGTGAGCGAGCGAAGCGAGCGAATAGACCCCGCCATCCCCTTCGTGGTTATTTTTTTATAAACCATCCAGAAGTAGGAGCCCCGCTAAGCGGGGCTCCGTCGACCAAACCTACCCTCAACCATGCATTGAATATTTTAAGATTTGGTTAGGTGCCATTTGAGTTAGGTTAGAACTGTGACCATTAAACATGAAAATTAGGTCAAAAGAACATTAGGTCAAATGAATGTTATATAAAAAGAATATTATACATATTGAAAATTATATAAAATGAACGTTATACTAAATGTTTTATATTAAATGAAAATTATTTAAGAAACATTAGGTCATATGAAATTAGGTTATAGGTATGATTTTATAGCGTATGAAAATTATATTATATGAACGTTATTTCAAGTGAAATTAGAGCATTTGTTATTATATCATACATTACACACCCCCCTATAAAGATATTATGCCAACGTGGGCCAAGAAGCTGAAAAAGTTATTACTAAATAATATGTTGAAAAGATTGTGTAACTACTTTCCTAACTGCACTTATATTGATATGACATACAACTCATTTGACATGTGTGTAAAATTATAAATCTAAATATTGATAGCCTTGATTACAATTGTAAATATTTGCCGCAAAATGTTAAACGCACCATAAAGCCAATTAAGTATCATAAACATGAACCACACAGGACATCTTCTAGTGCTCCTCGTAAGGAAACAATCCCCTACTATTTTGCGCCTGTTAACATGCGTAAAATATGTCAAAATGCGTGTACATCAGTAAGTACTTTCACTACTAAGGCAAGAAAGGGTACTATCCCTTACTATTTTGCCAGCAAACTAAAGGACTCATCGAGTTCATCACTAGCAACACTTTCAAATACCAATAATCTTTTTCGCAAATAATAAACATTCACAAAACTTAATTAAAATACTGCATCAAAATATCGCGGGTCTGAGGAGTAAAACGGAATTATTAAAGTTGCATTTGAATGAAATATCAGGTAATAAGTCTGAACCTTGCGTCGCTTATCAGAGACTTTTATACAAAGCGGTCATGAATGTAGCATAAATTTGAACGGCTACAAATTGGCATCCTCTTATTGCAGAAGTAAAAGTCAGAAACGCGGTGGAGTGTGTATTATGATAAAGTATGATCAAATCTTTAAAGAGCTAAGTAATATTAAGGAACAGTCAATTGACAAGCACTTCGAATGCTGCGCTATTGAATTAACTGACCAAAATTTGATAATAATCTGTCTATGTAGGACCCCAAACTCTGACATTACTATATTTTTTAAAAAACTTGAAATCGTATTAAATAAAATTGTATACAAGACTAATAAAAAAGTAGTAATCGCCGGCGACTTAAACATAAATACATTGCAGATGAACAAGCAATCAACTGAGTTATTAGATTTGTTTAGGATTAATTTTGTATTAGTACAAATTATACAACTAGATGGTGTTGGCATCGAAATGAATCGCGATATGGTTTCGTTACATGAAATTGTATAGGCAAACTGATGGCAGTCAATTAAATTGTCTTGCTCTGTAGAATACATGTTTTATTCAGTTACCACTGGTTCAAGGGACTTTGTATCGAAATTATACATGGTCCAATCGAGCCGGAGGGCGTTTTTGGTGAATCACAAAGGAAAAGAATTTGGCGCTGCAATCGCTGAAGTGTTTGTTGCTGGCTGGCTATTGCAAAGGAAATACGCATTCGAACGAGAGTGAGTAGTGAAGTGCAAGAACTGTAAGTACATTGTCTGTATTGTGCTAAGTGTCAAGTGGACTTGTAAAAATTTCGCGATTTAGTACTTTAGGACTTAGAATAATCGGCTCAAATTGGCTTATACGGGGAATCCATGCCCGATTTCTAAGCGACCTAAGTACCAAACACTTAGAAAATTTCGCATCACCGTGGGACTTGTAAAAAATTACAAGTTGAACATCAGATAGAATTTTACTTGAATTTTATTAATAACTTGAAAGATGGATAAGGAGTTAAGAATATTGGAAGACATAAAGCTGCAAATTGAAAAAGGGTTGACTAATTTCAAAAAGTCTCCCAAAGAAAGAATTGATGAACACTACGTAGATTCAAGATTGGAAATTTTAGAAAACATATTTAAGAACTTCACGGCAAAATATGAATTACTGATAGGCGACTACGGGAGTGGCAAGTTAACAACTTATTTTCAAGGAGACGTTTTTGAAGCGGTGTCGGATACTTATTTGACCTATAAGGCGGAACTTAAAAAAGCAATGTCTAAAATTAAGATTGTTAATTCTAACGTTAATAGCAAAGTTTCATCTGGCAATTCTTTAGTCAAATTACCTAAAATTCAAATTCCAATATTCACGGGCAAGTACACAGAATGGTCATCTTTTCGAGACCTTTTTACATCACTCATCCACAATAATTCAAGTTTAGATGATGTTCAGCGGTTACATTATTTAAAAACGCAGTTGTCAGGTGAGGCAGAGCAACTTATCAGACATGTACCTATTACACAAGATGTTGGGGTATGTTAGTAGAGCGATACAATAGTAAAAAGTTTTTGTCCACTTGCATATTAAAACGTTTGTTCAGCCAGCGCAATATGTTAGTAGAGTCATCTAACGCACTCAAGGAACTTTTAGATGTAACATCTGATTGTTTACATGAACTGTCAAATCTTGGTATAGATATAAGTAATTGGGATGTTATTGTTATTTACATAGTAAGTTTGAAGTTGGACGATGAATCTCGGAAGCAGTGGGAACTGCAGGTCAGCCAATCATCCGAGGATTTGCCGACTTTCCAACAATTCAGAGAATTTTTGGAGACTCATTATCGCGCTCTTGAATTTGTTGAACCTAAGGTTAAGCCAAAGGTAAGCCATAGTAACACATCTCATCCTAAAGTCATGCATAGCCTTACCAAGTTGTCATGTCCGCATTATTCCGAGGATCATAAATTGTTTAATTGCAAACAATTCTCTAACGAGAACGTTGATCAGCGCCGTAATATTGTCCAGTCTTTGGGTGTTTGTTTTAATTGTCTGGGAATCAACCATACATCCAAAGTTTGCCGAGTGTTCACAAAATGCCGCATTTGCCAGCGAAAACATCACACCTTATTGCATCCCAAGAACCATAGTGTAACAAGTGTGGTTGCTAATCCAACGGAAGCTACAACTGCACAGGAAAACCGTATAGATAGCCCACAGCAGGAGATCACGTCAAATATAGCAACCCATTTTCTGAAAGGAAATGCAAAGGGACAGGTCCTTTTAGCCACAGCTCTTATTAAGGCGGAGTCAGAAGATGGGTCCTCTCAAATTTTGAGAGCATTGTTGGATCAAGGATCACAAGCATCCTTCATAACTGAAGCAGCAGCGCAACTACTTCGTTTGAAAATGATAGCAACAAAGACTAAGATAGCTGGTATAGGAGGTAGTCATGGCGGCGTTGTCTCTAGACATGTCGTAAGTTTAAATAAACAGTCGTTACATGACCCTTCTTTCACCATAGAAGTTACTGCGCATGTACTAAGTTCACTGACTTTAGTTATGCCAGATACAAAGTTTAAACTTCAGGATTGGCCGGGAATTCATGGCATTAAATTAGCCGATCCCAAGTTTAACTTACCTAACAAAATAAATATATTGTTAGGAGCGGAAATATATTGTCACATATTAAAGGAAGGTTTGATCAAGAGTCCAAAGGGCTATCCGGTAGCACAAGACACTCGTTTAGGGTGGATTGTGTCTGGCCATGTAGGCAGAGAAGGAAGTTCGCATAACCAGCAGGATATTATAATTTCTATGCATGCACATATTGAAGAAAATAATAGGTTAACAGGATTATGGGAACTTGACTCTGAGCCTTCCTTAATTAAAAAGCCCTTTACAGCCGAAGAGCAGGCTCGTAAAGAGTATTCTACAGCTACTAAGCAAAAGGATGATAGTGGACGATACATCGTTGAGCTACCTTTTCGTTGTGAAGATCCGCCATGTAAGTATGGTAATCCTAAAACTATGGCTATGAAAGGATTACCAGGCTTAGAAAGGAAAATGTCTACGGGGGTTGAAATAAAACGTCAATACTCAGAGGTAATAAAAGAACATTTATTGCTTAGTCATCTGGAGAAAATTACAGAGGAGCCTGAAAGATACTGGAATGACATAGCTTACCTGCCTCATCATACCGTGGTCAAAGAAGACAGGCTGACCACCAAGGTAAGAGTGACTTATGATGCATCGTGTAAGGGTACAAATGGTGTTTCCTTATCCGATACCGTAATGGTAGGACCCACTCTCCAGGCAGACCTGCGTCATATTGTGTTGCTATGGCAACAACATCCCGATGACTTCATGACTGGTTGTCAATCTGAAACACAAGCTATAAAAATGTATTATGATTTGTTACAAAAAGGAGGTTTCAAGCTACAAATATTTCCAAGCAATAAGGTTCAGTTGTTAGAAGAATTAAAGGAAAAATCGGGTATAGACCTGGAAATAAAAATGGACAAGGTTACAAAGGGATTAGTACTTACCTGGGACCGGAACACTGACGAGTGTGACTATTCCGTGAAGATGTCATCACCGGCTGCATCTGAAACAAAAAGAAGAGTAAGTTCGGAAATATTGCGTCTGTATGACCCTCAGAGTTGGATAGTGCATGTCATTATTAGCTCTAAAGTTTTTATACAGAAACTGTGGATTGCTGGCATCAGCTGGGATTATGAGTTGGCACCGGAACCGCCCGACTATAATAATGAGTATTCTACAATACGCATGCTACGTACATGGAAATTAGTGCGACGTATGGTGCAGAGCTACTGGCGCAGGTGGTATCAGGCATATCTAACGCATTTCTTTCAGAGGCACAAATGGGCTGCTCGAGTTCCTGATAAAGCTTAGTAATGTAGTACTAATTAAAGCAATAACTTACCTCCGGCAAATTGGTTGTATGGTAGAATCGTCCAGGTCCATCCGGGAACGGACAGTGTGACGCGCGTTGTCACTGTTCTTTGTAATGGCACTACAATCAAGCGTCCAACTTCAAAGTTACGTTTGCGTCCCGTGGCAGAACAAGTGTTATAATTATATGGTTTAAGTTTTATCGCACACTTCTTTTGTTTTGGGATTTTATTAAAGACGTTTTCAAATATGTAAGTTGTACTCTTGTTTTGTTTAAGCTTTTATACTGCATATTTTTAAACACATGGGTTTGTAAATTACATCATATTAAAGATTGCAATAAACTAAAAGTTTTAGGGTTGTTAGGCTTATTTTGATACTTTTATTGTGTTTACATGACACATGTAGTAAATGCACTTTTAGTTTGTTATTGAAGGTTAAGTTAGTTTAATAAGTTGTTATGTGAATTTATTATTTAGACTATTGTTATTGGTTTGTTAAGACTAGTTCATTAGCCATCTAGTAATCTGCCTTATGATTTGTAAAGCGACGGTCCACTATGTAATATTGTTTAGAATTGCATACAGTCCATTGTTCTTGTTATCATACTGAGTTTGTTCATGGTGGGCGGTAGGAAAAGAAAATATTCCTTTTGATGGGCGGAATGTTTAGGATTAATTTTGTATTAGTACAAATTATAAGTACAACTAGATGGTGTTGGCATCGAAATGAATCGCGATATGGTTTCGTTACATGAAATTGTATAGGCAAACTGAAACTCTGTGGAATACGTGTTTTATTCGGTTACCACTGGTTCAAGGGACTTTGTATCGAAATTAAACAAGATTTGACAAAAACTTTTAACTTAACACTGCATATAACTCAGCCAACACGGCAAAAATCGTGTATTGATCATCTTATTAGCAATATCAAATCAGCCAAAGGAGAAATCCTTCATCTTGGAATATCTGACCACGAAACGGCTCAACTACTTACTATCCCTGCAACTAATAAAAAACCTATGCTAAAAAGCCACACCATATATAAAAGAGATTATTCCAATGAAAATGTACTTAAATTTAGAGAGTGTCTGACAAGTCTTTCTTTTAGCGATGTGTATAAAGAGTCAAATCTAGATTTAGCATATTCTAATTTCCACGAGCTACTTACATTATTTTTTAATCTGTGTTTCCCTATACTCAGACGATATATTTCTCATAGGCCTAAAAAGAGAACATGGATAACTAAAGGATTAAAAGTAAGCTGTAAGACTAAGCATGTATTACGACTAAAATATTACAAACAAAAATCTGAAACACAGAAAGAAAAAATTAAGGCATACTCCAAATTACTACGCAAATGTATTTTTAAGTCTATGAAAAACTACAATTATAGCAAACTCAGCAACTGCAAGAATATTTGTAGAGCGTCGTGGCAGTTGATTAAAAAGGAATCTGAAGGTATACAAATAAAAGATTTTATAAATGAGATAAATAAGGACGGCTGTCTTATTACGGATCCAATAAAAATAGCACACGCCTATAATGACAATTTAATAGATCTCCATGCGACACAAAACAACACAGATAATCTAAATTTAAACTATGTAAACATACCTAGTACATGTAATAGTATTTATCTTGAACCGTGTGACTGTCCTGAAGTTCTGAGAATTATCCTATTACTTAATAATACGAACTCAGTAGGCTTCGATGAATTCAGCACAAGAATATTAAAGGACTGTGCGATTGAATTGACGCCCATTCTAACCTATTTAATAAATCTCTCGCTTAGCGAAGGACATTTCCCTAGCCTACTTAATAAATCTATCGTAAAACCGTTATACAAAAAAGGTGATAAATTTCTACTAGGTTACTACAGACCAATAACTCTTGTCCCCATAATTTCAAAAGTGTTTGAGGTAGCCATGATAAACGGACATATGGTTTTATTATGAAACACAATTTATTGCGAAATGAGCAATACGGGTTTCAGAAAGGCAAGTCCACAACTCTAGCATGCTTTAATCTCATTACAAAAATCTCTGAAAACCTAGATTGTAATAAGCAAACAATTGGCATATTCTTCGATATGAAAAGTGCTTTTGATCTTGTTTCTCATAAATTATTATTATATAAATTAGAAAAATACGGTATTCGAGGCCTTGCCCACAAATGGTTTGAAACATACTTGAAGAATAGGGAACAATGCGTTGAAATTATGAGTGTAAATGATAAAAGGGAATTAACGGATTCGGGAGAGCGGTGAACCGATCAGGATTGAGCGGGGAATATTCCAGGGCGACAGTCTGAGCCCACTGTGGTTTTGTTTAGCCTTGAACCCTCTTAGCACATTGCTGGAGGGGTCGAGGCTAGGGTGTCCACTGCGGAGAGGAGGTCAGGTAGTATCTCACCTTCTCTACATGGATGACTTAAAGCTCTTTGCCCCAACTAAATTACAACTGGTAGAGTTACTGAAGGTAACTGAAACTTTCAGTAATTCTATCAGGATGGAATTTGGTGTGGACAAATGTGCAGTCATGCATGTTAGACGAGGGGGGATTATGGAATCTGAGGGACTACAACTTTCGGATTCCATACACCTCAGACCGCTCTCCGCAAACGATACCTACAAATACCTGGGTATGTCGGAGGGGCTGGGCATCAGTGAGGCCGACATGAAACAATCGTTGAGGGAGCGCTTCTTTGGCCGCCTGAAAAAAGTTTTAAAAAGTCTTTTGTCGGGCGGCAACAAGGTGCGCGCCTTCAACGGTTGGGTCATGCCGGTCTTGATGTACTCCTTCGGCATACTGAAGTGGACTCAGACTGAACTAGATGCTCTGGATAGGAGAGTCCGGTCTCTGCTGACCGCAAATCGGATGCATCACCCGCGATCGTCAGTAATGAGGCTGTACATCCCGCGAAAGTGTGGGGGTCGAGGCTTACTAAATGCTAAGACCCTTCACAATCGTGAGGTGTGCAGCCTCAGGGAATATTTCCTACATGCCGACGCGGGGATGCACCGAGATGTGGTCGCAGTAGATAAAGGACTCACCCCACTCAACTTGGCTAAAGAGAACTGGCGCAAGCCTGTGGTACTCAGTACTAATGACCGCAGGGAGATATGGCAGAGCAAGGAGCTACACGGACGCTTCTACCGGGCCCTCCATGGGCCCGACGTAGACTTCCTAGCGTCCGTGTCCTGACTACGGTTCGGTGACCTATTTGGGGAAACCGAAGGTTTTGTCTGTGCAATTATGGATGAAGTCATCATGACGAATAACTACTGGAAGTATATAGTAAAGGACGGGACGGTTGACATATGTCGGGCATGCCACTGTCCGGGCGAGTCCCTCAGGCATATTATTGCCGGTTGTTCTCGTCTTGCTAACGGAGAGTACTTGCATAGACATAACCAAGTGGCCAGGATTATTCATCAGCAACTTGCTTTGAAATATAACCTTGTGGAATCGGAGGTACCGTACTACAAGTATGTGCCCGACCCAGTTCTCGAAAATGGTGATATCACGTTGTACTGGGATCGATCTATCATCACTGACAGGACTATTGTCGCCAATAAACCTGATATAGTGGTGATAGATCGATCAGAACGCCGCGCAATGATTGTTGATATTACCGTCCCGCATGATGAAAACCTCGTGAAAGCTGAGAAAGATAAACAAATCAAATATCTTGACTTAGCACACGAGGTTGTCAACACGTGGGATGTGGATCCGGCAACCATTGTGCCGATAGTCGTAACGGCCAATAGCCTAATGGCCAAGAGCCTCGACCAACACCTCAAGAGGCTCTCGTTAGGTGGCTGGATCAAGGGCCTGATACAGAAAGCAGTCCTCCTCGATACGGCGCGTATTGTGAGGAGGTTCCTGTCTCTGGAGCCCTAACCACCGGTAGCTTGGACCCTGCTCCCGATGCCGGTGGACCTCTATTTTTATATTTTAAATGTATTTCTTTTTTTTTCGTTTTTATAGAATTATATTTAAAAATGTAAACGTAAGAATGAAAATGAATAAAGGCGATTACTTTTATAATTCAATGGCTCCATAATAATAATTTGCAAGTTAATCTGACCAAAACTCAATACATACAATTTGGTACTTATGGCAAGAAGCTACAAAACTTGAACATTAAATTACGTGAGTGAAAATATAAGAGAGGTAAATGAAACTCACACACGTAGCAAAAGGTTTGTCATAAAATAAATAAATTTGTCTATGTTTTGGCAAAGCTTAGAAAGATTTCGAACCTTAAAACTGTTATGATGGCATATCATGGCTATGTCGCATCAGTCTTAAACTACGGTCTAATACTTTGGGGTAACTCTACAAACATCAACAGAACGTTTATTGCCCAAAAAAAAGTCTCAGGGCCATATGTGGTGCTGCACCGTGGCATTCGTGTAAGCCTATTTTTAAAAAATTAAACTTATTGACTCTGCCCTGCATGTACATTTATGAAGTCGCAAAATTTGTGAGACAACACCCCACATTCTTTACGAGAGCAAAAGAGATGTACCCTAGAAACACAAGAAATCCGGATAGAATTGTCTTACCGCGAGTTCCTAAAACAACTCTTTACCAAAAGAACTGTTTTGTGATGTGTGGTCGTATTTATAATGCTATTCCAAATAACTTGAAGGAACTCAGAACCTCTTTATTTCTAAAAAAACTAAAAGAATTTCTTCTAATGAAATGTTACTACACTGTGGAGGAATTCACTAAATGCAACTCATGTGCTGCTGCAATTAATTATTTAAAATGTAAGTGTGTTAGAATACCACAATATAATGAACAGTTAATATAATGAAATAATTTATAAAATTCTTATATAATTTTAACTATGAATATGACTTGATAATGTATAAATAATAATAATGAATGAATTGGTAATTGATGAAGGCATAACTATAATATAATTTATTTTAAAGCATGACATAATAACTGTGACAATATTTGTACGTCAATAATCTGACAAAGATGTGTTGATCTTTACCACCACTTGTAACAACTTATGTACCTACCACATTTTACTGCAAATAAAGATTATTCTTTTCTATTCTATTCATTGCATTGTATGCAGAATCAAATACCTACTGATCAAAACGAATCCAAACACGACATAATTATCTGCTATTAGATTTTCAAGAGTGTACTAGTGTGCAGGATATCCTGGCTGCAGCATCAGCTCATCGTATTGCCACCATTACATTGTATGTAGAATCAAATACTGATCAAAACGAATACAAACACGACATAATTATCTGCTATTATTTTTTCAAGAGTGTACTAGTGTGCAGGATATCCTGGCTGCAGCATCAGACCAAGAATTCCATAATCTTGCATTGAGGTCACTAGTATGTTTGAAAGTAAAGTAAATACACTTTATGCGTCTAAGAACCCTACCGCAGCTAACAAAACAGCTGATTACTTTGAAACGGCTGAACCGATTTTGATAAAACATGTCTAAGAACCACCGCTAGAAAACCTCCTTTTAAATAAAAAACCGCACCCAAATCGGTTCACCCGTTTAAGAGCTACGGTGCCACAGACAGACACAGACAGACAGACACACACTCACACAGACACACATAGCGGTCAAACTTGGGAAGCCGTCGCCTCCTTCTGCGAGGAGGTGATGGTGACCAAAGAGGGAGCAGAGAGGGAGAGAGAGGCAGCTGCCACTCTCCCTTCCCGCGCCAGACGCACCGGGCGCCGGAGGGCGCGCGACGGTCTCCGGCCACCGTAGTGTGTAGCCTGCGGGCGGCGGGTTAGGGGACCCGTCGCCCGACCAGTAACAGGTCCGAGAAGGCAGCGCGCTGTGTTCCGTGCGCGCCTCTCAGGAGGACGTGTGTCAAGGCCCCACAGAAGAAGAGGTCTGCCAGGGGCTGGCGGACCGAGGCCTGCTGGGGTCGCGGTGCATGCAGCTGTGAATCCCGCGACCCCGGCCAAGGGTCAGGAGAAGGAGCACCGTGGGTTTTTAGGCGGTAAGAGTCCGGCATACCCCTTCGCCTTCCCCGGGCGAAGGGCATCCATGAGGATTTCATAATTATCGTCCACGTCAACGTCCACTAGTAAACATGGGCCTCTCAATGCACAACATGCCCGCAAGACCGAATTTAAAGTAGGAGGCCCTGGGGCGTCAAAGTGGAGGCCCTTTGAAATATTTTATTAAGAGTAGGTACACACGGCTACACATCAAACTAAACATTTCCAGTTTACACTGACCTCTCATTGTAAGGAAATCCTATACAATGCGAGATCAGCTTATACTAGAAATGTACAGCTTGATCTGTAGCCGTGCGTACCTACGTAAATGTGAATTTTCTTCTCTTCGTCGGAAAGGGTGTCATTTTTTTTGTCAAATGATAAATTATTTTTATTTCTATTAATAAATCTGTTACAGACACTTTTACAAGTCAATATAATGTAAGATTACACCAGTCAATGCAATCTTATCTAAACAAAAACTCATATCGTGGAGGACCTCTTTTGTGGGGCCTCTCTTGTGTGGGTGTGAAGTTTTTTCCCTTTGTCAGAACGGGTGTAATTTGTTTTCTTAAATGATAACTGATTTTATTTCTATAAATAAATATGTTATAGAAGCTTTTACAAATCAATATAATGTAAGATTACATCAGTCAATGCAATCTTACCTAAATAAAAACTCATATTGTGGAGGACCTCTTTTGTGTAGGCCACAGGACTAAATGCCCTGTTGACCTCCCCCAAATACGGCCCTGCATTCCCGTGCCTGTATATATAAATAAATATGTAAAGGGCGATACTATCAGGCAGCAGTGCACCGTCATTCGGTGATTGGAGTTTGTTGAGGCAACTCGCGACGCTACTGCATCCGGAAGGGATCATCGTAGTTCCGTAACGTTCGAGCGATAACCTCTTGCCTCCGAACCAAACGCGACTTCAAACACTGCTGAAGCTGAGAACGGGGAACAACAATTAAGTGGTAAGTGGTAACTTTTTTTTTTTTTTAAATATCTTTTACTTACTTTCAATTTATTAATCAGAACTATTAATCTTACAATATTTACACAAACGATATTTAAAACATATTTTTTAAATTTAATTACGTATAAATATTTATTATACAGGAATTTAACAAAAAATGTTTTATAATTTTTGTGAGACTTTGAGTGTTCAGCTCATGATTAAGGGCTCCGTTTGGATTCGAAACTACCTAGTCGGGCTAAGGGCTATCCCGAAAAATTCACGTGAGTAAACAGTAACTAAAAATTAAAAAAAATCTTTGCGAAAAACTGCATTTATAAATGTGCATAAAATTTTAATTTTCTTTAAAAAAATATTTTGAACTTTATACTAAATAATAACTGCCCCATTATTCTAAATAAAATTTTAAGTCGAATTTAATGTTTTATAGTGATTATGCAACTGACCAAAAACAAAGATGTGATGAATTTTATTTAAGTTTCGCGAAGTGCTAACTTTCTGCTTGTGCCTCTAAATTGTCTCGAAATGTTGATATACGAGTGCAGTTTGAAATAATTTTTGATTCATACAATTGTAATAATAATAATAATCGTTTATTTCAGGTAAATACAACCCATATAAATTATTACATAAATTAAATTAAATCAAAATTAAATCACAGTGATACATTATTAAAATTCAAATTCAAATTAAAATCAAGATTAAAATCAAATTCAAAATTGTGCTTAGAGAGTGAGGTGCTTTTGAATCAGGCTTGTTAAGCAGTTTGGTTTTAGTGGTGGGAATTAAAAAAAAAAAAAACAATGAATTTCCAAGAAAGTTAAGTGGTTTATTCCGGCAGAAACAAACCAAAAAACGCAAACGATAAGGTTGAAAAATTATTTTTATATATATTTTTTATGAATTATAAAATTGAGAATATAAATATAATAGAACAATAAATGTTGCTACTAACATTTTCATTTTTTTTTTAGATTTTGATCTCTAACATTTTATTAATTATTTAATTTTAAGACTTTTGACGTGCACTTTGAATTATTTAATTTAACATTTTAAATTATTTTGGAGTGATTAATATTATGACAACTGTAAATGCCCTTAAAATTGTACCCACTGCTATACTAAATGAAGCGTGAACATAACGTGTTAATGCACTATCATAGTAGGAAAGCTAACTTCTACATTACAATAGTATCGTATTATAAGGGGCCGTCCATTAATCACGTAATTTTTTTTTAGCATTTTTTAGCCCCCCCTCCCCCTTGGTGATACGTGGTGATGTTTAAGACTACCCCCCCTGCCCCACCCAAAATCACGTGTATTTTTAGTACCTACAAAGAATCTTAAAATTTTTAGAAAACTATCTTTAAATACAGGCATAAAGTATAATCTAATTTTATTTTTCATTTTTTTTTAACCTAAATTAATACAAACTAAACTAAATCTAAAGTAAAAACAAAGAAAAATTATATCCTACACTAAACTAAGAATATAAACTAAAGGAGTGCATCAAAATATTCCTCCGCATCGCCGTCCACTGGAAACGTGCCCAGAAGGCTGGCAGCGTTGCCACGTTGTATGGCAACGCTAATTCTCTGGCCGAAAAACAAGCCAGCCCTCTGGTCACGTGAAGTGTCGACCAGTCTTTTTCCTATTTCCTTAAAAAGGAGACGCGCACTCGGACCCCATGACCCGAGCGTTTCCACCCCAAACGGCTCAAAGTCATAGTTTCCTACGATGTTGCTATATTGGGATTTTATTTTGAAATTAAGGACCATGATAAAAATGTCTAGCCAGAAAGGTTGCAGGTTGTTTTTGACTGGCATAAAAATTTTCGCTTTTCAGTTTAGAAATCA
Organism: Amphipyra tragopoginis; assembly: GCA_905220435.1. NCBI lineage: Eukaryota > Metazoa > Arthropoda > Insecta > Lepidoptera > Noctuidae > Amphipyra > Amphipyra tragopoginis. The sequence goes on along the minus strand of HG991991.1, from coordinate 5,698,675 downwards.
CGCGTTTGACGAAATAATAAATACACGTGATATCTTACTACACCCCCCTCCCCCCTTGTGATATTTCGTGATTTTTTCCAAACCCCCTTCCCCCCCTTTCATTCATTCATTAATGGACGGCCCCTAAGCGTTTGAAATCGGCTTTAGAACTAGGCTTGCCAACCGTCCCGCGAGAGCCGGGACTTCCCGTTTCTAGAGCTTTAGAGGATGCGTCCCGCGAAAGACGTGTGCGGGACGCCAATTGTCCCGTTTTAACGTACCTACGGCTAAACCTTCGGGCAGAAGTCGGAATTTAGTGAACGCACGTTTTGTTTAACTAATTATATGTCAAAGTAAAACATTCAATAAAACTATTAAAAATTATTTCTAATTGTATTTTTCGCCTCCCTATACTTTGACAGTTGGGTCCCGCTTTTTTTTTGCCACATCTCGCATTTTGATTGCCAAAGTCCCGGTAAATTCATACATGAAGGTTGGCAAGCCTATTTACAATCCACGGTGCAGTACACAGAAAAAAATGTACAAAAGAAAACAGAATAAAACATCTACAAAAATATGTACCTATTTTTCAATACAATTCAATTTCTTTATTGCATTACATAAAGCAATTTTGATACCGGTGGTAGGCTAGACTGGGATTTTATTAACGGCACGTTTGGTTCAGTGGCTGAGCGATCGGCTTTTTGCACTGACGATAAAGGTGTTTGGAAATAACTCCTTCTGCACATGTGGCTTCCCTGGTACCTCATTAACGTCGTATGTGTACCTATGTCTATTAACTAACCTCATTCGATTAGCTTTTTTTTTTATTACTAACATTACTCTCAAGATATCTTTATCTTATACAGTGATTTTCTTTGTAATGTGTTTTGATGACAATTAACCATGTCAATTCTGCCGTCGTAATAGAAAACACAGTATCTTAACTTACTGTGTTCTCACTTTTTTGTTATTATCGTAACAACGAGACTGGACTCTATCCGGCAAAATTTTCGGTGTATTTTTAGCACTTCTGGTTCCAGAGATACGATTATTAAAAACACAGTAACTTTTACAAACTAAGACCAAATAATAGATCAAAACACAGCATGTAGGTATTACATAACTTGAAAACAGTAAGTAAGAGGTTACTGTGTTAATGGTAACAAACAATAAATACCGTAAGGAATAAACTTTAGATAAGAACACAGTAAAACGCTCTTGCTAGTGTAAAACACAGCATTTTTTCCAAATACTGTGTTATAGATTAGCTCAAGATTTCAAGATTATAATCATATCACCTGGCAACAATACAGTACCTAAGATACTGTGTTATAAGAGAATTATGCTGGCAATCGATTTATTTAAGTTCCTTGACAAAATAACAGTATTTAACTACTTACTGTTTTTTTGCCTAGACCTTTCGAGCGCGGAAACAATATTTACTGGGTTTTAGCTGAGTTTGGCCTGTTGGCAATCAAGCAGATTTAAAACCACTTGCCGTCATCTGTCATGAAGCTGTGTCTGGACGTAGAGCAGAAGACATAACCAGCACTTTTCACCAGTTTTTTAAATACAAAAGAGATGTTAGTAACATAATTATTTGGGCTTATAACTGTGCTTCTCAAAATAAGTGCTGGATGCTATTTTGTTTTTAAATTTACATAATCAACAGCGACGCAATATCTACAAAGACTATAACCTTCAAATACTTCGAGCCAGGGTACAGCTTCATGTCAGCTGATTACTTCCATCACCAAGTGGAACTTTCGATGAAGCGCAAACCAAAAATTCATCCAACTCTGGAAAAGTCGACGTCATGGTTATGACCGTTAGCGATTTCGCTAATTTCGAAGATCATTCATCTGCTCAACGCCTCAAGAAGCTATGTCCTAGAATTTATTTGCGTGATTTGGTAGAAGTACAAGGCAAACGAAATTCTTACAGCATATAAGTATATTAAAAAGTAATTTCAAGAAGAAAATTATACTGAATTACAGTTTTTGAAAGCGAACTGTGAAAAAAGTGGTGTTCCTTGTTCTGTCTTAAAATCTCCTCCGCGAGGAATTAGCACATAACGAAAAAATGTTGTTATTGACAAACTGGAACCACTCATGCCTTCTAGTCGCCTTATGTTTTGGAGAGAATTACCCACAAATTATATAGCTCTGGATCTGTGTACAGAAATTGAAGATGGCTGTGAATAGGATTCCCTAATAATGTGAAATTTTATATAATTTTGTATTATTTTGTAAACTGGGTCTTTTGTTGAGTTTATCTAAAAAATAATTTGTTGTTTTTCGAAAGCCTGATCTAATTATGTAAATAATGCAAGATCTCTTGAGTGATAACTCACTCCATAAAACTAAATAATTTTAATACCATCATCTCTTCATCACGTAATAAGTAAAGTTAGTTTGTATTAACAGTATTAGTTTTAAAAAGTCGTAACATAAAAGGCTGAGCTACCAAATAAGAGATTTTGCGTTATTTACATACATATTCCTTATGTAACTGTTTTTATAATTATTTTAAAATATTATGGCTGATTGATCCCATTTGTTTTGTAAATTCTTAACTAGACATAATTATAATTTGTTCGAAGTTTGCAAATTTTTTTTGTAGGGACATCTTTTTCCGAAAAGTGACTTTTATGTGATTATTATGTAATGTTAAAGCCTAGAAAGGCATTCAGTTTGAGACTGATTTGTTTAGTTTAGCTGTTTTAACAGTAAAATTTAATTAGTAATTATTTGTTTTATTTACCTGGATCATATTCATGCTATTTCAATACATTTTAGTAAAGAAAATTATATCATTTTTAATACAAAAATTTGCAAAGTTTAGTCTATAACACAGTATTATAAAATACTGGATTAGACAACCACCGCTAGCTTTTATCGTTTTAAGTTAAAATACAGTAATTTGACTTACTATATTCACAGTTAACTAAATTTCTTTAAGTAAATTAGATTAAAACACAGCAAAATAACAGTTACTGTGATGAAGTAAAGAATTAAACAGCATCTTTACATAGCTTAATCACAGTATTTCGTAAATCTTAGCTAGTACACAGTAACTATGTCAGTTACTGTCGTTTAGTCTAGTACAACAATTTTTACTTATTTTTTTTTACCAACAAGAACACAGTTATATGTATTTTTAACGAAATGTTTAAAGATACATAAAAAATAAAAATAGCCATTTAATAGCGCAAAGTTTTTATCACTCTACATTCTAGTTAGGTTGCTAACTTTCATATGTTTGTCACAATCGAACATAGTTTCAAAAAAACTTTACGCGCGTTTTTCTCGAAACGACTTTTTCAAAGTTACTGTGTTCTCTGATACGACGGCAGAATTGTTTTATATAGTTTAGCGTCCTTTTACCTTTTGTAAATGTGAGAGCTTTGTAGACTTGCTAGATGCCTGGATACCTAGTTAATTTGTAACCATATTTTTCATTTTGTTTTTTTGTGTGGTTCCTGCTCTTAAGTCTACTTTGCTCTCTCATATCTAAGTCATAACTGTACCCACTGAAATTGTTAAAGATATGGATTTTAAAAGAGTAACCATGGAGTTTCTTGCCGGTTCTTCTCCATAGGAAACGACTAATTGGAACCGTGCACCTAAATTCGACTTTTCATAGCGCCTGTAATGGTTTATGTGAAATAAAAACTTTTGATTTTGATTTTGCACTACGGGTCGTGGGTTCGATTCCCGCACGGAACAAATATTTGTATGGCCTACAGAAAGTTGTTTTGGGTCTATAAGTTTGAACAATTTAAACAAATTAGAACTGCGGAACGGACCGTGTTAACCGCAGTTACGGATAACATTTGAAAGAATTATTCTTTAAAAAATAAATGTCAAGAATCGTTCTTTTGTATGATAGTAAAGATAATCCGATAAATTTGTTTTTTCATTAGTTTTTAGTTTTGAAAAAGTACCTCTAAATGAATCATCCGTTATTTTAAGCCTTCGTGTATCCTATAAATCTCAGTGTATAAGCTCAAACTGTAATACCGACTTCCTAGAACAAGGTAAGCTTACTGTTTGTTGTTCATTGTGCTTTTCCTGAAGATTTCCTCGAAGTACCAATTCCATTGTTGGGTGGGAAATGGGTGGCGTAAATTATACAGCTCAATAGTATAGAGAATATTACGGCAAGAAGCACTGACGTCGAATCTGGAGCGCCACTCCAGGTTAACAGGGCGCTGTTGAACCCACGCGTCGGGCGAAGAACAACTAAACATCGAGAATCGATGTTCAGCTATCGATGTCATCATCGATGTTTTTGCAACATCGATCACCCCTAGTTGAATCGGACAACCGGACTGAAGCCGCGCGGCCCGCAGCCCGCCTGCCCGCAACCGGACAGCCCTTCCGCGTCCTTCCCACCCCGACCGCCGCGCCGGACCGGTGCATTCCCTACGTTCTTTGTTTGTGCTCGCATAGTCAGATTGTAATTACTACTATATCGATGGGTCCTATGTATAAGGGCCAAAGTGGCATTTTATTAATTTCCAATTTGGACCTTAACTGTACCTAGATATATGTAGGTTCACATTGGAAATGACAAAACTGCCACTTTAGCACTTATACATAGGACCCATCGATGTATAAAATGCAAATGATGTTCACATAGGATGCGGGCTGCGCTCGATTTGACCGGACCATAGGATAGGACGCAGAACGCACTCAGTGTGACAAGTCCTTAATGAGCTGAGTATGTTGTGTAATAGTACGAGTGAACTATCATTTTTTACACATTTTGATAGTGGGATGTTAGAAAAATCATTTAGTGGTATTTGTTGTAGTATGAACCTTTTATTTTTATTCCTTTATTTTCAACCCATCCATTTATTTATTTTCACTTTTCTTCCTTTTAAATCTGCATGTTATTTGTTACGTCTTGTGTTTGTTTACTATCATAATGTATTGTCCTTTTTCAGCATGATCATCTGATTTCCACGCTACAAACACCGGTCAATAGTCTTTGTTTAGTGTAATACATTACGTACTTATCACAGTGTCTTTTTCAACCTGGACGTTGGCGGAATCATCGAATAACGATGGAGCCATAAAATTAAATTTGAATTGAATTTATTGGTATTTACCTTCCTCGGAGAATCAACTATTTATTGGCTTCCATCGCAACGTTCCGCTAGTTCTGAATATACAGCGTGTTAAATAACAAAAGGCGTTCCTGTTAACCAGCAATACTATAGCGTCCATACATACAAAAAAAATATTCCTAACCAAAACAAAACAAAAAAAATGAAACATTTGAAAGCAACGCTTATTGTACATGCGCACTGTCTATCAATCTGAAAAACACGGCAACATAGCGTTTAACCTATCTACGCTACTATTTTGGTTTTAAACAGGCCGTTCCGAATTGTTATTCATAAAAAAATTCCTAATTTTTTGCTTATTTTTATATATTTATTTTAATAAATTACACTCAGTTGCAAGAAAGGTCCATTAAATTTTAATGCTCTCATTAGAATGTTAATGCTCCACTAACCTCTTCTGTCCATTGCAAGAAGCTAGATTTAATGGAATGATTAAATATCCATTAAAATTAATTTTAGATGTGTCAAACTCCCCATGATTTCAATATGATAATTAGTAAATGAAGAATGATCTACGACCTAATTAGTGTTCATGCAATAGCCATTAATTTAATGGAAACATTATTCTTAATGACGGATTAGTTAATGATCACCTAATGGTATCTTTCTTGCAACTCAGTGTTAACGATGTAAATTAACTGGTTTAATGGAACGCTCTCTGTTATTTTACATACTGTAGAAGTTTTTTTTTTTATTATTTTTTAAGGATTAGATTTCATCAAATGACTTCTTCCGCTCTGGGCGGAGCGGAAGGGAGTGTCAGACTCTTACTGACTAAAACCCATCCGTGTTTCTCCTAATGCCCTTTGCGTTCCAGGGCCGCGGTTACTCTTTCGAACAAAGTCCGTAACCCTGGCAGATGTTGTAGATGTCTACAATCCGTATTATATTCATAAGATTGCAAGTGCCGGTGTACCAGCGATTGGGGTTACTTTAAAATTAAGGGGCGACATTGATATTTACTAAAAGTATTGCATAAAATATGGTCTTATACCTCTGTAAAAATGGAACTTATGCATTTTAACTTAACTGTATAGGAAACATTGACAGTTTTCCTATTTTACCATACAGTATAGAGGCGTCTGCGAAGTTAGATGGCGAAGATAAAAAATAATAAATCACACCCCTGATTATGTACAAAATTCGATTCCTAATTGGGGCTACTTTGACACTGAATGATAAAACAGGGATTAAGTAAAAGCCTACGGTCCGACTTTGATAAGGAATATTTCTCCTTTTTTTATCGAAAACTATGCTCTGTAGTTTTTTTTTATCTAGTCTATGTGATTTTATACATCTGAGTTAAATCAGTACTATATAAAATATTTTTGATGTAGCTGCTAAAAGCAAAAATAAATAAGATTCAAACACATGAAGCTCATAAAAATTATCAAAGTAACCCCGTTTAAGGTACATTACAAGGTTATTACCAATCGAGTACCCAATTAATGCACCCGTCTGTACTCGCTTGGCCATCAAAGGGCTATCGTCGTCCATATTCTCATATGTTGTGTATGCACAGAGGCTGATGCGTGTATAACCATTGCAGATGTTATACATTGAATACAGCAGAGGTAATATCAAACAGTATCAAATTGTTTGAGCCTTGTTTTAGGATGGGCAGAAATGATATATCCTGTGGTGTTTGGCTTGCTTTGTTTGTGTTAGTTCGTCAAAGGACTTTATTCACTGGTTTATGGAATAGTGTGGTTGCAAATAAAAATATGATTGGCAATATTGGATGCGTTGTGGAAAAAGTTTTGATTTTTATGCTATTTGGAATATACATGCAAAACCGGCGAAGTGCGAGTCGGACTTGCGTGCCGAGGGTTCCGTACTTTGGACGGGAACGTATAAAAAGTTATTTAGTTAATACATCGACCGCCTTCGTGGTCAATCAGACTGCATTAGCGGGTGCGGGGGCGGGCGCGGGTGCTCGGGTCTTGTCGTCTGCGTGTTCACAGTAGTGCCGAACGAGCTATCGTACGCACTACACGCGCAGTCACCTAACAGACGCTTTATCACTGTGAACGATACGGGCGGACTGAAGCATTAGAAAAACCTGCGCCACCGCGCCCGCGCCCGCCTCATGCAGGCGCGCGACTCGCGGGCGCACTGTGAATGCAACTGGCGTTTACATACATTTGATTTACACGCGCCCGCGCTAGCAACCGCGCCCGCCTCCACTCTGAAATACGGCTTAAAAACGATAAAACGGTTTAAAGGTATACGCAATTCAATTCAATTTTCATTATTCTGGAATTGCGCAAATATGTTTGCATGTAAATGATTTTTGCTGGTTTCTTTAAAACTCTGCTAGTTACAGTCGTTTTATTTTTTCTGTAATATTTACATAAACCTCTATCAACTGGATTTATTCCAGATTTTTCACTTTGTGAACTTCAGAGATAAGGGTGGAATGGTATATTTACAGTCATTTTTCATTTTAAGTTAAAACCAACGTTGCAAAAATGTTTTTTTTTGTAATACTTTTTTATTCTTTATTCAATAAACTTACATAATAATAATATTACATTTGGTACTAGCTTCCACACTAGGATTCCCTGTGTCGTGGAGGCTAGCCGAAACTAATAGATACACATATACTATACCTACATATAATATTACAGGCTACAAAAGGCCATAAATACCTTAAAGACTAACATACATATCAAAATAAATTCATACATCGCACTGATAATACAATACTGTTATAACTCAAAATGTAACGTTTTTCAGAATCGACGGAAAATTGATTATTCACTTCCTATTATCTATAATATAAAAATGAATCGCAAAATGTGTTGGTAAGCGCATAACTCAACAACGCCTGGACCAATTTGGCCAAATCTTTTTTTAAAATGTTCGTTGAAGTTCAAGGATGGTTTTTACGGCGAGAAAAATTAGAATTATTGCTGGAAAAACCCTAAAAATAGCCCTTTTCTTTTTCCCATACAAATGATTTCTAACTAAAACGTAGTCAATTTGAGCTTTATTGCTATGGTATAAAGTTCATATTAAATTACAAGCACTCACTGTTGTCTAAGCAATGTAGGTGTGTTCCTAACGTAGGTAGGTAGTAGGTAGGTAGTAGGTAGGTAGTAGGTAGGTAGTAGGTAGGTAGTAGGTAGGTAGTAGGTAGGTAGTAGGTAGGTAGTAGGTAGGTAGTAGGTAGGTAGTAGGTAGGTAGTAGGTAGGTAGTAGGTAGGTAGTAGGTAGGTAGTAGGTAGGTAGTAGGTAGGTAGTAGGTAGGTAGTAGGTAGGTAGTAGGTAGGTAGTAGGTAGGTAGTAGGTAGGTAGTAGGTAGGTAGTAGGTAGGTAGTAGGTAGGTAGTAGGTAGGTAGTAGGTAGGTAGTAGGTAGGTAGTAGGTAGGTAGTAGGTAGGTAGTAGGTAGGTAGTAGGTAGGTAGTAGGTAGGTAGTAGGTAGGTAGTAGGTAGGTAGTAGGTAGGTAGTAGGTAGGTAGTAGGTAGGTAGTAGGTAGGTAGTAGGTAGGTAGTAGGTAGGTAGTAGGTAGGTAGTAGGTAGGTAGTAGGTAGGTAGTAGGTAGGTAGTAGGTAGGTAGTAGGTAGGTAGTAGGTAGGTAGTAGGTAGGTAGTAGGTAGGTAGTAGGTAGGTAGTAGGTAGGTAGTAGGTAGGTAGTAGGTAGGTAGTAGGTAGGTAGTAGGTAGGTAGTAGGTAGGTAGTAGGTAGGTAGTAGGTAGGTAGTAGGTAGGTAGTAGGTAGGTAGTAGGTAGGTAGTAGGTAGGTAGTAGGTAGGTAGTAGGTAGGTAGTAGGTAGGTAGTAGGTAGGTAGTAGGTAGGTAGTAGGTAGGTAGTAGGTAGGTAGTAGGTAGGTAGTAGGTAGGTAGTAGGTAGGTAGTAGGTAGGTAGTAGGTAGGTAGTAGGTAGGTAGTAGGTAGGTAGTAGGTAGGTAGTAGGTAGGTAGTAGGTAGGTAGTAGGTAGGTAGTAGGTAGGTAGTAGGTAGGTAGTAGGTAGGTAGTAGGTAGGTAGTAGGTAGGTAGTAGGTAGGTAGTAGGTAGGTAGTAGGTAGGTAGTAGGTAGGTAGTAGGTAGGTAGTAGGTAGGTAGTAGGTAGGTAGTAGGTAGGTAGTAGGTAGGTAGTAGGTAGGTAGTAGGTAGGTAGTAGGTAGGTAGTAGGTAGGTAGTAGGTAGGTAGTAGGTAGGTAGTAGGTAGGTAGTAGGTAGGTAGTAGGTAGGTAGTAGGTAGGTAGTAGGTAGGTAGTAGGTAGGTAGTAGGTAGGTAGTAGGTAGTAGGTAGGTAGGTAGTAGGTAGGTAGTAAGTAGGAAAAAGTGCATTGCAACGCATGCGGGTACAGCTAGTAGATTATAAAACAATGAATACTTTTACTTTACTTTTTATGTAAAGTATTCATTTATTTATAATCTATAAAATAGGAAGTGAATAATCAATTTTCCGTCGAATCTGAAAAAAAACACATTTTGAGTTACAACAGTATTGTATTATCAGTGCGACATATTAAATATAATATAATAACGCACTATTATTGTACACGTAGTGTCGGCGTTGTGTTACGCTGCGTGGTGTCGCGTAACCTTCCGCGGAAACGACGATACACGACACCCTTCGGCCAAAATTCCTCTTTTAGGAAGGTATCTAGATGTTGAGTTGGAACCCGCACCACAAACGATTTAAAATTCTCATTATGGCGCGAATCCAACTTCTCGACCCTCATCGATCCCGTAATGTTCAAATCCTCAAGCACGGTAATTATACAGGGTGTTAACGAATTCGTGTAATTCCTTCAAACCACGTGATCTACTGGTGACACAGATTAACCCTAAATGGGAATTTTTGAAAATAAAGAAAAAAAAAATTTTGGAAAAAAATTTTGGTTTTCTATTTCTGATTCATTTTTGAGCCTTGAGTTATCTGACTGCAAAGAGCGATATCGCGTTAGTCGTTCCTGCCAGCCGTGTCGCCATGCTTTCATTAATTTATGCGTGGCATCGAAATGTTCACACAAATAAAATATTTTTTTTGCAAAAAAAAAAAGTCTTATTTTTTTACTGAATCCTTATTAGGTGGTTTAGATACGATCGCTAACAAAGCCGCATGAAAAAATAATAATTTTATTTTTTTATTTTTAATCAAGCTAAATCCCGTGCGGGGGCTGTCTACACCAGTAGTAGATCATGTGGTTTTAAGGAATTACACGAATTCGTTAACACCCTGTATACACAATAGATAAAACAATTAAGTGTCGTCCTAGGACGACGGACGGTACACAACCGGTTAAAGCCCTTTCATATGATACTACACTTGACCTAGTTACCCCATTTTAACTCCGAAATTGATCCCGAAAGCAATGAAAATAAAAAAATGAGAATTTGTTCACTTGCAATATAGATAGACAAGTACTGAGAACAAAAATGATGAATCCTGGCATGATGAACCCCGCAATGGTGAACCCTGGCATGGTGAACCTCGGAATGGTGGTTCCCGGAATGGTGTACCCCGGAATGGTCAACCCCGGGATGGTGAACCCTGGAATAGTGAACCTCGGAATGGTGGTTCCCGGGATGGTGTACCCCGGAATGGTCAACCCCGGAATGGTGAACCCTGGAATAGTGAACCTCGGAATGGTGGTTCCCGGAATGGTGTACCCCGGAATGGTGAACCCTGGAATAGTGAACCTCGGAATGGTGGTTCCCGGGATGGTGTACCCCGGAATGGTCAACCCCGGAATGGTGAATCCTGGAATAGTGAACCTCAGAATGGTGGTTCCCGGAATGGTGTACCCCGGAATGGTCAACCCCGGAATGGTGAACCCTGGAATAGTGAACCTCGGAATGGTGGTTCCCGGAATGGTGAACCCTGAAATGGTGAACCCTGGAATGGTGAACCTCGGAATGGTGGTTCCCGGAATGGTGGTTCCCGGAATGGTGAACCCTTAAATGGTGAACCTTGGAATTGTGAACCTCGGAATGGTGGTTCCCGGAATGATGTACCCCGGAATGGTGTACCCCGGAATGGTCAACCTCGGAATGGTGAACCCCAGAATGGTGAACCTCAGGATGTTGAACCGCTGAATATGGAACCGCCACTTGGTAAATTAACGCTGATGTTAGCCTTAATTCAACATGCGATTACGTAACATCAGCGACGACACATTTTACTGTAAGTAATCTAAACTTTTGTTCGACGACATTACATTGAAACGTGTTGTTTTAAAACGTTAACAAATACACACATCTATACAATGAAATATTTTGTCTGCGCTTAAAATAAAAATTACGTAATAAAAGTGTTCTGTTTTTACGTAAAATGTAAAAAAGATTTTGTTCAACTTATTAATACATACATAGCACCACGCTTGGCACGACTGTATTCCCCGAAGGGTAGGGCAGAGGTGTATAATACACCTCAATTTCTCCATTATGTTTAAGTCCCATGAAATAGGGGGCGAGTCTATTGCCATCAACCGGGCACAAAACCAGACTCAGGGCTGGTCCTGAGAAATCGCGAAAACCAAATAATACTTTGTCCGACCTGGGGATCGAACCCAGGACCTCACGCTCAGCAGTCGCGCTTGTAACCACTAGACCAACGAGGCTGTCAAATAAAATTTATACTGGGACCCTGGCAACTTCAATCTTCAGGCGGAAATAGTGTAGGTATTATAGTCAAAGGTCGATATGCTCATTAGAGTTAATAAGAAAAGACAGTAGACAAAACAAACAGCCCATATTAATATCCCTGCGTAACTTGAATGGCAGGGGCTCACGCCGGGGCAGGAGTGTGGTTTTAGTCGGTAAGAGTCCGACACTACCCAAGCCATCTCATCCGTGAGGTGGCTTGGGTGTCCATGAGGATTTCCCACTGCTGCCAAAACAAAAAAAAAAAAAAAAAAAGGTCCATATGCAGCCTCTTCCCGGAATGACTGGTTTATCGTAGGTTTGACCAAAGCCTTCGGGCAAACCCCGTAATATTAAATTCCAATTTCGGCCATTGTCTAAAGTATTTTTAGTCATACCTAGTTGTAGCCGGGTAAACCTAGGTGTAACCGGAATTCGGCTTTTAGCCGTAACGTATATAATAATTAATAATATACTTAATAATAATAATATATATTAAACAACACCCCTTTCCGTAGACCAGGTATTTTACTATATTTTACAATAATTTTGCACCCACCTGCGACGGTCCATGACTGTACTCCAATAGTGCAACCGTGGATAGTCCTCGGTTGGTGCCCCACCCCATTTTAGATTAAAGTTCTCAAAGTTCTGCGCGTTGGACCTGTGTCCCCGTGTATGCCTTCCAAAGGACCGGACATCTTCCACACGGAATATGAGCCGTGATTTCCAAAGAGATACAGGAATAATATTAAACAATAAACATTAAAATTTTAAGAAAAAACTTTTATTACACATAATTTAACAAACTAAGACATTCTAATACTTAATTGAAGTTTGACTGGTCAAACCCCGATTTCATTAAATTGAGTTTCGACGTTTGCCTGATCAAATTAGTGTCTCCTAGGTTTGACGAAAATTCTTTAGTCAGAGCCCGAAAAACTTCATTTGATTGGGCTTTGACTAAGACTTCAAGTCAGACTTGAGGATTGACTAGTCAAACCTCAAGCGCCGCAACTTCGAGGTTTGATTATAAAATAGGTATCATTTAGCATTGTGTTCCCCCTGTTGTCCCTGACAGCGGTTACGCACTGCATCCGATCCGAATCCGTGAAAATACGTTCCGAAGTAGCCATAGAACTATTTGTATGGTAGTTTACGCACTACATCCGGCATCCGTCATCCGATTTCTATCCGTCATCCGTGAGTTTCTAATTCGGAAGAACAATTGACGGACGAATTGTTTGAATTTGAATCAGAGATCGGAATAGTGCGTAAGCAACATCCGAATTCGGTCCGAGATTTTTAGTCTAGATCGGTATTTTCACGGATTCGGATCGGATGCAGTGCGTAATCGCTGTAAGTATGATTCGCATCCAGATAAAGTGGAGTATCGGGGAAAAAATATGTTGTAAGTTATAACCCAAATACAGTAAATATTTTGCCGCTGAAACAATAACAGTTTTTTGAATGAAAAACTGATGTTTGCCCGACATATAGGATGAAATGAAAAACGAATTCGTGGAATCCCTTATAACCTCGTTCTATGGTAGGTCAATTACGCACGGATGTAGGTTAACTCGAATTAAAACTGAAAATTCTATTTTTTCTAGTGGTCGAGGTATCTGGTCGTATTTACACCATATGGGGTTTAGATCTGCTAGGGTTGCGGAATTTATTCGAAAGAGTTACCGCGGCACTGGGGGTCTACTCTCTAACTACGAAGTCCGTGGTTTCGGCCTTTGTTACGAGCGTTTCCTACTCCCTATCACCTACGGGCATACGATTATTTCGGGGCCCGAACTAAGAATGAATGACAATACGATTTGACAGTTGTCCCTACTACTGATGTGTTTTTGCCCGTCCGAAAAGTTGAACTTGACACTTGTTTTGTTCACTCCTACGTTTCGGGCTACTTTCGGACGAGCGACTTACTTCGTTGACGGACTTAGGTAGTAGGCCCCCTGAAACGCAAAGAGTATTAGGACGGAGATTTAACACGGATGGATTTTAGTCAGTAAGAGTCTGACACTTCGTTCCGCTCCGCCCAGAGGGGAAGAAGTCATTTGATGATTTCACAATGCATTAACTTCTTTGATGGGGTAGTAATAAGGGGAGCTACCTTAATCGCAATGGCTACAGGAAAATGTTCTTAAGAGACTGTCCATAATTTTTGAAAATATTTCGAACTGCATTCCCAGATGTGTTTTTTTTTGGCATTTGCGTATCTTTCGAACATAATTTTGTTTTTCGTGATTTCCGACGTTTCTAGTATTCTAACCTCAGTAGATCCGAAGACAATTTTGATTCTTATGGGAAATAGGATCGATTGGCATCATACATTTTTTTTGTGAGAACTGACAATTTTTTTGCTGACTGTACCATTTTTTTTAAATATCTTCCTATGCCGTTCGAAACAATGTCAAGAATTATGGCCAGTCTCCTATCATAGCCTAATCATACAATCTGCCTGCGACTAGATAATTAGACAATGGTAAAAACATTTCTGCGGCAGATTGTTATGATTCGTCATTTTGAACTGGGTGAAATAGGTTTGGTTAGGTTAAAACTGTGACAAACCTCGCGCGAGCTGAGCAAGCGAAGCGAGCAGTGCCGTGGCAGCGGCCGGCGAGCGCTACTTCCAAGTTGCTCGCAGAAATGTTTTCACATATACAAAATCACCAGCAAATCAAACACAAGACCACAAATAAATCAACAGTAGGTGAATCGTCCGTTAGTTTAATCAACCTTAGGTGAATTAATTGTAATTGAATAAACCGTAGATGAATTCTCCTTTATGGATTTCGTTCATTAGTTATTACAAAAATTGGTGAAACGATCTTTAGGTATTTTAAACGGTAGGTCTTTTGACCGTAGTTATCTTGAAAATAGTTATAATAAACTTAGGTATTATGATTATAAAAGATTGTAATAAAAAAAAAAAAACATTGATCAAATAATGTAGGATTGCGAATATTTTGTTAAATGTTTTTTTTAGTAAGATGCTGAAAATTACAAAATGGATATTTAACTGGTATCGTCCCGCGCGACGACCCGGATCGTCAGTGCCATTATTTATCTATTGTGTCTATAATTACAGTACTACATAGGTTAATAAGCTAAGTATCCAGTAGAGGCAGTCTCGCCGCGCCATGAGCTAATTCGTCGCCGCGGGCCGAGCAATATTTTGTCGGTTTTTTGGCGCGCTCAAAAAAGCCTCAGGGGACAGTCAGAGAGGGAAAGTTATTTCACGCGTACTGGACATCACTTTCTGTTTTTATTGCTACAAAATGATGCTATAATGTCATATTCTTTAATATGTACATTCCAGGTAACATTAAAAAGGGTAGCTACACATATCCATAACATCTACACACACAACAAACACACTATATTACATGACATTATTCATTCTACTAAACGCACAAGTTATTCGCACTTTAAAAGATTCACACATACAGATACTAGATTGGGTAAAACTGGGACCTTTTCTATACTACCATACCGAATAATAACAGCATTTCTTCCATACTACCTGAGAACATTCTCTGTGACAAAAGAAACCAAAATTCCATTCTGATACCGTTAATATTACCAACGAAATAGAAAATATTGGCGAAATTGAGTGTTCTAGTATTGAAGACCCGTCAACTTGTCATGCATATATTGACGCTGCCCTAAAAAAGAGTGCTCTCTCAGTCTTGGCTTTGAACATCCGTAGTATTAATAAAAACTTTGATTCCCTAATCATATTTCTTGCTAATATTGGCACAGTAATTGACATCATTGTACTAACAGAATGCTGGACGGATAGCAGTTCAAATATTGAACAAATCGATGACTACCTGCAATTTAGTACCCAACACAGCCAAAACAAAAATGATGGTGTTATCGTATATGTGAGAGAGAACCTCGGCAATGTGCAAGTGCAGGAGTATTTGATTGCAGACGGTAACTGCCTGGTGGTCAAGGCCAATAAAGTTACACTTATTGCTTCGTACAGACCACCCTGTTTCACGAATCCAACCAACTACGTTAACTCACTGAACGAATTGCTTCTGGATATTCACTCTGAAAATATCATTTTTGCGGGAGACATTAACATAAACACTCTGCCCGATAACAAAAGTGTATACTCTTCTGATTACTTAAATATGCTAGCATCGCACGGTCTAAGGCAGGGAATTGACAAGCCAACCAGACTTGATAATTGTCTTGATCACTTCATGATCAAAACACGAAATAGTGTCAAAACTTTTGTGTTTGAACCACTCACTGATCATAGTCCAATCCTGTTATATATGAAAGAGATGAACATCGCAAAAACCTGCGCGAACCACTATAAAATAACCACCAACTACAAGCAATTAAATATTGACCTTGATAACATTAAATGGGACCTTTTATTCGAAATTCAAAATGTAGACGAAGCAGCACACTTTCTTATTTCAGCTTTACAGGGTGTTATTACCAAAAACTCTAATACAAATGTAATTTCTAAGAAGAAACAGCCATTAAAACCTTGGATGACCGTAGGCGTCGTCAAATGCATACGTAAGAGAGACAAAATGCACTTAAAACTTAAAAAGACCCTGAACAACGACGAATTAAAAAAAGAATACTCAAGATACAGGAATACTAATGCTTGTGCAGACTTTAATCTTTCCCATCATTGACTATGGTGATGTGTGCTACTTTGACTTGAATGCAATCTTGTTGGATAAGCTGGATAGGGTGCTAAATAATTGCATTCGGTACATTTTTAATTTGCGGAAATATGATCACGTATCCAGCTTCAGGGCGGAGCTTAAGTGGTTACCTATTCGTCAGAGAAGAAGTTTGCGTGCGTTAACCACGCTTTTTTCCCTTCTCAATTCTCCTTCTCCTCCTTCGTATCTTATTTCCCGTTTTCAATATCTCTGTTCTACTCATGCTAGGAGTTTACGTTCCTCTAATAATCTTCTACTTAGCTGTCCTTCTCATACTTCTGATTTCATTCATTCTTCCTTTCATATTCAGGCTATTCTTCTTTGGAATGCGCTCCCTCTTGATATCAGGACAGCCACCAGTCGCTATGCTTTCAAGCGGAAATTGCGGAGTTATTTTTCAGAACAAATAGTAAGAGTTGTTTCATAATCCTCCTTTCTATTCTTTTCATAAGGTATGTATTTTATATGTATTTAGGTATATATTTTATATGTTTTATGTATAGGATTTTATATAAGTAGTAAATTATTCATATATAAGTATTGAGAATTTTAATTATTTTGTACTTGTGTACATTTAAATCTATTTGTGTAATTGCTTTGAGTTCTTTTTTTTTTAATCTCAATTGTTCTCGTTTTACTGTCGTACAATAATTTGCACCTGCCTTGATATCTCTTCACCACCTTTGGTTGACTGGTAGAGAATGCCTAAGGCATTAAGTCCGCCTTTGTACTTTTTTTTGTTGCATAAAGTTTAAATAAATAAATACTTGCACCAAAATTATCCAATCTTTAAAACACTCTTACTACCAAACGGAACTAGACAAAAATCAAAACAATATGAAAGGAACATGGAAAACGATTAAAGAAATGTGTAACATGAAGAACGTCGCTAAAAGTGCCTCAGAATTGCTGCAGACAGAAGATAACCCCCACAACTCTTTAAACGAAGTTAACAAATATTTTACGTCAATTGGGAAAGAACTGGCTAACAAAACTTTGACTAGGCTAAAATTAGGTGAAGATACATTGGCGAAAAATGCTTTGAGGTCGGATAGCTGCGTAAACTCGATGATTCTTACACCAACAGATGAAATAGAAGTTATCCAGGTGGTCACTGGCCTTAAGAATGAAAGTGCTCCTGGGTGGGATGGCATAAAAGTATCGATTTAAAAAAAGTATAAGCATAAACTTGCTGCGCCTATCGCACACATCTGTAACATTAGCTTCATGCAGGGTGTCTTTCCAGCCAGCTTCAAAAAAGCAGTTGTATCTCCCATCTTTAAGGCTGGTGACAAATCAAAAGTGACCAACTACAGACCTATTTCTCTCCTAAGCACTCTATCCAAAATTATGGAAAAACTGGCGAACAAGCGTCTAATAGGATACCTCGAGAAAAACAACTTGCTATCAGATAACCAATATGGCTTCAGAGCAGGACGCTCCACGAATGACGCAATTCTCAGGCTTACTACGGAAATAACGAACTACTTGGATAAAGGAGAAAAATGTGTTGGAATATTCCTCGACCTACAGAAGGCCTTCGACACAGTGTCAATTCCTATCTTATTAAGTCGATTGGAAAACGTCGGTGTAAGAGGTGTACCCCAGGAGTGGTTTAAAAGCTATCTGTCTGACCGATACCAAAGGGTTCGCATTGATGGGCAAATGAGTAACGAAGCCATATGTGCATACGGAGTTCCCCAGGGAAGTACAATAGCCCCAACACTGTTCCTGGTTTATATTAATCAGCTATGTGATCTCCCAATCAATCAAGCCGAAATAACTATGTTCGCTGATGACACAGTGCTATTATTCCGCAATACATCGTGGGAAAGTTTGGCACAGGTTAGTGAACGGGGGCTTTCAAGAGTCACGGCCTGGCTTGAAGACAGCTTATTATCAATAAACGCAAGTAAAACTAAGTACCTTTGCTTTAGCATGTCTAAGTCAGGTAGTCCTAGCTCAGACTTTTATGTTCCCATCCACACGTTCCCTTGTAATAGAGGGTCGTGTTTTCAGACACCCTGTGCCTGCCCTAGGCTTGAGAGAGTCAACAGCATCAAATACCTAGGTGTTACAATCGATGACCATCTGAAGTGGAACCAGCATATCTCAGCCACAGCAAAAAAAACAAGGAAACTTATTTTCATTTTCAAAACCCTAAGAAATGTCGCGAGTCACAAACTTCTTATACAAACGTATAAAGCTTTGTGCCACTGCGTTCTGGGCTATGGTATTTGTGCATGGGGTGGGGCCGGAAAGACCCACATGATCGAGGTTGAGCGTTCCCAGCGGGCAGTCTTGAAGGTGCTGCTTTCCATGAATTACAGGGCCGCAACCACTCAGCGAGCACAGGTACTTAGCGTCAGAAAAATATTTCTATATGAATGCCTACGGAGATATCACCGGCTCACGGTTCCCTACTTGCAGACGGCAAACAAAAGAACAGTTAGGTATCCTGTAGCATGGGCAAGGATTAAGTTTGCCAGAAAGCACTACATCCATATAGCGCCACGCCTCTACAGAAAATATGCCAGTATAAAAAAGTCAATCAAGTAAGTAATTTCCAGATAAAAAAGGAAATCTTACATTGGCTCGAAAGTTTTACCTACGACGATGCCGAAAACCTAATCAGTAATCTGACTTAGTAGACATAACACACCACACACACACACACACCCATCACCTCACCCTTCATACACCACACCACACACATACACTCATCCTGCCCTACTCAAAAGCAAAAAACACGAAACATCTACACAGTTACCCATTATTTATCATTAAGTTTTAGTAATTAGTAATATTATTTTTTCCTTTTGCCTAATTTTTGTTTTGTTTTTATTTATTTATTTTTTCTTGTACCTGTTCCATGAAACCGGAGAAAGCTCGACCCCTGTCATACAGGATGTCCTAGTTCAGGGGTCGAGACAACACTGTTGTAATGTCTCAAAAATTTAGAAATAAACGCATTATTATTATCTCTTTTCAGTCACGGCTCATCTTCCTTGCGGAAGATGTCCGGACAGTCCGGTCCTTTGGAAGGCTTACACGGGGACACAGGTCCAACGCGCAGAGGCTCCTTTGAGAACTTTAATCTAAAATGGGGTGGGGCACCAACCGGGGGCCATCCACGGCTGCACTATTGGAGTACAGTCATGGACCGTCCCAGGTGGGTGCAAGACTATTGCAAAATGTGGTGAAAAATATCTGGTTTATGGGAAGGGGTGTTAGGTGGACTGGATAACTTCTATTGCCGGAAGAAAACTATTATTATTTGTATCTCGATTAAATTCACGGCTCACTTTCCTTGCGGAAGATGTCCGGTCCTTTGGAAGGCATACACGGGGACACAGGTCCAACGCGCAGAGGCCCCTTTGAGAACTTTAATCTAAAATGGGGTGGGGCACCAATCGGGGACTATCCACGGCTGCACTATTGGAGTACAGTCATGGACCGTCCCAGGTGGGTACAAGACTATTGTAAAATATGGTAAAAAATATCTGGTCTATGGGAAGGGGTGTTTAGTGGACTGGTTAACTTCTATTGCCGGAAGAAAACGGCGTCTGCCTTTCAAGCTTTAAATTTGAAATATATTGGCAGACGGTGACTCGCCAGCTCACTAGCTGGGCCCCCTGCAAAATCAAAATCAAAATCAAAAGTTTTTATTTCACATAAACCATTACAGGCGCTTATGAAAAGTCGAATTTAGGTGCACGGTTCCAATTAGTCGTTTCCTATGGAGAAGAACCGGCAAGAAACTCCATGGTTACTCTTTTAAAATCCATATCTTTAACAATTTCAGTGGGTACAGTTATGACTTAGATATGAGAGAGCAAAGTAGACTTAAGAGCAGGAACCACACAAAAAAACAAAATGAAAAATATGGTTACAAATTAACTAGGTATCCAGGCATCTAGCAAGTCTACAAAGCTCTCACATTTACAAAAGGTAAAAGGACGCTAAACTATATAAAACAATTGACATGGTTAATTGTCATCAAAACACATTACAAAGAAAATCACTGTATAAGATAAAGATATCTTGAGAGTATCGTTAGTAATAAAAAAAAAGCTAATCGTATGAGGTTAGTTAATAGACATAGGTACACATACGACGTTAATGAGGTACCAGGGAAGCCACATGTGCAGAAGGAGTTATTTCCAAACACCTTTATCGTCAACGTAGTCCTTAGTCTTGTAATATGCTTTTTGAATAAGGACACGTTTAATATGGGCTTTAAACTTTCCCTCGGTAAGATCAGTTACAGATTTCGGTAGCTTATTATAAAAACGCACGCCATTTCCTAGAAATGACTTATTAGTTTTACTCAATCTAAATTTGGGAATCACAATTTTATGTTTATTACGTGTATTTTTATCATGAAAATCGCTTCTAACATTAAACATATTATGCAAATTTTTCCGAACATACATAATATTTTCAAAGATATAGTGTGACGGCAAGGTAAGTATATTAATATCTTTGAACACGTTTCTAAGGGACTCGCGGGAACCCATATTGTAGATTGCACGGATTGCTCTCTTTTGTATAATAAAAACAGAATCTACGTCAGCTGCTGAGCCCCACAACAGAATGCCGTAGGACATAATGCTGTGGAAATATGCGAAGTATACTAACCTAGCTGTAGCTACATCAGTCAGCTGCCTAATTTTCCTAACTGCGTATGCAGCAGAACTTAACCTAGCCGACAGGGCAGTAATATGCGCACCCCACTGCAATTTTGAATCGAGAGTTATACCTAAAAATACGGTGTCATTAATTGGATTAAGATTATTGCCTTCGAGCATTACATTTAAACCTACTTGGGGAACATTTGGTAGTGAAAACTTAAGGCATTTTGTTTTGTTTGCATTAAGTAACATATTATTGGCTGCAAACCATTTAGAAAGAACAGTAAGGCTCTCGTTAACATGTAAAACGTCCCTATCTTTTCTATCTATTTTAAAAATAAGGGAAGTGTCATCGGCAAATAAAATTATGTCTGATAAGTCGGTCATCATATAGGGTAGATCATTTATATAGGTTAGAAACAGAAAAGGTCCAAGAATTGAGCCTTGAGGCACGCCCATCTTAACCAGAGACCCCGAAGATATCGCACCGTTAGCACCAACTTTTTGCTGTCTATTAGATAAATAGGAGAAAACAAGGTCAGCAGCTCGGCCACGAATTCCGTAGTGGTGTAATTTACAGATGAGGGTGTTGTGGTCAACGCAGTCAAAAGCCTTGGAGAGATCACAGAAGATGCCAATAGCATCCTGAGAGCTCTCCCAGGATTCCAAAATATGAGTGACTAGTTTCACTCCTGCGTCAGTAGTCGACCTACCTTTCGTGAAACCGTACTGGCGACTATGCAATATCCCGTTCTGGTCAAAATGAGACATCATCTGATCAAGCATGATTTTCTCAAAGATTTTACTTAGTGCTGGAAGCACCGAAATGGGTCTGTAATTTGAGGGGTTATTCTTGCAACCTGATTTGAAGATTGGTATTACTTTACTATGCTTCATCAAATCAGGAAATGTACCGCTATCTATACATTGGTTAAATATGTCTGTAAGTAAAGGTGTAATGGTGTTAATGATAGCTCCAAGAACCTTAACAGAAATGCCCCATAAGTCTTCAGTATTTTTTATATTTAGACTTTTAAAAGCTTTTATAATCGAGGTAGCAGAAATGTGCTTAAATTCAAAGATAGGTATATCTTTACAGAAATTCTGTTTAAGTAAGGATTCAGCTAGTAAAGAGGACGAAGCAAGGGATTTCGTGACCTCTATCGGGATATTCGTGAAAAAGTTTTCGAGTGTCTGAGCGACTTCAGACTTATCTGTAATTAATTTATTATCTGATTTTAAAATTAGTTCGTTATCCCGTTTTTTTGTGTTTCCGGTTTCTTTATTTATTACCTGCCACACAGTTTTTATCTTATTATTAGAGGCACCTATTTTGTTACAAATTAATCTAGATTTAGCTTGAGTACAGACTCTCTTAAATATCTTTGAATAATTTCTTACATAATTATGAAAAGCTTGATCAGATGTCAATGATTTCTCATGATATAGACTATACAAAGTTTCTCTACTTTTTCTTATACCTAGGGTGGCCCATTCACTAAATTTAGATTTACAATTAATTTTACGTTTCTTGACTGGACATGTGTTGTTAAATTCTTGGCAGACTGTAGCGAACAATGTACAATAATTTATTTTGGGGTCCCTTGAACTAGAGCAGGATGTAGGAAGATTAGTTAATACATTATTATTAAATTTTTGCAAATTATTTTTAGTTAGTGGTCTTAATTCAATGATTTTGTCTAATTGAAGCTGCTTATTTAACTGAAAGGACACTAGTTGGCCTGTATGATCAGACCTAACGCCACTAATTAAAGAAGAGTCTTTTATTTGACAGTTTGTAAAAATATTGTCTATACATGAAGCTGAGGTAGCAGTTATTCTAGTTGCTTCATTAAAAATATACTTTAAATTAAAACATTTAAACAATGACACAAGTTTACATTTTTCCGGCGACTCAATTAAACAATCTATATTCAGGTCACCACAAACAAAAATTAAGTTATTATTCCTAAAAAGTTTTCTCAATATGTCTTCCATTATGATCAAAAATGGTGACAAGTTTGATGCGGGTGGCCTATAAACGCATAATATAGTGTGGCCCTCTACCTCTGCACATGCTACCTCACATAAGCGATCAACAGAACAGGCAGTGATATCTTTTCTTTCCTTATGTCTAAAACAACTATTACAAAGAATTAAAGTACCGCCCCCTAGCGAAGTTCTGTTGTACGCACTGGCAACCGCAAAATTATTAACATTGAACAACATTTTATGTGGTTTCAACCAAGTTTCACAAAAACATAAAATATCCATATGGTACTTATCTATTAACATTTCCACATCTAATATTTTGCCAGAGAAGCGATTAATATTTTGGTGATAAAGTAAAATATTATCACTATGCTTCTCTTTTGTCGGCACTAAAAGTTTAAACAGTCTATGACAGTATTATTAGAATAACTAGTTAATACTGATTCATCACTTAACCTAGTCTCAGTTAAATTACCAATAACTGCGTGTATATTATAAGCTATCAATGTAGCTACTAAATGTCGACATTTCTTCGACAGGAACATAGCTTCCTGAGTTAAAACAAAACCTCTAACAAACTTGTTAGTATCAAAATACAATAAATAGTCACTATGACGACATGTCAACATGTGCATTAAATTATTTAAACTGTAGATATAGTTATTCTCTTGCTCAGACAGAGAGTCTGAATATGGCAAGGCACACAATATTAATTTACCTATCTTTAGGTTAAGAAGGGCACCGATACCATTAACTATGTCCTTTTTTCTAATGTTTAGGCTGTTACCTATTAGCAGAACCACAGTGCTATGCTCGTCCAGTTTTGAGTTTAATATTTTGTTAACAATTTCATTAAAATGTAGGTCATGGTAACAATGGTTAATTATGTTGTGGTTCAGACAATTATTTAACAATGATCCAAAGCCTATTCCTAATCTATCTGAGTATAATATGGTCCTATTTGGCTTGATGTTTACATTTTCTACTGGTTGAGGTACTACGGGTAAGTCTGAAGGTGCAACACAAAAAAAAAAAAAGCAAAGCCGCCAGTACATAGGCGAAGGGGGCAACAAACGTGTGAGCGGCTAGGGGT
Organism: Amphipyra tragopoginis; assembly: GCA_905220435.1. Taxonomy (NCBI): domain Eukaryota; kingdom Metazoa; phylum Arthropoda; class Insecta; order Lepidoptera; family Noctuidae; genus Amphipyra; species Amphipyra tragopoginis. The sequence continues at coordinate 5,674,532 of HG991991.1, read as the reverse complement.
GTAGAGAGGTGTGGCCCCGGTTTCGCCGTCGCGGGTCTAAAAGACCCGGAGTGGGTTTCCCCGCTATTACGCCATTAGACACTTCCACCCCCGAGCATATAGCTCTGGCGGCCTCCCTCTGGACGGCCGATAAAGGCAAGCCAGAGTTGAGAGTCCTGCGGACACTCTTGGGGTTCCACTCCAGCCAGCCAATAAAGGCAAACTGGAGACGAGGCCCTGACCGACTCTCTGAGGCAATAAGGTACGCAGTGTCGCCACTCACCAACAGCTTGCCACAAGCTGCCCTGCGGTTTGTAAGCTTTTCAGTAACCTCATGATACATTTTTTATTATATGATGGGGTTGTAGAAAGCTAGTCTAATGTTCCCTCCGGTTTTACGTTAATCTCATGATGAGGTAACGCCTTTCCCAGAGGGGGACTATTATTATTATTATATATATTTTTCACGTGAGCAAAGCCACGGGCACAGCTAGTTTTAAAATATTTATACAAATACGAACAATACAAAATCATGGAAAAACAGTATTTTTATTGTGTTCCGCTAATTATGCCAGTGTGTGTATTTTGGCAGGCCTCCATATAAAAGACATCAACGCGTTTAGTTTCTAAAAAGACGAGTGTGTGTGTTTACGAAAAAACGAAATTTGGGTTGGCACTCCATACAAGAAAGTCATCGGGATGAAAAAAATCGCACCTCCTCTATTTCAAAATATCATAGTGAAGTACCGGTAAGACGCTATTTGAAAACCACGGGGCTAATTGGCATGGACACGGTAAAATAATTTTTTTCGACATGTTTTTTAAACTATCTTCAATTTCATATATTGAAATATTGGGTGACTGGTAATTAGTGACCGATACTTTAACACATGATTGTACTCATGATAACAAACAACTTTCCCAAAGAAACATTATTCAAAAAAAAAAAAACATATTACGAGCCGAGTCCATTCCGTAACGGTTTATTACTAAATTTTAAGTGAAAAAAAAAATGAAAAAAAATTATATTTTTTTGTGGAAAGTTTTTCAGACAGTCAGCCTATATAGAAATTGATTTCAATATAACTGAAACCGTAAGAACATAGCGCTCATTTGCGACAAAAACGTGTTAAGTCCGAAAACCGTATTTTCAGAAAACGCCTTAATTCCAAAGGATCAAAGGCGTTTTCTGAAAATACGGTTCATCAAATGAGCGATTAGCAAGAAGTACGTTTTTTAACTGAATTCCGATAAGCCCCGCGGTTTTCAAATAGCCCCATTTCACTTCTTTAATCTTTAATACAGTCCTTTATATTTAATAAATTTTCTCATTTTTGCGTAATCCGACACGCACTTGACCGGTCTTATATTTTGTGTTGTAAAATTAAGAAAATTTAAACATAATCTACTAACGGTTCTAATAAATAGTACAATTTCTTATGTCTAGAGTGCGTAAAATACTATTATTTTTTAATGAAAGTGCCTTAAGCCAACACTTACAGACTACTGCGTCATGCTTGCGACGCCCCAGGGGCCCAATTCTCCTAAAATAATTTTTTGCCAAACGCAATCGAACCACAACCGTCAGTCAGTTTTTGTTTTCGAAAACTGACTGACGGTTGTGGTTCGATTGTGTTTGGCAACAATTTATTTTAGGAGAATTGGGCCCCAGTTCACGTTCTGTCAGCGTTCTGCTTGCGAAACCTTTCTGACTGAGTTCTACTTAAGATTTGCTTGCGATCTCATTCTGAATGCGTTCTGCTTACGATTCTATTCTGACTGCATTTTACCGGCGCTAAGTTCTGCTTGCGGTCTCATTCCGAATGCGTTCTGCTTATGATTCTATTCTGACTGCGTTTTACAGGCGCTAAGTTCTACTTGCGGTCACATTCCGATTGCGTTCTGCTTATGATTCTATTCTGACTGCGTTTTACCGGCGCTAAGTTCTGCTTGCGATCTCATTCTGAATGCGTTCTGTTTACGATTCCATTCTGATTGCGTTTTACCTGCTCTACGTTTAGCTTGCGATCTAATTCCGAATGCGTTCTGTTTACGATTCCATTCTGATTGCGTTCTATCTGCGTTACGTTCGTCTTGCGATCTCATTCTGAATGCGTTCTGCTTAAGATTCTGTAGCGAGACATTCCAATATTAAAATTCGACGATAAAACATCTGTCTTTGTTAAACAAATATATGACACTTCTGATATAGATAAATATACGCCTTTGGAATTTTCATTTACCAACTCCGAATTAATTTATAAAAATCAGAGTAATATTATATAGGGCGTAAAAAGACCCTTAACGATAACGAAAACCACGTATTCTACCCATCATTGGGATAATTTTTTTCGAACAAACCATACCTGGGAAATCATTGGTTTTGGAGATATTGAAGGTCAAAGTACACATATTTTTTTTAGTTTTTCCCAAAAACGTTTTCTAAGTGATAATACTAAACTTTCTTCCGTACAAACATTATCAAAAATTTCATTTTTCCTAACAAATTACGCATTTGAAGTTACAAAAACGCAATTAATATCAAACGCACACGACCGCCTTGGCTCGACTGTGTGGCCGCTGCACGCATGCAAACGCGCGGCTTCGCCACAACCATAATTTGCGCGCTACAAAAAAAGCGTTTTTTTTTCATGCCAAAAAATAAAAGTCGTTTCCCAGCAATTATTTTTGGTCAATGCGATTTAGTTTGATGTACAGAGTGCGTAGATTTCGACTATGTGATGGGTCTTTTTACACCCTGTATAGAGGATTAATAGTACTACGAAGCCTCTTAAAGTGGTGACCCCGCGAACAATGTGCACGCAAGAAGAAATCAATCGGCACCATATCATCGGCATGATCGAAGCCCTGACAAAAGAAGTAGCTGCGCTTAAAATGAATCGTGAAAATCATCTTCAAAGATCACAACGTTTCCGAAGCCGATCACGTTCCAAATCGCATGACTGGAGTAACACCTTGTGCTTTTCCCATCGGAAGTTCGGGAAAGCTGCATACAAATATAGGAAACCATGCAGTTTTCAAAAAAACGCACAGCTGGAAAACTAAGGAAGACTCAAGCCGTGGCGGTGGCCGAAGTCGACAACCTATCAACATACCGCCTATTCATAAAAGACATTACGACCGGACAAAAATATCTTGTCGATACCGGCGCTAATGTTTCCGTTCTTCCCGCCAGCGTTCGTGACAAAAAGCAAAGAACTCCGAGTAACTACCCATACGCTGCCAACGGAACGCAAATCCCTACATTAGGTGAGCGAACTGTCACTCTGAATATCGGCATGCGACGTCCTTATAGTTGGCGATTTGTGATAGCTACAGTCAGTAGACCGATATTAGGCGCTGACTTTCTACATCATCATGCCCTTATGGTAGATCTTCACGGGCGAAGACTGGTGGACACAAAGACGAACATGTCAGCATCCGGATTCCTTTCACCTGCATCTGAAGGAAGCATACGAACCATAGACGACAATCTTCCGTACCACGACCTCCTAGCCAAGTATCCGGACATCACAAGACCAAGCTTACAGAAATTTTGCCCCAGTGAAGTCGAGCATTACATCGAAACTACCGGTCCACCGATTTACGCAAGGCGCGTCCTCTTTCGCCGCATAAGTATAACGCCGCGAAGGAAGATTTTCAACTTATGATGAGCCAAGGCATTTGTCGTCCATCAAATAGCCCATGGGCAAGTCCGCTACACATGGTTTTGAAGAAAGACGGAAAATATAGGTCATGTGGCGACTACCGGAGACTCAATGCGGTAACAACACCCGATACCACGTCTGCATGATTTCACTCACAACCTTCAAGGTAAGAAGATATTCTCCAAGATAGATTTGCAGAAGGCTTACTATCAGATAAGAAATAGAGAGGAAGATATCAAGAAAACAGCCGTGATCACTCCATTTGGCTTGTATGAGTTCACGAGAATGTGTTTTGGCCTAAGGAATGCAGGCCAGACCTTTCAACGTCATATAGACAATGTTCTACGTGGCCTACCTGTTTTCTCATTCGTGGACGATATCCTCATCGCCTCAGAACATGAGGATACTCACAGAACAGACCTTGAAGAGGTGTTTCGACGACTCAACGACAACGGTTTGCAAATTAATGTTGCCAAGTGCACGTTCGGCCAAGCAAAACTCGATTTTCTAGGGTACACGATTAAATCAGAAGGCAACAGAAGAAAGACATCCGACAGAAGAAAAAGTCAAGGCAATCAAATCGTACCCACTGCCTAACACTGTTCAAGAGCTTCGCCGTTTCGTCGGAATGCAAAATTTTTATCGTTCTAATTTACCCCATGCGGCTGAGCACCAGAAGGAACTAAGTAAATTTTTTCACAATGCAAAAAAGAATGATAAAACCAAGATCAATTGGACTACAGTAGCCAAAGAAGCTTTTGACAAGTGCAAACAAGATATAGAAAACGCAGTCCTCCTCGCCTACCCATTTCCGAGCGAACCTTTTGCTCTAATGACGGATGCATCGAATACTTTTGCTGGCGCCGTTGTTCAGCAAAAAATTAACGGAAAATGGAGACCGCTGGGATTTTTCTCCAAGAAATTCAGCGATGCTATACAAAAATACAGCACATACGACCGCGAACTGCTGTCTATATATATGGCGATACGACATTTCCGTCGTGTGTTTGAAGGACGGGAGTTGATAATTTAAACGGATCACAAGCCATTGATACATGCACTAACGGCAAACAGTAATACGGAGACACCTCGTCGTACAAGATATCTTGAATATATCGGACAATTCACATCCAATATTCAACATATAACCGGCAAGCACAATCAAGTTGCAGACGCACTATCACGAGTAGAAGCAATAACCTGCCCGACACCGATTAATTACGACGAGTTAGCCAAGCAACAGTCACAAGATGATGAGCTAAAAGCGCTAACACATACAGGAACGTATGTTCTGTTTCTAGCTTATATTAATGATCTCCCTTACATGAGGTCGGCACTATCTGATATAATTTTGTTTGCGGACGACACTTCCCTTATTTTTAAAATCAATAGAAAAGACATAGATCTTTTAAATGTAAATAGTAGTTTATCCGCTCTTTCTAAATGGTTTGCTGCAAATAATCTTTTACTGAATGCCACTAAAACGAAATATTTTAAGTTCTCGTTGCCAAACGAGTCATGTAGGAGTAAACATAACGCTTGACGGCAGTAAACTGGACATAGTAGATCAAACGGTATTTCTAGGCATAACAATAGATTCCAAATTACAGTGGGAAGCTCATATAACTGCCCTTTCTAGTAGGTTAAGTTCTGCTGCTTTTGCAGTCAGAAGAATTAGACAGCTAACTGACATACCTACTGCCCGACTTGTTTATTTTGCATACTTCCACAGCATTATGTCATATAGTATTCTGCTGTGGGGGGCAGCGGCCGATCGCGACTCGATATTTATATTACAGAAGAGGGCAATCCGCGCGATCTATAATATGGGTCCTCGGGAGTCCCTTAGAGATTTCTTTAAAGAGATTAATATTCTGACGATGCCTTCCCTTTACATTTTTGAAAACATTATGTTTGTACGTAAAAATCTGCCAATGTATAGTATAAAAAGCGACGTTCATAATATAAATACTAGGAACAAACATAAATTAGTAGTCCCTAAATTTAGATTATCCAAAACGAATAAGTCATTCCTAGGAAACTGTGTTCGATTTTATAACAAGCTTCCCAAATCAATTACGGATCTCACTGATGGCAAATTTAAATCTCACGTTAAATCAGTTCTCATTAAAAAGGCATACTATAAGATAAACGATTATGTTGACGATAGGGACGTGTGGCGCTATTTCTTTTCTGCACATGTGGCTTCCCTGGTAACCAATAGTTTTTAGATGTAGGTTTATGTATGTATCTATATTAGTTAGATACAATTATGATTTAACCCAATTCATACAGAATTGATTTATATACTTACTTTATTTTTAATTTTATTTTACCTGTGATTGCATAATTTTATTATTGTAAAAATATGATGATTTTCGTTGTATAGAGTCAGTTAATTTATTCACTTGACAGACATATCTGTGTTGCTGGGGAGTTTGTTGCGCCGTTTCTTCTTCACAGCATAAACACTAGGAAGCGGTGAAGGGAGGGCTTTTTGGGGATGTCTATAATGTAAAATTGACGTTCAAAAATAACTAAAAAATTCTAGTCTATTTTGAATAAATGAGTTTTAAGTTTGAGTTTGATGTCTTTAAAAGTGTCACTATGCCCAATTCAGTAACCAAGGTTACATGCGAGATGTCAACCAGTGCAGCTCGTCCATACTTGCCTCCCGAATTTCGAAAAGTTGCATTTCAATCGATTCACAACCTTAGTCACCCTGGAATAAGGACTTCAAGGAAGCTAGTCACTGCCCGCTACTTTTTGGCCTTCAATGAATAGCGATGTGAATAACTGGACTCGAACCTGCGACCCGTGCCAGCGATCGAAAGTGCAACAGCACACTAGGGCACCCAGGGCGAGATTTAAACAAGCGAATCGACTGGAGCACGTGCATATCGACATTGTTGGTCCATTACCTATATCGAACGGCTACCGAGACCTGTTGACCATGATAGATCGGGCTACGAAATGGCCTGAAGCCTGCCCACTAGAAGACATAACCGCAGAAAAGGTCGCGAGTGTTTTCTACGAAGGCTGGATAGCAAGGTTTGGCTGCCCAGTGACAATAACCACCGACCAGGGAAGGCAATTTGAATCCGATTTGTTCAAAAAACGAATGTATCGCATGGGAATACATCGGACCCGGACTACTGCTTACCACCCGCAGTGTAACAGGATGATTGAACGTTGGCACCGATCGCTTAAAACAGCACTCACAGCGAGACTCAACTCGACAACATGGTCTCAGGAGTTACCCACAGTCTTACTCGGCTTACGAACGACAATTAAAGAGGACATAGGTGCAAGTACAGCTGAACTATTATATGGCCAAACATTGCGATTACCCGGAAAATTCTACGACGAATCTCCTAAACATTGTGATACGTCTTCAATGTTTATGGATAAGTTAAGCGGAGCGTTTAAAAAGGCACAGGCACAAAGGAAATCAAACCAATCACGAGCTACGTTTATACACGACGAGTTACATAAATGCTCTCATGTATACGTTCGTAATGATGCATCGAGTAAACCTTTAACGCCAACATTCGACGATCCTTTCGAAATTATCAATCGACAAGCGAAATATTATACGATAAAGCTACGCAACAGAACCGCCAATATAACCATCGACAGACTGAAGCCAGCATTTCGTTTGAATACTGATGTGGAAACAGCTAAGGACTCCTACGGGTATGTCACACGATCAGGGAGGACATCCAAACTCTCCGTACGCTTTACTAGCGGGGGAATTATGTAGCGAGACATTCCAATATTAAAATTCGACGATTAAAACATCTATCTTTGTAAAACAAATATATGACACTTCTGTGCTTCTGATATAGATAAATATACTGCTGAATCGTCTTTGGAATTTTCATTTACCAACGCCGAATTAATTTATAAAAATCAGAGTAATATCATATAGGATTAATAGTACTACGAAGCCTCTAAAATTCCATTCTGATTGCGTTCTATCTGCAACACTTTCAGCTTGCGATCTCATTCTGAATGCGTTCCGTTACGATTCCATTCTGATTGCGAATTCTTAAAGTGTTAATGTCCGATTGAATCTACCTATAAATAAGATTATAACTTTTTAATGAATTATGATCTTAAACTATTTTTTTATGACATTTGTATGCCCATGAGGCTGATCACGGCATGACCTTTGTATAAATAAGACCTAATTATTACCTGTGAATCACAAATAAATGATTTGATTTGATTTGCGTTTTATCTGCGTTACGTTCAGCTTGCGATCTCATTCCGAATGCCTTCTTTTTACTCGTACGATTCCATTCTGATTGAGTTCTACCTGCTCTAAGTTCAGCTTGCGATTCCATTGTGAATACGTTCTGCTTACGATTTTCCATTCTGACTGCATTCTATCTGAGTTACGTTCAACTTGCGATCTCATTCTGACTGCGTTCTGTTTGCGATTCCATTCTGACTGTGTTTTGCTTGCGATGCCATTCCGACTGTGATCTGCTTACGATACAATTTTACTGCGTTCTACTTGCGTACTGTAGAGCATATAATTATATCTTTTTTATCAATAATACACACCGAATTAACATGAATAACTGAAATAATTGTTCATTTATGTATCTAATTATAAAAGTTATTATTTCATATGACATTATTTTAATCTGAATTATAAAGTTTAATTTTCGCCTAACCTATGTCAAATTATTATCTATTAATATGTTTGTTGAAATGCATAATAATTATAATTAGAACCATTATTTACCGTTTATTCGTCGAACATACATACAACATGTAAGGGCAAACACCGTTATCACTCAAACCATGGGTAGTTGACGTGGACACAAAAACATAGGAAAGAGTAAAAAAAAAAAGTATACACGCGCGAGAAATGAGTGGCGCGGCGGCGCTACGACGCGGCGTACACACACTCGCTAGCGAGATAGCTGACTGACTGGGGTAGCGAACTGTGCGGGGCCGTGCGTCAGGCCACGCGGCGAGTTCCCCGCGCCCCCTCCCGTAGCTTGTTGCCCCCGCGCGTAGGGTGAAATGCTTTCGTGGAAAAACGAAAATTTTATGAAAAAAAAGTTTGTTATTTTTCATTGATTTTACGTTCTATAAATGAAACCAAACCACTGGTTTCAAGGATAACGGTGTTTACCCTTACAGCCTATATAGACCATATTCTTAAATACACATCATAAAAAAATGCATATTGTAGAATAAATTAAAATATAAAAAGTAGCCTACCGGCATCGGGAACAGGGTCCAAGATGCCGGTGGTCGGGGCTCCAGAAAAAGTAACCTTCTCACAATGCGTGCCGTGGCAAGGAGAACCGCTTTCTGTATAAAGCCTTTGATCCAGCCGCCTAACAAGAGCCTCATGGTGTTGATCGATGCTCTTGCTTATTAGGCCATTCGCCGTAACGACTATCGGGGAGGTAATTGCTGAGTCCATATCCTACATTCAACAACATCGTGTGTTAAATCAAGATATTGTTACTAAACAATGATTACTGTTACAAGTGTAACCAGTCGATGTCCAAAAAGGCACGGCTGGCTGTCCATAATGGTGTACTGGTATCAACGCTTATGTATGGAATTGAATGTTGGTCTTGGAAGAAGAGTCATGAAAGTAGAATAAATTCCGTGGAAATGCGTTCCTTGCGAAGTATGTGCGGTGTAACTTTGAATGATAGATTGAGGAATGATGTGATAAGACAAAGTTGCGGTTTAAAAGATGATGTAGTGACAAAAATTGAAAGGAGTATGCTTCGGTGGTTTGGGCATGTTGAAAGATTGAGTGAACGGCGATTAACAAAAGGAATTTATAAGGCGAATGTCAGTGGAAACGCCAGTAGAGGACGCCCTAGAAGGACATACATTGATGTTATTGGTGATGTTCTTCAAAAAGGACAGGTGCGTAGTACTTTCAACCGGCGTGCGTGTATGTATGACCGTGGACGAAGCGAAAGGAGTATGTAAGGATCGTAGCATGTGGCGTTCTACAGTTTCTGCCTACCCCCATGGGAAAAGGCGTGAGTTTATGTATGTATGTATGTACTGTTACAATATATTTGAGCACCTACGTATGAGATTTGTTCAAGATACGATAAATCATCTATAAATAAATAAAATTAATTTCCGTGTGGTGCCGGACGTAAAGAATAGCACTACCCCATCTCTTCCAGTGGGTGTCGTAAAAGGCGACTAAGGGATTCACTAGAGGATGGGCAGCAGCGTTCTCTGAGTACTTTAACAACCATACTGCGATCGCCAACCCGCCTGCCAAGCGTGACGATTATGGCAAACGCCCCCAACATGGCTTGGGCAACATGGCTTGCCTATGTCCAGCAGTGGATTTCTTTCGGCTGAATCATGATGACGATAAATCATTGCCTTATTTATGATTATTTACGGTTTACACACGTGCATTTTTCGGGATTGCCCGACTAGTTTCGTACCCAAACGGAGCCCTTAATCATGAGCTGAAAACGCGGCGAGATCGTGAGTTGAACTGCACGTGAGTAAACCGTAACTAATCTGAATATGAATGTGTCACACGGAAGTTATAATACAAAAATAATCATTGTCTGTACTTGCTTTAGATGTCACCGAGGAAGGAAAGGGCCATTGCTGGCACCAGCAGGCAGGAGCTGGTCGTTGAGAAACTATGTGCCAGATGTATGTCACGAGAACTAGAGCTCCTTCCGTATACGTGAGTATATTCAATATACATACATACAGGGTGACTGGATCTGAATCCGCCATAGCAAATTCGCACATATCGAGTGTAAAAAGACCCTTAACGATAACGAAAACCACATTACCCATCATTGGAATCATTTTTTTCTTCTAGACCATACCTGGGCAATCATTGGTTTTGGAGATGTTAAAGGTCAAAGTGTACTTTTTTTTTAGTTTTTTCCAAAAACGTATTGTATGTGATAATACTAAACTTTCTTCCAAACAACCTTATCAAAATTTTCAATTTTTCCTCACAAATTACGCATTTGAAGTTACAAAAACGCAATGAATATCAAACGCACACGGACGCCTTGGCTCTGCTGTGTAGCCGCTGCACAACACACACAGGCACAGTCGGTTACGTGCAATACATTGCGCGCTGCAAAAAACAGCGTTTTTTTATGCATTAAAATAAAAGTCGTTTCCCAGCAATTATTTTTGGTCAACGTATTTTAGTTTGATGTACAGAGTGCGTAGATTTCGGCTATGTGATGGGTCTTTTTACACCCTGTATATAGAGGAGGTCATTTACTAATTATTGAACCTTACTTTCCCTAGCTTAAGTTTTGTAGTTTGGGAGATATGTCAACTTTTATACTTTATTCAGATTGTAAGAGTAAATACATGTAGCGATTGCCATCAGACCTGCGCAACCCAATTCTAATTCTGCCTTTTTGTTTTGCAAGGATTTAAGATTTGATCCCTCAGTTCAGATGTACATCTGTTACCTACTGGACAATGCCGATATCCTAAGATTAGTCAGGTTGTCAGACTTTCAGGCTTCTGAATATCCTAATGACTGTCATAGGATAGGTATTCGTATGGCACCCGAGAACGACGGTTTGTATTGCTCTTCAAGGCGCGGACGGGTATCGATGTGTAATAAACGGCCACCCATCCGCGGACTGACCGCGGCAAGCGCAGCTTAACCACGTATATCGTTGTTAATTAGCCACGAGCACCTCTTATCATTTTATTCATGTCTTTATAATATAGGTAATATCGTAAAACTATACAAAGTAGGCGAAAAATCGTGGATCAAACGAAACAGGGTGATAGTTAGTGTTATTTGCAGTAAAAAATATCTATGTGGCAGAGCCTTAACTTGATCTCCTTAAAAGTTATGACAATTTGAATGTTTTTGTGTTTTTTTAAGAAAATACCAAAATCTATACAAGCTTAGTTTTAGTATATTATTATACTAAACCTGAAACTAGTTTGTTCAGAATCACTAGGAGAATCGATTGACATATTTCTTACACCACTTAATTTTTTTTTTATTATTATTTTCGCAAATTATATTTTATTTCAGTAGGTTTCTACCCATAACAGTTGACGGGAATAGACACCTTGAGGCTTGAGACGGTCCGCTGGGTCAGTTTCCGTGTATTAGACAACCCCTGCATAGCACATCTCAGGCATTTCACACTTTACTAGGGAACGTAGCGCGACATAAACTACGGTGTAACTTGTAGATTTATTAAAAAAAAAAACACGTATTCAGGCAGTTCTGATGAAAATCTTCTTGGGGTGTCTCGGTTTTTGTATATACTAAAAATAACGTTGTATATGTTACAGCGAAAGTGATAAATCCGGTTATTATATATACAGGGCGTCCCACGACTTTGCCACATGGAGGGGAAGTACCTTAAATATTGTAGATAGAAAAATTTACTGAATGGAGACTTCATTTTTATTTTAAAAACAATACGAACTGCATTCAAAGAATTTTAAATAATCACCTGTCTGAACCGGGAATCGAACCCGCTAAACATGAAAACAAAAAAAACTATAATTTTATTGTACTAATCGAAAGGCTCGATCAGATACATTTATTTCTTCTTAATAACATAGCATCTAAAATAACAGGAACACCATGAAATTAACATTTATTTGAAATAATAAGACACGTTTAAGTGTGCAACTTACAAACAATTTAATTTAGTAAATGCTCAAAATGTGTCTCTTCCTATTGTATACAAATTGTAATTCTTTTAATAATCTCGTTTACCGTTGATTTATTTATTTTTTCATGGTAATATTTGAATTGAAATACTTCGAAATAGTAATAAAGCAGAAAGTAGTACATAAAGTCAGTTATTATAAGCACGACACACTCGTAGTCAGAGAAAATGCTATTCATTATTCTGAACAAAACTTTAAATTAAATCGTAAATTTCATGGTGTTCCTTTTATTTTAGATGCTATGTTATTTAGAAGAAATAAATGTATCTGATCGAGCCTTTCGATTAGTACAATAAAATTATAGTTTTTTTTTGTTTTCATGTTTAGCGGGTTCGATTCCCGGTTCAGACATGTGATTATTTAAAATTCTTTGAATGCAGTTCGTATTGTTTTTAAAATAAAAATGAAGTCTCCATTCAGTAAAATTTTCTATCTACAATATTTAAGGTACTTTCCCTCCATGTGGCAAAGTCGTGGGACGCCCTGTATAGTATATATACTGCCAGCACCCAACATAGACACCGGCAGCGGTAATAAGTTGTTTGGTAGGTATTTTAGTTGAAAGATAGGTTTGATTTTGGGCTAAACACTGTAACTTGCCTTCCAACTGACTAATTTCAAGAGCGAGCACCCCGGCACCGATAGGTTAGGTTCGATGGTTAATGTTAGGTTACTTTAAACCCTGCAGATAGAAATGGGATCGACTTTGCTTTGGAAACCCAAACAAACTTACAAATATCCCCTTAAGTGTATCATTTGTTTTTTTTTTCTGTAAAAATGAAAGTGGGTGACGAATAATCGTCTCATGAAGAGTTTGAAGCGGCCTTGAAGGCGTAAAAATACAGAGTATTTATTCGGCGCGGCGCCGGCAACCAGTTTGGTAACCGACGCCGGCAGCGGAGGCACTACATACATAGATTATAATTTTACGTTAATTGGGAAAACGTTAACGGGAGGGCAAGCAAGTCGGACCGTATTTATTACTTTGACTAACTATGACCTGCTATTATGAATAATATCCGGATAAAGTGATTAATTTATCACATTGTCTAGACAATTTAGTCATTATATATAATGACCAGTCAAATCAATCGGGTGTAAAAAGACCCTTAACGGTAACGAAAACCACGTATTCTACCCATCATTGGGATCATTTTTTTCGAACAAACTATACCTGGGAAATCATTGGTTTTGGAGATATTGAAGGTCAAAGTACACATTTTTTGTTTTAGTTTTTTCCAAAAACGATTTCGAAGTCATAATACTAAACTTTCTTCCATACAAACATTATCAAAAATTTCAATTTTTCCTAACAAATTACGCATTTGAGTTACAAAAACGCAATGAATATCAAACGCACACGACCGCCTTATCTCGGCTGTGTGGCCGCTGCACGCATGCAAACGCGCGGCACCGTCACAACCATAATTTGCGCGCTACAAAAAAAAGCGTTTTTTATCATGCCAAAAAATAAAAGTCGTTTCCTAGCAATTATTTTTGGTCAATGTAGTTTAGTTTGATGTACAGAGTGCGTAGATTTCGGCTATGTGATGGGTCTTTTTACACCCTGTATACTACCATAAAATGCTGCAAATAACTCCAACTATCGCTCTGTTTCGTTTGATCCACGATTTTGGACCCACCCTGTATTTCATTTAAACCTTTCTGTTCAGGTGGCCGCGCTGCATGATTTACAAACCATGTTCAAAAAATATACCAGGTAAGCTTTAAAGCCTGAATAACTTTGTAATACCGATTCAAATCAAATTACTAAACCAAAAGAAAATAATGTTAAATGGTTCTAGTTAAGATGTAGTAGTTTATATTGAACTAAACAACTAACCGAGATTAAGGGGGTAATTCACCAACCTATCAATAAGTGAATCAGTAAATAATGAATTTGTCGTCAATTGAGTACAAAATTGACAAATCATCTTTTTTTTCGTACCTATTTCGATGCTTTTCTTTTTAGTGCAAAAGTTGACTGGTAGAGAATGCCTAAAGGCGCGATTCCATAAGGCAAATTACTTGTATGCAAGTTACAAATTGCATGGAAACATGTTTTCGAGAGTGTGCTCTCGAAAACATGTTTCCAATGTAAGCAACCTGTACGCAAATGTGACGTCATACTTGCATGCAAGACTTGCCTAATGGAATCGCGCTTTTATGGAGTCCGTCTTATGTGCCACCAAAGTATAAATAAATATACAGGGCGTCCCACGACTTTGCCACATGGAGGGGAAGTACCTTAAATACTGTAGATAGAAAAAAATACTGAATGAAGACTTCATTTTTATTTTAAAAACAATACGAACTGTACCTCTACCATGAGTTTACGCAGCCAAAACTCGCTAGCGTCTCCGTAAATTATTTGTATGAAATATTGTATAGCGCCACTAGCGGTCACAGAAAGAATTAAAATTCGTACCATGAGCACTATAGATTTCGATAGGTTAAAAACCTAACGTAATCTATTCGATAGTCACTAACGTTTTTCAGCTGTCACCATACAAAACGGTACCATGAGTCACTAATTAGACAGAAGCTATCGAGTAATACGCTTACGATAGTAGTTACGTAGCTCACTAGCATTTTGACGTGTGAAACATATGTTTACATTTAAATTATATACGTTTTTGAGTCTAATAAAGTCAAAATAATGTCTGCAAGAGCTTATTTAGCATGGAATTTCTATTTTAAGTAGTTACTAGCAAGCTGTGCCTTTAAATTAACTTTAGTCAAATCATATTCATAACCATTTTTTTGTTTATTTTTTGCATTCCTCACGTCTTTAGTATTTTTAGACACTTGAACTTAGCTGACTTATTACACTTTCAAAGTTTTAAGTGGCTTGGATATCTACTTACGTTGAGGGGCCACTATTTGGGAATTTTATTAGGTACTTAAAGTTTTAAAGTAATGTAATAGAAAGTAGAAACATATATTTCCATGAAGTCCACCAACAATTGAAACGGTGTGACACTGGTCCTCATTGTATTAAATAATCCAAATAATCTATTTTAAACTTTCAAAACACACAACGCAGCTCTGTGACACAACGTAAACAATCACAATTACAAATTGAATAGACGACAGTAACATTTTATAAGGAATAAAAATTAAAAAACCACTAAATAACGTAAGTAGTCCACTAACCGTCAACTTTTCTATTTAGTCGGTTTATTTTGTGAGATTGACTGTCTTAAAATTTTTAGCATAACGATAACACAACATTTTCAGCTTACGAGCCGTTCTCTCTTCTTATTAGCGAGAAAGAAAGAAACAAAACATAAGTAGTGAAGATTGTAGCGAGTAGAGTGAAGTTAGCTAGACGACATGATCTATCGAGCTTACCTTAGCGTCTGCGTAAGACTCCGTAAATCTCATGGTGCAACCATTATCGAAATCTATTTGATCCACGTTAGCACGCTAGCGAGTTGAACGCTAGCGAGTAATTTTTCGATGACATCTCATGGTAGAGGTACTGCATTCAAAGAATTTTAAATAATCACCTATCTGAACCGGGAATCGAACCCGCTAAATGTGAAAATAAAAAAAACTGTAATTTTATTGTACTAATCGAAAGGCTCGATTAGATACATTTATTTCTTCTAAATAACACAGCATCTAAAATAAAAGGAACACCATGAAATTTAACATTTAATTAAAAATTTTGTTTAGAATAATGATTAGCATTATCTCTAAGTCGTGCTTATAACAACTGACTTTATGTACTACTTTCTGCTTTATTACTATTTTGAAGTATTATTTCAAAACAATTTCATTATGAACTAAGAAATAAATCAACGATAAGCGAGATTATTAAAAGAGTTACAATTTGTATACAATAGGAAGGGACACATTTTGAGTATTTAATAAATTAAATTGTTTGTAAGTTGCACAGTTAAACGTGTCTTATTATTTCAAATAAATGTTAAATTTCATGGTGTTCCTTTTATTTTAGATGCTATGTTATTTAGAAGAAATAAATGTATCTGATCGAGCCTTTGGATTAGTACAATAAAATTACAGTTTTTTTTGTTTTCACATTTAGCGGGTTCGATTCCCGGTTCAGACAAGTGATTATTTAAAATTCTTTGAATGCAGTTCGTATTGTTTTTAAAATAAAAATGAAGTCTTCATTCAGTATTTTTTTCTATCTACAGTATTTAAGGTACTTCCCCTCCATGTGGCAAAGTCGTGGGACGCCCTGTATAAACTATTCTCGTAAAGTTCACACGAGAGAAGAAAAAGATACCAACTCGCAACTAATACATGGATATCTTTTTAGATTCACCACCAAGCTCGAGGGCCTGTCCGATACAATGGTCCCCTGAACACAGAATCGAGCTTCCACCACGTTGCCCTCCTCATAAGTGAGTATTAAGCACATTTATTAATTAAGGTCGACCGCACATGATCACTAAGGCGCTCGAGACACAGTTGATCTGTATTTGTTACCCCGCTTTCCAAAAAAAAGAATACTTACGTCTTTTCGACGTGTGTATTTTTCTTTTTATGTTTGTTCATCTACACTTGGGGGCAAATAAATAGAGACACTCCTTTTTTCACGTGTCCTGGTTATTAGTTTTGGTTTCATGTATTATATACTAAGCTCAGAAAAAACTCTCCTCCTCCTAACCCTCATTGTAAAGGTTATCAAATAACCTTTTAGGCGATATATGTTTCGAATTGATCTGTTCCATAATAGGTAGCAAAAATAATAACTATTAAACGTGAAAAATAGAAGTGGCTCGATTTATTTACTCCCAAGTATATATCGTCGGTAAATTGTGAATCGATTTTAATGATTCTTATTTTTGTTTGAAAGAGTATTTTCTCGAGGTGGTTCCATTTTAATTCGGTGAAGAACTGATGAACACCTTCAGAGATGGACGATGGAAATCTATACATATGATACAATCGTAACGAAGCAAAAACTGTACATTCAATATTTTTGGACGAAAATGATTCCTACGTGTGTTAAAAACGATACAGATACCAAAAAGACAATTTCTGTCTGTTTTTTAACCGACTTCAAAAAGGAGGAGGTTCTCAATTCGTCTGAATGTTTTTTTTTGTTTGTTTGTTACGCGATATCTCCGCCAATTATGATTGGATTTTGATTATTTTTTTTTGTTTGGTAGGCAGAGGTGGTCCCATATAAATTTTATTGAAATTCATTCAGCACTTTTTGAAAAAATCAACAATTATAAAAAAAAAAACATCGTATGTAGATGACGTTCTAGTTGTAGTGCTGGTCCGAGAATTTGTATACTATTGTAATTGTACTTTGTGGCACTAAAAAGTATAAAATAAAAAAACTTTAAAAAAGTAAAAACCGACTTCAAAAAAAAACTAAACGGAGTAAAATAATTATCATTTAATAAAACTACCAGTTTCAGAAGTCGGTGTTCTACGCTGAAACAAATTGAATACACCGACTTCTGAAACTGGTAGTTTTATTAAATGATAATTATTTTACTCCGTTTAGTTTTTTTTGAAGTCGGTTTTTACTTTTTTTAAGTTTTTTTTTGTTTGTATGTTAGAGGTTCACGGCAATACTACTTACTGAAAGTTCAAATTTGGCAAAAATATCCGTTAAAGAGCGGGTCAGGTTATAGAGTACAAATCATACAATCATTTTTATCCAAAAATATTGAATGTATGTACCTACAGTTATTGCTTCGTTACGATTTTATTAAATGTATACAAGCTTAGTTTTAGTATATACTAAACCTGAAACTAGTTTGTTCAGAATCACTAGGAGAATCGATTGACATATTTTTACACCGATTTTTTTTTTAATTTCTATTTTCTTTCAGTAGGTTTCTAGCCATAATAGTTGACGGGAATAGACACCTTGAGGCTTGAGTTGGTCCTCTCGGTCAGTTTCCGTGTATTAGACAACCCCTGCATAGCACATCTCAGGCATTTCACACTTTACTAGGGAACTTAACGCGACATAAACTACGGTGATTGATGAGAATTATTAAAAAAAAAAACATATTCAGGCAGTTCTGATGAAAATCTTGTTGGGGTGTCTCGGTTTTTGTATATACTAAAAATAACGTTGTAGATTAAAACAGAAGTCGGTGCTAATCCACGCTGAACCAATTTGAAAGCACCGACTTCTAAAACTGCTATAAATTAATTATAGCGGGAATGTATCCGATCGTGGGCTCTCTGGACGCAAGCGCTGCTTTGTCACTTGTTGGCTTATGTCAAGATTGAAGAAGTTCGTCTCCTGTCTCGCTAGCTATGTCTACGCCAGTGCGCTTTCATATTCATCTTGCATCTTCGTCTGAAGCATGCGTGAAGCGCCATAGCGCATGCCTTAATACTGAACACTGATGAACTAAGTAGTTCGACAAAAGCGCATGCCTCTAGCGCACGCTTATCCGTCTGCTGTATGTCGACTGACGACTGACCGAGGCGCACCGGTCTAGACGATAAGCTGCGTGCGTCATATGGCAATCAATATTGCATGCGCTTGACGCAAGAGGAATTGAAAGTTGAAAGCGCAAGATGAACATGAAACTCACTGGTTTAGACATACCATATAGTGTATAGTCTATGTCCTGCCTTTTTGGAAGATTCTTTATTGTGTGTGTAGTTTAATAAAGTTTTACATCGCCAACCAAGCTCCTGTCACTGAACTGTCCATTTCAACTATATCTTGGCGCTCAACGTGTGTTTTTGCATTTTTGTAACAAAACAAGGGTGTATTGTTTATACAATCATTGTTTTTTTTTTACAGTTATGCTCGTGGTACGCGGCCAGCGCAGCCAGGAGACTCGATCTTCTACCGCATAAAATGGAGAGTTAGTAAACTTTTAATTATAACCTTACAAGTAAAATTTCTACTTTTGCTCGAAATAGGTTGTTGATATTACTCTTCTTTTGGTGCATTATTTTGTCGCTCTGAGGGTAAAAATTTCATTGTTAAACTGAAGCTATGCTCGCATGTAGCGGAAATGCGACACCATGAAGTTCAATTCAAGAAGTATCGTACATAGATATGAATAAAATATACAATTTAATTAAATATTATGTGCGAAACGAGTATTTCTAGTGCAAAATTCACTCACTGATAACGTTACCTTTACATTACTTTTACGTCACAGCGTTGGGCTAGGTCTACAGGTCTAGTAATTTCGCGAAACCACGAACTGAGTCTAGTTTTTCGTGAAATTACTTATAACATTACTGAGCAAAACACGCTAATCAAAACATACTGGAACAAAAACTTCAATAATACGTTTTGTTTCAGATAATACTCTTCGCTGCGAGCATACGATTATCCGCGGGCAACTTTAAAAAAGCTCTAGCGGAACAACTGTCGATTATAAACGAAGGATTAAGAAATGGATAAAAAAAACTTTAAAAAAAAGTAAAAACCGACTTCAAGAAATACTAAAAGGAGTAAAATAATTACCATAATATTAAATTAACAGTTTCAGAAGTCGGTGGCTTCTATTTGCTTCAGTGTAGAGTTGCACTGACTTCTGAAACTGTTAATTTTATATTATGGTAATTATTTTACTCCTTTTAGTATTTCTTGAAGTCGGTTTTTAACTTTTTTTAAAGTATTTTTTTATTAAATACGTTTTAGTGTCATAATTTTAACCCTCTCCTTCATAACCCTTCTTTTTGGCTTTGACGTAGTCGGGCATAAAAAGTCCTTTCAAATGTTACCTTACACGATATAATGAAAACATTCCAAAAGGGGGGAGGGGGGGACATGCACCCCCTCCTCATGAGGTAACAAACATAAAAAAAAAATACAACCGAATTGAGAACCACCTCCTTTTTGAAGTCGGTTAAAAATGATTGAATTGATTGTGAAAATTATATGAAAATTTATGAATTATATGAAAATTGAATTGATTGGTTTCGTAGTGGCCTGTTTGGTCGCCGACAACGTACTTGCATCGAAGATACCTGCTCTTCTTGGTGCAGCACTTCAGGCGGTGTGCCTCAGGGTGGCGTTCTATCCCCTCTACTTTTCGCTTTATTTATCAATTCTATCTCTCACCGACTTACTTCTTCCTACCACCTTTATGCAGATGATCTTCAAATTTATAGTCAAGCCCCTCTTGGAAAGTTGTCAGAAGCCATTGATACCATAAATCTAGACCTGGCTCGAATAGGTGAGTGGAGTAAAGAGTTTGGTGGTGGTGAGGTGCTACCTTTTTACCCGACTTCAAAAAGGAGGAGGTTCTCAATTCGTCTGAATGTTTTTTTTTTTGTGTTTGTTACGCGATATCTCCGCCTATTATGAATGGATTTTGATGATTCTTTTTTTGGTTGGTAGGCCATAGTTCAGAGGTGGTCCCATATAAATTTTATCGAAATTGATTCAGCGTTTTTTGAAAAAATCAACAAATACAAAAAAAAAACATATACTTAGATGACGTTTTGGTTTGTTCCTTTCAGCAAAAGTTTTGATGAGGACTTTCAATCTCTGTTTTAACTGTCATCACAGCATTAGCCAAGAACAAAGAAGATTGTATACATTTATTTGTAAGGAGCCGTCATGATAATTATACATTAATACCTATTTTTAAAGAAAACTACCTAGTTGTTGGAAAGATTACGCAACCGTGTCATTTAAATTTGTGGTTTTGAACCTTGTAATGTATGGCACTAAAACGTATTTAATGAAAAACTTTAAATAAAAGTAAAAACCGACTTCAAAAAAAAACTAAAAAAAGAGTGAAATAATTAGCATGATATAAAATTAACAGTTTCAGAAGTCGGTGGCTTTTATTTGTTTCAGTGTAGAATTGCACCGACTTCTGAAACTGTTAATTTAATATCATGCTAATTATTTCACTCTTTTTTTTAATTTTTTTTGAAGTCGGTTTTTACTATTATTTAAAGTTTTTATGGACTATCTAACTTAGGTAACGCTTGAATGAATCTTTACAAATAATACTTTATAATGTATCTAAATTCTATTGTCATTCTGATTTTTACATTCATGACCTCAATGTCTTATACTCCGGGAGCCCAATTCTACTAACAGAAACATTTATCAATTGCAACTGAATCGTATAATCAGATAGGTAGTTTTCGTTTACAAAAACTATCAAATTGTTTGACAACAAAAACAAAACCAAACATTTTGACACGATTCAGTTGCAATTGATAAACGTTTCTGTTAGTAGCATTGAGCTCCAGGTTTTAACATAATTTGCTAACAATAAATGTAGTTACTAATTTAACTTATCAAGTACTGTAACTATAGACACAATAGATAAACAATGGCACTGACGATCCGGGTCGTCGCGCGGGACGATAACGGTTAATGATCTTTAGTGCTAAAAATAAAAAAGTACCGACTTTTCAACCACTACACGCTAATAACGAACCACTAAAGCAAGTCGAATACGAAAGATACGTTGGGCTCATCTGAGGGCCTACTCCCTAAGTCCGTCAACGAAGTTAGTTGCCCGTCCGAAAGTAGCCCGAAACGTAGAAGTGAACAAAACAACTGTCAAGTTCAACTTTTCTGACGGGCAAAAACACATCGGTAGTAGGAACAACTGTCAAATCGGGTTGTCGTTCACTCTTAGTTCGGGCCCGGAAATAATCGTATGTCCCTAGGTGATAGGGAGTAGGAAAAGCTCGTAACTAAGGCCGAAACCATGGACTTCGTGCTTAGGGAGTAGACCCCCTGAAACAATCACATAACTTGGAAGCCACATCTAGAAAAAATTTGCAAAAAATTTCATCCTTAATGGGCATACTACGAGGCACAATTCGTTGTTTCCCAACACATGTTAGACATATAATGTATAACTCTCTCATAAAATTCCATTTGACCTACCTAACTGAAGTGTGGGGCTCAGCTGTTAAAACCAACTTGAAAACCTCTACAGATTGCTCAGAATAAAATTGTAAAATTACTTTTTCACCTTAACTACATATTTAACGCCAACTGAAACTGAATATATAACAAAAATAAATTGATGACCATTTCCCAAATATAGGTACCAATACCATACGAATGTTTTGTGTCGTAGTGCGAGTTCACTCAAAGTAACAAGGTGCCCAATTGTCTAGGTCGTCAGCTAGGTTTGGTTCTGAGTACAGGTTTTAGGGGAGAGGTGTCAGTAGTAGCAGCAGACGAGGAGCTCGTGTCTGTAGACTAGTGCTGGGAAAAGTGTATCACCGAAGTGAATGTATCATTTGTATCTGCATCAGTTCAAAGATTCGTATCAGTGGAACGTATCTTTATCATTTGAATCACTAAACAAAACTCAAGCCAAGGAGAGCAGAAATTAAATCACTTGCGCAATCAATTAGATACTTTTTCAATTCGCTTTTAATTGACCTTTGTTATTTTAATGCATACATATTACATATTTATCAAAAAAATACATAATAGTAAAACATACCTAAACATTACTTTTATAATGAATTAAGGTTAAATAAAATCGATTCCCGAATATCCCGATTCGAGAATATACGTATTCAATTCCGTAAACTTTACGTGCACTTAACTGTGTCTGTGGTCTAGTGGTTCGAGTGTCGGACTGCTGACCACTGGGTCGTGGGTTCGATTCCCACACATCACAAATATTTATGTGATGAACATGAGTGTTTGTGTTGGTCTGGGTGTTTCTTATGTATTATAAGTATGTATTTACAAAAAAAGAAAGTATATAAGTATTATATCCATTGTCTAGTACCCATAGTACAAGCTCTGCTTAGTTTGGGACTAGATGGTGCTGTGTAAAAATGTCCCAAAAAATATTTATAATATTTATTTATTTATATTTAACTAATTAATTTAGAAAAATTAAGTTTTTACTTGCGCAAACAAAGGTCAACTAAAAAAACATAAACAAACGATGCGACAAGTGCGCGCAATATTCGTCATCAAATTTATGTTGTATCTCTTTTACTCGTACGCAAAGCAAGAAAAGATAGTCGACTTGACGCAAGCTCATAGCACCCGAAGCGCCCCGACAGAACACGACGAGCGGCGATCTCACTCTTTCGTTCGCGTCAGTTCGCGACGTTTCGGATTCGGATCAGCCGATGCATGAGTGAGAGAGTTAGTGTATAGCCGCGTTCCAAATGAGGCAAATTGACAGAGATCCGAAAGAGCAGAATGAATGATACAGATACACTATTTGTATAGTTTCGAGATACGTTTCAATGCATCAGATTGAAGAAACGACTCACTGAGTCGACTCAGTAAAGAGTTACACACGACTACTGTAGACCCGCACCACCCGCCGCTCGCGGTGAGAGTGCACCACCACGCGTCTGCGGTCGCGCCGCCTTCACCCGCCGCCGACGCCGCCAGTAGCAGCGCACACAGTATTAGACCGCAGTGGAATTTTTATAAGGCCGATTATCATTTATTGTATTCTATGCTAACTTCCACTGATTGGAGTACAATGTATGAGATGAATGATTTGGACGAGATACTGAATTTCTTTTATGATAAGCTTAACCATATTTTAGATAAAAGTGTACCTAGGAAAAAAGCTTTACCGTGAAGATTCACGGTACGTATACCCCGAATGGTACACTGGGGATATTATTAAAGATATAAAGCTTCAAGCCAGACTTCATAAGTATTTCAAAAAAACCAAGCTCAATAGTTATTATTATGAATTTGCTAAGTGCAGAGCCCGTATTAAAAAGTCGATAGAAATTGCACTCAAAGAACACAAAAGTAAAATTCAGTGTCAGTTCGCAAAAGATCCAAAATCATTCTGGCAATATATTAGGTCAAAGAGTAGTAGAATAAACGGGCAAAATATCATAAAAGATGGTCAATATCTTATGGATGATGAATGTGCTAGGCAATTCGCGGATTTTTTTGAGTCAGTGTACATTAAAGAACCACCGCGACTAGACGCACGGGCGGCGGCGTCGGCGGTCGACGCGACCAGTGCACGTGTGCATATAGAGAGTCTGAGTCTTGAAGACGTAAAGGAAGCGCTTGTAAAGCTCAAGCCAAAACGTTCATCTGGCCCGGACGGTATACCAGCGTTTCTGTTCAGAGACTGTAGCAGGGTACTAGCAGAACCGCTACATCAGTTAAGGCGCGCTCTTCGATGGTTTGTTGTTAATTTTGACCCATGAGCTGGCTTGTGTGGTACCAGTCTACGTTCCTTCAATCTTCTTCAAATCGTAGAGCCACTTACAGTCACCCTTCGAACAACAAGGAGCTGCTGCTGCAGTTGAAAAGCGCGAAGGCGTCGATTTTGCAAACAAACGGTTGCAATAAATCGACCGTCTCACTCAAAAGTGACCCGATTCCTACCAGATCCTGGATGGTGCGTAAATAAACCAGTCTCCCGATAGCGTTGGTACACTCTTTGAACAGACAAGTGGCTTAGATGCAATCTTGCAGCCACAACACGATGACAAGTCCCAGAATCCAGCAATGCCACTACTTGGGCGGCTGCTGCGGGTGAAGTATGCATGTGTGTCAGAAAAAAAACTTTTTATCAGACGTCACAGAGCCTAATCAACAAATTACAAACAGAAAATTTTAAAGTAATGCGTTATTTTGCGTTTTTTGTACGACAAATGTACTCCAACTCTAAACACACGTTTATCTCAAAACAATGTTCCATTCATAAAAAAAAAAAAAACTAATTTTTAGAAGTTTCGTACACCATTGTAAAGGCCAAACTTCCAGCTGTTAAATTATGTTTTTCTATAGTGAATTAACGCTTGTTTTTTGTTTAATTGTCGCCACAAAGATAATTTCGGAAGTGTTTCGATTTTTTTGATGAGAAGTGTATATGTATATTTATAACGCATATATTTTCATCAGAAAAGTTCTCAATAAAAGCATCCACACAAATATTATACTTAAGGCGAGCTGAACCCTGGCGCGGTAATCGGGTAAGCGACGGCAATCGGGTAAGCGACGACGCGCGGGCCGAAAATCACTTTAAAAAATCGATAAAAAATATATAAATGTAATAAAAAAAAACGATCGGGTAGAATATAAATATATATATATATATAAATTAATATTAATTATAAAAATGTATTATAGTAAGTACTTGTTTAAAATGAAATTTTACTTGTAAAAAAACTGCAAATCGAAGTAACTTCAGTATTTTTTTCTATCGAGAAAACTATATTGCATCGTGTATTGAACGGGTACATGGTATAGAGAAGGAATGTATCCTAAAATATAAATTTATTTTGGGTTCTAAATGTTTTAATTTGCCTATCAAAAATGAGTTCTAAAACAAGCAAAACCTACCGCGCCAGGGTTCAGCTCGCCTTAACCCAATATAAACAAATTACTCATCAGAGCACACGACGAGCAAGCTTACTGGTTTTACCAAAAACTAGAACCAACTATGGCAAATTATGAACATTTGAAGGAGCACAACTGTATAATAAAATACCCTCACGAATAAGAAATGTAAAAGAAAGAAAGAAAGAAAAAATATTTATTATGGACTCACACAGGCAGTTACAGAACAAAAACAATATACAAAAAGAAAAAGGATAAAAAATTGTAAACTACCTGCACGAGGCCAAAAAAGGCTCCTATCTCAGCATAATTTATTTATTTATTTATTTTACTTTAACGTAAAACGGCCATTGGCCAATTACATTAGTTAAAGACATTATACATATAAAATATATTTAACGACATTCACACGCTCATCTCACAATACTCCAAACATACTGACAAGATCGTCTTCCATTCATCCGCGAACACATCACAGTCAGGCTTGGCGTCCAAGAGAGCGTTAAGTGAGGATAGAACACGTGGTATGGGCGACTGTGCACGGGCTACGGTGCGCCTCACAGGAACGGCAAACAATGTATGCCTCCTATTACGGTAGTATTTAACCGGCGCAAACAGTTGGAGAAGTTCACCATGCAGTTCGGGACAATCGATTTTTCCACGCAGGATTTTGCACAAACTAACTAATTGGTCACTATTCCTTCGCACCTCA
Source organism: Amphipyra tragopoginis (assembly GCA_905220435.1). Lineage (NCBI taxonomy): Eukaryota > Metazoa > Arthropoda > Insecta > Lepidoptera > Noctuidae > Amphipyra > Amphipyra tragopoginis. The sequence goes on along the minus strand of HG991991.1, from coordinate 5,648,221 downwards.
AGCGAATTATAACCTAAACAGCCTAGAATAAAGTTCGTAGGGTACATAAACGGATAGTAGCCAAATATACGCTTGTATATATACCTTAGATAAACTTTTTGTACCTTCTCTAAGGTCAGAATGTACTGCTTATCGTACGGGTTCCAGACACATGCACTCGACTCAAGCTTACTGCGAACAAGTGCATTAAAAATAGACTTGATAGCACCGATGTTGCTAAAATCCTTTGCGTTTCGCAATACAAAACCTAATCGCTTAAATGAATCCTTTGCAACCGATACTATGTGCTCATGGAACGTCAGACTATGGTCAAACGTGACACCTAGATCTTTCATTCCAGTGGTTCTGGTAATGGTGCTATCATCAAGTTTATACCTGAACATGACAGGACGTCGTGCTCGACTGAAAGTCATGACAAAACATTTAGAAGTATTAAATTCCATTTTGTTTTTAACACTCCACTCCAATATGATGTTAATGTCACGTTGCAGCGTTAGACAATCGGCTTCAGAGTGGATTTCTGAAAAAAACTTTAAGTCATCCGCATACAGCAGACATTTTGTATGATGGATAACCGTTGGGAGGTCGTTAACCATGATTATAAACAGAAGCGGTCCAAGTATCGATCCCTGACTGACTCCGGAACGCGTGTGATAGGGTTGGGATTCAAAGTGACCCAGTCTCACAAACTGCTGACGGTCGCGTAGGTAGTCAGCGAGAAGCTGCAGAAGACTTGGGGAGAAACCGATGGCACATAGTTTCGCCAGCAAAATATCATTATTAACCCTATCAAAGGCTTTCCGGAAGTCAAAATACAGGACATCAACCTGACCACCATGGTCCAAACATTTAGAGATAAAATCTACTAGAGTAAGAAGATTGGTATTTACTGATCTTTTTGCTCGGAAGCCGTGCTGTTCATTACACAAATACTTATCAACCTGTGCATAAATATATTTATGAAGTATATTTTCAAAAACTTTAGCCGGTGATGACATAATGGCAATGGGACGGTACTCTTCAACGGATGTTTTATTCTGACTCTTAGGAATAGGAGTAACCCTTGAAGTCTTCCATTGCGGCGGATATTTCCCTGTTTTCAAGCACAAGTTAAAAATATGGTATAAAGGTAGACAAAAGTGGTGTTTAAAGGTCTTCAATATTTCAGGTGGAATGTTATCAGGCCCAACAGAACTACTTAGTTTCAGTTTACCTATTCCTGTCAAGACATCCTGAGGTGAAAATTTAAATATATTTATATAATTACTGTTTGCGGTATTATCACAAAGGGAAATGTTCCGTGCATCCAATACTGGCACATCAGGTAGAAAAACACTAACAAAGAAATCTGCGAAGGCTTCAGCTGCTTGAACACCCGACAACTTATCCCCCTTATATGTGACACTCGATTCAAAACCACCCTTTGATCGAAGACTTGAGATATGTTGCCAGAACTCACGTGGATTAGCTCTTAAATTATTCTCAATAGCTTTTGTATATGCAGTGTAAGCATTTGCAACTCGCGTTTTGAGGCTAGATCTCAGATTTGAAAAAGATTTACTAGCGATAGAACAATTAGTGTGCTTCCAAACAGTGTGCAGTTTCAGCTTGAGCCTAGTGTCTAGAATAATGTCCCTCGTGAACCACACAGGATAACGCTTGCTTACAAATTTACTTCGTCGCTTTTTTGGTACACATTTGTCAAAAATAGAATAAATTGCTGCGACATTTAAAAAAACAAAATGTCGCAACGCTGGTTTTCTGACAGGACCTTACCTAGTGATGCCACGGGCATTGACGACACAAATAGATTAATAGATAAATTATGTAGGTACAATATTAAAATACTACTAAATAAACAGTTTATCAACTTCAACAACATATGTGTTCCGTGTGTGTGTAGTAATAAAAATGTGTATTAATATTCAGTAATATTAAACAAAATAAATAGTTCTGCATAATTTCCGGACGAATCCATCGCTCGGCGCATTATAGGTCAGTGCATCCACATCATTTGTCTATGGGTTGTCTATGAATCCATAGACAAATGACAAATGAAGGTACACGGACCCGGCGCAGGCACCGATCGGTTGTCACTTGATTTTATAAGAAATATCAAAATGTACACTCATTCAAGTCATTTAAAACTTAGCTCAGCCAGTATGTTAATACGGCCGACGTATCTTTGGGAGTCTGAAGTTAGTTGTTTAGCTGCGCAATGAATCTGTTACATACGAAATTGTCTACTGCGCAGCTAATCAGCCAACTTCAGACTCGCCAAGATACGTCGGCCGTATTGTACATCTGGAAAAATAAATGCGTTGGGTTGGTCAGGTTTCCGATCTGTTAATTAGTCTGTAACTAGTGATGTCGAACTTTTGTAAATTTAATTATGATTAGCATTGTTCTCAAGTAAGTGGCGTTGTATGTATTAGAATAAATTATCTTTAAACGTAAATAAATAAAACCCGTAAATGTTCTGTGTTTGATGCTATACATGTTCCCTTGACGAGCTGTTTCCATTGGTCCAGGTATATCATATCTCTACATCACTATGGAGTTAGAAACACCGCCCTGGATTCTTATTTCGTATTTGGGTATTAAGATCCAGAGAGTGAACGTTAATGGGAAGAGATCTCCGGGGTTTGTGGTGACAATGGGTTTTCCACAGTTTCTCGTTTAGATTAATAAATAACCTACCTTATCATAAAAAAGATAATGGGGAATTATTAATCGGGCGAATAAATAATATATGGAAGACTGTTAATGAGACACTTTAATACTAAACCGAGCGGTATTAAAATATATTTGCGAAAAATTTACTTATCTGGCAAAAAATAAAAATTCGTAAAATGAGCTACTAGCAGTGGGAAACAGTTAATCTAAGCTAGCAACTAAAATTTTAAGTGTCCGAATTAAATACTAATTTGGGCGAAAAACATACTGAGTGGGCGAAAATATACATTTCCTTACCCCGACACGGATAGGTTAGGTTCGAAGGGGATGACGGGGGCTAGAGTGAGCGAGCGAAGCGAGCGAACGAAGCCCCCGTCATCCACTTCGTGTTAGGTTACTTTAAACCCTGCCGACAGAAATAGGAGCCGCTCCATCGACGCTCCTTTGGAAACCCAAACAACCTTACAAAAGTCCGTATCATACACATAAATAAATGAATCCCACATCATTGTTTAATTTATGGTCACCCTATACGTCTTTAGTTTCAGGAATGTTGGTAAGTTAATACTTTGATAAATAACGAATCTTTCAGCGAAATAACTTTATAAACTATAAATAGAAAGTTTCTACAAAAATTTATACTCGTACATAACTACTGTAGAGGACAACCAGTAAAACAATTGACTTGGTGAAAGGCACTTGCCGTATTTATTCAAACAAAACTTATGTTATTTACACTAAAAACTTTTGCACTCATTCTAATATGAATCGACTATACGTTCTTCTTTCTTCAGGGCTTCAGGGCTGCTGGGCTTCAGGGGTTCAGGGTTCAGTTCTTCGTACAGGTTCCTGGAGCGTAGAATGAGTGCCGACGAAAATGCCGGCGGATGCACCTGCTTACGTACCGTTTAGGGTGGCACAAGTAGCGTACGGTGTAACCCCCCGGTAATGTTCATTTACCATTATATTTTCTCAGATTGTTCTATTTACTGTAGCTAGCTGTGGCTATATGGTCCACTGTCTATAGCTAGTAGTCATCTTGTTCTATATATTGTGACGTATTTTATGACCTTGTTTACGTCTTAGTTGAAGTTAGGCTTGCCGTCCGCAACAGTCTCCCCCCAGCGTAGCCTCGCGAGCTTCTTCTTCTATATGGTCGAGGACGATAAGCCTTCTCACGGGCCTTCTAAATATGCCGCCCCGCGTCCGCACATCCGCACTCCGTACCACGCCATCAGGACCGAATATCGCGCGCACAACAAGGCCCCGCGGCCACACGTTCCGCGGTAGTAAGCCGTCAGCGATTATGACGACATCGCCTTCCGTTATTTGCTCTGCGCGACTATGTCTGACGTCACCGCGCGGTGTCAGTGTAGGTAAATATTCGTTCATCCATCTAGCCCAGAATCGATCTGCCAGCGCTTGTGCTGCTCGCCAAGCGCGCTTATCAGCTACGTCACACGTTCCAGTGACCGGTAGCCCCGATGCTGACCCCAGCAGGAAATGATTGGGGGTTAACGCTTCTGCTTCTTCTGGGTTTACAGACACGTGAGTGAGCGGTCGCGAGTTCAATATATTCTCTACTTCAGCCATAACGGTTGTCAAAGTTTCTTCCTTTGGCATGCGCTCCTTTAGTATTACCGCGAGCGCCGTTTTCACGCTACGGATGAGCCGCTCCCAGGCTCCCCCCTGGTTAGGTGCACCAGGGTCGATAAAGCGCCACTCAATTCCCTTATTGAGCGCGTAATCTTTAAGTTCAGACGCCCATTCCTTATAGGCGTTTTTTAATTCGACGTCAGCACCGCGAAAGTTCGTGCCGTTGTCTGACATTATTGTTTGTGGCCAACCGCGACGCGCGGCCATTCTTCTTAGTGCCATTATCGCACTATCCGTACTGAGGCTAGGCAGCAATTCTATGTGCACGGCTCTAGTCACCAAACACGTAAATAACATGCCCCAACGTTTTTCTCTACGTCTTCCTATGGTTATTGTCATGGGACCGAAACAATCGACACCGCAGCGCGTAAAGGGCGAGCGTATGCATCAAGCCTTTCACTGGGTAAATTTCCTTTCACCGGTATAGGCGGTGATTTCCGTCGCATGCGACACATAATGCATTCATTCAGTACGATGCGTACGCTAGTTCGTAATCTTATTATCCAGTATCGCTGTCGCAGGTTGTTTACTACGTGCTCTCGGCCAGCATGTCCATTTGTGACGTGTTCACGTTTTATAAGTAGGCGCGCAAGCGGATGCCTGCCGTCTAAGATCGGTGGCCTCTCTCTGTACTCTGGTACATTGGCTGCGTCAATTCGCCCGTTCAATCGAATTACTTTATCTTCATAAACCGGGTCTAGCTTGCTGAGCCGGCTCGACTTTTCTACGTTCTTCCCTGACGTTAATCTTTTGATTTCTTCAGAGAAACTGTCGCGTTGCGCCTCTCGTATAAGCGTTAGTTCGGCTTCTTTGAGATGACGCACGTCCATTGTTGTCGCGCGTTTACGACATTTATCTATAAAGCGCAACACGTTCGCCATGGCACGCAACGCTCGATCAAATGAAGAGAATCGTTTTGTGTTTATAACGTTCTCTTCTTTACACGGGCTACCACTTCGTCTTCACGCTGGTTCATTTCTCGTGGCCACTGTTCTTCCGGTTCGCGCAAGAAGGCCGGTCTGTTGAACCATCGATCGTGTCGTGAGAGACTCGTTTTTCCGTGTCTAGTCGCGTCGTCAGCTACGTTCTGAGCGGTCGGTACCCAGCGCCATCGTTCAGCGGGGGTGATTTCGCTTTTCTTGCTCAGCTGTTGCGCAACACACGATGTATATTTCGCAGAGTCGTTCCTTATCAATTGTGATGCCGTCTTAGTATCACTCTGATAGGTCGCTTCGGTTTCTAGCAAACACATCACACCCAGCGTCTTGCCATACGGGTGTGCGTTCGCATCTAGTTCCTTCGGGGCGTTAGCCTTATCCTGTTCTAGGATATTCGCGAGCAAGTGTGGTGGATTCAAATTCCACTCGGCGAGTTCAAAGCCGGCCTGCTCGCGGATGGGCTGCACTTCTTCGATCGTGAGTGCGGCGATCTCTTGTGATGCGACATTGCCGACCCAATCATCACAATATTTTATTCGTGCTCTATGCTGAGGCGCACGTACGTGTAGCACTGTGGCGCCATCTATTGGGTCTTCCTTCGCCACTATAGTTCGTGGCACCGTACCGTGCACTACCCATCCTAGCTCTGTTAGTGATGCGGCCGGTTCGTTCCTTGCTCCGGTCAGGAGCTTTCGCGATACTATTAGGTGCCAATGATCTGCGCCTAATAGTATGCGCGGTCGTGCTTCTCCATAGCAGACCTCGTTCCGTGGTAGCTGTTGTAGGTGTTTATAGTTCAAACACTCAGCTGCGATCGCTTGACTGGTAATGTTGAGACTTTTGACGGTTCGCGCCTGTATCGGATGGAAGCTTGATCGTGCTCCCCTTATCTCCAATGCCACGCTCTGACTCTCTGGTTCCTGCCGCGTTGCCGTTAATCCGTGCAATCGCAGCGCGCATTTCGTTCCATGCGCGTTCACTTTTCTAGCGATTTCCTCGTCGATCAGAGTAATCGTAGATCCTTCATCGAGTAAGGCGTGAGTCTCTACTTCCAGTCCATCGGGCCCTCGAATTATCACGGGGCATATTTTCAATAGCACCGCGCCAGTTGACATTACGGCGTGAGCCGACGCGGTGACTACGTTATTTTGTTGTTCGCCTCCTAGCGCGGTTTGCTGCGTTCCGTGCAACAATACGTGATGTGGATGGCGACACTCGTTTACACCACACTTCTTGGCAGTGCAATTCATCCGACGATGACGGCTACCCAGGCAACGAAAGCATACGCGCGCTTCCTTTGCCCATTCCCATCTCTGTGGTACCGTCATCGCTTCCAACTTTCTACATTTTACTGTATCGTGTTCGGCCCCGCAACACAGACACATCTTCTCGTCTTTGTTTTCGGTTGCAGCGTAAGCAGCTGCGCCTCGCTTCCTGCCTTCTAGGCCTTTAGGCGATCCGTAGCTAGGTCTAGCTGCTGGCGCACTACGTGTTGGCTCCTTTGTTCCAGTTGCTGCAGACGAGTAAGCAAAACGTATGGCGCGATCAGCCTCTCTCATGAGGAAGCGAGACAGAGTGACAATCTCTGGCTCACTCCTGCTTCCGTACTCTTCTGCGTAGTCGCACCATCTCGCTCTAATATGCGGACTTAACTTCTCGGTCACTTGACGAGCCAACATAGGATTCTGTAGGTACCCTTTCTCATCTATGCAAGTGAGTACGCTGACTATGTTTTGAAGTCGTATTGCAAACGTATTTAGTTCACTGGCCGTTGGTCCGGGTCGCTGTAACTTCTTTATATCGTTCAACGTTTTATCAATAATAATCTCTGGGCGGCCGTAATATTGTTCAAGTGTCTGCATTATGATTGCGGGGTCGGCAGCTGTATACAACAAGGCGGCTACTAATTCTCTTGCTTCGCCTCTTACACATGTTCGTAGACGCGCTAGGTTCTCGGCTTGTGTATAGCCATACATTTTGGTTGAATCACGCATCGCTGCTCGGAATAGTAGCCACTCGTTCGGAGCACCGCTGAAGATGGGCAGTTCTTGCGCTTGTCTGGGCGGCGGGCGTTTTATAACCATACGTTCTAACACCTCGGCTAATCTATCTATTCCTCGCTCTCGTGATCGTCCTGGCGTAGGTGACCTATCTCTGTGTCTCGGAGTCTCGATCGTAACTCCTCTTTGTTCTTGCCTCGGCGGCGGTGCATACTTGTAAAAAGAGTGGTGTGATCGCTGCCCTTCGTTCTCGCGCTGATATCTTGCTCTGTTGTCGTCATTTTCGCGATGCCGTTCGGTCTGCGGTGCGCGCTCGGTACGCTCCCCCCGTGGTTCGCACAGGGCCGAGGCGCGGACTGCAGATGACATCTCTTCATATGGCGTCATGTGGGGTAGTTCATCCCCTCTGGACTGAGCGTTCTTCAGCCAATCAGCGATTCGATTGTCCACTTCTATTGTCTCACGGGCGATGACGCTTTCACGGTCTGTCTCCTCCCGTATAGTGGCTACGTCCAAAGCTAGCCGCTTCTTGATAAGGGCCGCTTCTAATTGCAGCTCCTTCCTTTGTATTTCGGCTAGACGTTCCTGGGCTTCGAATTCTGCTTGTCGTATTCGGGCAACAGCGCTGGCAGTCGATCTCTGAGAGCGCACGGACGGCGCTCTCGATCTCCTCTCTTCTCTTGTGTCAGGCGCGGCGGCAGCTGCTGCGGCGGCGGCGGCGCGTGACGTCATTGCGGCTATGCTGGCGTCTATTCTTGTCTGTGCGGGTAACGCGGGCACGCGGGGGTTCGGTTCGGTATGCGCGCGCGACGTGGTACCGGTCGGTGCGGACACGGATGCGGACGCGGATGCTTGTGCGGACGGGGACGCGGGGGGATCTTCGTACACTCTTGCTGTCTTGTCCTCGGCTGCTTGGCTCCTCGTGGTCGGCATCTTCGGCATTTGACGCCCCCTAACAGCCCTAACAGCCCTATCAGTCCTCTTGGAGGGTCCGGGGTTAACCGGGATACGCTCCGCCAGGGATGGATACGTGCAGGATTGGACAGGTAGGATCTACCCAGCAGAGGATCGTGCGTACTGTGGGGCGCTCGGGGACCGGTGGGAAATACCCAGCCCCTTCGGCAGTGCCTACAGTCCGGCCCCCACACCACACACGACCTTACCGGCGTAGTGTACTAGTTCGGTTCGCGCCTTGAAAAAGGCGTTCTTGACGAACCGGTGGTATCGCACAATACCACACCGCCTTGAACGGCGTTAACTCTGGCCTCTAACCGTTTGACACCGTTAGGTGGTTAGAGACACAGAGCCGCGGTCCACCCGCTTAAAGAAATAGGAATGTATCAACGACGACAGTCTTGAAACACCCGGCACCTCCACAGGAACAGTTCTGTACGCCCGGCACCTCCACAGGAACAATCTTGTACGCCCGGCACGTACACAGGAACAGTTCTTGTACGCCCGGCACCTCCAACAGGAACAATCTTGAACCCCTGACAGCAACAATCTTGAGCACCTGGCACCCTGTTCTTGGATCTTCAAATCTTCTTAACTGATTCTTCGATCCGGCTTCGTAGGACCACAACGACTGGCTGTAGAGGACAACCAGTAAAACAATTGACTTGGTGAAAGGCACTTGCCGTATTTATTCAAACAAAACTTATGTTATTTACACTAAAAACTTTTGCACTCATTCTAATATGAATCGACTATACGTTCTTCTTTCTTCAGGGCTTCAGGGCTGCTGGGCTTCAGGGGTTCAGGGTTCAGTTCTTCGTACAGGTTCCTGGAGCGTAGAATGAGTGCCGACGAAAATGCCGGCGGATGCACCTGCTTACGTACCGTTTAGGGTGGCACAAGTAGCGTACGGTGTAACCCCCCGGTAATGTTCATTTACCATTATATTTTCTCAGATTGTTCTATTTACTGTAGCTAGCTGTGGCTATATGGTCCACTGTCTATAGCTAGTAGTCATCTTGTTCTATATATTGTGACGTATTTTATGACCTTGTTTACGTCTTAGTTGAAGTTAGGCTTGCCGTCCGCAACAACTACATAATATTTAAAGTTGCTAGTGAGCTACGAGCAAATGTTTTTTGGATTGAGGGACATGATTTCTAGCGTAATAACTTTTAAACCGAGAAGTATTTTACAATTATTATTGTTTAACAGCTTACTACACAACTTCTACTAAATGTTTACGAAAAAATTAATTTTGTAGACATAGCCACTTTGCCAAAACGCAATGTTATACTATATGGATTGAGGGACATGTTCAAAACCTCTATAAGAGTTTTGTATGTTCGTTGATCGTGCTGAATTTTTGCGGAGATGCTTAGCTATACTTCTACTAAATATTGTTATTAGATTTAGCATCTCCTTGCATCCATTTACCGAGATGTAGGTACCCTTGAGTAAGGATTGAGGGACACCCTTTGTAGTCCTATAACTTTTTAGAATTTTAATTTTCAATTTTTTAAATCGGTTCTACAGTTGTTTTACAACTTCTACAAAATCTTGATACAATAGTTTTTCGATTCACGGTTATGGCCCTCAATTCTCACGCACATAACATACAACAATAATTTAAGAATTATTATACTGATCGTTCTGAATAACTCGTACCTCAAATTCGTAATTTTAAGTCGCCGTTTTCAATATTTGTTTGTGTTCGCCCTCAGTCTTTCGCCCACTTAGTATTTCATTACGCCTTAATCAGTATTTTTGACACCCTTACTTTGAATTTATATTCGATCGTTTAAATACTAGCCAAAGATAATCAAGAGAGGGTGTTGTTTGCAGAGGACACATCACTATTAAAGGAGATTTACACGGGTCGTCTAAATAACAATTCGAATAGGCTGCAAGTGACTAAAATCGCCAGCCCCAAAGTTGGGTGCCATCACTGCCACCCGACTGTTGCCGTGCGGCGACAAGCCGCATACGGCGGGTGACTTAGGCCCGTATTAATAAACGGTACTCAGCCCAAGAACTCGCACTTGATGACAATGTTGAGGTCTTGATCGTATTAATAAACATATAATCTACGTACTCAAGTTACGGCTTGGTTTTACGTCATCAGCTGAGTGATGGACTGATTAATAAACGAAACTCACCACTCAAGTATCAATTGATGGGGGTAATCGAGATGCTTAAATCTGAGTGTAGGCAGTCCGTGACTTGAGGTCGTGATTAGTTGCGCGAAACATGGAGTTTTCAAAATATTTTGGGTGAAATTAATTATTACGATGAAATGGAGTATGTACTATGACGACATTTTCGGGCGGTCAAAATCAAAATCCAAGATGGCGGCTGTAAAATTTTACAAAATATGCGTCATGGGTGTCATGTCCATGGTTTTAGGGGGCGCTGATGTCGAAACTGAGATCAAAGTCAAAATCCAAGATGGCGACTGCGAGATTTTACAAAATATGCGTCATGGGTATCTTTTCCATGGTTTTCGGGGGTGCTGATTTCGAAAATAAGGTCAAAGTCAAAATCCAAGATGGCGACTGCGAGATTTTACAAAATATGCGTCATGGGTATCTTTTCCATGGTTTTCGGGGGTGCTGATTTCGAAAATAAGGTCAAAGTCAAAATCCAAGATGGCGACTGCGACATTTTACAAAATATGCATCGTGGGTGTCGTTTCCATGGTTTTCGGGGGTACTGATGCCAAAAATGAGGTCATAGTCAAAATCCAAGATGGCGGCTGTGACATTTTACTAAATTTTTTTTATAAAAACGTTGCCCCACACTAAGATTTCTCTTGTATCGTGGGTGCGTTTACAGACACAAATCTCACAAACAAACGCCCAGACCCGGAACAACCATTTGTAGGCCATACAAATTTTTGTTCCGTGTGGGAATCGAACCCACGACCCGTAGCGCAGAAGGCAATCGCTTAGCCACTGCACCAAACGTGTCATCACAATATGCGTCATTGGTGTCGTTTCCATGGTTGTAAAATTACACCGTTGACACCCATAACGCATATTTTGTAAAATCTCGCAGTCGCCATCTTGGATTTTGACTTTGATCTCATTTTCGACATCAGCGCCCCCTAAAACCATGGACATGACACCCATGACGCATATTTTGTAAAATTTCGCAGCCGCCATCTTGGATTTTCACTTTGACCTTATTTTCGAAATCAGCACCTCCGAAAACCATGGAAAAGATACCCATGACGCATATTTTGTAAAATCTCGCAGTCGCCATCTTGGATTTTGACTTTGATCTCATTTTCGACATCAGCGCCCCCTAAAACCATGGACATGACACCCTTGACGCATATTTTGTAAAATTTCGCAGCCGCCATCTTGGATTTTGACGTTGACCTAATTTTCGTCATCAGTACCCCCGAAAACCACGGAAACGACACCAATGACGCATATTTTGTAAAATTTTACAGCCGCCATCTTGGATTTTGATTTTGACCGCCCCCGACCTCTGGAGGGGAAACGTGTGAGATAATTTATAACTTTAAAGTTTTAACAAAATACAAGTTTTTCAATAAGTCTTACGACATAGGAATAACGAAATGTGATGAATGTTTACTAAACTTCGGTCAATCCAAGCCATCAAGTACAGCGCCTTGAGGTGTGTTTATTAATTAGCAATGATCTTGAGATGCTGACATCGTAATAATGGCGTATCAAATGATAACGTACTTGATTATGTAGTTGAGGAACGTTTATTAATACGGGCCTAAAATCAACCGTGTAAATGGTCAGTTGCAGACAATCGCCCGCCGCATGAGGTGTGTTTTGCTTTGTGTTGTTCCGCTAGAAATGAACAAGTCGCATGCGATTTTTGTCGCCCGGTGTAAATGGGGTAGCGATTCGATTTTTACAAGCAATGCGACAGGTGACTTGCCGCACGGCTAAAATCGACCCGTGTAAATCCCCCATTATTCAAACTTAAACGGCAGCAGCCGGTTACTGTCGATGTTAATAACGCTCTCTCTGAAGTAGTGCAATGGTTAATGTTAACAACTTACTTTTGAACGAGAAAAAGACTAAATGTATTAGATTTTTGACACAATGTCTGGACTTTAAAAGAGACCTTGACCACTGAGTTTGTTTCGGTTTTTCTTCTCAGAGCTAGTCAGATAGGAAAAGCCGGCGCCATCTTGTCTTAAAAAAAATATTACATTGACTTGTAAAAGTGTCTGTAACAAATATATTTACAGAAATAAATATCATTTATTATTAGGGGGGCAGGCAAGAAGACTGTTATCGAAAACACGTAAACGACATCGAAAACCGTACAATAGCTGTATTTTCCATGTTTTTTTAACATTAATTTGATGTTCATTGTACGGTAGTTTTGTAGAGAAATGTCAGGACTCACCTAAAGGCGGATACAGACTGCGAGGTATGCGCAGCGAACGGCGCACAACGAATGCCTCGCAAGGTGTGCCTTCATATTCGTCGCGAGGCATGTGTTACGCACGTGCGAGGACGAGCCAACCTATGTCGATAAACGCTTCAAGATCAAAGCGCTTCAGTGCGAGCATTACATTAGTTGTGGACGTACGTGCATGCACGTTCGAGGTGTGCGCCGCGTCGATATCCACTCACGCCTCGACTGAGAAAACGAAACTGAGCCTGTGCGCAGCACATGCCTCGCCACAAACATAAAGACAGACAAACGAGGTATTTGCTTCGACCGCGATGGCTCGACCCGAGCATATATGTTGGTATATTTTTTCGACACGCACGCCTCGTTCAGAGGCATTCGTTGTGCGTTCGCGGCGCATGCCTCGCAAAGTCTGCATCCACCTTTACATTTGAAAAGGGTATAGTTGTCTAGATAGGGCCCGAATAGTTTGTATAATCAAACAACATGAAAACTCGTCATAAAATTTATTTGAAAATACCCAATACCCCGAGGTGCTACCTTTTGGACTATCTAACTTAGGTAACGCTTGAATAAATCTTTACAAATAATACTTTATAATGTATCTAAATTCTATTGTCATTGAGGTCGTTTTACATGTCAAATTTCGCGATTTTCGAATAATGGCACTTCGATGACGACGATGACAGTTCGATGACTACGATGACACTTCGACATCGTTAGAGCGATAAGATTGTAGAATCGCTTCAAAGCAATGCCACTTGCAAGGCCTTCGGGACCTCGTGATATTCGTCCTCTTTTCGCGCTTAGCAGCCATATAGCGTTGTCTCACTCTGTCATTTCGATAACATTACTTTTGAGTGCCATATCTATAAATTGAACAGCACACATATTTTCCAAATATAAACAGAGTCTTTTATTACAACACAAACGATTTTAGACTTCATAATTATTCAGTATTATTATTACCTTGGACATATATCTCTCCAGAAATTTTCAAACACCTTTTTTAATTTTTTGTTTATTTTATTTGACAGACTTTGTTTATATTTTTGAAACGAATGAAACAAATATAGATAATGAGTTTTTTAATTATTAATAAAATAAACTCACGGTCTTATACTTATCCTTACCTTTTAAAAATATGTGATATAGTGAGAACTATGTGAATAAATAAACACGTACATTAAAACAAACTACTGAAATATAAAGGGTAGTGCACATTGTGCGCTTACAACAATAAATAAATTTTCACTATTTTAATATACAAATGTATATATGCAATTGAAAACGCAAACCTTAGACATAAACCTACCATATATAATCTAGTTTCCTACAACATAATATTTTAGTTGTGACATGTAAACCGACCTTATGATAAATTAACAGAAAAAAAAACAAAAAACTTAACATTTCTTACTTCGCCACTAGAACAAAGTTATGTTATACGTGTAAAAAAGTAATAAATAAAATGCACAGAAAATAAATTAGAATAGAAAAAAAAAACAAATTATTACATTAATTATTATTATTATCTTCATGCGCGATGTTTCCTTTCCTGCAATAAATATTTATGGTTAGAAAAAATATTGTAAAAAAAAAAAATCGCCATGCTAAATCGCAAAGCATACATAAAACATGGGTACCCGAATTCGCTTCGCGTAAAATTTAATTAGAAAAAGTTGATTAGTTTTTAATTTAGGAAAAACTAAAAATTGGGATCAACAAAGATATTCCTGAACTTACAAAGCCAATGTTCTTCTGAAACAGTTCAATATGTATTTAAAGAAAATCTTCTATTAAAAACCAACCAACTTTTCAGTACCAACCATCAACTAACTTACATAATCAAACCGAACCAGATCTTCAGTCTTGTCTCGGAACCGAGGGGTACCTTCGAAACGTCAACGACTTCCTTGGAGATGCACTGTATGCCCTGACACCACCATAGAACTTCCCCTTCTGTGTGATAACTTCCAACCTCGCTGACGCTTCCGCCCTTCCGAACTCATTCTCAATTGTAATCCTATAAATCCCCACATCTTCTATAGAAACTTGTTCAATCTCAAATATTCTTAGTAGCTCATCCTTTTCTCTGATTGTTATTCTTGCTGATGGGGTTATGATGATGCCGTCCTTGTCCCAAGTGGCCCAGGGTGCTGGCTGCCCTTTGACTGCACATTTGAAGGTCACGTGGTCTCCCTCTTCTACGACTTTGTTGAAGGGGTACGTGTAGAACGAGGGTGCCATTTGTCGTGAGGGACTGCAGAGACGGCGAGTGTCGGGACCTGGAGTTAATACGCGTAAAGTAAATATTTTGGACACATTTGAGAACGAGATAACAAAACGAATCGTTCGATAATTGGAGCCAAATTCTACTAACAGAAACGTTTATCAATTGCAACTGAATCGTTTATTCAAACAGTTTTCGATTACAAAAACTATCAAATTGTTTGACAACAAAAACAAAACCTAACATTTTGACATAAACATTTGTCTGAATGAACGATTCATTTGCAATTGATAAAAGTTTCTGTTAGTAGAATTGGTCCCCTGGCCGTTAGGCGACTAATGGTGACCTTCACACACCGCACTTACACTGAGTTGCAAGAAAGATACCATTAGGTGATCATTAACTAATCCGTCATTAAGAATAATGTTTCCATTAAATTAATGGCTATTGCATGAACACTAATTAGGTCGTAGTTCGTTCTTCATTTACTAATTAACATATATTGAAATCATGGGGAGTTTGACACATCAAAAATTAATTTTAATGGATAGTTAATCATTCCATTAAATCTAGCTTCTTGCAATGGACAGAAGAGGTTAATGGAGCATTAACATTCTAATGAGAGCATTAAAATTTAATGGACCTTTCTTGCAACTGAGTGTTAGACTTTATTAGCAAAGTAAAATAAGCATTTCATACTTAAGTGAACATTATTTGTAAAAGAATAAGGTTCATACTCGCATAAAATACTTATTTTACTTAGCAAAGTGAAGTTTAAAGGTACTATTCCGAACTGAGCTGCTAACGGCAACTGCCGACAGCACGTGTAGCGACTCCAGCGCCACACCAGCGTCACCTCTAGCCGCTGCACGTGTTGTCGGCAGTTGCAGTTGGCAAATCGTTTCGGAATAGTAACATAAGAGCGGTTTGTGAATCTCGCCCCTAGCCAAGCCCTTGAAGACTTACCGGGCGTCCTGGAGACGGATCTGGCAGGGGTGCTGCGTGGCGTGGAGCGAGGAGTGGAGGCGGCCGACAGCAGCGCCGGCGGACGACGTAGACGCTGACTTAGAGTGTTCGGCTCACCAGGCGCTGGTGAATTATGGTTGAGTAATAAGTAAATGTACCGTGTAATGCCGGACTTAAAGCCGCTTCCTAGTGTTCACAGCATAAACACTAGGAAGCGGTGAAGGGAGGGATTTTTTGGGGGCCTGTCTATTGTTAATCTGACGTTCAAACAGAACTAAGTAATTCTAGTCTATTTTGAATAAATGAGTTTTGAGTTTGAATTTTAAAGAATAACACTACCCCATCTCTTCCCGTGGGTGTCGTAAAAGGAGACTAAGGGATTCACTAGAGAATGGGCAGCAGCGTTCTCTGAGTAGATACTTTAACAACCATACTGCGATCGCCAACCCGTCTGCCAAGCGTGGTGATGAATGATACGTGGTGACAACCCCCCCCCCCCCCCAAGGGGGGGAGGGTTGTCCAGCAGTGGACATCTTTCGGCTGAATGATGATGAGACAAACTCAGATACAACACAATTGTTTTGGGTACAGACTATGCCCACCAATGGTCCTGCAGTTTTACTAGTAAATTAAATATGATAGATAAAAACTCACGGTAAACCACCAGGCAGGCACTCGACGTGGCCTTGCCGAGGTTATTGGAGGCCTCGCACGAGTACGTCCCTTCGTCTTCAGCGGTCACTTGCTTGATCTTCAGCCGAGCCGCTCCTTCGTCAAACGAGGATTCGAAGTCCGGACAGTCGCGTATTAACTGTAAATAATATTAATTATGAAAGTTTTGACACGGAAAGCAAAATTAAGATTGAGATTAGATATTTGCAGATGTCAAACGGCTCAAAATTAATTTGTTATTTCTAGCTGTTATACAAGGTTAGTCAGAAAGGGGGTACTAATCCGAAAGGGTGTTAAAGTACCCATAATAATGAAAAACTTTTGTTCTACAACTTTCCCCAAAAATCGATAGTTCAAGAGAAATAGCTGTTCAAAAATTACAAAAAAAAAATACGCTAAAATCTATGTATCCTCAGCTATGATCAGCTGTGTTTACATTGTAGTTCTTATTTGGGGTCACGAATTAGAAGCTTCATTTTCTGAATTCATAACTAAAGCAGGGATGAAGAATTTTGGAAAAAACTAAATTAAAAATCATTTTTCATGGAAATAAAAATTATCGAATTTGGAAATTTTAACACTTGCTTTAAAACCGTCATCAGTGATACTATAAGTGGCCTCCGGATTAGTACCCCCTTTCCGACTAACCTTGTATAAACATTTTTTTGAATGTGTCGATTTTAATAGTTATTTGATTTTGACGTCTCGAGTAGCCAATGCTTATTTTTTTTAAATTATAAATTCATCAATGTTGTGCTTGTAGGTAAATGTATACGTCCCTAAAAGGAACAATAGGGTTTTTGTTAAATATTGTATATCATGTGAAATCTGCGTTTAATTTTTTCTCTGATGGAATTACTCATCTTTTGTTCAACAGAGTATAGAGTCCGCACATTAACAGAATTTCACCGTATGTGACACAAATCTCTGACCTGGCAAAGTGTCGTTGCGCACGTGTCGGTAATGCAGCTAAAATCAATTAGTATCCAAGCGCATACATTACCCTATTAGCATAGCTTACCTTATAGTAACGTTTTCACGTCCGCCTATGTTATTGTACAATGTTCACGTATTCCTTTAAGCTCCAATAGACTTCTACCTTTGTAAATATGTACTGACAGTGATATTTATTAAGTTAAGCATTTAATCCTCCGGCCACGTATTGTCTCGACGCACGACAGTGTTTGTGTGTGCACTTAATGCCCGATACAAGCAGGGTCGGACTGGGCCTAAGGGGCCTGGGTGGCATTATGACCGGGCCCACCGCCCGCCTAGAGTCAGCGCAGATCATACCACCTTCATGTCAACCAACAAACTAAATGACAATAATAATCAAAGAGTCAAGACTTTTTGGAAGTGTTTATTTTCAAAGACTTATATTAGGTTGGGGAAAAAGTCTTTTCGCATTTTAGTATGTATGAACTTGTAATAAAATTTCTTTGGCTATACTATTCGTATCTGTGTGGTTTTGGTATCATTGAAAGTTTAAATTTTAAAGAACATAATTCCAAATTCAAATTAGGAAAATGTGTGATTTTCATTTGTTTTTCGTACCATCAAGATGAGTGAATCTAATGAAGAAATTCGATACATTTTAAAATTTTACTACAAATAAGGTAAAAATGCAACGGAAGCCGCGAAAAAGATTTGCGCTGTTTATGGACCTAGTGCAGTGTCTGTGTTGGTGAAGAGTAGCACAAATTTGGTTTAAGCGTTTTCAATCCGGAAATTTTGATGTCAAAGATGCACGTCGCTCTGGTCGCCCTATTACGGATAAAATGGATGCCATTTTTGAAAAAGTGGAGCAAGATCGGCATATCAGTAGTTACGACGTAGCTGAAGAACTGGGAATTGACCACAAAACAGTTTTGGCTCATTTGAAAAAAACGGGTTCCCTATGTTAGATCGAAACACTATTCTGCGAAAATTGTTACATCGGTGACTACACATCGAAGCTTTGATAATGCGACGCCTTGTTTCTGCGACACCTTTTTTGTTCGATGATTCTATAAATCGAATACCTTACTTCGAAACCTCGATTCTTCGAAGTTTGTTTGTTCGATGTAACGTTTCTTCGAAGTTTGATTGTTCGATGTAACGTTACTTCGAAAATATTTAGCAAACAAATTCTGCGAAATGCGTTACACCATACCACCACAATACTGCGATGAGAATCAATAGACAACATGTTCTAATACAATCTATAAATAATCAAATAACGTCGTCTCGATCAGCATTATAGTAAAATAATTTTCACTAAAAATCGTAGAGAAAATTGTTTAAAAAATTTTAGAGACATTTTGAGACAAAGAAACAAAAAGTCAGACCCTTAAAGTATAATATAACGTCTCTCGTCTTGTCTCCCTCTACTTAAATAACGCATTTCAATAGTGTAACCATTACATATCATATCATATTATCGGTTTAACATATAATCGCAGATATAGTGTTCGAAGTAACGTTGCGTCGAACAAATAAAGCTTCGATGAAAGAAACACCGAAGAAACATTTTCGAAGTAACGTTACGTCGAACAAATAAAGCTTCGATGAAAGAAACACCGAAGAAACAAGGCGTCGCATTATCAAGGCGGGTCGCGCCCGTTTAGTAACGCTCCCGTTTGGTAACGCTACACACACTTACCTATAACGGTGTATCGCATGTATCAGGTACAGTCAGTATGTTAAGTCTAATTTTTCAAGGCGCTAATCAGATCGTCAAGGGTGCAGATGAACGGACATTTGGGCCACTTCAGCATGTAGGACATAGTCTGATCAGGAGCTCCACAATCGAACTGGGTGTCAGACGGGTCTAAGATGCCCCATTAAGATGGTCATTTCGCCAAATTATGTTTGCAGCGGCCTACTTGATTCAATGTCTTCCAGATTCCACTGCAGTTTACTGCCGGGAGGCAGGTATTCCTGGAGCTTCAAGAAGTCGTGAGGTGGTGGATGTCTTTCTTCCCACAATCTGCTTCTCTCTTTGGGTAGTCTGTCTTGAATTGTCTGGGTTGATCGTTAGAAACTCTACTCAGTACTACTACTACTACTCTACTACTCAGTAGTTTATTACCAGTAACCCTGTATATTCGACTTAATACTTTATTTACTTCATTTTCATTTTTGTAGGTATATCTAGTTGCAATTAGACACATTTGGAATGAATAAACAAAGTTTACCTATTGTATGTTGTACATTGTACTAACATATGTTATTGATTTTTCTTTGCTTCGTTTGTATAATTAAATACTTATAATATATAAATATACACTACAAAAATCTTAAATTACTTATTTCATTTCAAACTAATTTACATTTCTTAAAAATTAGACTTAATATACTGACTGTACCTGGTCTATGAGATACATACGTCTATATGTAAGTATGTGTAGCGTTACCAAACGGGAGCGTTACCAAACGGGAGCGACCCATCAAGGCATCGATGTAAAGTCACCAATGTAACAATTTTCGCAGAATAGTGTTTCGATCTAACGTCCCGATCCCGAACGATCCCGAAAAAAACTGGGTACACAAAAAACCTCGATATTTGGGTACCTCACGAGCTCACTGAAAGAAACCTAATGAACCGTGTACTCATTTGTGATTCTTTATTACGACGTAATGAAACCGAACCATTTTTGAAGAAGCTGGTGATGAAAAGTGGATCACGTACGACAAGAACGTGCGAAAAAGGTCGTGGTCAAAGGCCGGTCAGGCTTCACAGACTGTGGCGAAACCCGGGTTAACACGCAACAAGGTGATGCTGGGTGTGTGGTGGGATTGGAAGGGCATTATTCATTATGAGCTGTTACCACCAGGCAGGACCATCGATTCTGAACTCTACTGCGAACAACTGATGAGATTAAAGCAAGAAGTTGAGAGAAAGCGGCCGGAATTAATCAACAGAAGGGGTGTGGTTTTTCATCATGATAACGCTAGACCTCACACATCTTTAGCCACTCAGCAAAAATTAAGAGAGTTTGGCTGGGAGGTGTTAATGCATCCGCCGTATAGTCCTGACCTTGCACCTTCAGATTTCCACCTGTTTCGGTCTCTTCAGAATGCTTTAGGCAGTGTCAGGTTAACATCACGAGAGGACTGCCAAAACCACTTGTCGCGGTATTTTGATCAGAAGTCCCAAAATTTCTATAGCAATGGGATCATGTCCCTACCTACAAGATGGCAAAAAGTTATCGAACAAAATGATACCTACATACTTTAGTTAAATGTAAATAAACTCTAGCAAAAAATGTTTTGAATTTTCTTAAAAAATGCGAAAAAACTTTTTCCCCAACCTATTATTTTTATGAAAAAAGTTCCAATCACTACTTATTATAAAACAAAGTCGCTTCCCGCTGTCTGTCCCTATGTTAGACCTTTAAAACTACGCAACGGATTTTGATGCGGTTTTTTTTTAATAGAGTGATTCAAGAGGTTAATGTAAAATAAATTGCATCCGGGTGAAGCCGGGGCGAGTCGCTAGTTACTTATAACTTGCAATTTAACTAAAACTAGCCAATCGTTCAATTTTTTTTTCTTAACTTGGTGATATTTCACCTCGTCTACGCGGGCTTCCAGCCGCGAGCGGGGCCCGCGCTCGCTAGGGCCCGGATGGCAAACGCCACCCTAACTTTATGGCCAGTCCGACACTGGATACAAGTGCGTCGTCATGTATCGCAAGTATTCGCAACTTGTGACCGAGTAAAATGTTGCGACATATCCCTGACATAAGTCGCAGTAAATCGGAACGGTTCGTCCATAAGCCAAGTAACGTATTGAGGGAATGGGACTGGTGACTATCACTGACTAACGTTAACTTTACTGGAGCGTTAAGGATAGTTACGTCGTTGAGCGTTTTCAGAAAAATATCACACCCCCGCTTTTGGAGCTGTCCCTCCGTCTTAATATTTAATTATTTTTAAACTGATGAAAGAAACGTAGAAGTGTGAAATACATTCAATTTCTCATTTAAATAGTTTAACTATACCATTTTTGTATAAATAATTCCTTAAATGTTATTTTTTTTATAAATAATTGAAGTATTCCGAACACCTGCTTTTATGTTGTCCCCTGTGATAAGTCTTTCATAAAAGATCAAAATTTACACGATAAACATTTAAAAATTTAAATTTCCCTGGTTTACTATAATTTTGGAACTATTACTTCTTATTTTTATGATAGTCAATTGTTTATTACATGCAATATTTAATAAAAAAATAATAAAAAATACAAGTCTAAATTTCTGTCACAACCTGAGTTCTCAGTATTGTGACCGTCTTTTAAAAAACACACTCTATTTATAGCTACTTTTTTATTACACAATCAAAATTAACTACCCACCAGGTACAAAAAAAATACGTACATGGTACCAAATACCAAAATAACAGACTTTTTTGGGAAACACGCAGAGTCACATTCTGAGGTTTGAAAACCCAAGAAATCCATTGTGTGACCTAATATTACATTGAAAAACACAAATTAGACTAAAAAATCGTAGTTTTTCAGGAATAATAAAGTAAGTATATTGTTATACTCCATCAAAAAAAGTATATTGTTATACATCCATCAAAAATATTACTTAAATAACATAATTGCAAAAAATATTTGAATTTCGAGGGGGTGTGGTATTTTTCTGAAAACGCTCCGTTACGTCACACATCTCTCTCTTCTACTCGTAATTATGAAATAGGTGTTGATTATCGTCACTATTGGTCTCTCGATTTTGAAATAATGAGCACGAAATTCTCAGAATGTGTGCCTGATGTATGAGCAGAGATCGGAATAGGTAGAGTATATACCTAAACTTCGAGGAAGGAAGTAACATAGACTGGATAATACCTCCTCTAAATTCCCGGAATAATTATAATGATGTTTTAATCCCGGGATTTAAAAATCACGAATTATTTATTGTACTTTATTTATAGTTCCGAATTATTTATTTGAAGAATCCGTTCCGTACTAAAAGTATTAAATTAAAGAGCTTTGTTTTACATATTAAATACGTTGTTTTACATTTTACATAGTACGCACGAGCGTACCACTACCGAACAGTGTTCGATGAACACCATCATAGTAATTCGTGTTCGATGTTCGTGTTCGTTCGTGCATACCCGGCTTAAGGTTTTTCCACACATGTCGTAGAGATTGCCATGTGTTGGATACAAGAGCCGTGACATACACGATACACGTTGTAGCAACATGATATGGACTAGTCATAAGGCATAATACCCATATTAATAAATAGCTCTGATTTGAGAGCTCTCTTTTGAAATCAGAAGCGACGCTGATTTTATAAATTTAATAAAATAAGTTATCAAAGTAAATGAGATGACGTTAACATTTTTGACAGCTTGAAATGCTGCCCCAGGGGGCATATGTTTCCGCCATATTGAGAGGGATTATTACTGCGCGCCTTTGTGTCTGTGTGTAGTTTATAGGAAGGGCGAAAACATACCTACTTAGCATATTTTGCGCAGTAATGCGCGCGCATGAAACTTCTGGGCCCTGTTACGCTTGGCGTAGGTAACAACGTAAAATACGCGTGTTGAGGACGCGCAGGAGAATTTATATAAGCGTAACGCGACAAAGCATGAGCCGCCTAAGATACGCTCAATATATCTGCAGCTCATGAAACCAGTAACACCCACCTCATTGTAGTGGAACCATCTGATGTCAGGCTCGGGGTTGCCGGTGACGTGGCACTCGAACTCGATCGCGTCGCCGTCGTACGACAACAAGTCGGTTAGCTCCCGCTCGAAACGAGGAATCACTTCTACGCGACTGTAATGAGATAATAATAGAGTATGATTGGTTGAACGAGTGACATAAGTGTCGTTCATTGTAACAGTGAATTATCTCCTTGTAAAAGTGAATTTTAAAATAGCTAGCTGTAATGAAAGATATAACTGAATGTGATACTAAAGATGGGCGATTGTGAATGACATTCGAATAATTCGATTGTAGAAGTCATTCAAATTATTCGAATAACCTAACAACTCATTCGAATTTGAAAAAAAAAGCGAGAAGAAAATAAGAATGTATTGCGTCGTCTCATTCCTTCCGATTCAAATTTCATTATTACTAGTTTATATATTCGAATATCCGTAACCTCATCTAAAAGTAAACTCTATGTAGGGAGAAAAAAATACCCAATTTCGTGTGGCAAATTGAGTCATTCAACCATCGAACATAACGAATATTACTAGTTTGTATTTGAATACTCGTAGTTTTTATTGCGCGCGAATAAGACTCTATTTTGATTGTAAAACCTAACATGACTAATTAACTTGTACGAGGGAATAAAAAGATAAACGAAAAAAGTGTAAGCGAGAAATAAATATAAACACATTTATTGTTTACCAACTATAAGTAATCTTTAAAGTAGGTACGAGAAAAAAGCTAAATTTTGTAAGTGTGGCAAACTAAATGAATGAACTAGCGATTTGCAAATCAGTAACTATTTACTTATTACTACGAATATCAATTAAAAGTAGACTTTATTGTACGAGAAAACAGCCCAATTTTGTATGGCATGTAAATAAATGAACTAGCGGTTTCATTCGATTTTGCGAACTAGCGATCGATTGTTTTTGTATTCGATTGTTAATATTAGTAGTATCAAACCATTCGATTATTAGAATCAGTAACAATCGCCCATCATTATGTGATACCATTATGCAAAAAAATGCATTTTAAAAATATGGAGTTACACCGCTTTTACAATGAACGACATATTCAGACGCAATCGAAACGAACCGTTACACAAAATCATTTTACCTAATAATAAAAATGCAAAGAGATATTTTTTGGCGTTTGTGTTGATTCGATTTCCGGACGAGGACAGAGATTAAACAATCTTTTGAAAACAGAATTACTTAATTAATTTTGAAAAAAAAGTCCTTTTTTAAAAGTTAGGTGCTATTTCTATTTTAAAGTAGTAGGTACTCGGGAGTAATGAATCCGGGTCAACTAGTAATTATAGCTTAATCAAATAAAAATATTTTTTAGACTATTTAATAGTGCTCAAATAAAATTAATAAAACTTTTTAAATAGTCTACAGGTACAGGGTATTAACGAATTCGTGTAATTCCTTCAAACCACGTGATCTACTGGTGACACAGATTAACCCTAAATGGGATGTTTTGAAAATCAACTAAAAAAAAAATCTTGATTTTCTATTTCTGAGTAATTTTAGAGCCTTGAGTTATCTGACTGCAAAGAGCGATAACGCGTTAGTCGTGCTTTCATTAATTTATGCGTGGCATCGAAATGTTCACACAAATAAAACATTTTTTTTTGCAAAAAAATAAATTCTTATTTTTTTACTGAATCCTTATTGGGTGGTTTAGTACTTGTACTATTTATTCTGTGGTTTAGATACGATCGGTAACAAAGCCGCATGAAAAAATGATAATTATTATTTTTTATTTTTAGTCAAGCTAAATCCCGTGCGGGGCCTGTCTACAACAGTAGTAGATCATGTGGTTTTAAGGAATTACACAAATTCGTTAACACCCTGTTTAAAATACTTTTACTTGAATAAGCTGTCATTCTTAAGGTCATAGCACATTATACCGGCACTGCAACTGCACAGCTGCAGCACGGCGTCGCCTCGAATTTAGGCTACGGCTATCCGCCAGCGCGCTAACTACGCGTCGTCCGCAAGGTGCAAGCTCGCAGTCCACGCGCCGGCAGCGAGATGTAAGCTTGCTATCACCGCGAACATAATTGTTACATGGCATTTGTGATTGAACACGCCTAGGACTTGCACGTTTTCACAATGTGTTTTCACGACGTTGTTTCGCTGGCGACTTGGAGTCGGCGCGCCGTAAGCACGGAGTCGGCGCACCGCCGCCCGCCGTACGCACGCAGTCGGCGTGTTGTAAGCACGCGGTTCGCTCGCTTGCAGAGCGCAGGCTGCGAGTCAATTTGTATGGTAGCGGCAAGCGCGTTGACTGTCCGCCGTTGGCTTTTTCATATTGACATTATGAAATATTCGAATGACAAGTTAACTGCTGGGTTGGAGCGGTGCCGGTATAGTGTGCCTTTAGTTTCCGTATTTTTATTTTTCTATTGGACTGCTGTATGTGATCCTAGGGGACCTTTCCTACGTAACCGGGCAGTTATTGGCGAGACGTGAAGGGTCTCCAGCCAATGGGGGGGGGGGGGGGGGGGAATTAAATACTTAACCTAAGCTAACTACTTATACTACACTAACATCATGACTACCTGCAACAACAGCACTAAGGGCGACCCCTAGTGGGACTTGGACCTCGGCTTAGGGCGTTGCTGGCGGGGACTTAGGGGGGAGACAGCTTGATGAGAGCTGAATTATCGGTGTGACTAATTTAGTTTCAAATTCAAATCTTTATTGCTCAACACAGTACATAATTATACATTTCCAGATGTCAGGTGAATGCGCAGTTCACTGTGTTGTACCAATGTAGGCATGCAAAATTATTTTTTTAAATTATACATTGTCACAAATTATTATTCAAAAATATACAATGCCATAAATTATAACTAAAATCATACCACGTCATAAATTTAAATTAAAATGTATACAATGTCATAGATTAACTCAGATTGAAAAACAAAAAGTAATGTCAGAGTATAAAATGTCACAATAGCAAATAAAAAATACGTAACTAATTTATCTTTTAACTTTCCGTGATATTAAGGTTTATATTGGTGACCCAGATTCATTGCTCCCGAGTGTACTTTCCTCGTTCTCCTTGTTTTAGGACACACGATAGAAATTTCCTATTTATAGGAATACCTACGTTGATTTTCACAACATAATATTATTTAATTTTAATGGTAATTATTAATAAAAATAAGATACAAAAAGCGCTCAAAAGCTTTTGTAAAATAAATAGGTACCTACTAAATATAATGTCCGTGTGGTGTCGGTCGTAAAGAATAACACTAACCCCTCTCTTCCCATGGGTGTCGCACAAGGCGACTAAGGTATTCACTAGAGGGTGGGCAGCAGCGTTCTCTGAGTACTTTAATAACCATACTGCGATCGCCAACACCTGCCAAGCCTGCCAAGCGTGGCGTTTATGACAACCCCCCCCCCCCCCCCCCCCCCCAACATGGAATGTGGCGATGCTTGGGGGAGGCCTCTGTCCAGCAGTGGACGTCTTTCGGCTGAACGATGAAATATAATTAAATATAGCTTACCCATATCTTACGTTGTGTGAATCATCGGTTGACGATGGATCTAAAATCATAAATGGATTGAAATATTATTTTACTTTATTTTATTATAATAATATACCTACCCTTACTACACTAAATAAAGTTACAACAAGCTTATCATTATATTAATACGCGAACATCTAAAATTGTCGCACTTTTTTTGTATTTATTTTAAAAGATTTTTCGCTTTGCAAGCTTCGGAGTTAAGGGGAAATGGTATTTTTACTGTCATTTTCAAGCATAAGTCAAAAATAACACGGAAAAAGTCAAAACAATAAATATTTGCTAGTGATATCTTTTCACATGATACTACACTCGATCTAGTAACCCCATTTTAAATTTTCAACACCTCTTTGTTCTCTATTGCAATGAAAATAAAAATATTTTTGAAATTTTTCACATGCAATATTTTGCC
Organism: Amphipyra tragopoginis; assembly: GCA_905220435.1. Classification (NCBI taxonomy): domain Eukaryota; kingdom Metazoa; phylum Arthropoda; class Insecta; order Lepidoptera; family Noctuidae; genus Amphipyra; species Amphipyra tragopoginis. Next base: position 5,621,103 of record HG991991.1, on the reverse strand, counting down.
AGGTTATTCAATAACCAACTATCTGCCCAACTCGTGGTTTCGAGTTATTGCGTTTTGAAAGTTGGTGCCCTAAAATTTCATATAGGTACTATCTTATCTAAGTTTGTGTCCTAAAGTTTCGTCTACAATCTTATCTAAGATAGTATATGCAATTTTAGGGCACAAAGTTTTAAAAGTAAAAGTAGTAAAAGTTCGTTGTGTGTAGCCCTCACGCATATAAACAACATTTTACTGTATGACGAGTCCTTGGATGTTTTCGCTAGTACTGAGCTGAGATTCCTGACCACTGCTGCACGATACCTGGAATCCATAGAAGCACCTAGTACCATCTCATTGAATTAGATTAACGATAGCTGCTATATAATGATATTCGTATACTAATTTTATTTGAACACTGTTAATAATTCCATCCTAATTCTATTTAATTTAATTTTGTATAATTCTATTTAATTTGCATAATCTGATTTAATTTTGTATAATTCTATTTTATTTGTTTAATCCTATTTTAAAATTGTATAATTCTATTTAATTTTGTATTATTGCGTGTATATTTAGTTTTGTCTTATTTTAGTTTCATGATTGTCTTTTATTAGCCTGTAACTTGTATGTTTGGTGTCTTAACACTGACAGTGCGAGTTGGTGATTAATAAATATATAAATAAAAAAAAACACCGTAACTCGAAGTCATGATTTGGGCAGTTAGTTGGTTTTTGAATTAACCCGGCGATATTTACAATCATTATTTAAAACCATTCTAACAATTCGATAGCATTAAGTAGTTCCTGAAATAAGCACCTATGACATACGGATGGACGAAGTCGTACCATAAAGGTGTTTACCATTTTGGTACGAAACCCTAAAAAAATGGTTAGACAATTTTCATTGGAGTAGTGTAAGAACAGTGTAGATTAATGTACAGACGCCGCCAGCACATCAAGCTACTACAATCTGTCAAAATTCTTTAATAGATTTTCATCTTTATCGCAAAAGCATTAGGTTCAAGGTTGATTGGAAAAATTTGACAGTTTCGGGTAACTTGACCTGCTGGCGTCTATACTTAACAAATAAATACAACATTAAAGGAAATTAGACTGTGAACCTCAATATTGATGATTACTGCTACTTTTCCAAAAATCATCCAAATCAGTGAAGTATTATAATGACCGAGACCCATAATGACGATACGGATATCGAGCGGGAGCGAAGGGCGTTGTCGGTACGTGCTAACATGTTGGTGCATAGATTCGCGAGGTGTACAGTAGATGTAAAAGTAACACTGTTCAGAGCCTACTGCCAGAGCTTTTACACCAGCGCTCTATGGACCAGCTATACCCAGCGGGCCTGCAACGCTCTTCGCGTTCAATATAACAACGCCCTTAGGTTTCTGGTGAGGCTCCCTCGATTCTGTAGCGCGTCGGGCATGTTTGCTGACGCAAGGGTGGACGACTTTCATGCCATAATGCGTAAAAAAACAGCGTCTTTGATGCGTCGGATTCGGGGGAGCACCAACGGAATCCTGAAGATGATTGAAGGCCAGAGTCCGCAGTGCTAGGGAGATTCATCCAGCTACATGTGACGAGATGACGTTATCATTTTTGTATACAGGGTGGTAATTTGAAATGGGGCATGAAGGGCAACTACCTTAACCATTGTAGCTACAGGAAAACGTGCTTAGAAGACCACCCCTAACTTTTGGGATAATTTCAATCGGCATTCACAGATTTTGAAAAAAAAGTACAGTCAGCGAGAAAAATGGCTGTTTTAACAAAACTTTTTTATGATGCCAATCGAGCCCATTTCCCATAAGGATCAAAAAACTCTTCCGGACCAACTGAGGTTTGAGTACTAGAAACGTCAGAAATAACAAAAAACTATTTGAGATGGGTTAGTTATAAGGGCAGCTTACCTTTATCGTTGTCGCTATAGGATAATTTTGATAGGAGACTGGCCATAGTTTTTGAAATTATTTCGAACTGCATAAAAAGATATTGAAAAAAAAATTGGTACAGTCAGCAAAAAAATGGTCAGTTCTTACAAAACTCTTTTATGATGCCAATCGATCCTATTTCCCATAAGGAACAAAATACTCTTCCAAACCTACTGAGGTAAAACTACTAGAAACGTCAAAAATCACGAAAAACAACATTTTGTTAAAAGTGACGTTAAGGCTGAAAAAATAAATTATTTTATTTTCAAAATCTGTGAATGCAGTTCGAAATATTTTCAAAACACATGGATAGTCTCTTAAAAACATTTTCCTCTAGCCACAACGATTAAGGTAGCTGCCCCTATTACTACCCCATCTCAAATAAGTTTTTTGCGATTTCTGACTTTTCTAGTACTCCAACCTCAGTTAGTCCGGAAGAGTCTTTTGATCTTTATGGGAAATGGAATCGATTGGCATCATAAAAAAGTTTTGTGAAAACAGCCCTTTTTCTCGCTGACTGTACTTTTTTTTCAAAATCTGTGAATGCCGATTTAAAATTATCCCAAAAGTTAAGGGTGGTCTTCTAAGGACGTTTTCCTGTACCTACAATGGTTAAGGTAGTTGCCCTTCATGCCCCATCTCAAATTACCACCCTGTATAATAATTTATTGGATATTAATTTATTGTGTATTGAAATTTATTAATAATGATGCATTGCAATACTAACATAGTTGTAAGACCTTTGTTACTAATAATATATGGACAATTAAGTAGTCTGAAATAAATGTATTTTATTTTTATTTATTAGAGGGATGTAACGTTGGTATTTTGTACGAAAACTCAGAGGTTCCATTGTTCATAGATACGGCTATGTACAGGTACGAAATTTCTGGGAAATCGTACCGAAATCTACATCCGACGGACTGATATTGTTGCAGCTACGCGTGAAATTAGTTTGCTGCTCTGAACCAGGCTTTCAGCGTTCTGTTCCCCACTACAGAGCTAGCTAAAATATTTTCCCCGCTATTTTCCAATTCTTGCTATTTTCCGCGTACATACAACACGGCCGACGTATCTTTGGGAGTCTGAAATTAGTTGTTTAGCTGCGCAATGAATCTTTTAGAAACGAAATTGTCTACTTCGCAGCTAATCAGCTAACTTCAGACTCGCCAAGATAAGTACTAGATATTTTTGCTGGCCATTCTTACATCCTATGCGTTTGAAGAGTAATCTTATTTATCGAATTAAGGTTTTAAAAAAGAAAATAACAAACAATTTGGCAGTTTTTAAGTTTTTTTTTATTATTATTATTTTGTAAGTGGCCATTTTTATGTTTTACCATAGAAAATAGTACGAAAAAAAATACCGACCGAATAGAGAACCTCCTCCTTTTTTTGAAGTCGGTTAAAAATGTACTATTGCAAGGTTTTAAAATAAAAAATAAAACAGAGTTTCGCATCATGTTCCAAAAAAGTTGGGGGGAAATATATTTCGTTTATCGTATTAAGGGTTAAGCTGTAGGCCAGGCGCCTGTGAAAATACGCGCCTACGAAAATACGCGCCTATGAAAATACGCCCTATGAAAATACGCGCCTATGAAAATACGCGCCTATGAAAATACGCGCCTATGAAAATATGCGCCTATGAAAATACGCGCCTATGAAAATACGCGCCTATGATAATACGCGTCTTATTTTTTTATCGGGGGTTAATAACACGAAAACGTGTTATCGGTATTATGTAGCACTGAGCAATGTTGACAAAGGAAGGTAGTCGTCGATATGGATCAACGCACCCGAGATTATAAAGGCGGGGGTCATTCGACGAAGCGAGAGCATTCGGTGTGAAAATACGCGCCCATGAAAATACGCGTCTATAAAAATACGCGCCTAACCCAACCCTGCTCCCCATTCCGGTAATCTCAACTGTCAAACATCCCGCACATAAATTACAACAAACATTGTTAGAACCCGCCCCCAAAAACCGCCCTGTATATTAGGTAAATATAACACCCCAGTTCAGCCACCACAATCCTGGCAAAATATGTCAAATAAGGTACTTAAATAAGTAGGTAGGTATGGGCGTGTCGTGAATTTATTTTCGGTGGGGCGTGAATAAATTTCAAGGAGCTGTTTCGGTAGGTCAGTGTTTGTAAGGGGTGGGGACTTTCTAAGAACAAGTAGTCGATAAAGACAATATTTGGGGACATGGACAGTGGTTGAACTTGGCTATCTAGGGCACTGGGTCAATCAGCGTGAGTTGCATAGAAACGGGCGGCGTAAGGAGCAGGAATGGCGCAAGCGCGTCGCTTTCATACGTTTTGTCGTGCCGCTTCAAATCTTTTTCGCAAAAAATGTACGAAAGCGACGCGCCTGCGGTGCGTCTGCATTTTACGCCGCTTCTGTGTAATTCACGCCTAAGATGTAGTAGTTTTCGGCACATCGGATATAATTATAATTACTCAACATGTCAAATCTCTGTAATGTGAGATGGTTCCTTATTTTAATGACCTGTATTGTTCCACTGCTGGGCAATGGTCTCTTAGTGTAATTGTAATGATATCACAGGAGAAACATGCAATTTCCAGCTTCCCCAAACGGCCACCACTAGGGGGAGCACCCTTCTACTATCCGTGCAGACCCCAACCCCAATCAGCAATTGGTAACATAACCATTGAACTAGTCAACCTAAACCCGTCATGGGCTGTAGTGTCATAAAGGTAGACATTTGACTTTCCAGTCACTTGTAGTCCTCTGGGCAAGCATCCAGTGTTCCCTGACTACGTATGAACGTCATCATTAAGGTGGATCCAGACTTTGCGAGGCATGCGCCACGAACGGCGCACAACGAATGCCTCGGAGTGAGGCGTGCGTGTCGAAAAAATATACCAACGTATGCTTGGGTCGAGCCATCGCGTGCGAAGCAAATGCTTCGTTTGTCTGTCTTCATGTTTGTGGTGAGGCATGTGCTGCGCGCAGGCTGAGCATGTGCGAGGCGAGCTAGCGTGTGTCGGTAGGGATACGCATGCGTTGTGCGCCGTTCGCAGCGCATGCCTCGCAATGTCTGGATCCACCTTTACATTGAATAATTAGAAATATGTACATAGGTATTATCTATTTTAATTGGACCACCTTTAGAACTTTGATAATTTTTCAATACATTTTCTGAACGAGCACCTGGTGTGGTGACAATTTATGGGACATGCTACACCCAGCAATGCAGTGCGATACAGTGATTGCAATAAATATTTGTGTATTTCTGTACTACACGAAAAAATCTTTTTCAAGTTTTGACCTCAATCTACCGTGTTCGGGCGGATCCTAGAGAAAAAAAAAATGCAGGATCGTTTCGGATATTAGGTGTGGTGAATACCAATACCTATGAGTCGTTTCTGTTGTATCTGGGTTTCGGTTTTATGAATTTTGTCCATTCTCTTTTACGAATTTAATTGAAAACAAACATAAACAAAAGGCGCCAACGAGTTTAACAAGCTGATAAAGTGACAATGACAAGACAAGTGTTATAAGACAGTGACATCTACTAACAGTTTTTTTGACGGCTCACCGTATGTATGACGTCATTAGGTGCTTACGTCTTTTTAGAATACGCCGAATTTCGAAAGTTGAAATTATGAATGAAAAGTACATAATTCCGAAAAACGGAACAATACAGGTGCCCTAGGTTTGGATTTACTTTTAATTACGTAACATGCAGGTTAAAAATATGAAATGTTGTCAATTAGGCTCCTGGCAGCCGCCCATAAGACCAGCCGCTCGATACGACAGTCTGTCACCCATCCAAATAAATAAGGAAGAAATTAGTCTTTCCTTCTTTTCAGCGAGAAATAGAAATCTTATCATGAAGCCACTAATTGTTCTCACATTGACAGAAATAGGGAATATGCATGTAATTTTTTTTTCTCATAAGTTATTTAACATAGTAATATAAACCCAAGAAAAGTATTAAAAGTCAAAAGTTACTACTGTTTGTTGCTCAAGATTAAACTTCAACAATTTTCTTTTACAGTTCTAACATCTGTTAATATCGCGGCCATAATAATAACATAACTTCACGCTTTATTCCCCGAAGGGTTGGCAGAGGTGTATAGTATACACCCACGTTTCGCCGTTATGTTTAAGTCCCATGTAATAGGGGGCGAGCCTATTGCCATCAACCGGGCACAAATCCAGACTCCGAGCTGCTACTGAGAAATTCCACACGGAAAAACCCAATAACACTTTGCCGCGGCCATAATGTTACGTACTCACTAGGGTTTCTGTTTTCTCGACATATTTTTTTTCTCGGGTCTCGAGAATTCTCGAGCCCGATTTCTCGGGTTTCTCGGGTCTTTCGAGAAATTTTTAAAAACCTTAAAAAATCAGCTTCCGACCGTTTTCTGGGGTACTCTTGAACGTAGTTTATCTGTTCGAAAGCGCTGTTACTTCGATAAACTGACGCATTGCGATTCTGGACACCCCAGTCAGAAGATAATCCTAGTTCAAACTTCGGATAACTTATTTTTCCGGTGTCCGAGGTACTCCTAACCGTAGTTTATCTATTCTACCTCTGTTGGTTCGATAAACTGACACATTACGTTTCTGGACACCCCAGTCAGAAGATAATCTTAGTTTAAACTTCAGGTAACTTATTTTTCCGGTGTCGGAGGTACTCCTAACCGTAGTTTATCTATTCTACCTCTGTTGGTTCGATAAACTGACACATTGCGTTTCTAGTCACCCCAGACAGAAGATGATCTTAGTTCAAACTTCAGTTAACTTGATTGACCAATTTGGGGCGTTAATCGGTTCCAGGATTTTATTTTGTCGTTTTATATCATATTATAACAAGAGTATTTAGAGTTTTATTATTAGTATTTTATTTTGGATAATGAGTTTTGGACTCCCAGCGAAATGGACTCGAGTAGTTCATCGGAGTCTGATTTGGAAGAGCTGGAGGCTATTTCAAATATATCAGTACCAATAAAAAGGCATCGAAGAAATCCATCCGAAATGTTCACAGATAAAGAGTTTAACATGAGATATCATTTTAACAAGGGCACTATGATATATACCTTTGTGAAATAACCAACACTGCTCTAGAACCCATTCATTTACATCACAAATAGGTACGTTAGCCTAGATTTTTTTTTCAGATGTAAAATAAACTTTACCGTCCAATATCAAAAATTACAATTAAAATCCTACTTATTTTGTTTTAATAGTTTTATTGTGTTGTTGCTACGATTAAAAATAACAATGAGAAAATGTTGTGATTAAAATTTTATAAGTATGAAATAGTTCATTTTAAAATCATTGCATATACCACAGGAGATTTTCTTTTAAACTTGGGGCATAACTGCAAAAAGATGTAAAGTTTAAGGCGAGAAAAATATATTTAGCTGGGCTTTAAAAACAGACCCCATCTAGTGGTCAATTTACAAACTTACTTATTGTTTGGATAGTTATCTAGTCGTCAAACCCAACAATAGATGAACGCAGTTTATCTAACAGTTAATTTTATTTGACGTTTTAAGTCACACTATAATAAGAGTACTTGGAGTTGTAGGTATATTATGCGTCTGTTCGCTTGCCTCGCTTACTCGTTCCTCGTAAGGTGAACGATCAGAAGTCACAATGCAAAGATTACGTAACTTTTAAGCCAATTTTATAGTAATAAAAGAAAACCTTTAATTTCTCGAGTTCTCGAATTCTCGAGGCATTATTTCTCGTCTCGAAGTTGGCATGATTTCTCGACATTTCTCGACTCGAGAATTCTCGAGCAGAAACCCTAGTACTCACCGATAACCGCTAGTAGGTCGGTGCTGGTGACCTACTTCCTTTATGTATACGCCCTACACAACATTACTATTTCCTTCAGTAATTTAATCGCAATAAAAAAATAAACTTACCCTTAGCTAATATCTGTAGAGATATAATCGCCTTGGCTTCCCCGTGCACGTTCCTTGCGACAACGGAGTACGCGCCGGTGTAGTCAAGCTTGGCGTGGGGTATCTCGAAGCGGTATTCAGGACCGTCACCAACTCTCTTGAAATGTGAGGCGTCCCTGTAGTAATCCGGCTGGAGGCAGAAATATTAATTACTAGCTGTACCGGGCATGCGTTGCAATCTTCGATCAACAATAGCAACTAGATATCGGGTCGGCGCAAGAAAATCGTCTCGGCAAATAAGAGCTTGCTTGAGAAGTGAGCTCTTATTTTATTTAGTACGCTTGAAACACGGCCAACGTAATCACGTCTCACGATGCCGCAGTGTGTAATTACAAGTTGCAAAAATAATACCCGAAAAAGCAATTTAACGGCCGGAGTGTCTTACTTTCGGTAAATACATGAATAAGTAATATTTTAAGCTTCATAAACTAGTAAATAATATCAAATTAGACAAAATGACCAATTTTAAACCAACGCCACAAATCTTTGTGCATGTGTTGGCGATCCTTTAGCCAAGGCTCGCCAACACACGCACAAACGAAACAAAACGACGTAGATCGCAAGGCAATAACGGAAAAATGATCTTTATTTGTTGTCACTTAAGGTTGAATTCACACTAAATATTGTTTAACTTATGTCTTTTAATTTCTACATGACAGGAGTAATAAAATGCTTTGCTCGTCTTTTGTGACGAATGGTCGTAAGTATTAGATAATATTTTGACGATTTGTGACTTTATTAATAGGTGTCATGGTTGTTATTAGGTTGAACTTAAAACTATTTTAAAACATTTTTCTCTGTTTGCTATTTTTTTACTATTATTATTCACGCGGACAGAACTGAGCTTGATTTTGTACGTAACCCTTTATCTAGTTGCTATTGTTGATCGAAGGTTGCAATGCACTTTTTCTTACTTACTACCTACCTTCAGAAACAAAATCAAAATAGTAACAAAAAGTTAAAATAATTTTCATGCATGCGGTAAACAAATGAAGAATATGGACATACTATAGAATAGAATTTTATTTGCGTAAAATGTCGGTACATTACAGATGGAGTAAAATATAAAATATAGACCCAAATACATTTAGCCGCAACGCGACATGCAAATTCTTGACAATATTATACAGACTCATTCAACATTACTAGAATTAATATCAATTACTGCAATATTTAAAAGTAATTAATTATTTAGAGTAAAATGTCAAATCAATAATTCACGAACAATATTAATGTCAAAATAATAGAAATCAATAGTTACATTATATAGGTATTAGTTATCAATTCATCATTTAGGTATTACCTATAAATTCCGATATAGAATAAAAAGACTTTTCTATAAGCCAAAGTTTGAGTCTGATACGAAACTTACCAATACGCACGTTTTTTATTTCGTCAGGAATATTATTGTACACCCGACCACACATGGCATAACAATTTTTTAGGTACATTGTTGTGTTAGGTATTTTTGCTATATTGTTTTCACGATAAGTTGATTAAAATGACACATGTCAATACGAGTTGCTAGACATGTGACTGTAGTCGATTCAACCATCGATAAAATTTGTAAAATTTCAGCGAGAATTTGACAAATTATTGTAATGTGATTAAATGTAGATTTCAAATACTTGTGATTTAAGTAATTAGGATTAAGTCATTTAGCACGCATATCTTCAACAATAGACGATTACGTGCTGATGTGATAATGAATCCAGCAGGTATGGGATGAGTGAAAATAAATGTTTATTTATCACCAATAATAGCCCAGTAGCCGGGTCGCGGAAAAGAGGTTTACCTTGCGGAACGTTCGTCGGTCCTGAATTTTGGATGTGTTATGTTAGGTGTTTTTATGAAAAGCCCACAAACAGACACACAGACAGAGAGAGAAATAGACAGCCAAACAGAAAGACAGACATGGGCTTCAAACCTATAAAATACCTCTGATTTAGAGTCGGGAATGAAAAATAAGAATTAAATTTTCTACAAAATTGATGTGAATAATTTTTGGCATAAAACCCATAAGGAGTTATTTAATAAAAACTCATTTTTAACCCATGATGGCCGAGCGCGCCGAGGTCACTAAAGGTACAAAATTTGTAATTTTTATAAGAACACATATCCATAACGCATATCCAAAATTTAGGATTGACCGACCTTTTGCAAGGCAACTGGGCTATAATGAGCCTTATTTTAATTATTCAATCAACTGAGCCTGTCGTCTATAATTATTACGATAGTCAAAATATTCATTCTGTTAATATTAATTTTTAATATAAATTATTTTATCGATACGCACGTCTCTTGCAACTGGTACACACGGCTACACATCAAGCTATACAAAACCAGTTTACCTTGGCGTCGCTTTGTATAATGTTTTCGCACAAGTAACGGTCAGCTTATACTGGTTTTTCATAGCTTGAAGTGTAGCCGTGTGTACCATCTGACGCAAGTTTGAAAACGCGTCGGGGTTTTTTCAAAATCATTTATGTAATATATAATTATGGCGTTATACACATATAACTATATTGTTTCTATGTTTCTGATTTTAAAACAACCTTTTAGGTAACGTTTTACTAATATTTTAAATTGATTTAATACTTGTTGAATTAAATTGTCATACAAAAGCGCCATTACAATTTATTTTCATGTCATGAACTGACATCTGCCAAATTAATCAAGTTACCGTGTATACAATTCTGTCCGAGTTTCTCGAATTCCTTGGAAACGTATCTTTTGCTGTTTTAAATAAGTGAGCATTTAATTTAACAAACTTTGCTGCTTCGAAAATGTACATACAGGCTATGGTGAATAAAGGTATTTTTAAAATAATGTAACGTCGGGATAAAAAAAGGTATTTATGCCTTAAAAGGTATTTATGCCTTTTTAAGCTCGTGGCTAAATAATTACAGCCGCATAGACCGATCTTCCGGGTTAAGCCACACTTGCCGAGGTTGGTCTGTGGATGGGTGACCATTTACCATAGCGAGTTTCCTCCGTGCCTCGGAAAGCACGTAAAGCCGTTGGTCCCGGCTGTCATTTGTAGATCGTTGACAGTCGTAACTGTTGGTCAGAAGCCAGAAAGTCTGACAACCAGTCTTACCATGAGTATCGTATTACCCAGTTACTGGGTTGTGGAGGTCTGATAGGCAGTCGCTCCATGTAAAATACTGATATTCAGCTGCATCCGGTTCGACTGGAAGCCGACCCCAATATAGTTGGGAAAAGGCTAGGCAGATGATGATGATGATGAAGTTTGTACGCGACTAGACCCGAATCTGTATTTTTATAATACTGAGATAATTTAGATTTTTTTAAATATCAAAATTTTCTTTCAGAAGAACCTTTTCCTGACAATTAGGAAAACAACAAAAAAAATGCGAAATCGGTCCAGCCGCTCATGCGTGATGCCGTGACCAAGGGAAATAGGAATTCATTTTATCTACATAGATATAAAAGGATGTCTCAAAAAATAGTGTCAAGCGGAAGTTCTGAGGTTTTCTTAGAGGTACCCGAATCACCTCCATGTATGTTCTGCGATTTTTGATAGATTTACAGTTTTTTTTTCGTGTGTTAACCAAACTGACTTTTTAGAGGTATATCATGTCATAAATAGTAGAGATAAAAGCGTGTTTAAATAAAAAAAAGATTCTTTAAGGCCTATCCGCACACAACAGTGCCGGCACAGTGCCGACACGTGCCGATCAGCAACGTATCGATCAGTGTCAGTGAAATATGATATTGTACCATACATTTTGTATGACGCTATCCGTACTCGTCAGTGACAGTGACATTCAGTTATGTCAGTGCTGCGCCGACATTCGCCGGAACGTCACTGTCACTGACGAGTCTACATCCACGACCTTGACGACTAGCGCTCATAATAGGGCCCGCATAATCAACACCGGTACTTTCAAACGGATACCCACCTGGAAGAAGGCGTTGCCGCGGCAGGTTATCCATCAATGGAGTAACAACCTTACCCTGCATACTTTGGCACAGAACGCATCTATGATAACAGGCTTTAGCCAAATTTCGTCCTCCTATAGGCCAATAGGATTCCCTAATCGATGCTAACAATAGTTGCGGGCCTGCGTGCATTAACCTTTTGTGCTCAAAATTAAATAATAATTTAGTAAAAGTATGAGTGGACTGTAAAATTATAGGGTGCCGTTTCAGACCAGTGCAGAAGCCTTTGAAAATGGTAAAAAGTGAAATAAAATTGTAGTAGGATGAAACCCATTGGAAAAGAAAGAAAATATAACAAAAATTTAAGGAAAAATAATTTACGGGCGATCTGAGGTCGGGAAGTGGATGGGACTGCGTTTTTAAGGGTAAAAAACGGTTTGCCTCGATTTCCGGCAAAACTACAAGTCCTATGGAAAAAAGTTTCATGGCAAAGTTGTAGGTAATAAAAAGATCTACTACTTTTGTGTTTACACTTTTTTCACATAACCTCAAAATTTATGTGAAAAATTCAAGTAACCATGATTTTGGTTTTTTATTTTTATCTTCTACAAAAACTTTTTTTGTCTCGATATTTGGAGAAAACTTTCCTTTTTTTGTCCCAAATACATTGTAATTTTTTTGATTTAAAATATTTATCTTTTCACCTTAATTCCGACGTAATATCGAAAAAGCACCCTAATTTTCAATCGAAAAATCTCACGTCAAAATATCAGCTTTTTTTAAAAAGTCGGTGAGCGTTGTGTTCGTTGAAATATCTACTTTCTGATGGTTTAAAAAAAAATATACACTACAATGGAAAATGTTTTCAGAAAATGCAAAGAAACGAAAAAAACTCGAATCCGAATTTTTTTTATAATCATTTTGTACAATTTTGAGCTATTTATTGAAATTTACACTTTAATTACTCGAAAAACGTAAGATTCCATGTTACACTGATAAACCATAAAAATGCAAATCGAAATATACTACTTTAATTACACTGCTTTACGTTTTTTATTTTTTTCGTTTACCCAAATATAATTTATACTGAATTTGTTTCCTGTCTATGCTCTTATTAATAAAATATATAGGTACGACATATTTGTATCACGTCAATTTTTTTTAATATACCCACAAGAAGTATTGAAGTAATCTTGTTCGTGGTGGCCAGTTTGTCATACTCTATTTTACTTTTTTATTGATTGTTATACGTTTTATTTGTTACAAAATGGCCTCAAAAGAGTGTAATTTAAGCCCAAATAACTTATGTTATTTTTGTGGTAAAATTATTTTAATAAAGAAGAACCGACCAATCACAGAAGTAGTAAAACGGGCGTACTTCCTATACTTTCAAATCTCAGTAACAAACCTTGATAAAAAATGGGTTCCTGGAATAGTGTGTGAAAATTGTGGAAGTATATTAACGAACTGGGCTGCAGGAACCAAAAAATGCTTGTAATTTGAAGTCCCAATGTTGTGGAGACAACCATCAAATCACGCTATGGACTGTTACTTTTGCCTCACAAAGGCTTTAGATCTCAGATTATAAAACAGAAGGCAGATAGAGTGACAGGAACAACGTGAGTGCGGCCAAAAAAGCAAATACAAATTCAAAAGCGAATACAATCTCGAGTTAGTATGACACGAAGCGCCGCATTGTTAGGACGTCATCGATAATTTTAATATTTATGATAGTAATGCCATCTTGCGTTTATAAACATTGCAAAAACTGTTCCTAAAAACAAAATAAAGAAGATGGAGTATCTTTTCATAGGTTTTATTGATTATTTATCTATTTGGATATTATTTTACGTGATTATTATTAGTGACATCTTGGAACACAAAACCTTAACAAAAATCATTCGGTGTTGCTTGTTTATATTGAAACCATTTACCCCCTAAGTTAGGAAATAAGTAAAGAATACAGGAATAACGATTTACAAAAATATTTATTTCGATTATAGTGTTTTATTTATCGCGTTTTTTGGTTGGTATGTTTGTAGGTATGTGTGTCCGTTTGTATGTGTCTTCGTAACTAAAACTACTTAATGTATTGTCTGTCTCTAATAATAATCATGTACGTCAGTCGATTTGCCAACATAAAGTAAATATAGCTATCAAAAACATAATTACAACCATTCACGACTATACTAAATGACTGCCATAAATCCACAAAATATTTCTATTTATCATCTTCTATTCTGTAATCTGAGATTAGTAAATTTCTAAAGTAGGTACTTCCATTAAAATACAATCTGACTCAACGGCAGAGATTCACTTTATATCCATATGTAGGTATAACTCTGTATGTATCTGCATTTTTCGGAGACAGTAAATTGTTTATTTAATATAATGAATTATTATGGGAATTTTGTCATTATCATGGCAACCGTACACGCACAAAGAGGCAACGTGTTCTTATAGTGCTGTCACGCACACATGTCTACAGACGTGCCTCACATTATGGTTCAGTACAGTCTATCTGCCTTTTGTTTTATAATCTGAGCTTTAGATATTAACAACAAAAACAAGAAGCATATACAATACCCTGATGTTGCGTCAGTCACAAAACCTGTGTTGTATTCTGACGGACCACCCATGATTGGATTACCCATCATTGTCCTGCAGTTCAAGTAGAGAAATAAATCAGAGCACATGGTGACTGAAACCGAAGAACCTATTTCGAGTCAGAACATCCCTTTTGATGATCTTGATGATTAAGTTTAAATCTATTGAAGAATTACCACAAAACGGAGTCAACATGTTTTTGAAAATATTTTTTTTGCACTTGCAACTGTTTTTTTTTTGCTAAACATCTGAAAGCGTAAGCGCCTAAGCGATGAACATGGTGAACTCTTCCATCAAGACTTCAAAGTCCTATGAATAGAGGTAGGTACCAAGATTTTTGGGATAAAGTATGTTGGCCAACTACTGTTGGTCTATAGTAAGAGTAACTGACTCTAATCAGTATAAAGTAGGAGTAATTTGTATCATTTTTGAATTTTTAAGGATTGATATTTGTAAAAATGATGTAATACAGATGTACTAAATATTTTAAAAACTTGACGTCCTAATTTTTTTCCACTTCATTATCCAACTTAGGGTTAATTATTGTACCGATACACATTGGTTTCATCTTTGGGTAAAAAACGTTGTAAACTAGTGTTATCAACCAAATAAGTTAATATTTACTAAGAAATCTACAATATTTTGAGAAAGTTGTAGAATCTTCTGTAAATTATATGCGTAGATGCCTATTTATTGCTATTATAAGATAACTTATATGCCTGAGTGACCTACGGATAATTTTAGCCCACTAAAAGGTATTTCATAGAGAAGTGGGGAAGGGGCTAGTAGGGTCTGGGCCTTACTACCTGTTATTTCGTAGCAGCTGTAAAAACCGTTAGCCAGTATTCGAGATATATTGCAGTGAACAACATCAAACTCAAACTCAAAACTCATTTATTCAAAATGGACTAGAATTACTTAGTTCTTTTTGAACGTCAATTTTACAATATAGACATCCCCCAAAAAGCCCTCCCTTCACCGCTTCCTAGTGTTTATGCTGTGAAGAAGAAACGTTGCAACAAACTCCCCAGCAACACAGATATGTCTGTCAAGTGAATAAATTAATTGACTCTATACAAAGAAAATCATTATATTTTTTACAATAATAAAATTATGCACGTAAAGGAAAAGTAAAAATTAAAATAGTACATAAGTAGGTATATAAATCAATTCTGTATGAATTGAGATAAATCAAAATCGTATCTAAATAATATAGATACTTATATAAACAAACACATAAAAACTAATGGTTTCCAGGAAAGCCACATGTGCAGAAAAGAACTAGCGCCACACGTCCCTATCGTCAACATAGTCGTTTATCTTATAGTATGCCTTTTTAATGAGAACTGATTTAACGTATGATTTAAATTTGCCATCGGTGAGATCCGTAATTGTTTTGGGAAGCTTGTTATAAAATCGAACACAATTTCCTAGGAATGACTTATTCGTTTTGGATAATCTAAATTTAGGGACTACTAATTTATGTTTGTTCCTAGTATTTATATTATGAACGTCGCTTTTAACATTATACATTGGCAGATTTTTACGTACAAACATAATATTTTCAAAAATGTAAAGGGAAGGCATCGTCAGAATATTAATCTCTTTAAAGAAATCTCTAAGCGACTCCCTAGGACTCATATTATAGATCGCGCGGATTGCCCTTTTCTGTAATATAAATATCGAGTCGCGATCGGCCGCTGCCCCCCACAGCAGAATACCATATGACATAATGCTGTGGAAGTACGCAAAATAAACAAGTCGGGCAGTAGGTATGTCAGTTAGCTGTCTAATTCTTCTGACTGCAAAAGCAGCAGAACTTAACCTACTAGAAAGGGCAGTTATATGAGCTCCCCACCGTAATTTGGAATCTATTGTTATGCCTAGAAATACCGTTTGATCTACTATGTCCAGTTTACTGCCGTCAAGCGTTATGTTTACTCCTACATGAGGAACGTTGGGCAACGAGAACTTTAAACATTTCGTTTTAGTGGCATTCAATAAAAGATTATTTGCAGCAAACCATTTAGAAAGAGCGGATAAACTACTATTTACATTTAAAAGATCTATGTCTTTCCTATTGATTTTAAAAATGAGGGAAGTGTCGTCCGCAAACAAAATTATATCAGATAGAGCCGACATCATGTAAGGGAGATCATTAATATAAGCTAGAAACAGAAAGGGGCCCAGAATTGAGCCCTGTGGCACACCCATTTTTACTAGAGACCCTGAAGATGTTATGCCAGATATGCCTACTTTTTGTTGTCTTTTGGAAAGATAGGATAACACCAGTTCCAGCGGACGTCCACGAATACCGTAGTGATTCAACTTACAAATGAGCGTTTTATGATCCACGCAATCAAAAGCCTTGGAAAGATCACAGAAGATGCCAACAGCATCCTGTGACCCTTCCCAAGCCTCCAAGATATGAGTGACTAACTTCGCACCAGCATCTGTAGTCGATCTACCTTTCGAGAAGCCAAACTGTCGATCGTGTAAAATCCTATTTTTATTAAAATGTGACAACATCTGTTCAAGCACAATTTAAAAAAAAATCTTACTTATTGATGAAAGAACTGAAACAGGTCTATAATTAGAGGGATTATGCTTACAGCCTGATTTAAAAATTGGGATAACTTTGCTGTGTTTCATCAGATCAGGGAAATTACCGCTATCTATACTAAGATTAAATATTTTTGCAAGAGTCGGCGCGACCACTCATGTTCCGTTACAAAGCGTAACTCAACCTGCACGTGTATTTTTATGAACGATGTTGTTCACTGCAATATATCTCGAATACTGGCTAACGGTTTTTACAGCTGCTACGAAATAACAGGTAGTAAGGCCCAGACCCTACTCGCCCCTTCCCCACTTCTCTATGAAATACCTTTTAGTGGGCTAAAATTTTCCGTAGGTCACTCAGGCATATAAGTTATCTTAAAATAGCAATAAATAGGCATCTACGCATATAATTTAAAGAAGATCCTACAACTTTCTCAAAATATTGTAGATTTCTTATTAAATATTAACTTATTTGGTTGATAATTATAGTAGTGTCACAGTGTACCTACTTACTACATACAGTGGGTCAACGCCCATACATTTGACAGGTCCTATGAAATGTCAAAATTGGTAACACTTGTCACAGGGTTGTCACATAAAACAAATTACACACAAACGTCCAAATTAATTAACGTTTTATAGAAACAGTGACACGCAAAAAGAAAACCATGTATGCGTAATTTTGACGATTGACAAAATAATGCAAAGGTTTGTAGCAGCAATTTCGCCATCTTATCCTGGAATATTCTAACAATATTTAAAACTACAAAGGGCAATGCAACTTTTGCCATACATAGCTGGCATGTTTTTTTTTTTCTTTTCGCCAGAATTGAAACCTAGGCCATATGTTAGAGGACTGTATGACAAATATATAGCAAAAAGAGCTAGGTCTACTAACCGTAACAAAACCAAGTTAGAGAGTGTTTAGTAGATTGCTATTGGTTTTTATCAGGCGTTATTTTTCTTAAGTAAAAATACTCCGTGTGTGATATTTTAAGTTTCCTATTGTTAAATACTACCTACTCGGCAACTCTAATGAGTCATTCCGCGTCCCCCGCTTCCACATTATTATCTTAAATATTCTTTCTAGATCTTCTTGATAGAAGGGCTTAATGATGACGTAGCAGCAATAAAAGGACATTACTGTTCCTGTATTTCTGGGAAGAGAACACAGGTTGTTGTAGCCACGTCATGTCTGTATTATGGTATATGGCGTGGGGTAGACATCAACAAAACTTAGGTCCTCCAGCTCAATTTCTGGATTTCATAATAAGACATGATGTGAAAAGAGAGACGAGTACTGATTACGATTAATTAACTTTATCTATAAGAATTTAGTAGCATGTAATTGTTCTATGATAAGGTAAGGCAAAGATTTTTGTAAAACTAGAAGTACCTACTAATTATTTAATAAATAGTTTTGGTTTCGGTTTTTATGGTCGTATAATTTCTTTTTTGTGACTGCCTCGTTGGTCTAGCGGTCGCAAGCGCGACTGCTGAGCGTGAGGTCTTGGGTTCGATCCCCAGGTCGGGCAAAGTGTTATTGGGTTTTTCCGTGTGGAATTTCTCAGTAGCAGCTTGGAGTCTGGATTTGTGCCCGGTTGATGACAATAGGCTCGCCCCCTATTACATGGGACTTAAACATAACGGCGAAACGTGGGTGTATTATACACCTCTGCCAACCCTTCGGGGAAGAAGGTGTGAAGTTATGTTTATGTAATTTCTTTTTTGTAAGAATATTCCATAGTACAATTTAGAAAAGTAATCCAGAAGACCTATCCTATAGTGGATACGCGTTAAATAGTGTTGCAATAGCGATCATCGACTCCTGTCAATCACTGTACGCCCGTGATTGGGTTAGCGATACTTACTTATTGCGTGCAACGTTTAAAATTGCTATCGCAACACTAAGGGCGAGGCCCCACTGCTCCGTTGCGTTGCGTTGCGACGTCGCAGCACTAGATTTGGACCAACCTAGAGATTCCAAATGTTGCCCTGCGACGTCTCATTGGTCCAAATCTAGCGCTGCGACGTCGCAACGCAACGCAACGGAGCAGTGTGGCTTCACTGTTACGTATACCCACTAACGCGTATCGATTCGATACGTTTATCAGTTTTTTACTAGTTTTAGTGATAAAAAAACTGCCAGTGCGAAAAAAATGTAACAGCAACAATCAACTTAATCTATTTTATCAGAGGAAACCTCAAAATATCACGTATGATTGTATTTTCATTTAATTATAATATAAGAAAAATAGGTAACGCGGGTAACGCCTGACAAAAAAATACTAGCAATACTTCTCTGGTTATCTTCGTTCGGTTACGGTTGATAGACCTGGTTCTTTTTGCTATTGATTTCTCGTATTGTCCTCTAACATATAACCTAGGTTTCATTTCTGGCGAAAGGAAAAAAGTAAAACATGCCAATAGTTTGCATTGGCCTTTGTCGAGGTTACTTGGCTAGGCTTGCGGGGGTAGGGAAGAGCCATTAATTATTCCCAAATTCACGATGGAGTCATAGGAAATTACTTATTATTCATGGATATTACTTCTATTTTTTTCGTGGGTGCTGATGCCGGAAATAAAGCCTAAGTATTCCTCGATCATATAAGGCGGTCAAAAAAATTTACCAGTTCAATGATTTTTTCCAGGTAAAACGTGGTCCCTATCTTGGTGTTTGAGAACTAATCTTGTTTTTGTAATCAGCGTCCCCGAAAATCATGGATTTGACACCCATGACGGCTAATTTGAAAATTTTCATGGCCACCATCTTGCATATACATTTTGACCTCATTTTCGGCATCAGCATCCCCGAAACCCATGGAAATAACACCCATGATGGTTAAATTGAAATTTTAAAAGCCGCCATCTTGGAAATGGATTTTGACCTCATTTTCGGCATCAGTACCCCCGAAAACCATGGAAATGACACCCATGACCACTAATTTGACATTTTTACTGCCGCCATCTTGGATTTCGATTTTGACCTCATTTTCGGCATCAGTACCCCCGAAAACCATGGAAATGACACCCATGACCACTAATTTGACATTTTTACTGCCGCCATCTTGGATTTCGATTTTGACGTCATTTTCGGCATCAGTACCCCCGAAAACCATGGAAATGACACCCATGACCACTAATTTGACATTTTTATTGCCGCCATCTTGGATTTCGATTTTGACCTCATTTTCGGCATCCGCACCCCAGAAAACCTTGGATTTGACACCCATGACGACTACTTTACTAATTTTCATGGCCGCCATCTTGGATTTGGATTTTGAAGTTATTTTCGGCATCAGTGACCCCGAAAACCATGAAATTAACACCCATGATGATTAGATGAAAATTTTCATGGCCGCCATCTTGGATTTGGTAATGATAATCATTTGAAAATGTATTTATGCCGCCATCTTGGATTAGTAAACAGACTTTATAATAAAATTCTCATAATAGGTACAGTCAGCATCAAAAGTAGCTGAACATTTGAGTTTTTAAACTTTGCATTAATTAGATAACTAATTGATAGGAAGCAAAAAATTTAAGGCATACTTAGAGCTATATCTAGCAGCTCTAGGTATCTATTAAACTTTTTGTTTTAAAACAATTCGTTTTCTAATTAATGCCAAGTTTAAAAACTCTACTGTTCAGCTACTTTTGATGCTGACCGTACATTAGAGGTGAGGATTAAAAGTTTAAACGTTTAATTTAACACATTATTTTTATTTAACTATTAACATCAATAAGTAATTCTGACATAATCGTTAAAAGTTATAACTCAGTTCGTAGGCACAACAAAACGAGTCGAGAGTTTTATTTTATTCAGCACCACTTGGTAAGAGTTTATGATCAAACAATAGTGATCATTATTACGTTTTGATTGCTCAAATTATAAGACTTAAATTGCTTGGCACAAGAAAAATAACATTTAATACCTTGTCCTGAGCTGAACTCATAGAACTGTGAGTCTTATCTCGCTAAGGATAGGTTTTGTTATTGATGCGAAATAAAACTAACTTTTAATGTTTATACGTTAAACAACTTAAAGGCCATAATGTAAACAAACGGTGAAACTAAACAATAAATTTCATTCAACAGTTGATTTGAGTTGACCCTTTCGGTTTCAGTGTTACATAGGTTTTTTAATTTAATATTTAAAGTAATTTAAACTAAAAGTGAATAAGTATCGTTATGGTAACTTCCGTCCCTTGCGAAAGAGCATTTTCAAAAGCTGGGTACATAGTCAGCGACAGGCGAACACTGCTCACAACAACTAAAATCACGCAGCTGATGTTTTTAAACGCCAATAAAATGAAAATAATTTAAAATAATAAAGGTATGTTATTAGTTTTATACAAATAAAAACTATTTTTGATTAAGGAAAATGCGTACCTTCTTACTAAAGGTTAGTTCTCAAAATTATATTAGGCAACATATTAAAAAAACTTAACTTTTAACTAAAAACAGGCTTTCAATATTTACAACCTAAGAATAAAATTAACTTAATGAAAACGTTACCGAAACTGATAACCTTATCCGTTATATTTATAACTTTTAATTTAACAAGTTAATTTTTATTAACAATAACTTTTTAACAAATAATCTTTTATAACTTTTAATCACATCTCTACCGTACATACATACAACATAAATACTATTAATAAATTAATATAATTTCTATGAACGATGTCAATCAAATTCGAAATCAAAAAGTGCAAGCCCTGGAATTTATGTCCCGAGTACGCAGTATGGCTACTCGGGACATAACCTCCGCTCCTTCACCCCGCAACCCCCCGCACGATTGCTCTGCGACAATGTTCTACGTTGACCGACTGTAAGGAGTAAGATATAGGTAGACTGTGGTAGTGTATTTCGATTTGCATTTTTATGGTTTATCAATGTAACATGGAATCTTACGTTTTTCGAGCAATTAAAGTGTAAATTTTAGACCAGACCAGACCACCACATATCTAAACCCTGCAGATGACTACTATCCACACCACGAGATAGTAGGTCTGCTGGGTTTTCATTGGTTGGGACGTGCCGCCAGGTGCAGTGACCCGCCTGATCTAAAATTTCAGCGACGCGATTGCGTACAAATGGCTGAAGTTTCGAAGGCAATATGTGTAGCCATCCCAACACGATGGTCGAGTCAGTCCAACAAAAGACGCGCGAGAACTTAAGACGAAGTGAGCTTAACACCTTGTCATACAGACGAGCTCCCACTACAGCGCCACACAACTCCAACCTTGGAATTGTAGTAGGTTTAATTGGCGCCACTCGACTTTTGGCCATAAGTAACCGAACGATGCACTCACCTGCATCATTTATACTGCGAACATAAACGCACGCACCATATGCGCGCTCAGACGCATCAGTAAATATATGAAGTTCCAACTCCTTGTATGAATTCATTTAAAAGAGGCAGAGTTTTAATACGAGTAGTGGTCTGCCATTGTAATTTAATTTCAGGGGTCAATGGATCATCCCATGATAATTTATCCAACTACATTCTCTGTAGTAACATTTTCATAGTGATTACAAATGGTGACAATAGCCCCAAAGGATCGAAGATCTTTGCAATCACAGAAAGTAAATCACGTTGAGTGTTACTATTGCAGGATTTAGTTGAGCCTATGGAAAATACTAGTTCATCTGAACTTGAATACCAACCTAGTCCGAGCAACTTGTCAGGCTCATTAGAACCTATATTTAAGTCAAGCGATGATTGAGCAACTTCAGACAATAATTGTGGTTCGTTTGATTTCCACTTACGCAATGGCATGCCAGCCGATGCAAGTACATTTGTG
The DNA here is from genome assembly GCA_905220435.1 of Amphipyra tragopoginis. NCBI lineage: Eukaryota > Metazoa > Arthropoda > Insecta > Lepidoptera > Noctuidae > Amphipyra > Amphipyra tragopoginis. The sequence goes on along the minus strand of HG991991.1, from coordinate 5,598,344 downwards.
ACTTCCTGGCGGATAAATCTAACCTCATCTATATCATCACCGCCAGATAGTAGGTCATCAGCATAGAAATCATGCTTTATGACCTCAGCAACCTTCTGATTATTGCAATCGAGCCCTAATTGATGAAGGCACCGAAAAGCTAAAAATGACGGTGTTTAATTTATAAAATCGAACGGAGTCAGATACCTTACCTCGCCACAATATCTGCTGCAGATATCTGTCAGACGGATTGACGACTATTTGTCGATACATCTTCTCGACGTCTGCTGACAAGACATACTTGTGCTGTCTGAAATGGAGAAGAATCGACAATAGATCGTCCTGAATGGTAGGGACAACCATTTGTAAATCGTTGAATGAAACGCCAGTTGAAGAAGGACAACTTGCGTTGAACACCACTCGAAGTTTCGTAGTGGTACTACTTTCACGTAATACGCCGTGATGCGGAATAAAATAGCCAGAAGGGCTTAAATCGGATTGTTTGCATTCAGTCATATGACCTAGTAACTCATACTCGGACATGAATTCGTGATTCATTTTACTAAAATCAGATTTCGTTTTTAATCTACTTTCTAACGACTGTAAGCAATGAGTAGCTTTATTAATTGAATCTCCCAAAATAGAAGGATCTTGTTTGAGAGGAATACGAACACAAAAACGACCATCCGGCAATCTGCTCGTATTATTGAGAAAATGCTTTTCACATAACTTCTCTTCTGGCGAATAATGAGAAGACTTCTTATTTACTTCTTCTTACTGCCAGAAGCGAGTTAAATCACTTCGAATTTTATCGAAATCGTCGTCAGATGAAGAATTGATTTTAGCAAAGTTACACCTAATGTTACTAGAAAGCAATGCAACGTAATTACGACTAATAGGACCGGAGACAATCCAGCCTAACCTGGTTTCACATAAAATTGGCTTACCAGTACCTAACTTGATTCTTTGTGACCCTAGCAAGTCCCAGAAGACATCAGCACAGCACCAATCAGAATATCTACATGAGCGGGCTTGTAAAAAGTAGGGTCCGCTAAACAGACATGAGACGGAATGTTCAGGATAGATAGATTTACTTCACGATATGGCACATCACTAGCTATTGATGGTAAAACGAAACAATAAAGTTCATTACTGAAACTATAGTGTAACGACGCCGACGTCATGTAAATGCGACACGTTTTACCTACGTGAGAGGTCACGTTATTAATGCCGAATATCGACCTATCTAGTCCCTATCTACCTAGTGTCTACCTAGGGCTGCAGTCTCGACATGAGATAGCGATCGGTAAGCTTCCGAAAAACGGTATTCATAGTGCAGTATTCTTACAGGGAAATGATGCCTGTTGGAAAATCTCCCAAAATTTTAAGGAAGATTGGTAAAGATGATTTTATCCTAATAAATATTTAAAAATATAAAAATATAAATAAATTACATAAAACTATAATTGCAACACCTATTTTACATTGAAATTATATTCCTTTATCGTTTGAAGTACAAAATACCTTATAAATGGACATAAAAGTTTCTTTCCTTGCAACACTAGCAAATGTCACAGTATTTGTCAATTGTCACTTTGTTGTTATTTGAGTGTCATGTGCTTTTTTTTGTGAATTTTAATTATTGAAAATTGTTATAGTTTAGACAGTTATTAGACAAAATAGACAATAGGTGATAGTCACTCCGACTCACGGCAGCACACGGGTGCGTTGTCGTAGAATGTAAGAAAGTAAGTAGGTACCTGCAATGCAACACCTATTGTAGAGTCTAAGGGCGCTTTAAATTTAAACTGTTGGTGTCGGACTGCAGTCGGGCGGCTTGTGTTGTCTGTACCGTGCACGCACGGCGGCAGTACGGACTACGCACTGCTCTCTCGTCTCGTCAACTGTATAAAAAAACACAACCACCCCCGTCCGCAGCACGACATCCGCACCGCAGCGGCAAATGATATTATATACAAAAAAAATATCATTGGCTGCGGCACGGTTGCAGTCCGACACCAACCGTCTTTTAATTAAAGCGCCCTATAATTTCGTTTGTTGTACACTTTGTACCTTAATAATGTTTACGTTTGTATTCATGTTTTAGACGTAGACGTACAACACGTCCTTCAAGTAACCATATAGAAGCGTTGCTGGCTAAATAGGATGCTCGGCCGTTTTTAGCCAGAAGATGATTTACTGTTCATCGAGGAAAGGTGAATTTTGAGTTGGCGTGGAAGGAAGTTGCTGCAGAGCTGAACAATATTTGAAACGGCTCAATAAAATAAAATAAACAGAGGCACTGGCTTGTGATTTCGTGGAAAATCGTTGAAGAGATGGTCGTAGTTCATTTTGGTTGCTAATAAACGTTATTTCTTTATTTTATTTTTTATTTACGAGCTTGTTAAATATCTCCTTTGATACCCGATAAAGCCTGAGACTACTGCTACAACTACAACACCTTATAAGCAGATAAACGTTTATTTTCAAATCAAAAATCTCTTGCACAACTTATCGATCGTAATGAATACTTTGCGGGCTTTCCAATTTGCTCGCAAAGTTATTCGCTAAAATGACGTTAAATCGTAAACTTGACAGTTGAATTCGCTAGGTTTCCGACAAAAATCAATAAAAAAATAGTCATTAAGACATAAATAGTGATGTGCCGAGTTGGCCATTTATGGTATTTGAATAAATTAGTACTCGTTAAAAAGAGAATCGATTCAAAACTCGAGTCACTGACTCGAATCTAGTAGCGATTACTGCGTCAGGTACTCAAGTACTTCATAGGATTCGACTACTCTAATGTTTCTCACTTCCAAAAATACAAGCAAAAATGCAAAATATGGGTCATAAAATACAAATCAGTTTTATTGATAAGTCAATAAAAAGAAAAGTTAACATTTTAAATAATTAGAAATCGTATTCTTACTGTCTGATGTACTGTATAATCATAAACAAATTCTCTTTTTGATTTCTAGGGGCCAAAATTAAATCAATTCAATTAACTATTTAAAAAGCAAATTGACGATACTTATTACCACTGTCCAACACTTAACAGATCAATCGCTTCGAAACGAATGTCACTTTAATGTTAATATACAAGGTTAGTTGGAAAGGGGGTACTAATCCGCAAGCCACATAAAGTATCACTAATGACGGTTTTCAAGCAAGTGTCAAAATTTCAAAATTCGATCATTTTGCATGGAAATGACTTTTATTTTAGTTTTTTCAAAAATTCAACGTTCCTGCTTAAGTTACGAAATCAGAAAAAGGAGCTTCTATTTGGTGACCCCAAATATGACTTACAATGTTTGAATGTTATAACTGAGGATAGATAGATTTTAGCGTATTTTTGCGAAATTTTTGAACAGCTATTTCTCTTAAAGTATTTACTTTTAGGGAAATTGGTAGAACAAAAGTTATTAATTATTATGTGTACTTTAACACCCTTTCGGATTAGTAAGCACCAATAATTCTTAAAACGCAACTTGACAATCAACAAAATCTCGTGATCACAAGAAAAACAAACAGGTACACAACAACAACCTGCATTTTTCGGAAGAGAGGGGTCCCGGCAACAACATAAGGTCGCGATTTAAGTACTCGGTTCAGTATTCGCGTACCAACTATGCATAATCGAAATCTTTACTCGAGTTGCGATCATTCGAATACTTCAATTCTATAACTCGATGACACAATCACCTATCTATAGTTAAACTGACTCGATACATCACTATCACTTAACTACCGATTTCGGTCGATAAGCGATAGCGATACATGTCGAGACTGCTGCCCCTGTCTCTAAAAACTGTCGACATAGTCTTTCCGTCACAAACATTGACTTAGAAAAAAGTATGGACATCGAGTGTAGTACAAAATTCACGATAAAAGTGTCCTGAATTGACATAATATAAACTTAGAAATACCAACAAGCTTATTTACGATGTACGAAATCCTATGTCGTTATCATAATGCCTAATTTTGCTTGCAACTATTTTTACCATACGAAAATGACAGCACTGCTCAATTTTTCAAATTTCGAAACTTCATCTAATGTTAAACGAAAATTTGGAGAACATAGGAGTTATAGAGCAACCTTAATTTTTAAAAGATAAAGACATGACAAAAGATTTTATTATTAGTAAGATTTATTGTGATCGCTAAATATTTAATCCAACTGAAAGAGCATAGAACATTTCTTGCAAAATTACAACATCGTCATTTTCAAAAACGCGATTTCGCTTCCTTTGCTGAAGTATTACCATCAGCATCATCATCATCTTCATCTAATTGATCTCAAGGAAAACTGAAATTAAATCAGAGGTATATATTTTTTTTTTGAAAAAACAATCTTTAGTCATGTGTATTTAAAAGATTGCATGATAACTAAACAAACGATCCCAAACGTCACGTGTCCACTATTTGCCATTAGGATGTTCCAGAGCCCGTTTTCCGGCTCTACCATCGGACCTACGTCATTATTTATGTAATGAAAAGTGCATGATCTGAAACTCGACGAGCCTACCATTTGTTCCTGTGCCTGCCTAATCTTCGGCTCCATCATCAAATTAGTTCAATGACATTTTAATAATCTAATATGCAAATACCTACCTGTAAAATTTCAGCTCGATCGGGAACTTGGTATTGACCGAAAAACCAATACAATTTTGAAACGGAAGGACAATATACATATTTTTGTACATAATATGTTTGCATACAATGCAAGTTTGAAGATAACTTGCTTAAATGAATAGAACAAAATAAATTGCAATTGGTTCAAAATCGCAATACAAAAAAACATCGCGTAAAAATAACGACTCTTTGGAATCTTTGTTCTAAATTCTGTCAAATATGTCAAGTTTCTTATGGTAATCCAACCAAATGAAGTTGACATAATTGGTCAAACAAAGGAAGGAAAATAAGATAGGTACTTTTTGTTTAGTTGGAATATTGTGTGTTTTGCTCTTGCAATTAATTCAATTTTAAGTAAAATATAATGTTCCTTAACAAAATAATACTTTAAAATTGTAAAACAATAATATACCTACTAAAAATATGATACACCATTAACTTTTTTCACTTTTTTGAGTAGTCTCAGTCACAGAAGACGTCGAAGACGATCGCAGCAACAAGTTATCACACGACTTATTATTCGTATTATTATGACTATTTGCAATAGGTTTAAAATCAGCGACATGGATAAGAGTATTATGTCTGCGCTTACACAGCTTACAACCCGGCCTTTTACAATGATTCGCGAAATGACCCGAACGAAAGCAGTTATAACACACTTTAAAATTTGGCAGCAATTTAATACGTGCTTCGTTACTTAGTGCGAGAAACTGTGCACAATCACTCAAGTTAGGGTCACCGTTGCATTTGGGACAGACCTTTGTACCTGACTCTGAACCAGACTTACCACCATTTTGGACGGTAACCATAAATTTCAGCTTAGCCCCTGATTTATTAACAGATTGAGGCTGGTTATTACGCGACAATTCTAAAGTTTCAATTAACTCAGCGCGCTCATGTATAAATTTATGGAAAGCATCGAAGGTAATCTTGCTATCCTTGTCAATACGGCCTTTGTGCTCCTCCCACTCACGGAACGTTCTGCTATCCAACTTGCGAGTAAAAATGTAAATTAAAAGGGTACTTATCCCAATACTTTACAGGCTCACCTAAGGTATCTAATGCTCGTAAGTGTTTATTTATTTGGCCAATTAAATTCTTTAAAGTGACTGAGGATTCTTTGGTAATTGTCTCCAAGTTAAAAATAGCCGAAACATGATTGTGAATTAATAATTTCTTATTATCATAACGCTCGCATAAATACTTTCCATGCCACAGAGTAATTAGTAGCCGAAAACTCGATCGATTGGATCACTACGGCAGCGGATCCTTCCAGAGACGTTCGAAGGTAGTGGAATTTGTTGATCTCGTCTATCGCATCATTGGAATGAATGAGACTCGTAAAGGTGTCATGAAACTCCAACCAGTTATTGTAAGATCCACTAAACTTTGGCAATTGGATTGTGGGCAACTTAACTGGCTTATAACTACTTACTACCAAAATTACTTTTAGGTATTGCTACAAACAGATTCATTATCTTTATTATAATTATTTACAAATTCCTGAGCCTTAGACAGTGATTTAAAATACAGCGACTCAAAATCAGAACGCTCAGAAAACTGTGCCTTGACATCATCAGCAATACACTCCATACGTAACTGTACCTCATCATATTGTTGGTATAACAACTTCATTTTCCCTATACGCAGCTGTATTTCCGTTATATTGGAACTATTTAACGTTTTATCATCCAGCGCATCCAAATACACAAAAAATATACAAAAGCAGTTAATCGGCCTATGAAGCTACCTCGCTTCTTTATTAACTCCCTTTCCTCGGTAATTCTGGGATTCGAGCGTAAATCTGGAATTTATAATAAAGTTTAAACGATTTTGTAAGTACGTATGTGTTATGATTCAACCTACAGGTGGTTATTAAATAACAGATTTTACTCTATCAAAGACTTTTTAAATTATTCTGAGTAGGTGGTATTACAGATGTTTTGTATATTGCATGCTGTGTCTATCGCATCATATTGTACACTATGCTTGTATTATATTTCTTGTATTATTAGGATAAACAGTGTAACAATTGTAGATAGGCCAATAAATAAATAAATAAAAAATAAAAAAAAAACCTCTTTGTCTGAATGTATCTTGTGATCTGTTTAAGCATAAAAATTAATTTGAATATTCAGTAATCTGCTGCTTATAGTTTTTAAGTAAAATTTGCATGCTATTTATAATGGCTAAATGGGCTTGATCTAATTTTGTATTTTTATATAACACCATTCTATGTACTTACCCTATTTATTGCAAATAAATGATTTTATTTGATTTAAACAAATTCGTTTAACTCCTTTAAACCGCGTGATCTACGTGTGATACAGATTAAGCTTGAATGGTTTCTTTATATCAATAAAAAAAAATCATGATCAAAACTTGGTTTTCTATCTCTGAGTAATTTTAGAGCCCCGAGTTAACCGACTGCAAAGAGCGATAACTAGGGTTTCTGTTTTCTCGACATATTTTTTTTCTCGGGTTTCGAGAATTCTCGAGACCAATTTCTCGGGTTTCTCGGGTCTTTCGAGAAATTTTTAAAAACCTTAAAAAATCAGCTTATGCCCGTTTTCTGGGGTACTCTTGAACGTAGTTTATCTGTTCGATAGCGCTATTGGTTCGATAAACTGACTCATTGCGTTTCTGGACACCCCAGTCAGAAGATGATCTTAGTTCAAACTTCAGTTAACTTAACTGACCAATTTGGGGCATTTATCGGTACTAGAACTTTATTTGTCGTTTTATATCATATTTTATACAAGAGTATTTGGAATTTTATTATTAGTATTTTATTTTGGATCGTGTGTTTTGGATTCCCAGTGAAATGAACTCGAGCAGTTCATAGGAGTCTGATTTGGAAGTGCTGGAGGCTATTTCAAATATATCAGTACCAATAAAAAAGCATCGAAGAAATCCATCCGAAATGTCCACGGATGAAGAGTTTAACATGAGATATCATTTTAACAAGGGCACTAGGATATATTATCTTTGTGAAATAACCAATCTTGCCCTAGAACCCATTCATGCACCACAAATAGACCAGGTATGGTAGTCTAAAAATATTTTTCTTTCAGATATAAATAAACTTTACTGCCCTGTATTATAAATTACAATAAAAATTTAAAATATTCTGGTTTCATAGTTTTATTGCGTTGTTGCTATAATGAAAAATAACAAAGAGAATTAATATTGTGATTTAAATTTTATATTTTATGTACGTAATGGTTCGTTTTAAAATCCATGCTTAAACCAGAGATGATTTTCATTTAAACCTGGTGCCTACCTGCAAAAAGTTGTAAAGTTTAAGTGAGAAAAATATAATTATTTAGCTGGGGTAAAAAAAGAGATCTAGTGGTCAATTTACGAACATACTTATTGTTTGGGTAATGTAATTGTCGATTTTGTATTCAGAAACCCAATAATAGATGAACGGAGTTTATCTTACAGTTAATATTTAATTGACGTTTCATGTTACATTATAATAAGAGTAATCGGATTTCGAATTGATTGATGGAATCGAATTGGAGGTAAATTAGGTGTCTGTTTCGCTTGCCTAGTTTACTCGCGCCTCGTAAGGTGAACAATGACGCCAGAATGCAAAGATTACGCAACTTTTAAGCCAATTTTACAGTAATAAAAGAAAGTCTTTTATTTCTCGAGTTCTCGACTTCTCGAGGTGTTTTTTCTTGTCTCGAAGTTGGCATGATTTCTCGACATTTCTCGCCTCGAGAATTCTCGAGCAGAAACCCTAGCGATAACGCGCTAGTTGTACCCGCCAGCAGTGTCACCGTGCTTTCATTCATTTTTGCGTGGCATCGAAATGTTCACTCACACAAAAAATTTTGCTTTTTTTTTGTTGAATCCTTATTACGTCTAGATACGACTATTTGAATCAACCGCAAGAAATAATACAATATTTTTATTTTTTTATTTTTAATCAAGCTAAATCCCGTGCGTGGTCAATCTTTACTAGTAGTAGATCATACGGTTTTAAGGTTACACGAATTCGCTTGCACCCTGCAGAGTAAAAGTTGCGCCTTTACCCTTAACTCAGTATAAAAATTCTGACAAAATGTCAAATAACGGTCTTTTAGAAAACGGACAGCTAGATGAGCTCGTGGCTACATAATTACAGCCGCATAGACCGATCTTCCGGGTTAAGCCACGCTTGCCGAGGTTGGTCTGTGGATGGGTGACCATTTACCATAGCGAGTTTCCTCCGTGCCTCGGAAAGCACGTAAAGCCGTTGGTCCCGGCTGTCATTTGTAGATCTTTGACAGTCGTTATTGTTGGTCAGAAGCCAGAAAGTCTGACAACCAGTCTTACCAAGAGTATCGTATTACCCAGTTACTGGGTTGTGGAGGTCTGATAGGCAGTTGCTCCATGTAAAATACTGATATTCAGCTGTATCCGGTTCGACTGGAAGCCGACACCAACATAGATGGGAAAAGGCTAGGCAGATGATAGAAATCGGACGGCTGATTGGTTCCGTAGATGGATTTTATTAGATGGATGAATTGGTTTTCTGCGCTGCGGGAAATTAGTATGCATGTAATGCAGTTCATTCATACCTTGAGGAAGTCTCTGAGCCAATAGACATCAGGCTTGGGGTCTCCGATGACCTCGCACGCTATGATGACGGTGTCGCCTTCCCGAGCTTCACTCGAGCGCGGCTTGCGGACAAACCTCGGCTCTTTTGAGTACCTGTGGTGGAGAGAAATCTGTTATGTTACGATTTTTCTGATTACTTGATGATACACAAATGCCCCGAACCGAAATACTTAACTATCTGCAGGCCATACAAATTTTTGTTCCGTACGGGAATCGAACCCACGACCCGTAGCCCAGAAGCCAATCGCTCTGCCACTGCACCAAACGTGTCGTCACATTGACCTATACTTGTACGTCAAACCTACACTAATGTTGCAATTTTATTATTATGTAGTACAACTCATAAAATATAATTTTAGTAGCAATAAAACCTTCACGGATATTAATCGTCTTCTCATTTATTAATAACATTTCACACCAACAATCGAACATCACTGTTGGGCATTTTACCCCAACAAGATATACAACGTGTTACACAATTCCCCTTAGAAAAGAAAATGTTAATCAAGTAATCTTTTAAGTAATGGTTTTTGTCATTTACCTCTTATAGGAAATTAGGTAAGAATGTAAATAACTTTCTGGGTAGTCTACTCTTTACTTTTATGTTTTCAGGGTTGCGTTTCAGTGATGATTTTATTTTATGATTTGACCAAATTTGTTTTTTGGTTCTTTCTTTTCTTTTAAAATATTGCCAACAGACTCTTTACAAGAGACCTTTTAATCTCCTTTCGGCTTTAGGGGTATTTTTGTAACACGTTGTGTAAAACAAATTAATTTCTGGGCTTACTGAATACTTTTGTTGTTTTAACCTTGGTATTCTTTGCCTCAGATCTATGTCCACAGGAATTTGCTCCTACTTTTATAAGCTACCAAAGTAATCAACTACTCACGGCACATCAGGAGCATTGATCATAACTGGCGGAGTCCTCTTCTCTCTGGGCTGATCCCCTTCTATCACATCCACCTTCCCTGACGTAGAGGCTCTCCCGACTTCATTGGAGGCTGTACAGGTGTACACTCCAGCATCCCTGCCAGTGACAGAGGCTAGTGCCAGTTCTATCTGGCCGTCTCTGTCTAGCGTCATGATGGCGCGGCGGCTCGGACGGAGTCTCACACCATCGCGGTACCAGGTGACTCCGACTGAGGGATACGCTTCTACTACTGCTGAGATTCGGAGCTCTTCGCCTGAAATGGTATAGAAATGTACCAACTCGTTTAAGAGTTTAACTTTATTACCCGACTTCGGCGAAGCCCAAAAGGAGGGTACCTAATGTTTTTGAGTAGTTTAACTTGTGTGTGTTAACGGTGCTAACATTTTAGGTCATATTTGGGGTCATGAATTAGAAGCTCTATTTTCTGAATTTGAAAATAAAGCAGGGATAAAGAATTTTTGAGAAAACTAAATTAAAAATAATTTTACAGGGAAATAAAAAAAAAGAAATTTTAACACTTGCTTTAAAACCGTCAACAATGATACTTTATATTGTTTTCACGGTAACTTGATTAAAATGACACATGTCAATAAGAGTTGCTAGACATGTGACTACAGTCGATTCAACTATCGATAAAATTTGTAAACAGTGAAAATTTGACAAATTATTACAATGTGATTTTATGTAGATTCCAAATACTTGTGTTTTAAGTAATTAGGATTAAGTCACATAACATGCCATTTTCAACAATAGACGATTACGTGCTGATGTGAAAATGAATCCAGCAAGTATGGGATGAGTGATAATAAATGTTTATTTACCACCAATAGCCCAATAGCCGGGTCGCGAAAAAGGGGTTTACCTTGCGCAAGGTCCGTCAGTCCTGAATTTTGGATGTGTTATGTTTAGGTGTTTTTATGAAAAGCTCACAAACAGACACACAGACAGACAGAGAAACAGACAGCCATACAGACAGACAGAAAGATAGACATGGGCTTCAAACCTATAAAATACCTCTATTTTTGAGTCAGGAATGAAAAATAAGAAAAAATAATTGTGATTTTTATCTCCTTCAAAGCGCAATACGTCGTAAACTATTAGCTAAAAAAAAATACTTAAGACAAGAATTGTAGGGAATTTAATTTTCTACAAAATTGGTGTGATCAATTTTTGGCATAAAACCCATAAGCAGTTATTTAATAAAAACTAATTTTTGGGGTCTTCAGTCCAAGATGGCAGAGCGCGCCGAGGTCACTCAAGGTACAAAATTTGTAATTTTCATAAGAACACCTATCTATAACACATATCCTAAAATTCAGGACTGACCGACATTTGCAAGGCGACTGGGCCATAATGAGCCTTATTCTAATTATTCAATCAACTGAGCCTATCATCTATAATTATTACGATACTCAAAATATTCATTCAGTTAAATATAAATGTATCGAAATTATTTTATCGATACGCACGTCTCTGGCAACTAGTAGGTACCATCTGACGCAAGTTTGAAGACGCGTCGGGGTTTTTTCAAAGTCACTTATGTAATAAATAATTATGGCGTTAAACACATAAAACTATATTATTTCTATGTTTTTGATTATAAAACAACCTTCTGGGTAACGCTTTACTAATATTTTAAATTGATTTAATACTTTATAGAATTAAATTGTCATACACAAGCGCCATTACAATTTATTTTCATGTCATTTATTTATTATTTATTTATTTACTTTAATTAAAACGGTCTTAGACCAATTACAATAATTAAAGATAGTAATAAAAAACGATACATACATACAAGGACGAAAAAAAAAATTAAAAAAAAATAATCTAATAAACTCTTTCATAAATCCCTTACAGTGCTTCTGACAGTATATTCATGCAAGCAGATGGCAGATGTCATGAAGTGACATCTGCCAAATTAATCAAGTTACCGTGAAAGCAATATAAGTGGTTTGCGGATTAGTACCCCCTTTCCGACTAACCTTGTATATTCAACTTACCTGGGCCTATCTACACTCTTATTTTCTAGGGTCCTTACATCAACATAATCACACCAAAAATTTATCTTACCCTCAGAAAGTCTGTACAACGGTTCCAATCCGCAGCAGAATTCTGGAGCCACATAAGCCCTGATGCCTTTGTCCACGACGAGGCTGCAGCGGCAGCTGACGGCACCGCTGCTGTTTCGGGCCATCGCCTCGTACACCCCTCCATCCTCGAGGGTCGTCGGAGCAATCTCCAAGGTGTGGAAGTGCTCGTCTTGGTATTTGTTGCGTCGACCTGGGAAAATGGGTTAAATGTAGGTCACCGAGCTCTAGTTCAGGGAACTGATTGATTAAATCCTGTTGTCGATTTCTGCGAATCACGTGAGATAGGTATAAGTGGACGCCTTGTCACTTTCTAACACAAGGGTAACCATATGGCAGACTTATGGTGTAATAAGTCCTGCCTAGTATTACTAAATATTGTATGTCCTTTAAAGCATTACAATATCTTTATACCGCAAGTTAACTAAACCAATCGGAAAAAGATATAACCATAATTAGCAACGTCTTCTAACATTTACACGATTATTGTACATACTACTCCTTTTTTGTTTAGGTACATTTTGTAATTATATTCAGATGTTAGGCTGGGACTATAGGTCGCCGCGCCGCCGCTCCTATTCGGGTCAGGGGGCTTACTATGACCTCTTAAAGCAGGGCAGAAGTTGCCTGGAAGTTGAACTGCCCTGCGTTTTGGTACTATGACATCGTTAAAGCAGGCCTGTAGCAGGTCTGCTAAGTTGACGTTTACGAAATCCGTTCACCTTTTTTTTTTGTATAGAGTTTTCATACCATGACATGTTATTTGATAGCAGCAGAGCGTATATTGAGCGGCTGTAATGTCAAAATAAGCGATCTTGAAAAATTTAATATTTACGAGCTTATTCAACATTGTTTTTGTTATTAGAGGTAAACTGTTGTGAGGACCCACTTAAAATTTGGTCGATAAGACTTTCTAAACTCGATACTTTGTATAAAAATTACAAGTGTTTCCTTGGACATCACGGCTCATCTTCCGTGCGGAAGATGTCCGGTCTTTTGGAAGGCATACACGGGGACACAGGTCCAACGCGCAGAGGCCCCTTTGAGAGCTTTAATCTAAAATGGGGTGGGGCACCAACCCGGGACTATCCACGGCTGCACTATTGGAGTACAGTCATGGACCGTCCCAGGTGGGTGCAAAACTATTGTGAAATATGGTAAAAATAAAACCGGTCTATGGGAGGGGGTGTTAAGTGGACTGGATAACTTCTATTGCCGGAAGAAAACGGCGTCTGCCTTTCAAGCTTAAAGGTCATGGCCCATAATCCGACCCGATTCAAAAATGTTTTTGTACAAAAACGAAAATGGTGGTAAATAATGCAGGCATAACCCACTTTTCATTATATGTAAAAAGAAAAAATTAATTCAATGGAGAGATCTTGCAGTAGACCAATAAAAATTGGATAATAATTAGCTGCACCACAGCGGTTTCGCCCGTCTGTAAATTATTTTATCCCATGGAAACATGTCACTGGGATAAAAAGTATACTATGTCCGTCTCCAAATCCAATAGGTATATCTCTACATGGCAATTTAATCAAAATCGGTTCAGTGGTTTAGACTTGAAAATGAAACAAACAGACTTACTTTGCCATTGTTTTGTTAAATAAAAATATCATCATCACAATCATAAAGCAAACTCGTTCGGTCAGGTAATTACACGTATATTGCTGCCTCTGTCTCACCCGAGTTGATAACCAGCTTTGTTGCGCTCGCGCAATTATACAATGCCTTGCCTGGCCCACAGCGGGTAGAAAAACATCGGCAGCGCCTTCCTAACCTCGCCCTTCGCAGTCCTTCGTCATTCGTCGTTGTGATCTGTGCTTTTTCCGAATTTCTATATTATTCCGATACAATTAACTATTTTGGCGTGTTTACTTGAGTGATTGTTTGGTTCTCGATTTGAATTTTGTTGACATGGAACGACTTAATAGCTGTGTAGCGTATAACCGATCGGAAGTTTTCATACTTTTAATCTACCTAAGATTACATTTTTTTTTTATTATTATTTCATGATCCCCATCAGCCACAGTAATGCGCCACTTACCATTGAAAAGTATAATCATTTGTCTTTGATTCTCGCCATGTTTCATTTCTGTACGCCGTAGGTATATTTTTCACACTAAATGGGCCATTACCTTTGAAATATATTGGCAGACGGTGACTCGCCAGCTCACTAGCTGGGCCCCCTGAAAAGCCGCCAGTACATAGGTGAAGGGGGCAACAGACGTGTGAGCGGCTAGAGGTGTAGAGAGGTGTGGCCCCGGTTTCGCCGTCGCGGGTCTAAGAGACCCAGAGTGGGTTTCCCCGCTATTACGCCTTTAGACACTTCCACCCCCGAGCATATAGCTCTGGCGGCCCCCCTCTGGCCGGCCGATAAAGGCAAGACAGAGTTGAGAATCCTGCGGGCACTCTTGGGGTTCCACTCCAGCCAGCCAATAAAGGCAAACTGGAGACGAGGCCCTGACCAGTCGGTCCTCTGAGGAGAGTCCTCTGAGGCAATAAGGTACGCAGTGTCGCCACTCACCAACAGCTCGCCACAAGCTGCCCTGCGGTTTGTAAGCTTTTCAGTAGACCTCATGATACATTTTTTATTATATGATGGGGTTGTAGAAAGCTAGTCTAATGTTCCCTCCGGTTTTACGTTAATCTCATGATGAGGTAACGCCTTTCCCAGAGGGGGTACAAGTGTTTATTATTATGACGACACGTTTGGTGCAGTGGCTAAGCGATTGGCTTCTGCGCTACGGGTCGTGGGTTCGATTCCCACACGGAACAAAAATTTGTATGGCCTACAGATTTTTGTTTCGGGTCTGGGCTTTTGTTTGTGAGATTTGTGTATGTAAACGCACCCACGATACAAGAGAAATCTCAGTGTGGGGCTACGTTTTTAAAAAAAAAAAAAACATATGGAGAAAAAGCGACGGCGTCGCATTAGGGAAATAAATAACCCATTCGAAATTGATGAACGGACATTTATAAACCAATATAGGTACCTATTGCAATATTATATGCAATTTATTTAAGGTTATTTAAAAATTCCCACAGGTGAAGCAGTTTGGTCATACTAACACGACGGCGACGCCGCGACGTCTTGTTTGTGTTTCACTAAAAATAAAAGCATCACATTTTATATACCTACATTTTAATAAAAAAATCTGAGACTTTATGCGGTGTGCCTAGTTTTAATTCGATATTTTGATAAAGGTAAGTAAACGAACGTACGACATTGTTGAAACAGGATTCACAATAAAGTATGAAATCACAACGAAATGCTAGTTTACAATTTCATTGACAACTTCGATCGACTAACTGTGATACAGATATCAGAATGATGACAGAATATCACGCTGCGGAAATAAATTTACCTGAAAAAACACTTAAAACTGCATTAACTAAAGTATTTAATAAGTAACTACATCGATGTCAAGTGGGGAACAAAACAACTCGAGTTGTTTTTTAAATTTACGCGCTAAAAAAAGTTGACAAAACTAATCCACGTTGGTACGTTCATAACCACGTTGTTTCTTTTATTTAGAGTCACAAAGGTCTTTTGAACGTGAAACTTTTGCTTTTTAGAGCTATTAAATAATGTATCATAGTCAGTGGTTATACATATTACATAATCTTAGATACAACGTGTACTTACCCAAAAAAACATGTTTTTATTATTTTAAAAAAACCGGTAAATTGCTAATGAATTATATTTAGATTTTTGAACGTTTTCTATTACAAAGACATAGACATCACAGCAGGCCACAGACAAGCATTACCGTTCAATAGTCGTTCACCTTTAGTACTGACATGGTACGATTTTTAGCGATTCAGAAGCAGGCCTGCTTTTGAACGGATATTGACGGGCTGGCATTTGAACGTTTTCTTAAGACGTCATGGTAAGCCTCCAGTTCACATATAACAACGCCGATTTCGACTAGCCCCATACTCACAGATACTTTGCAGTGTACATGGCAGCGGTAGCTGATGAATGCCTTGATTTAAATTTGAAAATGAGTATCATTGCGGTCTTAGAGTTACAATAATAAAAATCTTTGAAAAATAATCCCTTAATAGAGATTTAGATTTTTTATGTACTGCTACTAGAAGTATCATGGTCACCCTAACGGTAAGAAAATTCAAGTAATGAAAAATCCTTTCTATGAAAAGATATTCCACAGTCCGGGTAATATTCGCTTTTGCAAGCATTTACAACGCAAATTCCAAATTAATTGTGTAATAAATCCAATTATTATTATTTTTAATTCAAATTATCGGTTTACGTCAATGCAAATGGGGTTATCAGCATTTGTATTTTTTTTACTACCATTGAGAAGAAGCTAAATAGAAAAGCCCAAACCGAGTTCTCTTATCTTCATTACGAGTCAGATAGAGAGAACACCTAGATTTTTTTTGTTAAATTAGTAATAAAATATTTATTATACCAATCAAATCGTTTAATCTATACGTATAATAAAATCGTGGTTTAGAAGTAACTAGGAAATTTTTGTCTAGAACTTATAAATCGCGCGGTAACGAAACCATAGCGCGATCTAATTCGACGCCAACGCCATCTAGGGAAGTAAAGATTAAACATATGTTTGCATGTTTATGCAAGCATCACGTAAAAAGAGCTGACCCAATGCTGTTGACTTTTATAAACATATATTGTGCTTATCTCCAAGTAACATATTTTTTTTGTTTCATCGCAATCGGTTCACGCATTCAAAAGATATGCAAATAATCAATATCTTCTATACATTTATCAAATCTGTAGACTTTGCGTATCTGTACATAGCAAATATTTTGAAAAAACATGGTTGGGGTGTTAAAAATAACCAAAAGAACCCATTTTTAACATTTTTGTATTTTGTTTCTTCTGTTTGTTGGTTTGTCTGTTTGTCTGTTTATCTGTTTATCTGTTTGTTTGTTCAAGCATCACGTAAAAACAACTGACCCAATGCTGTTGACTTTTATAAACATATATTGTGCTTATCTCCAAGTAACATATGTTTTTTGTTTCATCGCAATCGGTTCACGAAATCAAAAGTTATGCGAATTTTAAGTTTTCTAGAAGAACTTAGCATGTATTAGTTTATTTTCAATAGATGGCGTTACGTGTATCAAATAATGTTGCGAGGAAATATTTTACTACGAATAAATCCACAAATTACCTAATATTCATTGTTGAATTGGTACCTATTCTCAGTCTACGAAAGGTCTAATGAAATGCTATCCTTATGAAGAAGGAACTAAGCTTTTACAAAAAAAAAACGAAGATATTGTTATTTAGAATTTATTAGGTCAATTTCTTATTGTTGTTCACAATAAAATTAATTCATGATGTGGACTAATAGTAGGATTTTTGTTCATTGAATGTTCATACTTTTTGGGAATGCTGATGCCGAAAATAAGGTCCAAATTCAAATTGAAATCGGTGGCCATGATTATTTGCAAGGAAAGTGCTCACCCAGTGCTTTCGTTGAAATTTAGTATTTCGTAATCATTCTATCTACTCAATGCACTTTTTGGAATGTTTTTCTACATTTTATTTTATTTTGTTCATTACTGTCAGTTATTCAAAGCCTGTCGCCGTCGTTTTATTAAGTTTATTTAATTGAGTTTTTTTAAGCTTTAGGTAATGTTCCAAAGACGTGGCCATGGAGGGAAAGTACTTTAAATATTAAAAATAGCAAATTTCACTCAAAGGAAACTTCATTTCACTTTTTTTTAAAGTAAGAAATTACCTTTTACTGATTTTTTTGCCTGAACCGGGAATCGAACTGACAAAGCTTTATGTACCATCCGGTATTATATTATGGCCCCTGTTGATAGATATCTATAAGGTCAATAATAAGGATCAAATCTCTCCAACAAACACACTGTCTTAAATTGAAGGAAGTGCAAGAAATAAGAAGTAACAACAAATAAGTGTTTGAATTGAAATGTACCTAAGTTAGGTAGGTACTTAATGTTAGTTTTTATGGTCTTCCATCAATTTCAGGCACTATGTTTATTGGAGCGATCATAGGTATCGATTGGTGAAATAAAAATATAGATGATGTTTTTTCGCGTTTGTGTTGGTTCGATTTCCAGATCAGACTTTTTGAAAGCAGTACCTACCTACCTATATAACTTATTAAAATTAAATGAAGTCTTCTATAAGTTTTTTTTTTTTAAATATTTAAAGTTATTTTCTATACCTACCACACCTCGAATGAAATCGTAATTTAGTTCGCAGATTGTAACAAGACGGCGTTGTAGCTATTTTTGTTTCGCGATATGGTTTTGTTACATCTTCAATAAAAGTATCAATATTCAATTATAATCCATTTTAGCAAGGAAATGTATAGAAATAAGCAACACGTTTTTAGTATACGGTTTTATGAATCTTTACGGTCAATCAAGAGGAGCTGAAACTCTACATAAAGAAATGGTTCAAATGATATAAGTGTCTTAGTGGGACACCTTTGTCTATTATTATAATAAATGGATTATTTAGTTGCTGCGACACAATGTTGTTTTCCGACTTCCACGCGGACGGAGTCGCGGGCACAGCTAGTTTATAATATTTATTAAGTCAACTGCTGATCAGACGGGAGCATGTAATCCGTTAAACTTAGTTAAAATATAAAAAAAAAACTATAAATAAAACAAATATTTTTGGATACTTGACCCTTTTATTATATATATTTAGTAATAGCTTTTAGCTCTTTAGGGTGTTATTTATTTAAACAAAATAGTACGTATGAACTGAATGCTTTATTAAAATCAGTATTTCTTTCAATGAACAAACATCAACCACAATTATAATAAACACATTGGAACAAAACAAAAAAACAATTGTTTACACCCGTCCGACCAAATTGTCGCTGCAAAAGTGGGCCGAGTAGCGCTTTTTCTCTGTTGTACTGCTTGTAGATAGTCCTTGCGGACCGTTTATACGGTACCGGGCAGTTTTTGGTGAGACCTGAAGGGTCTCCAGAATTGATGAATAATTAGCATTAGCATTCGTTAATAGTTACAAAAATTCATTTAGTAATGACAATATGAAAAGCGTTTGCTAAATTCTACAAATGCTAAAATTCATCATTGCGCGCTAATAGCGTGACAGTGGGCGTTTACCTTCACCGCGCTAAGCGAACTGTCTATGTGAATGCGAATACACTAACTATTACCAATTAAAAATATATGGCCGCAAATTTTCGGCGAATCAGATCGCCGCATTGCTTTTTTATTTGGAATCCGCACCCAGCGCGCCGCGCCGACCACTTTCGGGCTTCTGACTATTCGTAACGACTGTCGTAGGTATTCGTATAACATCCGGGGCCGCCAGCTTAACGTGCTCCCCAAGGCACGGAAGGCTCTCGACATATCCTTAACTAGTCTGTGGTCTCGACGTGTAACGAACGGTCACCTATTTACATTTTGTAATGATTAAAATCCTTTAGAGATTGATGCCATGGGAATCACTAAAAAGAAAACTGATACTATATCAGAAAACACAATGTCACGAGAATAAATGAAATATAATAATTATAATACAATATATAATGAGTAGGTAAAAAAAAGATACCTACAGTGAAATATTTAATTAAGCAGCCAAATATGGAGTGCCAGTGGGTCGCAGTGTGCAGTTGTGAATCGTATTCCAGACATTTTTATCTTCAATGTACTGGTTTATGTTATAATAAATATAAAGGTACGCTTTACTAAAGACTTGAATTTCATATAAGGCAATTCAGTATTACAAGATGGAATTTTATTATAGAACCTAATACAGGGGCCTAATTCTCCTAAAATAAATCTTGATAAATCACAACCGAACCAAGGCCGAACCGTTCATTCAGACAGTTCTCAATTTCAAAAGCTATCAAATTGTTTGACACAAAAAACAAAATCAATCATTTTGAAAGTTTTCCTTACTTTACCTTACTTTGTTCCCACTTTCATTTTTACTATTCACAATGTTACCAACTTTTTGTAAATATTTGATGCAAAAGAGTAACCATGGAGTTTACTGCCCGTTTTAATCCATAGGAATCTACACTTTGGAACGCGGCAGTAACTTCTTTTTTTTCCTCGACGGTTCGAAAGTGTCTTTATATGGTCTAATTGAAATAAATGCGTTAACTTAATAACAAGCTGTCAAAAAACTATAGATAAAAGCACATTATAAAAATCGCCTCCTGGCCTTATGTTGACGAAAAAAAGTCCTCTTACAACGAATCGTTGACGAACAAAAGTTCCGATAGTTGTATCGCGTCTCTTGAGATAAATTAAGATGAAAAAAGTTGGTTTATGAATTTGTACATTTAGTTCAAAAATTCTACTAATTTAGTAATATGCATTTTCTATTTACGTGACAACACACAGTGTGTATTAGATAGGGACACAAGGTACAATTATTGCTATCTCAATTGTACCGTTATGTTTTGCAAGCCATATTATGTCTTATGTTCTGTACATAAAGTCTATTTTAGATAATATAAATTGCCAAGACTTCAGTAAGGAAGTCTCCAGTTTTTGTCTCTGTTCTTTGAAGTTTAGGTAAATTAGCTCACCTTTTTCCGATCACTGATCGTAACATAGATTTGAATAAAGTTTTCAATTCAATTAATATTATGTGCGAATCGAGTATTTTCAATTCAAAATTCACTCGCGTTAACGTTACGTTAACGTTAACATACGTCACAACATTCGTGCTAGGTTAGTAGGCTACTGTATTCAGAAACAATTGAATTGTGATTCGCAGAAAACCCACGCAGCTGTTTCACCTTTTGTCATTATTGATTGTGTGATTTACATGTTGAAAAAATTCATTTTCCTTGTTATTTCTTTTTTTTTTGATGAGGTTTCAGTTCCGTGTGGTGCCGGAAGTAAAGAATAGCACTACCCCATATCTTCCCGTGGGTGTCGTAAAAGGCGACTAAGGGATTCACTAAAGGATGGGCAGCAGCGTTCTCTGAGTATTTTAACAGCCATACTGCGATCGCCAACCCGCTTGTCAAGAGTGGCGATTATGGCAAACCTCCCCAACATGGAGCACAGAACCGGTGGATGTGGCGATGCTTGGGGGAGCTCTATGTCCGGCAGTGGACGTCTTTCGGCTGGTGGAGGTTTCAGCTAATAACCTCACCAGCACCTGATTCAAAACGATTCGATTAGGCAGTTATCGAACGATTCGGTAAGCTATCTCTTTTTCTCTCGTTACGAGAATCGGAGACGGAACGAGATAACAAACCGAATCAGTCGACATCTGCTTGTCGAAAATGTTTTGAATCGGGGGGCTGGTACCTTATACCACGGTGTTTTATACAAAGTGAAGAGGCAATGACAACCGACATCTAGCGGACAGTTAAAGAACTATCTTATTACCCAGGTAGAACACTGGAGTATTATAGGAGATTTACACGGGTTGATATTCGCCCCGATTTTTTTAAAATCGACCGTCTAATTGACAATTCGACTAGGCCGCAAGTGACTAAAATCGCAAGCTGCAAAGTTGGGTGCCTTCCGACTTTTGCCGTGCAGCGACAAGTCGCATGCGGCGGGTGACTAAAATCGACCGTGTAAATGGTCAGTTGCAGGCGATCGCCCGTGGCATGAGGTGTATTTTGCGCTGTGTTGTTCCACTAGAAATGAACAAGCCGCATGCGATTTTTGTCGACCGGTGTAAATGGGGTGGCGATTCGATTTTTACAAGCGATGCGACTAGTGACTTGCCACACGGCTAAAATCGACCCATGTGAATCCCCCATGGGTGACTAACCAACATTGAGCTATGCTACGCTATGCGTGCTTAGCTAAGCTAACTTTCTAGTGCTATGTTGTTTCTACAAACAAATTTGAGCTGCGCGGGTATCTGATAGACGGAAGACCAGGCGGGTGGACAGTGCGGTGAGATGCGAGTCAGTACGTATCGCGTGATCCCTTAAGGCATTTTAGACTTTGAAGGCAGCACGTTTTGTTTGTTTCCTCATTATAATCTAAAAGGAGTGAATTGACTAAATAGAGCATAGCACAGCACAGCGCAGAATAGTTCAATGTTGATTAGTCACCCTTGGTCACTCTTATGGGGTATTTGCACGGGTCGATTTTAGGCGTGCGGCAAGGCTGCGGTTGGCAATAATCGCATGCGACTTGTTCATTTCTAGCAGAAACACCTCATGCGGCGGGCGATCGCCTGCAACTGACCATTTACACGGTCTATTTTAGTCACCCGCCGCATGCGGTTTGACGCCGCGCGGCAAACGTCGGATGGCACTCAATTTTCAAAGGAATCAAAATCAAAGGGAAATCTTAATGTATGAATTTAAATTAAATTTATTAGAGGTGGGGTTAGTACAAACTATTTTAGCGCAGCCGAATTCTGACTTAGCGAAAAGGTTGGCTCAGTTGGTTCATTTCGTTGACTAGGATTTTTACAAACTTTTATTTAATTTTAGTTTTATTAAATAAGATACCTGATGTCGGTAGTTAGCATAAGGCATGATAGGGTTGACGTATCCACATGGATAAATACCCCAATTTAAATAAAAAGATTAAAAAAAAAAACAATTTAGGGGCTTGCGATTTTAGTCACTTGCGGCCTAGTTGAATTGTCATTTAGACGGTTGATTTTCGCCGTGCGGCCTAGCCGTGCGGCGAAAATCGACCCGTGTAATTCCCCTATAATAAACGGAAGACCGGGCGGGTGGGCACTGGGCAGTGCGGTGAGGAGCGAGTCAGCACGTATCGAGTGATCCCTGCTATGTTTTAAACAAAGCGCAACGACAAAAAGCGCAGCGCAGCACGTTTTGTTAGTTTCCACATTATCATCTAAAAGGAGCGAATAGACTAAATAGAACATAGCACAGCACAGCGTAGAATAGTTCAATGTTGATTAGTCAACCTTAGAGCTGGCTCTCTTCGAGACAGAGTCAGGTTGTCGATAGACTGCGATGGGCTAAGTAGAATATAAATAAGATTCACTTACTATCAAACACGAGCAGTTCGCCATCTTTGAACCAGGTGAGGGTTGGCGGCGGGTTTCCAACCACCTGGCACGTCAGGCGGACGGGGTACGTCGCCTGTACGCGGCGGTCTCGCAGACGCATCGTGAACTGCGGCGGGTAGTCGCCTTCCGCGTCTTGGGACCGCTCCCTGGTAATGGTTTAGATCTGTTTTACTTTAAGGCATACCATACCTAAATAGCGCTAAGTAATAAAGCACTGCTTGTCTTCACATCATGATTCTGTACCTAACATTAGTAGATTGTTGCATCGAGCGCAAAGTGAGTTATTAATGCACGAGTGTTATGTTGGTGCCCGATCGCAAGCGAGGGCACTAAGTTAACAAGAGTGCATTAATTACTCACGTTAGCCAGGTGCGTAATCTACTTTTCTTTCAACTACCAATCTACCTACCGTGATAAAATATAAGCACCTACCTACTCAAAATAAAAACTCAAGTTGATACTTAATTAATAATAAAAAACAAAGTTTAATTCAACTTCTCCTCAAACATTTAAAACTTACAATTATTAAATGTGCAGTTATTAAAAGTGTTGCACTTTCACTTGGAACATTTTTTCGAGTATTTGGTTTTTAAGTGAACAATGATAAAAAAATCACCGAGTCGGTTTTATTCAGCCGATTTTTATTTTCAGCCAGTATCTTTTTGATATTAAACTGGGAGAAATTAAACCTCTGTGGTAAACTTATATCTAAATAAAAAACAGTGCATTAATGAAAAACTGTGCAATTGTGCAACCATGAGATTTCATATAACATTTCTGCACTGTTTTGGTTCTAAGCAAAAAATAAGTCCTTTGTGAACGGTTTTGTAGTGATTAATGATAACATTACTACGTAGTTCAAAGAAAAATAATGAACTATGTCCCTATGTTTAAAATAAGTTACCTATTAGAAAACCATGATCTCTAGTCATCATTCTGTGCAAGTTTTACTATGAGACAAATTCAGAATACGTGAAAAAAATGTGCTAATACATACATTTTGTTGAGCAACATTGATTATTTTTTATGGAACAGCAAACTTGCCAGCAAACTAACTTGCCACCTGAAAACGCACGCACACATCCACGCAGTCGTTTACTCGGAATGTTCCCGGTACGACAGTCAAGGGTAAAACGCACGCAGAACAGACGTTGCGCGTGTTTCCTGCATTAGGAACTAGTCACGCAGTATCAGCATCGATACGCATTTTGTAATATTTGTACGCATGCTTCCACTCCTTTGCATCGGTTCTCTTTTCGTATCAAACTGAGGTAAATGTGTACAAGCATAGCTGATACTTTCGGGTGCTGACGCCTGGTGACGTATGCAAACGCATTGGTACGCGTGCGAAAATATGTTTACAAAGCTGATCGGAATCGAACAAATCGCAAACACGGTACTTGAGACACGTAAGAACGGTTAAGCTTGCTGCATGCTATATACAATGCATCCACAGCTGAACACGATCATGATACAAGTGTAAGGCCAGTCTTTCAAAAACCATCCAGCTTTTTTTGAATTGATGCTGATTGCTGTGACTAAGCCCTTAATATCTTTTCCTATGATAACAAATATTTCTGTAAATGACACGAAAATCTACGCAAAGCTCCGTTCTGGACGTAAGAATATAGTAATTATGTTCCTTTGCCAAAACTTATACTTATATAGTGTTTAAATTATTTTGATGTGAGCTACTATCTTTAAATACAAAGTGGTTACGAAGAAAAATTAGAACATGTACTCTACCTACTTAGTACAATATGGATGCAATGAATTGAATTATCACAACATTAATGCAACTATGTAACTCATTGACTCATGACTACACAATTAATTCTAACAAAATATTATTTTAATTTCTTATAAAATCAAATACAACGTACGTAGCATGCACCTACATCATTCGATCTATTTATTTTACTATGTTATTTTGATAATTCAACTGTAATAAATTTTCGTGACATGTAATTATTACTATTACCAATAAATTATCTTGTCTTATTTTATCTAAATTTGTAGACACTGCTAAATATTTATACTGTGCATAGTGCAAAACAAACGCAATGTCAACAAAAATCTATTAAAATAAATCAAATTCGCAAGCATCTTCCGGAAATACGTTCTACTGAGAATTCACATTTTGAACAATCTATTAAACATCACGCACAATAAAAACAAAACATTACGTAGAAAGAAGAAACTCACCTCTTAAGTTTAGCATCTGCTTCCCAAATCAGTCTATCCGTGACGACCGCCAGCCTGGCATAAGTCGACGCCCTTCCGTGGACGTTCGAAGCCTCACAGCTGTACCTCGCCTCATCTTCAATACAAATATCCTTGATAGTCAACGAACAATCTTGACCATTGTACAAAGTCGTCATCCGGCTTTCCTCCTCGATCTCGTGCCCATTCTTCATCCAAACAACTTCAGGCACCGGCTTGCCTTTCACACTGCAGCTTAAGTTCGCCGTCTCGCCAGCTAACACCTTTAGTTGTCCAGGCAAGATGTCCACAAACTCCGGCCTGTCTCCAGCGAGGCCAATACCGATAGGTGAAGATGTTTGCACTGATTCTCCCCAACCGTATCTGTTTCTAGGCGTCACTCTGAAGTGGTATTCCTCTCCTTGTTTTAGATTGAAAGCGTCGAATGAGTTTAGAGGTGTTATTCCGAGTTCAGCCCAGCGCGCTCCACCTTCTTTGCCGAGTAGCCAGCTTTCAATCTTATAGGCGAGGACAGGAGCGGTGTCCTGAGGGTCAGCTTTCGGCCAGGCGAGCGAGACCCAGTTGTTGCCTCCGTCCACGACGCTCGGTTCACCCGGGATGCGATCGGGCACGGCTAAAACGAGAACCGATGCGGCACTGACCTTAAAGAATACTTGACGTGATGCCAGACGAGACTGCCAGATGACTTATTGTATTGATTTGAGATTGATCGAGCCAGAATTGGCAGGTTAGGTTAAATATAAACAGTGGGGATGATCTAATGATTTGTTGCTGAGTGTCTAAAACGGCTGTCATAGTAACGATGACTGATTGATGGTTGAAGTGTTAATAGGTAACAACACGTTTCTATTGCATAATATAAGACGAGACTAGGCAGTTTTAACGTCTGGTGCATCAGTCACATGTGACAGTAAGAGCGGATATGCACTGCATCCGATCCGAGTCCGTGAAAATATGTTCCGAAGTAGTCATAGAACTATTTGTATGGTAGTTTACGTACTAGATCCGACTTCCGTCATCCGATTTCTCTCCGTTATCTGTGAGTCTCCAATCCGGAAGAAACATTGACGGACCGAAGTAGCCGTAGTACTGTTTGTATGAACGCTTTCGCATTACCTCGGATTCAAATCTAACAAATGCCAAAGATGGCCCCTGAATTGCTTGGATTTGGATCAGAGCTCGGATTAGTGCGTAAGTAATATCCGAATTCGGTCCGAGTGTTTTAGACTCTAGATCCTTATTTTCACGAATTCGGATCGGATGGAGTGCGAAAAGCAATATCCGAATTGGGTCGAGTTTTTTATATCCGTATTTTCACGGATCCGGATCGGATGCAGTGGTTTTAATACCGAGATCTTACTTGACCGTTTCCTTTTCTCGCTCATGTAAGGTCTCGTTATTCATAATAATTAACACAGAAAAAACAGCTGTTCCTCTATTTATACAGCATGACTGGTTAATCCTTTACATCCGCAAACCATGAACTTTGTTCAACTCATCATCTGCCTAGCTTTTTCCCAACTATGTTGGGATCGGCTTCCAGTCGAACCGGATGCAGCTGAATATCAGTATTTTACATGGAGCGACTGCCTATCAGACCTCCACAACCCAGTAACTGGGTAATACGATACTCTTGGTAAGACTGGTTGTCAGACTTTCTGGCTTCTGACCAACAGTAACGACTGTCAAAGATCTACAAATGACAGCCGGGACCAAAGGCTTTACATGCTTTCCGAGGCACGGAGGAAACTCGCTATGGTAAATGGTCACCCATCCACAGACCAAACGAGAAATTTTTAAAAACCTTAAAAAATCAGCTTATGCCCGTTTTCTGGGGTACTCTTGAACGTAGTTTATCTGTTCGATAGCGCTATTGGTTCGATAAACTGACTCATTGCGTTTCTGGACACCCTAGTCAGAAGATGATCTTAGTTCAAACTTCAGTTAACTTAACTGACCAATTTGGGGCATTTATCGGTACTAGAACTTTATTTGTCGTTTTATATCATATTTTATACAAGAGTATTTGGAATTTAATTATTAGTATTTTATTTTGGATCGTGTGTTTTGGATTCCCAGTGAAATGAACTCGAGCAGTTCATAGGAGTCTGATTTGGAAGTGCTGGAGGCTATTTCAAATATATCAGTACCAATAAAAAGCATCGAAGAAATCCATCCGAAATGTCCACGGATGAAGAGTTTAACATGAGATATCATTTTAACAAGGGCACTAGGATATATTATCTTTGTGAAATAACCAATCTTGCCCTAGAACCCATTCATGCACCACAAATAGACCAGGTATGGTAGCCTAAAAATATTTTTCTTTCAGATATAAATAAACTACCCTGTATTATAAATTACAATAAAAATTTAAAATATTCTGGTTTCATAGTTTTATTGTGTTGTTGCTATAATGAAAAATAACAAAGAGAATTAATGTTGTGATTTAAATTTTAAATTTTATGTACGTAATGGTTCGTTTTAAAATCCATGCTTAAACCAGAGATGATTTTCATTTAAACCTGGTGCCTACCTGCAAAAAGTTGTAAAGTTTAAGTGAGAAAAATATAATTATTTAGCTGGGGTAAAAAAAGAGATCTAGTGGTCAATTTACGAACATACTTATTGTTTGGGTAATGTAATTGTCGATTTTGTATTCAGAAATCCATTATTAGATGAACGGAGTTTATCTTACAGTTAATATTTAATTGACGTTTCATGTTACATTATAATAAGAGTAATCGGATTTCGAATTGATTGATGGAATCGAATTGGAGGTAAATTAGGTGTCTGTTTCGCTTGCCTAGCTTACTCGCGCCTCGTAAGGTGAACAATGACGCCAGAATGCAAAGATTACGCAACTTTTAAGCCAATTTTACAGTAATAAAAGAAAGTCTTTTATTTCTCGAGTTCTCGACTTCTCGAGGTGTTTTTTCTTGTCTCGAAGTTGGCATGATTTCTCGACATTTCTCGCCTCGAGAATTCTCGAGCAGAAACCCTACTTGGCACGTCCCTCCAACATCTGTCTTCAATGTGTGTGTGCATAGGTACGCCAACGAGTCACCATGTTTGTGTTTGATATTTAGTGGATTTATTGCTCGACTAGTGCGTAATAGGGAATATGCATGTAACTTTTTTTTCTCTTAGGGCCGATTTTTCAATCGTCAGATATAGGACAATGCTCACAATGTATGGGGAAAAAACCCAGGCCCGGCGCAAATGAAATGTATCTCAGATTTTAAGTATTTATATGTGACACAATATTCAGTAGGGGGCATTACCAAAATCTTTTTTTTAAATGTCATAAATTGCTAGTTGTTTTATGTAAGGAGCTTCAAAAATGTGATTTTTTAAAATTATTTCTTTCTTTACTCTTATTCTATAAATGACAAGAATACAGAGAACCTATAAGTGCGAGTGAAATAGCAGTTGACTCTTGGTTCGTTTTTGTAGCGAGCGACGACGACGGAAAGGTATTGTGTGAACAAACAACCGGTTTAGTGCCTCTCCGCCTTGCAACAACCACTGAGAATATTATAATGGTTAGCGTAGTACTATGTTGAAATATATGTATATACATATTTTCTTTAAATAATTCTATTTAAAAATTACTTTCACGAAAAATGGATTAGCAAAATATTACGTTTAAAAACGAATTTTTGGCTATATTTTTTTTTAGTATGAAACTACTATTTTATACTAAGAATTTGAGATATGTACCGTTTGCGCCGGGGCCTGGGTTTTTTTTGAGCATTATCCTTTTATCCAACGAATAAATATGACGGTTTGATAGATTTTCTATACAAAAGCTGTCAAAACTTCAAACTTATTCCCCAGATAAAAGTTATCTAACGATTGAAAAATCAGCCCTTAATCAATAAAGCACATTAATATAAACCCAAGAAAAGTATTAAAAGTCAAATATTACTATTATTTCTTGCTCAAAACAATTATTAAACTTTCTTCTACAGTTCAAACGTCCTTTATTGTAGCGGTCATAATGTGACGTCATAATCCAAGATACTGCTTTGTTTAACATCTCTTTTTTAGCCACAAATCATATAATTAAATTATTTCTTGTGCTTTATTCAAGCAGAAATCGCACTTACTAACTTAACCTCAGTGAGAAATCAAACAGTTTGCCAAGAAAAGATTATTTAAAGATCTATTCATAAGGATTTTGATGTCACTTCCGGCATTTTCGAAGACGACGCGTTTCGAGATTGCGTTCCGTTCCACGAAAAAAACGTAACATGAAACAATGAATTGTAAAATAAGTAATGAGTTAAAAAAATGTAAAAAAAAAATGCAATTTTTGTCTTGACTCCTGCACAATGTATATCTAAATAATGAAAGAGTTTTGAATTACTTGCATATTCCCTATTAAAGTGAAACAATGACACGTTGTAAATATTCTTTCTCACATATTTTTACTTGCAGAGTTAATGGACGGGCGTGCCATGTTACGAGTATAGTAGATTTCTACTTAATGACCAATTCCGAATTCGTGAAAAAAACATCAGCTTTTCCATAGAGTCAATGTTGCTTAAGAGCGTGTACGCCGTTCGGCATTTCATACAAATTTTCAAGTCCTTATTTTTCTAAATGACTGAACCGATTTTAATGAAACTTCGTACCCATCAGCAGGATACATAAGACTAAAAAGTTAGTAGAAAACATTTTCGAAAATTAGTGTTACAGTTAAATTAGACCGATTTGAAATTTTCCGTACAAACAGAAATTTCCAATTATCTTTTTTTAGGTAAGACATTTTGAAAATGTTTTCTACTAACTTTTTAGACCTAAGTACCATGCTTATGTGTGTGAAGTTTCATCAAAATCGGTTCAGTCATTACGAAAAACAATGACTCGAAAATTTGTATGAAATGCCGTACGGCGTACACGCTCTTAACAAAATGTAGTTTTTATTCACGAATTCAGAATTTGTGCCAAAGTAAAAGTTGTATAGAATGATGAGCATACTTAATTTATGGTTTTCGGACGTGTAAAGGAATTCGTGTTATTCATTCAAACCTGACACTGATTGACCCTGCATAGGTTTTTGAAGAATCCACAAAAAAAAGTTTAAAAAATGAACCATGTTATTCT
This sequence comes from Amphipyra tragopoginis, assembly GCA_905220435.1. Classification (NCBI taxonomy): domain Eukaryota; kingdom Metazoa; phylum Arthropoda; class Insecta; order Lepidoptera; family Noctuidae; genus Amphipyra; species Amphipyra tragopoginis. The sequence goes on along the minus strand of HG991991.1, from coordinate 5,567,769 downwards.
GTATCTGAGTAATTTTGGCGTCCCGAGTTAACTGACTGCGTGGAGCGATATCGCGCTAATCATGCCCGTCAGCTGTGTCACTGTGGCTTCATTCATTTATGCATGGCATCGAAATATTCTATCACATAAAATTTCTTTCTGGGAAAAAATATCCATTTTTTTTTATTCAATCTAAATCCCGTGCGGGGCCATTACTAGATCATCTGGTTTGAAGGAATTACACAAATCCGCTTACAACCTGTATGTATAATGGACCAATTTTGCGAGTGTTTCAAATGGAATATTATTTTGATGATTCCTGTAGTTTGAGGGAAAGCGATACGGTTTTTTGTTTTCAAATATTTATTCTGATAAGAATAATCTTTTGGGTATTTATACTTACATTTGTATTTCCTTTCAATAATGGACAGAGCAGAGTCATCCATAGGATAAGTCCAGTCTGATATCAGATTTTCAGAAGAAGCTCGTTGTCTTACCTGTAAAATGAAACACGTGGAAATATCTGTTTGACTGCTTTTAAACACTCCCAAACTGAATTTCGAAAAATCGTTTTACGACAAGATTTTACTTTGACACTATGAAACTCCGACATTACGCTACTCCGACAATTATGGAACTTCGACGCCCTAATTTGGGGCACTCCAACACAGATTGGTTAGGTTCGAAGGAGATGACGGGGGCTAGAGTTAGCGAGCAAAGCGAGCGAACGAAGCCCCCGTCATACCGTTCGTGTTAGGTTACTTTAAACCCCAGTGTCTAAATTCCATAATTGTCGGAGTAGCGTAATGTCGGAGTTCGATAGTCATCATCTGCCTAGCCTTTTTCCCAACTATGTTGGGGTCGGCTTCCAGTCGAACCGGATGCAGCTGAATATCAGTATTTTACATGGAGCGACTGCCTATCAGACCTCCACAACCCAGTAACTGGGTAATACGATACTCTTGGTAAGACTGGTTGTCAGACTTTCTGGCTTCTGACCAACAGTAACGACTGTCAAAGATCTACAAATGACAGCCGGGACCAACGGCTTTACGTGCTTTCCAAGGCACGGAGGAAACTCGCTATGGTAAATGGTCACCCATCCACAGACCAACCTCGGCAAGCGTGGCTTAACCCGGAAGATCGGTCTATGCGGCTGTAATTATTTAGCCACGAGAGTCGGAGTTCGATAGTGTCGAAGTAAAATTGTCGTAGAACGATTAGTCGAAATTCAGTTTGGGAGTCGCTTTTAAAACGTATCAGAATGTAAAATGATTTTTAAAACGGTGAAGTACGATCTAGACATGTATAAAGAATCGATAAAAAACTTAAGAAGCTACAGGGCTGTTAAACACATAGTCGGGCATTTTCTGTCACTGTCGTCCAAAATGGACATTGTAGGTACTCAGTGGCATATGTTGTGACGTCAGCGCACTGGTCGTCTTTCTATAGTAAACAATTTCCTACCGCTTACAAATAAAAAGGGCATTTTTTTGACTTATTTGCTTAGTTTCTGGGTTTACAATTAAATAGAATTATTCAAACACCCTATCCTACTGAAATTCAAATTGTAATTGTAATTTCATCGAAAAACCCAATTTCTCGTATTTATAAAAAAAAAAACATAACATAACTTCACGCCTTATTCCCCGAAGGATTGGCAGAGGTGTATAGTACACCCACGTTTCGCCTTTACGTTTAAGTCCCATGTAATAGGGGGCGAGCCTATTGCCATCAACCGGGCACAAATCCAGACTCCGAGCTGCTACTGAGAAATTCCACACGGAAAAACCCAATAACAGTTTGCCCGACCTGGGGATCGAAACCAAGACCTCACGCTCAGCAGTCGCGCTTCCGACCACTAGACCAACGAGGCAGTCAATTTCTCGTATTCAAACATTTTAAACCTCTTTTTCGACTGGATATCATCGTAGGCAGTTAGTTCACTGGAAAGATTGATATTCAATTATTTTAACTGCCAGAAACATTCCACATGAAAGGCAGGGCCGTATCGGCTATTTTTTATACAGACTTTATTTTACAACAAAAAATAAATTAATTAAAAAAAGATTTTTTTATAACGGTATTTTTCTTACGATACATTCAAAAAACATTTTTCTATATTTATAAATCATCATCGCTAGCAATACCTTGCTATGATGAAATAGGATTCTGACTAATTAGATTGTGACTGAAATAAAATACGCGCGGTCGCATCCATACCCGTAGAAGCAGTAGGTTCTTGCGTCCGATACACCGGACCTCATTATTGTAAACTTTATGTCTGTCGTCGTCTTGCCGTAAAACTTACCATAACAGTAAGAAACGCGCGGTCGCATCCATACGCGTTTCTTGCTAGTAAGCAGTAAGTCCCCGCGTCCGACACACCGGACCTCATTATTGTAAACTTTACGTCTGACGGCGTCTTGCCGTAAAACTTACCACAACAGTAACAAACGCGCGGTCGCATCCATACGCGTTTCTTGCTAGTATGCAGTAGGTTTGCGTCCGATACGGCGGACCTTATTATTGTAAACTTTATGTCTGTCGTCGTCTTGCCGTAAAACTTACCAAAACAGTAACAAACGCGCGGTCGCATCCATACGCGTTTCTTGCTAGTATGCAGTAGGTTTGCGTCCGATACGGCGGACCTCATTATTGTAAACTTTATGTCTGTCGTCGTCTTGCCGTAAAACTTACCACAACAGTAACAAACGCGCGGTCGCATCCATACGCGTTTCTTGCTAGTATGCAGTAAGTCCCCGCGTCCGATACACCGGACCTCATTATTGTAAACTTTACGTCTGACGGCGTCTTGCCGTAAAACTTACCACAACAGTAACAAACGCGCGGTCGCATCCATACGCGTTTCTTGCTAGTATGCAGTAAGTCCCCGCGTCCGATACGCCGGACCTCTTCAGTGTAAACTTGACGTAGTCGTCTGAAGTCATCTTGCACACTCGCTGGCTGGTCGTAATGTCGCGGATGCCTTTCATGAATACCACTGTGGGAAATAATCACACTAATATTATAAATGTGAAAGTAAAGACTGAAATTAAGTAGGTACCTATACCTAGGACACGCGGGACTGAAGGTTTAGCCTGGCCGCACATTTAGTGATGCACAATCCGATTCGATACTTTACAGTATCGATACAACATGATACGATACTCCGATATTTTGGATCGATACAAACGAATACGATACCATACTTGGATCGATACAAAAGTACCTGTATCGGGATGAATGGGACGTATCAAATTGTCAAAAATGCACGGTCAGTCAATTAAAATATCGTAGTTTTTTATTTTTAAAAATGGTTATCTAGAATGTTTTCAATACCGCGGCGGCGCGTGTTGACACGATATGATTCAATATTTGGAGGATCGGATCGAAACAATTTTCATGATAGCACTTATTTTCAATTTCATTTCATCTCACATTTATACTAAAAAAATGATATATGTACACTCCGTTTGCGCCAAGCTTGTTTTTTTTTTAGCATTGTCCTTTCTTATATTGTTCAGCCGGGCTGAAAGTGCTCTCCGAGGCACTGAAAGATCTCGCTGTTTAACGAATAGTCACCTATCAACGGACCGACAGCGCAAGCGCAGCTTAACCACGCAGATCGTACTATTCACGCGGTTGTTTTTAGCAACGAACTCCTCCATAAAATCTATGAATCCAAATTCGTACATGGTTCAGTACTTATTTCACTCGGCAGTTACTGATTCTATGTGCTAGAAATAGTTCTACCGTCGTGTATTGACGTTAATTAGCAAAAGGATGATTGGCGTTATTTGTTGGTGTTGACAAGCCAACGTGGAGAGCCAAGGTCATTAGTAAAAGATCTATGAAATAGTTGCTCTTTTGATCTTTTATTCATTCTACTCGCCGTCGCTCATTTTAGTAAACCGGTTTCCCAACGGTCTAAGGGGCTGTCCACACCCCATGTCACGACGTCGTCAACGTGGAATGGTGCGGTAACGCGGCACGGTGCGTTGACATAACGTGCAAATTTACGTTACTATATCGTAACACGTTCCGCCTCTAGTCGCAAGCGGACACGTATATGCGCTCCGCCCGCGCTCTCCACGCTCGCGAGTTAGTCGCCGTCTATGTGCTCCGATGCTTTAAAACCATACCTTACTGTATGTCTTATTAAAATTCAGGAACTACATGGTCAACGATAAATCTAACAATGATCCTGACGTGCATTTTTACGACTTGTCAATATAAAAACTTCATCTGAATACAATAGATAAAAAAAAACATCATTATAATTATCTTCATATCTTTTGGGTCCTATATCCTATAGGGCAAAATCCTGTCTTTCTTTAGGAGTCAGGGCTGTCTCACTCTGTAAACTATGTTTTGGGTCAATAAAGGTATTTTTATTTTATTTGTTCTATCTGAAATGATTTCAAAACCGCATGTAGGATGCAGCTCTAACGAACTTCTTATGAATACGGGCCTTAATAATTGCAATAAATTCAATCAATGTGTTAAAACATACGTGTTTAGTAAAATTCCTGATGACATAAAAAACATGATATTACATACGTTTAAAAAGCTCTTACTCGTACTAAATTATTAATTGACAAATGTTATTATACTGTAGACGAATTTTTGAACGACCAATTATTATAATTATGCTTTTTTTACCTTTTGATGATAAGAGTACTATGACTATTTATTGATTTTAATTGTATTTGTTTTTTTTTCTGTTCATGTATTTAATTAATTTAAAATATTAATATTTCTAAGCGCCTGTTTCACCACCTCCAAGTAAGTTCCCGTTATATTACTTGGCAGATAATTGTATACTAATTCTGTTCCATTTTTGAATTTATTCGGTGAGTACTGGCTACTCAGACATCGTGAAACAGGCCCTAAGGGCGCGTTCAGACGACACGCGCCCGCTAAGCGCAAGCCACGCGCTGACGCACCCGCGTCTAACTCGCTTTGAAAGGAGGATGGGCGTTTGGTACTCATGTCCAATCAAAATGAATTTACCATCGTTGGATAGCTCTTTTCAAGAGTATAAAAAACTACTATGGCAACAAACCCGTATCAATTGTCCGTTTTGAGATATAGTCTTCAGAAGATACTGGATATTCAGTTAGAAATAGAATTTTAAAAAATCATATCGCCGGTTTCGCTCGGCCGATTTTGATGATATTTGCACAGATTTTGAGCTAAATAAAATTCAGTTAACGGATGAAAATCACAACAAAATCGGTTTAGTATTTTTTCAGAGGGGTGATCTATTTATTAAACAACTCGGACACGTTTTTTATGTCCAAAAATAAAAGTAATTTCCCAGCAATTATTTTTGGACAATTTAATTTAATTTGATGTACAGAGTGCGTAGATTTCAGCTTTGTAATGGGTCTTTTTACACCCTGTATACTTACATACAATAAATGATAAAACTTACTTCGAACTTGTTTTATTTACCTAGATAATGAAAAATATTATTAATTATTATAACAATACCATGCCAAAATGTAGAAAAATTACAATAAAAGTTTGTGTACTTAATGGGATGTAACAAAAATTAATAAACTTTCAAGCAGGATTACTTCGATCGGACAATGAATCGGGACTAGCGCCATGGTTATTCATAATCTACATAAAAATACCTTTCCAACGGTGTATCATTCATTCCGATTGGAGCCAGTACCAGACTCCATACATTTGTGCCCATCATTCTTTGTTGTATATAATTAGAGTCTTATGTCTCGTCAATAGATCTTACATTGCATTTGCCATCCTAGTCGGGAGGGTGGAGGCGGCGCGGACGCTGCGCGATTGCGTCGCGTGCACTACGCGATATCTGTTCGGGCGCTGAGCGTGCGCGTGTACTTTACAACGATAAAAAATGTACGTTAAGACAAGGGACTAACTATTAAGTTCCAAAGTTTCTGAGGAGGGAGCGACTCAAAGGTGAAGCGCGCGCGCTTTCGCGTCGAAAAAAATCGCGCAAATGTGAACGCAGGCTATGTCACATAATCTAATGGCACCTAATTTGTCACTTATAAATGTAATGTTTGTATGTTTCAATTAAGACAAAACATAGCGCACCCCCTATTTATATAAACATCTATGTTTAACAAATAAACTGATTGATTGATTAAATGTATCTTACCTTTTGGTTTAGGCTCCCCTTGGACCCTGAACGAAATATTGACATCTTCGCCAACTGATATGAGAATATCCTTCTCGGGTCTACCAGCAATGATAGCTGGCTTGCCTTCCAGCTCATTCGGAGGGACCACGGTAATCGCAGCATTCATATCGACATTGCCATGAGTGCTCCAAGCTCTGCACGTGTACATTCCAGATTCCTTTTCAGTGACGTCAGAAAGTGCTAAAGTGTAAAGACCCTGTTCGACGAATGTTCTAGCGTTTCTGTACACTTCGGTGACGTTGCGACCTTCTCGTAACCATTCTACCCTGGTAGGGCAACCTCTGATTTCCACTTGGAGGCCAATGGTTCCGCCTTTGGCGACCTTGTAGTCTGATAAGACGTTGGTGAAGTGAGGACGTCTGGACTCCAGCGCTTGCCTGTTGAAGCGGGATCGTTCTATGGTGGCTATGTTTGGACTGAGGCGGCTTTCTTTGCCTGAAAGTAAACGTTTGGATATAAATTTGTATCAACAGACCGATTGGTGTACGTTTATTGTCCAGCTAACGCTGATACAGAGCCAAAAATCTTCGGGGTAGATTATAATGATACATGTAAATGTATGTAGAATCTGATAATTATCTACTCAATGAAATAGATATTACAGATCAATCAATTAAAATTAAGGGTGACCCTGGATAATGAGCACAGAAACAAAGAAGGTTGAAACAAGACCAAAATCTATCGAACAAATAAATGGAAAAAGCATAAAACCTAATTGCTTTTTATTTGCTACGCAATATCAAGTTTTAATTTAAACGTTTCGTTGAAATACCTGCACGCAATTAATGGGAAGTTATAATTTTTAACCTATTTTTTTTATTTATTACTTTTTTCCGATAAATTGTGTGTGTCTAATTTCACCCATTTTCGCCTATCCATGGACACACTGTATGTATAAAGCATCTCTTCAAATTAGACTATAACTGTGATCAAAATTGTGATTTCATGAGTGAGCATGTTTTTTAATTTTTTACCAACTTACCTGTAAAACTAACAACATGGGTGATTTGATCCGACCACACGGAGTTCTCAGCTTTGCATGTGTACTTCCCGCTGTCTTCAGGAGTCGGCGAGCTGATGGCAAGCCTGCAGACTCCGTCAGCTAGGTAGTAAGCCTGGTACCGCTCGTAAGTAGATACTGGCTTGTCATCTTTTAGCCAAGTGATGGTAGGGAGAGGCTGGCCACGGATCCGACATTCGAGGACTAGCTCGTTTTCAGCGAGATGGTATGTGTCTGTGGGTTGAGATTCTATATTAGTTGAATAAAAAGAATTTTAATTTTATCTTCATCATAATGATCCTAGGAGATCGGTATGGTTGAATAAACTTTTGTGAGTGATCACTGTGTGATGATTGTGTTGAATTCATTCAAATACGAAATATTTTAATCATCAAATGTTACTAAAGAGAAGGCAGTATAGACCAGGACTGAAGCCTTTGAAAATGGTAAAAAGTGAAAAAAAATAGTAGTAGGATGAAACCCGTTGGAAAAGGAAGAAAATATAACAAAAACGGAAGGAAAAACAATTTACGGGCGATCTGAGTTCGGGATGGGGGTGAGTTTTTAAGGGTAAAAAATTGAGGTTATGTGAAAAATGTGTAAATACAAAAGTTGTAGATCTTTTTATTACTTTGCCATTTAATTTTTTCCATAGGACTTGTAGTTTTGCCGGAAAGCGAGACGAACCGTTTTTTACCCTTAAAAACTCACTCCCATCCACTTCCCGACCTCAGATCGCCCGTAAATTATTTTTCCTTCCATTTTTGTTATATTCTCTTCCTTTCCCAATGGGTTTTACCCTACTATTATTTTTTTTTGTTTTCAAAAAGTATCGATTCTCGTCTAGTATACACTTAGAGCTTATACCTAAGTATACAGGGTACGTACAACATTTTAGTCAAGTGTTGTAGAAATTTTCGAATACCAAATATCAACACTAGAGCTTCTGGATTCAAAGTTTTAGCGATAAGTACCAAAAACGGTCGTTTTTAGCATTAATTAGGTACCCAAAACTTCTAACCTAGGATGTCAAGTGTTGCTTTTTGGTGTTCGCAAAATTTCTACAACACTTGATTAAAATGTTGTACGTACGAAATTTCAATATGTTGTGTGTTGACAGAAATAATGTTTTTTTTCTGAAGTGGCGCCACGTTCGGTGGGGGAAGCTCCCTAAGTTTGGTAGAAATTATCTTCTACCCAACATTGCTCCAGACGAACAAGCACTCTCTACTGTTATCATTTTTAACCGCTAGATGGCGATACATGTCTAAATATTTTATAAAATTATGTTTGTTTATTTTAGCTGTGATGCAAACCTAAGGTTAGAAAAACTATTAACACGTACAATAATTAACTTGGTACTGGAATATTATAGTTTTTCCAAGTTAAAGTAATAAATAGTTCAGTTTATCTTTTTATAGATGGCGCTTGTGACGTTGTGTTGACGCTAAGGGAAAACTGCGGTGACTCATTCCGGTCGTGACCTTGTGCTGTTAAAATATTTGTACGATATACGTAATCGGCCCTTCCGGTAATTCTGTTATGAGTCAACCTTTTCAATAAGCAGGAAAAGTCTTATTCAATTAAGTTTTTCTTTTCAAAGAGATCCCACAAAATTAAAAAATGAACTTTGTAGAAGCACCCTCCATTATAGAAATAGTTATTTAATGTGTATTAAAGTCTACAACCAGATCCCACAAGTAATAAGAGAACAACCTTTACTTTTATTTAAAAAAAGCCCTATTTAAATGGTTACTTGAAAATAATTTTTATACAGTGAAAGAGTTTATAGATAGTAAGTTTAACCGTAAAAATGACATGTAAATTTTTTTTAATCTTGATCTCACAATGTACGCAATTAATTTAATATTTTATATAATGCAATAAGTGATAAAGTGATTATATTCTAAAATGTTACAATTTAATTAATAATTAATGTTATTATGTAATTAATGATATTCGTATGCCTCTTGCAGAGGCGGATGTGTCGGAAAACTAATTGTCTACCTACCTAACAACTTTTGTACCATATCCTTGGCGAATAAATATCTTATCTTATCTTTTATTAACGTAATGGATTTCCTTGAATCCTTCCTTTATTGAATTTCCGTGTGGAATTTCTTAGTACCAGGCTGGTGTCTGTATTTGTGCCCGGTTGATGGCAAAAGGCTCGCCCTCTATTACATGGGATTTAAACAATACATAACGGTGAAATGAGGGTGTTTTCTACACCTCTGCCCAACTCTACGGGAAAAACAGGCGTGATATTATGTTATGCTATGTGAAAGCCAAGCCTCAAAGTAGTCTGTTCAAATTCGAGAGTAGAATCGATTCAACAAGTTTTTAATGTAGGTAGACAAGGCTCGCCGAGTTGAGTCGAAAAGAATCGCAATAATTCGCCTCCTATACATTTACTATTAATGTTGGGCGTAACTGATATATTTTCCTAATGCATTATTCATTATATTATAATTTTCAAACTGTTGTTTTTAACTTTTGTAATATATATTGTATTGTATTGAAGGAACACTAATTTCAATAGAGCAGAAGACTTGCAGTAATATGAAACTAAGTTTACACTAATATAATATAAAATTATTTTAACAGTAATAAAAATTTGCTCTTGTTATTTGTGAGTTAAAGTTCATAATTGTGTGACGCTTTAATACGATGTAAAGTACGACAATATTATTTTGCCAGTAATATGAAACAAGTTCACACTAATATTAAATAAATATTTATGTTATTTTAACGGTGGTAAAAATTTGCTCTTGTTATTTGTGGGTTAAAGTTCATAATTGTGTGACGCTTTCGGCCGACTTAACGACTCGACGCGAGTGGCGGGCGACTACTACCTATAGACAATAATATATATTATAACCAGAGATGTGAATTATTTGAAATACATGTATTTCAAATACAAATACAAAATGCAAAATACCTATTTTTATTTTGCATTTGAAATACTTTTTTTCAAAATGTATTTTCTATTTTATTTGAAATACTTTATATAAATATTTAATATTTGTAAAATGCAAAATGGTTTTGTTATTTTTTTTTAATAATAACAAATTCATGTTTCACATTTTTCATTTTTAAATTCTTGTTATTTACTTTATGAGTATTTGTGCAAAGTTTCAAGTTTATAAATACTGGAAATAAGATTTTTCAAATAAACTTTATCACCCCTTTTCACTCCCTTAAGGTGCGCTTTCGTTATAAAAAACAACTACGAGTACTCTCCAAATTTCAAGTTTCTACCTTTAGCGGTTTAGGCGGTGCGAGAATCTTACATTAGGACTTGTTCTTTAGGTATATGTATGTATGTGTTTATATGTAGATGATAGATAAGATATACGTATCTTTAAATCGCTATATCTCATACATGAATGATGATTCGCAGATTCAACATGAAAGAGGAACTCTTTGATCAAATAGGTACTAGTGTTAAAATCTGTGAAAAAAGGTATGTTATTTGAAAAACCTATTTTGAAAATATGTATTTTGCATTTTGTATTTAAATACTTTCATAGAAAACCATTTTGTATTTTTATTTGAAATAAAAAAATAACCAAGCATTTGCATTGTGAATTTAAATACTTTTAATAAACTATTTTACACATCTCTGATTATTACAGTCTTTGTTGCAAATAAATAATGGTTAGAATATTAGAAATGTATAATGAATTATATTAGCTGTTATATGTTATAACGCCCAACATTATTTACTATAAAACTGCGTCGATCAGCGACGAGCCGAGACGGGCAGAGTCGCATCACTCGCGTGCATCGATTGTCGTACGAATTTCTGTTTTAACGACTTGCGATTACTGACCGTGTCGCCTCGATTCGTCTTCACACGGAATTAATGCGACTCGACTCGATGCGTTTCGGCTGTACGAGTAGTCGACGCCAGGCTTTATCTTCTATATATATAAAAATGAATCGCTATTTCCCTTGGTCATCGCATCACGCGTGAACGGCTGGACCGATTTCGCTATTTTTTTTTTTTGTTTTGTTCGTAACTGTCAGGAGAAGGTTCTTATGAAAGAAAATTTTGATATTAGGTAGGTAGTAGGTAGGTAGTAGGTAGGTAGTAGGTAGGTAGTAGGTAGGTAGTAGGTAGGTAGTAGGTAGGTAGTAGGTAGGTAGTAGGTAGGTAGTAGGTAGGTAGTAGGTAGGTAGTAGGTAGGTAGTAGGTAGGTAGTAGGTAGGTAGTAGGTAGGTAGTAGGTAGGTAGTAGGTAGGTAGTAGGTAGGTAGTAGGTAGGTAGTAGGTAGGTAGTAGGTAGGTAGTAGGTAGGTAGTAGGTAGGTAGTAGGTAGGTAGTAGGTAGGTAGTAGGTAGGTAGTAGGTAGGTCCTAAGTAGGAAAAAGTGCATTGCAATGCATGCCGGGTACAGCTAGTACAGAATATATCTGAATTCGTGGAATTCCTTTAAACCTCGTGATCTTACTGGTGGAACAGATGAACCCGGAATGGGATTTTAAAAGATATTGTGGCAACATCCTGAGTCCGTCCCCTTGAGTACGGCCCTGCGCAATGGGGGTGCGCGCGGAGTGCGGGAGCGGCATAAAAAAAAACCCACAGTTTACGTGGTGTTCTGAACCTAAGTAATTCTAGCGCCCTGAATGCGCTGTCGCCGTGCTGTAATTAATTTATGCGAGGCATCGAACTGTTCTATCAATTTTTTTTTTTTTTGCTTTTTTTATTTATTCAACCTTGTTAGGTGGTTGAGACACTATCACTTAACAGAACCGCAAGAAGAAAAGTTTTTTTTACCTATTATGAATAGGTCATGTGGTTTTAAGAAATCATTCGAATTCATTTACATGCTGTATTTTAACAAAATAAGTATTTATACTCAATATCATTTTGCAATTTTCGCATCGCAGCGTTCTAATTAAGTCTGCGGACGAGTTAAATGTAAGCGTCATTAGACAATATTTTTGAAGGAAAGTTTGCAAATTACCAATTCAAACCTGATAGTGTTTTTTAGGTTTGTAATTTCTTGAGAGGTTGATTTCAATAGTAAATATGTTGTCAATTCATAACATAAAATCATGTTTAAAACACTTCTGTTGTTGTTGTACATAAAACATCATTATGTTTTCGATGCTACGTATGGCTACATATTTACCATATAAAATATCAAGTTGTTCATCTCCAGGATAAGTTGATCTCGCATTGTTAGGCTTTCCGTACAATGAGAGGTCACTTGATGCTGGAAATGTATAGCTGAGTAAATACGGGCGTTAATGAGTAAGACGAAAAATGTCATGAACTAAAAAAACTACTACTCACCGCGTATAGATCTCGTAAACGTTGGGGGTATAGGTGAAGCTTCGAAACTCGGATAAACCTTCAGATTAGCCGACGTATTGACCGATCCATTCTCATTCTCAACTGTGCAGCTGTATTCAGCTGAATCACTGACCACAGCATTCAAAACTTCCAGAGTTATCAACCCATCAATGAATTTAGTTCTATATTTTAATTTATTGTCTAGAAGTATACCATTTCTATACCAAGTGATCTTAGTGTCTGAGGATGACAGAACGCTGCAGGTCAGTTTGACTCTTGAGCCTTCGACGGCAGTTCTGTCAGTTAGATAAGTAGAAAAGACAGGTTTTCGCTTCGAATCTCTTGAAAGACCTGTGCGTTTTTCAGAAATCAGGCTTCTAGCCTCGCTTAAGGCCTTAGATCTGTGCCTTTCAACTCGTTTTTCAGAATCACTTCTATCATACCTTTCCACTCTCCTTTCGGATTCGCTCCTATCGGGTTGGGGTGGGACTTTGGATCTCAGCTGTGAATCTAATATTATAGTTTGGGCTTTGTATATTGTGGCACTTTTGCCCAAAGACTCCCTTTCTGAAAACTTTTCATGTTCAAATGCCCTCTCTCTGTAGCCGGAAGGCCTCGAGAATTCCATGGTGTAGTCTCTGTGGTTGTGGTCAACGAATTTGGTTCTGTCATCAGACTTTTGTCTTGAAGGTTCATACTGATATTCTCTGATATAGTGATCTTCTCCATCAGTTCTTCGGCTTGCAGTTATGTCACCATTCTCTGTCCTTCTAGGGGTGGAGTCTGATATTGTGTCCGTTTCTGACGTTGATGTGGGCTTCTTTTTGGTTTCAACTAAGTCTTTTTCTATTTCTCGCCGCCTCTCTTCTCTTATTCTTCTTTGAGTTTCCCTTATTTCCTGTTCACGTTCCTCAGCTTGTTCCTGTTCTTTTATCAGTCGAGCTTTTTCCTCTTCTTTTTTCTTTTTGACTGCGTCTTTCCTAGCCTTTTCTGAATCTTCGGCTTCTCTTTGCAAGCGTGCTTCCTCCTCTTCTCTTTTCTTTTTAGCAACTCTTTTCTTTTCTAATTTGGCCTTTTCTTCTTCTTCACGTAACTTTTCCTCTTGCTTTTCTTTTTCAAGTTTCTCCATTTTCTTCTTTTCCTTTTCACGTTTTTCAGTTTCAGCCTGCTTTAGTTTTTCCTCTTTGTCTTTAGCTTCTTGTTTTTCTTTTTCACGCTTTTCATCATCTTTACGTTTTCTCTCGGTTTCTTCCTTTTCTTTTTCGGCTTTCGCTCCCTCTTCTTGTTTGCGTTTCTTTTCAGCTGCTTTCTTATCTTTTTCGCGTTGTTTTATTTCTTTCTCTTTCTGAGCTTCCTTCTCTTTTTTCAGCTTTTCTTCTTCTTGCCGTTTTTCTTCAGCTTCTAATTTTTCTCTTTCTAATTTTTCTTTCATGATTTTAGCTTCATGTTGTTTAACTTTTTCTTCTTCCTTGAGTTTTGTTTCAGCTTCCATTACTTCTCTTGCACGTTTAGCAGTTTCTTTCTTTTTATTTAATGCTTCTTCCTCTTGCTTTAATTTTTCTTCCTGAATACGCTTTTTCTCAGCCTCTTTAATTTCTTTATCACGTTTATCTGCTTCTTCCTTTTCTTTTTTAGCTTCTCTTATACTTTCCTCCGCTAAGCGTTTCTTCTTTAGTTCTTCTTGTTCTTTCTCAGTTTTTTCTTTTTCTATTCGTGCTTTAACCTCTTGTTCCAATTTTGCTTTCTCTAGTTTAGCCTCTTCATCTTGTTTTTGTTTAATTTCGGCTTCTGTTCTAGCTTTATCTTGCTCCTCCTTGAGCTTCTTGGCTTTTTCCTTTTTACGCTTATCGGCGGCATCTTTTTCTAATTTTAATCGTTCTTCTTCTTGCTTCAACTTTTCTTCATCAGCGTGTTTTCTTTCAGCTTCCTGTTGTTCCTTTAGAAGTTTTTCTGTTTTTAGTTTTTCGTCTGCCTCTTTTTTTATCCGTGCTTCCTCTTCTTCTTTTTGCTTTTTAAGTTTTTCGTTTTCAGCCTCTTTCTCTTTCTTTACTATTCTAGCCCTTTCTTCTTCTTCATGACGTTTCTTTTCACTTTCTTCTTTTTCCTGTTTAACTTTTTCTTCTTTTTGTTTTCGTTCGGCTTCTAGTTTAGCTTTGTCTTCTTCCTCTTGTTTCGTCTTTATCGCGAGTTTTTTCTTTTCTGCCTCCTCTTTTTCCTTCTTATTTCGGTCTTCATCTTCTAACCGTTTCTTTTCAGCTTCAAGCCGCTCCTTCTCGAGTTTTTCGGCCTCTTCTTTTTGTTTTTGCTGGGTTTCTATTTTAGCTTTGTCCTCTTCCTCTTTTTTCTTCTTTTTCGCGAGTTTTTTCTTTTCAGCCTCTTCTTTTTCCTTCTTATCTTGCTCTTCAACTTCTAACTGTTTCTTTTCAGCCTCAATCCTCCCTTTTTCGAGCTTTTCAGCCTCTTCTTTTTGTTTTCGTTCGGCTTCTATTTTAGCTTTGTCTTCTTCCTCTTTTATCTTCTTTTTAGAGAGTTTTTTCTGTTCAGCCTCTTCTTGTTCCTTCTTATCCCGTTTTTCCTCTGCCAATCGTCTCTTTTCAGCTTCAGTTCGCTCCTTTTCGAGTCTTTCGGCCTCCTCGTTTTGTTTTTGCTCTACATCTATTTTAGCTTTGTCCTTTTCCTCTTTTTTCTTCTTTTCCTCTGTTTTTTTCTTTTTAGCCTCCTCTTTTTCCTTCTTATTCTGTTCTTCGTCTTCTAATAATTTCTTTTCAGCTTCGATCCGCTCCTTCTCAACTCTTTCGGCCTCTTCTCTTTGTTTTTGTTCGGCTTCTATTTTGGCTTTGTCCTCTTCCTCTTTTTTCTTCTTTTCCGCGAGTTTTTTCATTTCTGATTCCTTTTTTTCCTTCTTATCTTGCTCTTCAACTTCTAATCGTTTCTTTTCAGCTTCAATGCGCTCCTGCTTAAGTCTTTCGGCCTCTTCTTTTTGTTTTTGTTCTGCTTCCATTTTATCTTTGTCCTCTTGCTCCTTTTTCTTCTTTTTCGCGAGTTTTTTCTTTTCAGACTCCTCTTTTTCCTTCTTATCTTGCTCTTCAACTTCGAGTCGTTTCTTTTCAGCCTCAATCCGCTCCTGCTCGAGTCTTTCCACCTCTTCTTTTTGTTTTTGTTCGGCTTCTATTTTAGCTTTGTCCTCTTCCTCTTTTTTTTTCTTTTCAGCCTCCTCTTTTTCCTTTTTATCCCGTTCTTCATCTTCTAATAGTTTCTTTTCAGCTTCAATCCGCTCTTTCTCGAGTCTTTCGGCCTCTTCTTTTTGTTTTTGTTCTGCTTCTATTTTATCTTTGTCCTCTTGCTCCTTTTTCTTCTTTTTCGCGAGTTTTTTCTTTTCAGACTCCTGTTTTTCCTTCTGATCTTGCTCTTCAACTTCTAATCGTTTCTTTTCAGCCTCAATCCGCTCCTGCTCGAGTCTTTCGGCCTCTTCTTTTTGTTTTTGTTCGGCTACTATTTTGGCTTTGTCCTCTTCCGCTTTTTTCTTCTTTTCAGCCTCCTCTTTTTCCTTCCTATCCCGTTCTTCATCTTCTAATAGTTTCTTTACAGCTTCAATCCGCTCCTTCTCAAGTCTTTCGGCCTCTTCTTTTTGTTTTTGTTCGGCTTCTATTTTGGCTTTGTCTTCTTCCTCTTTTTTCTTCTTTTTCGTGAGTTTGTTCTTTTCGGACTCCTCTTTTTCCTTCTTATCTCGCTCTTCAACTTCCAATCGTTTCTTTTCAGCCTCAATCCTCTCTTTCTCGAGTTTTTCAGCTTCTTCTTTTTGATTTTGTTCAGATTCTATTTTAGCTTTGTCCTCTTCATCTTTTTTCTGCTTTTTCGCGAGTTTTTTCTTTTCATCCTCCTCTTTTTTGTTCTTATCTTGCTCTTCAACTTCTAGCTGTGTCTTTGCGGCCGCAATCCTCTCCTTCTCGAGCTTTTCAGCCTCTTCTTTTTGTTTTTGTTCGGCATCTAGTTTAGTTTTGTCCTCTTTCTCTTTTTTCTCAATTTTCGTGAGTTTTTTCATTTCACTCTCCTCTTTTTCCTTCTTATCCCGTATTTCATCATCTAATCGTTTCTTTCCAGCTTCAATCTGCTCCTTCTCGAGTCTATCGGCCTCTTCTTTTTGTTTTCTTTCGGTTCCTAATTTAGCTTCGCCCTGTTCCTCTTTTTTCATTTGTTCATGTTGTGCCTTCTCATATTCTTCTTTTTCATGCATGAGACGTTCGTTTTCTTTTTTAATTAAATCAGCTTCACCTAGTAATTGAGCTTCCTCTTGTTTGGTTTTAGCTTCAACTGCAACTTGTTCAGCTTGTATATTAGCGATCTCTGCTTTAGCAGCATCTGTCTTGACTTTTTCTATATCCTCAGCTTCTATTGCTTTGCTTTTTTCTTCTTTTTGTTTAATTTCGACGTCCACTTTTTCTTTTTCCGCTTCCTGTTTTAATCTGGCTTCTTTGTTATGTTCTACTTCATCTTGTTTAGCCTGTTCAGCTTCTTCGTCTTCTTTCTTTATGCTTTCTTTCACTTCTGCTTTTTTCTTAGCTTTTACAGATTCAGCCTCTTTTGTAGTTTCCTCGGCTTCATCAGATACTTTCTTTACTAGATCTCCTTTTTCCTTGATATCTTTAGCTTTTTCAGTATCTTTATGACCCTCCACTTCTATTTGTTCTATTTTAAGTCTCTCTTCCTTTTCTTTTTGTGTTTGTTCTTTTTGGCGTTTCATTTCAGTTTCGTGTGCTTCGTAGGTTTCATCCTCTTCTTTTTTCTCTTCGTGTCTAGCTTTATCTTTAAGTTTATCGTCTCCTTCCTCAATACGACCTTCTTTATCCTGTTTTTGTTTCAATTCACCTTTTTTCTGAGGCGTTTCTGTTTCTTGTATTGCCTTCCCATCTTCTCTTTGTTCAGCTCCAGCAACTTTTATAGCTTTTTCTTCGACTTGTTCTTCATGCTGTTTTTCTTTCTCTGGTATGTCAGCTTCTTTTTCTTCAACTAAACGAGATTCCTCTTTCGTTTGTTTTTCCTCCGGAATTTTAACTTCTCTTTGTTCAGCCTCTCCTTTTTCTTGTTTTTTTTTGTGTTTCTTTTCTTTTTTATCTTCTGTAGCGTCATCTTGTTCTTGTTTAGCTACTGCTTTTTGCTCTTTAGTTAAACTTTCTTCTTCTTGTTTCTCCTTTTTAATTTCTTTGGGCTCTTCTAACGTAGATTTTACTTCGTCAGTCTCTTTTTGAGCGCTTTGCTGAGATTTTCTTTCAAACTCTAGTTTTTCATTTTCTATGCGTGCTTGTTCTTCTAATTTATATGCTTCTTCTTTTTCTCTTTCTAGTTTTTCATTTTCTTGCCACTCTTTCTCTAGCCTTTCGGCTTCGTCTCGTTGAAGGAGCGTATCTTTTTCTTTTAAGAGACTTGTCTCTGCTTCCTGTTCCTTTAGTTCCCGTTGGACGTCTGTTTCTTCTGCTGTTTTTTTCTTAACCTCTTGCTCCTCTTTCTGTGCCTTGTCCAATTTTTTCTTTTCTTGTTTTGTCATTTCGTCTATTTCTATCTCTGTTGCTTCACGAGATTCACCTAATTTTGCTTCTTCTTGATCATTTTTCTCGGCATCCTGACGTTCCTTTTCTATCTTTTTAACTTCTTCTTCTTTAGTAATTTGTTCTATTTGTTGTTGGATATCTTCGTCTGATTTCTCTTTTATTACACTCTGCTGCTCCTTATCTACTTCCTTCTTGTCAGCATCCTCCGTTGTAATATCTTCGTCACTTGTATCTTTTTCGGCATGTTCCACTTCTTTCTCTGATGTTTTTAATGCTGTCTCTTCACCCCGCTGCACCTGTTTCCCTCTCGGAGAAGGTTCCGAAGGTTCATCTTTAATTTGTTTTTGAGCTTCTTCTTGAAGTTCTTTGTCTTTTTGCTGTTCATCTTTTTTCTTTTTCGGTTTCGCTCTTTTCTCTATTTTTTCTTCTTGGACCTCTTCTTTTTCATCTTGTTTTGACAAATCTTGAGAAACTTTACAAACTTCTTCAGTTGGTTGTTCTTTAGTCTCTTTTTCAGTGGCAGCCTGTACGTCTTCTTTATTTTGAACTTCTGAAACTATTGCTTCTTTTTCCTGTACTTTTTCACTTATTGTCTCCTGTTCAAGCGTTTTCAGTTTATCAACTTCTTGGGCTAGTTCTGGTAGTTGATCATCTACCCTTACTTCAGCCTCTTCATCTTTCGTTTCTAGTTTTTTCCCTGACTGTAAATCCATTGCTTTTTCAAGTTCGGAAGAAACGTTTGCTTCGTGTTCATCCTTAGCAAGGGAGGAATCTTTGGCTATGTCTTCGATCATCTGTTTTTCTGCAGTGTCAATTTGTGGTTCACTACGTTCGGGCACTAATTTTATCTCCATTTTTTCTTCAAATGCCTGACTGCTTTCAGCTGCAATCAAGTCCTCCGTCATTGCAACTGTATCTTCAAGAGATTTTTGTACCGTCTCGGGTGTAGATTTTTCTAAAGTTTCTCTATCTTCAGTAATGGAAATACTTGCTTCAATATCCTCTTGAACAATTTGTGAAACTTCAGCCTCTTGGAATACTTCCGCTTCATTGGATTGTGTCACGGCTTCAGGTAATATCGCATCTCTCCCAATTACAGCTATTTGTTCTAAATTCTGTACAGCAGCAATAGCTTTTGATGCAATTTCTGCCACCAATTCAGAAGCAATTTCTTCTATTTGACTTTCGACATCTAATTCTTGAATAACCACTTGTTTACGTACTTTAACTTTCGAGTCGAAAGCTTCTTCTGGTGCAGCCTGACTGGTACAAGGTGCTTCTTCATCTTTAGGTTCAGTAATTTGTGCTGTTTCTTCTACAGTCTTACTAAAATCATTGAGTTCCTTCATTGGGACTATTTTTTCCATGACCATTTCCTCAGAACCTGTTACAATGTCCAGAGTGTCTCCTTCTTTAGTGTCAACCGAGACAGCTTCTTGAGCAATAACTTTTTCAACAGCAGTTTCCACTTGATGTTCTAAAATCTGTGGTATTTCTGTTACTTCCTGTTTGGTTTCTTGGGATAGTTCATACATTTTAGTTTTAATGTAATTGGTTACATCAAAAATTTGTAAAGACAGTTCTTTGAATACGGGTATTTTTTCCTTGACTTCTAAAGCAGACTTGGATTCAATGTTAGCAAGGCTTTTGTTAACACATTCTAGCAGATCGTCTACCTTTTTAGTTGCATCTGTGCCTAATATTGAAGCTTGTGGTATCATTATTTCACAGATATTAGATTTTAGTTCTTCTAGTATGATCTTAGTAAATGCAGCGTCACTTGGCAATCTAGCAGTTTTATCAAGATTTATATAAAACTTGATGTCTTCGAAATGATTCAAAACCTTGCGCAATGATTTTGAAAACGTTTTCCAGTTTTGTTTGTCTGCATCGTTCATATCTGATATGGCTGATACGTTTTTGATAGAGCGTAGAAGAGTTTCAGAAGGTTTACCGTAATTTTCGAACATGTACCTTTTTTGTATGCTTGAAATTGTGCCTCGCATGTTAGATATACTACCGTAAACGGAATGGACAGCTGTAAGGATTTGATCTCTTATTTCTGTACTAAGACTTACTTCAGCCAAATCCTTCTCAAGTGTAAACACTTTGTCTTCTAATTGATCTAGACTTTGTACAACATCTACGCCCTTTTCTATCAAAATATCTGCGTTACTCGCAAAGCGTAACTTAAGTGTTTTTATTGATTCTTTAAGGATGCTAAGACTGGACACTATACCAGCTAGCTTACCATCAGTGATATTAACTTTAGAAGCCAATTCAAGCAACTTTACTGTTTCATCAGTTTCTGTGGAACATTTCTCGAGGATATTTTCTTTTTTAACTTCTACAGCTACGGTTTCGGCAACCCGAACCTCTTGCGTCTCGCTCATATTGTTGACTAGTAATTGTAATGTAGCACAGGCTTCTTTAAGTAACTCCGGTGGGCTATCTTCTGTAATCTGGAGTTGCACACTCCTCACACTGCACTCTAAATCTTCAAGAGTCTCATTGAGAGTGTCATTAGCAGCTCCATCATAGTCCTGTTTGAGTTTAATAATAACAGTCTGTACTTCATCAAGAGCATCTCTAAGGGCTTCCGTGTCTTCAGCGTCTCTGTCAGTTGGCAGATTAATTTTGTCGGTCACCTCCTGAAGCAGTAATTCCAGTTGTTTCATCGAGTTTTCTTCTGTTTCAGGAATTTGAACTGAAAGTTAAAAGATTTTTTTTTAATAAATTTTTATATGATATGTCTGGAAAATAAAGTATAACAATTATTTAAAGATTAAAATTGGTATTTAGATACGCAAAGTTTTCAGATCAACATCATTCTTTTACTTGTTCCACGGCGATTTTCTAATACTCTTAATGAACTTTTAATGATTATTTTCAATTGGATGGTCATTTAGAACATTTAAATTTGTTGAAAGTTTTGTAAAAGTATCAGCTATAAGCTAATATCATAATCCAAGCCGGTCAATTTAATATTTGAGAGATAAATAATGTTTAAGGAAACATTCTGGGTATTATTCAAAATAATGTAAAAATGGCAATATTATTATCTCGAAATCCATTGACTTTCGGTATAACGTATGGGGGGTTAGTTGCATTTTAGCATACAAACACACTACATCGTAGTGCAAAGAATATGTCGAGTTTCCAGTAACCCTGTATGCTATCTGTTATGTTTCTTAATCTCCAGACATACCGAAGTATAGAGAACAGTACGGTGAAGGTATGATAAAAAACATACCAATATCTGCCATCTTCTGGACTTTAGGCACGCCAGCAACAACGGCAGTCTCTAAATCCTCCTGCAAATGTGTGATGATTTCGGACACTCTTTGTAGAGCATTAAGTTTCGATGCCGACGCCATCTCCTCCGCACTCTCCAAGGCTTTAGTGTGTAACATTGACAATGCATCTTGCAACTTGTGTGTCAATTCAGCTTCTTCCTTCTTCGCTTCTTCTAAAGAACCAGGTTCTTCAGTCACAGCAGCAAACTCTATGGTTTCTTTTAAAACTTTGGCAAGTTCAACTGTCTCTTTCAATTCTTGAGAGTTAGTTAAAACCGAAATTTCATTAACCAATTCTGCAATTTCATCCGATATAAACACATCAATGTGCTCAATGATACCTCCTTGTTCTGAAAACAAAAATGTTACGTTATTTTTTAAATTATGATTGGCCATGTCGTAAGTGTGAGTTACACGCGCTATACAATTATGCGTGTAAATGTGTTTGTGTGTGTGCTTGAGATGATGTGTGTGAGTAAGAAAGGTTTAAATTGCCGATTCTAGAAGCTTATACTTTACGAGTAAACGTGTTTAATTTGTTCTTTGTAAGGTATGCTTAATTAAATTGATACGCAAGTACGTAATAGACTACGCTAGCAAGAAAAAATATTTTGCAATTTAGTAAACGCTAAGAATAATTTGAGCGGAAGATATTTAGAAGTGAAATGAATAGAATAATTATGATGGAAAACGAAGACAAATGCATGACCAAATAAGAGATTTCGTTTACCGTTTCCTTCTATCAAACTACGGATTATGGTATCATCTTTTTCACATTCATTGTTTTTTGTACATGTTTCCACTTGTTTACCAGATAAGTCTACTGTATGTGAACTAACAGCTACAATATCACTATTTAAAGCATCAGTGTTGTTTGAAATAGGTTCTTCTTTTTCTAAAGACTTACAATCATCGTAAAGGTCTTCAACTATCGTTTTAGAGTCTTCCATAAAAGCCTTTTCTGTAGTTAGAGGTTTAATTGTTTCTGTTAAACATTTATTTATTCTCGTGTTACCTGAAGATTCTAATTTGTTAGCATCAACAGTAGTTGCAAAGTTTTCAGTGGCATCGTCAGTCTGCCTTTGAGAAGCAGTTTCTGGCAATTTATCTGCGATGGGTGTCAATGGTTCTAGAATTAAAGGCTGAGAGAATTTGGTACAAGCTGTTTTTTCTGAGTAAGTTACTTCCAAAGTTGCAGCTACTTCAGTGGTTACTGTATTGTCCAGTAATGTTGGTCCCGTATCTTGTAATGCTATTGATATTTCACTATCTTTTTCATTCATGGGTGTTATGGAATCGAATACAACTGCACTCTGATTTACTACAGAGAATTCAACTCTGTTCCCATCAGTGACAGTGCTAGTAGCCTGGTCTTCATTAGGAATGAAAGTTTCTAAAATTATTGGCGTAAGGTCTTGATTTTCATCAACTATATCTGAAGCAATTACACATGACTCTAAAGAAATAGAAGTAGCAGGTTGTATTCCATTGATGGATATGAAAAGGTCTAATTCTACTGGAGTTTCTAATTTGTAACTAGGAATTTCAGTGTCCGTAACTGGATCGATGATGACTGCATTTTCTAATACGAACGATTCCTCGTTTTGACTGACAATTTGTTTACTTTCAGCTACATTTTCCAATAAAGGTTCAGATTCTTTATTTAAATTGAATTTTACGGAACAAGTATCAAGTGGCGCATTTTCCTCAAAGGTAGCTACATCTACCGTTGAAACGAGCGGAATAATTTCATATAGTAGCGTTTTTTCAAGCCCTACCTCGGTGAAAGCTTCTATTTGAACTTTATCACTTATTTCATTTTTTAACGAAACATGTTCAATCTCCTGACATTCTTCCTCACGTGGTTTTTCTATGAATTCTATGCCTTCCGAATATGCAGATACTTCTTCAATATGTGTTAGGGATTTTAACTCTGATTCTGTAACTTCATTAGATGTTTCAGTTACATTTTCATGTGGTTTTTCGGTTGTCATAACTGCCTGGGTTGAATTAAAATTGGCAGATTTTTCATCACAGACAGATAAATGTTCTAAAACTATTGGTTCAGTTTTTTGAATAATAACAGTTTTATCAGTTAGTTTAGTACAAATGCCTTTTTCAGTATAATATTGAAGATCATCAGTACGTTCCACTTGTTCTATACTAAGCAGTGGAATTTCTTCATTTATATAATTATTCTGGTTTTCAACGGTTCCAATAGCATCTTTGATCATTTCTTCAATTTGTTCAAGAAGCACTAATTCTGCTTCATGGCTTGGCACCATCATTTCTGCCATATAATTATCATCTTTTAATTCCATTGCTACGACTGATTTAACAACTTCTAATGGCGTTAGGATTTCTAAAACTGCAGGATGTAAATTCTCACTTGCCACTGTTTTTTCGTTAGGTATTGCTTTAGTTTCTGTTGCAAAACTTTCAGTTTCATCAGAACTCACATTTTCTAAGTACACTGGTTCACTTCCCTGACATACAACAGATTTTTCGATATTTTCTATAGATTGAGCTGCAAAAAATTCAATCGTTTTCTCTTGTACTGGTGTCAAGGATTCTAGAATAAGGGGTTGTAAATTTTCACTCAAAATCATATCTCCACCTGCTTCCTCAGGTTTATAACTGGTATCACTGAAATCAGTTACTTGTCCGGAACAATTGACTTCTAAAATAGGTGCCACTTGTTCTAAAATTTGTGGAATATCTTCTTTCACAGCAATTGTTTCAAAAGTTTCTTCTACGGTTCTAACTGCTATTTTGTCGTTTTCTTCTATTTGTTCAAGTACCAATGACGCAACTTGAGTTGGCACTACTCTTGGCATTTCATCATCACCTGATTGCTGTAGCGTTGCAATAGCGGGTTGAATATCACTGATTGGTGTAAACGTCTCTAAAATTACAGCTTTATTTTCAAATATTGCAATGGAATCACATGCATTATCAACTGTACTAGCTGTTAACAAAAGATGTTTTTCTTCAATCAGTGCTACTGATTCTAAAATTATAGGTTGTATTTTTTCACTAACTATAGTTAAGCCACCAGTAGTTGATGTGGTCTGCACAACAATGTTTTCAAGTTCAATATTTGAATTATTTTCAAGTAAAAATGGTTCTGTTTTTTTATTCTGGCTTAATAATTTAATTGCATCATCTAGTGCAGCATCACTCCCAAATTCTTCAATATTTTCTAGTAATAGGGGTTCAACTTGCTGGATTGGTGCAATTTTTTCAAATATGTCTTTAGTAACACTAAATTGATACGTCATTTCTGGGTACGCAGCATTAATAAGTGTCCCTGGTTCTAAATCTAAAGGTTGAGAGCTTTCATGGAAAGCAGTTGCTACTTTTTGGTCTTGTTCAACACGTGGTGCAGAAATCAGAGCTTCATTGAAAGTGACTGATTCTAGTAAAGTTACCTCATCTTTTTGACTTGCAATCATTTCTTCTAGGGAACTGTTCTCAATATCGTGTTTAGCAAATTTAAGACGTTTTTCTTCAATGGGTATTACAGACTCTAGCAATATTGGTGATAAGTTTTCGTCTATTGCAATCATTTTACTAGAAGGCTGTTCATCAGGTTTCGTGGCAAACATTGGCTGAATTTCTTCAGTTGGCACTACAGAGTCGAAAATTATAGGTTGTGAAGTTTCCCTGATAGCTATTGCTTTGTCAACGCCCACTTCTTTTATTTCAGCAGTAATTAAAGAATCACTAACAATTTTTATCCGAATTGGTTTCACTTCTTGACTTGGCACAATTCTTTCCGGCATCCCGCCTTCAGATGTAAGTTTTGTCGCAATTTCTGGATGATTTTTATCTATTGACATTACCTTATCTAAAGCCATGGGTTGCAAAGTTTTATCTGTAGATATCATTTCATCAAGATAAACTTCTTTTACTTCGATAATATTTTGAGGTGATTCTATATGATCACATTCTGAAAACAATTGTTTAATTTTCTGTCCTGGTACTTCAATAATATTGGACTGAAACTGAGAAGTTCTTACAAGGTCAAGTTCCTCTATGGCAGTAAGTGGTTCCACAGTCATCGCTTCTGAACTTTCACTCAACGCTATTGTTCTGGGTCTATTATTATCAATTAAAGCATTGCCTATTTGTTCATTATAATACATTTGTTTCAAAAGGACTGGTTCGTTTTCAAGAACTGGTACTACTTCTACTGGTGTGATAACATTAGATGGGAATACGATTGCTGGCTGTATTTGAGCAATAGATGTAACAGATTCTGGAACTATGGGTGTAGAAGCTTGACTAACCGCTACTTTTTTGTCTTCCGACATTATTTTAGAACTCTCAGTAACGGTTTTAAGTAAATTTGGTTCGATTTCTTGTGTGGGCATAACATTTTCATCCTCTGATTTATTAATCGCATTTTTTTCTAGATTTTCGTCAATAGATGTGACATATTCATAAACTGTTGGTTGAAAAATTTCTCTTATAGCTTCGTGAAAACCTACGTGTTCTATCTTGGCAATATTTTGATGAGTTCCATCGATAAAACCTTCTAATAATACTGGTTCAATTTCATGACTGGATATTAATTTTTCAATATTATTAGATACCAGTTGAACAGAAATCACAGGGCTTAGTTCTTCATTTTGAGACAGTGGTTCTATGACCATGGGTTGGCAAGTTTCATATGAAGTTACCTCTTCGTCAAGGGCTACGTCATCTTTGACTGCAAAAGTTTTATCCTCCAGCTTTATACATTCTAATAATATGGTAGGTTCAGTTACTTGTATAGTTTTGACGTCTTTAACAGAAGAGAACTCTAACGATACGGGCATTTCGTTGGATTCTAATACATCAATACTGTGTTTGTGATTAAGAACAGTTTCAGTCTCAAGATTTGTACATTTTTGTTTATAAACCAAAGTAGATCGATCTTCTAGTGTCCTCACAATGCTTTCAGAGGGTGTCTCTGAAAATATGTAAGTAAGTGTAGATATTTGAATATTATTGTTTGTTCATGCGTAAGTGTAAGCGTTAACGTCTCAGAATGTTAAGATAAATCATTTGAAAGGAATAAGAAGTGTTTGAAATGGTACAACTCTAGATTATTTGTGCGTAATTACGTATGCAAAGTTATTGAAATACACGCGCTGCTTTTGACTGCTATTTACTACCGATAAACGTAACAAATTTGCTCCATAATTTTTGGAAATGCCTAAAATAATCATCTCCCTATACAATAATAACGATAAGCTAATCGAGTTTGTATGGGAAAGTGGTGTTCTTTTTAGTAAAAGTTATTAATAAATGATAATAAATAGCAACTAAAACAGTGCTAGTGAATTTTCAATAACATTGTGTAAGTTCTACAAAAGTAGATTAAATATTGTAAAGGTTGTAACTGTTTATGTTATGTATAGAGAGTAAAAAAAAACTATTATTTGCGTTAAACTATATACTGACTATGCATTAAATAATCATTCATTAATTATGCATAATGGTGTTTTCATAAACGCCTTTATTAAATCTACAAGCATAACGAATTTATACTTGTTGTTATTTTAATACGTAATGTAATGTTACACTAACTACAATTCCGTTAAATAGGTTATAGAAATAATTATATATCTTTTACCATCGTTTATATGAATAGTTTTTGGATCGTAGCAAGCGCTGGCGTTTTGTTTTTCAACGATTTCTTGGTTTAAATCTTTTAGTGAGTCATCCGTACTAATTACATCACGTTTATTATCTTGTTCACTGATTTTGGTTGCTGTTTCCCTAGCGATTGTGGTTGTTGTGTTACATTCTAATTCAGTGCTTATTGCCGCTGAGTTATCACCGTAAGGAGATGGCTCAGAAGCCATGTTGGCAATATTTGCTTGATGAAGAGCAGTCTGATCGACTTCATCCAAAACTTGATCTTCTTGATATTCTATTGCAGCAGGTACAACATGCAAAATACGTATTGTGTCAACTAGCTGCTCTGTTGTTCCGGTAACGATATTTCCGGACGGATTTTCTAAATCTTGAAGACGTTCTTTTTCTACCAATTTTAAGTCACCGTTCTTAAGTCTTGCAAGGTCTTCTAAAATTACATTTTGGTCATTGTTAATGGATTCAAAACATTTGGTACCGTCTAATTTTATTAACTCTCCTTCACAAGGTACATCCTCTTGCTTTTCATCGTTAGGTATAGCAGTATGTTTAGTATCATCAAAAATCAAACTTGATTCTGAAATAGTGGATTTTAAAAGAGAAATAGGAAGCACATCTTCGTTAGAAATGGCTTCAATATCTAAATTAGCTGCGTTTGCCATTTGAGGAGCCTCTGCAGTTAACGACTCTAAAGTAACCGGTAGATCTTCTTTAAAGACGTTGCCTGTTATTAGGCTGGTTTCTAATTTTGTTTCAGGAATAACCATTTCACTTTGCTTTTCTTTACCATCAACTGCAGTTTTAATCAATTTAATATCATCCATAGTTGCTTTTATAGATGCAGCTAAGTTTTCCGTATCTATTGGGATCGCTACTGATTTAAGTTCAGCTGCCCCGGGCTGATCAATTAAGATTTGCGTCGGTTGAACATCGCATTTCATATCTTCATTCGATATTTGAGTTTCAATATCAGAAGGTTTATTATCTTCTACTTTTTTAACATCAAACACAACAACGTTTAGATCATCCGAAAGTAAATCAATACCTTTTGAAGTTGCGCCAGCAAGTTCAGTAGCAAAACTCTCAGCAATATCAACAATCTTAAGCAACGCTTCTTTGCTAATTACTGGAGTTAATTCTTCGACGCCTTCAAGTACTAGCAGTTGCATTGCCAATAAAGCACTATTTAATTCTTGTAAATCACTACTGTTCATTTGTATATCTTTAGTCAGTGTTTCTTTAAGAACTATACTATCGCGAAGCTCTCTAGCTACTACAAGTGATCGAGGTAGTTCGGTGACTTTTGAAGCCGTAGATAACTCATTGACAATATTTACTATATCGTCAGATAAGTACTGATCTATGACGTCTAATAACGTGTCTGTAAAAATTCATAGTTTAATTTAATTTTAAACCAATTCAGATAGGAACTAAAGTTTTAAATAATGAAATGATACAATAAACCTATACTAACTTCACATCGTCTCTGTTATATTTTAGTATAATTTTATTATACTAACAGGAAATAGGCAGCGCATTAGTTTAAAAATAAAAACACGACTGCACAAAAAAAGTACGAAGATGTAAGTTACCGTTTAGTGCACACACAGCAGCTTAAAACAAATATCGATCCACTGGTATCTCGAGCAACTAACTCGTAAATGGCTCAAGTGCAGTCAGCTTTAAACTACGACATCATATTTCCCAAAATCTATTCAGCCATCAATGTAGAGAGAACTTCAAAAATAATATCCCTATATTGGTAGTCGTGTCAAAATTATCTGTCTCATTATATTTGGAGACGAGGTTATAACGATATTGCTAAATTGTTTAAAACAAATACCTAAGCGCTCTTATTCTCTTTTACTTAACTATGCTGTGCCCAATAGGGTCCATAATTGATGATGATGATGATGTATCGATTTTATGAATAGTTTATTTCGTTGCAGTCAGTTTGTTCATGTTAAGGTAAGTTATGCCAAGGCACAAAGTAGAAAGCTGTGTTATGTGTTGTTTTAAATGTGTGTAAATGTTGTTGAAAAATTAAAGAGTAGATATCTCCACCTATAAATATTACGTAAGGCCGCTTCCTCATTTGTCTATAGCCTGTACTATTCTGCGGCCCAACTCTTCTAAACGAAATCTTGATAAATCGCAACCGAACCAAGGTCGAATTGTTCACTCAGACAGTTTTCGTTTTCATAAGCTGTCAAATTGTTTGACACAAAAAACAAAACCAATCATTTTGACAGTTTTCGTAAGCTAAAACTGACTGACGGTTGTCGTTCGTTTGCGTTTGGCAACAATTTTGTTAGTCGAATTGGTCCCCTGTACTTTGTATTTAGTGCATTGCTGAGAAGTTACGGATGCCGAATCTATCTGCCGAATTGTCGTTTTGTTTTCGGACTACAATTTTATAGAACCGTCCGAGACTGCAAGAAAACATCGCGTTGTCTTTTGTGGCTAAAGAACTTTCACAGAAAGATGCCAAATTATAAACTAAAAAGGCATCAAAATATTCCTTACCAACACCATAAACTCACAGTTATAATATAAGCTATACCTTAATCAAGGAACGAAGTGATAAAATCTAAACAATATTTGACTACTCTGAATAAAAAGATTTTCTGTAAAATATTTCAAAACATTAATTTCTGACAAAAATAACTGATGTGATGTAAATTTACTTAAGACACTTCATCTGTAAGTTTTAAATTTTGTATTGCTTATTTGGATATTTTGCTAAAAAAGGACATAGTAAGATTGTTTACATGATGTCTCTTGCCTCCTCGAATACCATATAGTCAGCATACTTATCGTATAATTAATTAATGTGAGCATACCATCAAATCGGATGGGGCTCATTTAAGACCTAAGCACTGGGTAAGGTTTCGGAAAATAAACCGAAATAACGATAACACATCGA
Organism: Amphipyra tragopoginis; assembly: GCA_905220435.1. Taxonomy (NCBI): domain Eukaryota; kingdom Metazoa; phylum Arthropoda; class Insecta; order Lepidoptera; family Noctuidae; genus Amphipyra; species Amphipyra tragopoginis. The sequence continues at coordinate 5,537,880 of HG991991.1, read as the reverse complement.
CAAATGAGGCAGCTGTTTTTTCTCATCCATAAACATAATATTTTATAGAGAAATAAGCGTCGATTGTGGTTAAATTAATAATTATAAAAAATATTAATGGCGCATAATATACTCGGTTTCCAACTATTGTAAATAAATGTAATTGTCCTAAAAGCTTTGCGGTGCAATGTTCTTCGATGATTAATTCTGCAATAAAGCTCGCATTTGCGTATTTTCACTGATTTAATCATGTTTTTTTAGTTGTGCGGTTGCTATCTACTATAGTTAAACAATTTAATAAATACATGATTCGCATTAAGCGTAGGTGCCGACGCATCTTAAGTTAAAGTTTTATGCTTGTAGCTTGCTCTAGACGTTACAAGATAACTGCACAGTATGGAAGTATTTTATAAGTAATACGATAATAAGTCACAGACTCCTCTAAAATAGTTCTTACATACATATCTTTAAAAATACTACAATTTACATCTATATTTTAAGGGCTAAAATTGTCAACAGTTTTATATTAATTAGGTCCTAATACACCAGTCCCTCTCTGCTTACCCCTTTAGGCATCTTAAACGTGGCGGTCACTACCTTCAAGGTTTACCATTGTGAAAAGGTCAGACTCTCAAAAACATGTATTTCGAGTCATACTGTGTAGTTATTTAAAGTAACAAAAGCTTTTCTACGAAATTAAACAAACTGTTAATATTAGCGTTATAATTACAATATTTATTATTACCGAAGGGTTTCTTCGTGGATTCCGTTGTAGAAGGGCTTCCTTCAGCAGCAAGATGTAAAACAGTTTCACTTGTCACTGGCAAAACTAAAGCTTCATTTGTAACGGCAGAAGCCTCACATAATTTAGTATCTTCAATGACATCACTTAGCTTGGTCTCACTAACTGATTCTTGTTCAGGAACTTTACTCTCTTCCGCGATAACAGGAGCTATTTCAATGTTTTCTTGTATTTCTTGTGCAATTATACAGACTACTTGTTCGTGTTCTAATTGTTTTGCTACTTCTTCCGCGGTAGCAGCAGTAGCTTGAACTGTTTCATTAGCTAACATTTCTGCAGATTGACTTACTACCTTTTTTAGCTCCAAGGGTTGAGTTTCTTCGGGTATAATTTGAGCATTAGTTTCAACGCTTTCTGTATACGCTGGTTCTGCATTTGAGTTATTAGCTAGCATATTTTCTTGTTCTAGAGGTTGAGTCTCTAATACCGCTACCATCGCAGTCTTTTTAACAGTATCTACAATGGATTTTGCAATTGCCATTTCTTCTTGATTTAATGGTTTAATCTCTTCTTCGTCAAAATGAACCAGGGTTTCGTCGACTGTAGTTGCAGGATGCTCTGTAATAATGATATTACTAATTGCTTTTACTTCTTCTAATGGTTTTGCCTCTTCTGTGGTAACTGCAGTAATAGTACTTTCTGAAACCGATGCAGTTGGAACTTTGTGCACTTCATGTTGTTTTTCTAATGATTTATTTTCTTCTGCCGTAATAACAGTGTCAATCTCAATATTTTCTGCAACAGATATTTTAGTTAAAGCAACCTCAAGTTGAGGTTCTTCTTGTTTGTATGATGTAGTTTCGTCTGCAGAAACAACACAAGGTTCTGCGCTTACTGCAGCCATCTGATCTACAGGAGCTTTTGTTTGTTTTGCTGGTTCTAACAAGTGATCCTCAGTTACTATGATAGTGGCGTGCTCTTTATCTGTGATAGACTGCTGCATATTTTTTGCTTGTTCTTGAACCACTGTAGAAGTTATTTCTAAGGCTTCTGGGACTGCTTTTTCTACTTGTGTAGCTTCGGTTGCGTATTCACTTTGTTCCAATGATTTAGTGTCGCTGTCGCTTACTGGTTGTTCAGTCTGTGCAACATCCTGGTCTGTTTTTTCTAGTTCTAAGGGTTGTATTGCTTCTCCAGCAGAAACAATAATAGTTTTGAGATTTTCTTGTACCACCTGTTCTGTTGTAGCTGTCACTACTGTATCTGGTTCTAATGGTTTTACGACATCTTCAACTGCAGAAATTGTAGTTACTGCACTATCTGTAATATTTTGATCCACACCTGGCACTTCAGTCGGTGTTTCACCTTGTTGTAATATAATTGATTCTTTTTCTGTGACAACGAAATCAGTGCCAGAACTTTTAGTGTCTAGCTGCTGTATAACACTTTCACCTGAAATTTTTTCTTGTTCTAGAGGTTTTGTTTGTATTTCGGTTATAGCAGTATTAGTATCAGCACTTGTAATAACTACCTGTTCCTTGGTGTCTAAATTGGTATATATGTTGTCCTGCGCCATTATTTGCTTTGAATCTACTTTGGGTACGATTTGCATTTGTTCTTCAATAACAATAGCAGGAGATTCCAAGGCACCTTCAGGTACCTGCTCAGTTACTGCAACCTTTGTTGCTTCTTTGCTTTTATGCAAATGCTCTGTTATTTCTTCAGGTTGCACTAAAGAATTATCTATGTCTTCTAATGTTGAATCTTTTGCAGAAGTTACTTCAAACGTAATCGATTTCTCTGATTTTAGAGGTAGAGTATCTTCAACAACCATTGCTGTATCGGTTTCAACGTCTATGGGAGCTGTTTGGTTGGTAGCTACTTCAGTGTTTGCAATTGCTTGTTCCAATGTTTGTGTACCTTCTTCAGTAATTACAGTAGTAGTGGTAGCAATAGCATCTGTTAATACTAGAGCCTCACTTTTTTCAATTGGCTTTATACATTCTTTTTCATTTACTACAGTGGTGTCTGTTATAAGTTGTTCCACAAAAACTTTTTCTTTCATGTCTTGTCCTTCAGGAGGCATTTCATCGCCAGTTCCAGTTATAGTTTGTATAGCATCTTTAGCCATTTGTTCTGGACTTTCCTTGATGGCTACCGTTCTTTGATCTAATACATCAGACTCATTAGATGCAACACTAGCTTCGACTATTTTGCTAGTTGGCACTCCTATAGTGTCTGCTATTGTATCCCTTGGTACGACGTCTTCAACTACAACAGCTTCCGAATTAGAACTTATATCTTCCACATTTTTAGACACACTTTCAGCTGTTTCAAGAATTTGATCATTCTCGCTAGTTGCACAAGAAGCTTCATCAATATTCTTGGCAGAATCAGATATTGACCTTTCCACTTCTGGTTTTTCTTCCCACGATTCTTGCTGCACATGAACTTGTGATATCATAGCGGTGAGTTCTTCAGATAAATGTGTAGTTGTATTGGCAAGTTGCTGCAGTGCATCTTTTCCAATTACAAAGGTTAGTTCATTGGTAGTGTCCAATGTTAGGACTTGTACAGTAGATAAAGCATTCAGTAGTTGTTGAGCTAAGAGTGCTTGTTCACAAATAACATCATCTTTTACCAAACTAACATCGCTTGCTGTAGCTTTATCGGCGATACTCTCACGTAAATTAAACGCGATTGCTACAGATTGTTTTAAGTCATCAACGTTCAGAATTGCAGATATTTGATCGATAGTTTCAACAATGTTGTCTGATAAGAATTCATTGATGTTTTGTAACAGTGTTTCTGAAAATATGTAACCTTAATGTAGTGTACAGTTATAAATTGTAATTACTATTTTTCATTTTCATGTGATTAAGCAAAAATATGATATAGTAACCTTCCTATGAGCTTAGTGCAGTGTTCTACAACTACTTAGAGAACCTAACCCCAACTACTTAAATTTCGTAAAAAAGAAACCCTTATGCCTCTTTTGTCCGTCTGTCACAAAAATAACTGGCCTTGACTGTAAATTCACACCTAATTACTATAAGTCCAAATGTTGAATAAGTTTCTATTAAAGTTGTTAGGACAGACTTCTACAAAAAATTATATTGAGAACCATGAGCAGTTATGGCATGTATCGCATTTTTACACAACTCTCATAAAAAAAAAACACGATAATGACTACAGAACCCTACCTCATACGAGAGTCGAAATGCTCTTGGTAGGTAGTTTAAGCTCCTCACTAAGATCATGGAAAGGTCACACTTACTTTGATGTAAATATGTAACAGAATTTGGAAAGTGTTTATTAGTTTTAACTAAGAAAAATGTGATGATATATCGATGTTCAAAGTGTGTTTAGGTATTATAAATGTGCCTTAAATTATTTTACATAAGTGAAAGTGAGCTGGTGTTATACTAATTGTATGAGCGATATTTAAAATAAGTATAAACGACACGTCCCTTTTTACACAAATAATTCATAATTTGTGAATAAGGAGTTAAATCTAGAACGGACATAACATATTAATAAAGGATATGGAAATCGATTACTCAGACAGCTTAGTTCTATGAAAATGAAGGGTCTACATTGTCTACAATAAACATTTTTTTATTGCAGTTTACCTCAAGACGAGGAATGCAACTGTTTATCATTATACTCATAACAGTCACAATATGTATTCGTATCTGCTTAAGTTAAATAATAAGTATTATTTTTAATACAATCTAAAGTTAGCACTACTTTTAGAACAACAACAATGAAAATGTTGATATTACCTGCCGTTGCTTTTCTTAGTGGCTCCTCAGATTTCTGTAGGGCCTGCTCTGCAGTTATTCCCTTCACAGCACTCACCGTCGTCTCTTCTATAGAAATAGGTTCAGTGTCTAGAATGACTGCAATTTTTTCTTCCAGTTCAGGACTGATCTTGGCTTCTACTTCTGTTGATTCTAAAGATGGTGGAATTGTTTCCAACAGTTTTATGGCTTCTGTTTCTTGTTTTATTTCTTGTATTTTAGTATCTTCACCTACTGGTTGTAGTTCTTTTGCTTCACCCTCATCAACTTCAGATACAATAGGTTCTACAAAAGTAACTTCACTCTTCGTTAAATCAATTTGTTCGGCAGGTACAGTTGATTCAGCATCTTCAAATTCCGAAGCTTTCAATGAATCATCAATAAATTGAGATTCAACTTGTTCAAGTTTTACTCCTGCAGTTTGATCAATTACAGTTTGTTTTGCGGTTACCACTGCGAGGTCAGAGCGTAAGTTTTCAGTAATTTCAGCAACGCGCTGTAAGGTATCTTTATCTATTGAAAGGATTTCTGCCGCAGTGTCTAATGATAGAGTTTCCAGTGCCGCTAGAGCTGTGTACAGCTGCTGCGCTAGTTGTGCATGCTGTGTGTTAACTTCTTCCTTTAGAACATCACTAGTTTCTGCTTTTAATTCGACTTCAGAAGCAGCGATATTCTCGCGTAACTCTTTAGCAATACTTATAGATTGCTTCAATTCCTCAGCATTTATAACGTTGGATAATTCGTTTATAACTTCGGTTATATCATCAGACATAAACTGATCTATATGCTGTACTAACATGTCTGGAAAATATAATTGAATTTAGTAGATTCGGTAACATTTAAAACTCAAATATTTTACACTTCTTTAATTCTAATTCTAAATTAGCTACGACACAAATTTACACAATAAGCATGAACTACACTACGGTATAGGCTTATGAACGTTATACATAATACAACAGTAAACAAAGGTGCATTACCAATAGTCGCTTTAGGGACCTCTTGTAGCTCAGCTGTTTGACTTATTCCAACATCTGCCTGTTTCTCGTCAATTGCGACTTCATGCAATACTGGGCCAAGATCATCAATCACAACGGCACTTACTGATTCTGTTTTTAAAGTTTCTTCATGTGCAATTTCTTGGGCTTGATCTGTGACCGCTACACTGACTTTAGTCTCTTCTTTAGGAACTGCTTCCGTAAACACGGTTTCAGTTTGTTCCACAACGACAGCTTCGGTACCCTCGATAGCCATAGCTTCTTCCGTTTTGGCTTCAATAGACTCCGTTATTGTTTGTATAGATAATGGCTGAGCATCTTCTGATGTGACAACTTCTTTGGTTTCAGCGATTGTTTTTTCCAACATTTCTGTTGTAGCAAGTAACTGCTCAGAAGATGATAATTGCTCGACAACTCCTACTTGTTCCAAAATAGTCGCCTCGGATCCTGATGCTGCCGTTGCTAAATCTGGGGAAGTAATTTTGGCGGCTTGGGCCTCTACTGCTTCAACTGTCTTTACAGTTTCTATAATTGGTTCAGCAGGAGCTTGTAGTGCAACTCGGACACCAGTGACTGCGACCAAATCTGCTTGTAATTGAGCAGTCACTTGGGCTATTCGCTGCAGTACTTCCATGCTGAGTGCAGGTGCTAACTCTTGCACACTGTCAAGAACTTGAACTTGTAAAGCAGATAATGCCGTTTGGAGTTTCTGAGCTAACCTAGTTTGTTTTTCGCGAACTTCTGTCGCTTTTTCGTGGCTCTCTTCTCCTTCTGTGATAATATCTGTAGCAGCAATACTTTCACGTAATTCTTTGGCGATATCCATAGTCTGTTTTATATCTTCGATCTTTATGATAGCAGATATTTCCTCAACTATTTCGATTAACTCTATGTATTGATCGATATGCTGTATGATATGTTTAGCTTTTTCTGAAAATCAAATATTTATTATAGTAAGATCGTATTGATGAAGCACAAATAATTTTTAAAATTACAAAGTTTGTACGCCAATTAATGTCGGTTTAGTACTAAGGAATCAATGGATTGTTTTAGTTTATGAATACATGGATAACACGATTTGAATAATGGGCCATACTAATATTACACAATAATATTTGTTCAAATAGTGAAGAACGAAACGCACTGGTGATTTTTTACAGTTACAAACACACCATATATTTAAAAATTAAAAAATGTAAATGATGCCGCTATAATGAATATTCACTAAACACATAAAAACAAATCGCTTTCACGTGACGCCGTCATTTGTACAAAGCTCTGATTAACATCGACTAAGCCAGATTATTGACATCCACTCAAACTTTACCTTCTTTAACTTCTACATAATCCAATATATCAACTTTGTCCAACTCGGCCAATAGCTGATAAGCCGGAAGCAAAACGCGCTTCAGTTTTTCAATTTCTAATTGATTCTTGCCATTGTATACGTCCATACTTTGCCAATCGAATTTCGACAGGAAATCTTTTAGAAATTTAATTTTTTTGTTTTTTATTTCCACTATTTCAGAAGAGGCCAGCCCTTTGGGGTATAGTGCCAATAGTTCTTTTAGTTCAGTTGCTATTTTTATACTTTCATTTAACTCTGCGTCGGAAATCGGACCCAATGCGACCAATAAATCCATTTCAATATTTATGAAACAGTCTATAGCGCTTTCCAAAGAACCGATATTCGAATTGATATCTATAAAAAATTGTTGATATAATTATTTTATTTAATAACTTTGTATAACATTATTTAGCTTAATAGAGTCACTTCAATAATAATTGTCAACTTTTTATCATTTAACGCTAGCCTCTTTTCCGTGTTTCAAAATACACATTAGTTAAGTCATTTACCTATCTCTTCGACCAATGGAGACGTATCGTCATGATATGTTAATTTCGTAATTTATTTTCATAAAATGTATACCGTACCTACATTATTTTATAAGCTGATTAGAATGTTATTGCGAGTATACGCTCGGTGATAGTTTTGGAAGTACTCAATCATTTTAATTTTAAACTATTTATACCTATTCGAAAAAACAAAATAATATAGGCTCCGTGGAATTTGGTAGTTTGCGGCGTTTAAGGCTATCTCAAAAGTTTGCTTAAAGGATTGGAAGTAGATATCTAAATTAATGTTTATATACATCACACATGCATTCCTATAAATTGCTTTAGATGGGTTTGTAAAGTGCGGCTGGTGAAAATATGCTCTCGGCACGCAATTTACCTAATATAATATTTAATAAAAAATAATATTTTTAGGATGGTTGTCCGCGGACTTAAGTAGTATGTCTTCAAACAAAAAAATAAAATTTACACTGATTCGCCTCAACAACACAAGTCTCTAAGGCCCACTTGCTCAACATGGTTTACCCCAGGAGTAGGGCTAGCCTAGTGAAGTTTTTTGACTGTGACAAGGATTTTTTTTAGTTGGCCCTTTTCCGACGGTGTTGCGCAAGTCGGCCTAAGCGACGCACCTCTGTGAGTTGTTTTTCGTAGCCTTACGATAACGCTTATTTCTTGATATAAGGGAGTTCTAAATCAGGAAAGATAATCAACAGAAATTGTTAAAACACAATTAAAATGATATAGGATAGCAATAACCGGATATGAAGACGTAAAACAAAATGGATTCAATTTTACGAAACGCCTTGAACTCACCAACTGAAATTGCAATTTAAACTTCTAGGTAAAAACAAACAAACTTCTAGGTAAAAAAATAAACTTTTCAACCATCGAATAAATTAAATGTTATAAACTAAGTATCTAAAATGGTAACAGTATTCATAGCTAAAATTTTAATTTAGCATAACATAGTGGCTCTTAAACATTTGTTGATTTAATAATTATACGGACGATCTACTCTATGCCAAATTATAAAAACGTAGAAATATAATATAACCCACCTTTGGGAAGTTTATCCTCACTGTAGGCGCTGACTTTCTCCGAAGACAAAATACAATGCATTGACTTTTCAATGTCTCCTACTGGCTTAGCAATTTCTTTCACAGCTTGAACTACTTGCACGCTATCTATAGATCGCAAGCTATCTTGTATCGAGTGAATCTCTTTATCTACTTCCATAATTAGAGAAATTTCTTCATTAGCAATAAATTCCTCAGTGTCCATTCTTTCAATCATTTCTTTGTGTTTTTCTGTCATCGTTTGAACAAGAGACTCTGTCGTTGTTAGATCAAAGGATATCGAATCTTCACCTAACCCTCTTAGAACTTGTTCCTGAACATTTGTTAATTGACTGTGTAATGCTTGAAGAGGTTCTAGCATTTCTGCCAAAACTGCTATTAAAGGACCTTCTTTTACCTTTGGTTTTGGGACTTTAACTTCGAGGAGACCCTCTTGTAATACATCTGTGCAGTCAGACAGACATTTTAGTAAAATCAAAGTCTTGCCTGTGCCACTCGCATCTTTGAAGTCGTGATGTTTCTCAATACAAGTTGAAACTTTCTGTAGTAAGTCTTTTGTTACCACATCTTTATTTTCCATTTTGACTACCTCAATAAATGTAGTGAACTCTTCAATCATATTTACTAACGTACTGTCTTCAACTACGTGAGGCTTTGCGTTCTTAATTTCATCTAAAATGGCAGCTTGTACATGTTGCAGAGTAGGTTTGGCTTTTTCTAATATATCAACAAATTTATTAACTGTTTCAATCATTTGCTCACTGTGTTTGGTTTCTTTTGCTGCTTTTAGTGCTTTAGCTGAGTTCTCGAACTTCGCCAATGGCGCTTCAATTAGTAGTTCTGCTTGAGAATCCACTATCTTCACGAGAGAAGTTTGAACATTTTGAAGAGAATCATCCGCATGAATCAAAAAAGTAGCTAAGCAGTCGTTAATATCATCAGACAGGTTTAATTCCAATCTCTTAGTTTTGAAGTCATTGATCGTACTTTGCAGGGAACTGAACTCTTGTAACAATCTTATTATCTTTTTATGAGTTGTTGCCTTCGATATAAGACAACGCAGAATCGTAAATTCATTTTTACAAGTCTTAAAGAAGTCTTCTACTATCATTAGATCAGCTATTGGCATATCTTGTCCGGAATCTTGCACTACGTTTACAGCACTGTCTACTATATCTTCCATTAACATAAGGGAGCCGGATTCTATTTCGACAGCCATTTGAGGAGACGTGCAAGTCAAGTCTGAAGCTCGAGAAAGGTCTACAAAATCATATTGTTCTAGTACAGCAATGTTGTTTTGTACTTCATCAATAGTTTGTATTAATTTAGCCTCTTTAGCTAATTTTTCTGGGGCTTGAGGAATGTACTGAATCATCTCCTCTTGCACTGTAGCTACTTTCTCATATAATTCTTCTGTTATCGTTTTAACTTGTTCAATCTTGATTCCTTTGGAAACATCGGTTGCATCAAGTAAGCTATCTACTGTGTGTTCCAAAGCTTTGACTTCTTCTGGTAAAGGAACATTTTCAATGGCTTTAGTAGTTTCAATAATGTCTTTTAAATGCTCACACACTTCTCTCAGTGCACCGACTTTGTTCGCAATTTCAACAGTATTATCGGCGATGTGCAAAGCAGGGAACACAGCGAGCATACACTTATCTAAATGCTCTTTAAATTCAGACACGCTCTGAATCACGGAATGTATTTTTTCCGTCGGCATTTCTATTAAATTTTCATATATTGGAATGTTGCTTGTGTCTAACACCGACAAACTTTGCTGTAGTTCCTGCATCGGCTCAGCAATAGCTGTAAGTTTTGATGGATTGATTAAGTTGGCTATATCGTTTGATCCTTCCATGAGCAGAGGATGTAGAACCTCTTCGATTCCAGAATGCAATTCACCTAAGCCCATAATAAATGATTTTAAACTGGAATAATCACTGACCTCAGATAACGTATCCAATGCATCAATAATATCAGGAGTTTGTAATACAGTAATATGTTCATTTAATGTTTGGAGTGCTTGAGCCGTTGCAGTAGTTTGCAGCTCCTGATCAAATAGCGAAATAGCCTGTTCTATTGCAGTTTCTTCGGCAGATGGCAGTACCAAACGGTCAGATGGAATAGTGTCTGCTGTTGTTTTTATTCCTGATATATCTTCTAGTGTAGACATCTCGTCTGCTGCTTCTATTCCTGCCTGTTCCTGTATCATAACTATACAACTCTGTAGATTTTGTACTGCGCTTGCCATAGTAATGCTTATATCATAAGGAGTAAGGTCTTCACCGTATTGAGAAATTACATCTTGCTGTAGTATTTCTAGTGTTGTGTGTAATTCATGCAGAGGTTCAGCTATCATAGCCATAACTTCGCTGTTTTCCTTCAAACTTTCAATGTTTTCAACTATCTGTTGATTTAAAACAATAATGTTTTGGTTCAGTTCACACAGTGGTGTAGCAAAAGTCTGAGCCAAAGATGAGACATCTGATATATCAGAAATATGTTCTTCTTCAACTCCAGTAGCTTTAATTGAAGCGACACTTCTTTTCAGATCCTCCAAAATAGGACAAATGTTCTCTAACGTAGGAGCTATGCTTAACTTCAAATCTTGTGTTGATTCTACTGTTTTTACATTTTCAATTGCGGCTATCGCGTGGTCGATATGTTCAACTACAACTTTGGCTTTTGTTTCATCATACACAGGAGGAGCTATCTCTTGTATGTGTTCGGAATCAATTTGTATGCTGACTTCCTCAGCTGTGTTGATAGCTTCTTGTATACCAACCAAAGTGTCTGCGATATTAGTCAGAAGAGAACAATTCAGCTCAGAATCGAAAACGTTTGTAATAAACTGATCTTGTACAATTCTTAACGTATTGTTGAGGCTAGCAAGAGGCAAAACGTTGTCAACGTCTAAATTCTTTATCGAAGCATTGATTCTGTTAACTGCGTCACAAACTTCCAAGAGAGTAAAATACTTCTTTGACTCATTACTCTCTATAACATTTTCCAAGACTTTAGTTAAGTTTTTGTGGAATGCAGTCATATGATTCTTAACTTCTGGCATCGGTTCTAACCTAGGAAGATTATTTTCTAAGGCAATAAGAATCTGGGCCATTTTTTGTAGTGCATCCAGTTTATTTTCACTCTGTAAAACATCAAAGGTACCCACATTCTTTTCAATGACTTCTATTTGCGATGATATTTTATTCAGGTTTTCTTTGATTGAGGCAACTGCCTGTTTCAGTACAGCCTTATCTTCACCTTCGGACCCTGTGGATAGCTGTTCAAAGGAACTCCTCAATTTTACAATAGATTCCATGACAGTTTCAATGATTTCAGTATTGTATTTATTCAGAGACGTAGTCGCTTCTTTTACTGAAAGTGTTTCAATTTGTTCCAAAGCTGTTTGAAGATCTTGAATAGACCCAGACATATCATTGAGTATCACTTCACTATTGCGCACTTTAGCGACATCTATGATTTTTCCGCTATCGGCACTTTCAGCAATACAAAGTAGAGAGTTAAGAGGATTTTTTAATTCAAACACTGCTTTTTGGGTATCTCTTAGGTGCTTGACTTCAAGAGACGGCTCTTCCACTTTAATTTCACTTGCTTCACTAAGAAGGTTTCTAGCTTTGATAGTGTCAGCTGAGAATTTGATAACTGAGCTCATTTCGTTATTTAATGATTCAATTTCCGTAAGAATTCTATCTTCAGTAAGTAGATAATCTTTGGATGTAACGGAATTGATATCTGATATCAATTGCTGCATTTCACTGCCGCATGTTTCAATAAATGCTACGCAAGTTTTCTTAACAAGAGTTTTACTGTCACTTTCCATATCAATACATTTTTCAATAATAGTCAGTGATTGCTGAAGAGCTTTTAGTGGTTGAGGCAGGCTGTTAAATAATGTACTACTAACCTCTTTAGATTCAGAGGCTGATTCTTTGGCAGCATCTGCAATACTATGTATTTCTGACAGCGGAGATATTAAACTACTAATAATTTCCAAACTTCTTGAAGCGGTTGCTGCCGATGACATCAGTTCTGATTTAAGTATGATATCTCTTTCAATAATTTGAACATCGTTTATAACTTTAGACAGGGAGTTACTGATATTGACCATTTTATTTTTGAATTCTTCGTCAGTGATTTTGGTTTTTATAGGCATTTCCATTTCAATTGATTCTTTTTTCCGAAGCGCTTCTTCTCTCGGTTTGCTCACAGATTTCTCGCTGCCTGAGCTTGATCGTCGAGAACTGCGACTGGTACGTCGCTCCCTCTTTGGTTTTACAATTGGAGACGGCTCAGCTTCTAACGAATGCTTCATAGCTTCATCTTTAAATAGTATAGTCTTTGTGGGCTCCGATGACTCTTGACCTTCTTCCCCTGATGGTTTCAAAGATTTTGACTTAGGTTTTCCTGAACTGTGTGCACTCGCAAAGCTTTGCAGATCAGACATAGCTTGTGTATCATCGTCTCTCTTTTCTTCCGATAACGATTGATCACGTGATAAGCTGAAAAAGTCATCGGCACTTCTCTGTGAATCTGACTTTTTCCTGCCTAGTTTAAGGGATATATCAGATTTTTCATCTGATAACATCGCCATAGTTTTTTCCAAGTAATCCTCTCCACCAATCTCAATGTCATCTAATGATAGCTGAGGCGGGCCGTTCTCGTCAGCTATCGATATGTCTTCAATATCTGCTTCTGTACGCATATCTTCGTCTGGAGAAACAAAGTATTCCGGTGAGACGTCAATTATAACTGCCTCCATTAACAAATTACCTGATGTAGATGTTTCTTTCACAAACCTTAAAGGAGGAAGTTCAACCACGTTATGTTCTGTTATGTTTTCTGATAGCTGATCGGCGTACATTTCAACTATTTGTAACGCTTCTTCTTCCGTCAAGTCCGGAGTTTCATAGAGAGATACAGAAACTTCTTTGCCATCGAATGAAAACGAAATCTCTCCTTTGTCGTCAAGAGTAGTGACATCACCAACTGGTGTGTCATACATCTGTGAAGTTCTTTCTTCATGTATAGTGCTAAGAGATAAATTCCTTTGTAGAGCTTGTTCTTCGGCTTTTTTCTTCTTAGCTTTCATTGAGTCGTCGAATCCGAGAAGTGAAGCTGAACTGGCAGCGATGCCCATACAATTCTGAGCTTCACAAGTATAAGTCCCAAGACAACAAGTGCCGTCTTGCCCAGATATTATCCTGTGAATATCACCAGGTTTCAATTCTTCGCCATCTTTATACCACTTGAGAATAGGTTGGGGGACACCGATGACCTTACATTCAAGATTCACCGCTCCCTCTTCAGACAGTATTGCTTGTAGATTCTCTAAGAATCTCGGTTTCTTATAATGTCTAGGTATGATTAATTTAAGGAAACATGAAGTTACGCTGTGCCCGAAGTCGTTCATCGCGACACACTTCCACTCGGCTTGATCGAGGAACTCGAGGCTCTGAATGTCCAGGTAAAACACCCCTCGGTCTTCCCGGCCGTGGTGGCAGCGAGATGACTCGTCCACCGGCTGGTCGTCTCGGTACCACAGTACCGACGGTTCAGGCGGAATGGCGACTGAAACATATTCATGAATCACTCTTGTTACTATGTTTACACAATGAGAACCGTAAAATAAGACATAGTCCAAGGAGTAGACTAAGTAGTAAAACCTACATCACGAGGTCAAAAATCAAAATGGCTGCCATTCGGAGAAGAGGGGGTTGGCATTATAAAAGGGTATATCTTTGACGATAAAATTAAGTATTTAACATGTTGTAAAATTTTCGATATTTCAATACCATTGTACTGAAAGATACCATACTGTGTACTTTTAATAATAGTTACAAAATCAAGTCATTAGGAAAAAAAAACAAAAAACTAACCTTTAACTGTAAAACGGAATGGCTCATCAATCTTCGCTTCGACACTCTTCAAGCCCTGAATGAACTTCGGCGCCTGATTCTTGGAGAACAGCTGTAGTTTCTCTTCTTCATTCAACTGGTTCTGAATATCCTCGACCGTTAGTTCAGCAGAACTGCTGGCCTGTCCCATGCAGTTCCTCGCAATACAACAGTAAGAGCCTAGGGAGTTGGTCCCTGTGAGTTGATAGACGTCACCAGGCTTTAACTCCTGGCCGTCTTTGAACCAGCTGAGGACTGGAGTGGGGAACCCTACGACTTTGCATTCGAAGGAGACTAGCCCTTCTTCTGTTAGTACTGCTTGCAGGTTCTCCATGAATCTTGGCTTTCGGTAGTTTTTGGGCACTGTGGAGAAACCATGTAGGGATTAAGGTATGCATTAAAATAAGGAGCTCTATAAGTAATTCATTTGCTGGATGACTTTTAATACAGTCTGGAGAAATATTGGGTATAATACGTGTGGTGTCTAGCGATGGGCGATTGTTGCAAAAAAAAAACAATCGACTTCATCGAAAATTGTACTGTTGCGCATTCGATTGTCGATTTAGTAGTTCCTCACCATAATTATTCGAATAACAGTCGACGAACTAATAAAATATGTAAACTGAGACAGTAGAGGACAATTAAATAATCTATTAGCGCCAATCGCATAATAACTGCAGTTGTACTTGTAAGTAGTGGCGCATGGACTTATAACTATTGAATTGTGGCGCAGCGGCAACGCACGCACCACCTTTTAGCAATTACTTATTTAGTAGTACGAGTATAGTACCTAATACGTCTGTGCGCCACAATTCAATACAAATTAGTAGTTAAAGTTGATACGATAACCGTATCAGTGATTGTCGCCTGCTGCGCGCCGTTAGTCGATTGTTATCGACTAACGGCGCGCGTTAGTCGATAACAATCGACTAACATCAATTGTTATCGACTTTTATCGACTCGAATCGATTTATTTACTTCAAAATTTCTGTTTTTATTGATTTACTATGAAAATTTATTTCAAATTAGTAGTATTTATTGACAGATCACTTTCAAAACAGGCAATAAAAAAAAACTAAGCTTTGGTATTCTACTCCGTTCACCATACTCAATTTTTTTCCGGACGGTAAAAAAGTAATGCGGTATAATAATACTGGGAGTTCACGACATCATAAACACTATTGTATAGGTATCCTACCATCCATGGTGACGTAGCAAGTGGAGATGCCGACGCGACCACCCGTGCTTGTCGCGACGCACTTCCACTCGCCCTCGTCTGGCCACTCCGCAGACGGCACCTCCAGCAGGTACCCGCCAGCGCCGTCTTCGAGTACATGATACCTTAAAGATAAGAAGGAAGAATAGTAATTATATTTAGTAATTATGATAAACAGTAGCTTGCAATTAACAAACTATAATAAAAGTTTTAATATTTTTGTTTACAACTAGGTACAGTCAACCAAAGAGTATTCAGGCAAGTAACTGAGTGAAGATGCGAACTTCCTTAAAAAAAAATTAACAAATCATTGTTCTCCTTCGTTGTTAACATTAATATTAGTTTCAGATTGTTTTTATTCTTGTCTTATTGCTTGACGACAGTGGTATAGTTTGATTTTTCATTATGATAATTGAAGTTTGAAACATCTGCATTTAGAACTTTGGGATGATGATAATGACGTTCTTATTTTTTACAAACATTTTTCGAATAATCAGCCAACTACAGTACCAGCGATTGAGGTTAATTTGATATCAAGGGGCGACATTGATAGTTACAAAAATATTGAATTTGGTCATATATCTCTGTATAAATGGAACTTATGCATTTTAACTTAACTGTCTATACAACATTGTCATTTTTCCTATTTTACCATACGTTATAGAGGTGTCTGCAAAGTTAGATGGCGAATATAAAAAATACTAAATCACACCCCTGATTATGTACAAAATTCAAGTCCTAATTGGGGCTACTTTGACACTGAATGATAAAACAGGGATTATCAAAGTAAAAACATAAGGTCTGACTTGGTTAAAAAAATAGAATTAGCCCCACCTCTCGCTGGGCTCGATCTTTCCCTCCTTGTTGTACCAGACGACGCTGCGTGGCCAGGGCGGCACCACGATGTGGCAGCCCAGCGTCAGTGGCTCGCAGATACGTACGAACTGTTCCTCCAGCTCCTTCGTGAAGATCGGTGGCGGTTCTGGAGTCACGCTGCTGGAAGTGGAAACATATTATTATAATATTATATCATATTATTGATCCTTGTACAATCTACCTTAATAAATTTAAGGTAGATTGTACAAACATTAGCGACACTATAAAAATGAAATCAAATTTAAATTAATGATAATTATTAATATTGTGAAAATAGGTAAATGTCAAATACAGAGTAATGTCAAAGTCTACAATTTATTAATAAAAAAATCAAAAATGAATAATAGCACTTTTCAAGTAGTGCTGTAAGTTTCTTTTTAAATAATTGTATATTTGCAGGCACCCAAAATGGACACCAGCGGCAGTAATAAGTTGTTTGGTAGGTATGTTAGTTGAAAGGTAGGTTAGATTTAGGGCCAAACACTGTAACCTGTCTTTAAACTGACAAATTTCAAGAGCGAGCTAAGCGAGCACGGTCTTTTGGAGCAACCCGACATGGATAGGTTAGGTTCGTCATCCCCTTGGTGTTAGGTTACTTTAAAACCTGAAGACAGAAATAGGAGCCCCGCACAGTGGGGCTCCGTCGACTCTGCTTTGGAAACCCAAACAACCTTACAAACATACCCTTAAGTGTTTCATTTGTTTTTATTGTGAAAATGAAAGTGGGTGACGAACAATCGTCTCATGAAGAGTTTGTAGAGGCCTTGAAAGTGTATCAAACAGTGTATGTAGTCGGCGCGGCGCCGGCAGCCAGTTTGGCAATCGACGCCGGCAGCGGAGGCACTCTCTACAAATAAACTTAATCGTGTGTGAAAAGTATTTCTAGTATCCACAGGCGGAACAAAAAGTATGGCCTACAGATGGTTGTTTCGGGTCTGGGCGTTTGTTTGTGAGATTTGTGTCTGTAAACGCACCCACGATACAAGAGAAATCTTAATGAGGGGCAACGATTTAAAAAAAAAAATCTTAACACAAAACTTTCTGACATCTCTTTCTCTTCTATTTTAGCCTTTTCATTCTAAAAATCGTATTAGAAGAACCAAGATAACCGACATAGCTCGAAGAATTGCCAAACTTATGTGGCAGTGGGTGGGGCACATTGCTCGCAGAACGGATGGCCGATAGGGCCGAAAGGTTCTGGAGTGGCGACCGCGTACCGGAAGACGCAACGTGGGTAGGCCTCCCACAAGGTGGACCGATGATCTGGTGAAGGTCGCCAGAATCCGCTGGATGCGAGAAGCACAAGACCGGTCGATATGGCGATGCTTGGGGGAGGCCTATGTCCAGCAGTGGACGTCTTTCGGCTGAATGATGATGATGATTCTCAAAGTCACATAGCCTAGTCGTGCAGTGATAGCCTCGAGGTTGAACGCTTGTCTTCCATGTAGGAGGGACTGAGATCGAAACCAGCTCGCCTCTCTGACTTTTCGAAACCACATGCGGATCAGAATTTGATTTTCACTTGCGTTAACGGTGAAGAAAAACATCGTGAGGAAACCCGCACATCTGAGAAAACTCCAAAATGTTCTCGATGGTGTGTACGTCCAATCCGCACCAGGCCAACGGGATATACAGATGCCTAAACCGTTTTCGTTCTAAGAAGTGGGCACTGGCCCAGCAGTGACACAAGACCATGCAAGATTCAAAGCCAGTTACCTAGAGCTAGGTCTCGCAGATCCTTCTCTGCTGCCGCGTCCGACGACGTGGACCTTGGATGAAGAGTACGCCCTTCCCATACAGTTGACAGCTTCGCAGGTGTACGTCCCCAAAGACGTGGGGTCTTCGGCGTTCGCTGTGAGGGCGAACACGTCACCAGCTTTTATTTCGCGACTGTCCTGAAAGTGAATGTTAAGAAGTTAATTAACTAGGTATTTTAGTTGTTTTATAAGCTTCCTTCTACCTTTTGTAAATATGAGAACTTCGTAGACTTGCTAGATGTCTACCCTACCAGAAGCTGCCACCAAATTTTGGAAGTCTCGCGTGCTCGTGTATCCGCTATCGCAGTCAGTTTCTACTTGAGCTGTGGCCGAGCGGAGCCGACCGGACGCGATGACAGCCGAACGCCGCTGTCCACGTACTCGAGCAGCCGACTGGCTGCCGCGGCATACGCGCGGATCTAACCGAGTTCCAAGCAGTGTAATTTCCATGCAAACAAGAAACTTAACTATTGTATAAAAGCGTAAATTTCCTTTAGTACTGTGTGAAATGCGCTCCGGCGCGGCCCATTTGGTGGAAATCGTACAATAGAGGTGTGACGGCATCTATCTCGCCACATGCGAACTATCCTACATCGCGCAATCAAGATTTAACACGCAGATAGTATATATACAACCTCCCAACATCAACCGTTGGGCAGTAGCCCGCCAGGCACAAGACTCCGCCTGGTTGGAGGATCCTCCCTTTGGTTGGAGGAACACCACACCAAGTTTCTCCACAGAGGTATTACCCTAAAACCACCGCAGCAAGGGTTTGGGGACGCCGACCAGCTTACACTCTAGCGTGTCCCTGCCCAGTCTTATGCAGCGATGCTTCTCCCTAAATACAGAACTCTTGTACGACCCATACTTATAAAGGTATTACCTTGAACCACCGCAGCACGGGTGTGGGGACGCCGACCACCTTACACTCTAGCGAGACGGTCCCCTGCTCAGTCAGGAGCGCGCGGAGCTCCTCCACGAATTCAGGGCGCTTGTACGCTTTTGGTACTGTGGAAAGATTTTTTTTTAAGATCAGTAGATCTACACTTTGTTTGAAAAAATAAATAATTATAATCTGTAAAATGAATCTTTTTTTTTTAATAAGTATTCACTTTATAAAAATTGAAAATTAAAAATATTCTTTTTTGCAACACAATTTTTGTTTGTTTTTTTACTGAATCCTTATAAGGTGGTTTAAATACGATTACTTATCACTACCGCATATAAGAAAAGATTTTTTTTTTTTATTTTCATACATGATATATCATGTGATTTTAAGGAATTACACGAATTCGTTTACCCTTTATAGTGAAGAATTGTTGCAACCAAAGACTTCCTGCACTTGGCTATACCCAACTTACCAAGTACGTTGAGGTGCGCAGAGCAACTGGCCCTGCCGCCCACGTTCTCCGCGGTGCAGGTCCATCGGCCAGCGTCGTCCACGCTGACGGCGGCCACGTCGGCACACCAGAAGTTGCCATCCCGGGCCAACGCCACCCGCTCCGCTTCCAGCAGACGTCGCTCGTTGCGGAACCATGTCACCTAGGCAATGAGACGAGTAACAAACACCTTTAGTAATAATTAAAATATAAAAAAAAACAGAATAATAATAATATCTTAGTAAAATAGAAAAAGAATAATAATAAAGATTTCGATTGATAGATTTTCTGAGGATCCTGACTACCTAATCAATTTAACCCTAAGCGATATTTTTTAGCACAGCCATGTTTTATTTAACTTAGAACAACACACAAAATATTGAAATTTCGTACGCACAACATTTTAGTCAAGTGTTGTAGAAATTTTCGAACACCAAAAAACAACATTTGACATCCTTGGTTAGAAGTTTTAGTAATTAATGCTAAAAACGGCCGTTCTTGGTACTTATCGCTAAAACTTCGAATCCAGAAGCTCTAGAGTTGATATTTGGTGTTCGAAAATTTCTACAACACTTGACTAAAATGTTGTACGTACGAAATTTCAATAAGTTGTGTGTTGACAGAAATAATGTTTTTTTTTCTGAAGTGGCGCCACTTTGGTGGAGGAAGCGCCTTAAAGAAATCTGATAAAAAAGAAACAAAACGGACGTACACTGTAGCGAAGAGAGCACTCGACAGTAGCTAATTAATTTACAAAAGTTGAGGTTTTTTTTATTTGAATGTTTTCTAATGTGTAGTAACTCTGTAAAGATTGCCCAGATAAATTGAAGTCACCATAAATACCTGCACATCAGCCCAGTACCTATTTCTCGCAGGCGTAGACATTTTGTCGGTGACAGTATTCAATGTAAGTGTGGTGCCACACCATGCCGAAATTACGCGACCGTACTTCGGCGTCTATGTTTTTTATATAGGTAAAACGCGACGTAATTTCAGCCTGGTATGTCGCGGGTAATTTAAAAAGCATTGCAGGCGTAATCATGCCGAACTTCGGTCGCGTATCTTCGGCATAGCGTGTTTAGACACTAGTAGTCCCTATTGTATAGGTTATTATAACTTAATTTTTTTAGGTATAATTCCAAATTCTGTGTTGCTACACTAATACCACTTTGCCCGACATGGGAATTGAAATCAGAACCTCACGCACTAACCAAATAAAGTCTAATTTTATTAAAATAGTATCGATGTGTATATGTAGTTCGATGTGTAAAATGGTATCGATAAACAAAAATGTAAAACAGTATATAAGGTTAGTCGGAAAGGGGATCCTAATCCGAAAAAGTGTTAAAGTACCCATAAAGCTGTAAAGTGCCCATAATTATGAATAACTTTTGTTCTACAACTTTCCCGAAAAGTCAATAGTTAAATAGAAATAGCTGTTCAAAAATTTCATTAAAAATACGCTAAAATCTATCTACCCTCAGCTATGATAGCTCTGTTTACATGCTCTGATTAGAAGCTCAATTTAATAAATTCGTAACGAAAGAAGGGATGAAGATTTTATGAAAAAAAAACTAAAAGAAAAATCTTTTTGCATGGAAATAAAAATGATCAAATTTTGAAATTTTAACACCTGCTTTAGAATAGTCATCAGTGGTACTGTAAGTGGCCTGGGGATTAGTACCCACTTCCCGACTAACCTCGTATAAAAGATAATATCGATGTGTAAAATAGTATCGATTTGTAATCTCTATAAAATTACGAAAACAATTTATAGAAATACTAGAATACTTTCGATATATAATCTAAGCGCACAAGCGCATGCTACCAAAAAAATATAAAATGGTACAAAAAAAACTTGCCCAGTTTGGTTGCAAGCATTTCAAAAATAAATTTATGTTGTGTATTTTGATACAAAAATAAAAACATGTTAATGAGAAGTTGCCACAGATTGATTAAAGCCAAACAAATCGGGCCTGAGGCGTTTTAAAATGGCGAAAATATTTGAAATTGAAAGCACAGCCAGAGCGCATTTTTTTAAAATAATACATTCGCAGCTATCATTTACATTCGCAGAATGCATTGTAAAGCCTGATTTACACAGTACCCTGTGTAAATTAGCGATCGCAACAGCACTGTACTGACTCCAAATCAATTTACACTAGGTAAATATCGGGTCAGCACTGACTTGTCTCGAGTTTGGAGTCAGTTACTTACCCTGTCTAAACCAGGCTTAACTATAAACTCAAACTAATCTCAACTCATATGGATGTAGTCAAATAAGCAACATTTAATTTCGTATGCAAAACTAAATGTTAGTGAAATCCTAGTTGAGCAAAATTCACCAGAGATAATTATCATAATAATCGTGTTTTCATTAGATTTCATGAAAACGCAAAGCATATGTATTTCTGTTAGAAATCTGAATTCGCTAAGGCATTTGTTACTTGTAATTAGCGGAAGTGCAATGAGAATTTGCAGTAGATCATGATATCAATAATACTATACGATATTATTCCACTAATCATTACAATAGCTTATCGGTATATTGGGTGTATCGACATTTCGGATCGCTTTGACATTCATTAGTAATTAATTGTATTAAAATGTAATGTTACTAACTGCCTTTGGGCACAAAACCTATAGGGGTTTATTAATAAACACGAGATAACTTGTTAATCCCAGGATTAATCATACTTTCAGAGTTTAACCCTTAATTACTCGCATGGGGTCATTTCACTTTCGTTCATCGAAAAAAGTATTTGCATTGGTAGAAACGTCGCCGGGCTCACACTAGCTTCATAATATGCGCCAAAGATTGTACTTTAACACCGATTAGGCCACAGCGGGTGAAGGATGCGTCGCTGCTCTCTTGAGCCGTGACCACATGCGAGTAATTACGAAACTTTTTTGAGCAAGGTAAGTTACACATATTATAATTTTTTTCAACGTATTTGAGTATCAATTTACAGTATTTTCAATTTCTAGTGTAAATAAATAATATGTTTCTTCTTTTTACAAATTTTAGGAGGTATTTATATATAAAAATAAAGTTAAAAAACTATAACCCGACTACGTAAATAAAAAAAGGGGTCTAAAAAGGACGAAACAAGAAAATAATTCAAATCGAAGTCCAGAAATTCATAGGTACAAAAATGGTCAAGGAAGAGCCGTGGTCGCACTTCCTGTATACCTACTAGGTGCCAGGAACACCTCCATTGAACACACAGGAAGTGCGACCACGGCTCTTCCTTGACCATTTTTGTACCTATGAATTTCTGGACTTCGATTTGAATTATTTTCTTGTTTCGTCCTTTTTAGACCCCTTTTTTTATTTACGTAGTCGGGTTATAGTTTTTTAACTTTATTTTTATTTAGTACTTTTCCGTTTCCCGATCGGGCATATACACTAGCCGTGTAATATCTACATCGTCGCATTCTAAGAAAGGGTATAGACCGCGGCACCAATAGGCACAAATAGGACTGCCGCGCGAACTGTACGATCGCATTTTAAACACATATTTTGACTTAAACAATATGATATATGTAGATATTTGTAATGTGCTCGCCAAGACCTTTCTTTTGATACCAAACACGTGATGATTATCTCAATTTAATTTTTTCGAGGTTAGAATTTTAGGTTTAAATTCCGTCATATAATTTTTTTATAAAATTTATATAGCCTATGTTACCCGGGCTATTATTACAAAACTATTGACACCTCATTCATTAAAATCGGTTCAGTAGTTTAGGTGCTACGGTGGAACATACAAACATACATACAAACATACTTACATACATACATACATACATACATACATAGACTGCCAAAATCATTACCCTTCCTTTTGGCTTCGCCGTAGTCGGGTAAAAAATTACATATTTACAGAGGATTTTCTTTAGTCTAGTTGTTCATGATAGGTACGAGAGACGAACGTATTGTACAATGGTTGATAGAAATTTCCGATGAAAAATAGCATGTTGGGCAACTCCAAAAATAGTGAAAAACGTCTCTTGAAGTGCATGATTTGGAAAACCGCCCTGTACCATCTTCTACTTACCAAGCGTGAGCGGTGAAGTATTTGTCTGAGTGAGAATGACCGAAAATGTTGACAAAATGCAGCAACTGCACATTTTTTTTTATTTAATGAACCCTTTTTTAAAACTGTGATGACAAAGATTCTCATAGCTCAAAAGAATAATAAAATTACAACCCTTGATGTCGTAATGTGCCAGAAATGTGCCTTTAGTTCAAAGTTTTTGTTTGAAATTGTTTTATGTTTACGACGTGTTTAGTTCAAGTATTTTTTATAATTTTATAGTTTAGATAAAGTATTTTTTTAATAACTATAAATTATTTCATTAAAAACATCAAACTATTATAATTTGTCCTAACAAATTGGGGTCTCTACAGACCCCATGCGAGTAGTTACGTGATTTCCTTCGTGCGAGTAATTAAGGGTTAAGACTCGGCGTAAAACTGTGCCATATTTATTAATAAACCCCATAATTATATTCTATAAGAGCAAGTTTTTTTTTTATACTTCTTACAGCTAGGCAGACACAAAAGTTAATTTGTTAATAATGTGAATATGACCAATTACAAGTTTTGACAAACAGCTGATTATGATGATATTATACAGCAAGTTCCGCGTGGTGCCGGAAGTAAAGAATAGCACTACCCGATCTCTTCAGCAGCGTTCTCTGAGTACTTTATCAAACATACTGCGAGCGCCAACCCGCCTGCCAAGCGTGGCGATTATGGCAACCCCCCCCCCCCTCCCAACTTGGCTTGGGGGAGGCCTATGTCCAGCAGTGGACTTCTTTCGGCTGAATGAAAATGTATGGAACAGCAGTTTTTTTTTCATGAATTCAGATTCGATCCCATAGTAAAAGTTGTACAGATAAGCAGAGTTCACGGTGTTCGGATCTACGTAGTACACACGGCTACACATCAAGTTATACATTTCCAGTTTACACTGACCTCTCATTGTAAGGAAATCCTATACAATACGAGATCAGCTTACACTGGAAATGTATAGCTTGATCTGTAGCCTGCAGGTACCTACTGATACTACAAAACCAAATACATGGTTTAATTAGTGAATTATTGTTGTCAGCTTTCATCATCAAGTCATGCATTTGTTTCAGGATTCAATGCTTTTATGAAACCACGAGTTCATTGAAGAGACAATAATGCGTTTTAATTAATTAAGTGTAGAGTCAATGACCTATTATTTAAGTAAGTACTTAACATCAACCGCTACAATTTGTTCCATCCACTTACTCAATAAGTAGGGATTGCACGGCACCAATTACAATCTGGCCGAATTCCGTTCGATCCGGCCGGATCCGGTCAGATCTGGTAGACGTTAAATGATGCCGTATCCGCCGGATTACCGGATTGCAATCAATATCAATAACCCATTACTGGACTCAGAAGCAAAAAGGAAGGTTAAAATCGGAAACCACAATGAAGAAAATCACATAACCAAAAACAAACGCAAAATCATTTTAAAAATAACCTATTTTCATGATTCGCACGTTTCGCGGCGCCATCTTTGTTTTTCCGGGAGCTGTCAGTAGAAGCGCGGGAACTCAATAACAGATTATAAATACCTACAACGGATGCGGTTTGAAATAGACGAATTATGTCACGAACATCGTTGTTGGACATTCCGATGTATCTCAAGGTTCTAGCGTAGCGTTAATGAAAATGTGTTACGGGTAAACGTGGGATATTGTAGTCTTGGCGAAGCGCGAAAGAGAATGATGATTTGTAAAACACCTACTGACTTCTGCTCATAATCAGTACGGTAGATTTTGTGGCCATTGCTCCATGTGCATACAAAAAAGATAATGAAATCGGTCATCCTTTAATGATGCGTAATACTGAAACACCACTGTCTATATACCGACGTCATAATTTTTTATTGCTCTTTTTAAACAATAGAGGAAATGCGTGGGCTCAGTGAGACATTTTTAGATCTTGCGAAGACTTCATGTTTTATTACCACAAAAACTGTCCCAACTATTTTCCACAATACTATTACAATTTAAACATGTAATATTTGACGAGCATGTTATTTTTTATACTAACCGACCTCGACGTTTATTCAACCGTAAAATTTTTGACTACCACCGCAACACAGATAATTTCTACACACAACTTTCGTCACAGACTAAAAATTCGTTTTTAATTAAACTAAAAACTTTGTTTCGATCTTAGTTATATTCGGTTCATCGGTATGTGAGCCCTTAGTTATAAATTAGTGAGCTAAAAGCTTTTATGTGCCAAAACGTCGGCCTTCGTAACCGAGACGTGAGACGACGATATAGCGTATACGTTATGATGACGTAGAATGTTTGTGTAACATCGCACCTGTAGTCCATAAAGCCTAAGGAAATGGGGTACTGTTGTGCATCTATATTTCACATGGCTTTATGTTATACGAGGCCAGCAGGCCTAAAATGCGCATCGCGACATAATTATCTCGCCTCTGCCTGAGATAATGCGACGGTGGGGGAGACGTTCTTCATACAAGGTTAGTCCGAAAGGGGGTACTAATCCGCAGGCCACTTAAAGTATCACTGATGACTGTAAGACAGTTTTAAATCGCTTACCAGTGGTAGCATTTTTAAATGGCAAACTAAGGATTTAAATGGATTCATACGCTAATTTTAGATACCTGTGGTAGCTACTAATCTATGGGAGGGTTTATTATGCAAAGCCTTTATTATGCTTCATTATTGGTAAAGACGTGCACGCCTGTAATTGACGTTTTTACACAGAATCCTCTTTTTAGTGTATTGTATACTCATTCATTGTAAATAAGTTGTTGGTGTGTGAAATCTACATAAATAAAAAGAAAAGTCCTGACTGACTCATCAACGCCCAGCCCAAACCCTTGGACCCTTGAAAGCTGAAATTTTGCACAGAGGTTCCCTTTATAATGTAGACAAGGACTAAGGAAGGATGTTTTCAAATTCAACCCCTAAGGGAGATAAATAGAGGATGAAAATTTGTATGGAAAATTGTCACTTAACGGGTTCCAAATTTCACGTAAGCAAAGCTGCGGGCAAAAGCTGGTAAATAAATAAATAAGATGGTCTTAGAGTTTTAGAGAAGTCTTAATTTTAACCAATAAACCTCGGTAAATCATAGGAATCGGTCAAATAAGTGCGATTCTATTCTTACGAGTACATTAGCCGCCATTAGTACAGTTTGAAAGCTTCCTGAATTTCCTTTACAATTCTATTTTATCAGCTATTGGCTGTGACAAAATCCATTTGAGTACTATTTTCAGTTCGAAAAGCAATTTTAATTCGGAAAAATAG
The DNA here is from genome assembly GCA_905220435.1 of Amphipyra tragopoginis. Classification (NCBI taxonomy): domain Eukaryota; kingdom Metazoa; phylum Arthropoda; class Insecta; order Lepidoptera; family Noctuidae; genus Amphipyra; species Amphipyra tragopoginis. The sequence goes on along the minus strand of HG991991.1, from coordinate 5,510,941 downwards.
AGCTGGAACAGTGCTTTTAAGTCGATTTAATAATGTAGAGTGCAAAATCATTGTTTGTGGGCGAATTTATAGTTTTGGTATAAATATGGATGGCATTTTCTTTGATTTGGACGTTGAGCCTACGAAATTTCTGTCACAAAATTTCTGCTCATACATTTTGTATATGTTACGGCTAAAAGCCGAATGACGGTTACACCTAGGTTTAACCGGATACAACTAGGTGCAACCAGTAGCAGTTGGTTAGAACTAGGTGTAGCTTAAGTCGACGGAGCCCCGCTGCGCGGGGCTCCTATTTCTGTCTGCAGAGTTTAAAGTAACCTAACACGAAGGGGATGACGGGGGCTAGAGTGAGCGAGCGAAGCGAGCGAACGAAGCCCCCGTCATCCCCTTCGAACCTAACCTATCCGTGTCGGGGTTCCTCTTAATCACCGGTGTGCGGCTGCACCTAGTTCTATCCGCTATGATGAAGGCTTAACCTAGTTCTAACCGAGGATAAATAGGATACATCTAAGTTTAACCGCATGTGGCCGGCTGTACCTAGTTGTACCCGGCTAAAACTAGGTGTAGCCGCACTTCGGCTATTAGCCGTAACTTAATACACGGCTACAGATCAAACTATACATTTCCAGTATAAGCTGATCTCGCATTGTATAGGATTTCCTTACAATGAGAGGTCAGTGTATTTACTAGGTACATGTACACTTTCAGAATTTGTCGGATTCGGCAGCCTACTGACTCTAGTACCTACAAAATGTTTGCGAGGTCCTTTGTGCAGGCGTCAGACATTTTCTAACAGAAGTTTCTCTTAATGTGCCGCCGGGCTAAAAGAAGTGATGGGCATTTTTTAAATCTGGGTTTGCTTTAGACTAGGTTTAAACCATCTCTCGTAAGGCGAAAGCAAGTTTAGTTGGGAACAGTTTCAAATATAAATCCGTATTAGAAATATTTATTATTTTTTATTAATGCGAGATCTGCTAATACTGGAAATGTATAGCTTTATATACAAGGTGTAACATAAATAACGCAAAACCTCTTAAGGGGTCACTGTACTCATCATTATGAACAACTTTTACTGTGGGAAAAACAAGAAATCTGACAAAAAAAAATTTGGTCCCATAGTAAAAGTTGTTCATAATGATGAGTACAGTGACCTCTTAAGAGGTTATGCGTTTTTTATGTTACACCTTGTATAGCCGAGTGTACTAATCGGATCGTGCTTAGCAAACAGATTGGTCATCGCAGACGTTATAAGGAGACAGAAGGAGGAAACCCTAGCAGGACATACATCAATGTTATTTTTGATGTTCTTAAAAAAGGGACAGGTGCGTAGTACTCTCAACCGGCGTGCGTGTATGACAAGATGAATGAACGTGGACTAAGCGAAAGGAGTAGGTATGTAAGGATCGTAGCATGTGGCGTTCTGCAGTTCCTGCCTACCCCCGTGGGAATAAGGTGTGAGTTTATGTATCTATGTAAGGAGGAAGCTTCCTCTTGGCATAAGAATAGAATAGTTTATTGTTTTATATAGCAAATAGAACGAACGAAAAGGTTGTCTGGTAGATATCGCTATCAGCGATAAGACCGCCATTGTACCCTTTAATATGTATATCGCACCTTCGGTAAGACAAGGGAGCAACTGCACTGTATATATATATATCATATAGGTATATATATCATATTACTCGTATTCTGCTTATATTACTTTGAGGTCATTCTTCTTTGCATATACTTCATTACATACCAGTACTTTCTTTGCCTTATAGTTTTGTGATTTGGAGGCTGTTCTTTAAGGTACAATTCCGTGCATCGCGGCCGATCGCATCCGCACGCGATCGATCGCGTGCGGCTGACGCGCGCGGCTAATGCGTCAATAGTCGTGTCTATAATATACTGACGAATCTGTCGTTAGCCGCACGCGTCTGTCGCAGATTTCGAAAGCGGTGCCATACATTTTCATACTCTGACTATTGACGCAACAGCCGCGCGTCTGTCACACGCGAAAGATCGCGCGCGGCTGCGATCGGCTGCGACGCACGGAATTGTACCTTGTGAAAGAATTCATTTTATGAATTTTTGACAATTATGACCTTGTCTCACCGAAGGTGCGTATGATATTGTATAAGAGCTGTGTTACAATTTTGGTGTACAATAAAGTATATTCTATTCTACAAAATAATTCCAGTCGCATAGTCAAAAAGCTCTCCAACTCACCTTACACTCTGTGGAGCTAATGATTTCGACGAGGAACCGGGTCCTGGTGCCGACCTTCACGGTGAGGTCTTGCAGACGTCGCAGGAAGGTCGGCGGATCCTCGCCGGTGGGCGCCTCATCGGCGCACACCTCGAGCCGGATCCGACTTGTATCGCTACCGGCTGCATTGCTCGCCTGCGGAAATAAGGTAAAATCATAAAAAGTAGAACATCACGCCTGTATTCCCCGAAAAGTTGCTCAGAGGTGTATAGTGCACCCTCATTTTGCCGTTATGTTTAAATTACATGTAATTCGGACGAGCCTAATGGTATGTCTATACCAGTGCGCTTTCATGTTCATCTTGCGCTTTCAACTTTCAATTCCTCTGGCGTCAAGCGCATGCAATATTGATTGCCTTTGAGGCATGCAGCTTGTCGTCTACACCTAGGGTTGCCAACTGTTTGTCGGTCAAAAATAGTAGTTCTAAAATGATTACCCACAAAAATATACTAGATAACGAAAGGATGAAAAAAATATAGTAGGTTCCAGAATAGAAGATTCCTTAAAAGAATATTTTTTTATAAATTAACTTCAAAAGTAGGTAGTTAGAAAAACACATACTCGAAAGCGCGAAAATCAAAATTGCCAATCTGTCAAAGTCAACGTAACTGTCAACTTGACATACCAGAATCGTTCAGAAATAGATTTTGACGTTTCATTTTACGCTTACACATTTTGACACGAATATTATTGCTTTGAGTTTGATGCCTTTAAAATATAGTAGTTTCGCCTACTATAATATAGTATTGTAGTATATTATACTTTTGTCAGAAATATAGTAGTCGGGCCTCTAATATAGTAGGATACTATATTATATAGTAGGGTTGGCAACCCTATCTACACCGGTGCGCCACCAGTGACGGAATAGCGTGCGCTAGGGACATGCGCTTTTGTCGAACTAGTATTAAGGCATGCGGTATTGCATGTGCTATGGGGACTCAGGCATGCGTCAGACGAGATGCAAGATGAACATGAAAGCGCACTGGTGTGGATATAGCTTTATGCCATCAACCGGGCACAAATCCAAACTCCGGGCTGCTACTGAGAAATTCTACACGGAAAAACCTAATAACACTGCCCGACTTAAGGATCGAACCCAGGGCCGCACATTCAGCAGTCGCGCTTGCGACCACTAGACCATAATGCTGGCTTCTCACGGCGCGCGATATCACAAATCGCGCCGCGCCGGCCGATTTGTACGAGCGAGCACGCGCCAACAGGCGAGCCCGCGCTACCCGTTCTCACGGGCGCGGCGCGGCGCGCGTTGTTCCCGCCGGCCACGCTGTCGACACCACAGCACAGAATAAATAGTACAAGTACAGAAGCACCACTTCGCGCAACAATTAATAGAAATAGCGACTCTTGCTACTAAACAACAAAGTGCAATTCGGCTCGCATAAGCGCTCAGTGCCTAACGCTATATTCACCTAAACGTTGCCGCTCTCTTCTAACGCGTAACTCTGTTGCTGTCTAGCGCGGAGTGACGCGCTAGCTGTGGCGCTGGGGTTGTCGGCTTGCCGCTGCTACTATACGTCTATGTACCTTACGTCTATGTACTTGACCACGGAATCTTATCTTTATGTTTGATGCGTATGATTACACGGTCAATTAGGTAGATAGAAAATGAATATTAAAGTCCGTCATTTGTAATTTACAAATGAAAACAAACCTTTAATCTTTAGGTTACCTAGATACCTCTTTGTTTAACATTCCTCATTAACTTACATTAATAATATTTTCACATTTTGCAATAATTAAAAAAGTTTGTAGAACAAAAACATCAAAAATTCTCGTTGTTTACATTTACACCACACTAATTTTTAATTATCTCCTAAACGCGTGGACCGATTTACATGATTCAAACGGATATAATGGTTTTAGACTTAGACCTTTCATTTGACACCAAAATTGTTAGGATATTTCAATAAACAAAAAATCACATTTTCAAGTTGCTCTCGTAATTATCCAATATGTATGTAATGAAAAAAATTACACTGTCGTCTCCGTGTTTCGACACACATCCGTCAAATGAGTAATGCTTAAAGGTGCGTACATATTCATCATCATTCTCCTGCCCTTATCCCAATTTATTTGGGGTCGGCGCAACATGTCTTTTTCTTCCATACTTCTCTATTAGTCGTCATCTCGGTAGTCACCCCCTTTCTAACCATATCATCGTTCACACATTCTATCCATCGTTTCTTTGGTCTTCCTCTACTCTTATAGCCATCGACATTCATACTCGTGTGCGTACATATTATATAACATAATATATTATAAAACGTTGTTATATAACATCTTTCAGTAATGTGGAGACTGAATGTTATAAAACATGTTATAATAACAAACATGTTATATAACATGTTATTAATATTTACAACAATGTCAATAAACTAGGACGAACCCAGCATCTACGTTTTTTTTCTTTTGTTATTTCAAAGTACAACAGTCGCTGCGGCAGCTAGCAAAATGTCCCTGCACTGCAGAACGACAAACGATAGTGTTATATAACATGGTTATATTGCATTGTTATTCTAATGTGTACAGTATTGTTATATGTTGCAATGTTGAAAAACAATGTTACATATTGTGGACGTGTTATACAACACAAGTTATACAACATGTTACTTAATCTGTACGCACCTTTAGGCACTTATCGCTGTAGGTACGGCCGACTGGTGGAGGGTCCGAGACACGCAGCGCATCGTGTCGCAAGAAGAAGTCATCGCTGTTGCCGCTTTTGTGTTATTTAGTGGATATTATTAACTTGTTCACCCGCGCCACCCCGCGCAACCCCGCGCGCGCTCGAGTCGCCACGAGTGCACTCGCGCCTAGGGTTACCATTTCGAAATTTGAAAAGTCCTGACAAAAAGCTGGACGTTCGTCAAAAAGTCCGGACATTTAAAAAAAAGTCAAGACATTATAGTCACAAAAAGAAATAATTGATTGTTTTAAGTCGATATGAGATTGATTAACTAGTTGAACTATTTGCATGTAGTTTAGAAAGATTGGAGACTGATTTAATACTTACATGTTTTATTTTTAAGTAATTCATTGCGAAAATTAAACATTATTTTAAAAAAATCATCTAAGTCAAAAGTCCGGACAAATTAAAAAGCCGGGTAAAGTCCGGATAGAAGGCTGAAAGTCCAGACATGTCCGGATAAATCCGGACGGATGGTAACCCTACTCGCGCCGCGCCTTTGAAGTACCGACTCCGAGCGGATCGGACATGCTTGCACGCGCTAGCCCGCGCCTCCTCGAGCCATTACCTTCACACGGCGCGTAGGCGCGAGCTGGCGCGGCGCGACTTGTGATAACGCGCGCCGTGAGAAGCCAGCATTTGAAGTACCGACTCCGAGCGGATCGGACGGGCTTGCACGCGCCAGCCCGCGCCTCCTCGAGCCATTACCTTCACACGGCGCGTAGGCGCGAGCTGGCGCGGCGCGACTTGTGATAACGCGCGCCGTGAGAAGCCAGCATAAGACAGTCGTCAGGAAATTTTAAATCACTACTAGGAAATTATATCTAATTTATTAATCGTACAGGGATTACAAAAGTTGAATCTTTTTTTTATTTTAGCCAACGGACGAGCTTCGAATCGACCAAAAACCGAATGTATGTGTATGTCTATTAACTGACCTCATTACGATTGGCTTTCTATTTTTTATTACTATCGTTACTCTCAAGATATCTTTATCTTATTATACAGTGATTTTCTTTGTAATGTGTTTTGATGACAATGAACCATGTCAGTTGTTTTATAATATAAACTTTAGCGTCCTTTTACCTTTTGTAAATGTGAGAGCTTTGTAGACTTGCTAGATGCCTGGATACCTATTTAATTTGTGACCATATTTTTCTTTTTTTTTTGTGTGGTTCCTGCTCTTAAGTCTACTTTACTCTCTTATAACTATTCTAAGTCATAACTGTACCCACTCAAATTGTTAAAATTATGTATTTTAAAAGAGTAACTATGGAGTTTCTTGCCTGCTCTTCTTCAAAGGAAACGACTAATTGGAACCATGCACCTAAATTCGACTTTTCATAAGCGCCTGTAATGGTGTAGGTATGTGAAATAAAAACTTTTGATTTTGATTTATAGGACCAATACTAAAATCGTGAAAAGAAAACCGGCCAAGTGCGAGTCGGACTCGCTTAACTATCACGGTTCATGAGATAGAGCCTGGTGACAGACGGACAGACGGACGGACAGCATAGTCTTAGTAATAGGGTCCCGTTTTATCCTTTGGTTACGGAACCCTAAAAACACGTCCTATATTAACCAACTGCGCGGAGCGATATCGAGCTAGTCGTGCCCGCCAGCTGTATTGCAGTGCTTCCATTCATTCACGCGTAGCATTCAAATGATCTATCACATAATTTATTAACAAAAACTAACATTTTTAAAATTTTATCATGCGAAATTTCGTGTAGGCCTAATCTATACCAGTAATAGCAGGGCCGTCTTAAGTTATGTTGGGGCCCTTGGCCACACAGAGTTTGGGCCCCTTTTAGAAAGCTAAAAAATAAATTAAAGCATCCAAATATTCTTTTGTTCAGTGACTTTATTGGTTAACTTGTTGTGATGTGATTAATATTTTTAAAACTGTGGGCCTACTTTGATGTTAGTGGTTTCAGCATTTCGGGGCCCCATCAGGCTAGGGGCCCTGGACTTGTGCCCCACGTGCCCTTACGGTACAGACGGTACTGAGAGATCATGTGGTTTTAAGAAATTCCACGAATTCGTTTACAGCTTATATACATACGTCGATCGTATCCTACAAATAGGTTTGCCAACCTTAATGTATGAATTTACCGGGACTTTGGCAATCAAAATGGGGGACGTGGCAAAAAAAACGAGACCCAACTATCAAATTAAAGAGGCGAAAAATACAATTAGAAATTATTTTAAATAAGTAGTATTATTTAACTTATGTTTTATTTTGGCATACAAGTACAAGACTTACAACATAACAAAAGTTGAAAAAAAAAATTTCTTCATAAGTTAACGTCTGCAACCAAATTTGAAAAAATTAGGAAATACAAAATGGTGTTTTTCGACGCGAGACTCGCGGTCGCGATCTCTTTCCACTCTTCTAGTTAAACAAAACGTGCGTTCACTAAATTCCGACTTCTGCCTGAAGGTTTAGCCGTAGGTACGATAAAACGGGATAATAGGCGTCCCGCACACGTCTTTCGCGGGACGCATCCTCTAAAGCTCTAAAAACGGGACATCCCGGCTCTCGCGGGACGGTTGGCGAGCCTACCTACAAAACCCAATGTTTCGAACATTTCTATCCGGCTCACAGGCACTGCGTTCAAATTTGAAATACCTCCACATCAAATTTATTCGATCTATACTTTGACAGTTAACTGGAATACTCCCTTTGAACAGCCCGTCTCGTACGCAGAATTTGTGTTCTAGGTATGAGCGGCACCGCTCAAAGGCAGCTTTGAGGTTTTGAATCAACCATATCTGTATCTGCTTTAACAAAAATAGTACAAGAGAAAGGAGGTTCGAGCCTTTACGTCACGACTGGGCTCTGCTTTCTGACGCTCTTGTACAGTAGGCAAACGAAATAAGTGTGCAGGCTAACTTCTCACGAATTTTATAACAGTCGACCTTGAGCTGAGTGGCTAACTTTTTGTTATAGGTTCTGTGAGTGTATTTTATCTATTAAAAGTTATTTCAGACAGACACTTTTTTTGTATTCTTCTTTTTCAATCATGCCGTCGGCTCACTGATAGTAAGTGGTTACCACCGCCTATTAAACCTTCAACCCCAAAAAGATTGCTGATGCGTTATCGACACTGATCTTCTGAATCGTTTTCTCACTACTGAGGATCGTGACTCCATTTCTCCATTTAATTTATGACCTGTCCACGGTCTGTCTCCATCTGTTGCGATCAGTTTCCTGGTGGATTGCGGCGCTTATAGGTATCGCGAGTTGTTCGGATACCTGATCTGACCATCGTTTTGGGCTTCGGCCTCTAGGTCTTTTGCCCTCTATTTTTCCCGTTACCCGTAGACGTTCTAGGTAATCGGCACCTCTGCGAGCAATGTGGCCGAAGTATCGCACTATGCGTTGCAGGCTGGTTGAGGACAGACGTGGTGTCTTCTCTATTTTCAGCTGTTTTAGGATCGACACTGATACAATGTTGAAAAATTTCATGTGCCCGTAATTTCACCGGCACCCATGCTCTTTAAACCGGATCACAGCAATGCAGCTTGGCGGTAGAAGGCAATCAATGACGTTTACCAGCTCATAGATGTTCTTTGTTTGCCTGTATACTTAACTACGTTGCCGTGTGTACAATAGTCAATATTCCATGTTCCTAGTACCTACTGACAGTCATATCAAATGCCTCAAAGAGATGGACTGGTCGTTAACATTTACCAGTGAATGGGACCAAAGACCTGGTCGGTACTATCAAAGGAAAGATGACCTCTGAACGCAGGAGATGCCTTGTATGGGCTGTGGATGGTAGCTGAATACTCTCATGGACGACCTACAAGAAACTAGGAATACTTAGATTAAACCAAAAATTGTGTGGACATAAGCATTTATACACAGTGGGCCGGAGGTACCCGAATGATTTTAACCACGCCTTTCTGATGGTATTGCGAGTCAAATGCTATATCAACGAAAGTCCAATACAGTCTTTTTTTTTGTTTTTCGGTACTTAATAAATCAATTAACTTTAGTACTTCCTTCTGAACAATACCTTAGGTTGAACTGGCAACATTTATGAATTAACGTGTGAGTGGATAAGAGATTTTTCACTTCACAACCCTCCCCGACAAATCGACGGGTCCTACGTATACTAGTACAAGTGCAAAAACCCAACTTTTCAGGAGAGCGGTATAAAGATTCCACAGATTTTAAATTTGACGTAAATCAAAAGAAATATTTGTAATTTTCAAATGGTGTGGTATGGTCCATTCCAAAATTTCAAACACTTCTACTGATTTATGTCAAATTTAAAAGCTTTCGAACTTTTAAACTGCTCTTCTGTAAAGTTTGACTTTTGCACTTATACTAGTATACGTAGGACCTGTCGGAATAAGACATACAGCGAGACCCCTCTCCCCCTCTACCCCTATGGCCAAAAGTCGCATCGCCGCGTTCATAGGACTTGTTACCATCGACATTTTTCGATTTGTGAATTTCCATAAATAATGAATATTACGAAAATTAAGCTTCAACAAACTATATCCTAGCTTTTCTTCTCCAATTAGGCATCGGAATCGAAGGTTAAAATCTTTCGGGTACCTCGGGTCCACGGTGTATTTATATTCCATGATATACTATAGATGAAAGAAATATAGCAAAACTTTGATGACACATTTGGCGTAGTGGCTGAGCGACAGAGATGTGTAAAATAGTTTATTAAAAGTATTTAAATTCAAAATGCAAATGCTTGGTTATCTTTTTATTTCAAATAAAAATACAAAATGGTTTTCTATGAAAGTATTTAAATACAAAATGCAAAATACATATTTTCAAAATAGGTTTTTCAAATAAAATACCTTTTTTCACAGATTTTAACACTAGTACCTATTTGATCAGAGAGTTCCTCTTTCATGTTGAATCTGCGAATCATCATTCATGCATGAGATATAGCGATTTAAAGATACGTATATCTTATCTATCATCTACATATAAACACATACATACATATACCTAAAGAACAAGTCCTAATGTAAGATTCTCGCACCGCCTAAACCGCTAAAGGTAGAAACTTGAAATTTGGAGAGTACTCGTAGTTGTTTTTTATAACGAAAGCGCACCCTAAGGGAGTGAAAAGGGGTGATAAAGTTTATTTGAAAAATCTTATTTCCAGTATTTATAAACTTGAAACTTTGCATAAATACTCTTAAAGTAAATAACAAGAATTTAAAAATGAAAAATATGAAACATGAATTTGTTATTATTAAAAAAAAATAACAAAACCATTTTGCATTTTACAAATATTAAATATTTATATAAAGTATTTCAAATAAAATAGAAAATACATTTTGAAAAAAAGTATTTCAAATGCAAAATAAAAATAGGTATTTTGCATTTTGTATTTGTATTTGAAATATATGTATTTCAAATAATTCACATCTCTGCTGAGCGATTTGGCTCTCTGCGCTACGGGTCGGCTTCGATTGCCACACGGAACAAATATTTGTATGGCCTACATACAGATAGTTGTTCCGGGCCTGGGTGTTTGTGTATGTGAAGAATTGTGTCTGTAAACGCACCCACGTTACAGGAAAAACGCAAGGGCGAGGCAATTTTTAATTAAAAACATATAACATCATGTTTTTAATAAAGAAATTAATAATTTTTAAATGTTTTTTATTTTTTATAGATATATTTTAAAATATTATTTTGTGTGTATTGTAAATTAATAAACGAAAATTAATAAAACAGTTATATTCATTATCAAAAACTTTGTATGAAATAAAAAAAAACTGTTTTAAGTAACATCAGTCATAATTTAACATAGTCAACGGCTGACGCACACAGTATACAGAATACCTACTTAGATTTGCGTCAGGACTACCTTCAATATTGTCTAACTCAAAAAGTAAAGGAGCATACTCACTTGCAGAGTGTACACATTGGTGTCGCCGGTGACGGCAGAAGACACCGTCAGCCGGACGCCGCCCGCATCATCCGTCGCCGTGAACCGTTCGTCTAACGACGCTCCCGCGCGACTCCTGCACATCGCACAAAAATATCTTATTATTAAGTAATGCTCATACTCGTATAGTGAAAAAAATGGTTTTATTCAAAATAATGTATTTCTGGACTATTTTGTCACAAATATTAATTTATTATTGCAGTAACTTTCATAAAAACAATTATTTGAATTTTCAAATCTAAAGATCTTACAAAAATATGATTCTATACATTAAATGTACAATAAACGTCATTCCTTGAATACATGACAATGCAATGGATTTAATTCGGGACTACTCTATTTCATTCTATGTATTACACATACTAAAAACGTACATAAAGATGAGATATGAAATGATTTAGATAAAGTAAATGTTGTGATTGTTATATGACGATTTAATGACACATGATATAATTAATCCACGAACCGAGTTTACAAAGGCTAGAACCGCAACAAAATATAATAAAACAAACGATATTATACCAAGAAATCAGCCCTCTGTGCAGAGCATGTATGGGGGCCGAAGAAACGGTCGCACACGTGCTCCTGGAATGCACAGGGGTTACCCGAATACGAGAAAAAACCCTTGGTACACCGAAATCATTCGCAAATGTTCTGAGCGGACTGAGAGCCCTAATCTGCTTCTGGAAGGAGGTGGACTGACGGGAATGATGACCGCCATGGCCCACTTAAAGGACTAAGTGCGGAAACCACATCTCCTAACATAGAACATACCAAGAAATCAGGAACACCCGCTAACGAACCTAAGAAAAAGTCTACAGAGATATCCGCCAAATATTCGCAGATAATATCCGCGAACGATCCAATATACAATCTCCTTTAAAACAAAGACAAGCTAGACTTGCAAGTATGGTGCATAGAAGACCACGCAAGCGTATGAAAGACAATGACTACGAACGACAGATAGTGTTACAAAGAGGTCGCTGGCATGATATAGGTACACAATGAGATGCGGCTGTCTACGATCTATTTCATGTTGAACACGAATAAATCATAATACTTTTGACTATGACTAGTTAATTTTATACTTAGGATTAAATAGAAACAAGCATACGAGTGACAAGCTAAAATTTTATGATTTAAGTCGGGAATTTAACTGACGGGATCTTTACAGTAACAACTACAGTTTTGTGTCCGGGGAAACAGTAGTTGACTTTATACGTTTTATTTTTATGATGAAAGGAATTCATAATGTTCACTTCGATTCTTGAAGTAAGAATGGCGTAATGGGGCTTAAAGCGAATGATTCAGACGAAATGTATTTTCAAATTTTTCAATAGTCTTAAGCCATACGTCTATACGTCCATACGATTCGTTTTTTTTTAAACGCGTTATTGAATGGCGTAACTTTTCTTATGTCCAGCACTGGGTTAACAATTATGCAAACGATAATGATGAAGACTTCAAAACCGATTCAATGTTTAATGCAACAAAAATAGCATCGTAAAGAGAACATAATTCTGTAGACAATCGTATGAATTATTGACTAATATAGATCGCTGTTCCACCGCCCCAAGTCCTGAAGCCAATTCTCGTACCTAATTAAAAAATGTTCAAAATATAATTTCGATCTAGTCGCAGTCTACTTAATTTGAAATAAGACTGAAGGTTGACCGAACTGAGATTAAATTATGAATTGAATAAAAGATGGTATTCTGGTACACTTAAAGTTCGGTCCGGTTACAGTATCATATCAGTCTATCTCGATATAATGTCAATTAAGTCAACTTAAAATCCATTACCGATATCACACCGATATCAACAGTCATTGACTAAAATTGTAGAAATAAATGAGAATTCCACTTTGTCAAAATGGCTCAGCACATAATGTAACCAGAATACCCTTTTGGCATCAGTCAGCTTTCAATCTCATTTCAATATAATATAACATTTAACGTTGTTTGTTAACGAACAAGAATACCATTTGTCACATTTATGAGATTGACACTAAGTAATTACGAGAATTGGGCTTCTGGTTAAAACCGAACTTAAAATACACGAACAGAAAACAATAAACGTTAACCGTGTCGTGTAAGATCAGTCTCGGATTATGCAAATAGCTCTAAATAGAGATGACGCAGTGATGAATGGAAGTTTGGCTAGTGAAGCTTATTTATTTCTAGTAACGCTGAACGGTCGCTTGATATTTAGTTTTGACGATCTACTGACTCTGACAACAGTGGAAATGAATTAGGCACAAATGCTCTTGGTATTTAGAGTATATTATTATATTTGTATGCTGTAGTAAACTAGTATCAAAAAGTAGACAGACATTTATATACATATACCTATACATAATGAGCTGATTCGACTCTACGCGCCGAATAATTATCTCCGTAGCAGAAAACATCGACTGCTAGACGTGCCTTCGTGTCGGACTGCAGCCCGTGCTGCGTCTCCCGTACCGCGCGTATTGACCGCACTAAATAAGCTCGTGGAAGCCAACCCGGACTGCGATCTATTCGCTAACAAATTCGCCAATTTAATGGCTGTGTGCCTAAATTTTTGTGAGAACAATAGTATTTAATTGTTGTTAAAAGTTTATGTTTTATGTTTGTACTTATTACAATGTTTGATTTATGTAATTGGTTTCTGAAGCCGTGTAAATCAATAAATAAATAAATAAATAAATTTATAGACTACCAGTGTCGACTATTATAATAATGTGAGTGTGAATGGCATTCTTTGATTATTGTAATATTTTAAAAAAACGTGAATGCTGAGCTTTAAGTTAGTGTATTAATATTAGGTTTTGTAATCTGTGGTTGTTGTCTATGATAGATTATCTATAAAAAAGGCAGGGGATTGGGAGATTGTGATGAAAAGACGTGATAGTAATTTGTAAGAAGCATAAAAATTCTGTTTTAATTTTTTTTCGAGCCGAGACTTTTTTTGGTTTCTTTCTCACAAAAATAAATGTTATTTTAAAACCATGGCGTTCTTCCATTCTCAATCGGCGTGCGTGTATGACGAGATGTTTGAACGTGGACGAAGCGAAAGGAGTAGGTACGTAAAGCGCTTATTACACTTGGCGGAGTTTAGTCGTCTGAATTCAGTCGATACTGAATTTAGTCAAGTATAATCGCAATTAGCAAGCTAATTTTGTTTCTGAATTTAGGATGCTAGCTTGCTAATTGCGATTAAACTTGACTAAATTCAGTATCGACTGAATTAAGACGACTAAATTCAACCAAGTGTAATAAGCGCTTAAGGCTAAAATTGAGGCGTTCTATAGTTTCTACCTTCCCCCAAACCACATTCAGACTGATTTAGGTATTCAGATACATCTTGTTAGACAGAGCTTATCCCAATACTGTTCGAGAAAGGAAAACTTCCAGAAGATATTTACCCTATAACAAGATTCCATATCGTTTGTAGAAATGGAATTTCGCAAACAAAGTCACCCGTGTTTTCCATTACAAGTCTGTTAACTCATGCTCGACGGTATTCCGAAACCAGAAAACTTGGCGAAGCCATAGACAATATAGGTACGTATACAAATTTTATTTGTTTCTCTATTTTCCCCATTCCTAAAATACATTCTTTTATAAAACTTTCTTTACATTTCTATATACATTCCATATTCAATTTACGCGGCAAAGTTTTAAAATTATCTAGCAATGGCATGTTAAGGCGGTTGCTTGGGTTTGACAGATTAACATCTAGGATGACAAGATCAAGAGTTGACTACACTCGCGACAATCTAAGGCTGAGATCTATAGATCCAACTTGGACTTAGCTTAGACTTTGCTCAGACTTTACTTACGTAATACTTTGCTAAGTGTATGCTTAGCATAATCTTAGATTTGGAATTTATAGACGTATCACGTTGAGACAATGCTGAGCTTAGGCTAAGCATTCGCTAAGACGGCCGATGTCAAAATACAAGTTAATGTTTCGTTTCAAGCATTACATTCTTGATTTTTCTTTATAAATGTTTAACAGTAATAACATGTAAATAATCTAGAACTATGCTCATATTTCTTCTATGTATTATTATTATAAGAATAAGCAGAAATTGGCATGCTTTTATGTGTTTTTTGTTTTTTTATAAACGAACACAATATTATATTCATTAAAACGGATCGCATCGTTTTGACATCTGCAATTTGTCGAAAAAAAGTAACTTATAATTCATTTTTATACATTTTAAACTTAGAAAAACTTTTTTATGTGATGTTATAATACCTAATTGTTTTTATCTTAACTAATTCAGAATTAGTTATCAACATCAAGGAAATCTTTTCTAATCTGGTATTACTGAGTTGAGTCTGGTCACTTGATAATACTAAAAAATTAAAAAGTTGTGTAAATATAATGATGGTAAAGTAAAGTTTGGACCATTATTTTTTGTTAGGATAATAGTAACCTAAGTATTTGCTAAGTCGTCGATTTTGTGAACTTAGACTTTGCTAAGCATTTGCTAAGCACGCACTCAGATGAATTCAAAGACGGCTCTATAAATACTGACTTTGTCAAAAGTCTAAAGTAAAGTCTGAGCAAAGTCCAAGTTGGGTCTATAGATCTCAGCCTAAGAAGTCCGATTTGACACCTGTCAAAATACTAGGAGTAATGTCAACACTAATAATAATTACTCCAATGCGTGGCGTTTAGTTAAATTTTATCATGGGTTAAATAACATTTGTTATGTGTGGATAAATAAAAAGGCGACTTTCTTTAAGATCGAAGGCGTACAACTTCCATACACATTTATTTTTTACTTTAAAGCAAACGTTAAATCGGGTCTATTACGTTGTCCGAATTGTAGAAGCGTAAATTGTATGACTATATAAAATTCATAATAAATATGATTAACTAGCTTTTGGTCGCGACTTATTCCGCGTGAAAGTCCACAGGAACCGTGCAATAACCAAATGCATTCCCGAGGTTTTCACTCCCGAGCGACGAAATGGACCCATGTTACCTTCACTGTCGCAGATTACAACGCGACTTGCTCAGCGAGCTATTACCCGTGGTCCCAGTGGGTCGACCCATTAACGGGTCCACGGGTAATTTTATTTACCCGTAGACCCATGACACTAGTGATTACATTCGAAGAAATGTAAATACCGATAATAAAGCTGAGAGCTACGAACAAACTATGCTAATAAATAAATATTTATACACTTAATGATTTGCAATTATTCTGAATTGTTCGGAGAAAGACACCGGACGAACAATGCGTCAGAGTAAATTTAAACTAAATAAATCTACTTTAATGCGACTCCTGAACGTGTTGGTAAAATTATTAAAATCCAAAAATAATAATAAAATTCGAACTTTTTCCTTTGATTATTCTCAAAAAATAATAAGTAGTACTCGATACATTATTTTTTAATGTACTTAATAAATAAGTACTAGGCTGTCATGAAATCAAGAGGGTAGTATTTAATCTAGCAGTTATTACTTAGGCTTACTTAAATTCTGACAATTCTTATTTAGTTAGACTAAATACTATCCTCTTGATTTCATGACAGCCTAGTACTTTTTATTACATAAAAAAATAATGATAATTTCACAATAATTGCAAATCTAAATCACAAAGACTCGAACAATAAAAATAGGAAAACAAGATTATATATATTCTTTGCAACTCTTTTGACCTAATAGCATAGTTTATTCGTTGCTTTTAGCTTTATTATCGATATTTACATTTCTTCGAATGTAATCTCTACGGTTAAATAAAATTACCCGTGGACCCGATAATGGGTCGAACCACTGGGACCACGGGTAATAGCTGTGCTCAGCAGTGAACTTCTGCGGGTTGATATGATGTCGAAACGACCAATGGCCGGCCTTCGACACTAGTTCCAAGTTGGAAGCAAACCCGTGACCTTGCGTCCCTTTCAACGAAGCGGTCCCAGCGGTCTCCCAAAATAAATAATGTTGCGATATATCTACTGGTAGCCAAAATCGTAGCCCAATTCGCGTGTAGTACTGATCAGAAACTAATGCCCCAGTTTTCTGACGTGAGATTAAATTTTTTGGCTGTCAATACATACATGCTGAGTTCAGGTCTTACAAACAGTGTGTGGTTGCAATACACGAGTAATTATTTTTTTTCTCCCGTGCAAACCAACATGCATTACCGCGACAAAAAATGCGTCTCGGATTTTGAAGAGTTTTGGAATGAGAGGTCCGACAAAAGTGGTGACGTTTCTCACGATAGTGCACGCCAGCTGAAAGTAAAGTCAATGAAAGAGATAAGTATACAGGCAACTAATTACATTCGTATGGTAACCGATATTCGTATGTTGAGTGGCCAAATCGTTGCCTTCGCTTGTGTCTAGCGTATACAAAGTTATTACGCGCAACTTCATAAACTCATTCATTCCAATAGACTAGAATAACATAGTTGTTTTTGAATGTCAATGCTTCAAAAGACAGCCCCCAAAAACGCCCGCCCTTTATCACTTCCTAGACTTTATGCTGTGAAAAAGAAACGGTGTAACAAATTCCCCAGCAACACATATCAGTCTGTCAAGTGAATAAATTAATTGAGTCTATACACAGAAAAAGGTAATATTAATTACAATATTAATATTACGCGAATTGCGGATGATAAACAAAGTATAAATATAGAACAATTCTGGATGAATTGAAAACTAAATTAATTAGTATCTATATAATATAGATAATTCAACGTAATATCGTTACACATAAATTATAGTGTATGGATATCCATTGATAGCCTATATACCTAACGTGACCATTCTTTTTTTACCTCAGAGCGGGAAGCCTGCAATAATATTTTTTTATAAATTTACAACAAAAATTGGACCTGTTCTTGTGTAGTATCGTAGGCTAGCCCGATATGTTACGGAAGAGCAATTTGCTTTAAAATAATTACCAGCTTTAGTTTATACAATGAATGTGTATATGTGATAATGTTGGCATGACATGTTGATGTTACTTGGTTAGCAAAATGTTTTCCGATGCAATTAATAAATACGCGCCTGTTTTATATTTAATTAATTTCCATGGATTGCCTTTTTTCAAAGCGGGACATTTACGTGCTTTTGGGGACAGCGGGACACATCGCTCAAAAGCGGGACGTATGGTCACGTTATGTATACCTGACTCGTTCGCTGACTGTACGTACTCACCGAGACGAAGACGTCACGATTAGCAGTTGTCAATGTCCTCCCGGGTTCGCCCCACATTTCGCGGCCTTGAGTATCACGCGTATGCGTTTGTAGAATATAGGTATGTCTGTAGGTAGAGTTTGACGCCAGAATAGCGTCATGACGCAAATGTTGCCAACAGTTGTCATATTTTTCTTAACTTAGATTATACCGTGAAAAACCTAGTTTATGTCGCGGCGGCTAAAAGGGTTAAACTGAAAACTTCAATTAAACGATTATACAGTTAATTAACATAACTGAAGTATTTCATTATTAAATGCATGCTATAATATTTTAATGTTAACAGCGAGATACCAAGTTATTAAAATTTAAAAATACATTATCTTCGTCATTTTCACTTTTTAACCGAATTCAAAAAGGTTAAAGTAAAAGGTTAACTAATAATATAATCAATTGGATACTGATTATGGAAAAATAAAAAATGGTTGATAATCGATATATCAAATTAAATTAAACTGACTACTCCAATATATCAAGAAATATTATATTTTTGCGATAAACATGGACCAATATTTCTTTTTATCGGTTGTGGTAACAATTATCAAAAACTATTATCATTTTCACAAACACGTATCTCACTTTACATTACTAAAGACACATTGACAGTGATTTATATCTAAGCTATAGAAAAATCATCCAAACTTTGATCCTATTACAGTTTAAAAACTCCTAAAAATATAAACATTCAAATATGCGTATCAGCATAATTTATCGTTGAATATCAAGTATATATAGAGCATGGAATTAAGAGGTCATCGAACTCTCCCAAATAGATCCCATGGATCTAAACAAGACGGAGGGAATAAGAATTTACCGGCGTCAAGTGTGCTTATTTGTAGCGTACGCGCACGATACATCTTCGAATTTATCGTTGTGATATATCGATTGGGAAATATCGTTGGATAAATCGTTACGTGTGGTATCGATGGAGGGGGGAACAAATGGGGATGAAAAAATCTTATCATTGACGTAGAAACACATGGACTAAGGGTACAAAATTAACGAAATAAAAACCGGCCAAGTGCGAGTCGGACTCGAACGAAGGGTTCCGTACCATCCTAACTAATATTATAAATGCGAAAGTAAGTTTGTTTGTTTGTTAGCTTTTCACGCCTAAACCACTGAACCAATCTTCCTGAAATTTTGCATATACGTTGTCAGGTGTACAGAAACGGGCATAGGGTACCTTTCATCCCGAAAAAAAGTACTGTTCCCGAGGAAAACAACAATATATGGACGACGATAATAGATGGCGCCACGTGTCTTTAGAATCATGATTATAATATAATTATAAAACTTTAGTAGTGTGTTAAGAGTTTTGATAACGCGAGCGAAGCTGCGAGCAAAAGCTAGTTATCTACAGGGTGTTAACGAATTCGTGTAATCCCTTAAAACCACATGATTTACTACTGGTGTAGACAGGCCCCGCACGGGATTTAGCTTGATTAAAAATAAAAATTCTTTTTTTTTCATGCGGCTTTGTTACCGATCGTATCTAAACCACCTAATAAGGATTCAGTAAAAAAATATTTTTTTTTTTTTGCAAAAAGATTATTTAATTTGTGTAAACATTACGATGCCACGCATAAATTTATGAAAGTACGGCGACACGGCTGGCAGGAACGACTAACGCGATATCGCTCTTTGCAGTCAGATAACTCAAGGCTCTAAAAATACTCAGAAATTGAAAATGAAAAAAAATGGAATTTTTTTTTGGTTGATTTTCGAAAATTCCCATTTAGGGTTAATCTGTGTCACCAGTACATCACGTGGTTTGAAGGAATTACACGATTTCGTTAACACCCTGTATAAAAAAGGAAAAAAATCACGTTTGTTGTAAGGGAGCCCCCTTAAATATTTATTTTTATAATTATTGTGTGTAATGCTTAATCCTAACTTCAAAACGTATCGTATCATGTTATTTTTACTTATTACTTACCATCAACGCAACAAAACTCACCGGTTCGACTCGATTACCTGCTTACGCGGAAGACCAATCAGCTTCGAGCAAGAACAAAGCAATCGAATCAAGTGTCCGAATCTAGTCTAGATATGTAAGGTCTAGGATATATTATTCGTATGTTATTGACCGACAAATGAACGGATGAGAAGCTGTCGCCCATTATTATTGTTCATGTCTACTCAGATCATTATCTGCCTAGCCTTTTCCCAACTATGTTGGGGTCGGCTTCCAGTCGAACCGGATGCAGCTGAATATCAGTATTTTACATGGAGCGACTGCCTGTCAGACCTCCACAACCCAGTAACTGGGTAATACGATACTCTTGGTAAGACTGGTTGTCAGACTTTCTGGCTTCTGACCAACAGTAACGACTGTCAAAGATCTACAAATGACAGCCGGGACCAACGGCTTTACGTGCTTTCCGAGGCACGGAAGAAACTCGCTATGGTAAATGGTCACCCATCCACAGACCAACCTCGGCAAGCGTGGCTTAACCCGGAAGATCGCTCTATGCGGCTGTCATTATTTAGCCACGAGCTCCTCCTTCATGTCTACTCAGATATGAACAATAATAATGGACGTCTTCCACTCGGAAGGCGCACTGTTATGTGCGTCGTGTGGTGTGCTGGGCAAGAAATCAAACCGAGGAGATTCGATGACCAGCAACGGAATTAAGTGCGATTATTGATCATGAAAAATAAGCACTATTATTATAGATAGATACTAATAATAATAAGATCGATTGGCATCAAAATAAATATCTTGATTTAGCACACGAGGTTGTCAACATGTGGGATGTGGACTCAGCAGTCATTGTTCCGATAGTCGTTACGGCGAATGGCCTAATAGCCAAGAGCCTCGATCAACAACTCATGAGGCTCTCGTTGGGCGGCTGGATCAAGGGCTTGATACAGAAAGCAGTACTCCTTGACACGGCACGCATAGTGAGGAGGTTCCTTTCCCTGGAGCCCTGCAGCTTGGACCCCTTTCCCGATGCCGGTGGCCTACTTTTTTATATGTTTATTGTTTTTTTTAAGATATGTATTTCAAATATAATTTATATGTACCTATGTTTACAATGAATAAACGGATAATATGATCGATTGGCATTATGAAAATATTTTGTGAAAACAGCCCTTTTTCTCGCTGACTGTAGGTACATTTTTTCAAAATCTGTGTATGCAGATATTAATTATTCCTCAAGTTAGGGGTGGTCTTCTAAGAACGTTTTCCTGTAGCTACAATGGTTAAGGTAGCTGCCCTTCATGCCCCATCTCAAACTACCATCCTGTATATCTTTTTTCTCAAAGTGAATTCAGGCATGCCGTCTTAGGATTAATTAAACTACTCCATGAGGGCAACAAAGACCGACATAGTTCATAATGCTACAATTAACTTAGTGTCTGGGTACGCTCTTACCCATTCTCCTTTAGGCTTTTGGTGAGAAATAAAAATACACGTGTTTGAGGGTTTTTGGAAATTCTACCCCTATAGAGTGAAATAGGGGATGAAACATTTTTTGAACTTAAAAGCAAGAAATCAAAAAAAAAGGGTTTCTGGTTAGAAATAAATGAACATGTGTATGAGCGTTTTTGTAAATTAAACCCCCGAAGGGGTGAAGTAATAAGGGTTGAAAATTTGTATGAGAAATCTGGTACTTTTGAAGAAAGAAGCATCCCCATGCTCTCCCCAGAAACAGACTGACTAATCTATCAACGCAAAGCCTAAACCGCAATAACGCAGGCATCCACTAAGGAAGGGTTTTTGGGAATTTTAACTCTAAATGGGTGAAATGGGTTGTTAACGTTTGCATGAAAATCCTTATTTCGTTGGCTTTTTAACTTGAAATTTGCACAAACACTTTACACATAGGCGCTATCTCCACGAGCGAGTGAATCGCGGCGATATTCTCGCCGTGCCATCAAATTCAATAGTAACTATCGCCGCAATAACATCGCCGTGTATAGACACGTTCTAAGAGAGTGTATAGAAATACGTGGCACGACGATAATATTGCCGCGATTCTCTCGCTCGTGCAGACGGCCCCTTAGGATTTTATAACTACCTACACCTGAAAAGCGATACAACGAGTGTTCAAAATTTCACGCAAGCGAAGCTGCGGGCAGAAGCTAGTATTCCTATAAAACACAAAGAAGTCTCTTGTGATTAATAATATTTGAAATCAACGCTCTTGTTTTCCAAAGAGAACACTAATAACATCAAATACACCATGATATAAAATTAAATGGACTCAACAAAAAGCAATATTAATCAATGTTTAACCGTTAACATCCTTAATTCGCCGTCACATTCTTTTATCTTATACATCAGAGTGCGTTAAATATTTTTAGAAAGTAGATCATTGTAAACAAAATGAACGGATGAGTCAAAATGCTTTCCGTACTTAATTTTGTTCCCATTTACGAAAAGTGTAAAAATAAAATTCGGAATTCCGATTGAAAATATTTTGTTCCTGTTTGGACTTGTGTATCCCAAAATCGAGTAAAAGAAAACCGATTGTTAATTAAGGACAGAGGAGTGGATAATTTTTTATGCTTCATTGCAACATCGCAGGGTAGCTCTCAGAGAGTTTTTTTGGATTTTTAAAGCATGAAGCTGAAGAAAATTACATGTTTCTGTGATAGATAGATGGATGAACGGATATGCCACGGAAAATGTATCCGTTATATGATATGTCTACACCCGTGCGTTTTCATGTTCATCTTGCGCTTTCAACTTTCAATTCCTCTTGCGTCAAGCGCATGCAATATTGATTGCCATAAGACCACGAAGCAAATTTGTATTTGCTTCGTGCATAAGACGCATGCAGCTTATCGTCTACACTGGTGCGCCTCTGTCAGTCGTCAGTCGACATACAATAGACGGATTAGCGTGCACTAGGGGCATGCACTTTTGTCGAACTAGTATTAAGGCATGCGCTATTGTGCGCTATGGCGCTTCACGCATGCTTCAGACGAAGACGCAAGATGAACATGAAAGCGCACTGGTGTAAACATAGCTATAAAGAGGGTTACTACAGGTTCTAGTATTTTATAAAATACTTCTTTTCATAATTTAGTATTACTATAATTATGTATTGTATTTAATATTATTATCTCGTTGGTCAAGTGATCGTAAGCGCGACTGCTGAGCGCTTGATGTCCTGGGTTCGATTCCCAAGTCGGGAAAATGTAGTTGGATATTTCTGTGTGGGTATTGCTGTTCTGAATTTATCAGTAGCAGCCCGGAATCTGGATTTGTGCCTGGTTAGTGACTACTGGCTCGCCCCCTATTACGTGGGACTTAAACATAACGGCGAAATGAGGGTGTACTATACACCTCTGCCAACCCTTCGGGAAATACTGGCGTGATGTTATGTTATGTCGTTATTATGCCATATATTCATTTAACATTATTAAAAATAAAAAAAAATATTTCTATAAAATAAAACATTTTAAAAATATGAAAAAATGTACACGCTGTTTAATTGGTTGTTTTGCTAGAACAAACGTTGATCAGACTATGGGCTACTACCATTATATAGCATCAAGTATAAAATAAAAAAGTGATTGGTCTTTAAAAAAAAAACAAAAAAATATTGACGGGAACTTTACCGCGATGAGTATATGTTAATGTTTGAACACGTTTTGAGCAACAAGACTTTTTAAGAAAGTGACGTCTGTACCAACGTTTTTTACAAGACTAGTTACGTTTTATTTTAATTCTTTTCAGTTTTTTTTCATCCATTGATCTATAAAGTATTTTGCATTGAAATGGTTTACACAAAAGCAATGGGAAGGCAAACGCAAAACGAAAGTAAATGGCAGCTGCACCTCCGTTAATACCAATTACAACCAATAAGAATGAGTTAAATTGTCATTAGCAATACCTAATGTCAATCCAACTTCAACCAATGAAATTGCTTTGGTAGGCTACACTTCAAGCTATGCAGAACCAGTATAAGCTGACCGTTACTTGTGCGAAAAGGTTGTACAAAGCGACGCCAAGATAAACTGGTTTTGTATAGCTTGATGTGTAGCCGTGTGTACCAGCGATGGTAGCGCCATTAGTCCTCCAGTTTCCTACCTATGATTTCAATGACCATCAGAATCATGAACCATCGCGTCAAAATACAACAATCCAATCACAATAACGCTGAGCATCCACCGGAGCTGTGCTAAGCTGCGTAGCGAGGAATGTGTTTTGTAAGCACCAATAGAATCACTTCATTTACCTAGCTTCGCTCTGCGCAGCTCTGGTGGATAAGGGCTTAACGGAGCGCGGTTTTTGTTCATACAATACAAGCGAGAAATGCAAGCGAGGGATGTGTTGCGAGGAATGTGTGCGAGGATTTGAAAATACGCGCCTACCAGTCAGTCAATAGATGGTGTTTGGAAGAGGTAGATAATCATTTGTACACATTAACACGTTACGCATTACACATTCCTCGCACAGCTCTGGTGGAAAGGGTCACACCGTTTCACATCTAGGCTACACATTTTCGCACCGCACATTTTCCTCGCACAGCTCTGGTGGCTGTCCAGCCTAAAGCCCGGATTTTATTTCGATTAACACCGGAAATAGCCGTTATCAATATCCAATCAAAACACTATTCCAATAATCCTGTTCATCTGTGAATAGCCTAATTAATTTTGAGCTGTTTAATCAACTCATAATCATAATTATAAAAATACAGATCCGGGTCTAGTCGCGTCGAAACTAAATACCTTTTTATCGGAAGTACCGACGATAACTTAATAAAATAAAAATCAAGATCGAGTGAGGGTAGATGAAAATACTTTTGCTTCACGAAGATGACAGACAACTGCTCCGCAACCTCAGTCTACCCGTGACCACGGCCGGTGTAATTCGGCCGAAACGTCGGGATGAAAGGTATTTAGTGCCTTTTAAGTTTCTACGTGACTAGACCCGAATCTGTATTTTTATAATGTGTACAGATCGCGAAAGTTTAAAAACATTCATAATCAAAATTTTACGAATTATGTTCTTCATGTTCCTAAGTACCTCACGTTTGCAGTTACTGAATAAACGCTTAAGAGCCATTACGCACTGTGGACTGGTCGCCGGAGACTTGGTCTCTCGGCGACCAAAACATAAGCATAGTCGCCCGGTTGACCGGCGAACAAGTGCGTAAACACCTATTTAAACTATAGAAAGTCACACTCGCCGTCGACCAAGTCTCCGGCGACCAGTCGACAGTGCGTGATGGCTCTAAGTGTGGTGCCACACCATGCCGAAATTACGAGACCGAACTTCGGCGTCTATGTTTTTTATATGGGTAAAACGCGACGTGATTTCAGCCTGGTGTGTCGCGGGTAATTTAAAAAGCATTGCAGGCGTAATCATGCCGAACTTCGGTCGCGTATCTTCGGCATAGTCTGTTTAGACACTAACGCGTCATCCTACGTGAGCGATCTACAAGCGACGCGAAGCGGCGAGGCGCGACGCAAAAACAACAAACAGTCGATACCTATTGAAGTGGCCTACGTGACCAAACGCACAGTAGAGTGCGGTGCGGCGCGGCGCGAAGCGAACGCTGTCAGTTGGCTTGATATTTTCACGCGAACTGGATGCGGTGCCGTACAGTGCTACTGAATGACGGCCGCGCGGCGAGCGGTCCGCGAGCTCGTAGGACAAAGCCGCCGCTTCGCACCGCATCGCGTGTCACCGCATCGCATCGCTTCGCAATTCGCGTCGCTTTAAACCGCCTACGTAAGACGTCGCGTAAGTGTCGATGTTAAATTGTCCAAAGAGACTACATCTTGACTTTATGGCAAATATTAGAATTTTCACAGACCATGTGATTACGGTGGTGGGCAAAATGGTGCATGTTTCGTTTCTGATTTCCTGTAGTTAAATCAGAAAATCAATTGATAGACAAGATTTTAATAAAACTAGAGGTAGCTCGCAGCTTCGCCTGCGTGGATGTCGTTTAACATGTGTTCTGTTTTTTTATTAGGTTAAAAGTAGCCTATGTCCTTCTCCTGTTTCCAGACGATCTCTGAGCCAAGAACAGATCAGTCACAATACACCCGTAAACACCCCAGGCTACGCGGTTAGTTAAGAAAGACTTCAAAATACACGTTCTGATTGTTAAAATGTGTCGTTTAGTTCCCCTAAGATATAGCGTGATGATTCCTGATTTAGAATGATACGGATGACGAACCCATCACTTATCTATAAAATTGTAACATTTCATAAATGTCTGTTGAAGAAATAATCTCAATGTATGCGTAATGTGTTACTACTCACCCCAATACAGAATAGCGTTATAATTTGTAACTTATAACCTGACCCGCTCATTAACAGACATTTTCGCTAAATTTCAACTAAATCTGTTCAGTGGTATTGGCGTGAAGCTCCAAAATACAAACGAACAAACAGACAACCAGACAAAAATTCAAAAAATTGTATTTTTGGTATCTGTATCGGTTTTGATAAACGTAGCAATCATTTTCGTCCAAAAATATTGAATGTACAGTTTTTGCTTCGTTGCGATTTTATTATATGTATAGATTATAATTATTAACAGTTAACGTTCGTGCATGTCTCTTGATTGCCCGACGAGTTTCGGACCCAAACACGCGGCGTGGTCGCGAGTCGAACTCATGATCAAATCAATCAATTGAGCAAAGTTTAAATTATTTTTAACATAGTACTTCATTTTTTTGATGTCTTTAGGTTAACGGATTAAGAATATAATTCCCCTCCGTTACCAGGTAGTCCTAAGAGGCGACGAACCTGGCACCATAATAGGCCCAATACATGGGAAATGGAGAAAGAGGCAAAACGTAGTTGTGCAGACTCCTGTTATACCGGCTTCACACGGTGCGTGATAGCGCGCACCGCGACGCACGAGCTCGCACCGACGCACCATGGGAAGAGACTCGTCCGTGGTACCGCGGACGCGTGCGGAACAGTGCGCCGTATCCACATCACTCACCCTCATAATGTGGCTTTCCACGGTGCGTGATTTTACGGATGATACTAGCGATGGGTCGTTGAAGGTTTCTCCGTCAACGAAACGTTAACGTTGAATTGCGTTTGTCAACTAGTTGATCAACTAGTTAATTTCGTCAACGATTTAACGTGTTACGAACGTCAACTTGCATGAACGATAAACGCCTAAACGCTTTTATTAACGTATGCTGTTGTAATGCGGCCCGCCGGTGCCGAAACGTTTCATTCCGCGCACGAATATGATCATTTTAAGAATTAATAATATGACATTATTAATTCTTACTTTACATTTACTTTCTTTAAAAAATAATGACATTGATCAAATTACTAAATAAATATTAAATCTTGTATTCGTTAATTAGAGTTCAAATTCTTGTCTTGACTATCGCGTCGTAGCGGGAGTTTTATTCTTAAAGAAATACAATTTACGTACGTTGAAAATAACAAAACGTTGACCGCGTACAAATCAACTCGTTGAATTCGTCAAACGATGAAACGAGTTGAATTCATAAACGTCGTTGTCTCGTAACTCGTTGACGAATTCAACGAGTTGATTTGTACACGGTCAACGTTAATTCCGTTGAAGAGACATCAACGTTGATTCAACTAGTTCGTTGATTCAACGCCCATCGCTAGATGATACCACGCACAGCCGGTGCGCGCTACCACGCACCGTGGGAAGCCAGCTTTATAGGAGAACAGCTCTAATTACCCCTTAGGTGATTATAGGCGTAAACATATGTATTGTTTTATAAATAAAATATTTGTTGTAGGTACAATGATAATCTTTTAATAAGTAGATATAAAATGAAATACATTATTTTCCCATTACCTGTAAAAACTTTAGTACGTACATTATCGAATTAATCTCATTATTAAAATGTTCATGATAAAATAAATGGACTGAAGATTATTTTTTAAGCCAACTCATGAATGAGTTAAATTTGTACATAATAAATTTGTAAAGGCGGTGTGTCCGAAAGATGGATTTATTAAAAAAAATGTGGCTTCAATAGAATCCATCCGGTTGGTCGGTTTGTTTCTGCAGATATCACGTAAAAAGTACTGACTCGATGTGGTTGATTTTTATATACAAACTAGATGTACCGTATGCGTTGCAATGCACTTTTTCCTACTTACTACCTACCTACTACTTACCTACCTTCAGAAACAAAATCAAAATATACTTGGGAACAAATAAATCGAGCCACTTCTATTTTTCACGTATAAGTAATTGTTATTATTTTTGGTATTATGGAACAGATCAATACTAAACATATATCGCCTAAAAGATTATTTGATAAGCTTGACAATGAGGGTCGTTTTTGTCAACTTAGAATTATATAATTCATGAAAACTAATAACCAGGATACGTGAAAAAAGGAGTGGCTCGATTTCTTTGCTCCCAAGTGTAGTAACATAAAGTTAAAACCATTTTCGGCATGCGGTAAACAAATGAAAAATATGAACATACAGAGAATTTTTTTTAAATGTCAAAATTTTCTTTCGTAAAAACCTTCTCATGATAATTAAGAACAAAACAAAAAAAAAATTGCGAAATCGGTCCAGCCGCTCACGTGTGTTGCCGTGACCAAGGGAAACAGGGATTCATCATATAATACATATAAAAGGAAAAGGTGACTGACTGACTGACTAATCTATCAACGCACAGCCTAAACCGCTGAGGTTAGATAGTTGAAATTTTGACAGTAGGTTCCTTTTGTTACGTAGGCATCCACTAAGAAGGGATTTTTCGAAATTCAACCCCTAAGGGAGTTAAATAGGGGATGAAAGTTTGTATGGAAAATCGTCACGTAACGGGTTCAAAATTTTACGTAAGCGAAGCTGCGGGCGAAAGCTAGTTTTTAATATAAATAGACTAGAGGTCGCCCGCGGTTTCGCTCGCATGGTTGAGCTAATCGAGTATTCCGCGTTTTTGGGATAAAAGTAGCCTATGTCCTTCTTCAAGGTCTAGTGTATCTCTGTACCAAATTTCATCAAAATCGGTTCAGCGGTTTAGGCGTGAAAGCGTAACAGACAGACAGACAGAGTTACTTTCGCATTTATAATATTAGCAGGGATATGGTGCGTATCTTGGTGTAACATTTAGTTTTGGTTTCATCGTAATCGGTTCTCTCAATCAAAATATATTAGAGTTTAAAGTTCCAGAAGAAAGTTTAGTTATGGCGACACAACATTAGTTTCCGAATTCCACGCTGAAGGAGTCGCGGGCACAGCTAGTATACAGGCTGTCCCTGGAAGTATGCACCAAATCCAATAGGAGCGTGGGCAATGTTATTTCCAAACTTTTTAAGCCTGAGAATGTCGGTGCAATTTTTTATGATTCAAAAGTTAGGACCAATTAATGTTTTTTTTTTCAATCATTTCGCATAGAAAAAAATCATAAAAAAAGTATGAGATCTATCAATATTTTTCAGGATTTTGGCGAACAGTAGGCCTTTCTTGTGGTAATAGGTACTTTTACGCAGCTGGAAAACATGTGTTCAATAAGACAAAACATTTACTGGAAAGGCTTTTTTGGCCTGGCAAACATTTTACTCAAGTTTTTACTACTACAAGTTTTGAAATGACCTTGCCCACGCCCCTATTCGATTTAATCCATACTTCCAGGAACACCCTGTGTAATAATATTAAAAAATCACCGTAGTATTCGTAATCCTTAACAACTCGATGCTTTGCCAAAAACGAATAAATAAATACATGTTGTTATGCTCTGGTTCCGTTCGTTTAACGATTATTATTCGTCCTGAATGTTAGTGCATATAAAAGCGAAGCTAAACATCTGTTCGGAGCGTGAGCACTTTTATGAGTTGTACATTTTTGTTGTGCTACGGATAAAAGGAATGTGGACGGTGCTTTGAAACCTTTTCTAAACAGTTCATAGTTCGCAACTCAAACCACTTGAAGGAAGGAGGGTTACGTGGGCTTCAGGCCGCTTCTGACGAGATGGTGAACCAAACCTCAATGGTTGTGTGAACGGTTTATTGCCGGAGCTCGGGCGGAAATCTGCAGAACTTATACACTACTAGCGACCCGCCCCGGCTTTGCGCGTGTACGTTTTATAGCTTAAAACCTTCCTCTTGAATCACTCTATCTACTAAAAAAAACGCATCAAAATCCTTTGCGTAGTTTTAAAGATCTAAGCATATATAAGGAGAGAAAGAGTGAAGCGACTTTGTTTTATACTATGTAGTGATGATACGGCTGCTAAACGGCTAGAGTATAATTTAGAGGGGACGTGCCGTGCGTACGTCCGGCCTCATCAACAAGCGCTTTTAGACTGACTGTCATACTAGACTGTGCAGTGTGCACAGTGGCAAGGAGTGCTGGTGCCGCGCGTTCGATTCACCGATATAGTGTTCTACGCGTATAACTGACGACTAGGCTTAAGAACGGTTTGGAATCGTACATAGCCACGGCGAAAAATCGTCTCAGAGGAGAAAACGGGCAAGTCGGACTACCCCAGCCGAACATTAACGAGACAGTAAAAAGTTGTGATAACCTAGCAGTTGAACGCTGACATTCTGCGCAAGAGTGTCCGAGTTCGATACTAACGCAAACCTCTTATTTTTCAAACCAAAAATCAAGCCGTTCTTTATACAAGGTTACTCGGAAAGGGTGTACTAATCCGCAGGCCACTTAGAGTATCACTAATGATGGTTATAAAGCAAGTGTTAACATTTCAAAATTCGATAATTTTTATTTCCATGTACTTAAAATAATTTTTACTTTAGTTTTCTGAAAAATTCTTCATTCCTACTTTAATTACGAATTCAGAAAATGGAGCTTATAATTCCTGACCCCAAATATGACCTAAAATGTAAACACAGCTGATCATGGCTGAGGATAGATAGGTTTTTATGTAATTTTTGAACAGCTTCCCTTAAACTTTTGAGAGACTTTTGGAGAAAGTGGCAGAACAAAAGTTACTCATTATTATGGATACTTTAACACCCTTTCGGATTAGTACCCCCTTTCTGACTAACCTTGTAGACATTGTAAACGAATTCGTGTAATTTCTTCAAGCCGCGTGATCTACTGATGGCACAGATTGACCGTGCATGGGATTTTTTCAGTTTCAACAAAAAAATTGTTTCATGAAGAATTCACGACTTTTTGAGTCACTTTAACGCTCCAAGTTAACTGACTGTGGGAGCGATATGACGCTAGTCTAGCCCTCCAGCTGCGTCGTCGTGCTTTCATTCGTTTATGCATGGCATTGAAATGTTCTATCACAAAATTAGTATTCTTTTGTCAATTTCTTTTGCTAATTTTTTATTGAATCCTCATTAGGTGGTTAAGATATGAACACTTAAACAGAACGCATGAAATAAAAGTTTTATTTTTAATCAATCTAAATCCTGCGCGGGGTCAATCTATATAGTAGATCACGCGGTTTGAAGGAATTACACGAATTCGTTTACACCCTGTATAAAACAGACTGCAATACAAAATAATAAAAATATACTGTGAAAACGGTTTTATTTATTAAATTCCGACCTTTATTTTGCAGAAAAAAATATGTTCAAGTTATTGTCGGATCCCGCGAAATCCCTTGTTCATTGCATGAACAATATTTTTATTCCGCAACTCTTAGCAGACTTGTGTTATTGGAAAAAACTAAAAACCTTCCCCGAAAATCCTTTTTCAGAATTTTATTAAAATCGCTTTCCCGAACGTACATCACGCACGAAAATCGTTAAAATTCTCAAATACAGGAATAGAGTTTCCGCCTGCCGGAACGTGTCCGGTAAATCAGTACAAAGTCGTATTTAGTAACATTGCGTGCAACATATATGCGCACAGTTCTATGACGTCACGGGGTATTTATAGGCATAGCTAATAATGTGGCGGTAAAAATAAAAATTATGCGATACGGAGAATGTTCCGAGGAAACGGAGGTGCAGTTGTGTCCCAATTCTTTTAAGATTTTTTGTTGCTTCCTTATTGTCGTGAATGTTTTCTTTTGGAAGAAATGTTACGTTTTAGGGTACAGTTCCATCGCTGAGACGAGGCGAGAATTGAAAATGGTACGACCAAATTTCAATTCTCTCCTCGCGCATTTTTGGATGGAAATGGTCTGGGTTAGCGAGCATAGGCGAGACGCTAATTGAAATATTCGTTGCTATAACATTGATGCTTATTGCTGCGCACATAGAGTGCTTATTGATATTAATATTAGTCGGAAGAGCTCGTGATGGCTCGCGACGGAAATTTTTGATGGACATGGGCAGGCGAGATTTCGATTCTCGTCTCGTCTCGCCTCACCGGTGGAACTGCACCTTTATGATGAAAATTAGGTTGGAAATTCTTGTTGAAATTATATTTTATAAAGTATAAATTAATTTATATTTATCTTTCTACATATATGTATATTTCTAGAAGTAGAAAGATGGTCTTTCTATTTATATTTGAATGATTGTAAGTAGAATACTATAAATATTTTTTTTTGCTCCTAGCTTAGTTCTAATAATTCTAACCAGTCTATAAAACCCGCTATAAAAAAATCGAAATTCAACGACATTCATTAAGTAATAAAAATCAGCAATTGCGTAAAGTAACCAACATCAATCATGAAAGTTGATGTGTCAAAAACAATATTCATTACGTGGTACTTATTTGGGGAAAAATCGGATTGCTATAGAAATTGTTGAAGTGTTAAAATCAAAGCCACAACGGTTACGAGTGTGTTGCGCAATTAGAATGCAGGAAAGACAATCAAACAAAGCAAGTAGGTATTGGTTTTTTAATCACTATTGTATTAAAGAACTTCATTAAACAATATAATTATGTAACACAATATCACAAAGATGAAACCTTTGTTTCCTCTTTAGAGATTCCTTATAATGAGAATATCCGATTCATGAGTAATATTTTGTAATTTTTTTCTAAACTGAGAAACTAGGTTCTAACGTAGTACATCCAGCCTTCCGTAAGGGTGCTTTTCCACCAGAGATGCGCTATGCAACGTTGCTATGGATGTGTTTGATATCCACCAATCATATTTATTGGTCCACGTAGCATAGCACTGGTGGAAACTGATTCAACTAAGCTACGTTTTTTATATAAAAGGATGCGTGATGTGGATGCATGCTAGGGATGCGAGCTATAGATGCGTGCTATGGATGGTCGCGAGTGGTATAGTTATGTGCAGAGCAGTGTACCTACAGGCACATATAGCACATCTTACTCGCTCCGCTACATAGCTTAGCATCA
Organism: Amphipyra tragopoginis; assembly: GCA_905220435.1. Taxonomy (NCBI): domain Eukaryota; kingdom Metazoa; phylum Arthropoda; class Insecta; order Lepidoptera; family Noctuidae; genus Amphipyra; species Amphipyra tragopoginis. The sequence continues at coordinate 5,477,665 of HG991991.1, read as the reverse complement.
GTGGAAACGGTGACATAGTTTCGTAGCTTAGCTTTTAGATTCTCGCAGCATAGCTGCATAGCACATATCTGGTGGAAAGGCACCCTAAAGCCCGGAAAAAATATATAAATACTAGTAGAAAAATTTATAGAACAAATATAAACAAAGCAATATTAGTAATTTGAGAATTTTGCTTTGATCCGATGAGGAGTTCCGTTCCATATCTCTGAAGTTCATGGTCTAATCATACCTAACAAAATTTACATGGGACCTATCGGGAAAATTTTTCAAATCGGTTCATAAATGACAAGATATGAGGTAACAAACATAAAAAATAAAAATAAATACAACCGAATTGAGAACCTCCTCCTTTTTGAAGTCGGTTAAAAATAAATGATTTAGAAACACTCTTGTCACATGCAATCTATACATATAAAAGGAGAAGCTGACTGACTGACTGATCTATCAACGCACAGCCTAAACCGTTGGGGTTAGAAACTTGAAATTTTCACAGTAGGTTCCTTTTGTAACGTAGGCATCCAATAAGAAGGGATTTTTCGAAATTCAACCCCTAAGGGAGTTAAATAGGGGATGAAAGTTTGTATGGAAAATCGTCACTTAACGGGTTCAAAATCTAACGCAAGCGAAGCTGCGGGCGAAAGCTAGTAACAACATGTAACAAGTCTGTTTCTTAGTCATGTACTATAGTTTTCATTGTCAGCTGCCCAGATGTAATAATGCATCGCATACGTTGTATAGTGGGATCAGTTTGTCTCTAGCTTTATCCTTAATAACTCATGTTATGTTTTTCCTGTGCATCGATCTATCTTCGCGCTGTGAGCAAACAATTCAAAAAGTCTTTGTAAAATTCTTTAAAAAAGGCATAAAACAAAGGTTCTATCGTTCACGAAAAAATATCGATACAAATCGTACCGACAGTAACTATCGAGTAAAAGATTGTAACTGCAATGGTTCATTGAAATACTTTTTCTATTTACGATCAAAAACGTTGCAGTTGATTTCGAACGCAGTCTCATCAATTCGCCAAATATTTACGTGAACTGCTCGTAATTATTGGTATGAACTTATTTAACGGTAATTTCGCGGTTGTATTCGCAGTTTACATTTTATTACCGTGCGTAACAAATACTTCGAAGCTTACGCGGCATCTTACGTAGGCGGTTCAAAGCGACGCGAATTGCGAAGCGATCCGATGCGGCGACACGCGAATTCAATGCGATGCGGTGCGAAGCGGCGGCTTTGTCCTACGAGCTCGCGGACCGCTCGCCGCGCGCCGCCGTCATTCAGTAGCACTGTACGGCACCGCATCCAGTTCGCGTGAAAATATCAAGCCAACTGACAGCGTTCGCTTCGCGTCGCGCCGCGCCGCACCGCACTCCACGTGCGCTTGGTCACGTAGGCCACTTCAATAGGTATCGACTGTTTGTTGTTTTCGCGTCGCGCCGCGCCGCTTCGCGTCGCTTGTAGATCGCTCACGTAAGATGACGCGTAAGGGCGACCCCTAGTGGGACTCGGACTTCGGCTTAGGGCGTTGCTGGCGGGGACTTAGGGGGGGGGGGGGGGGATAGCTTGATGAGGGCTGAATTATCGGTGTGATCCTGTCTGTCTGTTACGCTTTCACACCTAAACCGCTGTACCGATTTTGATGAAAGATTCCGCAAGGGATTTAGCTTGATTTAAAATAAAATTTATTGCGATGGTAGTAAGTGATCGTATCGAAAACAACAAATACATAAGGAAGCAATAAAACGAAAACTAACTTTTTTTTGTTGTTTTTGAATATTTCGATGCCACTCATAAATTAACGAAAGCTCGGCGACACACCTGGCTGGCAAGACTAGCGCGATATCGCTCTTTGTAGTCAGTTAACTGGAGGCTCTAAAATGGCTCAGAAATAGAAAAGCAAGTTTTTTGTTGGAATTTTTGTTTTACTTGATTTTCTAAAAACCTCTTTCATTATGAAAACCGCCAAACAGTGGAATGCGCTGCTCGAGTGGGTGTTCCCCGACAGCTACAATCTGGGTGTCTTCAAGTCACGAGTGAATAGGTTTCTTCTGGGCAAGCGTGCTCCATCGTAGACCGCATCATCGCTTAACCTCAGGCGAGATTGCGGCCAAACGCAGGCCTAGTAATAAATAAAAAATAAAATAAAACAAAAAACCCTTTTCGGGTTATTTTGTGTCACCAGTAGATCACGCGGTTTGAAGGAATTATACGAATTCGTTTATTTTCTGTATAAGTCCATTTCGCAAAAAAATGATGCTTATTCCCTTTTTGGCTGTTAGGCATCGATATTAAAATTATAGTTTTCGAATTATGTGTTTTTTAACTACAACAATAACCATAATACGAATGGTGAATACAACCCCTCTGGGAAACGCATTACCTCACCATGAGATTAACGTAAAACCGGAGGGAACATTAGACTAGCTTTCAACAACCCCATCATATAATAAAAAATGTATCATGAGGTCTACTGAAAAGCTTACAAACCGCAGGGCAGCTTGTGGCGAGCTGTTGGTGAGTGGCGACACTGCGTACCTTATTGCCTCAGAGAGTCGGTCTGGGCCTCGTATCCAGTTTGCCTTTATTGGCTGGCTGGGGTGGAATCCCAAGAGTGCTCGCAGGACTCTCAACTCTGGCTTGCCTTTATCGGCCGACCAGAGGGGGGCCGCCAGAGCTATATGCTCGGGGGTGGAAGTGTCTAATGGCGTAATAGCGGGGAAACCCACTCCGGGCCTTTAGACCCGCGACGGCGAAACCGGGGCCACACCTCTCTACACCCCTAGCCGCTCACACGTTTGTTGCCCCCTTCGCCTATGTACTGGCGGCTTTTCAGGGGGCCCAGCTAGTGAGCTGGCGAGTCACCGTCTGCCAACAAAATTCAACCTCAAACTTGAAAGGCAGACGCCGTTTTCTTCCGGCAATAGAAGTTAAACAGTCCATTAAACACCCCCTCCCATAGACCAATTTTATTTTTAGCATATTTTACAATAGTTTTGCACCCACCGGGGACGGTCCATGACTGTACTCCATTAATGCAGCCGTGGATAGTCCCCGGTTGGTGCCCCATCCCATTTTAGATTAAAGTTCTCAAAGGGGCCTCTGCGCGTTGGACCTGTGTCCCCGTGTATGCCTTCCAAAGGACCGGACATCTTCCGCACGGAAGATGAGCCGTGATCTCAAAGAGATACAAGAACCACAATACAAGGTTAGTCAGAAAAGGGGTACTAATCCGAAAGGGTGTTAAAGTACCCATAATAATGAGTAACTTTTGTTCTACCACTTTCCCCAAAAGTCAATAGATTAAGAGAAATAGCTGTTCAAAAATTACATATAAAATATTCTAAAATCTATCTATCTTCAGCTACAATCAGCTGTGTTTACATTTTAGGTCATATTTGGGGTCGCGATAATTCGCAGTCACAAATTCAGAAAATGAAGCTTCTAATGAAGCTTTATTTTCTGAATTCGTGACTGAAGCAGGGCCGAAGAATTTTTGAAAAACTATTAAAACCGTCATTAGCAGTGATCGGAAAAAGGTGAGCTAATTTACCTAAACTTCAAAGAACACAGACAAAAACTAGAGACTTCCTTACGACAACATGTTTTTGTCGTAAAAATTATTCCGGGTATCGGGACATCACTAAAGTACATTTAATATTAATGTTAATAGTAGGTACAGAAAATAATTAAATTCGTTTCCTATTTTTGTTTCCCAAAATTGTCACTAAAGCAGATGGCACACTTTCATTGTTTTAAAAAAATACATTGATAAGATTGATAACTGTTTTCAAAAAAGGAGATTGTCTTTTATTTTTTGAAAACAAATGAAAGACAACCTCCGAGAAAATTCTCCCGAAAAAAAATGTTGTCGTAAGGAAGTCTCCAGTTTTTGTATCTGTTCTTTGAAGTTTAGGTAAATTAACCCTTTTCCGATCACTGGTCATTAGTGATACTTTAAGTGGCCCGCAGATTAGTACCCCCTTTCTGACTAACCTTCTAAAAGTACGCACTTTATGACCAGACTAGCTTTTGCTCGCGGCTTCGCTCCCGTTAATTTACGGATCCCTAATTTTTTGATCCCAAAATATAGCCTATAGCACTCAGGGATAACGTAGCTTCCTATGGGTGAAAGAATTTTTGAAATCGAATGAGTAATTTCGGAGATTACCTCCTACATACAAACAAACAAATTCTACCTCTTTATAATATTAGTATAGATGACCGAATACTTCGATGTTCTAACAACATAAACATTTGGCTTTCGATAGTAAATAGTAAGATTGATGAAGACGCGCCTAAGGGTTGCCAATGACTTGGTAGCATGTACGAAATCGGTGACTGACTCACCATTGCGTAATATTGGAGTAGACAGTACATCGGGTTGAGTTCGTCATGATGATTGACACCAGTACTAAGGCCACGTATTTGCGCATGCGCGTGAAGCGTGGCGTTTTGTGTACAAGCCGTATCTATGAATGCGTTTATTACGGCGCAAAATGTCACGCTTCAAGCACTGTAGTCGCGAAAATGCGACAGGCTTGCAGGAGTCGACAAATGCCGCGTTTAAATGAAAATCGTAAAAAAAAACCGACTTAGAAAAAACATCATTCAGCCGAAAGACGTTCACTGCTGGACATAGGCACAGTAGACATGTAAGCTAAAGCAGTACCTCAACTTACTATAATCTCATGAAGTGAAACACTCACACAGACACGCTCTGTATACTGAGTAGTTATTTGTTTTTGTATGGAACTGTATCCCGAAAATACCTTATTTGTCTTGTTGCAGTGCGTGTCTGTGTGAGTGTGTCAAATCGGACGATTGTAGGTAGTTGAAGTACTGCTTTAGCTTATATGTCTACTGTGACATAGGCTTTCCCCAATAGGGGGGTTTGCCATAATCGCCACGCTTGGCAGGCGGGTTGGCGATCGCAGTATGGTTGTTAAAGTACTCAGAGAACGCTGCTGGCCATCCTCTAGTGAATCCCTTAGTCGCCTTTTACGACACCCATGAGAAGTGATGGGGCAGTGCTATTCTTTGCGTCCGGCACCACACGGCAAAAAAATAATAGAAAAGATTAAAATATTTGTGTGCCATAATCCATTTTTAACTTTTACTAATAATCCCTAAATATTACAAATACGTAAGTAACTCTGTCTGTCTGTCTGTTACGCTTTCACGCCTAAACCGCTGAACCGATTTTGATGAAACTTGGTACAGAGATAGTCTGGAACCCGGAGAAGGCTATAGGTTACTTTTACCCCGTAAAACGCGGGATACGCGATAAACGACATCCACGCGGGCGAAGCCACGATCGACCCCTAGAATTATAAATAAAAAAAATACTAAGTACTCAACCAAACTTAATGAAATTCATATGGGAGCAAATCGAGAGTATTCCGCATCAACTAAGAAAACAATTACCCACATCGGTTAACAAATCTCCGATAAAACTGTGACCACAAATAAAAAAAAAAATTACGCGTCGAATAAACAACGTGTTACAAAAATACCCCTAAAGCCGAAAGAGGGTTAGAAGGTACCTTGTAAAGAGTCCATTGGCAATATTTTAAAATAAAAGTAGGACCCAAAAAAATTGGACAAATCATAAAATATAATCATCACTGAAACACAACACTGAAAACATAAAACTAAAGAGTAGACTACCCAGAAAGTTTTGACGACACGTTTGGTGCAGTGGCTAAGCGATTGGCTTCTGCGCTACGGGTCGTGGGTTCGATTCACACACGGAACAAAAAATTGTATGGCCTACAGATGGTTGTTTCGGGTCGGAGCGTTTGTTTGTGAGATTTGTGTCTGTAAACGCACCCACGATACAAGAGAAATCTTAGTGTGGGGCAACGTTTTTTTAATAAAAAAAAAATATTTACGTTCTTACCTAATTTCCTCAGAGAGGTGAGAGGACAACAACCATAAAAACTACTTGATTAATATTTTCTTTTTCATGGGGAATTATGTAACACGTTGTAGAACCTCCTCATTTTTTGAAGTCGGTTAAATATAGTTTTGTAGGAACATAATGGTTTTGCAAATTACAAAAAAGGCAATAGTTTACGTGAGTAAACTGTGCCTCTTTTAAATATCGTCGACAAAAAAACTATACAGCATGACTGACTTCGCTATACATCTGAAAAAACAGCTGTTCCAAACATTTTGTTGGGCAGTATTGATTATTTTTTATGTACTTAGGTAGCAGTTTTTTTCACGAATTCCGACTTCTTCCCATTAATAAAAGTTGTACAGAATGATGAGCAGAAATAATGATTTTCGGATGTAAAGCGACTAACCAGCCAATCTGTATTTCAGTTTGGCGAACTCACGAAATCACAAAAAAAAGTCGTACAATAGAGGTTCACACAGTCAACTGTTTGTACGTAAAAATCTGCCAATGTATAATGTTAAAAGCGACGTTCATAATATAAATACTAGGAACAAACATAAATTAGTAGTCCCTAAATTTAGATTATCCAAAACGAATAAGTCATTCCTAGGAAATTGTGTTAGATTTTATAACAAGCTTCCCAAAACAATTACGGATCTCACCGATGGCAAATTTAAATCATACGTTAAATCAGTTCTCATTAAAAAGGCATACTATAAGATAAACGACTATGTTGACGATAGGGACGTGTGGCGCTAGTTCTTTTCTGCACATGTGGCTTCCCTGGAAACCATTAGTTTTTATGTGTTTGTTTAGATAAGTATCTATATTATTTAGATACGATTTTGATTTATCTCAATTCATACAGAATTGATTTATATACCTACTTATGTACTATTTTAATTTTTACTTTTCCTTTATGTGCATAACTTTATTATTGTAAAAAATATTATGATTTTCTTTGTATAGAGTCAATTAATTTATTCACTTGACAGACATATCTGTGTTGCTGGGGAGTTTGTTGCGCCGTTTCTTCTTCACAGCATAAACACTAGGAAGCGATGAAGGGAGGGCTTTTTGGGGGATGTCTATATTGTAAAATCGACGTTCAAAAAGAACTAAGTCATTCTAGTCTATTTTGAATAAATGAGTTTTGAGTTTGAGTTGAGTTTGAACTCAAACATTTTTTTCCAGCGAGGACATTGAGAGGATCAACGACGAAAAACGGTACATACGGTATCAATTAACTGCCCGTTCAATGCTGAACAGTCTATTAAGAGCCTATATACAGGACACACACAGGGTTCACAAAGGCCCTTTTGTGCCCGGGTAACGAGTCTGGCCCTGCGGTCCGTGGCAAAGGGCTGCGTTGCCGTGCGTGAATGATTATTAGGACTTCATCGAATAGTAAAATCGAGTTGTTTTTGTTTTTAAAACAGGAGTGATTCGGATACACCTATCTAATAGCAAAAAAATCTACCCACTAACTTAATATCAGATGTGATTTTATGGTCAATGAATTTTGAAAGAAACGACATGAAAAAAGACGATGAATGAAAATGAACAAATAATTTAGAAATTATTAGGTTTTTTTTTTGATATTTCACTGCATTTGTTTTTCTCCAAAAATATAGGTAGGTACTTACTTAAAACCTGGAACAAACTAAAAGAAAAAAAAATAGCATTCATAAAATCACATCCACGAACTCCCATCTTTAATTCGATGGCCAAATCGAATTGCATTAGGAAAACGAAAAAAAATCTCAATCTATTGAACCATTTAGTATGGAACAACAAATCTTTACTTCGTTACAATAACTTTAAAATTAAATAATAATGATGAAAAAATATCATGTTAAAATTCTAAAACTCATCGAAAGAAATAAAAAGAAACCGATGCACGTTTCGATATGCCGTCGAATTCAAAAATAAATAAAAGTTATTTTTCACCCAGACAAGCAACACACGGAAATTTTAAACCCATACAAAACCGGAAAACTGGAAAGAAAATCTATTTCATACTTTGCCTGACTTGAATGTTATAACAAATTCATGAAGCAAATCCAAAATTAAGATTTAAATGTTTTTGGAAATAATTCGCAGGATATAAACGGCTAAAATCGGGAAGGCGTATTAATATTATGTTGACTTTATCTTATAAATGACGTCTGCTTACTATGTATAGAGTATATTAAGGTATATTAAAAAGGGCAATTTAAAAAAAAAACTTTTCATTCACGCTTAACTTTATTCCGCGTTTATTATAAGTAAATATTATTTATAAGAAAGTAAGGAGTATATAATGTTTGGATACCGCTGCGCCGCGGTTTGAAGACATAAGTAATTTTGACTTAGAAAAAATTTCAACACATTTAATTATATTTATAACTAGATTTTGCGTGAAATTTTGAACCGGGTATGTGATGATTTTCCATACAAACTTTAATCCCTTATTTACTTCCTTAGGGGTTGAATTTCGAAAAATCCTTCCTCATTCCTTGTCTACTTTACAAAGGGAACCTCTGTGCAAAATTTCAGCTTTTTAGGTCCAAGGGTTTGGGCTGGGCGTTGATGAGTCAGTCAGTCAGTCAATCAGTCAGTCAGGACTTTTCTGATATATTTCGTTCCATTGGATTGTATGTATCTCCTTCTATTCTTTTTATTCATATCTTTATATATTTGGTCATGTAGACTGTTTTAATTAAATTAAATAAATCTTTTTTTTTTTTCTATTTGACTGCTGTAGGTCGTCCTAGGGGACGGTTCCTACGTAACCGGGCAGTTATTGGCGTGACCTGAAGGGTCTCCAGCCAATGGGGGGGAAGTAAAATACTTAACCTAAGCTAACTACTTGTACTACACTAACATCATGACTACCTGCAATAACAGCACCAAGGGCGACCCCTAGTGGGTCTCGGACCTCGGCTTAGGGCGTTGCTGGCGTGGACATAGGGGGGGGAGACAGCTTGATGAGGGCTGAATTATCGGTGTGACTGCGGAGTCTGAAGAGACGACCAGCTCTACGATGGAAGAGCTCGGTGGATCGTCACCGGCGGCGGTGGCACGTCGCGACGGGCCTCGTCGGCGAGGACGATATGCCGGACGGCGGCGGACTAAACAAATCAAAAATTATACACATATTGTACTGAAAAATACGCCGCCCGTCAATTGTAACTCCACAAAAATATCAGTTTATACTGTCAGTTCAGTTATTTTTTTTCCAAAAAGCTTCCCATTTTTCCTGCATCGGCCAGACCTCGCATGATTCCTGTCATTCGCAGGTGTAAAGTACATAAGCGTTGCGCAATTTCGTACAACCGCTGGATATTGGCCAAGCGACGTGCAATCTAAACGATTGACAGATGCGTACATTATAAACTAACGCCGCGTTTAATAGCTTTCGGATGCAGAATAGATTGAGGAAAGGGACTGGTTCGCTCTGCCTATTTTGCAATTATAATCTGTTAGGAATACAGGACCCTTTGAGTACGAAACCCTAAAAAGTATGCCAATCGATTCTCCTGTGATTCTGGGTAAACTAGTTTCAGGTTTAGTGTATACTAAAACTGAACTTGTATGATCTATCTTTCACGTCTTCCTAGTCCGTCCAAGGTTGTCTAGAAGATATCGCTATATAGGGTGTTAACGAATCCGTGTGATTCCTTAAAACCACATGATCTACTACTGTAGACAGGCCCCGCACGGGATTTAGCTTGATTAAAAATAAAAAAATAAAATTCTTTTTTTTTTCTTGCGGCTTACCGATCGTATCTAAGCCACCTAATAAGGATTCAATAAAAAATAACCTTTTTTTTTTGCAAAAACATAATTTTATTTGTGTGAACATTTCGATGCCACGCATAAATTAATGAAAGTATGGCGACACGGCTGGCAGGAACGACTAACGCGATATCGCTCTTTGCAGTCAGATAACTCAAGGCTCTAAAAAGACTCAGAAATTGAAAACCAAAAATTGGTTTTTGAATATTTTTTTTGGTTGACTTTCGAAATCTCCCATTTAGGGTTAATCTGTGTCACCAGTAGATCACGTGGTTTGAAGGAATTACACGATTTCGTTAACAGCCTGTATAAGTGATTTATTTATTTATTTGGCTCTTCAACAATGAGTACACTATTACTTAACAATTAGTACATTATAAACTTAAGTTTAAGCGCCCCAAGAGCACTGCATGCACTATAATATGCGCAAATATTATATAAACTAGAAGAGAATACACTATGCTGCACTAGTGATGGGACCGCCATTGTACCCTTGTTTTAAATTATTTCTGTTTTTTTGCTGTTGTTGTTCTGCCTAGCCTTTTTCCAACAATGTCGAGGTCACCTTCCAGTCTAACCAGATGCAGCTGAATACCTGTATTTTACTTGGAGCGACTGCCATCAGACCTCCGCAACCCAGTTACCGCCCGCGAGCCCTAAGCTGAGCTTTGCAGTTGTGTGAGAATGAATGCAGACGCGTGACACGCGTCCTTTGCTTGGATTAAACCGGTTTGTACTGGTTTTTGGCAATCGATTCTATGTGCACTCACACAAATGCTCAGCTTACGCCTCGCCAGTTGTACTGGGCAATGCCGATATCCTAAAGTTGTCAGACTTTCGGGCCTCCGACTATCTGTAATAACTGTCATTGGTTTTCGTATAATCCCCGGGACCGACGGCTTATTGTGCTCTCCTAGGGACGGAGGGATCTCGATGTGTAGCGAACGAAAAAAAACATGACATTACAATCGCTCATTTGCGACAAGAACGTGTTAATTATGAAAACCGGATTTTTCAGAAAACGCCTTTATTCCAAACTAACAAAAGCGTTTTCTGAAAAATCCGGTTTTCAGAATTAACACGTTCTTGTCGCAAAAGAGCGCATAACTTTAAAAAAGCTCTTACTAAATTATTAATTGACAAATATGTTATTATGCTGTAGACGAATTTTTTAATGACCAATTATTATAATGAGGCATTTTTTTACCTTTCGATAATAAGTACTGTGACTATTTATTGATTTTAATTGCATTTGATGTTTTTTTTACTATTTATTTTTTCTATTCCTGTATTTAATTAATTTAAAATACTATTTTTCTAAGTCACATAATCTAATGACAGGGGTTCGAACACTTTTCTATGGAAGCTGGCATAGCCCCTGCCGCCATTTTTATTTTTTTTTCAAGATTGCGGCTCACCATGTTACTAACATAGGGTAGAGAACACTCAAACAAATAAAAAATGTCGGCAATACGGTGCCCTAAAGTGTCACGTTACCGAGATATTTGGACTTAAAGATTTTGATGTCTTAATTATGACAAAACATAGGGCAGCCTGTATTTATGTAAACACCTATGTTTCACAAATAAACTGATTGATTGAACGGTCACCCAATGACCGCGACAAGCGCAGCTTAACCTTGCAAATCGTATGATCCACGCGGTTGTTAATTGATCGTTCAATCAATCAACCCACGAGCCCTCTAGTTTTTTTGCTATTGTTATGACAATAAAGGATATTCTATCTATCTATGTAGCCAAAGCCTTGGTACGATCGAGAATGTGCACGCGAACGAATCCCGATAATCGTTCCAAAATGATTTTAGTGGCAGTTTAAAAATAGTCAGACAGGCATGTTTTATAAATAACATGCTACATAGTGCAGATCTAAAGGCCGCCGCTGCATATCTAGCTGCGCGATGATAAACAAAATAGATGTAGGTATATCAGTGGGTAACTTCACATTTAGTTTTGTTTTTCTATTTCACGGCTTGTAGATTGGTCCATTGGCAAGACCTTTTTTTTGATGGCGAAGGGTTATGCCGGACTCTTACCGGCTAAAAACCCACGGTGTTCCTTCTCCTGACCCTTGGCCGGGGTCGCAGGATTCACAGCTGCATGCATCGCGACCCCGGCAGGCCTCACTCTCCTACTGTGGGGCCTAGCTCCACGTCACGTCAGAGGCGCGCACGGAACACTGCACGCCGCCTTCTCGGGCCTGTTACTGATCGGGCGACGGGGCCACACATTACGGTGGCCAGAGAACGTCGCGCGCCCTCCGGCGCCCGGTGCGTCTGGCGCGGGAAGGGAGAGTGGCAGTTGCCTCTCTCTCCCTCGCCGCTCCCTTGGTCCTTGGTTGCCATCACCTCCCCGCAAATAGAGACGACGGCTTCCCACGCACTCTCGCTCCCGACCATCGACAGATCCATGGCTGGAAGCAAGAGATCACCACCGACTGCCGCGACTAGTTCACGGCGCTACGTGGACAGGGCATGCCTGCAGCGTGTGTAGCGCCATGTCCTCGGGGCAGTTGACGCAGTGGTGACACCCAGGCGCCTGCTCCCGGCTTATGCGACACAGGTACTTTCCGAAACATCCATGTCCCGAGAGCACCTGCGTCAGCCGGAAGCTGAGGGCGCCATGCCGCCTCTGCAGCCACTCCACCATCACGAGTCTTACCGCCGCTATTGCGGCGTGCCCTAGTTATTGGCGAGACCTGAAGGGTCTTCAGCCAATGGGCAATGGGGCAATGGGAGGAGGGGAATAAATACTTAACCTAAGCTTACTACTTATACTACACTAACATTATGACCTACTAGCAACAAAAGCACTAAGGGCGAGCCCCAGTTGGACTCGGACCTCGGTTTAGGGCGTTGCTGGTGGGGGATTGGGGGAGACAGCTTGTTAAGGGCTGAATTATCGGTGTGTTTGCGGAGTCTGAAAAAACGACCGGTGCCACGACGGGAGAGCTCAGTGGATCGTGACCAGCAGTCACATTTAGTAAATCATAAATTCGTTCATATCTGAAATGTATTTGTGAAGGCCTAGATAGACGGACTGCATCCCGACCGCAACTAACACTTCGGTCAAAAATTCAAGGGACTAAATAATAAAAAATATTTTTTTACATATCACATACATTCATTAACGTAATCTCCTTCAAGAGCGATACATTCATTCCAACGGTTCTCTAACATTTCGATGCCTTTCTTAAAGATTGGTTTGTCGAGACCTTCAAAATATGCTTCAGTTTCCGCAATGACTTCATCATTTGAGCTAAATCTCTTTCCCTGGAGCATTCTTTTGAGATTTGCGAACAGATAATAATCGCTAGGGGCCAGATTTGGAGAATATGGTGGGTGGGGAACCAGTTCGAAGCCCAATTAATTCAATTTTGCCATCGTAACCAGCGACTCTTGACAAGGTGCATTATCTTGGTGAAAAAGGATTTTGTTCTTCACTAAATGGGGCCGCTTTTTTCTAATTTCATCCTTCAGCCGTTCCAGTAACGTTGTATAATATTCGCTGATGATCCTTCTTCCTTTATTAAGGTAGTCAATGAATATTATGCCTTGCACATCCCAAAATATAGAGGCCATAACCTTTCCGGCTGACTGTTGTGTCTTTGGCCGCTTTGGATGGCTTTCACCCACTGTTCTCCATTAAGCTGACTGCCGTTTCGATTTCGGAGTATAGTGGTAGATCCATGTTTCGTCCATTGTTACATATCGGCGCAAAAACTCCTGTTTGTTTTTATTAAAAAGCTCCAAACAACGCTTCGAATCACTAACACGTTGTTCTTTTTGTTCAGCTGAGAGCAAACGCGGCACCCATTTGGACTTCATCTTTCTCATGCCCAAATTTTCGTGCACAATATTGTACACACTGCCTTTAGAAATCTTTAGGGCGTTAGCAATCTCCTGCAACTTAACTTTACGGTTGTCCAAAATCATTTTGTGGACTTTTTCAATGGTTTCTGGTATCTCTACCTCTTTTGGACGCCCTGAGCGTTCAGCATCATCGGTGTCCGTACGACCTCGTTTGAACTCAGCAAACCACCGACAAATAGTTGTTTTCGACGAAGCAGATTCCTTATTACACTTTTCAAGCCATTTTTGAGCTTGAACGGTATTTTTTCCCATCAAAAAACAGTGTTTAATTAACACACGATATTCGGATTTTTCCATTGCTTTCAAAATGGCTTACGTAGCGTCAATAAAAACCCAATAACTTATTAATGGCGGGATAGTCATAAAACTATGACAGGAATCCTTTGAAAGTATGTACTAGTGTACTACCCATTAATGACATAAACTTTTCACTAGCGGCCCCATCTGATAGTCAGTCCCGGGACTTTTTGACCGAAGTGTTACAACTGCCACATGCAGTTTGAAGGCAGTTAAGATGCAGTCAGTGCAACTGCGTTACAACTGCCGACTGGACGTGCAGTCCACTTGCAGTTACGATACGGTATCAATGAATGCAATATGATTCACCAAATTTAGCATTTTAGCCTCTCTGGCCGTGTATCATTTTAATTTTCTTAATCAAAATCCGTAAATTTTAGCTTCGCATGAGGACCTGACCTAGCTGTCAGAGGCAGGTAGATGACAGAAAATCAATTAATTTTCGTAATTTCTACGCTTAAAATGCTTTCCTCAGGCTCCATATTCTGATATAATATGACATGCATTTCATGGAATTATGTACAGACGGCACATCAAGCTACCCGAAACTATAAAATTTTCCCAATCAACCTTTAACCTAATGCTTTCGCGATAAAGATGAAAATCTATTAAAGAAATTTGACAGATTGTAATAGGTTGATGTGCTGGCGTCTGTACATCGAAATATTACTATTTATTTTTTAAATATCTGTTCTGCCTAACCTTTTCCCAACTAAGTTGGGGACTAAACTAAACATACATCGCCTAAAAGGTTATTTGATAACCTTTACAATGAGGGTAGTTTTTTGTATTTTGAATGATATAATTCATGAAACTAAAACTAATAACCAGGGGCCTAATTCTCCTAAAATAAATCTTGATAAATCACAACCGAACCAAGGCCGAACCGTTCATTCAGACAGTTCTCAATTTCAAAAGCTATCAAATTGTTTGACACAAAAAACAAAATCAATCATTTTGAAAGTTTTCGAAAACAAAAACTGACTGACGGTTGTGGTTGGATTGCGTTTGGCAACAATTTATTTTATGAGAATTGGGCCCCAGTATTTCAACTACCTACAATCGTCCGATTTGACACACTCACACAGATACGCACTGCAACAAGACAAATAAGGTATTTTCGGGATACAGTTCCATACAAAAACAAAAAACTACTCAGTAAACAGGTCGTGTCTGTGTGAGTGTTTCAATTCATGAGATTATAGTAAGTTGAGGTACTGCTTTAGCTTATATGTCTACTGTGCCGCTGGCGACCTCTAGTCCATTATAATTTAAGAAAGGAGATTCGCTGTTTCTCTAAAAATATTGCTTAATATTCTACCTATATCTGTTCCAAATTATAACATTCCTCAGTTATATACAATAAAGCATTCTAAAATTCTGTTATAACAGTATTCTTTACGTCATCCTGTATTTTTGTCACAACACGACTTGGCATCGAATTAGAGCAAACATGTTGTTTGTAATAAAATGTTTACTATGACTTGTAATATTTTACGTAACTACGTAATTATGTCTCCTTAAATTGCGTACTTGCTGCGTAAAAGAAAATAACGTATTATGTCTCCAACCAAATTCCTTTTATGTTGCCTCGGGTATAACTCATTAGAGGTCAGAAGGTCTAGTGACCAACTATTAATGATGTGTAAGATCCTCCGAGGGAAAGTGGATGCCCCTGATCTTAATTGCAAGTTGTGCCGATTATTTGTTCCCAATAATTACTACCGGAGAAGAAAACATAAGCTGTTTGCTGTTCCGACATGTCGTACTGTGGCTCGTTCACGATCACCCATACCGCGAAGTCTCACCGCGCTCAATGCCTTCCTGGACGCCAGACCGAATTTTGATATGTTTGCGGGTGAATGGAGGGTGATTTTGTCGGAATGTCTGGAGTACTGCGAGAGGAATGCATCATGACTGAGTGAAAGAATATACTGTCAGAAGCATTGTAAGGGATTTATGAAAGAGTTTATTAGAATATGTTTTTAATTTTTATTTTCTTTCCCTTGTATGTATCGTCTTCTATTACTATCTTTAATTATTATAATTGGTCTAAGACCGTTTTAATTAAAGTAAATAAATAAATAAAACGTAGACTATACTCTGTTCAACAAAGATTAATATAATATTAAGAATATTGTACTGCACATAATATATGTCAGGAGTCACCTGGAATTTGGATCTCAAGTCTGGAATCCATGTTACGATAAACATATAAACCGCATTGAAAATATACAGAAACGTTTTATCAGATTTCTATGTTATCGGCTTCAAATTCCTTATTGTTCTGAAAATTACACAAATGTCTGTAAAAAATTCCACATTTTACCACTTACAAATCGCCGTCGATTAGCTGATTGTACGGTTTTATTAAAAATAATCTCAAATGAAATTGACTGTCCTGATCTCTTGCATAAGCTTCACTTCAATGTTCCCCACAGATCCATTAGATATAATCCACTAATTTTAATCCCTTCCTCTTCTTCTAATTATAGGCAAAATTCTTACATTGTGCGAGCAAGCAATGATTTTAATAAACTTTGTAAAGAGTTCTCATTCGACCCATTTGTTACTAATAGTGGCATGGCAAGAAGGGCGCTTAACCTTAAGTTTTTCAATTAATTGTGACGTGTTGGTTTTATGTTGAGACTATACTACTGAATCGTAATTGGTTTGCTATCAAGTGTTCCCTAATTTTCTGTTTAAATATCTGTTGCTATTCGTGAAAACCTGTAATTGGCTTTATGTCACTAACTTTAATTACTCATTCAATTTTTTGTAGCTTTTCCTAATAAAAATAAATAAATAAATTACTATCTTTAATTATTGTAATTGGTCTAAGACCGTTTTAATTCATCATCTGCCTAGCCTTTTCCCAACTATGTTGGGGTCGGCTTCCAGTCGTACCGGATGCAGCTGAATATCAGTATTTTACATGGAGCGACTGCCTATCAGACCTCCACAACCCAGTAACTGGGTAATACGATACTCTTGGCAAGACTGGTTGTCAGACTTTCTGGCTTCTGACCAACAGTAACGACTGTCAAAGATCGTACCGTTTTAATTAAAGTAAATAAATAAATAAAACGTATACTCTAATCTGATCAACAAAGATGAGTCCTGACATAGCGATAATTTCGGAAATTGTAGTCGTAAAGATACTGCTATCGAAAAAACGTAATTATTATCATTATTCAGCCGTGATCATCCCACTGCAGGGCAAAGGCCTCCCTATACTCATACTAGGCCTCTCGATTTAATGATTTCTGGGGCCGTGGAAAGACACGTGGCGCCATTTATTATCATAAGAACGTTCTTTTCCTCGGGAACAATTTTTTTTCGGGATGTGTGTACGGTCAGCATCAAAAGTAGCTGAACATTTGAGTTTTTAAACTTTGCATTAATTAGATAACTAATTGATAGGAAGCAAAAAATTTAAGGCATACTTAGAGCTATATCTAGCAGCTCTAGGTATCTATTAAACTTTTTGTTTTCGTTTTCTAATTAATGCCAAGTTTAAAAACTCAAATGTTCAGCTACTTTTGATGCTGACCGTACCCTATGTCCGTTACAGTGCACCTGACAACGTATATGCAAAATTTCAGGATTATCGGTTCAGTGGTTAAGGCGTGAAAAGGTAACAAACTTACTTTCGCATTTATAATATTAAGTTAGGAAGTTAGGATTCTTTGTATGGTAACGTTTTGTAGAGAAAAGTCTCCTGATTTTATGTACGAGCCCTCTGAGTCCTCTCAACTTACGGTGAAAAGAGTAGCATAAAGCCACTTTTCCAGTAAATCTAGATAAAGCTACGTCCACATTTGTAGCATTTTGGCGTATCCTAGCCCTTTACACCCGAACCAAAATGAGTGAGTTTCACTTAAAAAAAAATCTGGCGCCAAACCGTTTACTTTCTGCGAACGCAACCGGCATCGATTGATTGTGAGGATGTCTCGCCAGCCTAACTATCGATCCATGCCGCTTGCATTGCAGAAAATAAACGGTTTGGAGCCAGTTTTTTTTTAAAGTGAAACTCACTGCCTTTTCAGGTCGGGTGTAAAGGGGTATCTCCGTACGTCCACATTTGTATGCGTGTTTGTCAAAGAACAACAAACAACAAACAGCGCGTTGTGACAAACACACATACAAATGTGGACTTACCTTAACCAGCGATCATGATACACGTCGGTGCCACGCGACGAAGATACGATACGCCAAAATGCTACAAATGTGGACGTAGCTTTACATATCGAGATCCTTCGTGTCTCAAAGAGCACGATAAGCTGTCTGTCGTTCCTTGTTATTTGCATACACAGTCAGAAGCCCGCAAGTCTTTTATTTTTATTTATTATTTGAGTTGGTCTTGTTTGATCCTAAGCAAGCCTTTGAACTATACCAGGTTAGTCGGAAATGGGTTACTAACCCGAAAGGGTATTAAAGTACCCATAATAATGAATAACTTTTGTTTTACAACATTCACCAAAAGTCAATAGTTTAAGAGAAATAGCAGTTCAAAAATGTCATAAAATATACGCTAAAATTTATCTATCTTCAGCTATGTGTATACCTTTTAGGTCATATTTGAGGTCACGGATTAGTTACGAATTCAGAAAATGGAGCGATAGATTTTAGCTTATTTTTTATGTAATTTTTGAACAGCTATTTCTCCACCCTAACTCCTCGAAAAAGGCCAGCACACCCTTCATGTAGCTGTCGATCTCTCGGAGAGTACCTGGGTTTCCGAAGAACTTGGCCATGTATGTGGCGACCTCAGGCCAGTTTAGTAGCACGTGGTAGCAGTTTAGTAGACAAAGCACTTATTTAGTATCGATACTACTTCATTCGCTTCCATACTAAAAGCATAACTAACCACGTAATGGACGTGTTGACTTCACCGGCTAATTATGAAGTGATATTTACAAAACACTACAACAGTTTCTACGTTCGTTTACTGTGGGAAAATGTACGTTGCTGTTGAACAAGTATTTATGGAAATATACAATTTAACGTAACTGGTATTGTATTATAAATTATGATTTGTAAATAAAATGCATTATTGTAACATTAGACAGGTAGTTAAGTTCGTGATCAGAAGGGCTAACAAATCACATTTCGTTTGACGACTTTAATTAATACCTACGTAAAATAGTAAAACCAAATTCATAATCTTTTTACTACTGGGGCCCAATTCTCCTAAAATAAATTGTTGCCAAACGCAATCGAACCACAAGCGTCAGTCAGTTTTTGTTTTCGAAAAATTTCAAAATGATTGATTTTGTTTTTTGTGTCAAACAATTTGATAGCTTTTGAAATTGAGAACTGTCTGAATGAACGGTTTGGCCTTGGTTCGGTTGTAATTTATCAAGATTTATTTTAGGAGAATTAGGCCCCTGTTTCGCTACTGTATTCAATTACGAAGGTAACAAAGAAAAAAATAAAAACATTTATCTCCACTTCACTACAATCCGTTCCGTCCAATTGTTTTGTTGGAGGTAATTATTTTTCATTCCCCGGATCGTTCCAATTTGCACAAAACGAAGAAATGAACCTCGAATTTATAATTGCAAGTGAGTTTCTGTTACTTACTGAAATTATTTTTCTTTAACATTTCCATCTCAAACAATGGGGTACACTACAATAATACGAAAAACTAAATTCCGATGTTCTGAATCCCGATTTTTATAGTACCGATTTTCATAATTCCGAATGGTTCAAAACTCCTAATATGACAATTCCGATTAATCATAAAACCTACTTTTATAAATCCTAAATTTCAAAACGCCTAACGTTTACAATTACGAATATCAAAATGCCGAATTTCAATACACTTAACAATAAAAAGTCAGATTCAACAATAATCCGAAACATCAAAAATACGAATTCCGATTATTAAGATACCTATTAATCAAAAGTCCGAAATTAAAACGCCTAGTAAACCTGAATAGCAAAACAGATTAACACACAATGGTTCAACTTTAACGTAGAAAAATAAACTAATAACAGAATCACTTTCCCTACTTTTAATAACATAATTGTGGGAAAAATATTTTTCTCTAATTTAAATATTTTTTTCTTTGAACTCACCATTACGCAGTCGCATCTAACGAACTGTTCACCATTACGCGCTTTTTTATTAAATATATGTATGTAACTAATCGGTTCCAGCACTCGCCGGCCGCTGCCGCGGCACGCTCGCTTCGTTCGCTCGGCTCGTGCGTAGGGGGTCGCGGTTCTAACCTAATCTAACCAACTGCTCACCTTTCTGTGTTATGTTTAACCGGTATCGTCCCGCGCGACGACCTTGATCGTCAGTGCCATTGTTTATCTATTGTGTCTATAATTACAGTACTTGATAAGTTAATACTCTATTGCTTGACATAATGTTTATTGTATTCGGAAAATTGCAAATCGGAATGCTGTTTTTCGGGCCAAGAACACATCGGATGTTTAATTCTTCGTACTTTTGAAAGTCGGAAAACAAATAAATCGTATTTATGACATTCGGTAAATTAACTTTCGTGTTTTTTAATAATCGGTATTTTATTTTTAAGGAATTCTCAAATTCGGATTTTTGAACATCGGAATATCCAGATTCGGAATAAAATATTTCGGAATATTCGGGTGTTCCCCAAACAATGGTTACTTATATTTATTATTATTTACGGTGTACTCACGTGCATTTTTCGGGATTGCCCGACTAGCTAGCTACGACTAGTTCGACTAGTGACCTCGCCGCCTGTCAGCTCATGATTAAGGGTACCTACGCACTTTGCGGTTAGCCGGAACGCGGTCAGCCGTCCGGTTGGCCGCAATCAAAAATCTGTACAGGAAAATAGTTTTTAAACGCACTGCGATGCGGCTGCCGACGTAGTACAAGTGCGTATAAAAACTATTTTCCCGTACATATATTTTTGAGTGCGGCCAACCGGACGGCTGACCGCGTTCCGGCTAACCGCAAAATGCGTAGGTAAAAAAAGTAAAAACCAACTTTGAAGTCGATTTTTACTTTTTTTGAAATAATTTTATACTATTATTTCGAAAAGAAGCTGTCTATGCAAGCCTATTTTTATATTGGCCTCGATTTTATCCAAGCAGTCTTGGAAATATTTAGTTTTTAAATTTTAGAGACCAGAGCGTTCAATTTTTATTTTGGAGATTGAGCCAGATACATTTTTTTTTTTTTTAAAAACCAAGTACAAATTACCTCCATGTTGGCTAAATATTGGTCTTAGACTAAAACTAGTACTCTAAACAAAATCTTTCAAGTCAAACAGATATTGTTCAAATCAAATCAAAAAAAAAAAAAACACATAAACCAATACAGGCGCTTATGAAAAGTCGAATTTAGGTGCACGGTTCCAAATAGTCGTTTCCTATGGAGAAGAACCGGCAAGAAACTCCATGGTTACTCAACAATGTTCACACCACCCTTTTAAATTTACGTAAACACTTGTAGACTCTAACCGGAATAACTTTCGCGCTATGCATTTTAAAGATTTTTCTTCGTGAATCATTTCTTTTTTCAGGAACTTGACCAGAAATGTTCCGTAATGCGTTTATTCATTTAACATGCCGTACCATACTTATTAAATATATTTTTGATTTTATGAGTGAATGAGAATTTTTTCAAGGAATTTATAAGGCCGATGTCAGTGGGAACGCCGGTAGAGGACACCTAAAGCGTGAATTACATAGAAACTGCGTAAGGTGCAGGCGCGGCGCAGGCGCGTGTCTTTCATACGTTTTATCGTGCCGCTTCAAATCTTTTTCGCACAAAATGTATGAAAGCGATTCGCCTGCGCCGCGTCTGCACCTTACGTCGCTTCTATGTAATTCACGCCTAAGAAGGACATACATCGATGTAATTGGCGATGTTCTTCAAAAAGGACAGGTGCGTACTTTCAAATGGCGTGCGTTTATGACAAGATGAACGAAGCGAAAGGAGTTTGTATAGAGTTACTTATATTAAAAAACTTCTATAAAAAATTGTAACTTTGTTTATTGTAATACCACAGTCTACCTATATCTTACTCCTTACAGTCGGTCAACGTAGAACATTGTCGCAGAGCAATCGTGTGGGGGGTTGCGGGGTGAAGGAGCGGAGGTTATGTCCCGAGTAGCCATACTGCATAACTGGGACATAACCTCCGCCCCTACATAATTTTGACTTTTCATAGTACCTGTCAAATGTATGGGCGTTGACCCACTGTATGTAATAAGTAGGTACACTGTGGTAATACATTATATACAATCTTACTTAGTATCTTTTTCAAACATGACGTTGGCAGAATCATCAAACAAAGATGATCCATCAAAAATAAATTTGAATTGAATATAAAAAATACTAATCAATTAATAATTATTATAAAAAAAAATTTATTCAAATTTTTTCTTGAATGTTAGATTTCGGCAATTTTTTTAATTTTCAAATTAATTATGTTAGGGAATACCAATAGTGGAGAAAACATAGGCAAACTGTCACGTATTTTCTGAACTGAATTGTAAGACATAATAAAGTTATCCTAATATTTACTAACCAAACGTAGTACCATACTACCACAGTGTACCTACTTACTACATACAGTGGGTCAAAGCCCATACATTTGACAGGTCCTATGAAATGTCAAAATTGTGTAGGGGCGGAGGTTATGTCCCGAGTATGCAGTATCGCTACTCGGGACATAACCGCCGCTCCTTCGACCCGCAACCCCCCGCACGATTGCTCTGCGACAATGTTCTACGTTGGCCGACTGTAAGGAGTAAGATTTATGTAGACTGTGATACTACCATAAAGCGTTTTCGAAAAAACATTGTGTTCAAACAAACCATCGACGAATACCAATAATATAATTAATCGCTACGTTTTACAATCTATATCGGCAATTCAACATTGCGAATACCTCATTATTTACGTTTCCATAATTATTAGGTATTCATTCATTTGCAACATTCGTTTGGCTTTACAGTACCTACTTAGTAAATTAAATTAATTAAACTCAACACTGTTTGGCTGATGTGAAATTATGTGTGATTTTGTCGAGAGTGCAGACAGGAGGGTTGAAATCGCAGGTCTCACCCCGTATCGCCCCAAATACGCGCTACATTTTGACGATATTCCTGCTGAATGGTTTAGTGTGTATGTATGGGTTTATTTCTGGTATTTATGAGTTACTTACCAGTGATAATGAATGAGTCTCGTGTAGTGTCGGACTTATGGTAAGGATACAGGCGACACTGACATTCGATACAATGCAATCGCGACACTGAAATTAAACCCGAGCTAATACACAACTCAGTGTAACAGCGATGTACACATTGTACACACTATGACACTCGGTGTCAACACTGAGTGTCGAGTTGGTCGAGTGTCGCCGTGTAGAATAGCACTACCCCTGTGTCTATCTCTCTCTCTATCTCTTCCTGAGGGTGTCGTAAAAAGCGACTAAGGAGTCTAGAGGATGGGCAGCACCGTTCTCTGAGTACTTTAAAAAACATACTGCGATCGCCAACACGCCTGCCAAGCGTGGCGATTACGGCAAACCCCCCCTTTTGGGGGAGGCCTATGTCCAGTAATGGACGTCTTTCAGCTGAATGATGATGATGATGATGATAATGAATTATCTTTTCCTAATATTTTTAATTATGATGGAATAATTTATTGTTGAAGTAGTGTTACAGAAACATTATAAATTATCATAACATCTCACCTGCATTCAGAGATGATTAGTGTAGACGCGGAATCGGCTTAAGCCGAGTGCGTATCACCACACTACTCGACTTATCTACAAGGTTAGTTTTAGTATATGCGAAACCTGAAACTAGTTTGTTCAGAATCATTAGGAGAATCGATTGACATATTTTTACACCACATTTTTTTTTGTTTTTTTTTTTTCATAAATTTCAATTTTGTTTCAGTAGGTTTCTACCCATAACAATTGACGGGAATAGACACCTTGAGGCTTGAAATGGTCCGCTCGGTCAGTTTCCGTGTATTAGACAACTCCTGCAGAGCACATCTCAGGCATTTCACACTTTTTTAGCGAACTTAACGCGACATAAACTAAGGTGTAACTTGGAGATTTACTAAAAAAAAACACATATTCAGGCAGTTCTGATGAAAATCTTGTTGGGGTGTCTCGGTTTTCGCATAAAGTAAAAATAACGTTGTATACAAACGGCTCGTTTCGCCGTCGGCCGGCGTCGCGACGCGTCGTCCGAGCCGAGCCGATGCGAATGGTATTAGTAACACCAGTAACACCCTTATTACGTAGACATAAAGGCTTTTTTGACCGGTGTTAGCCGATTCCGCGTCGATAAAATTAAATGTGGAGAGAACCTAAGTCCCATGTAATAGGGTGCGAGCCTGTTGCTATTAGGGTTGCCAACCCTACTATATAATATAGTATCCTACTGTATTAGAGGCCCGACAACTATATTTCTGAAAAAAGTATGTAGTTGACGAAACTACTATATTTGAAAGGCATCAAACTCAAAGCAATAATATTCGTTTCAAAATGTGTAAGCGTAAAACGAACGTTTTCGCGCTCTTGAGTTTGTGTTTGGTACTACCTACCTACTTTTGAAGTTAATTTATAAAAAATTTCTTTTAAGAAACAAAGTAGTAGGTACCTATTTTGGAACCTACTATTTTTTTTTTCATCCTTTCGTCATCTACTATATTTTTGTGGGTAATAATTTTAGAATCACTATTTTTGACACAGTTGGCAACCCTAGTTGCCATCAACCGGGAACAAATCCAGACTCCGGGCTGCTATTGAGAAATTCCACTCGGAAAAACCTAGTAACACTGGCCGACCTGGGGATCGAACCCAGGACCGCTCAGCAATCGCACTTGCTACCACTAAACTTACGAGTTAAGACTGTTAATATTTTCATTAATTCCTATTAACATTTAAATGCGAAAGTAACTCTGTCTGTCTCTGACGCTTTCACGCCAGAACTTGGTACAGAGATAGTCTGGGAATCGGAGTTTTTTTTGTACTGCTTTGGGTGGTCCTTGGGGACCCCTTCTACGTAACCGGAAAGTTATTGGCGAGACCTGAAGGTTCTCCAGCCAATGGGGGGGAAGTAAAATACTTAACCTAAGCTAACTACTTGTACTACACTAACATCATGACTACCTGCAACAACAGCACTAAGGGCGACCCCTAGTGGGACTCGGACCTTGGCTTAGGGCGTTGCTGGCGGGGGCTTGGGGGGGAGACAGCTTGATGAGGTTGTGAGGAACCCGGAGGAGGACATAGGCTACTTTTATACCGAAAAATACGGAATACGCGATAAACGACATACACGCGAGTAAATGACCAATGAGAATGAATTCATCATCATGATGATCATCATTCAATCATGATGATGATGATGAATGACGAGCGTATGACCTCTAGTAATCCATACAGGGTGTACAAGAATTCGTGGAATTCGTGTAAAACCTCGTGATCTACTGGTGACACTGATTGACCCTGCATAGGTTTTTTTCAGAATAAACAAAACAAAGTTTTCAAAAAACGAACCATGGTATTCTGTATCTGAGTAATTTTTTTTAGCATGCCGAGTTAACTGACTGCGTGGAGCGATATCGCGCTAGTCGTGCCCGTCAGCTGTGTTGCCGTGCCTTCAATCATTTATGCATGGCATCGAAATTTTCTATCACATAAAATTTTTATTTGGGAATAAAAAGTTTATTTTTATTTTTAATCAATCTAAATCCCGTGCGGGGTTAATCTACACCATTAATACATCACGTGATTTGAAGGAATTACAAGAATTCGTTAACAAATAATATTAAAAAAAACAATGTACAATCGCGACTTTCAGTATGATTCTAGTGCTTTATAGATTTTTTAAAAATCTAACATTTCATAAATTGTTTGTCCGATCTAATGACCTTTTATGTTAGTACTCATTGACTTAGAATAATTATTAGTACTTGTACGTTTTCGCGTGAATGTTCTGCTTTATTGGCATAAACCTCCCATCGCAACGTTCCTTTGTTGATTTCGCATAGAACTCCACTCGCTAACCAAGCCTTTGTTCCATAGGTTTAACAGTTAACGTAGTTATATTCACACAAAAATTGCTTTAGGCGACATTTGCCAGCACTATTATTGGATTTTCTAATATCTCTGTGAAACATGTTTACTTTTTAGCCGACTTCAAAAAAGGAGGAGGATCTTAATTCGACTGTATGTTGTTTTACGTGTTTTCTCCGGCATTTTAAAAACGGATTTGGTTGGTTTTTTTTTGTTTGAAAGACTATTTATACAACGTTATTTTTAGTATATACAAAAACCGAGACACCCCAACAAGATTTTCATCAGAACTGCCTGAATATGTGTTTTTTTAATAAATCTCCAAGTTACACCGTAGTTTATGTCGCGTTAAGTTCTCTAGTAAAATATGAAATGCCTGAGACGTGCTATGCAGGGGTTGTCTAATACACGGAAACTGACCGAGCGGACCATCTCAAGCCTCAAGGTGTCTATTCCTGTCAACTGTTATGGGTAGAAACCTAATTAAAACAAAACTGAAAAAAAAATGTGGTGTAAAAAATATGTCAATCGATTCTCCACGTGATTCTGAACAAACTAGTTTCAGGTTTAGTATATACTAAAACTAAGCTTGTATAAAGGGTGGAAACGAATTCGTATAGTTCCTTAAAATCTCTTGATCTGGTACTGGTATAGATTTACCCTAAACGGCATTAAGCAGAGGGTTAAAGTGGGGCAACATTTAAGTGATGTCACAGATGTATCATACGGCGTCCCCCAAGGAAGTGTATTAGGTCCAACGCTCTTCTTGATATACATTAACGACCTGTGTAACATGAAAATTCCTAATGCCAAAGTCCTGTCGTACGCCGATGATACAGCTGTCATCTTCTGTGGTAGGACATGGCATAATGTGCAGCTAAGTGCTGAAACAGGAATGTCCCAGGTTGCGAATTGGCTCAATGCTAATGTTCTCACATTAAATGCCTCCAAAACAAACTTTATAAGCTTCAGCATCTGCAATCGTACTCAACCAACCGACGATTTTCGAATCTTTATACACACTTGTGATGGTATTAATGTTGGTAATTGTAACTGTTCGAGTATTGGCAAAGTTTGTAGCACAAAATATTTAGGGGTAATGCTGGATCAGAGATTGTGCTGGTACCCCCATCTTGAGCAAGTTGCCAATAGGGTCCGAAAGCTCAATTGGATTTTTAAGACTCTGCGTTACGTGCTGCCTGGGTCTATAAAGAGTAGCGGTAAGCCTGTTAGAAATATGCTCACACAAATATATATTTCTCTTGCGCAATCAATATTGACATACTGCATTCCTGTTTGGGGTGGGGCAACAAAATCTAAATTCATTCAATTGGAGCGAGCACAACGAGCCCTGCTCAAAATAATGCATTTTAAAAAAAGGAGATACTCTACAGAGAACCTCTACAAACTTAGTGATGTATTGTCAGTTAGGAAACTATACATTACTCAAATAATTTTAAAAAAGCACAAAACCTTACCTTATAATTCGGATATACACTCTAGGAGAAGAAAACACAATATAGTTCAAATACCTAAAACCAAGACCAAATTCGGATCTATGCAATTTAGTAGGCGATCAGCTCAATTGTATAACAAAATAAATAAAGAAATTTTCGTATATGCAAAATCTTATCACATATGTAAAGAAATGTTGATTGACTGGATAAAACCACTGACATATGAAAATACTGAAGCTCTCCCTCAAAACGTAACTTAATACAAGTTCGCGACCCACTCACACACACAGACTCTCTCATACCTACACGTACATTCACACACTCATACTCACACAAACACACATCCATAACACTCATGTACACCCAACAACACATGCACATTCATGCACATGCTCACACACGTTCACATAATTATGTTATTTTGTTTTGCTTCATCCATGTACTGTTTTTATTGTGTTTTAAGTAAGTACCTACTGTTGTGAAGGAGCGGAGTCTTTTAATACAGGCATTATTTGCTTAAATGAAGACTCCAAACCCAAAATTGTTTTCTGTATAACTTTTGGACACAATAAACTTTATTATTATTATTATATTATTATTATTAAGCATGATTAAAAATAAAAAGGCAAATAAAAAATTTGCAAAAAAATTAAAGAATCATGGCGAGTCCCATACTTTGATTTGTACAGAAAAATAAAGAATTTTAGAGAAGTTAGAATGTCGTTATAATTAATCTTTGGTGCCTAAAGAGTAGCTTTAGGTATTTAAAATATTTTTATAACCCCGCAATAAAAATATAATTTATTTTATGATTCCTAATTTATCATTGGGCAAATTTCTGAACGCGGCAACATTGACAGGTGATTTAGTGACATGTTCAGAAATTAACTCAATTTCAAAAGATTTTGTTTGGAATATTATATTTTATTCCGGGGTTCTAAAATTATTTTAAATGCTGAAAGATATTCTTAAGGGAGCAAGGATCAATGGTAAAACTAATCCAACTTCTCTAAAAATCTTTATTTTTTTGTACAAATCCTGCCATGATTCTTTATGTGATAGAACATTTCAACGCCACTTAATGAATGAAAACACGGAAACAGCTGACTGGCACTACTAACGTTATATCGCTTCGCGCCATCAGTTAACTCTGGTCTGCCAACTCGCACAAGAAAAGCGTGGAGGACGACGGCCGAAAAACAAAAAAAAAATACCTTCGTCCGTGTGTCACTGCAAGGGTACTAACTGAAAAACAGCGCTGGGTGTTTGACGCCTAGCATAATGCTGAGTTGATGACCCTTTCGGCGGCATGGGCATGCTCGACAGCATAAATATGTGTGTTCGATTATTTTATGTTTTTGTTTTTTATTGTTTACTAGCGACCCGCCCGCGAGGAGCTCGTGGCTAAATAATTACAGCCGCATAGACCGATCTTCCGGGTTAAGCCACGCTTGCCGAGGTTGGTTTGTGGATGGGTGACCATTTACCATAGCGAGTTTCCTCCGTGCCTCGGAAAGCACGTAAAGCCGTTGGTCCCGGCTGTCATTTGTAGATCTTTGACAGTCGTTACTGTTGGTCAGAAGCCAGAAAGTCTGACAACCAGTCTTACCAAGAGTATCGTATTACCCAGTTACTGGGTTGTGGAGGTCTGATAGGCAGTCGCTCCATGTAAAATACTGATATTCAGCTGCAACCGGTTCGACTGGAAGCCGACCCCAACATAGTTGGGAAAAGGCTAGGCAGATGATGATGACTAGCGACCCGCCCCGGTTCCGCACGTGTACGTTTTATAGCTTAAAACCTACCTCTTGAATCACTCTATCTATTAAAAAAAATGCATCAAAATCCGTTCTGTAGTTTTAAAGATCTAAAGCGACTTTGTTTTATACTATGTAGTGATGCTGTTATTGTGTCCTTAACTGAATAAATTTATTTTCTTTCTTCTTCTTTCTTTCTTTCTAAACCCTTCTCATTCTGAGAAGAGGGCCATGCCCAACAGTGGGACAGTAATGAACTGATTATGTTACATGGGCACCACTACATAGTATAAAACAAAGTCGCTTCCCGCTGTCTGTCTGTCCCTATGTATGCTTAGATCTTTAAAACTACGCAACGGATTTTGATGCGGTTTTTTTTAATAGATAGTGTGATTTACGAGGAAGGTTTATATCTATAATACATGCATAATATAGTAGAGAAAAACGCGGAATACGCGATAAACGACATCCACGCGGGCGAAGCCGCTGGCGACCTCTAGTTATTTTATAACATCATCATCTGCCTAGCCTTTTCCCAACTATGTTGGGGTCGGCTTCCAGTCGAACCGGATGCAGCTGAATATCAGTATTTTACATGGAGCGACTGCCTATCAGACCTCCACAACCCAGTAACTGGGTAATACGATACTCTTGGTAAGACTGGTTGTCAGACTTTCTGGCTTCTGACCAACAGTAACGACTGTCAAAGATCTACAAATGACAGCCGGGACCAACGGCTTTACGTGCTTTCCGAGGCACGGAGGAAACTCGCTATGGTAAATGGTCACCCATCCACAGACCAACCTCGGCAAGCGTGGCTTAACCCGGAAGATCGGTCTATGCGGCTGTAATTATTTAGCCACGAGCTCCTCCTGTTATTTTATAACATAACATATTTTATTCAATAAGACAACCTTGGTCCACAATATTTGTTAGTAAAGCTTAGGATATATGTTAGTATATAGTATATAGTTTATATTTTTCAGTTTTCGAGTCTGTTTCTACTTTTTATTTATTTATTTCGTGAATGCTTGTCGGTACAGTTGAAAACAAATATAAAACTGTTGGCGTTCATTTTTTGTTACCAGTATTGAACTATTTTCAAAGGTTACACTGTTGATACGGAATAAAAGTAAAATAGACGGATTTACTTTTTGTCGAACATTTCTGTGGATAACTTTAATGTTTACGGTAGCATTTATAGTGTAAAATATCATGAACAGAAACACGAATGATTTTTTAATTTCCGTACCCCAATCGTAAAAAAATAACCTTGTATAATGCGACTTCGTCCGTCTATCTGTCAC
This sequence comes from Amphipyra tragopoginis, assembly GCA_905220435.1. Taxonomy (NCBI): domain Eukaryota; kingdom Metazoa; phylum Arthropoda; class Insecta; order Lepidoptera; family Noctuidae; genus Amphipyra; species Amphipyra tragopoginis. The sequence goes on along the minus strand of HG991991.1, from coordinate 5,447,220 downwards.
AGCTGCTTATTTCAAGAACTACTAATACTATCGACTTGGGAATAGTTTTAAATAAGGCGTGAGGTTACAAAAAAAATACCTTTCTAAGGTACGGAACCCTTGTTGCGCTAGTCCGACTCGCACTTGGCCGGTTTTCTTTTTCTATTCGACTGCTTAGCCGTGCATTTACTGGCGAGACCTGAAGGGTCTTCACCCAATGGGGGGGGGGGGGGGGGGGGGGATAGTAAAATACTAAACCTAAGCTAACTACTTATACTACACTAACATCATGACTACTAGCAACAACAGCATTAAGGACGACCTCTAGTGGAAATCGGACCTCGGCTTAAAGCGTTGCTGGTGGGATTGTGAGGTAGACCGCTTTATGAGGGCTGACTTATTATCGGTGTGATCATGGAGCCTACTCCCTAAGTCCGTCAACGAAGTTAGTCGCCCGTCCGAAAGTAGCCCGAAGCGTAGAAGTGAACAAAACAAGTGTCAAGTTCAACTTTTCGGACGGGCAAAAACTCATCGGTAGTAGAGACTGTCAAATCGTGTTGTCATTCATTCTTAGTTCGGGCCCCGAAGTATCTCCGTAGGTGATAGGGAGTAGGAAACGCTCGTAACTAAGGCCGAAACCACAGACTTCGTGCTTAGGGAGTAGACCCCCAGTGTCGGACTGGCCATAGAGTTAGGGTGGCGTTTGCCACCCGGGATCTAGCGTGCGCGAGTCCCCCTCACGGCTGGAAGCCCGCGTAGGCGAAGTGAAATATCTACTCTTTTAGAAAAAAAATGATTGGCTAGTTTTAGCTATATTCTAACTAACTGTAACTTTTATTATAAAATGTATGTCTTTGAAAATAAACACTTCCAAAAACTCTTGGCTATTTGATTATTATTGTCATTTAATTTATTGGTGGACATGAAGGTGGTATGATCTGCATTGATACGAGGCGGGCGGCGCGGCGCCGGGCCCCTTAGCCACCGTCCGACCCTGGACACCAAGGCTCGGACTGAATGAATTATTGTCTATTTTCTCTAACAAAAATGAGCTATATCCAACTGTCTTAGTCATGACCGTCTAAAAAGTTACGCTTTTAAAAGATAAGTCGAAAAGACCTTGTTCAAAGAAGAGGAATCCGACATAGTGACCCAAATACATGAGACAAGGTTACTAAAGTGGATGATATAAAAAGCCATGATGACATATTTATATATATGTGCTTATTTTTATTGTGCTCTGATAGCATTACTAATTATAGATTTTAAGTAGTAGTGCCAGATGCATAGGAAACAGGACAACGACTTGCAATAGTAGCCAAAATATTTAATTAACAATCAATAAATACAGGGCGTCCCACGACTTTGCCAAATGGAGGGAAAGTACCTTAAATACAGTAGATAGAAAATTTTACTGCATGAAGACTTCATTTTTATTTTAAAAACAATATGAACTGCATTCAAAGAATTTTAAATAATCACCTGTCTGAACCGGGAGTTGAACCCGCTAAATGTGAAAAAAAGCTAAATGTAAAATATCACTATAGTGAATAGAATACACATGTACACATGTGTATGGTATCAGATCTTAATATATCAGGAGATCACGATGTCATTATTATGTTTGTAGCAGAAAGTACGAGTATTACATAAGTCAGTATAAGCACGACATACTTAGAGAAAATGCTATTCATTATTCTGAACAAAATTTTAAATTAAATGTAGATGCTATGTTAATTAGAAGAAATATGTATTATGATCGAGCCTTCCGATCAGTTTTTTTTTATCTCCTTTACCGTTTCCGATTCCCGGTTCAGACAGGAGATTATTTGATTTTTTTTGAATGCAGTTCAATATTGTTTTTAAAATAAAAATGAAGTCTTCATTCAATAAAATTGTCTACCTACAGTATTTAAGGTACTTTCCTTTCACGTGGCAAAGTCGTGGGACGCCCTTTATATAAAAATCAACGAGAATAGTCTTACTTTCTTACTTCAGTTTGCCCATGGTATAATAATAATACCTATGCTATATTCTCTTGACAGCTAGGTCACGTGATTGGCCCAAGACTACGTCATCGACTGGGAGTGCTGCCACTATGTGTAAATAAATTACCCGCAAAACGCATTATTTAAGAAGCAACTTTGAACAGGTCATTTTATACAGTTTAATTTTTTAACTAAATAGATGAATAACACGACATAGCAAATAATTAGACTAGTTAGCAATTTATTTTATTTTCATTTATTAGAAATCTATATTGTATTCTTTCTTTATTTATTGACTCGAATAAAATTTTGTCCGACCAGTATTTAGCAACCTGTAGCTCTATCATTGACCTCGTTTAGATCTTGGATGGTGCCGGTGGTTGTGCACGACGGACAACTAAGGAGGTGACGCATGTCCTGTGATGGTGCTCCACACATCTAATTGTATTGAAGATGTTAAAAAGTGGCAACACTGATCGTGTCATTCGTGACGTAATCTTGGGCCATCGCGGGAACAAAATACCTGGTATTATTATACCGTGAGTTTCATCCTATCTACGTAAGCGTAGACAGGGTCAAACTCCTACCAGGTATTCTGTAGACTGGCAAGAGTAAGCTATCAGGTGCGACTAGGCTCGAACGCGATCAAGTAAAAAAATAAAAAATAATACGTATCTATAATCAACATTTCGCTGTCGCAATTTCGCTGGCACTTGCATAGTTAATTTAAAATCTTTTATGTGGCAATACAGGATTACAGTATTCGTTCTAGGCAGCTGGTACGCTGTAGTGTTTAAGGTCCATCTATTCATACACGAAACATTTTAAGGGATATATCTTAGGTGGTAAAGAAGCGAAAGTGAAGCGAATTTTAATATTTTACGTACGTAATTATTATAATTGTAATAATGTTTGAGGAATTGCATATATTTGAAAAAAAAAATGCGCGCTGCTTCAATGACAATAAAATACTACGTAGAAACTAGCGTAATGGATGTTGAATAATAGTAATGAGCCAGTATTCGTTATGTGTATCAAGAAGTAAATTTAAATTATTTAATTAAAAAAAAATATAGGTACTTAGATTTTTTTTAATTTATATGGCTTCTTTACCACCTTTAGATGTATCCCTTAAAATATTTCATATAGGAATAGATGTACCTTGTATACGTATCCACTAGCCACCTTTTTTAAAATAATAATTATATACGGTTACTGCAAATCGACTGGCGAAACGTCCCAGGCTTATTGTTAGTACAAAAATAAAATATATTTCTATATAACATAATTCAATCGAGTTCTGGTATCGATACATAGCCAGTATGTTTACTTTCGCCAGTTAGTTTGAAATTACCCTACATATCCAGGCAAACTCAGCCGTTCCACGGAATTCAGACGTTCGTAAATGTCCCGAATCCCGCACAACAATATTGATTTAACCCTAAAATACTAGCTTACTGGTGACCAAGTATTGGGATTTAATAAACAGACATAATAGGCATGTTGACAGCATCAATAAATTGCAAATCTAATTGGTCCGCCAGTTAGAGTTTTGAAAAATAATGGACACGTATTTTTTTCTTTTCTTAATCTATGAATATTTGGAAAGATAAAACGCATCAAAACTCGAGAGTGGGGGCGTGTGACGTCAGAAGCAAGTAAAAATTGTACTTGCTTGTGACGTTTTGCCAATTTTATAAGTGTCGTATCTTCGTCAATTTTGGTTTACGTAACAAAAGAAAAAATACAGGTCAAATATTTTTTGATAATCTAACTGACGGATTAATTAGATTTTATCAGTCAATACCCTAGTGTCATCTGTAATTTTACGTTCAAATACGCTACGTGTACCATACTAATTTAATAAAATAATTTACTATTACATCAACCAGAGTGATTGATGTCATTGTACATGCATGCATACATGTTTTTCTGTACGTATCTGTCATAAACACCTTATTAGTTTTTATAATGAATTTCCAATGTTTACGCAAGTCAGACGTATTATTACGACAAATCGTTTGAGCTATTATAAGCCGCCAGTCAATGATGCTTCGCTACACTGAGATAATACAAAGTGTATCCGTCCGCGTATCGCTCTCGAGAGCGAATGAATCAATTCTAATAAGTTCACCTGTTGAGAAAGATTTAATGTTTGTTTCAAAAATAATGCTCATTGTGCTGTTGTGTAAAAAATAAAGCAACAGTTTGATGATGTATTGAGTTTGTAACTTATGAACTAATCGCAGTTTGTGTGCTATCGCGTCTATTTTTTATACGAGAATTTAACATGGGATATAAATACCTTGAGCATTTTGTAATAATATTCCATTCATAATTTAAAACTGTAAAGTAGTTGAAATGATGGAGACGAGAATAAAATCACATCTGAATTAACATTTTACACTAAACTAATTTAAATAGTACAAATACATAAAAAAACATTCCACAAACATTTCGCTAGACTAATAAACGCAATAAATATGTAATTCACTTTATATTACATAATAAACTTTTCATATAAATCGCCATGCAACATTTTCAACGACGAACGAAACTGCCCACTGTGTCATCCTCCCGGACAAGACCGTAACAAATCGACTAGATAAATATACGCCGTCAAATTATCTATAAAAATAACGCGAGTCATAAAAATAAGAGATGAACTCATTAATTTATGATACAAATAAAATTACGCACTACGACGCTATATTACGACAATAGACACCTGTAGCGTCAGAAGGGTTATCAACAGATTTTATGACATATAAAAAATCAATAAAACGACCAATTTTGCTCAGAAAAATCCAAAAGCCAATCAAATCACACGAAATTCGAACTCTTCGCTTACAAAATTTTTCCGTTCGATTTATAAACGAATCATGCGTTTAATTTTCTCTGGTACCCGACCATAATTACATAACTAAAGCTATACTACCTCAAAGCACAACACTACACCATTACACTATCACTACACTACGTACGGGCGTAAAGGTCTCAGAACCCAAGGTACGCCGATGAACTCCTGAAGTATGGTTATAGCCAGCAAGAAATACCTGCTGTATATAGAGGAGTTAGACCTGATAGGTCTGCCGCCGGCATCGCCTTTGCAACAGTTGCTGCCCATATTGAGGGCGCATTTCGTTCGAATACCCGCGGAGCCGGGCGATAACTGCGCGAGCGCCGACTTATTTTCGTTGGAGCGACTCTAGCGCCGCGCGGTTTACAACAGGCTTGCTACACGCGAGCGTCTGACGCGTCAGACAATGTTGCGAGACTACGCGGTTTTGGGTTTATAGTTTTATAGTCGCGCGATTTTAACGTTGAGTTTAGGAGTTTCGTGTGTTACAACACATTTCTGAGAGATTCTCGCGAGAATAAAAAATGTTTGATAAAGTCGATGAAGTTGTAATACATAAGATATTCTATATTTATATTATTTAAGTATTCATTTCTGTAATGACAATCTCAAAAGAAGACGGTAAATAATATACATCCCTATTTTTTAATATTATAAATACGAAAGTAACTCTGTTCATCTGTAACGCTTTCACGCCTAAACCGCTGAACCGATTTTGATGAAACTAGGTAACTAGGTACAGAGATAAGTAGTTCAGAACCTGGAGAAGGACATAAACTATGTACAGAGATAGTCTGGAACCTGCAGAAGGACATAGGCTACTTTTGTCCCGAAAACCGCGAAACATCGACGCGAAAATCGACATCCCCGCGGGTGAAGCTGCAGATGACCTTTAGTTTACAATAAATAATGCGAAGCCAGACACGGACACTAGGTACGCACGCCTACAGATCAAGCTATACATTTCCAGTTTATGCTGATCTCACATTGTATAGGATTTCCCTACAATGAGAGGTCAGTGTAAACTGGAAATGTATAGCTTTTAGCCGTGTGTACCACCATACCTATTTCTGCCGCCAAACATTCTGGTTTCAACGGTATGGGTGCCGGTGAAATAAGAATTTTCAATTTTGTCTCTAAGGTTGGCAACGCACCAGCAAACCTCTTGGGGTTGTAGGCAGGCTTGCCAACCGTCCCGCGAGAGCCGGGATGTACCGTTTCTAGAGCTTTAGAGGATGCGTCCCGGGAAAGACGTGTGCGGGACGCCAATTGTCCCGTTTTATCGTACCTACGGCTAAACCTTCGGCCAGAAGTCGAAATTTAGTGAACGCACGTTTTGTTTAGCTAGAAGAGTGGTGATCGCGACCGCGAGTCTCGCGTCGAACGAACGAAAAAAATAAATTCTAATTGTATTTTTCACCTCTATACAGTTGACAGTTGGGTCCCGCTTTTTTTGCCACGTCCCGCATTTTGATTGCCAAAGTCCCGGTAAATTCATACATTAAGGTTGGCAAGCCTAGCCGAATCGTCCATTCAGACAATTTTCGTTTTCAAAAGCTGTCAAATTTGTTGACACAAAAAACAAAACCAACCATTTTGACAGTTTTCTTAAACAAAAACTGACGGACGGTTGTGATTCGTTTGCGTTTAACAACAATTTTATTAGTTGAATTAGCCCCCAGTATTGATCGTAGAACGTTGTAGATACACACGGCTACACATCAAACTATACATTTTCAGTTTACACTGACCTCTCATTGTAAGGAAATTCTATACAATGCGAGATCAGCTTATACTGGAAATATATAGCTTGATCTGTAGCCGTGCGTACAGACGCCAGCAGGTCAAGCTACCCGAAAACTAAACGAAACTGTAAAATTTTCCCAATCAACCTTGAACCTAATGCTTTCGCGATAAAGATGAAAATCTATTATAGAAATTTGACAGATTGTAGTAGGTTGATGTGCTAGCGTCTGTACTTGTAGCATTCATTACGTCCTGTATGTTTACAGACAGTCGGCATTAATTTAATTGTTTTTGGCTCTTGTAATGTACCCTGGCACTTATTGTTTCTGAATATAATAAGAATAGCTGTGCCCGCAACACCGTCCACGTGGAAAACAAACAAAGGAGATGTTTCAGAAATGTATGGAGTCTGGGCTAGCACCATGTACACTATATGTAAATATAGCCAATATAGCCATACAATAAAGTAACCGTTTTTAATGTTAATTTTCTATAATTTTACTTCGTTTAATTGTACATTATCTTGGTCAAGGAGAGCAATACGCATAAAAATATGGTGGATCGAAATTATGTGAAATGTCATTTTGACAACTGTTGACATGTCATATTCTATTCTATTTTTATTATATGGCGACATGTCATATTATTATGATGGAAGAATAGGTTTATGACTGTCAAAGTTGTCAAACTCATGTCAATGTCAAACACAACTGTCATGGCTACCACAAAAAAGGGTTAACATATTAAAAAACGCTACCAAATAATCAGTACAAGAGTACTCTTCTTCAAATTAATTTATTTGTATTTTTTTATGGAAATCCCCATAATCAAAGGAAATCCCCTATTTTTTTTCTATTTTTCTAACTGTACATAGTGGTAGCCCAAAATCAAACATCTCCTTTATGTCACAATAACTAAACAAACTTCTTAACAACTTAAAATTCCAATATCTTTTGATTAAGCGAATCGATTACGATGAAACAAAAACTAAATGTTACTCCGAGATACGCACAATATTTGTATATAAAAATCAACCGTATTGAGTCAGTACTTTTTACGTGATTCGTACACAAACAAATCGACAAAATGACAACAAGAGTAACAAACAACGAGTCCAAAAATGATCGAAACGGATTCTATTTGTTAACCTTTAACGCCCCGTTATTTTATTTTAAATATTTCCTGTCTACAGACACGGCATTAATAATATGTATAGTTATAGATTAATGTAGGCCTCTATACATAGTGTGAAAAATCAACTCTAAGAATTTTATGGTGTTACTTGGTATCGGAAATAGAACAACTTTTGTTCTACAACTTTTCGGAATTCGCGTATTTTTATTTACTTTCCATACAAATCAAAAACATATTTACTTAAGGCGAGCTGAACCCTGGCGCGGTAGGTTTTGCTTGTTTTAGAACTCATTTTTGATAGGCAAATTAAAACATTTAGAACCCAAAATAAATTTATATTTTAGGATACATTCCTTCTCTATACCATGTACCCGTTCAATACACGATGCAATATAGTTTTCTCGATAGAAAAAAATACTGAAGTTACTTCGATTTGCAGTTTTTTTACAAGCAAAATTTCATTTTAAACAAGTACTTACTATGATACATTTTTATAATTAATATTAATTTATAGGTAATTTATTTTGGAATCGATTCTACCCGATCGTTTTTTTTTTATTAAGGTCAGGTGGGGTAAGAGGGACGCCAGGTGAAGAGGAACAGTAACTCATAAATAGAAAACTAAGCCCAGCTCTATGGTTACTCTGTCGATATAACAGTATTAGGTATAGTTTCAATATTTTATGGATAGATGGCACTACAACACAATAAGTACGTGAGTAAAACAGAAAGAAAAAATCAGTTGACAAACTATAAAAATGTGACCTATATTGCTTTCACGGTAACTTGATTAATTTGGCAGATGTCAGTTCATGACATGAAAATAAATTGTAATGGCGCTTGTGTATGACAATTTAATTCAACAAGTATTAAATCAATTTAAAATATTAGTAAAGCGTTACCCAAAAGGTTGTTTTAAAATCAGAAACATAGAAACAATATAGTTATATGTGTTTAACGCCATAATTATATATTACATAAATGATTTTGAAAAAACCCCGACGCGTTTTCAAACTTGCGTCAGATGGTACCAGTTGCCTGAGACGTGCGTATCGATAAAATAATTTCGATAAATTTATATTAACAGAATGAATATTTTGACTATCGTAATAATTATAGACGATAGGCTCAGTTAATTGAATAATTAAAATAAGGCTCATTATAGCCCAGTTGCCTTGCAAAAGGTCGGTCAGTCCTAAATTTTGGATACGTGTTATGGATAAGTATGTGTTCTTATAAAAATTACAAATTTTGTACCTTGAGTGACTTCGGCGCGCTCTGCCATCTTGGGTTAAAGAACCCAAAAATGAGTTTTTATTAAATAACTCCTTATGGGTTTTATGCCAAAAATTATTCACATCAATTTTGTAGAAAATTAAATTCTTATTTTTCATTCCCAACTCAAAATCAGAGGTATTTTATAGGTTTGAAGCCCATGTCTGTCTTTCTGTTTGGCTGTCTATTTCTCTCTCTGTCTGTGTGTCTGTTTGTGGGCTTTTCATAAAAACACCTAACATAACACATCCAAAATTCAGGACCGACGAACCTTTCGCAAGATAAACCTCTTTTTCGCGACCCGGCTACTGGGCTTATTATTGGTGATAAGTAAATAAACATTTATTTTCACTCATCCCATACCTGCTGGATTCATTATCACATCAGCACGTAATCGTCTGTTGTTGAAGATATCCATGCTAATTGACTTAATCCTAATTACTTAAATCACAAGTATTTGAAATGTACATAAAATTATATTACAATAATTTGTCAAATTCTCGCTGAAATTTTACAAATTTTATCGATAGTTGAATCGACTACAGTCACATGTCTAGCAACTCCTATTGACATGTGTCATTTTAATCTTCTTATCGTGAAAACAATATAGCGGTGTTTTTTGTGGGCGATTTTTTAAGGGATAAAAACATCTGTGATAGCCGCAATTTTGTTGGTAAGTGTAATTCTAATGTTGAATCTTTATTTTCCGCATGATAAGTTGTTTGTAGCATGTGTTTTTAGTGCTTTTTCGATGTCATCAAAAACATAAGCTACAAAATACCAAGCCGGGAAAGAGGAACTACCATACCAGGTTAAGAGAAACATTATGTTCCTCTTTCCCGGTTTTATGGGTAACAAACATTTTGCAAGTTGAAAATCACCTATCTAGATTAGGTAGGTAGAAATACATGGTTTAACTCATCTTGGCGCGCGGAGCTATTTGTGCATGCGCTTATAATTATTATACAGCTTTAATTTTTGTGGTAGTGACTCGGGCCAATTGACAGTCATTCATCGTACCCACACAAGGCACTATGTGTGCGCGCCAAAATGTGTTGATATCTCTATACAACAGGCTTGTTAGTTGTTCCTGTAATTTATTTTTACCGTATTGGAGGTACATATATTTATTTGTTACAGAAGAAGTAAAATGCCTCGAAATTATATAAGAAAAACGGAACGGAGCTCTTACCCGAAAGAAAAATTGTTAGAAGCAGTGGCGGCTGTTAAAAGTGGTGCACTGTCGGGTTATGCAGCCTCAAAACATTATGGAATATCATACCATACCATTATTTTGGTCATTATGTATAAACGCAGTGCAGTATATTCGTTCATGCATAACGATCAGAGTGAAAAAATGACAGAAAAGTGTTTTAAGTTTTTTGTACGTTTGTTATGTAAAACAAAGATTTTTACAATTATTTATGTTTGTTTTTATTCAGTTGAGTTACTCACGGTTGGAAAACCGATTTAGATACATTTATAATAAATACACACCACACTCACTTAGTGACATTCATCGTTTATTTTCCTTAATATTTTTATTAAAAACCAAATTACAGTATAATGTTTTTAACATTCGTAGTTTACAACGCCTGACCTTACTAATATGTTCCTCTTACCCCAATTTTTTTTTATTGTTCGGTAGTGCTAAATTAAACCGTATTTTAACTATGGTATGGTTTCATTTCCATTACGTCGAAAGGCAGTTCTCAAATTTTTAGAGATACATATAAAAATACGTGTTTTTACTTGTACGAATCGAAGCGTTTCTCTTACCCCAAATTTCGGGAAAGAGAAACAATTAGAAGACCTGGCTTTGTAGTCAGATTGTTCCGTTATTACTGGAAGAATCATTTTCTGTGTTAAAATAACAGTTAGCATGGTTCGTTAGCGAAACTTTGTTTGTATTGCTATTAGAATACGTATATATTTTTAATAGCTAGAGGTCGTAATGTTCAAAAACCAGTAAACTATGTTCCTCTTACCCCACCTGACCTTACATTTATACTCGTATATTTTTTATCGATTTTTTAAAGTGATTTTCGGCCCGCGCGTCGTCGCTTACCCGATTGCCGTCGCTTACCCGATTACCGCGCCAGGGTTCAGCTCGCCTTAAATTGATTTAGGTATATGGACAGGCATAAAAAAATAGGCGATACCGAGTAACCCCACAAAATTGTTAGAGTTGATTTTTGAACACCTTATATTATGTAGACCTTCACAAAAATTGTATCTACTAGAAGTAGAAGGGTGCATTAAAAGATTCAACAAATTACCTTGGACCCAATTGTTGCAGCTACAAGTAGCTGTTGTTGAAGTGACGACACGTTTGGTGCAGTGGCTAAGCGATTGGCTTCTGCGCTACGGGTCGTGGGTTCGATTCCCACACGGAACAAAAATTTGTATGGCCTACAGATGGTTGTTTCGGGTCTGGGCGTTTCTTTGTGAGATTTGTGTCTGTAAACGCACCGACGATTCAAGAGAAATCTTAGTGTGGGACAAAGTTATTTTTATAAAAAAAAAAAAAAAGAAGTGATGTACAGACGTACGCACGGCTACAGATGAAGCTGCACATTTCTAGTATAAGCTGATCTCGCATTGTATAGGATTACCTTACAGTGAGAGGTCAGTGTAAACTGGAAATGTATAGCTTGATTTGTAGGCGTGTGTACATCACTTCAACAAACAATTATTTTAAATCATAAAATCGAACGGGAGCTGAGCGATCAAGTTCAAAGCCACCCCCGTCTCTATCGGGTCCAGCATAACCTTCCACAGGCACTAAAGTTATCTAATCATTGTCAATATTCAAGCTGATATTCAAGGGGACGGCAGCGATGAGTTTCTATGCTGTAGTTCGGACTAAAACAATTTTGAATTTCTACCTTCTTTGGAGTTTGCCAAAGAGCAGGGGAGCGCAGTATTCTACGCGTCAAAATAAATACGAAACACCACGCTGCGTTTCAAAACTGGGATTATAGATGTGGGCAAAAAGGCTGCAGGCTCAAATGGGATTGGGCAGGTCACGTCAACCGCATGTGTAACGACCGCTGGGCAAGAGTCTCCACACAACGGGTGCCTGTTGAGATGGACTGATGAGATGGACTGATAAGATCGACTGATGAGATGGAGTGACGCGATAGACTGATGAGATGGATTGATGAGATGGACTGATGACAAGGACTGATGATATGAACTGACGAGATGGAATGACGAGATGGACTGATAAGATGGTTTGGGATGGACAGTGCTGCCGAAGTCGGCTCAAAAAGAGGTGGCGAGATGACCTAGACGCGTACTAGTCTGGTTTGAGGTGGCGCAGGAAAAGGGTACGTAGAAGAACTTGGAGAGGCATTTGCCCAGCGGTGGAACAGTGTAGGTGAGCTTAAAAAGAAACTAAGGCTTTTATTAGTCTGAGCACAAACGCGTGAACTGGTGACACAGATTGACCCTGAATGGTTTTTTTTTGTTTTTTTTTTTTTAAAATCACTTTTTTTCTTTTTCCGAGCCATTTTTGTTTGGTGGTTTAGATACGATCCCCTACCCCAAAGGCCAGTTTTTTTATCTCTCTTTGTCCCTTGCTTTTTTTGAACCAGTAAGTAATAAATAGATCGTGGTTTTGAGGAATTACACGAATTCGTTTTCAACCTGTATAATCTATAACTAAAATGTTTTTTTCAGATTTTAAATCATTCGTTTATTACTTAGAGCAACGCATTTGACATAGTCGGGAGTAACCCTTGCGAAACATTTCCCCTCTGTCAACTCGCTTAGGCCCCATTTGACAGTTCGTGTCAAATTGGGCCTAGTTTTGTTTTATTTAAATGACAGTTTTTTTTGTATTGAAAGAGAACGCTCTGCCTTGTTTCTGTGATCTGTGGCCACTCTAAGGGTGCTTTTCCACCAGAGATGCGTTATGTAACGTTGCTATGGATGCGTTTGATATCCACCAATCATATTCATTGGTCCACATAGTGTCGCACTGGTGGAAACTGATTGAACTAAGCTGCGCTTTTTATATGGAAGGATGCGTGCTGTGGATGCGTGCTATGGATGGTCGCGAGTGGTGTAGCTATGTGTAGAGCAGTGTACCTAGCAGTGTAGTGTACCTAAAGCAGTGATCTTGAATTTTTGAAAAAACTAAAATAGAATTAATTTTGCATCGAAATAAAAATTATTGAATTTTGAAATTTTAACACATGCTATTAAACAGTCATCAGTGATACTATAAGTGGCCTTCGGATTAGTACCCCCTTTCTGACTAACCTTGTATATAAGGTCCATCCATTCATACACGAAATATTTTAAGAAATACATCTATAGGTGGTAAAGAAGCCATAGAAAAGCGAAAAACATTTTTTTTTTTAATATTTTTTATTTTACTTAATTATAATATTATAATTGTAATAATGCTGGAAAAGGTTACTAAGCTGTACCTACTTTATATAATAAGACCTGTATTATTTAACCTTAGTGTGCAAATAAATAGTTTGAGTTTGAAACATTGTACAAATTTGAAAAAAAAATGCCCTCTTCAATGACAATAAATACTACGTAGAAACTAGCGTAATGGATGTTAAAAATTGTAATGAGTCAATATTTGTTATGTGTATCAAGTAAATTAAAACGATTTAGGGCCGATTTTTCAATCGTCAGATAAATTTTATCCAACGAATAAATATGACGGTTTGATAGATTTTCTATACAAAAGCTGTCAAAACTTCAAACTTATTCCCCAGATAAAAGTTATCTGACGATTGAAAAATCAGCCCTTAATTTAAAAAAATATATCCATATATTTTTTCGTTTTTATTTATATGGCTTCTTTACCACCTATAGATGTATCCCTTAAAATATTTCGTGAATGAATAGATAGACCTTATACAGCACAGCTTACTCGCTTCGCTACATAGCTTAGCATCAGTGGAAACGATCACATAGTTTCTCGCAGCATGGCTGCATAGCACATCTCTGTGGAAAGGCACCATAAGACATCGACCGCGTTGCTCTAAGGTATATTATGTAGTGTATTCTCTACTCATAAGCTCTTTAAAAGAAGAGGTTCTAAGTACCTCCTTTATTTTAACAAGCACTCTATACGGTATAAACTACTTCAATTTAAAATAGAATAATAAGATGTTACAAGTTGCTCTCAGAAAGGTAAAGAGGATATTGTATTGTTGAGATAGATGTTCATTGCATTTATTTATGTCTGAAGCGCAGCTATGCTATACAGGTTGTTAACGAATTTGTGTAATTCCTTAAAACCACATGATCTACTACTGGTGTAGACAGGCCCTGCACGTGATTTAGTTTGATTAAAAATAAAAAAATAAAAACTTTTTTTTTCATGCGGCTTTTTTACCGATCGTATCTAATAAACCACCTAATAAGGATTCAGCAAAAAATAAGTTTTTTTTTTTGCTAAAAATTACTTTTGTTTGTGTGAACATTTCGATGCCACGCATAAATTAATTAAAGTACGGCGACACGGCTGGCAGGCATGACTAACGCGATATCGCTCTTTGCAGTCAGGTAACTCAAGGCTCTAAAATGACTCAGAAATAGAAATCCAAAAACAATTTTTGAATAGGGCACCAAATCTGTGTCACCAGTAGATCAAGTGGTTTGAAGGAATTACACGAATTCGTTTACACCCTGTATAGTAAATCATATTGCGTCTATTACTATACAGGGTGGTAATTTAAGGTGGGGCATGAGGGCAGCTACCTTAACCATTGTTGCTACAGGAAAACATTCTTAGAAGACCACTCCTAACTTAGGAATATTTTCATGTGCATACACAGATTTAAAAAAAATGTACTGCGGAACACTTCATCATCGTTCTCCTGCCCTTATACCAATTTATTTGGGGTCGGCGCAACATTTCTTTTTCTTCCATACTTCTCAATTAGTCGTCATCTCGGTAGTCACCCCCTTTCTAACCATATCATCATTCACACATTCCATCCATCGTTTCTTTGGTCTTCCCCTACTCTTATAGCCATCGACATTTAAATCGCAGAACACCTATTCGTTAAAAATAGCAATTCAATATTTTATTTATTGTTGCTACATATTTTAATTGTATTTCGATTTTTTATTTGTTTTACTACACCATTGCAATTTTTACGAGATATTCTGCGGCTAGCTCATTTGAACGACCATACCCATATCCATTTTTGCTTCATCGCACCTTACCAGATATCATGGTGCTTGTTTAAAGTGCTCATATCATAACATCACGCTGGTATTCCCAGAAGGGTAGGTATAGCATACCCTCATTTCGCCGTCATCGATATAACAATATGTCCATCAAATGTCCTTGTAAGAGGGGGCTAGCCTATTGCCAATCTTCTTCTGCTTTCGTGTCAGCACGAGCTATACGAAAATAGCTATTGCCAATTGCAATAATTGTTAGTGTGTAAAGTAAAATAAGTTTTTTTTTATGTTTTCCTACGCTTAAGAAAGAGACGTATGCGCTGGCCCATGAGCGCAGGATCATGTGCCTCCTTGTAAGGGCTTTAAAGGAATAACAACAATCTTTTCGGAGAAATAAACATAATCATTATCAGACCATTAGGTACTTTCCCACTGCTGAGCATGGGGCTCTTCTCAAAATCAGAAGAGTCATCAAAATCAGGAGGTCTTTAGTCCACCACGCTTTTTTTTCGTTTGGTTGTCCTCATGGATGCTCTGCGCCCGAGGAAGACGAAGGGGTATGCCCACGGGTATGCCGGACTCTTACCGGCTAAAAACCCACGGTGTTCCTTCTCCTGACCCTTGGCCGGGGTCGCGGGATTCGCAGCTGCATGCACCCCCCCTCCCACCCCCCCGGCAGTAGTCCACCACACTGGTGCGGGTTGGCTTACGATACACTCCATCGAAAACTATTTAGAGCCCTATCAGGCGTGCAGGTTTCCTCACAACATTTTCCTTCACAGTTAACGCAAGCGATAATCAAATTCAGAGAAATAATGCGCCTCAAATTATATTGTCCAACAATGATCCGACTATAAAAATAAACTGCTAAGAGTTTAGTTTACACACGCGCCAACAGATGGCGTTAAACAAACAAACATTTTCTAGGTCACTAGCAATGCGCTTCTGACGTTAAAAACTAGATGGCGCTCCAAGCGTCACGGATCTGTAGTCTCGCATTTATTTTTGGTAAGTAAAAGGTAAACCTTGGGTTGGCAGGCATCATTCTAAATTAGCTGTTTTATATTAGTCCGATAGTTCGGAGGAAATTAGAAAGTTCAGTTACCTACAGCTGAGTTTGGCGCTAATTTAAATTCGATCAGTTTGCTGGCCTGGGAGCGAAGGAAGCAGCTGGTAATTTTACGCGGGGTATGCGCGGGAGTCGTTACTGAAATTGTATTTAGAACTAGTTAGTAATCTTTTATGATTATTCATTATAATTGAGGTTGCCAATAATTAGTATTATTGAATCCGCTATTGCTGCAAGATTGCTGCTTTTGATAACTATTAATTTGTAGTCACTATTTGCATTAGAGCCGTTTTTTCGATTGTCACTTTTATCTGAGGAATAAGTTTGAACTTTTGACAGCTTTTGTATAGAAAATATGTCAAAATGTGTAATTTATTACTCAGATAAAAGTTCTCTCTGAAGGGCAATTCTCGTAATTAAAAATATTCAAATTATAGTTTCGATCTAGTCTCAATCTCAGTAAATATGACAAATGATATTCTTGTTCGTTAACAAACAACGTCAAACGTGAGATTATATTGAAATGAGATTGAAAGTTGACTGAAGCCAAAAGGGTATTCTGGTTAAATTATGTACTGAGCCATTTTGACATGTTGTAATTCTCATTTATTTCTAGAATTTTAGTCTCTGACTGTTGATATCGGTATGCTATCGGTAATAGATTTTAAGTTGACTGAATTGACATTATATCGAGATAGACTGAGATGATACTGAAACCGGCCCGAACTTTGTGTGTACCTAAATACCATTTTTTATTCAATTCATAATTTAATTTCAGTTCGGTCAACCTTCAGTCTTACTTCAAATTAATTACGAGAATTAGGCTTCTGATTATTAAAAATCGGTCTTTAATGTACTTGTAATTAAAATTATTTTTAGATGCTCACGGTGTTTCACCAAGCTATCATAAACTGTTCATTAAGCTAATTCGGTCTCTAAACTTTTCAATAGCTAGCATTTGCATTTCACCACCATATCAATAGTGATAATGAATTAGGCCAATGGCCTAATTGCCAAGAGCCTTGACCAACACCGCATGAGGCTCTCTTTAGGTGGCTGGATCAAGGGCCTGATACAGAAAGCAGCCCTCCTCGACACAGCCCGTATTGTGAGGAGGTGACTGTCTCTGGAACCCTAACCACTGGTAGCTTGGACCCTGCTCCCGATGCCAGTGGACCCCTATTTTTATATTTTTAAATGTATATCGTTTTTTTTTTAGATGATTATGTACTTAAAAATATAATAGATAAGATGTAAGATGAATAAAGGTGATAATGACAAAAATATTGATCACATAAATGAATCGAAGGGAAAGTGGTAGAACAAAAGTTATTCATTAATACGGTTACCTTAACACTTTTTCGGATTAGTACCCCTTTTCCGACTAACCTGGCCGTAAGAAAAATTTCAGCGTTCAAAAATTTGGTTATCTAAAGAACTTGGCGGATGCACTGCCGTGCAGACATAGTCACACACAGATAACCGGATCAAGTCTATTTAGGTGACCGACTGCCACAAGATGGCGGTGCAGGCAGAACAGTTTATTTTGATTTGAGCAATAAATATCAGTTGCGATCGACTCAGATAACTCATGTATAATGTGTACCAATCGGCGATTGGTAATGCAGAACTGAATATTGTATGCTTAGAATAATTACGGTTTATTTTATGATTGTCTACGAAGAATACGAAGCTAAGGGCGCTTCCAAGTTGGACAGTTGTTGTCGGACTGTAGCCGTGCTGCAGCGATGCGGCTGTCGAGCTGCAAACGGGCGGTTGTGTTTTTTCACACAGTTGACGCGGCCTGAGAGCAGTGCGTCGTTCGTACCGCGCACACACGCGAGCAGGTCGAGCGTCACACTGCTTTGTCGTCGCATCAACTGTGTGTAAAAACACAACCGCGCGTTTGCAGCTCGACAACCGCACCACTGCGGCACGGCTGCAGCTCGACTTCAACCGTACAATTTGAAAGCGGTCTAATAGTACCCCTTACGAATTTAACAGTGACATGTGAAAGCTATACAGGGTGTAAACGAATTCGTGGAATTCCTTCAAACCGCATGATCCTGGTGACACAGATTGACCTTGCAAGGGATTTGTAAAGAAAGAAAAATAAAAAACAATGTTGAAACATGATCTTCTGTTTTTTTGTCCTTTTAGTGCCTCGAGTTAACTGGCTGCGTGGAGCGATATCGCGCTAGACGGTCCGCCAGTTGTGTCGCCGTGATTTCATTCATGTATGGAAGGAAAGAAAATGAAAAAAAAAAGTCTTTTATCGTCTTTTTTTTAAACTTTAATAAGTAGGTACTAGCTTTTGCCCGCGGCTTCACTCGCGTTAATCTAGATAGTAATATAATTCAATCCTGATTCGAAAGAGACGTGGCGCCGTCTATTTTAGTTATTATTGTTTTTCTCGGAAACAGTACTTTTTTCGGGATGAAAGGTACCCTGTGTCCGTTTTTGTACGCCTGACAACATATATGCAAAATTTCAGGATGATCGGTTCAGTGGTTTAGGCGTCAAAAGGTAACAAACAAACAAACTTATTTTCGCATTTATAATATTACTTAGTTAGGATGTTTTTTTCGCAAGTTTTTTTTTATCTAGCTTCGACTCTGCTGTATTAATCTATACCTGTAATAGATCATTTGGTTATAAGGAATTACACGAATTTGCTTAAACTCTTTATCGTCGCTCGGGAGTAAAAACCTCGGGAATGCATTTGGTCATTGCATGGTTCCTGTGGGCCTTCACACGGAATAAGTCGCGGGCAAAAGCTAGTCAATTATATTTATTACGAATGTTATATACCCATAGGTTAGTTTCAGTGCCTACAAACTAATTTCACACAGAGCGGCTCTCTTGTAAGATATAGTACCTATACGTCGTGATAAAATAAAAATTACCAAATTGTTTTCCCGAGATTTTCACTCTCGGGCGACGATATACAATGTGGTAATGAATTAACGTAAAGCCTGTGAGTGTCGAGTCACTCACAGTAATCAGTAAAGGATAATGGGCAAATTTGTATGGAAGGTGGTCCATAATACCAATACACGTAGTGGGTGTCTTTTTAGGTAGGTCTTGTCATAAAATCCATGAAAAGAAATGTTTTTTTTTTATTTTATTCTCTTCTCTCTTTTCTTTCTATCGTGTCGGCACGAGCTATACAAGAATAGCTCATGCCGTGGTGAAAAGATTACCCAGTCAGCAAGGATGGTAACGAGGCTGACTGCCCAGGGTGCGCCGGACGTACCGAAGTATCGTCACTCGTGGAGGCTCTTTTCATGCACCGCATTTATTTTATTGAACCGGGTACTAGTACAGTCAAGTTCATAAGATTTAAGTATTATCAAGGGAATTAATTAAATTCTTTTTTTTACGGTATATATCGGGTGTAAAAAGACCCTTAACGATAACGAAAACCACGTATTCTACTCATCATTGGGATCATTTTTTTCTACCAGACCATACCTGGAAACCATTGGTTTTGGAGATATTGAAGGTCAAAGTATACATATTTTTTTTTAGTTTTTTCCAAATACGTATTCTAAGTGATACTTAATACTAAACTTTCTTCCAAACAACCTTATCAAAATTTTCAATTTTTCCTCATAAATTACGCATTTGAAGTTACAAAAACGCAACGAATATCAAACGCACACGACCGCCTTGGCTCAGCTGTGTGGCCGCTACACGCATACAAACGCGCGGCATCGCCACAACCACACATTGCGCGCTACAAAAAAAAGCGTTTATTGCTATGCCAAAAAATAAAAGTCGTTTCCCAGCAATTATTTTTGGTTAATGCAGTTTAGTTTGATGTACAGAGTGCGTAGATTTCGGCTATGTGATGGGTCGTTTTACACCCTGTATATTCAACGTATTTATGTACGTATGTATGTGAGCATGTTTACATACGTGCGTTTTAATCAAGACTAGACATATTGGTACAGTCAAAGAAATTAATATGTAATAACATCCAAATGTATATTATTGCATAATTATAGAATATTCCATCTAGCTAGGTGTCTCTCTTATACTGTGCCGGTATGATGTACCTGTGTGTCCTCACACAACGTATGTCTATATTATCGTGGAAAAACACAAAAATCTATTGAAAAATAATGAAAACTTTTCGACCTGAGTGTACATGTTACCCGGTTACTTGGATTTATTTAAATATTTTTTTATTTACATGTGGGCTGTGACCTATCATAAAAAAAAATTTCTTGAGTATTGGTTAAGTACTTGGACCAATTTGACGCATTGTCGTTTAAATTAAAGGCAGTTTTTTAAAGACTTAGATTAGAAGCTTTTATCTGGGAATACAAAATGTACCAAAGCTTCAGAGTCACCTTAAAATATTTCAAAAAATACAGAAAATGAGTGAAATAACCCGTCGCAACTTTTCATAACCACATAGGTCGATGAATCGATCTGCGCATTACCAATGTAGCGACGACCTTAATCTCACTATGCAATGCTAGCACAAGTAGGTTACCCTATTTTCTTTAAACTTTTATTTTTCCTTAATACACGTCCGATAGTTGCTTCCGGGAGCCGGATCCGACTATCTGATCGGATTCATGAAATACACGTACGATTCTCGTGTCCGATTTTTTCTGGACGACGACGACGCCCGAACGATGCTTACGATTCTGACATCCAATCCGATAGTCTGATCGTACGTGTAATTCATGTTCAAACAATTGTATGACGCGGAGGCCTTCAGATAGTCTGATCAGACTATCGGAGGCAAGTATCGGACGTGTATTTGGGCTCTAAAGAATAATCTTTTTGAGTTCCAGAACTTTTATTCGATACGGCCTCTTTTTTACAATTCTTCAAGGCTGTGTTTTTATTCGAGGAGTTCATTAAGTATTAAAAACAAATAAACGCGGTTTGAAATCCAGCTATGCATTACCAGAAGAAATCCACAATTCATTCCAAAGATACCAAGAGAGATTAAAAAGGCATCCAAATGAACTTGCGGCGAAACTGACAACCAGAAGCTATGAGAAACGCCTCAAAATAAAAGGACATGTTAGTGCCATAACCGGAGACATTTAAAGCTGGCTTCCTACGGTGCGTGGTAGCGCGCACCGCATCATCCGTAAAATCACGCACCGTGGGAAGCCACATTATGTTGGTGCGTGATTCGAAGCATTTTTCTCATTCCAAAATACCAAGTGCAAGAGAACTCGCACCGCACATTTGAATTTACCGACTCGTGGCGGATACGACGCACCGCTCCGCACGCGTCCGCGTTACTACGGACGAGTCTCTTCCCATGGCGCGTCGGTGCGAGCTCGTGCGTCGCGGTGCAAATTCGTGCGCCGCGGTGCAAGCTCGTGCGTCGCGGTGCGCGCTATCACGCACCGTGGGAAACAAGCATTATAAGAGTAGATGCCCGTAATGAAGGAAATGCTCGTCAATGACAAGATGCTCACAAAAAATCCGTTTGCAGTACTATAGTATAGAAGGCCAATTCTCGTAATTGAAAATGTTGAAAATATAGTTTCGATCTAGTCTCAGTCTAGTCTCAATCTCATAAATATGAAATGGTATTCTTGTTCGTTAACAAACAACGTTAAACGTGAGATTATATTGAAATGAGATTGAAAGTTGGCTGAAGCCAAAAGGGTATTCTGGTTACATTATGTACTGAGCCATTTTGACAAGTTGGAATTCTCATTTATTTCTAGAATTTTAGTCTATGACTGTTGATATCGGTATGCTATCGGTAATAGATTTTAAGTTGACTGAATTGACACTAAGATAGACTGAGATGATACTGAAACCGGACCGAACTTTAAGTGTACCATTTTTCATTCAATTCATAATTTAATCTCAGTTCGGTCAACCTTCAGTTATACTTCAAATTAATTAAGAGAATTGGGTTCTGAATGCAGATAATAAAGGAAAATATCGAATTGGTAATGCCGCAACAAACGTCAACGAACGGGGCTCGCAACCGCTAAAAACCGAATCAAGCCGGATTTCGTCTATAAAAAGATTGTTCAAATTTAAAAAAATGTCAAACGTTCTACCCATCGTTGACTAGTTGTGTACGCTGTGTAAAACTGTAATACCAACAGAGGATTTTGCACAGAAGCTACTGGTAAACAACCTGTTACTCTTATAGTGGAACTAGCGAGCTACGCTTTAAAATATTTTCACAAGCAAGCTAGAGGGAATACTCGTAACAATATTTAATAGTCCTCCCTCCTTTGTCCATATCATAGTCAGTAAAAAGTAAAAAGATTTTTATTTCATCTAACATTGCGTACATAACATAAATTAAGGCAATCCCAGTAAGTTACAAAAGCACTTGTGTTGGGGCTGTCTCGTTTCTTTCCTTACAAACCAAGATTACAATGTTGAGACCATAACCACAAATATATGAAAAAATATATGCAAAAAAAAAAAATGTGTTAAAAGTGCAATACTAGGAGTATGTGTAGAAGCCTGTATGTATGTATGTGTGTGACTGTCTGTCTGTATGTGTGTGTGTGAGGGTGTATGTGTGTGTGTGAGGGTGTATGTGAGGTTGTAGGGATAGAAGAGGTGTGTGTGCAAATGTTTAGCTAGTTCTAACTAGTATATTTTCAGTTTCGTCATAAGTTAGAGTGTTCAACCATGTGACAATAGTCAGTTCGGAATGTTGTCGTAAGTTGTGATTGTTCTTGCATTAATAACTTAAATACATACAAGGTGTATCTTAAATAACGAGGGGTCCATTGTACTCATCATTATGAACAACCTTTACTATGAGACCAAATCAGAAATCGCGAAAAAAAAATCAGCTGTTCCCTACATTTTGACGAATTATGCGAACATTATTAATGTAGGGAACAGCTGATTTTTCGGGTCATAGGGTGCGAGTGCTCGTCTCCTTTTTTAAGGAAATAGGAAGAAGACTGGTCGACACTTCACGTCACCAGAGGGCTGGCTTGTTTTTCGGCCAGAGAATTAGCGTTGCCATACAACGTGGCAACGCTGCCAGTCTTCTGGCGTTTCCAGTGGATAGCGAAGCGGAGGAATTTGGAAATTTTGATGCAATCTTTTAGTTTATATTGGTAGTTTAGTATAGGATATAATTTTTCGTTTTACTTTAGATTTAGTTTAGATTTATATTGTATTAATTTAGGTTAAATAAATATTAAAAGTTCAAAATGATTATTACCTTTAGATATACTATTTATATGTACGAAGTAATTTTGAGTCATTTATACTTGAATAAGCCGTTTTGTCTATTCTTCCGTCGCCAATACCTTTGACTACGGTGGTCGTGCTACGCCTGCTGGTACCTATCGGAGGGTCTACAATGCTACGCGCTACGTTGCTACGCATCATTACTTGCACGAACAACTCATAGTTTTTAGAATGCTGGGGCTACATTAGCGGGCTACGGCGAATATTCGTGTTAACGCGATGAGTGTGGCCGAGTAGATCGTTGCAACGCGTAGTATTCGGGCGAAGACGATGTACTATCGGAGCACTGTCGGTAAACTGGCGCGCATCAAAGGGATTTGTCGCGACAATATTCGCTTAGGTGGCTACACCTATATCTCTTTTTCATATTATTTTGTAACTGATACTCGTACAATTTTCATAAATAATAATTTACCGACATATAATGCAACGCCACTACTTCCTCCATTTTTAATTACAGCCTACGTCTCGGCCGCACAACAGAGAATAACACAATCCGGCACGATGAATCTTCGCCCGCTTAATGTAGACAAGAACATCGCGTAGCCCGTACACGATGTATTAGCGCGCCAACGCGACACGAATCTTCGCCCGCTAATGTAGCCCCAACGTAAGTATAACGTAAGGAAGACGGTAAAATATAGGAACCGGGTATTACTAATTAGACTTTTATTCTTGCTTTTAATAAAAAATACTCTTTGTTGTTTGTTAGGAAGTGTTTCTTTGTCACCTTGGTAACGTAAAAACGAGGAACAAGCAAAAAATATTTTCTGCTCAGCTTATAAAAGAGAAAACCATGCTTGTTCATAAAGGATAATGATACAAAAGGTGCCTTTATTAACAATTTATGTGTCTACGTTAAAATTAAAAGTAGATACCTAGAATGTTTAATAAACAGATACAAAAGATGGCGGATGGCTTTGGCTAACTCACTTCATACTGTTCGTACTGCATCTTAAATGTTTTTTTGTCATGGGAAAATGTACATGATAAGCCCATTGTATGTTTAAAAACATTTTCCAATGCAAGCTTTGAGGTCTGAGTCGTCCTTTGTTTGTAAAGTCCATACAAGGCGGAGTCTTTGTGTTCGTTTCCTATAAACATTAAGGCAGCGACAGACCTGAGAATCTAATTAGAATGTAACATGCGAAGCGAATTAATACGTTACGTCGAAAATCCACAGATGCTCTTTGCGAACTCTGTGCACGCTGCACCATAGTCGATATATACAACGTGTTACATAATTCCTATTAAAAAAGAAAATGTTAATCAAGTAGTCTTTTATGGTGTCATTTACCTCTCAAAGGAAATAAGGTAAGAATGTAAATAACTTTCTAGGTAGTCTACTCTTTACTTTTATGTTTTCAGAGTTGCGTTTCAGAGATGATTTTATTTTTTTGATTTATCCAATTTTACTTTATTTTGGGTCTTACATTTATTTTAAAATATTGCCAAAAGACTTTACAAGGGACCGTTGAATCCCCTTTCGGCTGTAGGGGTATTTTTGTAACACGTTGTAGCTAAATAAGTACCTCAACTACCTATAATCGCCTGAGTTGAACCACGGTAATGTTATAGTAAAACATTACCGTGGTTGAACACTCCCACGGACACGCGCTGTATACTGAGTATAGGTAATATACTCTTTGTAACTTACGTGTTTTTTAATATTAATTGTATCTTCTGTTTTGCTTGGAAAGATTTTTGTTGAGAGTGTTTTTGTTTATTTTAATGTTTTTTCAAATTTAATAGTCCTTGTCAAACTTTATTGTACCTAGACTATGTGAACGATGTGGTCTCCTGTAATTGGAGGAGCACACTCGTCATTGTCCTGTAATTGCTATTTTGTACGTAATTGTGTAGCCTCTGTTGGAGATCCAAATAAATAAATAAAATAAATAATATACTCTATGACAGCCGTGACTGACTGCATTGTGAGGTTCACTTAGAGGTCTTGTTGTAGGGCGTGTCTGTGTGAGTGTGTCAATTCAGGCGATTATACGAGTATGTAGTTGAGGTACTGCTTTAGCTAATACACGCTGACATTTAATTGGTTGTTTTACTAGAACAAACGTCGTTCAGACCAAGGTCTACTACCATTACACAGCATCAAATAAAAAAAAATGTCATTGGTGTTAAAAAAAACCACACAAGTCGTAGGGGGGACCTGCGCAGTCGACGCCGTGGTGGTTCAAGTTATTTGCCGGGAACTTTACCGCGATTGCCGCGATGAGTACTTGAAGCCTCGTCCCCACTAGGAACATTTGTCGAGCGACATGTGTCCCCGGTGACATCGGGCGACGTGGGGCGATGTAGGGCGACATCGCCCGATGTCTCCGGGGACATACGAGGCTTAAGCCTCGTCCCCACTAGGAACATTTGTCGAGCGACATGTGTCCCCGGTGACATCGGGCGACGTGGGGCGATGTAGGGCGACATCGCCCGATGTCTCCGGGGACACATGTCGCTCGACAAATGTTCCTAGTGGGGACGAGGCTTTAATGTTACGGTTAATGTTTGAACACGTTAGAGCAACATAAGACTTTATAAGAACGCCTAGATTTTTTTTTATCCTTTAGAATGGTAGTGGACCATTGTCTGAACAACGTTTGTTCTCGTAAAACAACCAATTAAAAAGTCAGCGTGTATATCTACTGAGACTGTACTGACTGTCGTAATGCTCGCTTTGTAACATGTTGCATTACACGATACAGTCGCTGCCTTTAAGTTGCATACACAATAGAGCATTAACTTGCAACGGAACATCGAGCTGTTCTAATTTTTTACCCTTTGGCGCACCGAACATTCAGCACAACGCAACACAAATAACACAAATATTATGTTATTATAATGTTATTTTACAAACTACGAGTGAACCAACACTTCATCGAGCAAAGACACGCTGGAGTCCGCGCACCTCTGCGTCGTATTAGTAATAATTATATTAGTAATAATTATAATAATTAATAAGTTATTTACAGAATTAGACATATTTGCAATGCCGGCTAATAAGTTTCGTAACTGTCTTATTAAATCAATCAAGAGCCTTTAAATATGTTAAATAATTGTTTTCACCTTTAACATTGATTCGTTTTGCTCATAACATAAATATTCTGTTTTGTATTTTGTGGATAACGGTGTGAGTTGCACATTTGTATCATGTATTTGTTTTGTAAGTTAGCTCATAAGATCTAATGTGTAACTGTTTGTTAGTCCCAAATAAATAAATAAAATAAAATAAAGACACAAGCACAGGCGAATGGGGCGATACATGGAATAGGAAAAACAAGTGAAAGTGCCACGCGGCTATCGCGCGTGTATACGAATATAAGGTGACTGGTAATCAGTGACCGATACTTTAACACATGATTGTACTCATGATAACAAACAACTTTCCCAAAGAAACAGTATTTAGTATTTTATTTTTTTTCATTTAAAATTTATTAGTTAATCGTTACAGAATGGACGGGCTCGTAATATGGAAATATTTTTGTTTGGTTTTATAAATAATGTTTCTTGGGAAAGTTGTTTGTTATCATAAGTACAATCATATTTCAAAGTATCGGTCACTAATTACCAGTCACCCTTTAAAATATTATTACACACTAGCTGTAAGTACCCAGCATGCGTTGCAATGCCACGTAAAGAAAAAAAGTGTTTAGTTTTAAAATCTGTTTATTGAAGTGCTTTTGGATACACAATATTTTTGATTTGAGGGGACCCGAATTTTCCGGGATGAACATCGAATGTTTGACTGGTAGGAACAGTTTGTATGAGAAAATAAAACTGTTGATTTTATTACATTTTCTCAACATTTAAACTTTCCCTGGACTTCCACAAATATTTCAAAACCAAAATTAGCCAAATCGGTTCAGCCGTTCTCGAGTTTTAGCGAGACTAACGAACGAACGCAATTCATTTTTATACAAGGTTAGTCGGAAAGGGGGTACTAATCCGAAGCCCACTTATAGTATCGCTGATGACTGTTTGAAAGCAAGTGTTAAAATCTCAAAATTCGATATATTTTTTTCCAAATAAAATGATTTTTATTTTAGTTTTTTTTTAAATTCTTCATCCCTGCTTTAGTTACAAATTCAGAAAATGGTGCTTCTAATTCATGACCCCAAATATGACCTAAAATGTAAACACAGCTGATCATAACTGGGGTTAGATCGATTTTAGAGATTTTTGTTTGAGATTTTTGAACAGCTGTTTCTCTTAAACTATTGACTTTTGGGAAAAGTTGTAGAACAAAAGTTATTCATTATTATGTGTACTTTAACACCCTTTTGGATTAATACCCCCTTTCTGACTAACCTTGTATATCGTCGTCGGGAGTGAAAACCTCGGGAATGCGATTTGGTAATTTTTATTTTATCACGACGTATAGGGACTATATCTTATAAGAGAGCCGCTCTATTTGAAATTAGTTTGTAGGCACTGAAACTAGCCTTTATTACTCAATATAACATTCGTAATAAATATAATTGACTAGCTATTGCCCGCGACTTATTCCGCGTGAAAGCCCACAGGAAGCGTGCAATGATCAAATGCATTGCCGAGGTTTTCACTCCCGGGTAGGGTTACCATATGACAGGCGTTTGCCGCATTTGATAGGCATTTTAAGGTTTAGACAGGCGTGCGGCCGGCATTGGTCTGAGACAGGCATTTTTAAATTTCCGTGACATTACGGAATTGATGAAAATCTGCCAGTTTGTGTTTTCTATTCTGGCACACAATGCGAATGTAGAACGTACGTTTTCTCTCGTCAACGCCCAGTGGAGTAAAGAAAGAAATCGGCTGACAATTGAATCAGTAAAAGCAATATTAATTACACAGGAAAATTACAAAACTGTATCTTGTGAAGATTTTTACGTTTATATATTAGAAAAGAAAGAACTATTACAAAAAAATTATGTCCTCTGATAAATATCAGTAATAAATATCCTTCTTCATTATTATCTGTTGGCTTTTACTTATTACCTACAGCGTTTTGCTTTAGACAGGCATTTTTCTGAAAATTCAGGCATTTTAGGTACCATAGACAGGCATCCCTCTATTTACATATGGTAACCCTACTCCCGGGCGACGATTTATAGAATATAAGCCCCTTACGAGGTTCGGCGAGCGTCACGTGTCATTGTGGAAAATGTTCATCAAAGTATTTATGTACGGTAGTGAATTTAATTCATGTTCCAAAGTTTCCAACGTGCCAACTGATTCTCTGAACTACCCACAACACAATAGCCAACACGTCCACGCAATTTTCATCTCCACGGTTTACAATTTCCAGTTGCGTTACGTTGGAAAATATTTACCTTTTGAGATATTATTTCGATACCGCCCCAACTTTGGTAAGTAAAATTCGGGACAATAAAATGTATGTTTTATTGTGGACTGTATTTTTAATATGTGCTGTAGTAAGTTCGTATTAACTTTAATTATATGTTTTTTCTTCTTTTAAAAAACGTTGCCCCACACTAGAATTTCGGATCGGTGTTTCTTAGGGTTCCGTACCCAAACGGTAAAACAGGACACTATTACTAAGACTCCGCTGTCCGTCCGTCTGTCGGCTTTATCTCATGAACCGTGATAGTTATAGACAGTTGAAATTTTCACAGATGATGTGTTTCTGTTGCCGCTATAACAAAAAATACTAAAAAACAATAAAATAAATATTTAAGGGGGCTCCCATACAACAAACGTGATTTTTTTAATAGTTAGTATCGCTTGCGGTACGATCTGCGGCTGCGGTCTGCGGTTGCAGTTTTGCAGTCGCTGTCGGAATAGCACCTTTAAAGTTCACACCTTAAAGGCGCTATTCCGATGGCGACTTTCCAGGCCGTCTCGGACTTGTACCCTGACTTTCGCATTTATAATATTAGTAGGGATTAGCAGTAGTTGACTGCCTCGCTGGTGTGGTGGTCGCAAGCGAGACTGCTGAACGTGAGGTCCTGGGTTCGATCCCCAGGTGAGGCAAAGTGTTATTGTGTTATTCCATGTGAAATATCACAGTAGCTGCCCGGTGTCTGGATTTGTGCTCGGTTGATGACAATAGGCTCGCCCCCTATTACATGGGACTTAAAACTAACGGCGTAATGAGGGTGTACTATACATCTCTGCTCATACCTTCGCGGAATTCAGGCGTGATGTTATGATATAATAGTAACAAAAACAGAAAAGCAAATAGATTCACATTGAGATGGATAGTCATCTCACACTATCAAACTGTCGCTAATTTCTAATATATTTAGATAGATAGAATATACTTTATTGTATACCAAATTGTAACACAGCTCTTATACACTAACATACATTGAGGGTACAATGGCGGTTTTATCGCTGATAGCGATATCTACTAGACAACCTTTGGATGAACAGGAAGACAATGAAAAAGATAGGGGGGTAGTCCGTGGTGTACTGCTGCAAAATATATACTACACACTATAAGTTGTTTATAATGATGAGTAGAGTGACCCCATAAGAGGTTGTGCCCTTATTTATGTTACACCTTGTATGCAGGTATCTATTGTAATATATACATAATTATGTTATATGATATTATTTAGAAAAATCCAAGCTTCGAGATGTACAAGTACCGGTGAAGTACTGAGCGTTCCACACTAAGTAGATACTGCGACAGTCCATGTTGACTCAGAAATGTATATTCTAAGAAAAAAACGCAATGTTGTAATCTAAGTATAAATCTCCAGGAAAATTGGATTTTGTGTCATCACGAATGAGGTACGGTGGACCTGGCAGGCTACTAATATTAATATGACAACAATTCTTACGTACACTCGGGAGCAATGAAAATGGTTCACTAACATGAACCTTAATATCTTGGAAACTAAAAATGATAGGTTATTCAAATAAAAAGTATTTTATAGACAATACAGGGTGTAAATAAAATTCGTGTAATTCCTTAAAACCACATCTTTTACTACTGGTGATTGAGAGGGATTAAAAACAAAAAATTAAAAAAATCTTTCGATTGGTGTAAGGCCGCATCTTCAGAGCGGCGGGGCGTGCAGCGGGGCGTTTGAGCATTGTATTGAGCGTGCATACATTTAGCTGCACGCTGGAAATGCTATTACGAAGACACTTCAACTACTAGTCTGTATGTTAAGTAACGCTTACAAAAACGCCCCGCTGCACGCCACGCCGCGCCGCTCCGAATTTGAGGCCTTAGTGGTCGTGTCTAAACCAAGTAATCAAGATCCAATAAAACAAATAGCAAAAAATGCACCTTTTTGTCTATGTCACTGTACATTTCTATGCCAAGCATAAATGATTGAAATCACGCCGAATCACAGCTGGCGGGCACGACTAGCGCGATATCGTTCTTTGCAGTCAGTTGACTCGGGTCTCTTATATGACTCAGAAATAGAAAACTAAGATGTTATTTTACAAATTTTTTAATTGATTTTCAAAAATCCCATTGCGGGTTTATCAGTGTTACCAGTCGATCACGCGATTTGAAGGAATTACACGATATCCTAACTTCCTAACTTAATATTATAAATGCGAAAGTATGTTTGTTTGTTTGTTACCTTTTCACGCATAAACCACTGAACCGATCATCCTGGCATTTTGCATAGATGTTGTCAGGTGTACAGAAACAGACATAGGGTACCTTTTATCCCGAAAAAAGGTGCTGTTCCTGAGGAAAACAACAATAACGTTCATAGATGGCGCCACGTGCCTTACGAATCACGATTGAATTATAATTATAGAAACTTTAGTAGCGTGTTAAGAGTTTTTTGAGCTTAATTAACGCGGGCAAAAACTAGTACTTAATACTATTCAAATAAAATTAATAAAACATCTCATAAAATACTTTTTATTTAATAAGCTATCATTCTTAGTTACTGAGATATTAATGTTTATATTGGTGACACAGATTCATTGCACCCAAATGTATTTTGACGTAAATACGTCTTACCTTGGTGCCAAGCACTTCTACCTACCCATTAGGAGTAATAGCACAAAGATAGCCAGTAATAAATTTCCATTACACCAATGCATTTATATGCACAACACAGTTTTGATGGTGCGTGGCTTGTAGGAATTCCGTCGATAAATAATCTTGCAATAGTTCGTTACGATGCCAAGCGATCGAAGTAATATGTACGGGACGGGTAAATGAAAATTGTATGTTTACGCCTGCTAATGCGGATGGGGTTGGCAGGGGAAACGTCACTACTTAGGAATTATACAGTATGATATCTAACGAAAGGCGTCCGTATACAGGGTGTAAACGTATTCGTGTAATTCCTTCAAACCGTGTGATCTACTGGTGCCTCTGATTGACCCTGCATAGGTTTTTTCAGAATAAACAAAAACTAGTTTTCATAAAACGCAACATAGTAATCTGTATCTGAGTAATTTTAGCGTCCCGATTTAACCGACTGCTTGGAGCGATATCGCGTTAGTCGTGCCCGTCAGCTGTGTCGCCACGCTTTCATTCATTTAAGTATTACGAGTATTTATCGAAATATCACATAAAAAATTTAAAAAAAAAAGTTTATTTTATTTTTAATTAATCGTAATCCCCTGCGGGGTTAAGCTATACAATTAATAGATCGTGTGGTTTGAAGTAATTACATAAATTTGTTTACACCCTGTTTACGGACGCCTTTTTTTTTGACGTTTCCCCTGCCAACCCCATCCGCATTAGCAAGCGTAAACATATAATTTTCATTTACCCGTCAAACAAAATAAAAAGAACACAAAAAATAACAAAATGATACGTAAAATCATAAAAGCAACGCTGGCTGTACATGAGCACTTGTCGATCAATGTGAAAAATACCTACAGCAACTTCGCTTTTAACCTATCTACGCTACTATGTTGGTTTTAAAAGTCAATTCCGAATTGTTTCTTTTTTCTGCGTTTCTTTGCTTATTTTAATACTCAGAATCAGAAATCATTTATTTTGCAATGAATGTGGGTACAAAATAAGGTGTAAACATTGTAAAAGTAGTTCCAACACACTCTACCTTACGGCATGCAAAAGTACGGTACAAATAATAAAATAAACAAATATTGGTATCTACTCAATTATACATTATGAGATTTTAGCAAAAATAATAAATTAATATAACATTATAAACTCTTATCATTCAAATAATCTTGTATAGAATAGTAGCATTTATCTATTAGTAAGCTGTATATTACTAGCTGTACCTACCGTTGTGCGTATGCGTTGCAATGCACTTTTTCCTACTTACTACCTACCTACTACTTCAGACTTACCTACCTTCAAAACAAAATCAAAATAGTAACAAAAAGTTAAAACCGTTTTCATGCATGCGGTAAACAAATGAAGAATATGGACATACTGAGACAATTTCGTTTTTTTTTTAATATCAAAATTTTCTTTCATAACAACCTTCTACTGACAATTACGAACACAACAAAAAAATGGCTACTATATTATATTTTTTAATGTTTAATTTTTATAATAATATTTAAAAATGTAAAAAGTACCTATATGCATGTTAATGAATAAATGGAGTAAAATAATATGCTTTCAATAAAAAAATCGAACTATATTTTATGAGGCTCGTGGTTAAATAAATTATTAATATCACCTCATCATAGCCCATTAAAATCCACCATGGACCTCTACTAAATCTGTCCTTAATGTTACCAACAAAAAAAAAGCAGTAACTACACGGAAAATTCTTTACAGCCGTATACGCACGAGCGAACACGAACACGAATATCGAACACATTGCACGTGCGTATAGGGTTACCATCCGTCCGGATTTGTCCGGACATGTCCGGACTTCTAGACTTTTGTCCGGACTTTGTCCGGCTCTTTAATTTGTCCGGATTTTTTGGCTTATATGGATTACGAGTAATAAAACTTACATGTGTAATAATTATCAAAGTTAATCTTTATTAATTTCTCATTCATCTAAAAACAAGATATAAATCTTCTTTAACAATCAACTAAACGAGATCAAACCATAAATCTTCTTATGTTTGCATTTCGTGAATGAAATGTCCGGACTTTTATTGAAATGTCAGGCTTTTTGTCAGGACTTCTCAAATTTCTAAATGGTAACCCTACGTGCGTACCACTACCGAACAGTGTGTTCGGCGAACACCTTCATAGTGATTCGTGTTCGATGTTCATGTTCGCAATGTTCGTGCGTACCCGGCTTACGAATTTAATGTTCCATGCAACAACAAAAAATAATGCAAAACTCTGTTTACATTTTCAGCGAATATAAAAATTATGAGGATATCATCTACGCAGCGCATGCGACGACGCGACGTCCAAAAGTAAACAGCTAAATACTTTTATCCAACTTTAATGTACAGTCAGTACAATTTGCTGGGGAGTTTGTTGCGCCGTTTCTTCTTCACAGCAAAAACACTAGGAAACGGTGAAGGGAGGGCGCTTTTTGGGGCTGTCTTTGGTGTAACTAATTTTGACGTTCAAAAAGAACTAAGTAATTCTAGTCTATTTTGAATAAAATTGAGTTTTGAAGTTTGAAGTCGGACTTGAAATGTTTACCACCCTAAGGTCTACATATAATTGCTTGCACATTACTTTTTCATAAGGTCGCTCGGTCGCTCGCAAAGAATTGACAGGGTAAAGATATTTTTTTCTTATTGACACAAAAAGTTTAACTTAAAGAGTCTATACAGGGTGTTGACGCATGAAACGTAGCAAGCATGATCTTATCGTAGTTCATGTACGCAAGTCATAGATGGCGTTGTTTAACAATCGGTAGTTAATATCGGTCCGAGTGTATTAGTTCACTCCCTCACACCAGAGATGGAGTTGTGCCGTGACGTCACCCCACTGAATGGCGGTGTTAAGATTTTCCGTGTTGTGTACATATAAGCAGGACATTTAATATTAAATTAATTACTCTTCAAGGAACAAATTGTTTTATTTAGTTCCTCAACTGTCACAGTAGTGCAGTGAAGTTCAACACATAGTGGTGTCTGAACATTTGATCCGGCTCGAAGGACCAAATGTTCAGACACCACTATGTGTTGAACTTCACTGCACTACTGTGACAGTTGAGGAACTAAATGAAACAACTTGTTCCTTGAAGAGTAATGCAGTGAAGTTCAACACATAGTGGTGTCTGAACATTTGGTCCTGTCGAGTCGGACAGACGGAGGCATAGAAACCTGAGTGGATCGCTCAGAAGTGCCGCATAACAATCTCCACACAGTAGTGGGATTGGTGAACGAGCGAAGAGCTGCAGAGTGAGTGTCGCAGCAGCAGCAGCACAGTGACGCGGCAGTATCGGCACAGCAACGCGACGTGGCAGCACAGCAGCGACGCGGCAGTATCAGCACAGCGACGCGACGTGGCAGCACAGCAGCGACGCACCAGTATCGGCACAGCGACGCGACGTGGCAGCACAGTGACGCGTCGGCGACGACGCGGTTACGGCGAAGTGACAGTGGTCAACAGCAGGGGGCGCATCAGTCGCTTTTCTCAGTAGTGATATTTGGAATGCAGTGACTTTGGATTGCAGTGAAATAGTGATAAAAAGGTGGTAATTTACGGCATCATCAGTGATTACGTGTAAGTGTGCGGTCAAAGAAGAAAAACTGTAAGTAGAACTTTGAACTCTGAACTTTGAACTCTGAACTTTGAAACTGTATATGTGTGTGTGTAGTTAGAACTGTAGTACACTAGAACCTTTTTATTGTGTTCGGTCACTATTGACCTATATGTGAGTATCTTAAGTCCCTATTGACCTAAGATACATACTTATGTTCTCTGTGCGTGTGCCATTCTTCAACACATTGTGTTAGCACGTTAGTTCATCAATAATTCGTAAATTTAGTCATATTATCGACTCTTATGTCTCGTTGCACTTATTTGTCTGAGTCTATTCGTATAGTATCTATTTGTTAGTTTGTTAAGATAACACTTGTTCACAATGGAGGCTCTAATTAAAATACAATTAGTAAACAAATCTATTATAGAAAAGGGTCTCGATAACTTTAAAAAATCACCAAAAGAGCGGTTAACTCCAGCCTATATAACGACTAGATTAGAAACTTTAGAAGACCAGTGGAAAGACTTTAGTTTAACGCACAAAAATATTGTAGGACAAGCAGCAGAGTCAGATTTAAAAAATACATATTTTACCAACGAGTTATACGATAAAACAGAAGAGGCATATATCACGTACAAATCCGAGTTAAAGGAACACACACTTAATTTGAAGAGTACAACCTGTAGTCATGATAGAGATGCTTTAAGTTCAAAAGATAAGTCATTGTCAAATGTGCGTTTGCCCAAAATTACATTGCCCACCTTTTCGGGATCATACACTGAGTGGGCTTCGTTCCGGGATTTATTTTCATCACTCATTGATGGAAACAAATCTTTGGATGAAGTTCAAAAACTTCATTATTTGAAGGGACATTTAACAGGGGAGGCAGAGCAGTTGTTGCGCCATACCCCAGTTACTGCTTCAAATTATAAAGAGTGTTGGTCCATTTTGGTCAAGAGATACAACAACAAACGATATCTCGCTAACTGTATGTTAAAAAGATTTGTTAGTCAGCCAATTATCACAAAGGAATCTTCATCCAATATCAAATCACTTTTAGATAACACTGTAGACTTTTTACATGGCTTACAGAATTTAGGTATTGATGTGAAGTCTTGGGACACAATTGTAGTTTATTTAGTCTGTGAAAAGTTAGATAGTGAATCCCGCAAATTATGGGAAACAAGGGTAAGTGCTTGCGATGATTTACCTAAGTTTGAAGAATTTAAAACTTTCATGGAATCTAGATTTAGATCACTAGAATACTTAGATTCGAAGTCAAGTAAAAGCAACAAACTGCAAAACAATGTAAGCTCATTTAATGTAACTATAAAACCATCATGCGTTCTTTGCACTGGAGACCACAAACTATGTAATTGTAAACAGTTCTCAAAAAAGAGTTGCGACGAACGTCGTGACTTTGTCCGAGTCAGTAAGCTATGCTTTAATTGTTTAGGAAAAAATCACTCTGTTTATAATTGCCGCCAGAAAACAAAATGCCAACTATGTAAAAAGAAACACCACTCATTGCTTCACGTCAACACTACTGACAGTCAGGCTGATTCGTCAGCTAAAGGTGAGGTTGTGACTGCCGCGTTAGCCACAACTTCCATTAAGAGTAACAACGCGGCGAATGACGAACCCATTTGTTGTTTTGGTCAACTGGATCACAGTCACGGATTGCTGGCAACAGCCCTGGTCCATGTTGAATCCACCAGAACTGGCGCTGCGAAGGATTTAAGAGCTCTGTTAGATCAGGGCTCTCAAGTCTCGTTTATAACAGAGGCTGCAGTTCAGTTCCTCGGGTTGCGTAAAAAATACACTCACACAAACATACAGAGATTAGGCGATGACGAGGGAAGTTCAGTACCCTCTAGGTCAATGGTGACATTTAAATTGCAATCTCGTCTAGATCCAAACTTTTGTTTGTGTGTCGATGCTTATGTGCTAAATAAACTCACCACTGTTCTTCCTGAGAGGAAGATTGTTCAGGTTTCTCCATCGATTGCGAATTTGAACCTAGCAGATCCGTCCTTCCACACGCCTGGGAAGATTGACCTGTTGTTGGGTACGCGTGTGGTCGGCGAAGTTCTTTTAGATGGTTTGGTCAAGGGTCCGCCTGGTTCTCCAGTAGCACAGAGAACCAAACTCGGATGGATCTTGTCTGGTGAGACCCAATCGTCAGCAATCTCTAGGCCTGTATGTTATCATACAGTAGTACAGACATCGGACGTCAATGACCTTTTGCGTAAGTTTTGGGAGTTGGAGTCAGAACCCTCAGTTCGTAGTGTAACCTTGACTGAAGAAGAACAAAAATGTGAGGAGTTCTACTCTAAGACCACCAAACGCGACGCGACCGGGAGGTATGTTGTAAAACTACCATTTAAAACCGATTCGCCCGTTTGCACGCTTGGGGGGTCAGAGGTCATTGCCCGTAGGCGTTTTATCAGCCTAGAGAATAGATTAGCAAAGGAACCGGAATTCAGGAAAGAGTACAGTGCAGTTATTAATGAATACATTCAGCTGGGACATGCTGAAGTAGTCCCTCAGATAGAATTAGGTAATGATGCGTTCTACCTACCACATCACGCAGTAGTTCGTGACGATAAAAGCACTACTAAGGTTAGGGTGGTCTTCGACGCTTCATGTTCAGGCCACAATGGAGTATCATTAAATAAAGAATTAATGGTTGGCCCAACCCTACAACCTGATTTGCGTCGAACTATTATGCGATGGCGCTGCCATCCCATAAGTTTGGTCGCAGATATTGTTAAAATGTACCGGCAGGTCAAGGTTGCAGATGAGGATGCTGATTATCAGCGCATTTTGTGGCGTGACAATCCAGAAGCTGAATTGAAGCATATTCGGTTGTTGCGTGTCACCTTTGGAACATCCTCTGCGCCATATCTAGCGGTCCGGTCTCTACAGCAATTAGCTCGTGATGAAGGAAATGATTTTCCTCTAGTGGCAGAACGAGTCCTTACATCTTTTTATGTAGACGACCTGTTAACGGGTTGTCAATCTATCGCTGAAGGTGAACAGATTTATCACCAACTAAATGAATTATTAGGTCGTGGGGGCTTCAAACTTCAGAAGTGGTCCAGCAACAGTAATGAATTATTAAACAAAATAAATGAAGGCACTGTTAAGCAGGACAATTTAGAACTTAAAATAGATACATTTACGAAGATTTTAGGGTTATCTTATGATAGAAATTTAGATGAGTTTAGATATACCGTCCAACTTCCTCCGCTTGAACCCCCCATAACCAAGCGAAAGGTGATATCTGACATCGCTCGTTTGTTTGATCCTCTCGGATGGCTTGCGCCGGTGATAGTAACAGCCAAGGTGTTTATTCAACGCTTGTGGTTAGCAGGATCCGAATGGGACGATGAACTCCCAGAACACCTATTAAAGGAATGGCTTAATTATCGAAACAACTTTAACCATCTTAGGGACTTCCTTCTGCCACGATGGCTTCGCACGAGTCAACTTGACGTCTTACTAGAGTTACACGGGTTTTCCGACGCCTCTAATGTTGCTTACGCAGCCGCCGTCTATGTTCGGTGTGTTGATGCCAATGGTCACATTCATGTTAGTCTAGTTGCAGCTAAGACCAAGGTGGCCCCTGTCAAACAGGTTTCCATACCTCGTTTGGAGTTATGTGGCGCCTTACTGCTTTCAAAACTTCTACGTGAGGTTTCCGACACCTTGGGTATCTGTAAAGAAAACATACATGCCTGGACGGACTCGACAGTGGTGCTCGCCTGGTTGAGTAGCCACCCGAGCCGCTGGAAGACCTTTATTGACCTCTGACCCCCCAAGCTTCATTGGCAACAGAGTATCTGAAATACTTACCGTTATGGAGAATAGTCAGTGGTCGCATGTCCAGTCTAGGGATAATCCTGCAGACAGCGCATCGCGCGGCGTGAATCCTTCTGATTGCGCTTTCCTAGAGTTGTGGACACAAGGACCCAGTTGGCTGAAAAATAAAGAAATTAATTATAATCGAAGCGAAATTAAGGAAACTAACCTAGAAGAAAGAAAATCAGTAGTAGCATGCAACACAGTAGTAAATGAGGAGAGTGAGGAGGATTGTATAATGTCAAAATATTCATCTTTAAGAAAACTTATTAGAGTGATTGCTTACTGCAAAAGGTTTTTAAAATTTAAACATAAAGACAATAATACAAGGTTTAATAATGTTTTAACACACTCTGAAATTCAAGGGGCATTGTTTACATGCATTAAATTATGTCAAAGGAGATACTTTGCATCAGAAATAGATAGATTAGAATCAAGGGGAGAATCCATCAAAAGTGGGGTACTTACCTCACTTAATCCTTATCTGGATCAGGAACAGCTTTTAAGAGTGGGTGGCAGGTTACACAAGGCCAATCTTCATGAAGACGCGAAGCATCCTCTGATTCTTCCTCGTAAGTCACACCTCACTCACCTTTTAATCGCTGACGCTCATGAGCGGACATTGCATGGCGGGCCTCAGTTAGTTTTAAATTATTTAAGATCCAAATATTGGATTATTAATGCAAGGGGTATTGTTAGGCAATATGTACGTAAGTGCGTTATCTGCATTCGTCATTCCGCTCGGTCTGTACCTCCATTAATGGGGTCATTGCCCGCAGCTCGAGTTAATGCTAGCCGACCTTTTCTAAAAAGTGGTGTGGACTATGCAGGTCCTATCAGCGTCAGGTCAGCAAAGGGCCGCGGTCACCATTCCACCAAAGGGTACATCTCCTTGTTTGTATGCATGTCTACTCGGGCCATACACTTAGAGATCGTAAGTGACATGACGTCGCAAGCCTTTTTAGCGGCTTTCAAACGTTTCACAGCAAGAAGAGGCCATTGTAGTGAAATGTGGAGTGATAACGGCACTACCTTTGTGGGAGCTGATAAGGAATTGAGAACAATGTTTAACCACGAAAGATCTAGAGTAGCAACCGACATTGCCGAGTGGTTAGCAACCAATGGCACAACATGGCACTTCATCCCACCTCATTCTCCAAACTTTGGAGGACTTTGGGAGGCCGGGGTGAAGTCTTGCAAGCATCACCTCAAAAGGGTGATAGGCAACAGTAGGTACTCTGACTTTCGAAGAAATGACAACAGTTTTAGCACAAATAGAAGCATGTCTTAACTCTAGGCCAATTTCAGCGTTGAGCTGCCATGCCGAGGATCCGTGTCCTCTCACTCCGGGTCATTTTCTGATAGGAGAGCCTTTACTCCACGCACCAGAGTCTAATTTCGAAGGCTCAAACATTAGCAATTTAAAAGGATGGCATTTAACCCAACGCATGGTCCAGGATTTTTGGCGCAAGTGGTCTCGTGAGTATCTCGTTCAATTTCACCAGAGACACAAATGGGCGCATCATACTATGGAACCGAACGTAGGTGATGTGGTGTTAGTTATGGAGGACGATTTACCTCCCACGAGGTGGCTCCACGGTTTAATTGTTGATAAGCATTCTGGCTCGGACAAGGTCACACGAGTAGTGTCTTTACGCTGTAAGGGCACAATCATAAAGAGACCAGTCTCAAAATTAATTGTACTGCCTGTCACTACTTAAGTATGCACATTTATTTAGTATGGATTGGCGAATGACAGTATGTTGTCATTCACAATAATTATTTATAGTGATTTGAAATTTATTGATTAATTTAGTTTTGTTTTATATCTTTAAATGTATCCTGTTTATTTTTAGTTATGGTAGAAGTTGCGCTGGTTTAGAAATTATTGTTTACAGTCCACTTTCGATTAACCTTCGTAACAAACTTGAAGCTACCACATAGTATAAACACCCTTTTTATCAAAATGACAGTTACGGACAGTCTGTCCATGGTGGGCGGGATGTTGACGCATGAAACGTAGCAAGCATGATCTTATCGTAGTTCATGTACGCAAGTCATAGATGGCGTTGTTTAACAATCGGTAGTTAATATCGGTCCGAGTGTATTAGTTCACTCCCTCACACCAGAGATGGAGTTGTGCCGTGACGTCACCCCACTGAATGGCGGTGTTAAGATTTTCCGTGTTGTGTACATATAAGCAGGACATTTAATATTAAATTAATTACTCTTCAAGGAACAAATTGTTTTATTTAGTTCCTCAACTGTCACAGTAGTGCAGTGAAGTTCAACACATAGTGGTGTCTGAACACAGGGTGTTAACAAATTCGTGAAGGAACGCGCGATAAGACCGCCATTTGTACTGTTTTAATTAAGTGTATTCCTTCTGTTTTATTTCTTTTAGTGTACAATAAAGTATATCTATCTATCTATCTATCTACTGGTGACACTTATTGACGCTGCATACGTTTTTTCAGAAAAAACAAAAAAAAAGTTTTCAAAAAATGAACCATGGTGTCTTGTATCTGAGTAACTTTAGCGTCCCAAGTTAACTGACTGCGTGGAGCGATATCGCGCTAGTCGTACCCATTAGCTGTATCGCCGTGCCTTCATTCATTAATGGATCGAAATTTTCTACCACATATTTTTTTATTTGGAAAAAAAGTTTATTTTTAACCAATATAAATCCCGTGCGGGGTTAATCTATACCATTAATACATCATGTGGTTTGAAGGAATTACAATACGAATTCATTTACACACTGTATACAAGTTACCAGGTAGCATAGAAAAAGAAATCAACCTATTTAGTAAATTCAATAAAGTTAGCTCTATGCAACTTTTGACTAGACACCAGTGGCGAAGGCTCCATACAACTCGATTCCTACCGGCTTCCCTTTCGAAATATGGCAAATACTAGTATCTATTATTTTCAATAATCATTTAAACAGATAATTATTTACGAAGTTACATTGCAGGTATAACATTTGCTTATGAAAGTAACAATCAAAGAAATAAATAAACGCCTACAATTTTTTGGTCCGGCTTACCTTTTAAGAAAATTCACCCTTCGCCACTGCTAGACACACATACTTAAAAAGGAGTTCATAACATCAAAAAGTGGTTAACAGCCTTTTTGCTAGAATTGACGCTTCACAATTTTAAAAACTAATACTTATGTAAGTGGTTATGACATCTTGAACCTTATTGCGCACAGTGTGAGAAGGAATCGAATTTGAAATCTGATAAACATTTCGAGTCCGCAGTTGTACATGTTCAG
This sequence comes from Amphipyra tragopoginis, assembly GCA_905220435.1. NCBI lineage: Eukaryota > Metazoa > Arthropoda > Insecta > Lepidoptera > Noctuidae > Amphipyra > Amphipyra tragopoginis. The sequence goes on along the minus strand of HG991991.1, from coordinate 5,405,100 downwards.
GCATTTTGGTAATTAAAATTGAACTGACTATACTTATACTAGTCTCGTTTGTCTAGCGGTCGCAAGCGCGACTGCTGAGTATGAGGTCCTGGGTTCGATCCCCAGGTCGTGCAAAGCGTTATTAGGTTTTTCCGTGTGGAATTTCAAAGTAGCACGCCGGAGTCTGGATTTGTGCTCGGTTGATGACAATAGGCTCGCTCCCTATTACATGGGACTTAAAAATAACAGCGAAATGGGGGTGTACTATACACCTCAATCAAAAATAATTGCTGGGAAACGATTTTTATTTTTTGGCATGAAAAAAAACGCTTTTTTTGTAGCGCGCAAATTATGGTTGTGGCGATGCCGCGCGTTTGCATGCGTGCAGCGGCCACACAGCCGAGCCACGACAGTCGTGTGCGTTTGATATTCATTGCGTTTTTGTAACTTCAAATGCGTAAATTGAAATTTTTGATAATGTTTGTATGGAAGAAAGTTTAATATTATGACTTGGCAATCGTTTTCGGAAAAAACTAGAAAAAAAAGTGTACTTTGACCTTCAATATCTCCAAAACCAATGATTTCCCAGGTATGGTTTGTTCGAAAAAAATGATCCCAATGATGGGTAGAATACGTGGTTTTCGTTATCGTTAAGGATCTTTTTCCGGCATCCGTCATCCGATTTCTATCCGTCATCCGTGATTCTCCAATTCGGAAGAAATATTGACGGACCGAAGTAGCCGTAGCACTGTTTGTATGAAAGCTTTCGCATCACCTCGGATTCAAATCGGACGCCAAATGGATATGCCAAAGATGCCTGACATGCTTGGATTTGAATCAGAGATCGGAATAGTGCATAAGCAACATCCGAATTCGGTCCGAGATTTTTACTCTAGATAGGTATTTTCACGGATTCGGATCGGATGCAGTGCGTAAAGCAATATCCGAATTCGGTCCGAGTTTTTTATATCCGTATTTTCACGGATTCGGATCGGATGCAGTGCGTAATCGCTCTAACTCGTGTCCTGCCTATAATGTCAATTCACATTATTAAAACAGTTGAAATTCGTTAAATCAGTAGTGCATATTGCATGTTTATTCTCTTTGACAATTCATACCGATTTTAAAAATATTTACTGTGGAAATATGTTGAAAAGACCCATCGTATGTACAGTTCTCGCATACTGTTAATCGTACGCGTCACTGATTAATGTAAAATGGTCTTTATTGAAGTTGAAATAGCACATATTTTCGAGTTTAATATTATGTCGTGTTGCATGCATTCACAAATATTTTTTATTTTATTGTTGTATTTGTTACTTTATGTCTCAAATATTATATTTTGTTGCTACCTCAAAATTGAAAATGTTTTCATGTGTTTTTACTCTTTGTTTGATTTTATTTCGCCCTTTTTGTGATTTGATTTCCCAGGTATGGTTTGTTCGAAAAAAATGGATTGGATTCGTTTATTAATTTTACAAACAGACAGCATGTTCACTAAAGAATGGCATTCCCGTGAACCAGCAATATTATAGCGTAAGTACATACTCACTAAAAAAAATACAACAAAAAAAAATTGATACCAAAAAGCAACGTAATAAAAAAATAAAAAAACAAAAAAATACTTATTAAAAATGGATACTTAAAAGCATCGCTTACTGTACACATGCGCACTTGTCTATCAATGTGAAAAATATGGCAACATAGCATACAACCTATCTACGCTACTATTTTGGTTTTGAACAGGCCGTTTCGATTTTTTTCTTTTTTTTCTGTTTTTTTTTTTCTTATTTTAATTTTAATCTGATAGTAATGTAGATTAACCGGTTTAAGGGAACGCCCTGTATTGTTTTCATACCGTACAACGAGAGCCTCATTAGGTGTAGATTAAAGCCTCGTCCCCACTAGGAACATTTGTCGAGCGACATGTGTCCCCGGTGACATCGGGCGACGTGGGGCGATGTAGGGCGACATCGCCCGATGTCTCCGGGGACACATGTCGCTCGACAAATGTTCCTAGTGGACGAGGCTTTAGGCTCTTGGCTATTAGGCCATTCGCCGTAATGGCTACTGGAAAAATGACTCCTAAGTCCACATCCCACATGTCGACAACCTCGTGCGCTATGATGTTTCAATTCACGGCTCATCTTCCGTGCGGAAGATGTCCGATCCTTTGGAAGGCATAACCCCCGTATTCCAACGAGCAGAGGCCCCTTTGAGAACTTTAATGTAAAATGGGGTGCACACCAACCGGGGACTATCCACGGCTGCACTATTAGAGTACAGTCATGGACCGTGCCAGCTGGGTGCAAGACTGTTGTAAAAATGGTAAAAAATGTCTGGTCTATGGGAAGGCGTGTTAAATGGACTGGGGCTGCAGTCTCGACATGAGATAGCGATTGGTAAGCTTACGAAAAACGGTATTCATAGTGCAGTATTCTTACAGGGAAATGATGCCTGTTGAAAAATCTCCCAAAATTTTAAGGAAGATTGGTAAAGATGATTTTATCCTAATAAATATTTAAAAATGTAAAAATATAAATAAATTACATAAAACTATAATTGCAACACCTATTTTACATTGAAATTATATTCCTTTATCGTTTGAAGTACAAAGTACCTTATAAATGGACATAAAAGTTTCTTTCCTTGCAACACTAGCAAATGTCACAGTATTTGTCAATTGTCACTTTGTTGTTATTTGTTAAGTGTCATGTGCTCTTTTTTGTGAATTTTAATTATTGAAAATTGTTATAGTTTACATAATTATTAGACAAAACAGAAAATGGGTGATAGTCACACCGACTCATATATATAAAATTTCATTTTATTTCACGGCAGCACGCGGGTGCGTTGTCGTAGAATGTAAGAAAGTAAGTAGGTACCTTCAACAGCTATTGTAATAATTAATAATCTATGGGCGCTTTAAATTTAAACTGGAGGTGTCGGACTGCAGTCGTGCGGTGCAGCGGTGCGGATGGGCGGCTTATGTTGTCTGTACCGTGCACGCACGGCGGCAGTACGGACTACGCACTGCTCTCTCGTCTCATCAACTGTATACAACAAAAACACAACCACCCGTTCACAGCACGACATCAGCACCGCTGCGGCACGGGGTCAGAGGGTCGTCTTGGAGGCGGAGGACCGACACCAACCGTCTAAATTTAAAGCGCCTTAAAATGTCGTTTGTTGTACACTTTTTACCTTAATAATGTTTACGTTTGAATTCATGTTTTAGACGTAGACGTACAACACGTCCTTCAAGTAACCATATAGAATTGTTGCTGGCTAAATAAGATGCTCGACCGTTTTTAGCCAGAAGAAGATTTACTGTTCATCAAGGAAAGGTGAATTTTGAGTTGGAGTGGAAGAAAGTTGCTGCAGAGCTGAACAATATTTGAAACGGCTCAATAAAATAAACAGAGGCACTGGCTTGTGATTTCGTGGAAAATCGTTGAAGAGATGGTCGTAGTTCATTTTGGTTGCTAATAAAGTAATAAACGTTATTGTTTCAATTATTTTTTTATTGATGAGCTTGTTAAGCATCTCTTTTGATACCCGATAAAGCCTGAGACTACTGCTACAACTACAACACCTTATAAGCAGATAAACGTTTATTTTCAAATAAAAAATCTCTTGCACAACTTATCGATCGTAATGAATACTTTGCGGGCTTTCCAATTTGCTCGCAAAGTTATTCGCTAAAATGACGTTAAATCGTAAACTTGACAGTTGAATTCGCTACGTTTCCGACAAAAATCAATAAAAAAATTGTCATTATGACTTAAATAGTGATGTGCCGAGGTGGCCATTTATGGTATTTGATTAAATTAGTACTCGTTAAAAAGAGAATCGATTCAAAACTCGAGTCACTGACTCGAATCTAGATGTGAGTACTGCCTCAGGTACTCAAGATATGGGTCATAAAATACAAATGAGTTCTATTGATCAGTCACCAAAATAAAAAAACGTACCTAAACATTTTAAATATCTACTAAATAATTAGAAATCATATTACTTACTGTCTGATATACTGTATAATCATAAACATATTATTCTCATTTTGATTCTACGTATTCTATTCTCATTCTACGGGCCAAAATTTAAAAAAAGCAAATGTACGATACTCATTTCCACTGTCCAACACTTAACAGATCAATCGCTTCAAAACGAATGACACTTTAATGTTAATATACAAGGTTAGTTGGAAAGGGGGTACCTCTACTAATCCGCATGCCACTTAAAGTATCACTGATGACAGTTTTAAAGCAAGTGTTAAAATTTAAAAATTCGATCATTTTCATTTCCATGCAAAATGATTTTTATTTTAGTTTTTTAAAAAATTCAACATTCCTGCTTCAGTTACGAAATTAGAAAAAGGAGCTTCTATTTGGTGACCCCGAATATGACCTAAGATGTTTCCCTCCCAGCTGACCATAACTGAGGATAGATAGATTTTAGCGTATTTTTATGAAATTTTTGAATAACTATTTATTTACTATTGATTTTTAGGGAAATTGGTAGAAAAAAAGTTATTCATTATTATGTGTACTTTAACACCCATTCGGATTAGTAACCACCAATAATTCTTAAAACGCAACTTGACGATCAAACTCTCGCGATCACAACAACAACCTATATTTTTCGGAAGAGGGGTCCCGACGAATTGGCTTTATGAGCAACAACGTAAGGTCGCGATTTAAGTACTCGGTTTAGTATTCGCGTACCTACTATGAATACTCGAAATCTTTACTCGAGTTGCGAGCATTCGAATACTTCAATTCTATAACTCGAGGACACAATCACCTATCTATAGTTTAACTGACTCGATACATCACTATCACTTTACTACCGATTTCGGTCGTTAAGTGATAGCGATACATGTCGAGACTGCAGCCCCTGGTTATTAGTCATGATCATTGTTATGGTGTAAAATAAAGCATACCTATTCTATCTATCTATAATTTTTATCAGTGTAACCTTGTTGGTGTTTAAATCTAACCGGCGCCGCGCCGATTCCTGAAAGGCTGATTTTAACCTGTTGTGAAACTTCATGTCCTGTGATTTGATTGGTTCACCAAAATGTTAACAACCAATCACATCGCGTGACGTGAGATTTGACAGCTGGAAATAATTTTTTTTAGTTGATCAGCTTTTTAGAAAGGATGTTTTGTATAAATTACAATAATAATGTACATACTAAGTATTTTAGTTGAGAACGTTCTCGCTTTGGATAAAAATTAAATGTTTTTTTGTTTGCTTCAGTGTCGTATACAGGATGGGTCAAAAATCGTGGATCAAACGAAACAGGGCGATAATTGGGGTTACTTACAGCATTTTTTGGTGGTATTTTTTTTTACAGTAAGGTTTAAAGTTACAAATCATTTTTCGTGAGACATATAAGATATTGAAAAAAGTTCCAATACTCATAAATCATGGTACCCACTGTCACAAAAGCACTTTCAAGCAACTAAACACCATTTATTGTTTTAAAATAGGTACCAATTTTACTCTAATTGCCTATTTATTACAAATTTTGATATTTTCTTAAAAACACTCAAATTGTCATAACTTTTAAGATCAAGTTAGGGCTCTGCCACACAGATATTTTTTACTGCAAATGGTTATTTAGTAGTAGATAGTTGGGGTTCCAACTATCGCCCCGTTTCGTTTGATCCACGTGTTTTGACCCACCCTGTATAGGGACTGGCCATAGGGGTGGCTGCCAGGGCGCTAAACCTAGGGAGGCGTTAATTAGGACGCTCAACAGGTACGTAGGTATATGAAAAAATACGCAGCAGATCTCGCGTTAAAATATGATGTTGCTTAAAATACAAATTAATTATATCCACAGATTATATCAGATAAAATCGTTACTGCCTGAATTCTTGACAAAATTCAAAATATATTTTTATAGCTTGTTTTTCTGGGGAGCACAATATTTGATTTTTGCCCTGGGCGCTCCATGACCCTAGCTACAATATATAACTTAGTCATCACAATAATAAGTAGGATGTGATGTGACCAACAAATTAGGAAGATTCTTATTGGTACGTCTATACCAGTGCGCTACTCGTATCATGTTAATCTTGCGCTTTCGTCTGACGCATGCCTGGAGCGCCATAGCGCATGCAATAATAGCGCATGCCCTAATACTAGTTCGAGTCTTATGGCAATCAATACTGCATGCGCTTGACGCAAGAGGAATTGAAAGTTGAAAGCGCAAGATGACCTACCTCTTTCAATACAAAAAAGCCTGTTATTTTTTGGGGGGGCGGGGGAGGGTGTCTCACACGTATGCATTCTACACTGTAGCTATGACATTCACACATTAAAAATAAAACAAAATTATGCCCCATTTGACACGAACTGTCAAATGGGGCCTAAGATAGTTGACAGAGGGGAAACGTTCAGGGGCCCAATTCTCCTAAAATAAATTGTTGCCAAACGCAATCGAACCACAACCGTCAGTCAGTTTTTGTTTTAGAAAACTTTCAAAATGATTGTTTTTGTTTTTTGTGTCAAACAATTTGATAGCTTTTGAAATTGAGAACTGTCTGAATGAACGGTTCGGCCTTGGTTCGGTTGTGATTTATCAAGATTTATTTTAGGAGAATTAGGCCCCTGTACGGCCACTCGTGACTATGTCAATCGCTTTGCTCTAAGTTAAACCTAGTCTTTTAGAGCTTTTGCCCGCGGCTTCGCTCGCGTTAATAAAGCTAAAAAAAAAACACTTAACACTCTACTAACGTTTCTATAATGATATAATTTAACCGCTAGCGGCCCGACCGACGATCCGGTTCGTCAGTGCCATTCTTTATCTATTGTGTCTATAATTACAGTACTCGATAAGTTAATCGTGATTCAAACGACATGTGGCGCCATCTATGAACGTTATTGTTGTTTTCCTCGGGACCAATACTTTTTTTCGGGATGAAAGGTACCCTATGTCCGTTTCTGTACACCTGACAACGTATATGAAAGATTTCAGGATGATTGGTTCAGTGGTTTAGGCGTGAAGAGGTAACAAACTTACTTTCGCATTTATAATTAGTAAGGATAAGGAAGTAAGGATATATATAGTATAGTATATAGTATAGAATACACATTCAGGTACCTACCTAATGCCTAAAATGTGCTAGAACAGGTGCGTAGTTGGGGCCTAGTAACCAAACGGCGTGCGTGTTTGACAAGAAGTATGAACGTGGACGAAGCGAATGGAGTATGTAAGGATTGTAGCATGTGGCGATTTATAGTTTCTGCATACCTACATGGGAAAAAGGCGTAAGTTTATGTATTTATGTACGTACGTATATGAGAAAGCGAGAAAGTGTTCAGCTCCAGCAATGTTTGGCAAACGACAGCATTACTTATTAGTCATACACCACACATAAATATATTTGCAGAAACGTAACACAACATGTATCTATCGATCGATTAACTAACATCAATGACGAAATAAAAAACATCGCCGTTCAACACAATTCCACAGCAGAGTTAAAAAATTTAAAAGATTTTTTATACTTTGACATTCCCGTTCGCATTGAGCAAACACAAAACTCAGCATCCCGTTTTTATTTTTAATAACGTCTTGTTCATGCAGTACTACACATTTTTCTATTACGAAATGGCCCAAATTATAATAACAGTAAGCGGCGTAGTGTCAAGTGTCTTTGCTAGCTTCCTGGTGTTGTATTTATAATCGACACACGAAAAACAAACAACGCTTGCCGGCGCGGCGCCGCGAGCGCAGCTCCCGTCTCACCTAACCTATATGCTATCGCGTCGAACACTGCACGATCTATTGTGATCGTAGTACAGGACTAAATTATAACCTAATTTTGTGTTCAGCTGGACTAAAAAATGGTGAAAAACGTACCATTGGTAGTTGAACGGTGGTGTCCCGGTGGGTAGTGGTAGGACGAGGGTCGCGTCGCTCCCGGGTGCCGCCCTGACGGTGTACAGGCCGCTGGGAGGGAACGACGGGGGCTCCATAGGGCTCCAGTCCTCTCGGGCCGCGCGCGACTTGCCGTGTGCGCGCGACGACGCCCGCCCGCCGCCTATCTAAAAATAATACGGAAAAATGTAACGCGCGCGCCACCGAAATTCGTACGACGCGAATATTTTGCCAATACCACTGGTATGCTCGAATTTTGTACGCGATCAGCTGATCGACGAACTGGTTGGATTATCGGATGGGCGCCGGAGATTTTTGAACTTTTAAGTTCTGCGAAGCACTATGTCTGGCTATTTCGTATGAATGCTGGTTTTTTTCTAGTCGTTATCTTTTTTTACTAGCTTGCAGCGTTTTATCCATTTATAATGTGGAAATCACTTTCTTCGTCTATCTTTATGAGTATAGATCATACCTATTTATGGCAAAATTTTAATAACTTTTTTTTTAAGTCATCTTCATACCTTACCTTCACTGTCCAAGACATTTTCGAGAAAACACAGGCGCTAGGAATCGCTGGAATTCTTGTATGTTTATTTACGATTCACTCACGTGCATTTTTCGGGATTGGCCGACGTTCGGACCCAAACGGAGCCCTTAATCATGAGCTGAACACGCGGCGAGGTCGCGAGTCTTTTGGGTCCGAAACTAGTCGGACAATCCCGTAAAATGCACGTGAGTAAACCGTAACTAATCGTAAATATGAATGTGTGTATGTATACACGTAGAAAGCAGGTTGCCGGCGCCGATCTGCCAACGCTTGTCGGTGCTGGTCCGCGTAGTTAGTCTCTATACGGTGTGGAGAACCAGCGCCGACCATTTCCGAACTTCGCCGACAAGTTCTGACCTGCTCCGATCAGCGCTGGTAAGCCGTCATTTGTTGCTGTATTTGCGCGAATTTGTATTTGCGTATTTTTGTTTAAAAATGTCAGCCCCTGCTTCTACCCGTTTCCTTTGTGTAGCGGTTACCTGCACGGACCAGGGGCCTAATTCTCCTAAAATAAATCTTGATAAATCACAACCGAACCAAGGCCGAACCGTTCATTCAGACAGTTCTCAATTTCAAAAGCTATCAAATTGTTTGACACAAAAAACAAAATCAATCATTTTGAAAGTTTTCGAAAACAAAAACTGACTGACGGTTGTGGTTCGGTTGCGTTTGGCAACAATTTATTTTAGCAGAATTGGGCCCCAGTACCTACCGATAGGCGCTGGTAGGTCGGTGCAGGCTACCTGCTTCCTTTATGTGGTGCAAGCAAGTGCCACGTCATGACGTTCGGTAGAGGGTTGCGACCGATCCATTACAAGTACAGTTTAGGTGGTGAAGTAATTTCTCGAGTCACCAACGTAAAGGATTTGGGAGTGACGTTCGATCGCTGTCTAACATTTAAAGACCACATTGCTACCCTCGCAAAGGAATCTTTCAGGCGCCTGGGCTTTGTCATGCGAAATGCTCGTGATTTCTGCGATCCCAATGTCATTCGATTGCTGTACACTACCTTGGTCCGAAGCAAACTCGAGTCTAGTGCCTGTGTCTGGCACCCCTACACCGCTAACCTAACACTGATGCTCGAAAAGGTGCAGAAAACCTTTCTGCGATACTATTTCCAAAGGCTATATATACTACTTTTTTCCCTTCATGTACCCTACCAACTATCTGTTAGGGATGTTGGGGTTTAACTCTTTGGAGGTGAGAAGTAGCTCTGATCAGCTCACGGTAGCCTGTAAAGTCCTACGGGGACTAATCGACTGTCCTGAACTCCACAGCCTTTTATGCCGACTGTTTGTGCCCGACAACTACCTTGGACACCGTCAGAGCCGCCGGCGCAATCTGTTTGCCCTACCGTCATCCAAAACTGTCGCCAGAGCTGAATCTCCTGTGTGTCGTACTCTTATGACGCTCAACGCACTTTTGTCTGCCAACCCTGAATGTGATGTGTTTGCGGATGAATGGAATAAATAATTGCGTATATGTCTGGCGTTTTGTGAGAGGAAGTATGCAAGAGTGTCCACTGTTCCATGTTAGTTTTAATTTGAACCATTAATTGATGTCTACTGGGTGTTTTACTTTTATGTTTTGTTTTCTGTTTTCATGTTAATTATTGTAATTGGTGTTATACCGTTTTAATTAACTATAATGAAAAATAAATAAAATGTATACGCCCCAAGGTTTAAAACCCTTCTCATTTTTACAAAAGTCCATGCCCAGCAGTGGGGTAGTAATAGGCTGACTATGATAATTATGCTGGCAAGAGACGGGCTAAAAAAATTGTTGCATTTCAAAACCTACCTAGTAAGGGCTTGAAACTAAATTTTACAGGAGAGCGCATAAACGGTCAATCGGTCATCCTTTGAAAAGTATTTCTTTTTGGTAAAACCACTTACTTACTGACTGACTTACTAGGTTTTGAACTGACTTACTAGGTTTTAAAGTGATCACGAATCAGTGAATCACGGGCGTAGCCAGGGGGAGGGTTTTGCGGGTTCAAACCCCCCCGGAAAGTTCAAATATTAACATTCATAGAATTAAAGTAAGAACAGGCGTGCGGCATACGAGTATCTCATTGATTACTAGCTATTACCTACATAAAAATATACGGTGGTTTGGATTCCTCCACCATCGTCGATTATCGGATCGCATTCGGTAATCTTCGTATATTTTCGTGCCCTTTCGTATCCCACGCGCTTTTTTTCACGCGCAGATTTTTTCTGTACCTATGTATTTTTCACATTATTTTTCTTTTATAAGGGTTATTTTATGTACTTGTAGTCGTTTTATTTTCTTGAACCCCTCCCTATACTAAAACCTGGCTACGCCCGTGCAGTGGATGGTGCACTTACTAGGTATCGATGCTTAAATATTTCTGCTTCAAGGCTGGTGTTTTTTTATTTGGTAGGGACTAAAGACTATACAATACAATGATTTTTGTAAAAAGTGTCCTTTAATAGGTTTTGAAATGGGACAGCCAAGTGCAATTTTATTAACTTTAACTTTACTTTTTATATGAGCGCTGTTTCAGACGCACTATTTGTAGCTCGTATTAATCCGTCAGGCATCAGCATGACGCTGTGGCGAACCACCTAAATAATAATGTATGTTTTATCTGTGGTCGCCCTAATAGTTTAGGATGACAACACTAATTGTTGGCCAATTTAATAGCAATGATGTAATTCTCTCTGACATATTCTATGTTTCTCAATGATCAGAGCAAATTTGAACTCGCACGGCGCATACGCACTTAAACGCATTCAAGCACTCATTCTGTTGCTGTTTCTGTACCACATTCATATAATTATCATATTATGTTCTAACCATCGCCTCACAGTTTAATGTATCTACATGTTCATCTTTTTATTATACGAAGTATCTTGGGCCCCTTCTTTCATTAAAAGCAAATCTGGGCGCAACCCAAGCGCCATATCGTTAAAAATAAAATAAAACCCGAAGCTTACGCTTTGGCTGGAGACCCTTCAGAGGGTCTATTCGACTAACAAAGTTGTTGTCAAACGCAAACGAACCGCAACCGTCAGTCAGTTTTTGTTTGCGAAAACTGTCAAAATGATTGGTTTTGTTTTTTGTGTCACACAATTTGACAGCTTTTGCAATTGAAAACTGTCTGAAAGAACGGTTCGGCCTTGGTTCGGTTGCGATTTTTTTTTCTTTGACTTCTGTAGGTGGTTCTAGGGGACCGTTTCTACGTAACCGGGCAGTTATTGGCGAGACCTGAAGGGTCTCCAGCCAATGGGGGAAGTAAAATACTTAACCTAAACTAACTACTTGTACTACACTAACATCATGACTACCTGCAACAACAGCACTAAGGGCGACCCCTAGTGGGACGTGCACCTCGGCTTAGAGCGTTGCTGGCGGGGGCTTGAGGGGGAGAGGCAGCTTGATGAGGGCTGAATTATTGGTGTGACTTCGGACTCTGAAGAGACGACCGAATCTACGACGGGAGAGCTCGGTGGATCGTGACCGGTCGACGCCAAAATCAAGATTCTAGACGTTTATAATTTTTTTGCTTTTTATTTTCTAGCTAATATGGTTACTGAATGACAGCATTAATAACTCAATAAAAACAATGGATAACATTTCTTTATTCTTGAACCTATTGACAAAATCTGCAACATTTATTATTTAAATTTTAATCAGTTGAACAGGCTGAAAACGGAAAAAATAAGCCATATGATAGGCCATAAGCCTAGTTTTGATATTAGCCTTAACTTTTAAATAATATCTCTTAAATTGACGAAAAATTCGTCTGTTGACACTTAAGGAATTACACGAATTCGTTTACAATATACAAGGTTAGTCAGAAAGGGGGTACTAATCTGAAAGGGTGTTAAAGTACCCATGATTATGAATAACTTTTGTTCTACAACTTTTTCCAAAAGTCAATAGTTAAACTATGACAAGAGAAATGAGTGACGAAAAATCTCAAAAAAAAGCGCTAACATCTATCCATCCCCAGTTATGATCAGCTGCATTTTAGGTCATATTTGGGGTCATGAATTAGAAGCACCATTTTCTGAATTTGTAACTAAAGAAGAGATGAAGAATTTTTGAAAAAACTGAAATAAAATCGTTTTGCATGGTTTTTGTTTTTACCGAATTTTGAAATTTTAATACTTGCTTTATGACAGTCATCAGTAGGGATCGGATATTTGGATGCATATTTACCTAAAGTTAATTTTTAGCTACGAAAGTATGGAAGCGGCTTCTTAAAATATATTTTTTGTAAGAAAAATGCCGAGATGCCTGGAACACCGGAAATGCAAACTAGTGGGGTGTATAATGGAAGCGACATCGTAAAATGATTTATTAAAAAAAAAACTCCGGGATTCTTGGATTGCATAATTATTTAAAATTAATGTTTAAGCCCCGATGCAAATATGTGTGAATGTGTGTAGTGTAAGAAGAAGAATGGTGTGTTACATAAATTAAAATAATTGTCCCAGAACGGCGGGATTTTTTCGATACAAAAGCGCGTTCCATGTTAGCCAACATCTCAAGTTTAGGTGAATATGCATCCGAATATCCAATCTCCAGTCATCAGTGATACTTTAAGTGACCTGCGAATTAGTACCCCCTTTCCGACTAACCTTGTATTATTTTTTGGTGTAGGTAGGTACTAGGTACCTATTGGTAGGTATACAACCTTATTTTTACTTTATGCGAAAACCGAGACACCCCAACAAGATTTTCATCAGAACTGCCTGAATATGTGTTTTTTTTTAGTAAATCTCCAAGTTACACCTTAGTTTATGTCGCGTTAAATTCCCTAAAAAAGTGTGAAATGCCTGAGATGTGCTATGCAGGGGTTGTCTAATACACGGAAACTGACCGAGCGGACCATTTCAAGCCTCAAGGTGTCTATTCCCGTCAACTGTTATGGGTAGAAACCTACTGAAACAAAACTGAAATTTATGAAAAAAAAAACAAACAAAAAATGTGGTGTAAAAAATATGTCAATCGATTCTCCTAGTGATTCTGAACAAACTAGTTTCAGGTTTAATATATACTAAAACTAACCTTGTATATTGTTTCTGTAACTGCCTGTGTGAGTCCAAAATAAATAATTTTCTTTCTTTCTTTAACGAGAACGGTCTAGACTCTAGAGTCCTCCTTCTATGTTTAATGAAGATGAATGATTAATGATTTCACGACCTAACCTCCCCCCACCATCGTTAGCGGACACAAGGTTACCAACGTCCGTAGTGCATTTTCCGATAGTCTGGGTCAATATACAGAAGTGTAATTGACTACTTAACTACCAGAACGTTCTATTAACTGTTGCAGGAAATTTATCTTGTACCTTAACTTACTGGCACTAGCTTCCACACTAGGATTCCTTTGTCGTGGAAGCTAGGCGAAACCACTATAGTACTTCCTGGCCGCGTCAGTCTCTAATTTGAATGAAAGTGGGCTTAAAAAAAATTACGTTATATGTACGTTTTTGTACTAGAAGAAAAAAAATAAGTGCTATAAAGGTTTGCGAAAAATTTAACAGAATTGGCGGCGCGGCCACGTAGTCTAGGCTGCTTCCTAGCCGCGCCACCACGTACACTGCAATAAACAGTCTAATAATGTACACACTCATTGGTAAACAATTCGCACCCTTAAAACGACTATGACGTAGGTAAGTGTAAAAAATACAATAATAAATAAAACTCGAAAAAAAAAACTGTGAAACTATTTTTTTATTTAAAAGCATATACCTACTTATATCTCGAAAATTATTTTTTCGCACTTAGTACTTACGATATTGTCGTTTTGAAGGTGCGAATTGTACGTCTATTGTACGTAGGTACCTATATTGTTTGGTACCAACAACAATCAGCGAGCTAGAGTAGCGATTAATGCTCTTTCGTTCTGCATATGAGAAGAGGACTTCGCCCTGCAGTTACAGGCTGATTTAATTGTTCAAATCAGCTTACCACACAGTCCTAAGGTCTCTCGTAAGTTGTGCCACACCGTACACCACCCGGTTCTCAGCCTCTTCCCATATCCATTCAGCCACAGCTGCCTTCTTCAAGTTGTCGCTCCAAGTGCGCCTGGTCGCTCGTTTGCCAACACGCGTTCGCCATTACCTAAATAAGTGATGAGAAATCTACGGCCCGCGGGCCAACTAACTCCGGCCCGCGAACTCTCCCTTTAAGAGCGAAAGTGTATTACTCTCGAAAATATATTTTTGCAGCCTCAGCGACCCAAACAGATTTAAAATAAATACAAAGAAAACTATATAATGCTGTAACAAATAGCTCTAATTATTGCATTTGCAGTAAATTAATTTAAAACAGAAATGCATTTTTATATTCTTGCCTCCTGCAATATTTCTTGCTTTTGTTCTGGCTCCTAGTGAAAAGTTTGCTCACCCCTGACCTAAATGATTTTAAGATGTGGATATTTGGAGCAGTCTATTAAGTAATCTAGGCTCACTTTTTAAGGGTTGCTCAATAATGTGTTATTAACTGAAACTCATTTTGTAGAAAACTGAAACCTATAATCGGCATAATATGATGTGGTATTTAACTGGCTACCAACTGAACTACTACCATTAAATATTAGGTCTAAGTACTACGTGTGAACAATTATTCATGTACCTACCTAATGATAGTTTGGAGAAAACTACAAGGTTAGCCAGAAAGGGGGTACATAGGTAGATACTAATTAGACTTGCCAACCTAAATGTATGAATTTACCGGGACTTTGGCAATCAAAATGCGGGACGTGGCAAAAAAAGCGGGACCCAATACCATCATAGGGAGGCGAAAAATAAAATTAGAAATTATTTTAAATGGTTTTATTGAATGTTTTACTTTGTAATTGTGTTCTTTCGACGCAAGACCTGCGTTCACTAAAGTCAGACTTCTGCCCGAAGGTTTAGCCGTAGGTACGATAAAACGGGACAATTGGCGTCCCGCACACGTCTTTCGTGGGACGCATCCTCTAAAGCTCTAGAAACGGGACGTCCCGGTTCTCGCGAGACGGTTGGCAAGCCTAGTACTAATTATGTACTTATAAAGTCAATCTGCATGTTACTTTTAATACTCTCTTCTCTCTCCTATTTTGATGTGCACAAAGGGGTCTATAATTAAAAAAGAAATCTGTGTTTGTGTGTCTTAGTGTGCTTAACCCTTTAACCGGCCCACCAGTCGGATATATCCGACAATTTTATTAACCTATATATGGATAGTAACGGACACAGGTATATCTGACATGGTCGAAAGAGACAATTTTTTTGTCGGATTTATCCGACTGAGGCGGTTAAAAGGTTAAGAAACAACCCAAGAAAATAAAAAAGGGATTGCAATAAAAACATCAATTTTGATATATTATTTATTTCTCATCATTCAAATACATAATTATTCTATTTTAATACACTTAAAATTAACTCGACTAGACCACAAATTAGGCTAATCCATAATAACTAAACCAGGGCCAGTTGTCCGTACAGCTTTAGCAGCCTTAGCAGACGTCATATTGCAAACTATAAAAGACATCAAAACGTGACCTAAAATAATATGACTATTGACTATTAAAAACTGGGACAGACGGATGTTAGAGAATTAAGAGGCCCCGGTTGAATAAAAAATCGATTTTACTTAAAGTGAAGTGTTGAAGAGTACCGAGAATAATGTTGAATATTTTGCGTCGAGGATGGCAACACTGATTAGCGGAGATCGGATTAAGTAGAGTACTTTACCTAAACTTCGAGGAAGGAAGTAACAGAGTGGATATACCTCGTCTAAAATGCCGGAATACTTAATTGAAGACGTAAGTGGATGAAGGTGATATGTTACATTTTCAAGAATTCGAGTACCTAAATGAGCGTTAAAAGTTTGGTAACTGAAGTTGTGACTGGAAGAAGGTAATGTACACGTAATAATATTTTCCAAAAAAAAAACAATGCTCAAAATAGAGAGTTTCGCGATGCATTTGGAAAAAAACAGCTTCATTTGGCAATAAAAACTAAAATTCTTGAAAATGTAACATAATGTCATCTTCATCCACTCACGTCTTCAATTATAATGACGTTTTAATCCCGGGATTTAAAAATCACGAATTATTTATTGGACTTTATATTTTAGTTACAGATTATTTATTTGAAGATTTATAAAGAATTAATTATAAAAAAAGAAGAAATTACAATTATAAAATTAAAGAGCTTTGTTTTACATATTTCGTACATTGTTTTACATAGTAAGGAATCCTAAAAAAAAATTATAATTTTTCAAATAAATAATTTGTAACTAAATAATTCGTCATTATAATTATTCCGGGATTTTTAGATTTCGTTCCTCGAAGTTTAGGTAAATATACTCTACCTATTCCGATCTCTGCTGATTAGGGTTGCCATACATATTTTACTAACGCTTCGCGCTGAAGCCGTAATTTTCCTTCGGCACAAAAAGTAACAGGCCGTTCACACATCGACGAATCGTTTATTCCGTATCGATTTTTTAGTTACCTTTAAACACTTACGACCGTATTCACACGCTCACGAATCCAAAATAGTACAAATCCGTTAGGACGAATCGTTTTTTCGCCATGTGAAAGTATTTGTTTAACCGTATAATCGTTTTAACAAATTGTATTAAATCACGATTCGGTTTATAAATGTGAACGTCTATCAGTGTTTAACGAATCATTATTAATAACAAATCGTCAATGACAGATGTATCACACGTGTGAACGGTCCGTAATTCTACTCGGTCTTTAGTCGGTACTCTTCAAATTAAGTGAGACTTACAACCTTTACTTATCATCCTACTGCATCCGTCATCAATACTTTTTTTTTTCAAAATTTAACTATTTTCAATAAAAGTAACAAAAAAATTACAATAGGTACCTATTTGTCGTAAAAATCTGGCTGTTTCCCGCCATAACCGGATAGAACCAGGTCGTGTTAAGCTTTGATTTTATCCCCGTCAGTGCATTATTAAATTTGGGAAATAAAATGTCCCAACATTTGTTTTGGAATGCAATGGATTATTGAGATGTTTTCTGAAATTGAACTAATAAGAACTGAAAATTAAATGGAGAATGATTGTATTTTTTTATTTTGTTAAATTTGAATATGTCTGAACGCCACAACTTTTAATTTGGACTTCTAGGTATAGATGCCAGCACATCAAGCTACCCGAAACTGTCAAATTTTCCCAATCAATCTTGAACCAACTGCTTTTGTGATAAAGATGAAAATATATTAGAGAAATTTGACAGATGGTAGTAGCTTTATGTGCCTGTACATCACGCCTGTATTCCCCAAAGGGTTGGTCAGAGGTGTATAGTACACCCTGATTTCGCGTTAAAGTCCCATGTAATAGAGGGCGGCCTATTGCCATCAACCGGGCACAAATACTCCGGGCTGCTACAGAGAAATTCCACACGGAAAAACCTAATAACACTTTTGCCTGACCTGGGAATTGAACCGAGGATCTCATGCTTAGCAGTCACGCCTGCGACCACTAGACCAACGAGCCAGTCTTGTCCAGTTCGTACTATTTGTAAAGTTAAAGTGATGTTTATAAAAAATATTTATGACAGATGCCTCCTTACCATATACAATTTTCTTAGAGGAGGTACGAAAGGTTCTTAGCTATAGAGTGACAAATTGGCACTGTCAGTGTGTACAAAACGATAAAATAGTATTCATTGACCGTGAGGAACATAATTGTAACAATAAGAAAAAAGTAAAAAAAAAAACTGGTTCATTTATTAAAACTGAAAAAACTTACCAAAATGTTTTTTTTTTCACAAAGTTGAGCGTCAAATAACAGTGCCAACAGTCGTTAAGTTATTAGTAAAGTGTGTCAAAAACATCAGACTAAGTGCAGTCTATACATTCTTCTCATAGTTTTAGTGAAGTACAAAAATTCCATCTTCTCGAGAAGCTGGGTGAATGGACACTCGTTAAATTATACCAGGCTTTGGAATGGATTCACTCTTTGGGTTTTTTGGTTGCTAGCAGAACTCTTCGACACAAAGTCGGTCCAGTCGAGTCACTTAAGTAAAGTGAAGTCAGCTAAGTAAAGTCATGTCAGTTAAGTAAAGTCAAGTCAATGAAGTAAAATCAAGTCAGTGATAGTAAAGTCAAGCCACTTAAGTAAGTCAAGTCATTTAAGTAAAGTCAAGTGAATTTAAAGTCAAATCGCCCATTTATGTCGAGTAGGGTAAGATCAACAACTTTCATCAGATAAAGTCCTATAATGTAAAATATTAGGTTATTAGATTAAGTCCAATCCACTCAGATACAACCAACGCGTGTGTTTACAAATAAAGATACAATCACAAAATGGCGCAAGTTTAACTTGCACTCACACTTGCAGGGTTCCGCACAAATCATTATTAAAAACGTACAATCTCAAAATATTAAAAAATAAATGCTATGTTCTCGAGATCTTAAAATTTGGACCCTCATAAACTCCGTAAAAAATAAACCTAATTATAAAATAATAATAATCAAGCACCTATTTAAAAATAGTTACACCCTAAAGTGCGGAACCCAAAAATCACAGTTTAAAATAATAGGTTAAGGTTGAAAAAGAAAAATTGAACAATTAATTAACTCGCGGTAACATATTTTTTGCTTCTGGCAAGTTAAGCTCGCGTGACAATATAGTTAAATATTTACAAAAGGTTAGCAATCGCACTCTTAATTCAATTCTAATTTTGGTTTGAAAGCGGTCAAATATACACCATAATTTACTTTAAAAATAATTTAAAATACGTTATCTATTATTTTCTAACGCGAAATACGCACTCAGGGGGCCTACTCCTTAAGTCCGTCAACAAAGTTAGTCGAAAGTAGCCCGAAACGTAGGAGTGAACAAAACAAGTGTCAAGTTCAACATTTCGGACGGGCAAAAACACATCGGTAGTAGGGACAACTGTCAAATCGTGTTATCATTCATTCTTAGTTCGGGCCCCGAAATAATCGTATGTCCGTAGGTGATAGGGAGTAGGAAACGCTAGTAACTAAAGCCGAAACCTCGGACTACGTGCTTAGACCCCCTGACGTGGAGTTGCAGACACCAGCCCGTTATACCTTATACCTCATTATTTTTTAACCTGCGCATCACTATACAGTGCGTTTAATCACGAAGACGCGCCCCACTCCTTTTTGTTAGAGATAGCCGCGTGATTCGTATGCACAGGCACACACCTCTTATTGTGATGTGATAGAACTAACACAATACAGGATGTAAAAAGACCCATCACATAGCCGAAATCTACGCACTCTGTACATCAAACTAAATTACATTGACCAAAAATAATTGCTGGGAAAAGACTTTTATTTTTTGGCATGAAAAAAAAACGCTTTTTTTTGTAGCGCGCAAATTATGGTTGTGGCGATGCCGCGCGTTTGCATGCGTGCAGCGGCCACACAGCCGAGCCAAGGCGGTCGTGTGCGTTTGATATTCATTGCGTTTTTGTAACTTCAAATGCGTAATTTGTTAGGAAAAATTGAAATTTTTGATAATGTTTGTATGGAAGAAAGTTTAGTATTATGACTTGGAAATCGTTTTTGGAAACAACTAAAAAAAAAAGTGTACTTTGACCTTCATTATCTCCAAAACCAATGATTTCCCAGGTATGGTTTGTTCGAAAAAAATTATCCCAATGATGGGTAGAATACGTGGTTTTCGTTATCGTTAAGGGTCTTTTTACACCCGATATATAGGAATTTATAATGCACACTTTTGCATGGAGCGATTTAGACAAAGGCGTTGTCCTGGCTACGATCGTACGAGCAAACGATACAATTTCGTCGCACGACGAGATTAAACACACAAATCTCTTTAGTGTCCCAACTGAAGCTCGCAAGTCATCGCGCGAGCACAGGAAATGATTAATAATGTGTTCCCGAACGCTTGCAACCCGAATCTCTTCAAAGTTAGAATGAACAGGCTTCTTCTGGCTAAGCTAGCTCCATCGTAGACTTTGTCCGTCACCTGTGACATTGACAGGAGTAAAAAAAAGTAATGATCGAACGATGGGTTCGATCATGCGATCGTGCAAGCAAATTCTTTTGAGTGTCCTAGTTGGTCACGCGTCATCGCGCAATTGTTGAAACGGAGCCGTTGCTTTGAGGGCGCGACGGCATCGCACGATCGGAAACGCGCGATGGGCATCGCGCGATCTGTTAGAACACCTGTTAAACCATCGCACAATCATTTTCATCGCGGCGATATATATTTTTAATTGCTGCACCGGTGGACGTCAAGTCAACTGTCATCATGTCAGCTTTCGCTGAAAACCAGCGCTGTGGCTCTGACTCGCACGAGTCACAGCATTATGCAAAGCGATGGCCGTTTTGCGTGATGTGACGCATATTTTTCCCAATAGTTTCTTTTTGGTTTTGTGTATAGTTTTTTTATTTTTGTGTGTCATGTTGGCGCAAGTAAATATTTTTTCTTTTTTTCTTTCTTTCTAAATCAAGTCGTTTACTCGTACGATCGTTGCCATTTAGGACGACGCCTTCGAGTAGGGCGCGTCTCCGCGGATTTGAACGGCTTTTGGTAAATCAACCGCCTATGTTGTTAAATCACACAGAATATCAGCACGCACAGTGAGGTCGACCTGAAAATTCTCTATTTGCTGGTAATTTCCCTCCTAAACAACCAGGGCGATGATGACCCCGGGTATTGGCTAACCAGCACTTTAAAAATTAAAAATATACGACGTATTTACTGCAGTTATAAAATGCGAATTAATTTCCTTTGGTGTATCGAACGTTGGATTAACAGATTTAAATTCAATTTTCATTAACTCGATAATTCAACATTTACGTTAATCTCATAGAGTTGGCGTTAAATAGTGACGTTAATTACTGAGACCGCTTTCAAAACCATAGCCTAAATAGGCGAGCGAAAAAGCTCTCTTTAATACACCCATTAATTTCTACTAACGTCATAAGATAACCATGGCTTTATTAAGCA
Organism: Amphipyra tragopoginis; assembly: GCA_905220435.1. Taxonomy (NCBI): domain Eukaryota; kingdom Metazoa; phylum Arthropoda; class Insecta; order Lepidoptera; family Noctuidae; genus Amphipyra; species Amphipyra tragopoginis. The sequence goes on along the minus strand of HG991991.1, from coordinate 5,383,721 downwards.
TGGCACTTATAATAAAATTTTAATAATACTTTTTTTTCTTTTCCTATCGCTCTCGCTCCTCCGACTCGCCGCTACTACGCACCATGCAGAATTACAACATAGTATTTAAAAATAAATATTGTTCGATTTTGAATTTTATTCGAAATAGTAATTTAACCAGTAGGTCAAAATGTTTTATTCAGAAAGCCGTAGTATTTTTTTTCAAAAAATCACCCCTTCTCTTGAGACATTTTTTTAGGGTTTTGTACCCAAAGGGTAAAACGGGACCCTATTACTAAGACTCCGTTGTCCGTCCGTCCGTCCGTCTGTCACCAGGCTAGTTGAAATTTTCACATACGATGTATTTCTGTTGCCGCTATAACGACAAATACTAAAAAACGGAATAAAATAAATATTTAAGGGGCTCCCATACAACAAACGTGATTTTTTTTGCAGTTTTTATAGATAATGGTACGGAATGCTACGTGAGCGAGCCCGACTCGCACTTGACCAGTTTTTAATTATAATGTTTTAACTTTCCTAGTTTATTGAGATAAAGCCTGGATTGCTCCTCCCTGATCGTGTCCCTTGTTTGTAGGCTGTACGGCGTGCAACCGTAACATCAAGATTGAAACTAGAGAACAACTACTATAACATGTCACGCACCTCCTACTCTAACACATTTTTACTTTCAGTGCCAATGGCCGCCATGTTATATCGTAGTTGATCTACAAGGTATAACTTAAATAACGCACAACCTCTTAGGGGGCCACTGTACTCATCATTATGAACAACTTTTACTACGGGATCAAACATGAAATCGAGAAAAAAAATCAGCTGTTCCCTACATTTTGACGAGTTATGCTAACATTAATGTAGGAAACAGCTGATTTTTTTTCACGATTTCAGGTTTGTTCCCATAGTAAAAGTTGTTCATAATGATGAGTACAGTGACCCCTTAAGAGGTTGTGCGTTATTTATGTTACACCTTGTATAAGCACTAGTCGAGCAATAAATCTACTAAATATCAAACACAAACACGGTGACTCGTTGGTATATGCACACACACATTGAACACAGATGTTGGAGGGACGTGCCAAATTATTGTAATATCTCTACTCGGTTCGGAAACTGCCTTTTAAAACCGAAGCTTGTCTGTGGTCAGTGTACGAAAGAAATACAGTACACTATCGAAGCTATAGAAATTCCTACAATTCAAAGAAGAAAAGGCAAGTTATTTGAAAGTAACCTAAATACTATGTATGTATTCCTGCAGTAAGTGCGAACGCGGTACGCTTAGCAAAAAATATGTTATAAAAATATTACTTCTCACGTACTAGTCGTTAATTTTAGATTTTTTTACAAAAATAGGGTAGAAAAGCTAAATGTAAAGGATCCACCCACCAATCGTCGTCCCACTCCATTTAAATTCGGTTTCCTTAAAGACGACGGTTGATCCACCCATCCTTCACAAAATAAATTCGAATAAAAAACAACAAAAAAAGATCGTTTTCAGAACTAGCACAAAAAAAGTTTTAGGCCAGCTAAAACTGTAAAAGATAATTAAGTAAACACTCATAATAATTATGTACTGTTATTCTTAAATTATAATAATTAAATCTTAAATTAAAAGTCTTACAAATAAAAAGATAGGAATTTCATTTGGATACTGTACAAGTATCTATGAAACGGCTACATAATATCAAGCTGTACATTCCCAGTATGAGCTGATCTATCATTGTATAAGCTTTACGTAAAATCAGAGGCCAGTTTATACTGGAAATGTATACCTTGATATACAGGGTGGTAACTTGAGATGGGTCATGAAGAGCAGCTACCTTAACCATCGTAGATACAGGAAAACGTTCTTAAGATATCATCCTTAACTTTTGGAATAATTTATGCTATGTGCAATCACAAATTTTGAAAAATGTGTACCTGGTCTACAGTCAGCGAGAAAAAAGGCAGTTTTCACATAACATTTTTATGATGCCAATCGTTTTTATTTCCATAACTGAGGACTAACTGAGGTTGGAGTACTAGAATTATCAGAAATCGCAAAAAACTTATTGAGACGGGTTAGTTTAGGTTAGGTTAATTAACCTTAATTGTTGTGACTACAGGAAAATGATCTTACGAGACTGTCCATAATTTTAAAACATATTTGGAACAGCAATAAAAAATTATGAAAAAATAAATTTACAAATATTCATCTCAAATTACCATACTGTACGTATAGCCGTGTGTGTCTGTACACTGTACGTACACTTAGTATAAAGTTTAAGTGTTCCTTTACTATCAGTTTTATCAAGAAATATGAAACAGGACAAGTCAAATAAGTTTGGATTAACTAGGTACATTGCATCACTGCACTATAATTCCTTTAATAAAAAAGAAACGTAATTTATTTCACCTATGTACCTAGATATTTTATACTATTTTCCACTCAGAAAATTTCTGAAAATACTGATGTAAATAAAAAGAATATCCTATTTTTAACCTTTTTAAATAACTGGGCGAGAGATTTCTGCGAATACAGATGATGTTATTTTTTTGTTATTTTTTGTTTCGGGAACGGTTGTGTATTTCTATTTGTTTTTCAGTATTGATTAACTATCACGACGGATATAAATAGATGCGACCTGTTAGGAAAGATGGGGTAACAGAATAAAATTAACTAAATTAGATAATCCAAATCACATCAATTATTACAACTTCTATTTTTACCTAAATAACAATAGTACTAACTGCATGCGGACTGAAAGGGGTACAACGGTAGCGAGGTCGCATTTCCAAGATGCGAAGTCGCTATTAGCTCATTTTAGAAAGTCGGTTGCTACTTTAAATGTCTAAGGCCTGAATTACATAGAAACTGCATAAGGCAGCCGTGCCTGCGCCTTATTCCGTTTCTGTGTAATTCACACTTAAGATTTGAGTTGGCCAAGAGTCAGAGCGACTTGAAATAAATATACACTGTGGACCCGAGGGACCCGAAAGATTTTAAGCACGCCTTTCTGATGGTATTATGAGTCAACGAAAGTCCAATTCAGTATATTTTTTTTCGGTTCTTAATAAATTAACTGTATCCTAGCTTTTGTTCTCCAATTAGGCATCTGAATCGAAGGTTAAATCGTTCGGGTACCTCGGCCACGGTGTATACAGGGTGTTAACGAATTCGTGTAATTCCTTCAAACCACGTGATCTACTGGTGACACAGATTAACCATAAATAGGAATTTTTGAAAACCATATACAAAAAAAAAACTTGGTTTTCTTTTTCTGAGTCATTTTAGCCTTGAGTTATCTGACTGCAAAGATCGATATCGCGTTAGTCGTGCCTGCCAGCCCTGTCGCAGTGCTTTCATTAATTTATGCGTGGCATCGAAATGTTCACACAAATAAAACATTTTTTTTGCAAAAAAAAATTCTTATTTTTTTATTGAATCCTTATACGATCGGTAACAAAGCCGCATGAAAAAATAATAATTTTATTTTTTTTATTTTTAATCAAGCTAAATCCCGTGCTGGGCCTGTCTACATCAGTAGTAGATCATGTGGTTTTAAGGAATTACACGACTTCGTTAACACCCTGTATACAGGTGTCCCAAAATTCAACGTTAAGTCGGGAACAAAACGATAAGTTTATGACTTCAGAAAAAAATATAACAAAAATAAGTTGAGTCCTTTTTTTTTAAACATAAGTTCGTGAGTTAAACTTTTATTCATGGTAACTTTAAAACTCTAAAACCATTAAACTATTTTTTTCTTGACTTACATATGCTGCCAGATCATTTGTTCCCGACTCGACGCTGAGTTTCGGGGCACCGTGTATATGCATGCTTCTGTCGTGCTTTTCACAACGGCCAAATTTCCAGTCCGCTAAATGAAGTAAGGAAAGGATCGGTGTTTTTTTTTGTGGAATGTAAAGACACACGGAAAAAACAGACATGTTTTTAAGAGACAGTAATGCTTTAGTGCTCATTCACACGAAGACGATACGTTTTTTGACGTATCGTCTTTTTTCACGATTCGTTTTTTTTGACGGCGGCTATTCTTTTTAAATGCCCGTGTTCACACGCGTCACGAATCGTGAAAAATGTCGACCACGTCTTAAATCACGTATCGTCTTTTAAAAAACACGTTCGTCAAAAAACACGAACTGTGATTTTTTTATGTGACGGATCCATCGTGTTTGATAGTTCATTTAAGACTAAGAATTACGAAACATGTGAATATCAATTCGGATATTTTGCCGAATCGTGATTAAACACGATTACGTATGCAATGTGAACGTCCATCCCTCATGACGTATCATGTTTTATGACGAATCGTCAATGACGGAACCCGTGTGAATAAGCCCTTGTTTTTTGGTATCAATTTAAGCAGCCGTTAGACGATAACAGTGCGTTCAATCAACGATGACGCGCCCCACTCCTTTTTGTATGACGTAGCCGCGTGGTGCGTATGCGCACGTCTCTTTTATAAGTGTGCGCATGCACACGTTTAACTTTTGTGTGGCGATAGAACTAACACAATAGCAATTTATAATGCTCAGTTTTGCACTGTAGCGATTTAGATAAAGAGTGGGGCGCGTCTTCGTGGATTAGACTATCTGTAGACATTACAACATCAGTTAGTAATTTCGTTTTAAAAAGCAATACTATCTCCTGGCCTATACTGGTTAAGGTAATCAACAACATATATACAACGTGTTACAAAAATATAAAATCATCACTGAAACGCAACCCTGAAAACATTAAAGAGTAGACTACCCAGAAAGTTATTTACATTCTAACCTAATTTCCTCTGAGAGGTAAATGACAACAACCATCAAAGACTACTTGATTAACATTTTCTTTTTTAAGGGGAATTATGTAACACGTTGTATGCCTAAGAAATGACACTGCTCAGGGGGGCTAAAAACGTCGTTCGTTAGCATAACTGCATGTAGAATGCAAATCCAGTCTGCAGTTGTGACGCAATTGCACTAACTGCATCTTAAATGCCTTCAAGCTGCATTTGGCAGTACCATAGATTCACCAAATGTGCTGTTATTAGCCCCCAAGACTTACCTTAAGTAAAAACCTCGAATTGCTATGTATAAGTTCCCAGACACGTAGATAAAGCAATACTATTTATTAGTCTAACAACATCTATATTTTTTTGCATTTTTTTCTGTTTGTAACACTGGTTTTATTAGACAGAAGACAGGGAGTGTTTACACAGACGTAAATGATTTAAAACAAACGAGATTTTGAAATGCTGAGATCCTTTCCTCGACTACTACGCAAACACCAAATGGACCCACTATTTGAGCCTCAGAAAAACACAGATTATCAAAACGGGACGAACAACCATTTTGACACAAAAAAGTAAAAAACCACTTAGACGTGTGCGATGTCCGGTATTTTGTGGTTATTATCAGTACGCCGTTTGCCCTTCGGCTTAGTTTCAATATTGCCATTTTTTTCCACAATGGCGACGGTATCCTTCGCTTTGTGCGACGATGTCGAATTATTGTTCTTTTCGACTGGCTGGCAGGTGCCGCACGCGCATGTGACGTCCGTCATGACGCTACCAATCTTGTTTTCACCTACGGCAACCGAAACCGTAGTCTTTTCTTTCTTTTTTTCAGTAAATGTCACCAGTACGTGAGCTGGTTCCTTCTTCTTGGCCTGACGGCGGCGATCATTTACCGGGAACATCGGTGGGTCGGATGACGAGCTTGATGGCTGGTAATGGTACTTTAGGTTGCGTCGTATTCCGCAGCGGCAGGCCTTTAAGGCGGACTCGCGTCTGTAAAGAGCAATTATGTTAGGGATGGCAGTGATTTTATCAAAAGATCGTTAATTAAAGTCTGAAGTCAAAGCATTTATTTCAATTAGACCATTTATAGTAGGGTTGCCATATTTTCCCGTGACCCCGTCGGGACATTATGGCCAAGGGTGATTTTTATAGGGAAAAAATTATACAAAACTGATGGACAGTTTGGGACAAAAATTAATTGCATTGCAAGTTATATGTAGGTACCAAATTAATCATTATTTTTATATTTCACCTGGGATAATAGTTGCGGATTTCTTTGTGATTTGACGATTTTAGAGTTGAAACTAATTTATCGGGACATCTTATAGCTTGTCGGGACACCACTTTTAATAACGGTGACATGTCCCGACGTATCGGGACGAATGGCAACCCTAATTTACAGGCAGTTTTGAACTGTCGAGGAGAAAAAAGAAGTTCAACCGCGTTCCAAAATGTAGATTCCTATGGAGAAGACCGGGCAATAAACTCCATGGTTACTCTTTTTCATCAAAAATTTGGTTACATTGTGAATAAGAAAATAAATGTGAGAACAGTTTAAGATATGCTATGCTAATAAGAGTACCTACAATACATTTGCCATAGCAGATTAGAGATGACCAGTCCCAACTGACAGCGTTCACGAACATGACGCATGTATCAGCATAGCTCAGCTCAACCATTTCGTAGGGAACCGAACGATCCAACACACACGCCACCATCAGCGGGACATTTGAGTGAGCATGACATGGATCTAAATGACCGTGGTGAAATAGAAAACTAACAAATGTACTGGATTTCACAGGTTTTTGACATCTTCCTTCACAAGCAGCGCCGCCAGGCACGTTCATTTAGAGCCAGTTGGACTGTTCAATCGTAGCTCCCCAAGCATTGAGGCTCACACGACGATAGTTTCTCGAAGCGAGACTCATTCTGACTTTGTCTTTCTCGGCAGTGAAAACGGAGACAACATGAGACTCGCTTCGATAAACTATAGGTACTCGTGTAAATCAGCCTTTACTTTCTCTGCTGGTACAGTCAACATAGAAGTAAATGATGATTGTTCAAAGTATTTTATTAAATGGCAAATTTCGTAGTAATCATTAAATTGTAAGTATAATGATATGATCATTAATAATAATTAATTTCAAAATATTCTTTGACTTTTGCTGTTGACTGTACAACGAAAGTTAAGCGTGGATTACATAGAAACGGCATAAGGCGCAGGCACGGCGCAGGGGGCCTACTCCCTAAGTCCGTCAACGAAGTTAGTCGCCCGTCCGCAAGTAGCCCGAAACGTAAAAGTGAACAAAACAAGTGTCAAGTTCAACTTTTCGGACTGGCAAAAACACATCGGTAGTAGGGACAACTGTCAAATCGTGTTGTCATTCATTCTTAGTTCGAGCCTCCAAATAATCGTATGTCCGTAGGTGATAGGGAGTAGGAAACGCTCGTAACTAAGGCCGAAACCACGGACTTCGTGCTTAGGGAGTAGCCCGCCAGGCGCGTGGCTTTCATACATTTAGTGCGAAAAAAAATTGAAGCGGCACGAAAAATGTATGAAAGTGACTCGCCTACGCCGTGCCTGCGCCTTATACCCTTTCTATGTAATTCAAGCCTTAGGGGCCGTCTCCACGAGCGAGAGAATCGCGGCGATATTGTCGTCGTGGCACGTATTTCTAGACACGTTCTAAGAGAGTGTATAGAAATACGTGGCACGTGGCACGTGGTACGTGGCGCTCGTGGAGATGGCCCCTTAGTGTTCAGCAACATTATTTCTCCCTTTACCTAAAATTTCAGTACATGTAGGTGAACACCAGCCTATAATCTTGTAACAAAATCGTATTTGAATTATCTATTATTTCATAATAATAAAGTTTTTAAGTTCATCTGCGTATATCAACTAGAAATAGATTCACTAGAGAAGTATTACGATACTAAAAAAGACCTAGTAATCTCGAGTCGCTGAGCCTTAATTGTAATTGCAAAGTCAATGAGATATTATATAACAAAAAAGAATACAACGCGCAGAGTTCGCAGTGCAAAACACTAGCGTATAAAAAAGTAAAGAAAAAAGTTTGTATTTGAAATATGAAACCCCGTCGCTTAAGGCACAAAAGAGAAATATTATTTGTTACAAAGTTCTAAACATGAACGACTGTCGTGCGACTAGAGTTACACGAAACGCATTTAAGGCCCGGCTGATTGTGATTTTTTGTCACTGTGACTTTTTGTTACCAAGTCGAATGCTATGACATAGTAGACATAGTGACTAATGTAGACATTGAAAGGGAGCGCAGGGCGCTGTCGGTCCGAGGTAATATGCTGGCACGCAGATTCTCCCGATGTAGTGTAGATGTCAAAATCACCCTTTTTAAGGCATATTGCCAAAGTTTCTACACGAGAAACCTGTGGGTCGCATATACCAAAAGAGCGATGGACGCTCTGCGCGTCCAGTACAATAATATTTTTAGGATGCTGTTGCGAAGGCCACCTTTTTGTAGTGCATCGGAAATGTTTGTGCAGAATCGAACCGATGGCTTTCATGAGGTGATTCGCAAAAAAACTGCATCTCTACTAAGCAGAGTACGAGAAACTAGCAACAGCATCCTCAAAATAGTAGGGGAGGATGTTACCTCTCCAATTTTAAAAAAGATGGTGAAGAAAGTGATCAATTTTACTAATAGGTCATAATGAATCACCATTAAAGTGTCACTTTACTAACAATAGTTATAAGTCATTATTGTAATTACTAACACACTGGATCTTAGTTATCTGAAATAAAAGGAATTTATTTATTATTATTATTATGAAGATATATCGGAGTGCGCTCACTGTGGTGACGTGACATTACGGTGACAAATATATATCTTCATAGCATTCGACTTGGTAACAAAGTCACCGTGACAAAAAATCACAATCAGCGGGGGGCCTAAGTGATAGTCCACGACGACTTTTTGCAGCGATACAGTCGCAAATCGACCGCGATACTAACGCGATGCTGTCGCTGTCTATGTACGTTAGAACTCTCACATGCAGTCACGATTCTATATCGCTACTATAGCGTAGTCTACCTACGCTCGGCTTGCGATAAACTCCGCTCTTACATGGCGTTCAAACCACAAAGACGCGCCCCACTCCTTTTTGTAAGGAGTAGCGGCGTGGTGCGTACACGCACTAGGGTTGTAACGGAGCTTCGCCTCCGCCTCCGTTACTGCGGAAGTTCCTCAAGAAATCGTACCTTCGCATCCGCCTCCGCCTCCGTAAAATTTTTGCGGAGTTGTAACGGAGCTTTATTTACGTCGTAAAACACCGACAAACAAAAACAAAATGCACCGCACGCCGCAAAACTGTTGTTTGTAAAGTATAATTTGCCTGTTCTTAATTTTGATTACTAGAAGGTAATACTAATACGTTTATTTAAGTGTACTATGAATGTACGTATTTGAAATAAACATTTTTGACTTTCAATAAACCATAAATTACTATTTTTCCATATCCATTTTCACCTCCGCCTCCGTCTCCGTTAAACTCCGCATCCGCGGAGGTGAAACTCGTGGCCTCCGCATCCGCCTCCGCTAAGAAGGCCTCCGTTACAACCCTAGTACGCACAAATCTCCTATTATTATCTTATATTAGTGTGCGTATGAACACATCTAACTATTGTGTGGCGATAGAACTAACACAATCGCAATTTATAACATAACTTCACGCCTTATTCCCAGAAGGGTTGGCAGAGGTGTATAGTACACCCACGTTTCGCCGTTATGTTTAAGTCCCATGTAATAGGGGCAATTTATAATGCACACTTTTACGCTGTAGCGATTAAGAAAAATAGTGGGGCGTGTCTTCGTGGATGGAGCTGTTTGTACCCTTCCTCCCCGATGTCGCCCGATACGGTCGCGCGTTTGTATCGATGTAGTAGCGATGCTGAATCGATGCAATGTGACCGTATCGCTTTGCATCACTTGTACCTATCACGCGTATGCAAATGCGACGTTCACGAAACGTCAAACGCGATCCCATACCGTATGCAAAAACCCGCCGTCGACCTAAGGCGTGAATTACATAGAAGCGGCGTAAGGTGCGGACACGGCGCAGGCGCCTCGCTTTCATACACTTTGTACGAAAAAGATTTGAAGCGGCACGATAAGACGTATGAAAGCGGCGCGCCTGGGGGCCTACTCCCTAAGTCCGTCAACGAAGTTAGACGCCCGAAACGTAGGAGTGAACGAAACAAGTGTCAAGTTCAAACTTTTCGGACGGGCAAAAACACATCGGTAGTATGGACAACTGTCAAATCGTGTTGTCATTCGTTCTTAGTTCGGGCCCCGAAATAATTGTATGTCCGTAGGTAATAGGGAGTAGGAAACGCTCGTAACTAAGGCCGAAACCGCGGACTTCGTGCTTAGGGAGTAGACTCCCTGCGCCGCGCCTGTACCTTACGCCGTTTCTATGTAATTCACGCCTAAGGTGGTCCGATTCGTTGTCGCTCTAACATTATGCCGTGCAATAACTAAAAGCCTGTGAAACAATAAATATTCGGGCTCCGTTTGGGTCCTGAACTAGTCAAGTAACCCCGAAAAATGCAAATGTAAGTACATAACCGTATAATAATACATAAAAATATTAGTTATACAAATAAACATTAATCTTCTTAACAACGTTTGCGATAAACAAATATAGAAATTAAGAACATCGAAAATAATCAGAAATTACCGGAAAAGCCTCTATATCTATGGACGCCTACAACGCGATGGATCGAACAATCGATTTTCGATTGATAGCGCCTATTATTAATTATACCGGGTGTACGTCTATTTGATACGTCTATTTTAGTATCGCATTTGTGTTTGATGTCCGGCTCGGACTTTAACAAAATCTTTGACAGCTGTATTTAGAAATACACTTTCTATACTTTAAAAAATAAAATTAAGACGGTTTTAAAGTCTTTAATATTTAAAGTACCTACTTTCCTTCCATGACCGCTAGATAGATTTGGGACACCCGGTATATTAAATGCCCCACTCGTATATAAACGCCTCAATTTGTTGAAACATTACAAGGTAGCTAATATTCTAGCCGTCAAACAAACTGACACGGCAAGGTTTTAACCCCATATTTATGTTCTACTTTCCATGGAATAAGCAACTAAATTATTAGTTTACAATAACAAACAGAAATAACACTCCTATTTAGACTCCACGTAAATTAAATGATGTTTTATGCGCCAGCGAAATTATTCGACAAAATGTTTAGACTTATTAAACAATTCATTCAGTCATAGTCAAAAATTAAACATGACAAGAAAGTAAAAAAAAAAATGTTTTTTAATCTTTGTGTATTAAACAATAGCATGCGAATCTCTTAGTTCTCGATTACGTAGATTATACAAGGTTAGTCAGAAAGGGGGTACTAATCCGAAAGGCTGTTAAAGTACACATAATAATGAATAACTTTTGTTCTACAACTTTTCCCAAAACTCAATAGTTTAAGAGAAACAGTTGTTCAAAAATCTCAAAAAAAAATCTCTAAAATCTATCTATCCCCAGTTATGATCAGCTGTGTTTACATTTTAGGTCATATTTGGGGTCATGAATTAGAAGCACCATTTTCTGATATTAAAAAAGCAAGGCTAAAGTTAAAGCAGGGATGAAGAATTTTTGAAAAAACTAAAATAAAAATCATTTTATTTGGATTTTTTTTATGGAATTTTGAAATTTTAACACTTGCTTTCAAACAGCCATCAGCGATACTATAAGTGGGCTTCGGATTAGTACCCCCTTTCCGACTAACCTTGTATAAATTAATACGCCGAAAACCACAATTTATTTCAAAAATTCCGTTTAATTAATTATTTACCAACAACCATTATTATTTGCAGGTTGGAAATTTCCCGCAACGTGCTATTCAGAACCCGACCTATTTTCAACCAATACAGGAATTAATTAATAAATTACTAGAAGGAACTTTCTGGATTATTAACTCTTGGAAACTAGTACAAACAATTACTATCACCGGGAAAATCTACAACATAAACTGTAACACGTGTATTCATTAAATTAATAAATCACGTCGCCTGGCTGCATTCTATTTTTTTTTATTATAAATCTCGAAAGTATTACAAAAATATTAAGCAACAGTGAAAAAGTCAATGAAATATAACAAGACAAGAGAAGAAAAAATAAACAAGACTGATTTGATTTTTTTGAATTGATATTCATAATTATTTACGGTTTATTCACGTGCATTTTTCGGGATTGCCCGACTAGTTTCGGATCCAAACGAAGCTCTAATCATGAGCGGAACACGCAAATAATCATAAATATGAATATGTCTCACGAAAGTTATAATATAAAAAATTTAAATTGTTCACGAGACAGAGACAGCACTACTTAAAAATGACGTCATACCTTAAAAACTTTTGACTTAAGAGGGCTATCGCATTTTGTCTCCTGCCTCGCTCGCACAGGACCATATTTTTAAGAATGTTAAATTAAAAGATGCATTTTTTAATAATGTATTCAATGGGCTCCCTTTAAAATAATATTAATTTGATAGGTAATTATTAAAAACACATTACTATCGTGTTCCCTAATAAACTCAGCTCAATAATTATTATGATCCGTTTTTGAGATAAGTTTCATAAATGTCACAATAAAAATGTTTTTAATAATTATACCTACTACATTAATATTATTTTAAAGGGAGCCCATTGAATACATTATTAAAAAATGCATCTTTTAATTTAACATTCTTAAAAAATATGGTCCTGTGCGAGCGAGAGAGGTGAGAAAATGCGATAGCCCTCTTAACATCACTCTGTACAATGTTCTGTGTCTTGTGACAAGGACACAAAATGCCCCCTCCACAAACTTCGAAAGCGTGTATCTCCTCTATTTTTTCATTTTTTTTTTCACATACCCTTTTCTTTATATACTTTCTCTAACCTCCTGGGTCCGGAAGAGTATTTTGACTTAAGGAAATTGATCCATTGGTATCATAAAAATGTTGTGTGAGAACTGCAAGTTTTTTTTTGCTGGTTGTACCATTTTTTTTTCAAATTTCATGCTTCTTTTTACTTTGTTTTATTTTTCATCTTAAAAAACATTGCGTCGGCTAAAAGTGAAAAACTGATAACTCCATTTCAATATGATTTCACAGACAATTCAAAAACTGTTTTTTTCAATTAATATACATATTGAATTAAAACAAAAATCACTTTAATTGATAGTAGTCTAATATTACTCAGAAAACTCTTCTTTTGCAAAATAAATAATTAACGAACTACCTAGAAATTATTAAATTTTATTCATTACCTGTAAAATCGTTCAAATGGAGTTATCAGTTTATCACTTTTAGCCGACGATTGTTTTCTACGAGATGAAATTCTAAAGGGGAATGCCAAGATCCGGCTAGTACAAAGTAGTATGAACAGACATGCCGCAATTTTGATAATACGCGATTATTTTTTATAACTTTTATGCAATATAAATAAAGTCTGAGGAAGTACACCGTCGGATAGTCATTTTTAATAGTATTTGAATGTTTTGGTTAGTAAGTCTCAACGCTTTTTTTATCTACAACTGCAAATAGAAATGTTGCACAGTATAAAATATAATTATATCGATACTAAAATTACATTTATAAATCGATTACAACCATGAAACATTATGTAATTGTAAATAATTATTTCATAATAATATCAGGTTATTTAGGTAAACAAGTATTTATTTTTTATTCACGTCTTCTTGTTTGAGAAATGTGTTGTGTGAATTGTGCTCTTCCATTAGTAGCTATAAATTTATTAATAGCAAGTACTAAGCTTTATTAGTAGTAAGCTGTTACGAATAATCCTTGTAACCACTACAAACAACACAACAGGTTTGTCACTATTCTTGTGATTTATCAGAAACGGGCTACTTTTCTTCTACGAAACACCATAAATAACATAATATTTTATTAAGCTGAGTATGTATAGGTACCAACGACATTCAATAGTGTTAGTTAACTTATTTAATTCACCTCTTAGATTTATACTAATTTTAAATTAATATTTTGTAATATTGTGAAATAATTTACAAACATGCTATTATTACTATTATATTACTATCAATTATTTATTTTGCGAAATAAGTAGAAATCGGATGACAGATGCCGGATGTAGTGCGTAAACTACCATACAAATAGTTCTATGGCTACTTCGGAACGTGTTTTCACAGTTTCGGATCGGATGCAGTGCGTAACCGCAGTTAATCTGTAAATGTGTGCTGCACGTGTATTCCGCGTCCTCCCCGAAACGTGGCTGAATGAAATGTGTGGGAACTTGCGCGTTGCTACCTCCACAGGTAATATGCTCTAACTAAGGTATTCAGTAACCCGCATTCATCAGTAAATGTGGGTAGCTGTGATTATCAACCCACAGGTAACAGAACACGTGCCTCCGACTCCGAAGGCTACAACAATTACGTGTACTTAGTTCCGCTCGATGCAAAACTTTGTGAAGGAGATTATTAAAACGCGTGGGCGTTTATTGTCAACTTTTGATAACGAACGCCAACATAAATGCTATTTATAAAACAAATCGAATTCCTAAATATAGCTACAACGAACACAACATAAAATACTAATGACTTATGGTTTAATATTTCTTTATTTCTCATAAAAAATAACAATCACTTAAATGAGAAAATAACTTAAATACAACAAAATAATATATTGCTGACCGTAGTTATAAAGTAGGTACACACGGCTACACATCAAGCTATACATTTCCAGTTTACACTGACCTCTCATTGTAAGGAAATCCTATACAATGCGAGATCAGCTTATAATGGAAATATATAGCTTGATCTGTAGCCGTGTGTACAAGATAAATATTTTTGTTGAGAATTACAATACCTAGTTATAGTTAATGTGGGTACATCAAAATTTTTGGGTATTACACCAAATACCATAGTTAATCGACGATTAGCGTTTAACTAGTAGCTGGGTTAAATTTTTACTGTACATAGTTAACATTTCATTTATTTTTAACCTGTTTAAAAAAGAAGGAGGTTCCAATTCCATTAAGGCAATTGTTCCCAACCAGTGGTCCGTGGACCACCAGTGATCCGCAGAAGCCAGAGTATGGTCCGCGAATGATTTTAAATAATTTACTATTGAGTTTTTAATTAAAGTTTCAGTTTGATTATTACAGTTTATTTTTATTATACCTACATACCTGATCCCTGCTAACAAGAATAATATCATGCCTCATGGTATAATAATATGTTTCACTGGTATTCTCTTCCCGTGACAGCTAGGTCACGTGATTGGCCTAAGACTACATCATCAGCTGGGGGTGCTTCACTATGTATAAATAAATTACCCGAGCAAGATTCATTTTTTCACATATTTGTCTCTTTAGAGAAGCAATTTTGAACTAGTAATTTTATACAGTTTACTTTTTAACTAAATAGATGAATAACACGAAATAGAAAATATTTAGGCTAGTTAGCAATTTATTTAATATTTATTATGAATTAAAAATCTCTTTTATTATATTGGAGATGTTAATCAATGGCAGCACTGATCGTGACATTCATGACGTAGTCTTAGGCCATTCCGGGAAGAGAATACCTGGCGTAGCTTATTATTATACCATGAATAATATAAAAGTGGTCCCTGACCAAGAAAAGATTAGGAACCCCTGCATTAAGGGTAAATATCTGTATTTTTTATTATATTATTTTTCCGTAAATGAGAAAACCTTTAAAATGTAATGCCTTTAATGATTGTTTAAAGGCATTACATTTATATGCGGGATCTGAAATGCGGGATTACTCATGAGGGATAATCCCGCATTTGAGATCCCGCAAAAAAGGTGCGGGATCTCGCGTTTGCGGGATCCAATTCCCTACTTCTAACTCAAAATTAGGTTTACTCACTTAACCCTTTTAGAAATCGGACGACAGTATTGTAGACTAGCGCGTGGGTAGTGTAATTGCCGGCCTACAGAATATAGGTATTCAGTGTATATTCTTCAGTGAACACGAGACACAGAGATAGACGAAACAAAGGAGTATTCCATATTGCTAAACTAACACGCTAGTAATATTCGCAGTATGACATAGATTGCAGTGCGCTCTGAAATTATTCCTTATAGGGGTTTTACACAGGTCGATTTTCGCCGCACGGCCGTCTAAATGACAATTCGACTACGCCGCAAGTAACTAAAATCGCAAGCCCCAAAGTTCGGTGCCATCCGACTTTTGCCGTGCGGCGACAAGCCGCATGCGGCGGGTGACTAAAATCGACCGTGTAAATGGTCAGTTGCAGGCGATCGCCCACCGCATGAGGTGTGTTTTGCGTGTTGTTCCGCTAGAAACGAACAAGTCGCGTGCGATTTTTGTCGACCGGTGTAAATGGGGTGGCGATTCGATTTTCACAAGCGATGCGACTGGTGACTTGCCGCAAGGCTAAAATCGACCCGTGTAAATCCCCCATTAGGTTGACCGAAATGGACAAATAAATCGCTCGTAAGGACGGGACAAAGTTCACCGGCATTTTTTTTAGATGCAGGCTATATCCCTACTAATATTATAAATCCGAACGTAACTCTTTGGCCCTGCGCAGACGGCACACTTTTTGTGCGATCGAGTCTGCGGCGCACAAAAAGTCTGCATGGCGCGCAAAAAGTCGGTCGCGGATTTTTAACAGACTCAACGCACACGACGCACATCTTCAATCATTTTGTCGGCAGAGCTGTAGGGACGTAGACGCTATGGAAATCGTGCAGAGATCGCGAAGTATTATTTTGTACATTAAGTACAGAAAAAGAAGAAGAAATAGAGAATTTTGGGTACATCCTATACTTTCGGAAAGATTACTGAAGGGACAGTTCCATACTAAACATTCAATTCTGAAACAACATCCGGCAATTTTTTTCAAATTTTATAAAATGTCTGTTACTATAAGTCGCGCGGAGAAGGTTTGCCGATGGCCTCATGACGTCACGCGTCGATGGTCGGTACGATTCAGACGAGCGCGGGTAGCGGTCGGTGAAGTGGGAGGCGCAGTCATCGGCAAACCTTCTGCGCGCGACTAGTACATTTGATGAGTTGCTATTTATTTTGAGACCTGCTTTGACTCATTCAGAAACAACAATGAGGAGGTGAATTAACATAGTTACATCGACCTCTGGCGCCATGATAATAGATCGCGTGCGTCACGTCCACCCCTAGCAAATGCAGATTGCCGACTAAAGTGTGCGCCGTCTGCGTTAGCGCGCGTTGAAGCAAACGTTCAATTTTTTTCACACACTTTTTGTGCGGAGCGGCGCGCCGCGGCGCGGTGCGGTCTGCCCGAATTACACGGATTTTTTGTGCGCCGGACTTTTTGCGCGTCGTGTGCGTTACTGCATATAATTGCATAGGTTCTATTTTCACAGACTAAAAAGTGCGTCACGGATAGTCTGTCGTCTGCGCAGGGCCTTTCTGTCTGTCTGTTATGCTTTCACGCCTAAGCCGCTGAGAATTACGTCAATCACGTTGTACAGTTAAACTGTACATGTTTTGCTGACGCGGTGGCTTACACCAGTCGCGCGTCATTTCATTACTATAAATCAGTGGCGTGCCTTCCATACAAGCCGAAAAGCCCGGCTTTACATCAGGAATGCGCGATTAATAAAAAAGATACAAAAAAAAACTCATGTAAAGTTTAATTGAATCATCATGTCTCATAACAACTAATACCTACTGTAATAAATAAAAATATGTTTAAACTCCGCGCGCAATACAGCGAGCGTCCGTGTGGCCTACGTTGCCAGGTTTACATTAACAATATTTTTCGCGTCGCGTCGCGCCCTCCGTAACGTAACGTTGTCAAACCGCCTGCAAGATCTTGCATTCCGGTCGCACGCGCTGGCTTCTTACGTGGCTTATGACGTCTGTCTCTTTTCCTTCAATTTCATTGATAAATCGTGAATAGATCGATAGATAGATATAGGTATACCTAGCTAATTTGTATGAAGGGAAAAGCCGGGCTTATGACTCTGTTAGTTTGACGAAATTGAACATTACACTAGTGTGTTTACGAGTGCAATTTGTGTGGCATGCGTGTTTGGGCACATAGATGCCGCGACGTTTGTATTTCGATAGAAATGATACAATTTCAAATTAGTTCACATTTTGTTTTGAGCGATATTGGAGCATTTTTTTGACGCGATAAATATTTTTTTAGTTTCTGTGATTTAAAGTATTGTGTAACTTTTATTAGTTTATTTTAACGTTTGTGATTAAGTTTCTTTGTAAGTTGCCTTATAAGATGAATTCGGAAATAATTGTTCCTAGTGATGGATTAAAGTGTGTGCAATCGTTACTCGGGAAGGTAAATAGATACCTTGAATTTTGCAGACAAATACCGTTTTATTACTCCACCTAAACCTACTCCTGATTTGAGTATTTCTAGTAAATCAAAGTCTAAGTGAGCATTTTCATAGATCGGCTTACAAAACTCCTTGGATTGTAGGTTGCTCTCATGATTATTCTGCTGGTGTTGCATATTTTTCTCTAATGATACGAACGCCTGGAATACATCAGGTTACGATGATTTGAATAACTTATCTGGTGCCAGGATTAATAAATTGCTCTAAACAAATAGAACGAAACAACAAACGGCTTTTATCAACGCCACCGAAGGTACCATGTGATTGCTGATATGTCTGTAAATCTATCTAGTGATACCATGCCTTCAGTGAGCTTTGTTGTTTGTCATCAGCAGTAATAAAGAAGACATTAACATGGCTGTTTACATCGAAAGTAATTATAAATTGTTTTAAAACTTTTGCGATTTGTAGGTACACATTATAAAAATATAGATCGGGTCTATTATAAATTAACAATATTTTTTTCAACAGTATAAACATTGCGTAATTATGCTCATCAATTATTTCTGAGCCATCTATTGGCGGCGACGGGCGATTGTGTCATTTTTCCCGTCGAACTCGAAGAGCGCAAAAAAGCACCTGTAATGCTCATAGATGGCTCTTAAATCAAGTTGTACTTGATTCTGCAAAATCACACAATTGTATTATCACCCTATTTATTATTAGGGTGAAAATAATAGTCGTGTAATTTCGCAAAATAACGAATTTTGTCAAATTTTACAGGGTTTTTTTCCTAAAAATCTATCGGGCTTGCCCTAACTTTGAACCCTAGGCACGCCACTGCTATAAATATACAAAACTTACAATAAATGAGCGAGTGCGATTACTGCTACGCGGTGACTAATATTAGAGAAAGGAATCGTCAACATATTTACTTGTAAACACTATTTATACGTAATAAACCTAACGGGAACTAAGTGATCTTTTCTCTACGCGCTTCAACCTGAACCACAATTTCAACAACAAGGTAATGTACGAAACGTACACACGTAGTTTGTACGAGGTTCGATGTCCAGTTTGAACAGAGGTTGATCATCTAAAAACACTAAGTGCTTGTTCACATACAACTCGCGGGTGCGAGCGCGGTGGACTTGGCGAGTTCGTGTTCACATTGGCCGCCAGGCGTTTGCGCGAGTGTGACGTGTTATCAGAGGTTGTAAACATGGACGACGACCTTTTATTTTAATCGAAAATTCATTCCTAAAATGGGATTTCATACCTTATACTGTAGTTACAAAAATAAAGCAGTTTAAAATACCTATAAATATGAATACTTTTTATTTACCTTCCATATCAAGAAATAATTCAACAATTTCTTTCCATAACTTATTAAGAATGTTTCTGTTCATATGGTAATGATGTTTGCTTTGCCAAATTGGAGTTCTTGCCTGAATAGCACTGATAAATTCTTCTGTATTAAACGACATGATGAAAAACGTGCTATCATTTCCAGCGACAAGTTCAAACGGGTTGATCTTACCTGACGACGCGAGTTAATCGCGCGCTCCGCCGCTAGTTCGACGTGAACGTGAACACTCGCAAACAACTTCATACGTTTGATATTATCGCGAGCGCGCCGCACGCTCCCGTCGCGAGTTTGCCCGCTACATAGCCCGCACCTGCGTTTTGTACGTGAACACTTGCATATTGTGCCATATGTTTGATATTTCGCGACCGCGCCCGCGAGTTAACGTGAACAAGTACTAAGGCACGCTTGCACAACGACTCGGTAAATACATTTAGTGCCTACCACAACATTTAGTGTTAAAATGTTATTGTATTTCAGTCATCGGTTTGAATACGAAAGAGACAGAATTACATTTTAAAATTATAAAAATATTGAATCGGGTCTTCTCGCGTAACAAACTTTAAGAGGCACAAAATACCTTTTATCCCGACGTTTCGGCCGAATTTCACCGGCCGTGGTCACGGGTAGACTGAAGTGGCGGAGCAGTTGTCATCTTCGTGAAGCAAGGGCATTTTCATCTACCCTCACTTGATCTTGATTTTTTATAAAGTTATCGTCGGTACTTCGACACACCACACTAACGACGTCTTTACACTCGCCTAAACCGTCCCGTTGACGATAACACTTGCTGATGACCGGATTCCATGATGTTGATAGTTTGTATCCATCTTCCCGATTGAAATTCTTGTATTTCTTAATTTCAATCGCTTCACGTACAATTCTGGGATAATAGTGACGATCGGTGGAGAGGATTTTTGGACTATGTAATTCTATCCAGTGATTGGAACCGGACTCCAGAAGATGCTCGGCTATTGCGGACTTATTTATCTGGCGGTTTTTGACTGCGGCGATATGTTCCTTAACCCTTTCTGCGATCGTTCTTTTGGTCTGCCCGATATAAGAACTACCGCAACTGCAGTCAATCTTGTAGACGCCAGGTGTCTGAAGAGGAATAACATCCTTTGGAGTACGCAGTTGCCTTGATACCTTGGAGAGAGGACTATATACAGTCTTAATGGCGTATTTCTGTAGTACTGTACCAATTTTATCCGTCACTCCTTTTAAATACGGCATGAACGCGGGCACTCTGTTTACCCCCGGTTTTTTGTCTTTCCTCTTCGGACGTCGTAGGTACCCACTGTATCCGTTTGTCTTCAATACCTCCTGAACATGAGCGAGCTCCCTATCTAAATGTTCAGCGTCGCACAGATCGTATGCTCTGTTCGTCAGTGAGGTAACAACTGATTGAAGGTGACGCGGATGGTGGTGCGAATGGGCATTAAGGTACCTATCTGTGTGTGTCGGTTTTCGGTATACAGTGTGTCCTAGGGTACCATCATGTCTCACCTTTACCTGTACATCGAGAAAAGCTAACGACCTGCCTGTTTCCATTTCAAAAGTAAAATCGATGTTCGGATGTATGGAATTCAAGCGGCTAGCTAATTGTTCTGCTTCCTGACAACTACCCTTCATGATACAAAAGACATCGTCGACATACCTTTTCCACAGCTTCACTCCTGCTGCCTCTAAGTCGAAGAGTGTCTCGAAATGTTCCATCCAGATATTGGCTATCACCGGCGCCACTGGGCTGCCCATAGCTACTCCGTCGATCTGGAGGTAGTGCTGTCCACGGTAGAGGAAGAAGTTACCCTCTAAGCATTTCTTCAACAGAACAATATACTGTAGAGGCAGGTCGTTTTCTCTTAGCTTTCGTTCGATAACATCAAGACTTTCTAAGATTGGAACGTTGGTGAATAAAGATGCCACGTCAAAACTCACCATGATCTCATCTGGTTCCAACTTCATGCTCTTGATGATGTCTACAAAATGGCGTGAGTCTTTCACGAACGATGAAGTTTTACCTACTAATGGCTGCAGTACAGTAGCTACGTGTTTCGCTAACTCGTAAGTGGGAGAGTCAATTTGACTTACGATCGGCCGTAGTGGAACGCTATCTTTGTGAACCTTAGGCAAGCCATATAGTTTAGGCGGCTGTACGATTTTTGGTCTATGTAACCGTTCGTACTCATCATCCGTGAACACATCTTTATGGTCCGCAATTAGTGTTCGTATACGTTTGGTGACTCTGGCTGTAGGGTTATATGACACCGACTTGTAGATGGAGGTGTCACTCAACAGACTACGTATTTTATCGTCATAGTCACTGGAATTCATCACTACGGTGGCGTTTCCCTTATCGGCCTTAAGCACTAAAATATCTTCGTTCTCACGAAGCGCTCTTAATGCTTGACGCTCTTCCGCCGTGACATTCGACTTTGGTAATGTCGACTTTCGTAAAATAACCGCAACATCCTGTCTAAGCGTGTCCGCATCTGTAGACGGTACCTTGTTACGAATTATCACTTCCTCAACACTACTTATGACGTTTTCATACGGAATCCGCTTTGGTGTTACTGCATAGTTTAGCCCCTTTGCCAGTACATTATGTGTCGTGTCATCCATGGTAATGTTGGACAGATTTATAACCGTATGTTTAGGTGATAACTGGCTATCACAACTTTTGATACTATTCATACGTTCGTGGCGCGCAACGAGCTTCGCAAACTTCCCTTCATGTCGTTGACTACACAAGTCATAAATGCGACACGCTTGGTAATACGTCACTCGATCACACACTTCGAAATCACTTGCCGATAACACAACACTGCATTCCATATGTAACTCGTATAGTTTACACTGCACACTATTTACTTCGTACCTACAATTTCTAATTAATTGTCCCAGAAGACGAACACTCGCGTTTTTTAGGATTCTTTCGGAGTGTGGAATGTCCTTTCGTGGCTTGATTTTAACCGCCGACGGTAATAAGTTCCTATCACGACATTTTATAAGAAATGTCAATGATGTTTCACAACGCACACGTTTTATCCGAAGGAATTCTAGGTGTTTTATTTTTTGAGCAATTTCCGGCCCGTATCGGTTTGCAATAAATGTTTTTAAACTTTCGCGATTTGTACACATTATAAAAATATTGAATCGGGTCTTCTCGCGTAACAAACTTTAAGAGGCACAAAATACCTTTTATCCCGACGTTTCGGCCGAAACCCTTCGTCAGTTCGTCACCTTCAATCAGTTGTTACCTCACTGACGAACAGAGCATACGATCTGTGCGACGCTGAACATTTAGATAGGGAGCTCGCTCATGTTCAGGAGGTATTGAAGACAAACGGATACAGTGGGTACCTACGACGTCCGAAGAGGAAAGACAAAAAACCGGGGGTAAACAGAGTGCCCGCGTTCATGCCGTATTTAAAAGGAGTGACGGATAAAATTGGTACAGTACTACAGAAATACGCCATTAAGACTGTATATAGTCCTCTCTCCAAGGTATCAAGGCAACTGCGTACTCCAAAGGATGTTATTCCTCTTCAGACACCTGGCGTCTACAAGATTGACTGCAGTTGCGGTAGTTCTTATATCGGGCAGACCAAAAGAACGATCGCAGAAAGGGTTAAGGAACATATCGCCGCAGTCAAAAACCGCCAGATAAATAAGTCCGCAATAGCCGAGCATCTTCTGGAGTCCGGTTCCAATCACTGGATAGAATTACATAGTCCAAAAATCCTCTCCACCGATCGTCACTATTATCCCAGAATTGTACGTGAAGCGATTGAAATTAAGAAATACAAGAATTTCAATCGGGAAGATGGATACAAACTATCAACATCATGGAATCCGGTCATCAGCAAGTGTTATCGTCAACGGGACGGTTTAGGCGAGTGTAAAGACGTCGTTAGTGTGGTGTGTCGAAGTACCGACGATAACTTTATAAAAAATCAAGATCAAGTGAGGGTAGATGAAAATGCCCTTGCTTCACGAAGATGACAACTGCTCCGCCACTTCAGTCTACCCGTGACCACGGCCGGTGAAATTCGGCCGAAACGTCGGGATAAAAGGTATTTTGTGCCTCTTAAAGTTTGTTACGCGAGAAGACCCGATTCAATATTTTTATAATGTGTACAAATCGCGAAAGTTTAAAAACATTTACATTTTAAAATGTTTAGCCCTGAATGTATTTAGCTAGTCGTTGTGCTAGGGGGCCCAAAGCTCAATTTAATAATGAACTCGCGTCTTCCGGGGAATCCTCGCGACCTTGTTTGGCACGTATTGAGTTTGTACTTTATACAAGGTTAGTCGGAAAGGGGGTACTAATCCGAAGCCCACTAGTATCGCTGATGACTGTTTGAAAGCAAGTGTTAAAATTTCAAAATTCGATATTTTTTTTTCCAAATAAAATTATTTTTATTTTAGTTTTTTCAAAAATTCTTCATCCCTGCTTTAGTTACAAATTCAGAAAATGGTGCTTCTAATTCATGACTCCAAATATGACCTAAAATGTAAACACAGCTGATCATAACTGGGGATAGATAGATTTTAGAGATTTTTTTTCGAGATTTTTGAACAACTGTTTCTCTTAAACCATTGACTTTTGGGAAAAGTTGTAGAACAAAAGTTACTCATTATTATGTGTACTTTAACACCCTTTCGGATTAGTACCCCCTTTCTGACTAACCTTGTACAATTGACATAAAGTTCATTATGCTATGTACAATTTCGTCGCTTCCATTCCATTCCGCGGCGGTGTAAATTGAGCTTTAGGGTGACAAATCAACAGTGAGCTATGATGCGCTGTGCTGTGCTTAGCTAAGCTAACTTTCTAGTGCTATGTTTTTTCTACAAACAACTTTGAGCTGCGCGAGTACCTGGTATGCTGTGCGATTGGGTCAGTACAGTAAGGCTAGCACGAATGTTGTGACGTATGATAACGTAAACGTAAAGTTAACGCGAGTGAATTTTGAATTGGAAATACTAGTTTCGCACATAATATTTAATCGAATTGAAAACTTTATTCATATCTATGTATGATACAAATTGTGGCTGTCGCATTTTAAACTAAAATGCTATAGAATAGTTGTATTTTCGATTTAAAATCCACTCACATTAACGTTACGTTTACGTTACTATACCTACGTCAAAATATTCGTGCTAGGCCTTCTGATCATTATTAGCTTAGGTACGTGTTGTCGCAAAGACACACAGAGCGCAGCACGTTTGAGAGAATGAGCGTGATCCCTGATATGTTTTAAACAAAGCGCAGCAAACACAAAGCGCAACGCAGCACGTTTTGTTTCTTTCCCCATTATAATCTAATGGTGGCACTTCACATGGCTATTTGTATTTGCGTATTTGGCAAACAATTACCACGTGTGGACACTGGACAGTACGCACGGCTACAGTTCAAGCCATAATTTCCAGTATAAGCTGATCTCGCATTGTATAGGATTTCCTTACAATGAGAGGTCAGTGTAAACTGGAAATTTTAGCTTGATGTGTAGCCGTGTGTACATTTGACAAAGTATTGGCCTTATCCCCCTTATTACAAAAGATGGTCTACGAAAAACCTAGGTTTTAAAATAGCCCCGTCTCTTTTTGTTATATGACATAAGAAAGTGATGGGTATATTTTAAACCTGGGTTTACCTTAGTCTTGGTTTAAACCATCTTTTGTAATAGGGGGGTTTGTGTCTATTTGACAAATATGGCCAGTAGCAAGTACGCGTTACCGTGCATTGTCGGTTTCTCGATTCTCATTAAAGGGATCAATCAAATAGGCAAATACTCAAATAAACCGTCCACACAATGGCCATATTCAGAGAAGCGCACGCGCCTTCGACCTGTACGAATGTGCAGTATTTTGTGTCTGTTTTGTGAGCGCGAACTAGAACATTTAATATATTGAAAATGAATTGGGACAACGAAACAGTGTTAAAATTCCTGGAATTGTACCTAATTAATTCGTATACCTATATGGGACCCCAATATCAAGCATGAATGATGATGAACACATTGCCTTCTGCTGCCAAATGATTGTGTGTTTGTTATTTAGCTGCCATGTGTGGATGGTCGTATTTACCTGTATTTGCATGTTTGCGTGTACGTCTTATATTTTTCCAAATACAACAAACACCTAATAGCGAACACAAATAGCCAAGTGAAGTGCCACCATAAGAGGAGCGAATTGACTAAATAGTAGGGTTGGGCCGAATATTCGTTTTATATTCGTTATTCGGCATATTCGGCAGGTTTACCGAATATTCGTATTCGGCCGAATATTAAAATCACCGAACGTTCGGCAAAGTGGTACTCAAAGTATTTTTTTTACTGTATTGAGCCGTGTATGATTGAGTATGAGTTGAGTGTTAAATGGGTTATTTTTATGAGGTAAGTAATTTACATGTTTTTGTCGACACATTTTTTTTTCCAATAACAGCAGATAAAAAGATGGTTATTAAAAACAAAATATAAGTAGGTACTTATGTAGCTGTTTTGGGATTAAGCTACAGTGAACTCTTTATATTAAAATCATATATGTTATTATAATCAGGTCTATAATGTAAGAAAGAATTGCATGATTAAATTACAACATTTCAGCAGTTATGAGACCAAATCGAATATTATAATATAGGAGCGTAACCTTAAGAATTCACATTTTTATTTACTTTTTATTTAAGTTACATGAAGGTAAATTTTATTAAAACGCCCATATTCGCGCTTTTAGTAAACGCATTCAGACTTGTATTGTTTACTTTAGGGAATCAATTATGCCGAATATTCGGTTCGGTAAAAGTTTTACCGAACATTCGGCCGAATGTTCGTAATCGGTGAAATCAATGTTCGGCCCATCTCTACTAAATAGAGCACAGCACAGCATGGCGCAGCATAGCTCAATGTCACCCTTAGGCTGCTTTTCCACCAGAGATGTGTGCTACGGATGTGTCAAATGCACCAATACGATTGCTTGATTTTCAAACATGACTGTCAAGTTAGTAAAATGAAGCGATCCTATTGGCTAGTTTAAACACATCTGTGGCACACATCTCTGGTGGAAAAGCAGCCTTAGGGACTAATTATACTTATTCATGAGCTCCATTCGCGTTTCGCTGAACGATTTTGGTCACACTTATGCCGCTCTGCTTCTATCAGCCGCGTACAGCGTCGTATGAATGAGAAAAGCCGTCATAGCGTGTTATCTCCGCTGAAACGCTTCTATCTACTGCGGAGGGCGCTGAATATGCTGCGAAGACGGTAAGCTAGGTACTCATTTAGTATTGTGCCCTCAACATGGACAGTTCTATGTGCAATATTTTTATCGTTTCGCTTCTTGCAGAAGAAATAGAAAAAAAAAATTATATAATTATTATCCTATGCAGGAACTATGCAGGTCGCAACTTGTCGAGAACCATCCGTGTACAACGCTGTTCCGCCGCGTTCGACGCTGAATGGGGCGGAACAGCGCTGAACGCGGCAGAACAGCGCTGAACTCTATCTATAGCACTCGCATGATAAAAACACATTTGTCCTCATTTTATACTTGTTTGCCGCGAAAGTAGAATAGAGGCGGAAAGCTGAAAGGATGCGAACGCGTCTCCATACAAAATCGTTGTTTTCTATGGACATAAGCTGAATAGAGCCGAATAAGTGTGAGTAGTCCCTTAAACTGACACTGCGGTCAGTGGCAGGCAGGCAGGTGTACTCAACCTGTGGCGCATAGCGGCGCCGAGCTAATCCGCGCTATTCAACAAGCCAGATAGCAGCATGAAATAAAATAAACTAAAGTCCGCGCCCCGCATATTATATCAATCGCTCGCGGCTGTAAAAAAGATTGAGTAACTCTGGTATAAAAACACATTTTCTTACTTGACAGATGGCCGGTCTGAAGACAGCTTGAGATGATTAGATGCGGCTATTGTGGAGCTAATTTTGCGACCTATAAAAAATTCGTGTAATTTCTTCAAACCACATGATCTATTAATGGTATAGATTAACTCCGCATGGGATTAAGATTGACTAAAAATAAAAAATAAACTTTACATTTTCCCACATTTTTTTTATGTGATACAAAATTTCGATGCCATCCACAAATGAATGAAGGCACGGCGACACAGCTGACGGGCACGACTAGCGCGATATCGCTCCACGCAGTCAGCTAACTCCAGACGCTAAAATTACTCAGATACAGAACACAAAGTCACATTTTTTGAAGAAAAAAAATGTTGTTTCTTAAAAAAAAACCCATGCAGGGTCAATCAGTGTCACCAGTAGATCACGCGGTTTGAAGGAATTACACGAATTCATTTACATCCTGCATAGATTACCTATAAGTCAAAACTACTTACTCCTCCACGTCCTTTTCCCGCTGTTCAAGTTGCAGCCTTACAGTGCAGGCTTCTAAGTACATCTCCGTCGCGCGAGAAAGACTATTCTCGTATATTCTTATGTGTTTGCGATCTTCACGCCGCGTTGTTTTGTCGACAGCGGCGTCAGCATCTTGTGCCTCAGGTTTGGCGGGCCTGGGAAATTATGACGTCATCAATCGATGTAGGTATGGTCTTTTTATAGCACATGTGTTCTTAATAGATTACGTGTTTGAGTTTGCTTAAGGCCATATATTATTTACCGTTCTTTCAAAAAGAACAGAAAAAGACAACGAGCCGAGATAAAAAAGACAATGATTACAAAAGAAAATTTATAAAAACCTCTAATTAAGACATTGTTCCGTTTTCCTTTTATTCTTAATGTATATTAATTCCGTGAAAACAATTCAAAACAACTAGTTTAAAAAAGGTTTTAGATATCTGCTTCCTTTAAAAACAAAGTCTGTAACACTCATGGAGGCAAAAATGTAAAATTTTTACAAATCTATAATATCCTAAACATCTCCTAAATGAATCATTACGACAGGTTACCCCTCTGCCGTACACAATATTTAATAAAGCTCATCTAAACAAAGCGAATTAAAAATAACTTCACCGAAACACTAAAATCCTATGAATAATTCCAACAGGTTAGGTACCCCTTTATCATACACAACATTTAAACAAACACTTCAAATTAAACACATCGAATAAATAAAAAATCATCAAAAAAAAAAACTTCCCAAAATAAAATATCACAATCCAAAAACACGGGCTACCTCTCTGCCTAACCGCGAACACCGATGCCGTTAACATATACCAACAAAAAAGAATCCCACTCAATTTATCTTTCAATAAACTCACTCAGCATTAAAAGTCGCTAAGTCGCTAAGTCGCTAAAATATACCAATAAATCACAACTCACTTTGCGTAAAATCGAAGCATGCTGTCCTGCACCTCCTCACGCCACTCGGCCTGTGTACTCTTAAAACAATCCGTAGGATAACAGGCCAACTCGTCACCGGCTATCTCCAAGTTTGCAGCAATAATTTTGAACGGCGGCCTATCAAAAACACTCAATATCATTTATTGCACGAACACGACAAGTGAATTTATAATTAAAAACTTTTTAAAATTTTATGAGCTCCGTCGTCCGCGACCGAAAGATAACACTGACCGGAAGTAAGTGTTGCAGTGTTGATGTTGCGATCATAGTGCATCCGTCTAGGTGACGGACGGCACGGTGCGTGAATATAAATTGAATTGCGCATGTGCATAGTAAAGTCGGCTTTACATGGAAAACAAGGTAACTGACAATTTTCATTCCCTCAGCCTTTAGATATTTATTTTCCGACCGGCTCACGGGACGGCACATATTGGTGAATGGTAATGACTTAATGAGTCATCCGTTAATGTGAAACTTTGCCTTTAACTACTAGCTGATTTTTTGTTGAATTGTTTGGTACTTGCTATTCTGGTAATTTTATAAATGGATCAGTTAGAAAAAAAATCATTACATAGTGTTTTATAGCTTTTACGAACTCTATTAGAAATATGAATTAATACCGGTTGAATTAATTTATTGTAGCAATATTTATCACATTTACAAGTTATTATTTAAGTTACTACAGTTATTATTTCGAAATATTTACCATAATTTACTTATATTTATATCACGGATTTCTAATAAGCTTCTAGGCTACATTTCTTGACTAATTAAGCTGGAACTTGACACAAATTTAGGTAAAAATCTAAGACCAGTTTGTTAATCAACAAATTCGGTGCGGTAGTTTTAAAACGGCAATAATTAAAAAACAACAAAAAATGTACCTATACTTTAATGTTACATCATGTAAGACAGCTTATAAAATTGCCTTTAAAGTTTTTTTATAAAACCACTCAACTATACAGAGAAATAAGAAAAAAATCGAAATTCACCTTTCCGACTCGCGCCGTCACAGGGTTTTGCTCTAAAGCTATTGGCACCTGATGTTTGAAGTTTTTTGTGTTTTTTACTCACCTGTTCTTTGGCGTTCGGTTCCAACACTGGTTCATGAGTAGTTGCATGCTAGTCGGACATGACGAAGGTATAGGTAACGTAATTGTATCAGTTCCCACGCCCCACATAATGGCGTGGGTTTCCAAATTTTTATACGGGATTTCTTGTGTGAGGAGTTCCCATAACACGACTCCATACGACCAGACGTCGACTCGTTCAGAGCACGGTTCGTGTCTGATCACTTCTGGCGCCATCCAGGCCACAGTGCCAGTGAAACTCATAACTGCACTCACATCATTCCATTCGCGACTTGTACCAAAGTCGCTTACCTTTACCACGAGATTATCAGCAATGAGGATGCTGAAAAAAGAAGTCTATTGCAACACAACAAACAGTTCGTCAGATCTTTAAGTAACAAGTATAAGGGCGACCGTATATAATCAGAAAATTTCTGAAGCGTGCATTAAGATCCTCTGTGCATACTGTTTGTACTAAAGCCAGCTGGGAGCCGATTCGACTAACAAAATTACTGTCAAAAGCAAACGAACTGCAACCGTCAGTCAATTTTTGTTTACGAAAACTGTCAAAATGATTATTTTTGTTTTTTGTGTCAAACAATTTGACAGCTTTTGAAAACGAATACTGTCTGAATGAACGGTTCGGCCTTGGCTCTGTTGCGATTTATCAAGATTTAGGGGATTTGGGCCCAGGATGCCGGATACGGCAAATTCAGAGTGTGCGAAGTCTAGTACAAAATGAATGAGTAGAGTCGCGTCAGAAATTTTCTGATAATGTGCGGCCGGACTAAATACGCTAATTTTCCAAGTTCGTCATGTTGTGATTCTACGGGAAAATTAACGTATCCGCGCTCATTTTCCTATCAGATCTTACCCGAAACATTTATTTACTAAAATAACCTTGGACTAACATGCAAAGTAAAATATAGTGAGTAACAATCGATGGGTTAGTTTAAGTGGGTATTATTGATTTGTTTGCAGGCTAGGTGAACGAAACATTTCTTAACTAGACTTATGAGTAACTAGCTTTTGCTCGCGGTTTCGCTCGCGTTAATTATGCTCAAAAAAACTCTTAACACACAACTAACGTTTCTATAATAATATATTTCAATCGTGATTCGAAAGACACGTGGCACCATCTATTAACGTTATTGTTATTTTCCTCGGGAACAGTACTTTTTTTCGGGATGAAAGATACCCTGTCCGTTTCTGTATACCTGACAACGTATGCAAATATTCAGGATGATCGGTTCAGTGGTTTAGGCGTGAAAAGGTAACAAACTTACTTTCGCATTTATAATAATATTTCTACAGGATGTAAACGAATTCGTGTAATTCCTTCAAATCGCGTGATCTACTGGTAACACTGATTGACGCTGCATAGGTTTTTTATAGAAAGAACAAAAAAAGTTTTCAAAAAATTAACCATTACATTCTTTATCTGAGTAATTTTAGCGTCCCAAGTTAACTGACTGTGTGGAGCGATATCGCGCTAGCCGTTCCCGTCAGCTGTGTCGCCGTGCCTTCATTCATTTATGCATGGCATCGAAATTTTCTATCACAAAAAAATTTAGGTATTGGGAAAAAAAAGTTTTATTTTTATTTTCAATCAATCTAATTCCGGTGATGGGTTAATCTATACCATTAATAGATCATGTGGTTTGAAGGAATTACACGAATTCATTAACGCCCTGTATATTTATAATATAATTATATAGTTAGGATTAGGATAGTTAGGATTCTGTTAAACATGTACGCGCGCACAGTGTATCGTCTAGTAGAGGGTAGGTGAACAAAAGTCACTTAAAAATGAGCATTTTTTATTGTCGTTGGTCATGAATATTTTAGCCAATAATTGTATCCAAAACTGTACAGCAGTAAGTCTAATCGATTATCTTTGAACTTTTAACTCCTATGGGTTCAAATACAGGCGATATCACGATTGCATTTGTGTAAATAAATCAATTATTGTAATTGAGCGTAGTTTTCTATTAGTTATTTTTAATTTGCAGTGATTGTTTTAGTTTATTTTACATTACAAACTCTTATTTTACTCTATTATTTTATTTCAAACGAGTTTCTACTAATCCTGAACATGCATGATAACTCGATGAAACAATTAATTAATTTACAGTAAAAGAAGCTTTTATTTTTATTCATTTAATGGACTTTTTATCCCGTGTCGGACGGGTTAGAATATAAAACTTCCTCACCACATGCTGGGAACAGACGCGTGTTGTAAGAGTCAACAAAACCCAGCACGCTTGGTGGTAGGATCTGTACGGTCCGCCTGGCTAGCTACCACCCTCACATTACAGTCCGGCGCCAAGCAGTTTACTGTGTTCCGTCGTGTGTATGTGAGAGCCAGAGGGGTATAGGGGAATCTCTCTATATCTCTGTTACTTGGAGTCGTGTGCTCCATCTTAGACCTTGTCTGCGTTTACCATCAGTGAGTGGCCCTAACCAAGCGCGACCAAGTCAAATAATAATAAAAAAAAGACTGCAAGTTTTGTATACTACTAGCACAGTGTACCTACTTACTACATACAGTGGGTCAACGCCCATACATTTGACAGGTCCTATGAAATGTCAAAATGATGTAGGGGCGGAGGTTATGTCCCGAGTATGCAGTATGGCTACTCGGGACATAACCTCCGCTCCTTCACCCCGCACGATTGCTCTGCGACAATGTTCTACGTTGACCGACTGTAAGGAGTAAGATATAGGTAGACTGTGCTACTAGGTTACTGATTATTGGCCACTATCCCATGGCACGGATGTAGGACATGTTATCCACTATCTACTAACCCAGTAATAGTGTGATCTCGCAATCACCGTAATTATAGACACAATAGATAAACAATGGCGGTGTCGTCCTGGGACGACACGCGGGACGGGGTAATTCATCAACTCGTCCTACATGCCTACGGCCCATTTAGGACGACTTGCAGAAAATCAATATAAATAATATTTTCATTCTGCAACTCGGCCCACGTTACTATCAAAATGAAAAAAGGCACAATCAGTAGCAAAAGTGTTAGACTTACACCAGAGCGTGTATGGTAGTTCGAGATACGTAAATACCCAGCTTTACAAATTGCTGACGGTCACGAAGATAGTCAGCTAAAATTCGAAGTAAGTTTGGACAGAAAAGATTGGCGATTGCCAATACATATAATATTGTCATCAACATTATTGCGTGTGTGTGGGCGACAAAAAGTATCTCCTGATAAGTCTGCTCGCCTAGTACCATGCTTCACAAAATGTTAATTTGATCTGTGTGATTCTTTTCTCATCACAGGCACTTGTAACGTTGATGAGTATACTTAGGTTGAACGGCTGTAACGCTACTAATCCGCGAAAAAATGCACCTTCAAGAATACAATAGGGCCATAAACGGACGTTACGCGTAGCTAGCGGCCGTAGTGCGACTCCGTCAAATAATCTATGAACTTATTCTAAGCTATGAACTAAACAAAAGTAAAAAGTAAAAAATCTTAAAAAATATTATTATATTGTCTTAATAACTGTACCAAACGTTGATAAAGTTTAAAGTTCCACACAAAAAGAAACGTGGTACGAGTTGCAGAATGAAAATAATATTTATTTTGATTTTCTGCAAGTCGTCCTAAACGGGCCGTAGACACGTAGGACGAGTTGATGAATTACTCGCGGGACGCTTAAGCAAAAATTAAACAGAACAACGTGTTATTTTTTTTAAACTTCTTTTTTTTAGTTTTAATATAAAATCTCGGAAATGGTTCATTTCTGCATATTGCATTACTGGATTATTAGATAGTGGATAACATGCTACAATCCTGCCACAGGATTATGACCAATAACCAGTAATATCATCAACATCCAGACAAACCTGTTTAAGGTTTTTGTGATGTTTATGTATTTGATTTATGGTTTTTTATAGCTAAAAAAAGGAAAAAAAAAATGTGGTTTTTTTTTTACGGATGTGAAATCATCAAAAGGCTTCTTCCGCTCTGGGCGGAGCGAAAGGGAGTGTCAGACTCTTACTGACTAAAGCCCATCCGTGTTCCCCCCTAAAGCCCTTTGCTTTCCAGGGCCTCGGTAACTCTTTCGAACAAATTCCGCAACTCTGGCAGGCACTGGCACTATGCTGACATCTCTTTAAAAAAATGGGTTTTCGCTTTAGCCCCAGACCGAGGCGAAGTATCGCATGTTGACCTAAGTTATAAACCAGTGAAAGTTCGATTTAATTCACCAAGAGCTCCAGCTCTTGGTGAATTAAATCGAACTTTCACGGGTTTCGCTTCCAAGCGATGAACATGTCGTAAGGGAAGATATGGGGCTGTCATAAATACGCCGTTTACAATGTCTTAGGTCTAAACGTAGACGTTTGTGATAAAAACCAGACAGACTTTAATCACAGGACCAGCTTAAGTGACGGGAAGATACAGTACAGTAGGAGTGGGTTGTAACAGGTAAAACCACGTATCTGTTACGCCTGTTCCTGTTACACGTAAATAGCAGTTCCAAAAACCTGTTACAAAATAACAGTCTGTTATTTCATACTATGTGGGAACATACTATTGTATGTTCTCTGTTACCACAGATAGCAACGTTTAACCTGTTTACTGGAACAGCAGGACTTCTCTTTCTAACTAAGGTGTTAAACCTATGCGAGAAAAGGAAAGAACTTGTGACGGCTGTAACAGGGTGTCACAGAGTAACATTTTTTTTCTTATTCTAACTAAGGTAACTGTCATAAGAATGAATAGAGAAAAGCTTGTGACTGTCTTAAAGGGGATTTTGTTAGCTCGTGGAACAGGAACTGCTTTTTCATAAGATACCTGTTTTAAATAACTGTTACGATAAATACGCCTCACTCCTGGAGTACAGTCTTGTGGGATGATTCTAGATACGTTATTACTGATATTGTGGACGAGCAGTCTGATTAAAAGGTTTGGAGGCCTTTGAGCAACGAAGTGGAGGCACATTAAAGTGTTCTAAAAAACTTCGTGTATATGAATTTTTTTGTCTTCGACAGAACGGGTGACATTTTTAGGGTTCCGTACCCAAAGGGTAAAACGGGACCCTATTACTAAGACTCCGCTGTCCGTCTGTCCGTCTATCACCAGGCTGTATCTCATGAACCGTGATAGTTAGACAGTTGAAATTTTCACAGATGATGTATTTCTGTTGCCGCTATAACAACAAACACAAAAGAACAGAATAAAATCAATATTTAATGGGGCTCCCATACAACAAAAGTGATTTTTTGCCGCTTTTGTAGATAGTGGTACGGAGCCCTTCGTGCGCGAATCCGACTCGCACTTGGCCGGTTTTATTTTGACTAGGTACCAAAAAAATATTTAAATCTCATATTGTGGAGTCCCGGGACTAATGCCGTCCCCTAATCCAGTCCAGTGGCTGAGGATGACACAAACGAAACATTTTGTAGACTGCGCAGGACAGAAGTAAAGGACTTGGGAGTAGCATTTAACACTGGCTTGACTTTTCGAGAACACATCATGCGGAACTGTAAAAAAGCGTATCGAAATTTAGGTTTCATGCTGCGTACAGTCCGAGGGCTCACTAATGTGAAAATTATAGCATTATATAATGCATTGGTGAGGAGCCAGGTAGAATGTAATGCAGTCATCTGGGCTCCGCATGAAGCTAAATATAGTCTCATGCTGGAGAAGGTACAAAATAAATTTATAAGATATTTATATAAGCGTTATTACGGAGTCTATCCCTTTTACCCGTTAATGTATCCCACTTTATTTATTTTAGGTATGGTCGGATACAATGAGCTAAGGGTTAGAAGAGATCTTGCATTAGCTACATATATATTTAAATTGCTTAGAGGGAAAGTGTATAATGCAGTTATTTTAAGCCGGGTGAGTCTATGTGTTCCGGACAGGTACGTGTGGCGACGACGACAGCCACGACTGCTAGTGGAACCGCGTTCTCGGACTAACCTTCTAAAGGAGGCCCCGCTGTCGCGTACGCTCCGCACGCTCAACCTCATAGCGAGTGAGACGGACTTATTCTACTGTTCTCTGAGTGAATTCACAAGGAATGCTTTATTTGTGATTTGTTATAAGTAATAAGTAAGTTAGGATTAAATAGTTCGCATTTATCGCATTGGGTCATCCTGTAATGGTAAATGTATGTAAATAAATAAATAATTAAATTACTACATTTACATTTTGTAGAGCGTTTCACAAAAGAAATTCCTTCAACGTTATGTTAGCACCTGGTGCTAACATAACGTTGAAGGAATTTCTTTCAGAGAGTCAGTGGTCCACTGACTCTTCATTTTTTCAGACGCTTTTACAATGAAAAATCAGTGGTGCCAACATGGCGCCCGCCGAAGGGACTTCTTTAGTAAGACGCACACTGACACGGTTATTTTTCCATAAAGTTTTTTTCCGTTAATAGCGAACAGGTTACATTAAACGCTGCAGACAGAAATAGGAGCCCCGCTCAGCGGGGCTTCCTCGACTCTGCTTTGGAAACCCAAACAACCTTACAAACATCAGGCACTCCCTTTTTTTATAAATACACTGTCTTTAATCTGAATAATCAGGTCACAATATGAAACATAAAAATCTTTTAACACATTTTCGATTGCTGTTTAGGAAATGTATAAAATCTTAGGAAATGTGTATGATAAAATGTAGTTCACACATTTCCTGTTGATTTTAGGCATTATATCGGGTGTAAAAGACCCTTAACGATAACGAAAACCACATATTCTACCCATCATTGGGATAATTTTTTTCTACCAGACCATACCTGGGAAAACATTGGTTTTGGAGATATTGAAGGTCTAAGTATACATTTTTTTTTTTTAGTTTTTTCCAAAAACGTATTCTAAGTGATAATACTAAACTTTCTTCCAAACAACCTTATCAAAATTTTCAATTTTTCCTCACAAATTACGCATTTGAAGTTACAAAAACGCAACGAATATCAAACGCACACGACCGCCTTGGCTCAGCTGTGTGGCCGCTGCACGCATGCAAACGCGCGGCATCGCCACAACCAAACATTGCGCGCTACAAAAAAAGCGTTTTTTAGGCCAAACAATAAAAGACGTTTCCCAGCAATTATTTTTGGTCTATGTAGTTTAGTTTGATGTACAGAGTGCGTAGATTTCGGCTATGTGATGGGTCTTTTTACACCCTGTATACATTTCTTAGGAATTCAATATAATGACGGATTACCTACATACATTTCCGATAACAGATAGATAATTTCACCACCTGGAAATTAAAACCCAGCTTGACAAAATGCGACAATTTTGAGACTAAATGACATTTAAACTTACATATCTGACTGCGTGGCATTAAAGCTCGTTGCCCGACAATATTAAACCAGGCTAACGCTAAATCGTTTGAAGCCATCTTCAATATATAAGATATCAATATTGAA
Organism: Amphipyra tragopoginis; assembly: GCA_905220435.1. NCBI lineage: Eukaryota > Metazoa > Arthropoda > Insecta > Lepidoptera > Noctuidae > Amphipyra > Amphipyra tragopoginis. Next base: position 5,346,399 of record HG991991.1, on the reverse strand, counting down.
GATGGCTTCAAACGATTTAGCGTATGCTCAAGAGCGTTCATTGATATACGTGGACATCTCACAGAACGCTTCAGCGACCGATACTGAACAACGTATTAATTGCCACCCAGAGACAAGCAGATCGCAAATAGTAATAAGCCAGTACACAAGGTATCTGTGGTTATACACTACTGCCGGATATTGCCGGAATAATATGTTAGCTTGTCTCTGGTAATACCATATTAGTTTGTCTCTGGTAACTGTCATACTACTTACATTCACTCAATCGATCATTCATTCGTTCATGATTAAAAACTTATTGGAAGTCATTCGGCAGTCTTGTCAGAGACGTCGATGTGTGAAGATCAAATTATACTTACTGTGTAATTTTGGATTAAACGGTTACACTTCAGATACTAGTCTACGTACAGATTAAAACATTATGTATTGAATAATTGGAAATGTACCGAGTATATTTGTGTTTTATGTTGAAGGAAGTAATAAATATTTATGTTTATACTGAAATATCTGGTTTTCTATTGTGAATCCTTTATTCTGAACTGGTTGGCCAAATAGATATGTTAATATCATACTCGTGCCAGACTTACTCCGAAAACCAAAATACAAGTTTCGGTTGACGGATCGCACGTTTTCCAACCACGAAAATGTTTCGGATTCGACTATCGATTCGATTTTCGCGATTTGACATTTTGTCTTTCGTTCACTCTAATCCCAAATGTTAACTGACACTGTGGCGACATCTATCGAGTCTCATGCGAACTACGCAACACTGCAGAGGTGTAGCAGACTATAGCGACACAACTCGTCAGGGCTACCAGATGTACGATTTAAATCGTACTCCTACGATTATTTTTCTTTTTTAACCATGTACGATCGCATGACTAAGATCGTACAGCAAACATACGACTTTTTAAGACAATTTAAACTCTGAAAAAAGTCAAAGTTTTGCAACATTTTTGCACGTTATTGTTACTATATGGGTATGTTGGCATCCTGAAAAATTAACAACGGCCCTATCAGGTGGCGTATCACGTTCAAGGCCCTTATGTGATAGGTCCATTGTTGTTTTTTTCCAGGGGAACAAATACAATATAACGGCATAGGAACTAAAACACGAAAACATCCATAGAAGTAATATTGTACTACGTACAACAAAGTCCTTGCATGAAACAGATTTTAATTTCTCCATGCCCTATGTGGCCAAGTTCGTACGATTCATTCATTGTGATACTTATTTACTGAACGTTAATTGTTAAAATTAAATATCTCTTACTCTTAAACATTCCAACAAATAATTGTTATAAACGTACGTTTTTTTTTTAAATATTTCCCTAATAAACGACTTTTTAGAGCTGGTGGTACGATCGCGCCTTATTTACATCTGGCAGCTCTGCAACTCGTAAAGATGACGTCATAACAAATTCCTACATCGCGATATCCAGATGTGACACGCGGATAGCATACATGGTGTTTGGTGAGGCGTGTAAATAGCCTGCACCTTTGTGAAGGTTGTGAAATAGATTTCAACCTATGTTAAATTTCAAGCGTAATGGCGGACCTCAAACATTTCCCTATTGATGAATCCCCGAGAAACCAATACCACAAAATTATTGGCAGCAAAACATGCCCACTCAGATCCAGGGAGATGGGAAGATACCCTCGTTCATGCGCGCGTGATGGCTTGTAGGTATAGGCTGCCGGCCGGCGAGCAAAATCTTCATAAATCCACCGGTGGAATGGTTAAAACTCCAAAAATCAACACTGCACTATAAGTTCTCAATGAAGCACAGATGCAGGTCCATTTATTTTACGAGTATCATCAAGGTTTCACCAAAAAAAGGAATTTTCAAAAGAGGCGGAGCGAAAACGCACTCACAGAGTTGCGAACGGCGGGGGGAAGCGTCACTCGCTAACTAACGCAATCTATCGGCCATGTTGCGAGAAAACTCAAGAAAGTTTCGATACATGGGCACTGCGGAAACAAATATTGGTACGAGGATTCATCAATTGAGAAGTTAAAATATTTAATTTGAAATAAGTACATATTATATGGAAAAATCCTAAAATATTATTATTTTATTTTTTACGTTGAAAAAAAGCATTGACGCTTCACCAGTGTTAACGAATTCGTGTAATTCCTTAAAACCACATGATCTACTACTGGTGTAGACAGGCCCCGCACGGGATGTAGTTAGATTAAAAATAAAAAATCTCTTTTTTTTCATGCGGCTTTGTTACCGATCAAATCTAAACCATCTAATAAGGATTCAGTAAAAAAATAAGTTTTTTTTTTGCAAAAAATTCATTTTATTTGTGTGAACATTTCGATGCCACGCATAAATTCATGAAAGTACGGCGACACGGCTGGCAGGAACGACTAACGCGATATCGCTCTTTGCAGTCAGATAACTCAAGGCTCTGAAAAGACTCAGAAATTGAAAACTAAAAAATTTTTTGAATTTTTTGTTTTGTTTGATTTTCCGAAAGTCCCCTATAGGGTTCATCTGTGTCACCAGTAGATCACGCGGTTGGAAGGAATTACACGATTTCTTTAACAGCCTGTATACTGGGTGACTTTTTTACCGTCTGGAAAAAAATGCGTATAATAAGTGAATGGAGTAGAACGCTTAAGCAGGTTATTTTTCCATTATCTTTTTATGAATAGAATATTGGTTTATTTGCATAGAATGTAGGTACATAAAATATACGTTTTAAGAAAAAATATTGATCCTTGTACCTACAACCTACCTTACATTTAGGCATACCATTAGCGAGAATATAAATTAAATCAAATTTAAATTAATGATAATTATTAATATAGTTAAAATAGGTAAATGTCAAATACAGGGTAATGTTAAAGCCAATTTATCATTTAAAAATTCATTAATTGAATAATAACACTTTTCAAGTAATAAAGCTGTAAGTTTCTTTTTAAATAATTGGATAGTGTTGTTTTTTATAATGTCAGGAATTTTGTTATATACCGGGCGTCCCACGACTTTGCCACATGAAGGGAAAGTACCTTGAATACTGTAGATAGAAAAATTTACTGAATTAAGACTTCATTTTTATTTTAAAAACAATACCAACTGTATTCAAAGAATTTTAAATAATCACCTGTCTGAACCGGGAATCTTACCCGCTAAATGTGAGAGAAAAAAAACCTGTAATTTTATAGTACTGATCGAAAGGCTCGATCATATACATAATTATTTCTTCTAATTAACATAGCATCGAAAATAAAAGGAAGACCATGAAATGTAACATTAATAATTCGTGATTTTTAAATCCCGGGATTGAAACGTCATTATAATTATTCCGGGATTTTAGAGGAGGTAATATCCAGTCTATGTTACTTCCTTCCTCGAAGTTTATGTAAATATACTCTACCTATTCCGATCTCTGATTATAACTTTCATGAGATACATTCATATTTATGATTAGTTACGGTTTATTCACGTGCATTTTTCGGGATTGTCCGATTAGTTTCGGACCCAAATGGAGCCCTTAATCATGAGGTGATCACGCGGCGAGGTCGCGAGTCGAACTGGCACTGCACCGTGCCGCGTAGCGTTGCGCTCGCGACGAGAAGGGCGCGCTCTGTTTCGGTATTGCTCGTGCGTTTTCGTCACTTGTCGTGTCCGGGTTGTCAGAAGAAAGAGTGCCGGTGCATGCTGCTGATTATTGTTGACGTTAGCGCCATCTATCTATGAAATTGTATTGATACCTACTATAGAAACTCAAATCGTATACAGGTATTTGAATTTATGTCATCGATTTATTTACTTCAAAATTCTTGTTTTTATTTATTTAGTATGAAAATTTACTTCAAATTAGTAGTATTTGTTGATAGATACATTCCATTACAGGCAAGTAAAAAAAAAACTATGTCATGGGGTTCTACTCCGTTCACCTATTATACCCATTTTTTCCAAACGGTTAAAAAAGTCACCCGGTATACAACTTCAGCCGTTGGGCAGTAGCCCGCCAGACATAAGACCAGCCTGGTTGGAGTATCCTCCCTTTTCGTTGGAGGAACATCATACCTCACTCCTCCACAACATCTAGTAGTTCGTTGTTTGACAATACTTTGATCGTATATTTATAAGATTGACGTTCGAAGTTACAGATCGAAACGAAATTTCGACGTTATAGGGGATTTACACGGGTCGATTTTCGCCGCACGGCTAGGCCGCATGCCGAAAATCGACTAAAATCGCAAGCCCCAAAGTTGGGTGCCATCCGACTTTTGCCGTGCGGCGACAAGCCGCATGAGGCGGGTTCTAAAATCGACCGTGCAAATGGTTGCAGGCGATCGCACGCCGCATGAGGTGTGTTTTGCGCTGTGTTGTTCCGCTAGAAATGAACAAATCGCATGCGATTTTTGCCGACCGGTGTAAATGGGGTGGCCACTCGATTTTTACAAGCGATGCGACTGGTGACTTGCCGCACGGCTAAAATCGACCCGTTTAAATCCCCCATTCGTTTTTCGGAATAGGCCCCTAGTATGTAACAACACTGAACATTTTTTTGCGTCACCGTCACACTTTGACTCTGAACTGAGCTTGTCAACTAGTCTACATATTGATAGGTAACGAGTCGAGCGGAGCCTTTGATGTACTTGTCACTGCTGTTGATGGAAAAGAGGAAAGAAACTTACTCATGAAAAACTGAAAATGTGCTGACGAACGATGTTAATGAGATTACAAAACACATTTTAATTATATTTAATTTGGAACTTTGAGTTCAATACTGATTTTTAAATTAATATTTATTCTCGAGACGTTGATCTAACTATACCTACTTTTCAGGTGCGTCCTGAAATTTCTCTGCAAAACATTAGCATACAGCGAATATAAGTGCGTATACACGTAGAAAGCGGGTTGCCGGCGCCGATCTTCCAGCGCTTGTCGGTGCAGGTCCGCGCAGTTAGTCGGCGCAAGTAGTCTCTATACTGTGTGGTGAACCAGCGCCAACAAGCTCCGAATTTCGCCGACAAGTTCCGACCTGCTCCGATCAGCGCTGGTAAGCCGTCATTTGTATTTGGAACAAGGCATATTTTTGTTTAAAATGCCAGCCCCTGATTCTACCCGCTTCCTTCAAGTTGCGGTTACCTGCACGCACCAGTACCAATAAGCGCTGGTAGATCGGCGCTGGTTACCTGCTTCTTTTATGTATACGTCCTTGAATATTTTTCAAAACAAAATGTGGATAATAATAGTGATTTTACGGTTTTGATAATGTCGTTTACGTTTTTTCGAAAACAGTATTTACTATTTACGAAATAACCGAGCTGTCAGGACTCATCCTTCGTTAACAGAGTACCTATAGTTTCACTTTTTTATTATTTTTCAATTTGCTTTATTTTATAATGTGACCCTCATGTTGTTGATAAAACATATTCACCTTTACTTATAAACGATTTTTTAAAATTTGTTTAACCAATATGGCTCTTAAGTCTATTGCCATCTCTATTCATTGGCATACAAATGAAAAGGACAGCTATAATTTAATCAGTATTTAAAAAACCAGCCATGTGCGAATCGGACTCGCGCACGAAGACAAAAAATCATGTCTGTTGTATGGGAGCCCCCTAATATTTATTTTATTCTGTTTTTAGTATTTGTTGTCATAGCAAAAGAAATACGTCATCTGTGAAAATTTCAACTAACTATCACGGTTCATGAGATACAGTCTGGTGACAGACGGACGGACAGCGGAGTCTTAGTAATAGGGTCCTGATTTACCCTTTGGGTACAGAACCCTAACAATTATAAGGGATTGTGTTCAATTAACGGTAATCTTGACAAACAAGTTAAAAAAACAACTCCATGAATTTTGTGAAGTTATCAGTACCGCAAATTGAACAACATTCATAGAACAACTTTTTGAAATCCGTGTATTTTTTCATTGTTTTCAATACACATCAAATAAAATTGTTTTTTACCGACCAATACCTAGTAACTCCACACAATTCTTAGAGCCAATTTTTTACACTGTATATAGCAACTACGGAATTAATATTATTTTTCTGAATAGACAACTTAAACTCCCGCGTGGGCAGCATCATACACTTGAACGTTCACAATCTACTTACACTAACAATGGGAATTTAAAAACAAACAATAAAGCCACTTCAATAACATTAAGTAGAGCTTCTTGTGAAGAGTTTAATTGGTGCAAACAAACAAGAAATATGAAGCCGTATTTTGTATCAAGTCGCCACAATGCAATAATGCTACTGCAATAAATAAATAAACAGGTATTTTCCTGCAATATCTGTAACACGCTATACGAACCAATAATTTCTTGAAAAGGCTTTAGTTTCACTGTCTTATAACAATAATAGCATTCGCATTGAGAAGTCCATTCATACAGAAAATACATTCATTAAAAAGATTTGTTTGTCTCTTCAAAAGAAGCTCGCAACTGTATATAAAAAAACAACTTACTTGGGGGATTTCAAATCCCTGTGGATGATCTTATGACTGTGCAAATAAGACATCCCCTGTGCAATCTCTTTGGCCCATTTCAGGATCTGTGATGGTAGAAAGCAGGACCCACTATGTAGATATTCAAATAGTGGGCCGTACTGACAGAACTCCATTATGATACACGAGCTTGGTCCGTTTGTGCTGATCCCTTTGAACTGCACTAAAGGGACAAAGAAAAGAAAAAAGTTAGATGCAAACATACTTAGTGACTACAGGCTAAAATTAAAATGTGGATTAAACACAGTCGAAGATATAAATAAATATTAAAGTGTTCTAAAGATCAAAACACACTTAGCGTATCATGCGCCGAATACTGCGAAAGATATGCAACGCAAAATACGTTTAAGTGTGGCTGTAGCCGCTGAAAATACGCCGAATATAGTTAACTTAACATCGATCGAACGCAAGATGCGCACGAAACTAACGACGTGAACTTACGTAACGACATAAGGGTGGTTAGAGTGAGACCGTGCAGGAGAATTCGTATGTAGCACGATGCATACGCGTATCGCGACGAAACATGAGCCGCGTAAGATACGCTCAATATGTCTGTAGCCTAAGGGGCTCTTTCACCATCCTCAAGTAAAGGGTCGAGTAAGCTAACCACCAGTTAAAGTCACCCGTAACTACATGTGTCAATTTCACGACGTTCGAGTAGCACTAATCATAACATTAACCGACCCGTAACTTACTTGCCACCACATCTGGCAATTAGCGTGCTTACTTTACAGTTAAAAGTTGCCCGTTGTCATTTTGTGTAGGAACTCGTCAGAGAACACCGATTATTTTAAAATGTATTAGTAAAACTGGACTTATTTGACTTGATTGATCATCAATTGGATGAATTAGAACAGTCTACGAAGCAACGAGTACTTAGGATTCGTGTGTTTAAATTCCGTGTTGATTATTTTACGGACCTAGACGAAACTGATTTTTTGCAAGTTTATTTATTAGGCTATTTCTGCACAAGGGATACCAAAATGTCCCTCTCATATATAGAAAAGTTTGCACTTTATCTCTTTTAACTTTATCCATGTTAGTAAAAAAAAAAAGGTAAATAAAGTTACAAATTAAAATCACACACTTTCCAAACCAGACACAAAAACACCACAAATGACAATTGACATCTGGCTTGCATCTGTATAGGACGGTTGACGAGTACCATTGTCGTATTATTGAATGAATGTAACGTATTTTTTGGTTACCTCATTCACTTAACCAGTAAGTTGTTACTCGAACCTTTAGTTTTGTTTGTGAAATTGACAGAAGATACTCGTAACTTTTACTTGCCAATTAACGCTAACTAGGAAGTAACTAATCAACGCTTTACTTAGAGATGGTGAACGAGGCCCTAAGTGTGGCTAGCTGTAGCCGCTGAAAATACGCCGAATATAGTTAAATTAACATTGATCAAATGCAAGATGCGCGCGAAACTTCCAGCCCATATTATGCTTGGCGTAACGACGTATAATACGCGTGGTGAAGCAGCGCAGGAGTATTTTTACGTAGCACGATGCATACGCGTAACACGACGAAACATGAGCCGCGCAAGATACGCTCAGTGTGTCTGCAGTTTTATAATAATTATAATTTAAAACTGTTGCGTATAATTAGCTTGATGTAGATATCAGCTTCCGCTAGCGTTAGAAAAAACTCCTTTGAATTGCTTCTCTCGTATTTGTTTTGTGTTATTCATTAGAAGTATTAAGGGTGCTTGGAAACATCTAATTATAAACTTAAGCATCGTTAATAACTTCACCTTGTACACATTCCCAGGCGCGCGGTTTTTTTTTGAAATAGCTCCGAACAAATCCCGACCTGAATGAGCTTAAAATCTAGGTAGCCTAGTTCCCCTTCCAGATACACCTAGTTTAGTTAGTTTACTCCCCCGCCGGATGTTCCGGGCAAGCGAGCCCAGTAACCTGTGACGTAACAGCCAGACAAAGGTATTTCATACTCGTTGAAGTAAAGATTAATCGATAGCAATGTTGTACTTTAAGGGTTGGACCTCATCTGGCAGCACGGAATCGCCTTTTTCCGTCGCCCTTTCTCTTTCTGTCGCTTAGAACTGCCATTGCCGACCATTGCATTTTGTCCGTGATGCCGATCGCCTCGAGGATTCCGCCGCGTGCTATCGCATTATGCTTTCTGTCTCGGTCTAGCAAATGGCAGTTCTAAGCGACAGAAAGAGAAAGGGCGACGGAAAAAGGCGATTCCGTGCTGCCAGATGACGTCCAACCCTAAGGCTCAATTTACACCGCCGCGGAATGAAATGGAATGGAAGCGTCAATGCTCGCGAATTCCGCATAAACGCTTGGCACCGCACTACTGTAACCGTCCCGACCGACTCTTCGCGCCACTTCCCGCGGATTCCACAGACGGCGCCGACAGTAGCTAGGGGAATTCTCGAGAATGCGCGCGCCTTCGACCGGGTACAAATCAGGGGGTCTACTCCCTAAGCACGAAGTCCGTGGTTTCGGCCTTAGTTACGAGCGTTTCCTACTCCTTATAACCTACGGAAATTGGATTATTTCGGGGCCCGAACTAAGAATGAATGACAACACGATTTGACAGTTGTTCCTACTACTGATGTGTTTTTGCCCGTCCGAAAAGTTGAACTTGACACTTGTTTTGTTCACTCCTACGTTTCGGGCTACTTTCGGATGGGCGACTAACTTCGTTGACCGACTTAGGGAGTAGGCCCCCGACTCCAGGCTGCTACTGAGAAATTGTACACAAAAACCCGATAACACTTTGCCCGAACTGGAAATCGGTGTCCAGGACCTCACGCTCGGCAGACGCACTTGCGATCCCTAGACCACGAGGCAGTCAAAGATTGTATTAGACCCGTATTAATAAACCGCTTTCAATTGGCAGCCTGAGAGGAGCATTCCAACTGGAGTTATCGAAATGTTAACGTGTCATGAAACTTTTATACACTTGACAGTTTTTTTTTTATGAAATCCTCTTCTTATGTGACATCAAAACAATGTTTAAGAGGGAGCTCTCAAGCAAGAGCTATTTATTAATACGTGCGTAAGCAAAAATTTTTTTTTTTTAATTGTATGTCCTTTTACATTGCGTAACATAAATAAGGGCACAACCTCTTAAGGGGACACTGTACTCATCATTATGAACAACTTTTACTATGGGACCAAAATAGAAATCGCGAAAAAAACAGCTGTTCCCTAAATTAATGTTTGCATAACTCGTGAAAATGTAGGTGACAGCTGATTTTTTTTTCGCGATTTCATGTTTTCTCCCTTAGTAAAAGTTGTTCAGACGAGTACAGTGACACCTTAAGAGGTTGTGCGTTATTTATGTTACACCTTGTATACAGGGTGTTAACGAATTCGTGTAATTCCTTAAAACCACATGATCTACTACTGGTGTAGACAGGCCCCGCACGGGATTTAGCTTGATTAAAAATAAAAAAATAAAAATCTTTTTTTTTTTCATGCGGCTTTGTTACCAATCGTATCTAAACCACCTAATAAGGATTCAGTAAAAAAATAAGATTTTTTTTTTTGCAAAAAAATAATTTTATTTGTGTGAACATTTCGATGCCACACATAAATTAATGAAAGTACGGCGACACGGCTGGCAGGAATGACTAACGCGATGTCGCTCTTTGTAGTCAGATAACTCAAGGCTCTAAAAAGATTCAGAAACTGAAAACAAAAAAAAAAAAAAATTTTTTTTTGTTTGATTTTCGAGAATTCCCATTTAGGGTTAATCTGTGTCACCAGTAGATCACGCGGTTTGAAGGAATTACACGATTTCGTTAACACCCTGTATACATAGCACCACTCCCCATTGCAAGTACTCTTAGCGAACAATACAAAAATGAGTTCATAAAACAAAGATCGAAATAAAACAACCAAAAAAGAAAAAACATCTACCTATGTATCTTTTACCTATGTTTGCAAAGAAATTAATAATTTGATTAAAGCTGTTTCGGCATCAATTAGCGGACTCTCCAATTTTTATTTAACGTCAGAACATTATTACCAAAGCGTCCCAGAGTCCCACGAGCGAAAGAGATGAATATATCGGTCATACTGTTCAGGATATTAATTAATTAGCGAGAAAAGTGCCTTCAGCCTTCAGCTTTACCTGAACTATGGATCAGCGATCTATTATTATTAGTGTTTAGGACGTAATTATTCCAGGTACTCTATCAATGACGCTGTATTAACATGAAGCTAGCGAAACTGCGAATTCTAATTAAGAGCATCTATTTGTGATGGATTGTTCGCACCTAAACGTGGGTTACCGCGCTTTAAAGGCATTTCAGACTACGCTATACTATTTCGATATACAGTAAAGCATACTGCGTCATAACTACTTATACTATTACATACATTTTGTTAAGCAACATTGATTATTTGTAACAGCAGTTTTTTTTTCCCGAACTTACAATTTGTTCCGTAGTAAAAGTTTTACAGAACGATGAGCAGAGTTTATGGTTTTCGGACGTAAAGCATAACCAGGAGCTAGGGTTTTCGCGTTCCCGGGAATTCCCGAGTACCCGGGAATTTACGAAAACTCGTAATTGCTCAAAACACAAGTTTAACTTTGCAATACATGAACAAACGATATTTTTACAAAAACATGAAAATTTCCGGGTACCCGGGAATTCCCGGGAACGCGAAAACCCTACCAGGAGCCCAATTCTACTTACAGAAACTTTTATCAATTGCAACTGAATCGTTTAATCAGACAGTTTTCGTTTACGAAAATTGACAAAATGTTTGGTTTTGTTTTTGTTGTCAAACAATTTGATAGTTTTTGTAAACGAAAACTGTCTGAATAAACTATTCAGTTGCAATTGATAAAAGTTTCTGTTAATAGAATTGACCCCCAGTAATGCATCGCATGCAGTATTATAAACAATTCTTGCAGCTACACTGTTTCCACTGAAGCGGAATGGAAAAGAGTTAAGGGATTTCAAATAATCCGATTGGTCTATTCTGGTACACTTCCTACTCCTCTCCTTTCCTCTCGTCTCCGTTTCAGTGGAAAAACAGCTTTATAGTTTATTCTCGCGCGTCAGTACTCATTACGGGAAATCCTTTAGTTTTTATTGAATTTGATTCCACCATTTTGTCCTCGTTATAATTGTGTGACATACGATTTGACACTAATTGTATCAATTTTGCTACTAGTCTCAGCAACGCAGCGCGATGGTTCGTTTTAAAGCTTTGTGTCGTTATTTTTAAACATGCAATAAATTAAATAATGCTCTAAATGAGATTTAATCTTTCGATTTTAAATCGCATGTGTGAATTATGGCTAATTTTGAACGTCTCGTTCACATATACAGGTTTACTGGTTATCGGTCACGATCCTGTGGCAAAGTTGTAGGACATTGTCAATGGTCGGGAGGAGAGTGCGTGGGAAGCCGTCGCCTCCTTTCGCGAGGAAGTGATGGCGACCAAGGAGGGAGCGGAGACGGAGAGAGGCGACTCTCCCTTCCCGCGTCAGACGCACCGGGCGCCGGAGGGCGCGTGACGACCTCCTGCCACCCTAGAATGGCGCGAGTAGGTGGCGCGCCATGCTCCGTGCGCGCCTCTCAGAAGGACGTGGAACAAGGCTCTACAGAAGGAAAGGTCGATCCCGCGACCCCGGCCATAGTTCAGGAGAAGGAACACCATGGGTTTTTAGCCGGTAAGAGTCCAGCATAACCCTCCGTCTTCCCCAGGCGGAGGGTAATCATGAGAGTAAAGGAAAGAAGTTTAAAAAAAGTTTCTATTCATTATTATCCACTAATAACACAGAAAAAGTTTATGCAAAAATGAACCATTTTCTAGATTTAATCCTTTTTACTTATTTTTTTAAGCGAAAAGGTTTGAAACCTACTTTCAAAAAATATATCGGAAATGTTTATTAGATAGTGGATAACATGTGCTACAATTCTGCCACGGGATAGTGAACAATAACTAGTTACCCTATATACAAGGTGTAACATGAATAACGCACAACCCCTTAAGGGGTCACTGTACTCATCATTATGAACAACTTTTACTATGGAAACAAACATGAAATCGCGAAAAAAAAGTCTGCTGTTCCCTACATTTTGGCGAGTTATGCGAACATAAATGTAGGGAAAAGCTGTTTTTTTTTTCGCGAATAAACATCGCAATCCCCTCGTTCGGATTAGTACCCCTTTTCCGACTAGTATAAAAGGACACATATTTACGTCTTTATTGAGACCAAGATCTTTATTCAATTTAGTTATGTTGAGATTTCGAGGCTTCATGCATCGATGCACATAACAAGAAACAACATCGAATCAAATCTTGACATTGGAAAACTCGTATGAATAAGGACACATATTTACGTCTTTATTGAGACCAAGATCTTTATTCAATTTAGTTATGTTGAGACTTCGAGGCTTCATGCATCGATGCACATAACAAGAAACAACATCGAATCAAAGCTTGACATTGGAAAACTCGTATGAAACTAGATCTCCCACATATTGGATGGGAAATAAACAGCGCCGAACTTCACATTTGAAACGAGTTATAGTTAAGGTGAATGCGAAAAGGCGGCACGCTTTTTTTTTTACTTGAACTATGAACATATTTAATGCTTGTTTCCCACGGTGCGTGATATCGCGCACCGCGACGCACGAGCTCGCACCGACGCACCATGGGAAGAGACTCGTTCGTGGTAACGCGGACGCGTGCGAAGCGGTGCGCCGTATCCACATCATGCACCCTCATAATGTGGCTTTTCACGGTGCGTGATTTTATGGATGATACAACGCACAGCCGGTGCGCGCTACCACGCACCGTGGGAAGCCAGCTTTAGTAGTATTTTTTTATTTGCCTGTACTTTATTGTGGCTTCCCACGGTGCATGATACTGCGCACCGCGACACACGAGCTCGCATCGGCGTATCATGGGAAAAGACTCGTCCGTGATAACGCAAACGCGATCGGAGCCGTGCGTCGTATCTACCGCGAGCCGGTAACTTCAAAGGTGCGAGCTTGTGCCGATGCTTGTTTCCCACGGTGCGTGATATCGCTCACCGCGACGAACGAGCTCGCACCGACGCACCATGGGAAGAGACTCGTCCGTGGTAACGCGGACGCGTGCGGAGCGGTGCGCCATATCCACACCACGCACCCTCATAATGTATCTTCCCACGGTGCGTGATTTGATGATACCACGCACAACCAGTGCGCGCTACCACGCACCTTGGGAAGCCAGCTTGAGGTGCAGCTGCAGCGACACGTTCTCTTTCACTTGGCATTTAGAATGACAGCTTCGAATCACGCATTCACACAGACGAACAAGTACCGTTGGAAGAGCCTCGATGCGGTGCGTGGCATCATCCTTAAAATCACGTACTGTGAGAAGGCACTTTAATATTCCTTTGGATTTTATGTGTGTATTTATTTACCTCATTAAACGACACATTTGACTGTATTTTTGTCGAACAAAAGAAAAGCTGTTCATACCCATAGAAGTAATAAGTACTACGTTCATACCATGTTCACCTTAACAAAATGCCTTTGGTAGCTGTGGATCTCCCGCATCCTATGCCTGCAGACACATTGGGCCTTATTACAAAAGATGGTTTAAACCAAGACTAAGGTAAACCCAGGTTTAAAATATATCCATCACTTTCTTATGTCATATAACAAAAAGAGACGGGGCTATTTTAAAACCCAGGTTTTTCTTAGACCATCTTTTGTAATAAGGGGGATTGAGCATATCTTGCGCGGCTCATGTTTCGTTGCGTTACGCGTATGCATCGAGCTTCATACAATTCATCTGTGGGGGACTCACCACGCGTATTTTATGACGTCACGTCGAGAGCGTAATAGTGCCTAGAAGTATCGTGCGCGCGAATTACTCGTAGCGACCGACTACGCGTTCCGCTACGCCGTGCTGTGTAGCGCGGCGTGTAAATTAGTTTCTACGACATGACGCTGCTATTGCAGGCTTAGCATGATTATCAAAGATCAATAGTGAACTCGCATACAGTTTTTTGCTGACTTTTTTTTGCGTCTCTTTTGTGAGCATGTAAAAACAAAGTTTGGTGCAGCGGCTAAGCGATTGGCTTCTGCGCTACGGGTCGTGGGTTCGATTCCCACACGGAACAAAAATTTGTATGGCCTACAGATGGTTGTTTCGGGTCTGGGCGTTTGTTTGTGAGATTTGTGTCTGTAAACGCACCCACGATACAAGAGAAATCTGTGTGGGGCAAGGTTTTTAAAAAAAAAAAAAAATGTCTTAAGAGCGTGTACGCCGTACAGCATTTCATACTAATTTTCAAGTCTTTGTTTTTCGTAATGACTGAACCGATTTTGATGAAACTTCACAAACATAAGCAGGATACTTAGGACTAAAAAGTTATCAGAAATCATTTTCGAAATGTCTTACTTAAAAAAAGATAGTTGGAAATTTCTGTTTGTATGGAAAATTTAAAATCGGTCTAATTTAACTGTAACACTATTTTTCGAAAATGTTTTCTACTAACTTTTTAGCTCTTTGTATCCTGCTGATGGGTATGAAGTTTCATTAGAATCGGTTCAGTCATATCGAAAAATAAGGACTTGAAAATTTGTATGAAATGCCGAACGGCGTACACGCTCTTAAGATACTATTAAAAGAATTAAATATATTCTAGTTTGAAGTTCTGCCTTACTAAAAACAGATAGTAGATTTGATTAGTCAAAATCACATATTGCTATATTTAAGTAATTTTGGCTATGCTTTTGTCGACACAACCCTTGAAATCTCAAACTACTATGGACACTCAGAAAAAATATGAAAACGGGCGTACATCACTACATTTTGCGGTAATTAGGAAGTTATGTACAGGCTGTTTCAATGTCGCGACAAACCCCGGGGCACGTAAAGTATGTCATTAGGTCAATGTCAGGGTACGCGTACGTGAGGACTTGTTAGAGCGAGTTCGTTCAGTGGTCGGCAACCTGTTGGACCACGACTGCGGTTATGCGAGATTTTAATGTGAATATATTAAAGGAAGCAATAAGTTTTTTCATTACTCGTACTCGGAAAGTAGGTCTGAAGTTGCCTGAGGAGCGGGTTGAAAGTAATACTTTTCAGCCCTAGGGAGAATCGTTTTCAACTGACAGCTGTCAAATTATTTCAAAAAAACTAGTTCTATTTTCACATTTCTATTGAACCATGTTCCAACTTTCTATACAGCCACTCAATTACAGCGCGATGTAAAATTGTAATAACATAAAGGTAAGTATTAATTAAAGAATATATTTTTTTAAATGACTTTATTATAATTTAGTTTCAACTATTTCTTCAAAATAAGATAGATTTGGGCAAAATATTTACCATTTTTTCAATAATGAAAATTAAAAATATTGGCTGAATAACTGGCCGGCTCCAGAAAAAAAAAACAAAATAGGCGGGAAAGCGGCAATCCGATCACTCATTTTTCTTTAGCTAATTCATGTTTTTATTTTTACTTTCCTTGTATTCGTAATGAAAAGCACAGTGTTTACCTCGGGTTAAAGACTTATTTAGACCCTCGAACTATTGGCGCCCTCACTACTCTCGGGCGCCAAACCCCGTCTCGGGGCTAAATAAGTTACTTTCACCCCTAGGGTAACAATGTACTATTATCATTTCCTCATACTGGGTGCGTCTACAGACCTGGAACACGTATCTGTAGGCCATAAAAATATTTGTTACGTGTGGGAATCGAACCCGCGACCCGTAGCGCAGCAGATAATGGCTTGGCCACTGCACCAAACGTGTCGTCGTCGTAGTTGATGTTGGAGATTTTATGACGGATAGAAATACACTCAAGCTCTATTTATTGTAGTTTAACTTACAGCAATTAATTTCTAATGTATTTTTTATCATCCTATACTTATTCGGACTTATGTGTATCAGGAGATACCCTACATTTTAGCTATGACGCATAGTTCACAACAAACGACGCATGCGCGAATTTAAATCAAGTACACGCGTAAGTTTTTTGTAATGTTCCAAATAAATGGCAGAGGATCGTATTGTGCTACCGGAGCGTCGATGATTCGATAGTGGTCTTCATTGTTGATACAAAAATAACGATAATCCAATCACGATACATACTGGGTGTAAGGGACGGTGTACCGAAAACTGAAACAGTGAATTCAGCCTATTATTCTGAATCGAAAATAAGTGGTTTTTTTCTCGGAATTTTCCGAATTTCTTGCAAATTACTAATTTGCCTATGTTTTGTTGTATTTCAATAAGTGTTTTGGCAGGTAAATAAACTGAGTGTAAAGGACAGGTTACCAAAAATTGACAGTGAATTTAGTTCATTATTTTGAATTGAAAATCCGTGGAAAATATCAACGTAATCTTTCGAATTTTCCGATTTATAAAAAAATACATTTTATTTTTGCAACGTGCTGTGTGTCCTAATAGGATTGCTTATTTTACAGCAAAGAAATGTAAAATTTGTGAAAAGAAAAATCGGAAAAGTCGGAAAATTCTGAGCAAAATTTCCACTTATTTTCAATTCAGAATAAGGGCTCTTTCAATTTAGACGCTTCGTGTCGGACCGCTGCGGTGCCGAAGCGGTGCGTTTGTCGTATTGCGCACGGACGGTCGCTTGTTATCATACAAAGCGCGCGGTACGGCAACAGTGCAGCGTCGGCACCGCGAACGCTCGACAACAGGACGGCAACATCGCAAACTCCACGTGTTCTTTTCGCTGTTGAATAGTGCGGTGAATAGACGTGAGAGCTAATTTCATCGAATTTTCATTTATTTTTTTGCTTAAAATGGATGATATAAACGTGGAAGAATTTATAAATGAAATTTAAATACGTCCTATTTTAAGGAACTCCAAAAGCGACAAATACAGTAATCGCACGGAAATAAAATAGTTTATTGCCGTCGAATTTTACTTTTATCTAATTCAAGTAATTCGTGGAAACATTCTATAGGCATTCCTAGGTAATTAAAAAAAAATGCTTGGATCTTGTTTTAACCTAGGGTAAAGATTATGGAAATCACCAAAATTACATGTTAACGAAAACATCGGTGATGCTCTTTTACGGGGGCGTCGTTTTTGTTTCTGTTTGATGTTTTTCAACACGAGCACTATAACAGTAATGTTTCTTCGTCAGAGTCCATGGCTTAACTGCTGTCAAAGATATTTAAAACATCACTAGCATACAAACGCACGGCAGTCAGATACGCTTTCAATTTAGACGTTTCGTGTCGGACTGCAACCGTACTGCAGCGGCCCGGCAGCGGGTTAGAACCAGCGGCACGGTAAACGTGCGGCAGCGGTCCGACACGAAACGTCTAAATTGAAAGAGCCCTAATATATGATAATAGGCTGAATTTACTGTTTCAGTTTTCGGTACACCGTCCCTTATACCTGGTATATTTTTTTACGGTAAGTTTCTAATGTTACAAATATTTTTTCGTGGGACTTAAAATATATTGAAAAAAGTGCCAATACTCATAAATCAAGGTACCCACTGTCATAAAAGCACTTTCAAGCAACTAAACTCCATTTATTATTTTAAAATCGGTACCCATTTTACTCTAATTGCCTATTTTGGTATTTTCTTAAAAAACACTCAAATTGTCATAACCTTTAAGGTGATCAAGTTAGGGTTCTACCACACAGATATTATTTACTGCAAATAGTACCAACTACCGCCCTGTTTCGTTTGATGCACGATTTCTGACCCACCCTGTATATACCAGGTAAAAATTAAAACGACGACTTGTATTAGGGGTTTTAAGAATTATTTTATTATTATTACAGCATTGTCGCCACACAAAGAAATGTTTGTACTCCTGCCACCATTTAAATAAAATATAATTAATTCCTGGCTGCCGACTTTTTTTCATCCCAAATCATAGAACAAAATGGGTGAACTCCTTTATGTGGGAATACCACCTCGAGAGTCATCACCATCCTCCTACCCATCCCAACTTAATTGAGTCGGCGCAGAATGTATTTTTCTTCCATAGATTTCTATTAACCGTCATCTCAGTAGTCACCCTCTTTCTAGTCGTATCATCTTTTCCATTATCCATCCATCGTTTCTTTGGTCTTCCTCTACTCTCATAACCATCCACATTCATACACAAAACTTTCCTCACGACATGTTCCTCATTCCTCTGCATCACAAGCCCATACCATGATAACCGGTTTCCACACAATTTCTCAATCACCGGCGCTACTTTCAGACTTCCTCTTACATACTCATTTCTAATTTTATCCATTCGCGTAACACCACACATGCCTCTTAGCATTCTCATATCAGCTGCGTGCAATTGTCTTTCATTCGTTCCTTTAACCACCAACTCGAGAATACACTATTTTAAACAAAAAAATAATTGGCAAAAACACAAAAACACACATGAGATAAATAAAGCACAAAAAAAATGTACAGACGAATTGAGAACCTAACGACGGGTCCTACGTATACTAGTATAAGTGCAAAAACCCAACTTTACAGGAGAGCGGTTTAAAGGTTCGAAAGCTTTTAACTTTGACATAAATCAATAGAAATATTTGAAATTTTGGAATGGACCATACCTCACCATTTGAAAATTTCAAATATTTCTTTTGATTTACGTGAAAGGGGAACGCCCATAAAATGCCTGAAATGGACAGAAAATACGAATAGTCCTTAATTCTAATTAGAATTAAATATGCATAATGAATAATTCTCAAGTTTGTAAACGTAGGAGGAAAATATAACGATCTTTAAAATATTTCGCTTGATATCCGTCTAATTCATTCTTATTTTTTAATGGACAACTGTGTTTAATCTGACATGTGTAATCGACATTCAGCCAAACAAGAATTTTCAAATAATTAATCGAAGTATTTTATAGAATTATTGCACAGTTATCGTTCATTTAGAATAATTCGACCTAATTATAACGTTTATCTAATGAAAGTAATATTATATGCATGTCAATATTAATTAAAATAAAATTATTTTCAAATAAGAAAAAGTATCGTAGGCTGCATGGATAACATGTCCTTTGCCTTACTGACAGTTTGATATTGATTACTGCATTTCATTTTTCCGTTGAATTGTGGTTTTGAATTGATCGATTCACATTTTGCGTTTGCGACTTGAGTATAACTTAATAGGATATAATAACGACGACTTTGGCCATTTTTAAGGATTTTGATTTTACTTCTGCACACGTTACCCCTTTTCGAACTCGACTTAGATTGAACCCGCCTTGACGACGACTCGGCTTTTTGACGACGGACCTGGACCTGCTTTTTATACGACTCTGCTATTGTTTTGGACTCTTACACCGTGTACATTTAAAAATGGATGGAAACGTACACTGTGTTAATTGCTATCTCGATCTTACAGCGATGAGACGTAATGTCGTATCAGAGCAAAATGATGAAGTACGTCGTTTAATACAGGCATGGATAACACCATTAGCTGTAAGTATATTCATTCCATAGTTTTTGTGAATAATTATATTGAACTGAACGCACTGACATTGAACAATTAGTACATTGTTTTTTGTTCTTTCTCACAGGTTGAACCAGGTAGTGTTGTTTGTGATGCATGTCTTAGATTAGCGGTTCACACTATCACCGAGACACCTGGAACCAGCCGGCCAGGTAGACAAGTAGGCCACCAACATGTGTGCGTTTGCTGTGGACAGTCTGTTCTACGACAACGATCACATGTTGTAAGAAATAGCAGTGATCGTGAGAGGCACATAATGAATGTAGTAGCACACAGAATCCAACCACGCCAGGTAAGTTCATTCCTCTGCCCTAATTCTGTGTAATTCCCTCTTATCCCGTGCAAATAACGTCACTATCATGTCTTTTAAAAACTTATCACAGAGTACTTTTTTATGCATAGGTTTTCGTTCATCGAGCTTGAAGTAAAACAAAACCAACTTTTACTTTTCATTTTGCTTGCAGCTACGTTCTTCGGATTTGATCTGCCACCCATGTTGGCAACGATGCAGCCGGGCTACCTCACCCCCTACTACTCCTTCACCAAGCCCGAGTCCGGTACCCAGTCAGGCAGGTAGTTTGAATATACCTCTACATGAAGAACCTCCTCAAATAAGATCCAGCGTACTGTTACCTAATTACGGAAGAGCAGTTGATACTCAAAGTCATTGTTTCTATCCAGGATGTAATATGATTGATAGACATGTGGTACCACTTTCATTAAGGGTGTGGCTCTTCAAGGACTACAAGTTTTATATACCAAAGAATTCAAAAATATGTAGTCATCATTTGAATAGTGACTTTTGGCATGAACTCCCTGCTTTGGAAGATATGAATCATGAATTCACTGTGGACCACATTGAAGACTTTGCATCATTTGTGAATTATGAATGTCGTGCTTTGGACTTCGAAAATATACACTTAATGGAAGAACATATGGTGTGGTACTTTTTAGGAATGAGTAGAAATAGTTTTGGTACTCTAATGGGAGAGGTGCCCCGATTGGCGCAAATGCATAGAGGTTCTACTGCCCTTGGAGCTTACCTGATGAAATTGAGAACTGGAGATTCTGATGAAAGATTATCATCTCTTCTACAAATACCGAGAAGTACTCTGGAACGTCTAATGGCTAAAGCAAGGGAAACTGCATCAAGATTTTGTTCCTATGAACCTTGGAATTGGACATATAACAAGAGAACAAATAGCAGCAAGAAACCTTGTTCTACCAAATGGGCTGTTTGGCGAAGTCGACGGAATAAGGAAGCCTGTCGTAATTATTGATGGAACATATATCTATGTACAAAAAAGCTCCAACTATTTGTACCAAAAAGAGACATATTCTCTTCACAAATATCGAAACCTTGTGAAGCCATTTTTGCTTGTTTGCTCCGATGGCTATATAATCGATGTGTTAGGCCCTTATCCAGCAACAACTTCCGATGCTCAGATAATGATTAGTGAATTTGATGAACCCAGTAAGCCATTGAGACAATATTTTCAGGATGGTGACGTATTCATTCTTGATAGAGGGTTCAGGGATTCCATTCCACTTTTGCAATCTTGCAATTATAGTGTTCACATGCCATCAACACTGCAAGTAAATGAAATTCAATTATCCACTCTGGAAGCTAATAAAAGCCGAAGAGTTACTATTTGCCGCTGGGTTGTGGAAGCCGTAAATGGAATATTCAAGCAGCAATTCAAATTATTTCGCCAAGATTTTTTTAATAGAGCTTCGAGACATTTAATGGTAGATTTCTCTATAGCAGCAGCATTAATTAATAGGTTTTATACTAGAATAGTTGACAGGCCAGATGCTGTTGATATTTTGCAAATAATACATCAGAATATGTATACAGAAAATATACTAGCTGATTATGTGATCACAAATAATTTGAATCGTCGCAGAGCGCAATTCCAAAGCATTAATATAAATCCTAACAATGTTGCTGATTTCCCACAACTGACATACAGCGAAATGGTTTTGTTGGCATGTGGTACGTACCAAATAAAACAGGCTCGCTCATACTATGGCGAGCACACACGAGCGAATGGTATTTATAAGATTGAAATATGTAGGGAACTGGATAACGAATTAGTTGAGCATTTATCTCTTCCGGGTAATTGCTTTTTACTTCGAGGAAAAATACAAAGCAGACATATTTCTCAAAAAATATATTTTGTTTATATAATAATTAACAATTCCTTATCAGGGATAAGGGCTTTACAGCATCGCTATTGTAACTGCCTCGTGGGACGGCGAACAGTTGGTACCTGTGCCCATACTATGTCAATAATATGGTACTTAGCATGGGCCCGGTACCAACCCAATATCAATCCTCCTGCACAGTTTCTTGATGATGTGTTAGTGGTTTTTAATGATGATTAAAACATTTAAATGCAGTTTTGTTTATTAATTATTGCGTAATAATCTTAAACCTTGACTTAACCTATATTTTAGAAAAAGATGTTTGGAACAAGTTTTGCCGAGTTTTTTTGTAATTATTGAAAATGATATGGGTTCCCTACGACTTATAGTGCAATTTGGCGTATATTTCATTGTTGTTCATTTCAGGCATTTTTTTATGTGGCTGATGGGCATTCCCCTTTAAAATCTTTAGAACCTTTATACCGCTCTCCTGAAAAATAGGGATTTTGCACTTGCACTAGTATACGTAGGACCCGTCGCTAAGTCACACACTGCAATTAGCAACCATTGCAGATTTTCGAATAATTTCTCGTAGTCATCCGCGCCTACATCAATGTTAGGGCTGAGTTACACGGGGATAGTAACTCGAAGCGAGACCCCGTTCTAACCAATGTTGTTATAAACTATAGATGCGTTGTCCACGCTTAATTTTGGCAATATTAAAGCAAGGTAATTGCCTGGCATTCACATAATCACGCACCAGTGTCGCGGCTATACGTCCTTATAAAGTATAATCATTGGAAAATTTTGCGGAAAGAAATGCCATCTTGGATTTCCAGACGATGTACGAATTATACTGTATTCATTGTATAATTTGCAATGTATAATTAAATGTACTAGTACTTATGTAGCTATCGTATGCGCTCTTTTGTAGTGCAATGATGTTGGTGTATGACGAGTCTATTTACAAAACGTCATTGGTTCTAACTTTGTCTTTCTCGGCGACGAAAACAGAGATAACGTGAGACTTACTCCGACAAACTTTGTTCTGCCTATCCGTTTCCCATCTACATTGGGGTACAGTGGGGTATAAGGTGTCCTTGCTGGATTTAGCCTCATTCGAATCGACCACACCGCCGAGCCCAAGGAGCGCGAGGCAGTGGAAAAGAAGATCCCGGTGAGTTAATTCAAATCCACACCTTTCTCACACACAATGATACCATGATCATGATACATTTAGTGGTGGTTAATAAAACGTATAGCGCCAAAATATAACAGACTATGTGTACATAGCGTATAGCGTTTGCTATAGCGGCTCTGACTTCGCGCTATATTATAACGCCTCAACCTACTCAACGAATAAAAGTCTAAACGCGCATAGCGGGGCCAGAACGAGATAGCAAGATAGCGTAGCGACTAGCAATAGCGCGTAAGGGAATGAAATATTATTATATTCTTTAGTGTACAGCGCGTTGCGAGATAACATTTACCGCGCATCATCAAGTCCGTTTAGAGTGTTATTAAATAAAATTATAGCGTCTCCGCGTTCAGACTGCGCCCGAGTTTTGTAACACCGCGTTATAATGATAGCGTATAAAATAACAGACTATATGAATATATTTTATAGTTTATAACACGTCTACATTTTATAGCGGATTTGAACATCACTAGATACATTGTATATCCATTCACATTCATATTAAATACTCTTCTGGTAACATGACTAGCTTCGAGTAACTATCCTCATGTAAATCAGCCCTTAGCATCAAGTTCGAGGCTTTCAGTATGGAACTGGGTCAATGTCAGGATAAACATGTCTGTCGGTGTGGATCAGCGTAGCGTGCAGCCAATATCCGATCAAACGTTTATTAACCCGATGTGTTGACATTGTCGAGTTGACTGATTTCCATATTACTGATTTAGCGGTTAGCCGAACTAATAATCATTATTGAATCTGTTATGTACTTAATCCATACCTAGTTCTCATTAGTATTATACAAGGTTAGTCGGAAAGGGGTATCAGTCCGCGGGCCACTTATAGCATCACTGACGATTGTATTTAAGAAATAGTTGAAATTTCCAAATTCAATACTAAATATTTAATAAATAAATAATAATAAATATTTGGGACAATTTTTACACAACTCCATCTAGTCCCAAACTAAGCAGAGCTTGTACTATGGGTACTAGACAACAGACTAGATAATACTTATATACTTATATAATACATAAGAAACACCCAGACCAACACAAACACTGATGTTCATCACATATATATTTGTGATCAGCAATCCGACCTCGTGATCAGCAATCCGACACTCGAACCACTACACCACAGATGTCGTCAAAATAATTTTTAGTTCCAAGCAAAATTATATGCATATTCGTTTTTTAAATCTTTTTCGCTTTTTTACATTCGAATTCAGAAAATAGAGTTTCTGATTCGTGACCTCAAATATGACCTAAAATGTAAAAACAGCTGATCATAGCTGAGGATAGATAGATTTTAGCGTATTTTTAACGAAATCGTTAAATACTTATTTCTCATTTCTGGGGAAAGTGGTAGAACAAAAGTTATTCGTTATTATGGGTGCTTTAAGACCTCTCCGGATTAGTACCCCCT
The DNA here is from genome assembly GCA_905220435.1 of Amphipyra tragopoginis. NCBI lineage: Eukaryota > Metazoa > Arthropoda > Insecta > Lepidoptera > Noctuidae > Amphipyra > Amphipyra tragopoginis. The sequence continues at coordinate 5,321,669 of HG991991.1, read as the reverse complement.
TTCCGAGTAACCTTGTATATACGTACTATAACAGCGGTTACGCACTGCATCCGATACTGATCCGTGAAAATACGGATATAAAAACTCGGACCGAATTCAGATATTGCTTTTCGCACTGCATCCGAACCGAATCGTGAAAATAAGGATCTAGAATCTAAGTCTCGGACCGAATTCGGATATTGCTTACGCACTAATCCGATCTCTGATCAAATCCAAGCAATTCAGGGGCCATCTTTGGCATTTGTCCGATTTGAATCCGAGGTAATGCGAAAGCGTTCATACAAACAGTACTACGGCTTCTTCGGTCCGTCAATATTTCTTCCGTGTTGGAGACTCATGGATAACGGAGAGAAATCGCATGGCGGAGGTCGGATTTAGTGCGTAAACTACCATACAAATAGTTCTATGACTACTTCGGAACGTATTTTCACGGATTCGGATCGGATGCAGTGCGTAACCACTCTTACAGTCAAATAAGAAACAATAAATAAAATGTATAGTTTAAATTGCCAATGATTGATATGAATCAATTATTGTCATTGACCATAACTTTTTTACGCTTGTTGCCAGTGTGACAAATAAGAATGTTCTAAGTGGTTAAAAGATATTAATTAACATAAATCTTTTGTCATCAACAACAATTTATTTAAGAGGAAGGTTTGCGAGCGTGAGAACTTATTTTAGAACCCACACTTCGACATTTCTACTAATACAGCTGCATCACACAATGTAGTGTACACATACCAAAAAACAAAAGCGCACCGAAGGTTTATATTGTGCCGCGCCGGGTTAAATAAACCTTCAGTGCGCGTTCGCTTCTGAAGGACTAGTAAGTATGTTGCAAAAAACGCGCAATGTATAAGCTATTTATTCACCGCACCGCGAGGCACGCGTGCCCATAGTATTGGTGTCGTGAACAAAGGGTGGGGTCACAGTGTAATCGGTATTGACAGATTTAAACGTAGAATAATTACTTACTGTAATATATTATTGTTGATTTTCTGTGTTTCTATTTTCGAATATAATGACACATAATTTTTGTTGGGGAATATTTTAGGCTATGTACCTAAATGTTGCGAGGGAAGATTTTAGAGCCAACATAAAAATGAAAACGAGATAATGTGTGATTCATTTGTAATGAAAAACAATTAATGTAAATAACTCAATTACTGGGTATAGTAAATTTTTTTTCTCAGTTTGATATTTTAAAATTTTATTTTATTACTAGCTTCTGCCCGCGACTTCGTACGCGGATCTTGTTGCTTATGCCAGCGACAACGGGGTCGTCAAAATCGAAGATCTGAAACGTCTGATGTCGAATTCTAAGAGCCCGGGGACGGGAAAACAACGGGATGCGCGAGACGATTCGAGACGTTTCAGATCTTTCATTTTTGTAAGTTAACAGGAAATGCCCATCAGACTAAACAACTTTTGCTAAGACGTCATTCCTATACACGTTATAGTGTCGATGGGCTTTGGAGTTCCACAACAGGTGTTCCAGATCTTCAAATTTATTCTCACAGCAGAAAATGCTCTTCACGTGGAATAATTTTTGCTATGGCACCATTTTTATATCTCTTATACTTTAGCTGGTCTGTTGCGGTTCTGCATCAGGTGTTCCATTTTCCAAAATAAATTATAGCCTATATGTTGCCCAGCAACAACTGACCACCTTCAGACACTAAATCAGATCTTAAAAAAATTTGCTGAATTTAATAAACCACTGTATCTGGCCTTCGTAGATTATACGAAGGCCTTTGATAGTATCAAACACTCCGAAATATTCAGATCTCTAGAGAGCCAGCAACTTGAAAAACCATACATCGACCTCTTAAGAAACATCTACCACAACAGCTCTGCAAACATCAAACTTAGCACTACAGGATCCTCTTTCAAAATAGAAAAGGGTGTTAAGCAGGGTGACCCGCTTTCTCCCAAATTATTTACATGTACACTCGAGGAGATATTTAAGACATTTGCAGCCTCATGGAAGACCAAGGGCATCGAAGTCGGCAATAAGAGGCTGACAAACCTCCGGTTTGCTGACGATATAGTCCTTTTTGCCCCGACAGCTCTAGAATTACAGACCATGCTTCAAGAACTAAGCACGGCTAGCCTCAGCGTGGGGCTCGCGATGAATCGGTCTAAAACGAAAATGATGACCAACAGCACTAAACGTAGGGTCGAGGTAGATGGGCACGAAATACATTATGTCGATGAGTACATCTACTTGGGCTAGTTAGTTTCTTTCGAAAACAGGCAGGAAAGAGAACTCGATCGCCGAATCGAAAACGCTTGGAAAAGCTACTGGTCCATGAAGACGCTAATGAAGGGAGATCTGCCGATCTCCCTCAAGCGCAAACTCGTCGACATGTGTATCCTGCCCATCCTAACCTACGGTGCTCAGACCTGGTCGCTCACCGAGTTGCAAAAGTCCCGCCTTGGGGTTTGCCAAAGAGCAATGGAGCGCAGCATTCTATGCGTCAAAAGAACAGACAGAATACGGAACAGCACACTGCGCTCCAAAACGGGGATAATAGACGTAGGCAAAAAGGCTGCCAGGCTCAAATGGGATTGGGCGGGTCACGTTAGCCGCATGCAAAATGACCGCTGGGCAAGAGTCTCCACACATTGGGTACCTGAAGGGGGACGGCGCCGCCGCGGTCGGCCCAGAAAGAGGTGGCGCGATGACCTAGACGCGTACCGCGAGGGCTGGTTTGAGGTAGCGCAGGAAAAGAGTACATGGAAGGACTTGGGGGAGGCCTTTGCCCAGCAGTGGGACAGAATAGGTTAAAAAAAAAAAAATGTTGCCCAGACTTAATACCTATACCTACAACAAAAAAAACTTTTCTTCCCATAATTCCGCAGCGGATCCCAAGGGTACACTGAATTAACAATAATATTGCAAATAACTTTAAAAAAAATCTTTATAAACTATATTTGGGGTTTTTCCTTCAGGAGCTAATATATAAAGACCGGAAGCGTTGCTGACCCTTGAAAAAGCAACATAAAGTTGGCCATGAGAAAAACAGCTGGTTTTCAGGTCAACACCAGTGGCTTTAAGCGTCTGCCCTTCTGACTTGTTTATTGTCATGGCAAAGCATGTAGTCACAGGAAACTGTGTGCGCTTAAATTGAAAGGGGAAATTGTTGGGGATGAGTGGTATGCTCGGTATAAACACAGCCTCACCGGCACCACACCAAGTGAGGATTGTAGCAACAATTATATTAGGTACGTTGTAAAGCGTTGACAATAAGACAGGTTCCGTTGCACAGTTTTGGCGGAGTTAAATTTCGCATCAGCATTATGGGAACACCAACTTTAAGTCTTATTTTATGAGCAGGAAGACCACTCGCTGTAAGTGAATTGAGAAACTAAACTGGGTAATTAGTGGCGTCGTCCTGATCGACAACACTGTCGAAAGAAGTGAAAACCACTTCATCCCCTACAATATCCGCCAAAATTTTTTGATTAATTTTTCAGCTTGATAATTTTTTGGGGTCAATATGGCGCGTTCGCATAACCATGAATTTTCTAATAATCTAAGTGACTGCTCCCCTGCGTTACCGGGTAGGCTACCGTGTCACGAAGATAAAATGGAAAAGGAAATTAAACACTTAAATAACATAAGCTCGAAGGCATATTTATTCGATAAAATAAAAAAAAAATGGGAGTTTTGGCCAGTAGAGTCAAATTTTCAATGATATACCATCGTCATCGAAAATCAGTCCTAAACTGTTACCGTCTTCACCGCGTGGAGGTACTCCAAGCTTATGTTATTTTATAATTATACAGTGAAATTAGTGATAACATTGATTTCCACATCAGATGTTTCTGATCTTCGATTTTTATAAGTCAACAGGAAATGCCCATCAGACCGAACAACTTTTGCTAAGACGTCATTCCTATATGTGTTATGGTGTAGCTGGGCGCTTGGAATTCCACAACAGGTGTTCCAGATCTTCATTTTTTATACGTCAACAGAGAGTGCTCATCAGGCTGAACAACTCTTGCCAAGACGTCATTCCGATATATGTTATAGTGTAGCTGGGCTCTTGGGGTTTCACATCAGGTGTTCCAGATCTTCAAATTTATTCTCTCATCAGAAAATGCTCATCACGTGAAATATTTTTTGCTATGATACCATTTTTGTATCTCTTATAGTTTAGCTGGTCTGTTGCGGTTCTGCATCAGGTGTTCAAGTTTCCAAAATAAATTATAGCCTATATGTTGCCCAGACTTAATACCTATACAACAAAAGAAAAATCATTCAAATCCGTCCAGTAGTTCCGAAGATTAGCGTGTACAAACAAACAGACAAACAGACACACAGACAAACAGACAGACTTTTTTTTTTGGATTCGTGCTCTATTACTGTTTCTAAACCCCCCTCAACTATTGTTTTTTTAATATATTCAATGTACAGACACAGTTTTTTTCCTGTTTTATTATATGTATAGATAAAAAATTTATAGGTACATCTTAGTACACACGGCTACAGATCAAGCTGTACATTTCCAGTATAAGCTGATCTCGCATTGTATAAGATTTCATTACAGTGAGAGGTCAGTATAAACTGGAAAAATATAGCTTGATGTGTAGCCGTGTGTACATACAAAAATTAATGCTTGATAAAATTATTTTCTTTAATTTAGTTATTTATTGCTTGACGCTTGGGGCTGCTGACATCAGATAAAACATTTTCGCTGTTCCGTTTCTTTGATTTTCTTTCAGATTCTCATTTTTTAATTGCCCCAATCAAATAATTGGGCTCATTTATTTCCATTTTTCTGTCTAATGTTGAATCTGTTATTTCCGGAAGCATACAATCAAGATAAAACTTTTGTAATTTTCTTTACGTTTTCCCATTTCTATCTGAAATAGTAATAATATGCAGAAAAATATATTAACAAGAAATAGAGAACCCTTCAGCTGACAAGCTATCAAACGTCTTAATTAGCAAGTCTGCCCACGGCCTTGACGTAGCCATGAAACGTGGTAAAATAAGGAAATCATTATACTAATAAGAAGTGAAAAATATATATATATAAAACTCACAATATATTCGGACACAGTGTCCGAATTGACAGATTTTAAATTCAATATTTTTTTCACTGATGATTCGGACACCAATAAAAAAAGCTGTTTTGTACAGTCAGATAAAAAACTTTCAACGATACCTTAATAATTGTGGAAATCCGTCCTCAGCCTAGCCTATAGTTATAAAAAAACAGTTTTTAACCGGATATAACTAAAGCAGCCGTTTTTAATAAATAATATTATAAACCCACATACATAGATAGATACGCGCCTTGGCAGTCGAGTAAATAAAGATGGGGTATTCCTCGAAGCGCAACCACTTTGAACCGCACCAAAAGTATTCCTTGAAACCCACCAACAATGAAACATAGAGAAGAGCACGAAGGATTCGTGAATTATATCGATAGACGTTTTAAAATTCAACTGTTGTTTATTTATTAAAACTACCAGGAAAGCAGAAATGAACTGGAACTAGGTGCTTAAGTGACTTACCTTCGGTTTCTGAATTAAATTCGGGACAAGCAATACTTAAGTAGTATTTGAGTACTGAGTTGTCAAAAAGATGCTTTAAAATACGTCATTTTTTTGACAACTCAGTACTCAAATGTTACTTAAGTACTGCTTGCTTATCCTAGAATTCTCAATTCAGAAACCGGAGGTTACTACTTAGCTCAATAATGGTAAAAATACAGGTTGTGAAATTGAATCAATTGTTGTTTTGAAAAGTACCAGGGTGACAGAAATTAACAGAAAATAGACGCTTAGACGATCTGAATAAGTGACAGTGACCTATAAGGTAAGATATATAGGACAGTTTTAAGTTTTCTATCTTATTTTATATAAGAATAATAACGAATACTTTATATTCCTCTTTGTGTTTAATCGTTAGTTCACAACTTAGTGACATCATTTAGGCGCCCATTCTCTGTTCATTCTGTCACCCTGGTACTTTTGAAAACGACAAATGATTCAATTTCAAAACCTATATTTTTACCATTATTAGTAACCTCTGATTTCTGAATTGAGAATTCAAGATAAGCAATACTTATGTAGTATTTGAGTACGGAGTTGTCAAAAAAATGCTTTAAAATCCGTCATTTTTTTGACAACTCTGTTGTACTCAAATGTTACTTAAGTACTGCTTATCCTAGATAGAATTCTCAATTCAGAAACCGGAGATAAGTCGCTTAAGCACCTAGTTGCAGTTCATTTCTGCTTTTCTAGTAGTTTTAATAAATAAACAATAAGGGCAGCTGAATTTTAAAACGTCTATCGATATAATTCACTACGAATCCTTCATGCTCTTCTCTATGTTTCATCGTTGGTGCGTTTCGAAGAATACTTTTGGTGCAGTTCAAAGTGGTGAGTCCACAAAGCTATTTATAACCGAAAGATGCCACCTTAAAGCCACAAATAGTTTTGGTAACGCTTTTTTTGCCACATATTAAAACTTTTTTATCTGACTGTACTAAAAAGCTTCAATAATTTGATGGTGTCCGAATATTCAGTGAAAAAAATATTGAAATTAAAATGTGTCAATTCGGTCACTGTCCGAGTCGTCTGTCTTATTGTTCGAAGAATGAAAAATGCAGTCATGTCACGACACTGGCAACCCACCCTTATGCCATGTGCGTAGATGTTTTGAGAGCTCGGTTCGAATTACAAACGGACGTGCTGTCACCTTGGATTCTAGGATGGCACTGAAAATTTTTCGCGTGCGTACTCTTTTATAAAACAAATTACGGGAGAGTATTGCTCCATACTAAAATGTATGGGGAACGGAAAACAATTTCCGTAAAAAATTAACAATGTTGAGACGTAGATTACTCTCATTTGGTTTGATTTATTAAAATAATAAAACGGTAGACGTGTTGTTCATACTTTCGTGTCACGATTAAACTAAATAGATTTTTATATATTCCCTTCAAATTAAGTAAATTCTGCAAATAGAAAAGGTCGATTTAGATGTTTTTGAGGGAATTTATCATTTTTTTTTCTCGAAATTAATGATGATTTCGCAAATATCTCGCGGTGAAACTGTTGGCACATCTATTAAGGTTCTTCATTATTTTTTTTACGTAATTCCATGCGGAGAGTTTATAGAAATTTCGAAAACAGTAAGTGCCTTTTCAGGTGTTTCTTAAGGACTCTCCTCTTAATAAGGTCGCACATTGAAAATACCCGTCATAATTTATCTCACTTTCTATGGAGGATGCAACGGGTACTCTTCTGGCTCAGCCCCGTAGTGGAAGGAGACTAGCGGTGGCGATGCTCGGAGTTAGGAATGCCCGAGATGGTGATGACTTGAGGTGGTGATGGGTCTCCGAGGTGGCGATAGGCCCGAGATGGTGATGACTTGAGGTGGTGATGTGTCCCCGAGGTGGCGATAGGCCCGAGGTGATGATAGGCCGGATGGAACACGCCAGAAAGTGACGCCAAATTCGTAATAGGCATGTTGACAGCATCAATAAATTGCAAATCTAATTAGTCCGCCAATTGGAATTTCTAAAAATAATGGACACATAGTTTTTCTTTTGTTAAATCTATGAATATTTGGAAAGATAAATGCATCAAAACTCGAGAGTAGGGGCTTGTGACGTCAGAAGTAAGTACAAATTTTACTTGCTTGTGACGTTTTGCCAATTTTAAAAGTGTCGTATCTTCGTCAATTTTGGTTAACGTAACAAAAGAAAAAATATGGGTCAAATATTTTTTGATAATCTAACTGACGGACTAATTAGATTTTTTCAGTCAAATACCCTATTAGACGATTTTTGGTTGGCTTAATGTGTTAGCTTGCACACGCGTCTAGCTTTCTTTTTTAACACGCTTAATTAGCTTCACCAAAAATAACGAAGTTTGTATAAAGTTCAGTACACTAACAAAAGCGTGTATTTTAGTTTGTTAAACTATGTACTTATGAAGATAATCGTGAATTTCAAAAGGGTCCTTTTTTGGCTTGAAATGGATTCTGCTGATCATTACTATACTATAGAATGTCGTATGAATCAATTGCGTGCACAATTGAAAGAGTGGAGTTTTTTTTTAAGAAAAAATTGTATGGCGAAGTCATGAAAAATGAGGGTATCTCTGGAATCGCAAGGTTGGCCGTTACATCTTTGCACACAGATATAGTACTATTTATTTGTAATTTTTTGACATACTTTGCATTGCGGCAACATAATATGCGTTTTTTAGCTAAATTTCGGGGTGCATGAAAAGAGGCTCCGCGAGTGACGATACTTCAGTACGTCCGGCGCACTCTGGGCAGTCAGCCTCGCTATCAACCTTGCTGACTTACAGCTCGTGCTGACACGAGATAAGGGGGCTTACCATGACCTCTTACGAAAACGTTCAAATGCCACCCAGTCAACTTCCGTTCAAAAGCAGGCCTGCTTCTGAATCGCTAAAAATCGTACCATGACAGTACTAAAGATGAACGACTATTGAAGCAAGTTGAACGGTAATGCTTGTTCATGGTACGAAAAGTCTATACAAAAAAAAAGTTGAACGGATTTCGTAAACGTCAACGTAGCAGGCTCTAAAGATGTCATAGTACAAAAAAGCAGGGTAGTTCAACTTCCAGGCAACTTCTGTCCTGCTTTAAGAGGTCGTAGTAAGCCCCAACATAAGACCAAGCTAAATGAATGACTTACCGATGTTTTCGTGGTTCAATTTGCGGAGGTGTTTGATATTGGAGTCTGTTCTGTCGCGCAGCTGCTTGACTGCGACGAGCTCGCCTCGGTAGTGGCCACCGAATACGATGCCCTGGGCCCCAGCCCCCAGGTACACGAGGTTCGATAGCTTCTCGTATGGTATATCCCATTCTTCCTCTGTTGACAAAAATATATTTTTTAACTTTGAACTTTAGCTTCGCATTCTTTTCCTAATGTAAAAGACACATCAACATAATCGTTCAGGGGTCATTCTATCATTACAGTTATAGTTAATATCGGTATGTCAGGATTGCGAGTAAGGGTTTGTCGCTAGCAACAAGTCCGCGGACAAATCTGCGTGTGAATGTTATGTTTCCCGGTTCGTCTTGCGGCTCTCGGATAAGTCCGGCGCTTGCCGTCTGAAGACGCTAGCGCCGCGCCGGAGAAATCCGTGCATGTGTGTGCGATGACGGATTTGTCCCCGGATTTATTAGGCGCGGCGTGCGGCGCGAGGCTCGTGTAGTGAATGGTGGGCTTTAGAGACTTGACGTTAGCGCTTCATGTTTCATTCAAATGTTTAAAGGTGGATCCAGACATTGCGAGGCATGCGCCGCGAATGGCGCACAACGCATGCCTCGCAATGTGTGTACCTTCATATTCGTGGCGAGGCATGTGCTACGCACGGGCGAGGGCGAGCCTGTGCGTAGCACATGCCTCGCCACAAACATGAAGACAGACAAACGAAGCATTTGCGATGTGCGATGGCTCGACCCGAGCATATGTTGGTATATTTTTTCAACACGCACGCCTCTCTCCGAGGCATTCGTTGTGCGCCGTTCGTGGCGCATGCCTCGCAATGTCTGGATCCACCTTAAAGAGTATTAATTACTGTGCAATCCAAGTTGTTGTGATATATCTATTGTATGTTTAGGGAATATAATTTCCGCCCTAACACTAATTTACTAACAAAAATGTAACTTTTCAAAATGCATTTTAATTAAATTCCATAACATTCCAAATGGAAGCTGAAATGAAAAACAAACCACCTCCACAAGTGGGCTAGTTGAAAGTGACTGACTTGAAACTTATTTGATGTAGGATCAAGAAGTCAACTCATTCTCAACGTATTAATTTCATTAAAATGAAAATTGCATTGGCTGGTGGCACGTAATAAATATAAAAGAGAGTAGTATTTTACTTTATTGTAAGGGGTAGGTAATAAAACGAGGCTCATGTGCATATTGTACATGTGACGGATTATTAAAATGCTAGCATAGACAACCAGCTTTCCGAAATTTAGCATTAGCAATTTAGATTAATTTATTTCGCTAAAATATGGGTGCAGACAGATGAGTCTCAATAATTCGTTTCGACATATTTTGCTTCAAGTGGCATGCAGAAATATACACTTGGGAGCAAATAAATCGAGCCACTTCTATTTTTCATGTATAATGGTTATTATTTTTGTCATCATGGAACATATAGCGCCTTAAAGGTTATTTGATATGAATTGATAGGCAGGTGTGCACTGCACTGCATTGCAGCCGTTGCAAGATCATAGAAGTGATTTTGCTACCCAACGTAACTATGAAAACAGCTGATAATTTTGCAACTTCTGAACCGATTCCCATCAAACGTAGCTTATAATTATCCTGATTAAACCAGCTTTCGAGCAAATATCTTAACGAAATCGAGTCATCCGTTTCGGAGTTACGATGCCACAAATAGACAGACAGACATACAGCCAGACGGACAGACTTACTAGACTTCAAACTTATAAAACATCCTTCTTTTTGCGTCGTGTGTTAAAAATAGGCTTCAAACGTATAAAAACTCTCATTTTGAGACGGGAATGAAAAATAAAAAAATGCTTAAAAATTGTGTTTTTTGCCTATTTTAAAGCGCAATACTTAATGTCGTAAACAATTAACTTTAGAAAAAGGAATTTAATTGTCTGCAAAATTAGTCTGATCTATATCTATTCTAGGCGTAAAACCCATAGATAAGAGAATTATTTAATAAAAACTCAGATTTGGGGTCTTTAATCTAAGATGGCGGAGCGCGCCGATGTCACTCAAGATCGAAAACTTGAAATTTTCGTAAGAACACCTAAGCGTAACACATATCCAACGGAACTTTTGCAAGGTAAACCCCTTTTCTGCGACCTGGCGAGTGGGCTGTAGTATATACCTATAACTCTTTTTTAATTCCATAAAAATATTTAAATAGCTAAAATGAATAAATAATATTTAATCAAAATGTTTTCAATGTTGATAACCTCTGGAAGACGCCGTCGGCGTTTTCCGCGCGTGAGTAGAGCTTTGTTATTTTCCTACAATCATCATTTTCAGAAACGGTGATTATAATGCTGTTGTATGTAAAACATCCACAAATATGCCTCACGATCAATACGTCCAAGTAGCAAAACGTCCAAATACGCAAAACGTCTATTTAGCAATACCTCTAATTAGCAAATTGTCATTATAGCAAAACGTCCAACTATCGAAATGTCTATGTAGCAGAACGTCCAATGAGCAAATCGTCTAACTTTTTTTGAGTACAGTCGTAATCGTAAACAATATTTCTTAACTAAGTATAATATAACACAAAACGAAATTATTTTTTTATTTTAGTTAGGGTTCCAGACTTCCAGTGAAAGTCATTAGAAAGAATTAAGTAATAATACCATACATATTATGAATTCAGAATCCTCTTGTTATGGCCAACATTTTTTAGAAAACCTAGTGGAGTATTTTTTTTCCCTTTAGCTTTTGCAGTTCTGTTTTGTATTTTACATTGAAAAGTAAATCGATTCTTCTTCTCCTATTGCCTTCAAATAAAATAACATAAATAACATTTTGAGGTACTGCATATGTAACAACACGCCGGAGTCCTCCTTTAGTTGTTTAAATGTCGTTAGCTTCAAAATGTAGACTGCAAATGACACTGTATTTGTTTGGAATCCAATCGTTTTCACAGTCACAATTTCTTATTTTTTTAATCCAATCATTTCTCCATACTTCATTTTCTTTAGGAAATCTAGTAAAAAAATATATAAATAAAATACTTAGTAATAAATAAATTGAATAGAATACAAAACCATAAATTTCCCATATTTATGGTAATTTGCAAACGTGAAAATTGACAACACTGGCCTTGTGATGGATTCTTTTCTTCTGGTGAATAAAGGTTGATTTTAATGTATACAATTGGGAATTAAGTGATTGAATTATTCATTTACCTATGAAACGTGATTCCTGGTTTTTTTTTCTTCCGATCACTACGGTTTTTACACCATTTCAACACACAAGACAGGCTGTATTAAAAAGTTTTTTGCAGCGTTTTTTATCGACTGTGTTAACGTTTACGCATGTAATGGCTGACGAATGTGTGAATGTATGCGTGCCGGCCTGTACGTACAGCAAGCTGGCTGACTCTGAGTGACACAGTTTTCTGTTAGCGAAAATCTGTCACGAATACACGTCCGATACTTGCATCCGATAGTCGGTTCCGATAGTCTGATCAGACTATCTGAAGACCTCCGCGTCATACATTTATTTAAACATGAATTACACGTACGATCAGACTATCGGATCGGATGTCAGAATCGTAAGCATCGTCCGAGAGTCATCGTCTCCAGAAAAAATCTGACACGAGAATCGTATGTGTATTTCGTGAATCCGATCAGATAGTCGTGTATTTTGACCCTAAAGGAGAGATGAGATAACTAACCTATGGAAGCTACCTACTTGCTTACTAAAAAGTTTACGTATTTAATTTAACTGACCTCAAAAACGAATCCTAGTATTTTGTGCTTATGTGTCCAGGCATTATGAGAAATAGACGATTTGATCATTGGACGTTCTGCTACATAGACATTTCGATAGTTGGACGTTTTGCTTAATGACAATTTGCTAATTAGACGTTTTGTTAAATAGACGTTTTGCGTATTTGGACGTTTTGCTACTTGGACGTATTGATCGTGAGGCACAAATATAACAAGTATATCCCTTTAAAATATAATTTGACCAAGTTATGGCCAAAACATAATAATTTACGCCGATCGGCGTCATCCGCCTATGAATGACAATTTAAATTACAGTGCGTGCACCGCAACGAATGGGTTAATACCATCTAAAATGAAATGCGAATCGAAATGATATTCATCAAAGCGAATACTTCGTTCATCATTGAACATCCAAATGATTCGATGCGTACAAATGAATACCTAGAATTTACAAAACAATAACACATTTAATCAAAGGATTTGTCAAAGAGCTTCCGGGACGTGTCTATCCTGGTTAAACTGTGGTAACATATACGTCGGTTGTTCCAAAAATTGTTAGTAAAATTAAAATTTTTTAGAACATGAAAAAAGCTTATTTGTAACTTTTCAAAATAATCCCCTCCAATCCCAATGCACTTATGCATTTGGGTGAAACAGCTTTCGAAACATTTAAAAAATGTATCTTGCTCGAAGTCGAAAAATTACCGCCGAAATGCTTCGATGGCATTGTCTGCAGTGTTAAATTTTCGCCCACAAAGCATGGGAAATAAAAAAAATCGCATGGAGCTAAATCTGGGCTGTACGGGGGATGAGATAACATTTGTAGCCCCGTAGTATTCAAAGTATTAGGCTTAAAACGCACTAGCGGCCAGCCGCATGAGGCGTGCCGCTTGCGGCAGACCGCAATATATACGGTCTGCCGTAACGGCACGCCGTATTCCGGCTAACCGTATCGTCTCGGTTCTATTGCGGTCCGCCGCAAACGTCAGTGCTTCTAGAAATATTGCACAAGATGGACGTCGAAGAACTAGCTGCAGTTATTTGTTTATACTATCGTAGAAAATGTCTTCGAAAAAGTGAGAAAGAATCGAATTTAAACACTTCAAGCATTGACTTAGAATAAGTATGGACCTCGGGTCATCGCTCAAAAATGTCCGAACCGAAAGTGAGTTAAAACACGATGAATTTGAAAAGAGCTACAATTGCGCGCGTCATTCTTCATTTGGGCGAACAAGCAGCTACACCTCAATGTCACATGTCAACAATGCCGTTCTGTGTAGTGAGATCGTGTAAAAACTACTCAAAAAAGTGAAAAAAGTTGATGGTGTATCATATTTTCAGTAGTTATATTATTGTTTTACAATTTTAAAGTATTATTTTGTTAAGGAACATTGTATTTTACATAAAATTGAATTAATTGCAAGAGCAAAACACACAATAATCCAACTAAACAAAAAGTATCTTATTTTCCTTCCTTTGTTTGACCAATTATGTCAACTTCATTTGGTTGGATTACCGTATGAAACTTGACATATTTGACAGAATTTAGAACAAAGATTCCAAAGAGTCGTTATTTTTACGCGATGTTTTTTTGTATTGCGATTTTGAACCAATTGCAATTTGTTTTGTTCTATTCATTTAAACAAGTTACTTTTAAACTTGCATTGTATGCAAACATAATTATTATGTACGAAAATATGTATGTTGTCCTTCCGTCTCAAAATTGTATTGATTTTTCGGTCACTACCAAGTTTCCGATCGAGCTGAAATTTTGCAGGTAAGTATGTGCATATTAGATCATTAAAATGTCATTGAACTAATTTGATGATGGAGCCGAAGATTGGGCAGGCACAGGAACAAATGGTAGGCTCGTCGAGTTTCAGCTCATGTATTTTGTCATTATAAGCACTTTTCATTACGTAAATAATGACGTAGGTCCGATGGTAGAGCCGGAAAACGGGCTCTGGAACTTCCTAATGGCAAATAGTGGACACGTAACGTTTGGGCTCGTTTGTTTAGCTGTCATGAGCTCTTTTAAATACACATGACAAAAGATAGTTCCTTTTAAAAAAAAAAATGCCTCGTGTTTAATTTCAGTTTTCTTCGAGATCAATTAGATGAAGATGATGATGATGCTGATGGTGATACTTCAGCAAAGGAAGCGAAATCGCGTTTTTGAAAATGACGATGTTGTAATTTTGCAAGAAATGTTCTATGCTCTTTCAGTTGGATTAAATATTTAGCGATCGCAATAAATATAACTAATAATAAAATCTTTTGTATCCAAATCCAAATCTTTTAAAAATTAAGGTTGCTCTATTACTCCTATGTTCTCCAAATTTTCGTTTATCATTAGATGAAGTTTCGAAATTTGAAAAATTGAGCAGTGCTGTCATGTTTTCGTATGGTAAAAATTGTTGCAAGCAAAATTAGGCATTATGATAACGACATAAGATTTCGTCCATCGTAAATGAGCTTATTGGTATTTCTAAGTTTATATTATGTCAATTCAGGACACTTTTATCGTGAATTTTGTACTACACTCGTTGTCCATAGTTATTTTAAGTCAATGACTTCAAGTCTCCGACTGTACAGTATCTAGCGACTTGCGCCTACCCGCGCCGAGTGCGTGTAGGGTATGCGGCGCGCCGTATCATTCAATCGTCGCGGCTCGCCGCAGCCCCAGAACAACCGGAGCGGTTGACGGCAGGCCGCAAGTCAGTGCGTTGAGATCATGCGGTTTCATATATAAATCGATATGCGGCCAGCCGCAAGCGGCGTGCCGCATGCGGCTGGCCGCTAGTGCGTTTTAAGCCTTAGTTGCTGTGTGAGCGGGTGCATTATCTTGGTGAAAAAGAATGCCACGGACCCCGCTCCTTGGTCGCTCGCCATTCATGCAGGATGGTGGAAACTGCTTGTGATCCAATCATCAGTTCAGGCTGAATCTCTCTATGTGTAGTGTCACTCTTCTCCCGCAATAGCCACTCTACCCTGATGACATTTTCATGAGTTACTACAGTTGTAGGTCAGCCGGGTCTGGAGTCATCGTTTAGGTTCTCTCGAAAAATTCACGAAAATTACGAATTTCGTTTAAATTCACGAAACCAATAGGTAACTGTTGCTAACGCAGGAGCAGACTCCCAAATTGCAGTTTGTAAATTTTCGTGAGATTCCTTGATGGTTAACCCTCGTTTATAATCATAAAAAATCATAGCACGAAAAGCATCCCGCGAGACGTCTATTGTTGCAAAGAAAAAAAAAGTGACAGATAATCAATAAAAATATTTTAAAAAAGAAATCGCGGAACATACATGTAGGTAATTTGGATACCTGAAAGGGTGCTCTACCTCTGGAATTCCGCTTGACACTACGTATTGGGACACGCTGTATATAAAAGTAGAAGCTGACTGACTGACTGATCTATCAACGCACAGCGTAAACCGCTGGGGTTAGAAACTTGAAATTTTGACAGTACATTTCTTTTATGACGCAGGCATCCACTAAGAAGGGATTTCTCGAAATTCAACCCCTAATGGGGTGAAATAGGGGATTTAAGTTAGTATGTAAGTCTGTCAATTTTGAAGTAAGAAGCATGAAATTAAATATTAAGGTTTCTGGTTAGAAATAAATGTACATGTGTTTGAGCGCTTTTGAAGAAACTTTTATCAATTGCAACTTAATCGTTCATTCAGACAGTTTTCGATTACGAAAACTATCAAAATGTTTGGTTTTGTTTTTGTTGTCAAACAATTTGATAGTTTTTGTAAACGAAAACTGTCTGAATGAACGATTAACTTGCAATAAATTAATAAAAGTATCTGTTAGTAGAATTGGGCTCCAGGACGTCAGTCAAATCAACGAGAGCTGATGGGGTGGCCAGTTCGCGCAATCCGCGCGTGTTGCGCGAAATTTTTGTTTCATTAGGCGCAGGCGCCGTTTCTGTTCGTATCGGGCGCCGAGTTTGCTCGGGCTGGTGAAAATTGAGGATTTATTTTCAAAGTGTATAAATTCATAGTAATATCACATAGTACTGATACAAAGTAAAATAATTTGAAATAATTGAGTAAATTTAGAATTTATGTCGTGAGCAATACTAACTGTGTACTAGGGAATGCAAACCGGTTTCACCGAAAACCGAAAAACCGGGTTTTCGGCATATATGAAATTATTAAAAAACCCGGGTTTTTTTTCGCGTTTCCGGTTTTTCGAATTTTTTATTATTTTCACGAGAATGGCGGTGGACGCGGTAATTTTTAAAGAAGTCATACAAATTCCTACAATCAAGCTTACAAGTGTCGAATTAGAACGAGCATTTTCGAAAATTGGTTATTTCTGCAGCAAAATACGGTCTCGTCATGATTCTACTCTAGATGCATTGATTTTCTTAAGATCTCACTTTCTTACCAAAAACGTTTAAGTGAATTGTTTTTAAAGGAAATCTGTTGATTTTTAAAGCTTTCACTTAATTTTCAAAATGATTATTTCTAGTTATTAATTAGAACAAAGGTATAATTAACCTAATTGCAATTATTATTGATCTCTTTTAAGACTATTTCTACGTTATTGTATTATGTTAATTAAATGTTTTAAGTTATGAAAAAAAAACATTGAGTAGCTCAGCTATTGTCGGACGCTTTTGAAACTGTTATTATTTAATTTAAAAAAATGGAGTTTATAATTGAAGAGTTTATTTGGTTATTTAATTTTTTTTTAATTTGGTGGTTTATTTAATTGGTTAGTTTTATACCAGATTTTCAGTGTTATAAAATGTTGGTTTTGTATTTTATAATACTTTCTATTCATATGTGATGATGATGACTTATTTGTACTATTATCTATTCTGTGACTTAATTAAATATGCTTAGTTGATCTTTTTGATACTGTTGATTAATTTTGTACGAACTTAGCTTAAGCACAAAAAGCAAATAATCCTTTTAATAACTAATTTCTGCATTTTCATTGAAATTTTGAATATGTGTTTATTTTTAATAGAAACGTTCTATTTAATAATTGGAAAAATGCAAGATGTAGGCGGCCTGAATTTCATAAGCAGTTAAAAAATGTCATTTGGACAAATAATAAAAAAAACTTAGTTTGAAACCGGTTTCACTGAAAACCGGGTTTTTTTATACGAAACCCGAAAAAAAAACCGGGTTTTAATTTTGGCGGGTTTTGCATTCTCTACTGTGTACTGTCGACTCTCATTTAATTATGTTTAAACTTCAATAACAATATTAATTCAGTTGAAAACGAGGAATCATCGAACCATGCGAAAGGATTTAATTAAAAAATATTTTACAGCTTTAACGTTAATTAATTCTCTCATATGAGATGGAAAATATAATCGACAAGGTATTATGGATGTAATGAGGATTACAAAGGACATCCACGAGTATAACAGGCCACTAACGGTTGGACATGTGATACTATGCAACTCGCTTTGTGGAGCGACCACACCAAGCCAACGAAGCCCAACGAACCACAACGAACGTTCGTCATTAGAGTATTTGAATATCGTTGTTTTATTAGAAACTAGCTTTTGCCCGCAGCTTCGCTTGCATGAAATTTTGAACCTGTTAAGTGACGACTTTCCATACAAACTTTCATCCCCTATTTAACTCCCTTTGGTGTTGAATTTCGAAAAATCCTTCCTTATTCCTTGTCTACATTATAAAGGGAACCTCTGTGCAAAATTTCAGCTTTCTAGGTTCAAGGGTTTGGGCTGGGCGTTAATGAGTCAGTCAGTCAGTCAGGACTTTCCTTTTTATTTATATAGATAGATCTTGAAACTTTTACAATAATAATAAGCAACAGCGAAAAAACTGACGAAATATTTAAGAAAATGCCCAAGTTATAAACGATATTAAAAAATCACAAGGCAGTGCCAATACTACTACCATAAAAGACGCTATACCTTAAAAACTTCATAGTGACTTGACATCACTCTGTACAATATCCGTTTCGCGTGACAAGGACAGAAAATGCCTTCTCAACAAACTTCGAAAGCGTGTATCTTCTATTATTTCAATATTAGGGTTCCGTACCCAAAGGGTAAAACGGGACCCTATTACTAAGACTCCGCTGTCCGTCCGTCCGTACGTCTGTCACCATCACCAGGCTGTATCTAATGAATAGTGATAGTTAGACAGTTGAAATTGAATCACAGATGATGTATTCTATTGCCGCTATGACAAAAAATACTAAAAAACAGAATAAAATAAATATTTAAGGGGGCTCCCATACAACAAACGTGACTTTTTTGCCGTTTTTATGGATAATGGTACAGAACCCTTCGTGCGCGAGTCCGACGAAGTTTTTTCTTTCTACACTTTCTTGAGAATAATATTTAAATTGCTCTACATTTTCAATAGTAGCCAAATACCGTATTTGACCAAATTTTGTACAGTAGGCCTAGCACGAATATTTTGACTTATAGTGACGTAAACGTAACGTTAATGTGAGTGAATTTAAAATCGAAAATACAACTATTCTATAGCATTTTAGTTTAAATGTATGCGACAAGCACAAGTTGTATCATACATATATATGCATAAAGTTTTCAATTCGATTAAATATTATGTGCGAAACGAGTATTTCCAATTCAAAATTAACTCACATTAACGTTACGTATACGATACTATACGTCAAAACATTCGTGATAGGCCTACAGAACGAATGCGTTTTCATTCGAATTTAAGCCGTATCGAGCCCCGTTCCTTGAATTGGTGTGTACCAGTGGCGAAGGCTCCATACAACTCGATTCCTATCGGCTTCCCTTTCGAAACGAGTAGTTACTGAAATTCACGCATCACACATGAGCAAGGTAAGCATTATTTTGTCCGGCTTCCCTTTTAAGAAAATTCACCCTACGCCACCGGTGTGTACTTACTCAACATATTTCAATTATTTCATGAGATATTTTGAGTGACAATATTTAATAATGGTCGCTTTTAATAATTACATACCATAATAGTGATGTACTCAATTGCCCCGCTCGATTTTCGGCACGGAATTAATGTTTTCTATACTCATGAACGGGTTAGTTACAATGAAGAGGGATTCATGGTCTGATTTTCTTTATTTGTTTAAAGGTTTAAAAAGATACTTTTGGTTTTAAATTTAATTATAAAAAATATTCCATAGTGCCTATCTCGTTGGTCTAGTGATCGCAAGCGCGACTGCTGTGGGGTCCTGGGTTCTATCCTCAGGTCGGGCAGTGTTATTTAGTTTTTCCGTGTGGAATTTCTCAGTAGCAGCCCGGAGTCTGGATTTGTACCCGGTAGATGGCAATAGGCTCGCCCTTTATTATATGGGACTTAAACATAAGGGCTCATTCACACGTGTTCCGTCATTGACGATTTGTCATAAAACACGATACTTACGTCATGACGAATGGACGTTCACATTGCATACGGAATCGTGTTTTATCACGATTCGGCAAAATATCCGAATTGATGTTCACATTCGTTTCGTGATTCTTAGTCTTGGATGAACTATCAAACACGACGCATCCGTCACAAAAAAATGACGATTCGTGTTTTTTGACGAACGTGTTTTTTAAAAGACGATACGTGATTTAAGACGTGTCCGACATTTTTCACGATTCGTGATGCGTGTAAACACGGTCATTTAAAGAAAATAGGCGCCGTCAAAAAAAAAAACGAATCGTGAAATAAGGCGATTCGTCAAAAAAAAACGAATCTTCTTCGTGTGAATGAGCACTAACGGCGAGAGGTGGGTATATACACTTTTGCTATTCTTTCGGGGAATACAGAAGTGATGTTATGGGTCAAAATCAGAGAGGTGAAGAATTGGCTTCTGACAAATGTTTTCATACTTTAATTAAACTATTATATAATTCTGTAATGTTTAATACACATGAGTCATTGGTAATTATCAGCACCTAGAGTGTATTTCAGAAAAAGTATAAGTTTATTTGTACTTTTAAATAAAATTTACCCCAAAAATCATTCCGGGATCGCGTCCGTTTTCAATTTTCCGTTGTTCAAACAACAAAACCTTCTATTTACGACAAAACAAAGGGGTTTGAGTAACTTTGTATGGACTAGTGGCGTCATTTTTTTTTTCAGCGGCCACCTGTAATTTTCTTGTTACTTTGTTGTGCTGTGTTGTACACATATCTGTTCAATTACTTTTGTCCTCAGTAATATCGAAGATGAGATATTTGCATTTGAAGATTATAAAAATGTCGTCAATATACAGTGGTGGACATATAATTAGAAACACTAAGTATGACTTTTATTTTTAGTACAATTTAACTTGATAATCAATGTTTTACGTATCATAGAGGGCTTACACCTACTTATCTATAATGTATCCACATCATGAAGTACTACTATATCAGTTTTGGAAATATCATACAACCGTATAAGTAAAAACTGGTATACTTATAAAATAAAATGAAGCAGCACAACGTACTAAGGTGGACAACTAATTAGAAACAGAAAAAAAAACATTAGCATAAATATTAACAAAGGTAACGAAACAATAAATAATGAAGTTAAATGGTACAAACGTTTTATAATAAACATTAATGTTTGGTTGGGAAGCCTCTGCTGTCGATTACAGCTCTACAATGACATAGCATTGATTCTATCAATGTTTCATACATTTCCAGGGAATTTTTCTCCAAGCTTCTACAAATGCGTCTTAAAGTTGTTGTAGAATGATACTAGTAGTAGGTAGTACGATATTAGTGATATGTTTATTGGACAATGTTTTCTTTACAATGTACCACAAATTTAGATTTGATTCAAATCTGGACTATTTGCAGACCACTCTAACACCGACACTAATTAGTCTCTTAGAAATGCTTTAACGTTGTTTCTTTGGTTTAGATTATTGTATTGTCGGTGTTAGAGTGGTCTGCAAATAGTCCAGATTTTAATCAAATCTAAATTTGTGGTACATTGTAAAGAAAACATTGTCCAATAAACATATCACTAATATCGTATTACTACTAGTATCATCCTACAACAACTTTAAGACGCATTTGTAGAAGCTTGGAGAAAAATTCCCTGGAAATGTATGAAACATTGAGAGAATCAATGCCACGTCATTGTAGAGCTGTAATCGACAGCAGAGGCTTCCCAACCAAACATTAATTGTTTATTATAAAACGTTTGTACCATTTAACTTCATTATTTATTATTTCGATACCTTTGTTAATATTTATGCTAATGTTTTTTTTCTGTTTCTAATTAGTTGTCCACCTTAGTGCGTTGTGCTGCTTCATTTTATTTTATAAGTATACCAGTTTTTACATAAACGGTTGTATGATATTTCCAAAACTGACATAGTAATACTTCATGATGTGGATACATTATAGATAAATAGGTTTAAGCCCTCTATGATACGTAAAACATCAATTATCAAGTTAATTTGTACTAAAAATAAAAGTCACACTTGGTGTTTCTAATTATATGTCCACCACTGTAAGTACTTCATTTACTGTCCTGCGTAAAGAAATCTTAGTTGTGTTTTTAGAAGGTTGATATTAGAGATTGGCTTTACTGTTTTACGACCGTCTGTCAATGTGACGTTAGTATTGGGTCTTGGAAAATAATAAAAACACATTATTATACTTTACTGAAGTAAATTACATGATAAGTAAAAACACATTTTTTAACTCTCTTCGTCCATTTCGTTCTCAATGTCATCGAATAATCTAATCTAAAAAATTGTGCCGGCGGAGTCAGATTATTTTGATATCTGCCCCATCCCATGTACCATAATTATAATGGACATGGATATTACATGCGAACAGCAGCCTAAGGTCCGTTTCGCAATAATACATGAGCAATAGTGGCCCAATATTGCATCCAGCCCTTGTGTAGTAGTTCTTTCTACAAGAATATGCACGTAATATATCCGTCTAGATGAATGTCTGGATTGGATCCTGCCTCTAAGAAGGCACGGATCAATCCAGTTTAAGGTTTCCGCCGAAAAATCATTAATAATAGTAGAGTTCGGGTGTTCGACTCGCGACCTCGCCGCGTGATCAGCTCATGATTAAGGGCTCCGTTTGGGTCCGAAACTAGTCGGGCAATCCCGAAAAATGCACGTGAGTAAATCGTAATTAATCATAAATATGAATGTGTCTCACGAAAGTTATAATACAAAGATTGTAGAGTTCTCTGCATATTTCAATCACATATGAGCAGTCACTTTTTACATGTTCTCCGTAGTAGTTACGAGCTTGTTGTACTTGATACGTTCCAAGGGCATAGATAATTAAATCGTCGGCACTTAAAACAGGAAACTCATTCAGCGCAGGATCTTCAGCATTCAGCGGTCCATTCACCTACGTCATTTTATTTGATTTATTTTATTTAGAATTCTTAAAAAAAACCAGAAACCTAAAGGAGTGCAGTAGAATATAATAATTTCTTCGATTTTAATGAGCAATACAATAGCAAATATCTCCGTTCCGATATGGTTTAGAGAAATGTATCCATACTAACTTTTGATCGCTTTATTATGTTCTTTCATAATGTCTAAGTTTCATTACTGGCCGCTCAACTTCAAAACGACGCCAACTTTACCCAAACCCCTATAAGAAGGTCCTAGTCTAGATTATAATTGAAAATATTTTGCATTATACAGCATGTAAGGGTAAACACCGTTATCACTCAAACCATGGGTAGTTGACTTAGGGCTGATTTTTCAATCGTCAGATAACTTTTATCTAAGGAATAAGTTTGACGTTTTGACAGCTTTTCTATGGGCAATCTGTTAAAATGCCAAATTTATTCTTTAGATAAAACTTATCTGACGATTGAAAAATCGGCCCTTAAACATAAGAATAAAGCAACGAGTAAAAAAAAAGAAAATATTCGCGCGGGAAATGAGCGGCGCGGCGGCGCTAAGACGCGGCCTACATGCACTCGCTAGCGAGACAGCTGACTGACTGGGGTAGCGAACTTTGCGGGGCCGTGTGTCTGGCCACGCGGCGAGTTCCCCACGCCCCCTCCCATAGCTTGTTGCCCCCGCGCGTAGGGTGAAATGCATTTGAGAAAAATGAAAATTAAAAAAAAAAGTTCGTTACTTTTAATTGATTTTACGTTCTATAAATGAAACCAAACCACTGGTTTCAAAGATAACGGTGTTTACCCTTACAGCCTGTATATGAGTACATTTTTTTTCTAAATTCAAAATTAGTATTAATGGGCATGTTAAGTTTTGTCTGACAGTTAACGAGTCATTTCTTGAACGCGACCATAAAACGTCAATTTCTTTCGAAATAAATACGCTTGGTGGCTCTCGTCACAGAATACTCTCGTAAGCAGTTGCATAAACTCTTTTCAGCGAGGTAGCCGGCGTGTTCATGTTAACCACATTCAATTATTAATTATTCAGGTAAGTACCTATCAATTCAGTTTTCGAGCCGCGTACTTCAATTCCTTGTCATTACTGGAACGCCGTTGGGTATTTGTTGAGTCAAAAATGATATAAATTGTAACGTTTTGCAATTAGACAACGTGATTCACAAGCTAATAACCTCAAAAACTGGCATCCAAGATGGCACATTAACTTTGTAAACATTTATAAGTGCCATGTCGTCATTCCGGGAACGATCTTGGAGAACGGGTGGAGTTCCTGGAAGGACAACGCGTTCCCGAAATGATGGTCTGTTTCACTAAGTTGTAACCAGTGATATATTACAACTGTTTAAACCGCTCTAAGGTTGACAAATATATCTGTATGTCTGTCTTATATAAAAAAATATAAAGTCCTATTTTTTTCTATAAAATATTGAGAAATATCTAAAAAATCTTTTTTATGTATGTATTCAAAAACTTTTGAGTTTGGATTTGTTTTTGGTTACAGGACTAATTCAAGATATTATAAGAAGTAAGTATGGAAGAAGTTACGAATAAAAAGAAAAATAAGTAATTTAAAACAAATGAACCGAAATATTTAAAAGAACGTGAAAAACTAATGCAAGGAAACGCAAGTTTTTGGATAAAATGACTCTTAAGCAAAAATAACTGAGGAGAGCTAAAGACAGAATAATATAAAAAAAAGGGAGTTAAGTTTATTAGTTATTATTAGATTTATTTTATTGTGACGTTTAACGAGACTGGTATTATTAGGCAAAATATCTTGATGATTAAAAATAAAGATTTAATACTAATAGACGTATTTTATTTTTTATTTTGTATATCAGTATTTGTAAAACCATCATCATCTCTGCGTCAACAGTCATTCAGAGAATGATACCATCATTTTGGGAACGCTAATGTACTTTTCGGGAACTCCAAGAAAAAGTGAAGTAAACTGTAATTTTTTTTGATAACTCATTACTTTGTATAGGTATAAATAAAGAAATATTTTACTACCCCATTTTCACATGATAGCAGTTCCAGATTTAGCTGTGCAATATAAGAAATAAATCAAAGTTTCGATTTAAAATTAGCACATAGCCTGGTTTTGAATACAATATTTTATGATATGAATGACATAATGTAAACAAATATCTTAAACTATGTATGGTCTCGTTGCCAATGTACTCAATTTGCGTATTATAACATACCTTTCATTTAGAAGTTTACTTAATTTAATATTTTTCAGAAAACGTTCCCGGAATGATAAATATTAATGCCAGTGCAGTCATTAAATAGCATAACTGAAATAAATGAAAATTTTGCGTGGCCATTACTATGTATATGATTATTTAAGTATACTTCTATATTTGTAAATTGTAATTAATGGAAAAGAAGCATTTTGATTTTTCAAAAATTTTAAATCGTAAAATGCTCGCGTCTCTGATTTTGACCCTTATGTTATTTCGTAGTGCTTCAACGTCCGTTTAACAATTATTCCCGGAAAATTAGTATCAAAGCGAGATAGAATAGGACACATAACTGAACTAAAAGCGAATCATCCAATTGGCTAGCACGTCAGATGCCAATAAACTAATTAATAAAGCCGTTTTCACATACGTAACAAAGACCGGTAAACATTTTCAAAGGGCTTTCAATATGCATGGAGCTGGACAAAGGGGTACGAAGTAGGTAGTTAACGGAGTATTTTTCATTCGCAGGAGCGTTTCGCGCAGACAGCCTAGAATTCTAGATAATAGAAAAATAGATTGCACAGGCTTACGATGCTTTTAACTAAAGTGGGCTTAATTGGATATGCAGAGAAAACTTAAAGAGCTTAAAAAACAATAAAGGTAGTTCTTCTACAAAGTTTCATACTAAATAACAAGTTGATACTTCAAAGCTTTGAAAATTTCATTTTTAAAATATTTTTAGTATAAAGGTTTTCTTCCAGGTATTTAAAGAAAATATTTTTCTTAGATAGTGAACATCAAGATTACAGAATTTTATTTTAAAGGTGGATAAATTAAAAAGACTGAAAATATTTTTCTAAGAAAGTTGAACTAAGAATTTAATATGAAAAATATTAAAATAATTATATGCGAAGTTGTAATTTTTTTCCTATAGTTTTGGTATAATGGTAGCATTTTTTACTGCCAAACTGGACTTGTAAGCTAATTTTAGCTGTGATAGCTAGTAACGCTCAAGCTCAATCTTATTGGCCCATATTCTAACATACACAAGTAGGCATGTACGTTAAGACTGCAAATCGGTAATGTACTTCGTAGTGCCATTATTACCGACAATAGCTTTGCTCAAAAGTTTGCACGAGCCATTTGCATATACGTTTGCACAAGCCATTTGCGCATACGTTTGCACAATCCGTTTACGCATGGAAGTCACTACGCGGCGTCTGGTGAAAAATACCCTTACATGTGTTTGAGCGTATTTGTAAATTCAACCCCTAAGGGCTGAAATGCAAGACGAAACTTTTTCATAGTGAAGTGCTAGAATTCAAATAATAGGGTTTCTGGTTAGAAATGAACATACACAATTTTGAGCGTTTTTGGAAATTCTACCCCTGAGTGGTGAAAATGGGGATGAAAGCCATTTGAAAAATAAGAAATTAAATAATAGGGTTTCTGGTTAGAAATAAATGTACACGTATTTGAGCGTTTTTGTAAATTCAACCCTTCAGGGGGTGAAATAAATAGGGTCGAAAGTTTGTATGAGCAATTCTGTATTTTTGAATTTTGAAGTAGGTCCTGTATGAAGCATGGTTAGAAATAAACAAACGTGTTTGAGCGTTATTGGAAATTCTACCCTTACGAGGGCGAGGTGAAATAGGAATTGAAAGTTTGTGTATATAGGAATTGAAGGTTTTATTGGCTATTTGTGTGAAAATCCTTATGCATCGTGACATTTGTCACAAACACCTTCAAAGTATATAATGTAAGAAGACTTTTCGGATGTACTGTCCACTTGCAGTTATGATTTCGAATAATAAAACATGTAACGAAATACATTTCACCAAATACGGCATTAAGTTTTGTTAGTCGCTTGCAACGCTTCCCGGGATACAGTCGATATTTTGATTGTTTACGCGAGTCGTGGTTTAATTTTTGTTGTTTCTAAAATGTTGACGGAGTACATCAATGCGGAGTATAATGACATGGTGATGTGTATTGATAGTAGTGATGCCGTGCTCTCGGCAGGCCAACAAAAACAAAACCAAACATTTTGACAGTTTTCGTAAATGAACGATTCAGTTTCAATTGATAAAAATTTCTGTTAGTAGAATTGGCCCCTGGTGCTTTGTATTTTACCGCCGAACCGATAGGCTTGTAACAAAATTAGGGTTGTGGAGTTTTTGAAATAAATAATATTAATTTACTTTTGTATGGAGATAAAAACATATCTTTTTTTTTTAACACGTACACACGGCTACACATCAAGCTATAGATATCCAGTTTTCACTGACCTCTCACTGTAAGGAAATCCTATACAATACGAGATCAGCTTATACTGGATATGTATAGCTTGATGTGTAGCCGTGTGTACTATAAATCAGTCTTCAGTGATACCTACTATAAGTGGCTTTCGGATTAGTACCCCATTTCCGACTAACTTGTAGAATGGTAGTAGACCATGGTCTGCACAGCGTTTGTTCTAGCAAAACAACCAATTAAACACTCACACAGACACGCACTGCAACAAGACTCCTAAGTTATCATCGGAATACAGTCAATCACGGCTGTCATAGAGTACATGACAGAGTGCATTATACTCATTATACAGTGCGTGTCTGTGTGAGTGTGTCAATTCAAGCGATTATAGTAAGTTGAGGTACTGCTTTAGCTTATAATTATATCTACTTTGCCGTCGGCGCGGTAGCCATGCGATGACATGAAAAAGTCTTGACAAATATCATAAGTCATTAGTATCAGCATGCTGGTAAGCCCCATTCATCTTCAATCATAATGTCTGGAGTACTGCGAGAGGAATGCATCACGAATGAGTGAAAGAAGCATTGTAAGGGATTTATGAAAGAGTTTATGAGAATTATTAAAATATTGTTTTAATTTCTATTTTCTTTCCCTTGTATTGTAAGTATCGTTTTCTATTACTATCTTTAATTATTGTAATTGGTCTATAACTGTTTTAATTAAAGTAAATAAATAAATAAGAGTGCCTTTGTTTGAAAAATGCGGAAAATGTTCTAATTATTGCTGCAGTATTTTGTATTTCTAATGCATTTAATTTCTGAACGCTAAGCTCTGTCAATACCATTCTATGGAATGCTCAGACAATAATAACATTCCCTTAGCTATTGTTTTGCTCAGAGTCCTGCCCGCTCCAGTTGGAATGAAGAAAATTAAACTAACCTATTTAATTAATATTAAATCATTTTGAGTTAGAAATTAGGAACCAAAGCTTCCTAGTTGTATAGGAATGGTCCAGCTACATGGTCAGTCTAATTTGCACAAATTCTAAATTTAAATTTAATTAAAACAAATAAGAATTAAATTGGCAAAATGGTGTATACAGGACAATGCCTTTAATACCAGTAATACCATTTGTACAAACGTTTGCACTTGCCATAGCATGCAAATATCTTCATGTAAATCAAAAAATTAGGTTTGACTTCAAATTGAGGCAGAGATAACCAGTTCTCTGGTCTCACAGGCTCTGAATTAGAACTGACCTAGACTTGTAACCCTTAATCGGGTATAAGGTTTTAAGAAAAAAAAATTATGGCAATTTTGCATAAAAAAATTTCATAAAGAAAAATTTTTTTTTTTTGTTTTCTTTTTATGAAAATAGAAAAAAAAATGGTTTCTTTTTATGAAAATAGTAAAAAAATGACAGCGTTAGGTTTAAAAATAAAAATATAACAAGGAGGTTTTCGCAACATATTTCAAAAAAGTCGGTGGGAAAAATATTCCCTGTAACTGTAAAAGGGTTAACTAGAGTAAATTAATTAATTTTGATAGAAAGCACAGATCTTAGCTCAGGCACCTGGATGGTTTGGTAGTAATTAACTAAAATGAAAACATTGAAATTAAGGATGAAAAAGGTTTAGGACAAATGATTTCCGGTAATCCTCTTTCTCCTTTGAAGTATTAACCGATAATGTCCAAGCTCTGCAAATCAGTGGCAGCATCTACAAGGTTATTCAGAAAGGGGGTACTAATCCGAAAGGGTGTTAAAGTACCCATAATAATGAATAACTTTTGTTCTACAACTTTCCCCATAAGTCAATAGTATAAGAGAAATAGCTGTTGAAAGATTTCATGAAAAATATGCTAAAATCTATGTATCTTTGGCTATGATCAGCTTTGTTAACATTTTAGGTAATATTTGGGGTCACGAATTAGAAGCAACATTTTCTGAATTCGTAACTAAAGAAGAGACAAAGAATTTTTGAAAAAACTAAAATACTTTAAAATTATTTTTCATGGAAATAAAATTATCGTATTTTGACATTTTAACACTTGTTTTAAAACCGTCATCAGTGATACTTTATATGGCCTGCGGATTAGTACCCCCTTTCCGACTAACCTTGTATTGTGTTTAGGATACACCAGTTTTCAATCAGTTAAGGGATGGCTATTAGATTCCATTCTGTATTCTTTATCAATTTAAAAAACAGAATGAATTAACTTATTACTAAAAATAAGCAATCTTTTATAAAGCCACCTAATAAGCACTCGCTCAGCTAAGCACGTCGAGCCCAAACTTGAAAGGGTTTTATATACCGCTGCAGTGATTTTTGACCACCTTCCAGCTCCATGGTCAGGTCAATGGTACCATAACCTTGAATTGTCAACAGAACTAGAAAATTTCAGCATGTTCGAGTAAAAGGAATAGGCTGATTTACTTGCCAGATTTGTAGCAGAGAGACAACAAAGCAAGGTAAAAGCTTTTAAAATGACAAAAAGCTCAGCAACTAAGAGTAAAGAATACAATTTTCTGTAGACCTAGCACGAATGTTGTGACGTATGGTAACGTAAACGTAACGTTAACGCGAGTGAATTTTGAATTGGAAATACTCGTTTCGCACATAAGTAATATTTAATCGAATTGAAAACTTTATTCATATCTATCTAAGATACAAATTGTGGTTGTCGCATGAATTTAAACTAAAATGCTATAGAATAGTAAATGCTATAGAATATTTTCGATTCAAAATTCACTCACATTAATGTTACATTTATGTTACTGTACATCAATATATTCGTGCTAGGGCTACTGAATTAAAATTGTAAGGTTCAGTCACATGTAATAGGTACAGTCACATGTAATCATTGTATA
The DNA here is from genome assembly GCA_905220435.1 of Amphipyra tragopoginis. NCBI lineage: Eukaryota > Metazoa > Arthropoda > Insecta > Lepidoptera > Noctuidae > Amphipyra > Amphipyra tragopoginis. Next base: position 5,291,526 of record HG991991.1, on the reverse strand, counting down.
CACATAGCAAAATTCAAAAGCGATTTCCTTCTCTAATATCTATTAGACTAATGAAATATTACACCGCGGTTTCTATAAATTATGGTTTTAAATATTTCTTAATTACAAGTATTCTCTAAAATAAATTCGCTATTTAAGTTTTGATATATGTATACACACAATTAGAAGAGACAACAGTAAAAAAAAAATGCAAGCTATATTTAAAAAAAATTAAAAACTGCTTTAGTGAACTTACAAATTTATTAAGAATTGTTTCTGTAAAAGCTCGAACTAGGGTAAATCCTAAGATTTGCCAGTAAAACCTAAGATTTATCAAGTCTTAATGGTAAAAGTCTGAACTATTCTGTAATAATTGTTAATTTCAGACCTTTACTAGCATTCACTCGGTAAATATTAGGTTATACCTCAAGAGACACGGTAAATGTTGAAAAATAGTCATGTCTAGACAATTAATAACGCCAAATGGTAAGAACAATTAATGAATGATTAGCTTAGCCCTCAAAGGTGTTATGTTTGTCAGAAGAAAAAATATTTTTTGCTTATTTAACAGTTTTGAAAATGTTTTAAAATTACGTAGGTAGGTACTATTAATAACAGAGGATAAATTATATTAAATATTAACTAGCTTAGCCAACATACCTATTATGTTTGTGAGAAGAAAACATTATTTTTGTATATTTTACTGTGCAAAAAGCATTTTGAATGTTTTAAAATGATTTAGGTAACTTACTTGCAGCTATTGACTTGTAGTTGGAATTTTTAATACATACTTTCTAATGATTTAATATTGGTTTATTCTTAAAACCAACATTTGCTAATCGCCATTGATAAAACCTTTAAATTGGTAAAAGCATTTGCCAAACTCTAATGATAAAAGTCAGAAAAATCATCATATACCTTACATTTACTAACTCATGTTGGTAAATCCTAAGACTTACAAGTAAAACCTAAGATTTGCCAATATTCTGGCTTTTACAGTAACATAAAGACTCTTTATTCCACCACATAAGGCGAGATAAAGATTTTCTAAGCAGCCCATCTTAACTTTTTATTAATTCATATTTGGAAAAAAAGTACCACGCTAGCAATTACATATCTTTGGTTAAAAGTTAAATTCTTATCAAGTAAATAGGTCAAGGATGTGTGACTCGCTCAGAATCTTTCGCTGAAATGATGCACCGCACCGCAACCTACACCCGACATTTACATCCTAAGGCAAGTCACACACCCACTCAAACAAACAGCCCACGTAGAATGCACCAGAAATATCAATAAATCTATAGACATCCTGAAATTTACTGCGTAGCGCAGCGGCCTTCGGCTCGTATCTATTTATAGAACTGCATAGGGTCCCAATATTATGAACGAAACAAAAATAATGCGACAAAATCATTAATGTCTCACCTTGAGGCTTGTGATCTGCTTGGCCGAACAGCGAGAAGACGGTGGAGAAGCACTCCATTACGCCTCCCATCCATAATAATTTCTTTTTGTCTTCATCTTCCTCCAAGGCTGGGAAACATCCTTGAAGCCTGCCCTCCATAATCGCCGATGCATCAGGGTCATCGGGAGGACTCCCGTCCATTTTGTCAGTTGATTGCAGCAAATTTATATCTGCGCACGAAGTACTAAGTCTATAATTTACACATTCACAAAAGGATATCCATTTTTGGAATAAAATTTAAAATCAAAACAAAAATCTCTCTCACTCACTTTGGAGGCGTGCACCATAGACTATATACTAATATTTTTTTGCAATACTTTCCAACCACAGACTATATTTTGTACGTTCATTAAGTACAACTTTATAAACGATACGAAACAAGTCTAACATTACGACCAAGGATAATAAATTTAACTAAAACACTGAAATTACTGAAAATTACATTGATTTGTGTTCAAACTTTTACCATTTCAAACAAAATCACAAAATATTCTTGCCAACCCATAGACTCACCAATATACAAAGAATTTTTGAACAAAGTCCAAAATGTCAATTGTCAATCGATGACGCAAGATTGTCAATGTCATTGCTGCTAGGGGCAAAAGTCAAACACCTGCGGTGTTCACCCAAAATTTAATTTACGTTAATTTAATTCATTAACTTTACTTCTTAAATAGATTTATTTTAAACTGTATGGGCGAAGTTACAGTTATATTAATGAATAGTTAATCGCTTGCTTTAATTTCATTAGAAGTAGTGTTTAATTTGTGACCTGACGTGAAGTTTGTGTGAACAAAATGGATCAAGCATTATCTTTACAAGAATTATACGCAGTTTACAAGCGATGGGTGATTAGCAATCCTGGGGTTGTGACGGACGTCGAGACCGTAGCGACGTGGTCGTCTTACTTCGTGGCTGGGAAGATAAATAAATCGCCAATAGTATCCGAGTTGGTGTACTCTCTTTCAAAACTCGTGTCGTTATTCAATGACAGGCTTATAAGAGAAGCCTACGGTACCGAGGAACCATATTACGGCCTTCGTGAGCAGATCAAGTTATGGCTGACAGTTGTACACTACTGTGAAGTGTTTATAGAGCTACTAGTCAAAAACAGATGGGGGTCACGAGGGAAGTGGACTATAGCGACTCTACTACAGGTATTCAAGTGCTCCTCGGCTCTTGTCCTACTCTTCAGGTTCAAGGAATTGCCAATAGCACACCCCCCAATAGCTGCATTGCAGAGAAAGAAGTTCACAGAAGGCAAAGAGACAGATGAAAACTCAAACTCCTTCTTTACTCTTCGGAGATCAGGGCGCGTCATTCGTCGTGTAGACGGTGCCCCCTCAGTAGCCTTCAGAGATTGGGAACCTGTGAAAATAAAGGATGACAGGCCTGGTGCAGCTGTTAACATAAAAGATTTGATTTATGCTGAGTCACTGCATATTATGAAGCCTTTAATACATTTAGCGGCAATGAGAGTCTTTGGAACGAAGGCTTGGAAACAATGGGCCATCGCCCTCAGTGTCGATATTGCTAGTATGAAACTATACAGCAAATATATGAAAGATTTGTCTTACGACCAAAGGCTTGAGATAAGCCGTAGAAAGTTGAGTTTAGTCTTATATTTGCTGAGAAGTCCAATGTATAACGGTTATTCAAAGAATGTTATAGAAAATGTTTTGATGTCAATGACGAAGAAGGTGCCAGCGATGTCCTTTATTTGCGGACCAATCATACAGTATTTGAGCCACTGGCAAGATATATACTTCTACATGTGGGCTTCATAGGAAGTTTGTTATATTTTTATGTTAACAGGAATCATTATTCAGAGGTCACAAGTAAGATTCTAGGTGGTGTAATGTAAGTTAGTGTAATTTTAGTATAACATGACAGATTTATATACTTACCTGTAAGATAAAATTGTTGAACCCCCTGTGTACACACCCATAGGCAGTTCCCCCACAGTGATGCAATTCGGAGTGCGACACGTCAGAAAGATTTTAGCAACGTACTGAACTGTACAGAGTGGTACACAGCAGTCGCAAGGCTGACTCTGTAACATGCATGCAGTAGTTGTCGCTCTGACATGCATCACCGTGGGGTAACCGCCTTAGAGCCAAGCAGACAAATGTAATGGTTTAGTAAATGTGGCATTGCATAACACCATCATCACCAGCCTATAGCAGCAGTCCACTGCTGGTCATAAGCCTCTAACTGCCACATCACACAATGAAATCAAATTAAGTTTTTATTATTATAATAATTTGCATATTGCTAACTTGTGTTGGCCTCCAAATTGCAAACGTAACCATTGAGAGGAACATGCAGTCCAGATGACTGATTAATGTGTTGCTGACTGTGGTCGAAGCATCACTGGTGATTTGTCTTACAACTCAACTATCAGTAGAATGTCGTACCATGCGATTGAAATAAGAATTGAACAGGCCTTGACTGTAAACTGAGGAATTTGTGCAATTTAACTGTTCAGTTGGACTGTACAGATAAGTTATTAGGTGTGTAGAAGGTGTATCAGACTACTTGTTCTACACACGTAACATACAGTTAAATCGCTCAGTTAAAAGTGAAGGCCTGTGGCATGCTTAACACCTTCTCCGCCAAGCATAAGTAATTGCCCACTAATCAATTTTTTCATGTACCTTTCGATTCAAAATTTCACATTTTCTAAAGTATATGTTGTACCCCAAACCTAAATACATGCAAAGATTCGCGAAGGCCCTTTTTTTTCTCCGTTTAATACGCATAAAAACCTTGTGCATTAGCGTGACACAACGCCTTGAACACGATGGAATGTATAATTTTTGAAACACACTGTATTAACATGCGGTGCAATAATGAAACATTGGCGGTGAAGGTGTTAAGTTTAAAATGTTGTTATTATAAGAGACAAGAGACATATTATGGCATTGCTGACTATCTTGATGATAACAATATAATATAATGCCAATTAATCCACTATCTTATTTTATATTGATATGATTTCTAATTCTAAATCTTTCATTGTGTTGATTGTGTGTGTGATATTTAAGTTGCAAATAAACTTATTTTCTTTCTAATATAGCAAAAAGCCTCTCCTTTCTTATTTTGACGACATAGTGCAGCAATAGTCAGGCTTATATGAGCTAGAATTAACTGACACCAGTGAAAAGTAATTACGATGGAATAAAATGTACATATTTGATATTGAACCACTAGAGTTGTACTTTTTATTGTTCTTGCTTCATTTAAAAGCTAAAGCTAACTCGATATATCTGAAACTAAGTATATGGAGATTTATGATAGTTATTATTATTATTTCAATAGAGAAAGATATCTTGAAAGCTCATGGCAACGCTGCTTGCAAAATCAAATCTCAACAATATGTCAAATTCTGAACATTTCAATTTATACAGTTATTTGCAATGGTCAGAAACAGCAGTGTCGTATCTAGGAGCTGGCCTCACGGGTGGCTGCTAGGGGTGCAGGTCCGAGTGGGATGCAAATTAGGACGCTCAGTAGGTACATATACAAGGTGTAACTTAAATAACGCACAACCTCTTAAGGGGTCACTGTACTGATCATTATGAACAACTTTTATTATGGGACCAAACCTGAAATCGAAAAAATATCAGCTGTTCCCTACATTTATGTTCACATAACTCGTCAAAATGTAGGGAGCAGCTTTTTTTTTCGCGATTTCATGTTTTCTCCTATAGTAAAAGTTGTTCATACTGATGAGTACAGTGACCCTTTAAGAGGTTGTGTGTTATTTAAGTTACAACTTGTATAATTGAAAAAATACGCAGCAGATTCTCGCGTTAAAATGTGATCTTGATTTAAATACAAATAAATTATGACTGGAGCTAGAATAAATAAAAAATTCGTTACCCTACTGCCTAAATTTTTAAAAACATTCTTAATTTAATAACTTTTTTAATTTACTTAACGTGTTTTTTTGGGGGCATTAATTTTGATCCTTGCCTCGCTTATGGCCTTAGCTACGACCCTGGTAATGTTGACTTTGTTGTAATGTAGTCTATGGACAGGTCTTACATATTAAATATACGTCATGTTGCATTTACAAGCCCCTTTCAACCTTTAGACTCAATTTACACCGCTGCGGAATTGAATGGAATGGAAGCGTCAATTTCGCCTCATGACGCTAGAAGGCGCGCGAATTCGCGAGAATGGTCGAGAATTCCCGCGCATTCCAGCGAATCATCATCATAAACGCTTGGCACCGCACTACTGTGACCGTCCCGACCGACTCCCCGTTCGCGCCACTTCCCGCGGATTCCACAGACGGCGCCGACAGTAGCTAGGGGAATTCTAGAGAATGCGCGAGGATTCCCCGGAAGACGCGCGACCATTTTTTGGCTCATATTTAATTTGTACTTTATACAATTGACATAAAGTTCATTATGCTATGTACAATTTCGTTGCAAAAAGTCGCTTCCATTCATTCCGCGGCGGTGTAAATTGAGCCTTAGAGTGGGGGCACACGGTGCGTTGCGGCGCCGCACCGCAAAGATTTCACCGTATCATCGGGCACACGAGCGGTGCGGCGCCGCAACGTTGTTATGTCGCAGCGGCGCCGTAGCAAAAAAATCGAAACGAGCGAGCGTGTGTCCTTCCTTATGACGCATAAACAACTGAGCGGTGCCGCTCCGACGTCGCGACGCATTCACCCCTCCCCGCCTCGTCTTGGTGGTTGCAAGTCCGGTGCGGCGCCGGAGCGCATCGTGTGACATGCCACAGATATTTCTATGTAAGACGACGCAGCGACACCGCTCCGGCGCCGTACCGCCGCCGCAACGCATCGTGTGCTCCCGCTCTTAGTCTTTGTATTTGTAATTAACATTTAACATGCTAAAAAGTTAACAAATTTGCTGAACCTTCAAGTGTGTTAACAAACACTTTCATGTGAACTGTTACATCCTGATTCAGTGGTTCAGTTTGCTTTTAAAATTATACATTGAGAAATAATGATTACCTTGGTATATTGTCAGGGTTATTTACCAATAGAATAATGTTTTATCTTCTGTAAATAGTTTATAATGGCTCCAGGTTATTGTTGTTATGATTTGTATTAGTTTTCCTGTTAATGATGGATTATTTATTAATGTTTCTTTTATAGTCTGTACTTGAAAATTGATGAAAATTCACTATACTCTGTTCAACGACAGACGAGTCCTGATAATAGCGGTCATTTCCTAAATTATAGCCGCAAGAGACATCATCATAAACCGTAAAATATTAAAAGCTATCAATTGATATCAATCAATATTTTGTTTTTTTTTACTATTTTAACGTTTTGTAGAAATACCCCAGGACTCACGTTGAAAAGGGTATAGCAAGTTAAATTGCGGTAGATGACTTCTGCAACCGACTTTTAATTGTGAACACAAAGGCAGCAATTCGTCTTCTGCAAGCTTTAACTAACGCGGTGTCTTACGTAGGCGGTTCAAAGCGACGCGAATTGCGAAGCGAGCTGATGCGGTGACACGCGAATTCAATGCGATGTAATGCGAAACGGCGGCTTTGTCCTACGAGCTCGCGAACCGCCCGCCACGCGCCGCCGTCATTCGTTGTACTGTACGGCACCGGATCGCACTCCATGTGCGTTTGGTCACGTAGGCCACTTCAATAGGTATCGACTGTTTGTTGTTCTCGAGTCGCACCGCGCCGCTCCGCGTCGCTTCTAGATCGCTCACGTAGAATGCCGCGTAAGCAAGCACTTGCTGCAAAAACTTCTGTAATTCAACTTGCTAGTGGGTTTGGCGCTTTAGAAATGGCAAATACGGAGCTGTCAACTCTTGCTGCGTTTGGCTACATTTCAAGCTATACATTTCCAGTATATGCTGACCTCTCATTGTTCGGAAAGCCCATACAATCCGAGATCAGCTCATACTGAACATGTACAGCTTGATATGTAATCGTGTGTACCAACATCAGCCAAACTAATTACGTCATCCACCAACTTTGTTACTGGTTGTACAGACGCCAGCAGGTCAAGGTACCCGAAACTGTAAGATTTTCCCAATCAACCTTGAACCAAATACTTTCGCGATAAAGATGAAAATCTATCAAACAAATTTGACATTTGTAGTAACTTGATGTGCTGTCTGTACGTCTGCGTTGTGCATTGTCCGTGTTATTCCAACAATTCATTCATATGACATTATTTCGCACTTATGTAAAAGGTGTTATGTACATAGGTTGCTTCCTAAACCTGTTATGACAACATAGACTTAGCATGCTCCAAGTGCCAATGTTGTAAGTCTTAGTAATTTAATAGAATGGGTGCTTATGCTTTATGCAAGGCTGGTGAATATAATAGATTTATTATAATTCTATAAACGTAAAGTATGTAAATGGAAGATTTTATTTTGCAATCATTATATTCTGCCGTCAGATTTCTAAAATATCGTTGAGTGACATATTGTAAAATTTGAGTTTTATATACTACGTAAAAGCGCAACTTTTTCTCTATCGATCAGTCTGGTCCGTATTTTTCTAGAACTTGTCAGCGGTACGAGAACGGATCTTTTATCGAGTCGATTCGAGAAATGTATCTATTCTAAACGTCAAATTTGACATAAGATGTAGATATAACGACAACTTTAATTTTAAAAACAATATTAGTCCTGTAACTCATTAAAAGTTATACAATGAGCTTAAAGTAGCCCAGTAATTTGGTATAACAAAAACATCTGTAGGTATGTCTTCAGAATGTCTAGGGACAAAATTTTCCACGTTTTTGCTCATAACTTAAAATAAGGTCGGCTCACTTAAAGGCCTTTTAGAAATCGGACGGCAGTATTGTGTTTTGGGCCTATGATCTAATAGTAATATTATAGTAGCGAAGGAGAAATAGGAAACCTAAGACGTTGTCCAAGGCGGGAGATCGTGCGATGCGCTGCCCAATCAAATATCTTAATGTGAGTAATTTTTTTCATTTACAGTTGCTTATTAGGACCAAATTGTTTTATTCAAAATTGTAAAAACACCATTTTATCTGATACTTTATGATATTTGATTGAACATTCGCACCATCGCATCACCCGCCTTTAAGAACGACGTCTTGTGGCCAAATAATCAAATGCTACTCAATTATCGTTGCCGTCATGTCTCGTGCTGTCCAGTGGCGTAGCTATGTAACCAAGGGCCCCGGGGCAAAAAATAAATTGGGGCCCTATTTAAACTAAATACTTTGAAAGTGTAAAACTACTTCATCATCAGCTCCTTATCGCCCACTGCAGGGCATAATAAAGCAAACCTATTTACTAGTAAGCATTATGTATAACTCAACAGATAATTTATAATTTTATAATTTTCATATTATAAATGTGAAAGTTTGTTTGTTTTCACGCTTTCACGTAAAAGTCGTTGGTTAGGGGCCAAAAAGTTACAGACAAAAATTCTTTATTCAACTAGGATATTATATAGGTAACTTTTTCGAACGTCGTTCATGGAGGCCGAGGGGCTCCTCGAGCTTGTGGGCCCCGGTGCACTGCTCTGCCTAGCCATACGGTTCCTACGCCACTGGTGCTGTCACGAAGTTTGGCCATTAGACGTACAGTCAACATCAGATACATAGAAGCAATTCAGGTACTCAGATAATTCTACACTCTCAAAAACACATTAACATCTGCACAACAATAGCGTTCAAATTATTGTTAGCATCCAATGTATCAAAATTATCTGAACACTCGCAATTTAAATATTTCTATGCAAACAAATCATCTTGTCAACTGAGGTAGTCAAATGTAACTAAGCAACCAAAGTGTTCAAAAATATGTAAACAACAACCATTTCTCAATATATTGCTCAGTGATACTAAGGCCTGTTACAAACCTAGACGTTTTAGGGCGGTTACAGACCTTGGTTTATGCTCGTTTATAACCGACTTCAAAAAGGAGGAGGTTCTCAATTCGGTTGTATTTTTTTTTATGTTTGTTACCTCAGAACTCCGACATTTATTAACCGATTTGAAAAATTCTTTTTTTCTTGGAGAGGGTATAGGTACTTTTCGTTTAGTCCCCTAAAACTGTTGTTATGATTAGACCATGAACTTCAGAGATATGGAACGGAACTCCTCATCGGATCAAAGCAAAATTTTCAAATAACTAATATTGCTTTGTTTATACGTGTTGTTGGTAACTGACTACTGGAAAAAATGAGGGGGTGCGTAACCCCCCCCCCCCCCCCATTTTCCGGAATGTTTGAATTATATCGTGTAAGGTATAGCATGAAAGGGCTTATTATACCCGACTACGGCAAAGTCAAAAATAAGGGTTATGAAGAGAGAGGGAGAGAGAGTATGGAGGAGAGAGGGTTTAATTTATGGCACTAAAACGTATTCAATAAAAAATAAACTTATAAAAAAGTAAAAACCGACTACAAAAAAAAAACTAAAAGGAGTAAAATAATTACCATAAGATAAAATTAACAGTTTCAGAAGACGGTGCAATTCTACACTGAAAAAAAATTGTAGCCACTGACTGTTAATTTTATGTTTTTTTAGTCGGTTATTACTTTTTTTTACAGTTTTTGCATGCGCGCATTCAAGCGCATTACATTTTGCGCTTCAAAAAAACCGAACGCACGTATATGCTACTGTTCGCACTGCCAGTGGGTCTCTCTGTAGCAAAATGGATTCGACCGCCATGCCAGTGTGTTATCGCTGTAAGGTGTACAGTGTCCTGTGACGTTATTAAGATTAAAATGTAGGCAGGCATTGCAATTAAAGGCAGGCGGTGAGCCACTAAATGTAACGCGTATGGTTTTCTATACTAGCGCATGCACTAGCGGTTCTTTTTAAAGTGACTGTTTTAAAACGTATCGTGCTAGATTTTGGCTAAAGGTATATTTGATGCGATTCGATGTTACCTGACTACTAAAATCAGGCTACAGTGCATGTTCATAGATAAGCCGCTTTTAGCATTTGAAAAAAAAGGGGTGCATGAAAAGAGCCTCCACGAGTGATTCTATTCGATACTTCGGTACGTCCGGCGCACCCTGGGCAGTCAGCCTCGCTACCATCCTTGCTGACTGGCTAATCTTTTCACCACGGCATGAGCTATTCTTGTATAGCTCGTGCCGACACGATAGAAAAAGAAGCATTTGAAAACCGCTTGCGTAAAATCATAATTATTATCACTCAGTGCGTGCTTAGTCGGGCTGATTTTACATCGTTAGATATCTTTTAACCGAGTAATTAAATTGACATTTAACAGATTTTGTACTTTTTTGGGCACGGTTATCAACCCGAAACATAGTTAAAATGAACCGAGGTATTTTGTAGGTACCTATTTAATACGAATTCAATTCCTGAAGATATACTAGAAAATGTAGCAAATAAAAATTTCAGTTTCATTCAAACTGATTGTTGCGAATTTAATGGCTTTCGCGTGGAATAAATACTCGTTTCAATTTCCTTACGATGTTTTCCTATAACTTGACTATCAGATTATATTATAAACAAAAGACACGTCAATGACGTCACGCACGAAATGAAAGGGATATAGCTATATGAAGAAAAAGAAAAAAATGCTGTATTGACACAATAGTACACATTGTATCTATTTTTGAACTTTTAATTTATGACTCTAAGGTCAATCAAATACAATTCATTTTACGTTGCTATCCTGACTTTCTGAATAACGTGTTGCTTAGTTACCTTTGAATGTTTAGCTTGTTTACTTACCATAGACCTTTAGTTTGTAAATAAATATTTGACATTGTGACTGCTCAGATATATTTGGAGTTTATGATGCTCAAAACAATTTGAACAGTTTTGTTGCATAGATGTTTTTGGTATCTTGAATGTGTTTAATTATTTGGACACCTGAGTTGCTCATCTACTTCTGATGCTGACTGTACAAGAATAAAACATGAAAGGTAAAATGGGCTCTGCCTAATAATAACCTACTTTAACTCAGCAATAATTGTGCCGATAGTCGTTACAGCCAATGGTTTAATAGCCAAGAGCCTCGACCAATATCTGATGAGGCTCATGTTAGGCAGCTGGATCAAGGGTTCGATTCAGAAAGCGATACTTCTGGACACGGCACGTACTGTTAGGAAGTTCCTCTCTCTGGAGCCCTGACCGCCGCGCCGGTAGCTTGGAACCTGTTCCCGATGCCGGTGGGCTACTATTTTTTTAATATTTTTAAATGTTTTTGTTATATTGTTACTGAAATATTGAAAAATGTAAAGAAACGTGTTTGAAGATGAACAAACGGAATATACTTTGCATACATTAATACCACTATATTCATAGTAATTTGGAAATAAAAACACTCACAAAAAATATACTCATAATTGTATAATTATGTATCATTATTAGAAATGTTCACATTTATAAGAAAATTGCTGCATATTTTTATACATTGTAATAGGTTTAAAACTAACATGACTTAAAATAATAATGATAAAATACTGCGCCGATTCTCCTGTGCACAAACTGAACTTAATTTAGACTATTGCCATCTTTTTCACTCTTATAAAATAAGAAAGAGACGGATGTGAATAAGGGCTGTCAAATTTAGAACTTGAACTATGAGTTCCATACAAAAGACGATACGTCGCAACGTGTCGACTAAAATACGGTGAAGTTCAAGGCGTAAACTATCTAGTCTGACATCTCTAACTTCGTTCTAATCCAGAGGTGGGCGAATTACGGCCCGCGGGCCAACTCCGGCCCGCGAAGGGTTTTAATGCGGCCCACCAACCCTGTTTCCGTTTTAGACAAAAAATGTACTTAAGGAAATATATTTTTGCAGCCTAATTGACAAAAATAGGTCTAAAATAAATACTTAAAAAATTATGAAATGCAGTAACAAATAGCCCTAATTATTTGAGCCAAAAATTTTAGTTTTGGCAGAATAAAATGCATTTTTTTTGGTATTCTCACCCCCTGTAAAGTTTCTCGCGTTTTTCTGGGCCCTGATTAAAAAATTTCGCCCACCCCTGTACTAATCTATCAACGTCCTTTTCCCGCGCTGTCTGATAATAAAACAGCAATTCTCTAATTTTCGTTTACTTGATGAACAAGAGAAGCGACACTGTTATAATTATTGAAAAATCAATATTGTATTTAAAAAGAGTTAATGTTTTAATAATTCATACATCGACTGAAAATTATAATATTATGTAATAAACATTTACATCATGCTTTTTAGAATACGGAAAATATTTAATTATAAAAAAATTGAAATTTTCCCATACTAGACTGTAGATCAGATTGAATAAGGCCCTGCGCAGACGGCACACTTTTTGTGCGATCGAGTCTGCGGCGCACAAAAAGTCTGCATGGCGCGCAAAAAGTCGGTCGCGGATTTTTAACAGACTCAACGCACACGACGCACATCTTCGATCATTTTGTCGGCAGAGCTGTAGGGACGTAGACGCTATGGAAATCGTGCAGAGATCGCGAAGTATTATTTTGTACATGAAGTACAGAAAAAGAAGAAGAAATAAGAATTTTGGGTACATCCTATACTTTCGGAAAGATTACTGAAGGGACAGTTCCATACTAAACATTCAATTCTGAAACAACATCCGGCAATTTTTTTCAAATTTTATAAAATGTCTGTTACTACATTTGATGAGTTGCTATTTATTTTGAGACCTGCTTTGACTCATTCAGAAACAACAATGAGGAGGTGCATTGATCCAGAAGAAAGGCTGTCTGTGACACTCCAGACGTCATACATGTCCAAACAGGAGCGGAATAAACATTACAGCACACTTCTTCCCACATTTTTCTTTTTAAATGTCTATCATGATATTCTGCCTTAGAAGTATCATAAATTACTGGTCTGTTTTGTATTTCTTGAATTAACATAGTTACATCGACCTCTGGCGCCATGATAATAGATCGCGTGCGTTACGTCCACCCCTAGCAAATGCAGATTGCCGACTAAAGTGTGCCGTCTGCGTTAGCGCGCGTTGAAGCAAACGTTCAATTTTTTTCACACACTTTTTGTGCGGAGCGGCGCGCCGCGGCGCGGTGCGGTCTGCCCGAATTACACGGATTTTTTGTGCGCCGGACTTTTTGCGCGTCGTGTGCGTTACTGCATATAATTGCATAGGTTCTATTTTCACAGACTAAAAAGTGCGTCACGGATAGTCTGTCGTCTGCGCAGGGCCTAAAAAAGACAATTTTTATATATTTTTCAAAATTCGTCTTCAACTCTCCTACAAATAAGGTGTATAATTGTTTAAATCCAATTATCGTCGCTCGGGAGTGAAAACCTCGGGAATGCATTTGGTCATTGCACGGTTTCTGTGGGCTTCGAAACGGACGAAGTCGCGGGCAGAAGCTAGTCAATTATAATTTATTACGAATTTTAAATACCCAATAAAGGCTAATTTCAGTAGAGGAGCTCGTGGCTAAATAATTACAGCCGCATAGACCGATCTTCCGGGTTAAGCCACGCTTGCCGAGGTTGGTCTGTGGATGGGTGACCATTTACCATAGCGAGTTTCCTCCGTGCCTCGGAAAGCACGTAAAGCCGTTGGTCCCGGCTGTCATTTGTAGATCTTTGACAGTCGTTACTGTTGGTCAGAAGCCAGAAAGTCTGACAATCAGTCTTACCAAGAGTATCGTATTACCCAGTTACTAGGTTGTGGAGGTCTGATAGGCAGTCGTTCCATGTAAAATACTGATATTCAGCTGCATCCGGTTCGACTGGAAGCCGACCCCAACATAGTTGGGAAAAGGCTAGGCAGATGATGAAAGGCTAATTTCAGTACCTACAAACTAATTTCAAATAGAGCGGCTCTCGTAAAAGATATAATAGTACTTAAACGTCTTGATAAAATAAAAAGGATCAAATTGTATTCACGAGGTTTTCACTCCCGGGCGACGTTATGTGCGTTAGTAGATCTATTACATTCCAATAAAATACATATTTCAATGTATTTTTTTCATTAATGTGGCTATCTTTATGAATTACTTTTTGATACTTTATTTTGTAACGTGATTCTAAATTGTTAAATTACCGTTTTATTGGGTGACTTGTTATTATGTTAGTGTGTTTTCAGACAATTTAGGATGTAGTAAAAGTTCTAACGTTGTAAGGGAAAACTGTAGATTTTTTATACATACTTTCGCTTCTTTTTGTAAACATCATTCTGATCAAAGACTGCCCCGTAGGTCCCAAGTGTGACTTCTGAGCGTGAGGTCCGGGGTTCGAACCCCACCCAGGTCACTGGGTTTTTCCGTGTGGAATTTTTCAGTAGCAGCCCGGAGTCTGGATTCTTGCCCGATTGATGGCAATAGGATTACCCCCTATTACATGGGACTTAAAAATAACGGCGAAATGGGGGTTTACTATACAACTCTGCTCAACCGTTCGGAATACAGACGTGATAATATTATTATGTATTGTAGATATGTATTTTATACATTTTTTAAACACGTTCATATTTTAATTCTTTCGTTAAAACTTGCCACCTATTATTTCTTAACAAAACTATACAATTTTCCCTTTCAAAGTTAAAAATAGATTATAATGACATCATAAAAGTATCGTGTTAGTGATAATTACAATGATTCTGAACAGTTGGTTCTTGTTTATTATATAAACAATGTGGTGATGGAAACCGGTCAAAAATTATGTCACATTATGTAACTGCATAGCCAGAGATTACTGAAGCCTTAGTTAGAACAACGCGGTCGACATAGTCAGGAGTGGCCATGCGGAACATTTCCCCTCTGTCAACTCGCTTAGGCCCCATTTGACAGTTCGTGTCAAATGGGGCCTAATTTTGTTTTATTTTTAATGTGTGAATGTCATATCTACAGTGTAGAATGTTATTTTTAATTTAGCGATTGGCTCGCGTTTGTCCACTATCTCACCTGATGGTAAGCAATGATGTCGTCGACGGTGAAGCACGCTTGCCTAGAAGTAACCTATTCACTCTTGACTTAAAGACCCCAAGGTTGTAGCTATGAGGAAACAAAGACTCCGGCAGGGAATTCCACTCCTTAACTGTGCGAACAATGAAAGTGTTCGCAAAACGCTTTGTACGTATGGATGAGATGTCCACCATGTACCGATGGCGCATTGCCGTATCACTAGAATGTAAAGGTGCGAGAGCCCCCCCCCCCTCTGCTCCGCAAAAAATGACAGACTTTTTTGTATTGAAAGAACGCTATGGTCACTCCCAACTATGTCGACCGCGATGCTCTAAGACTGAAGCACTTGTTAGCATTTATAAGGTTAGTGTTAAATGAAAAAAGAAAGCAAGTCTCCGTATTAAAAAAAAAGTTGGTTATCTCTGCTTTGAGCAATATTTTCTGACAATAATGTTAGTGATCCCTGGCTATGTGGTTGACTTGTTTAGTATTATATAATTATTTATAGGTAATTAGTGTAAGTTTCTGTAAAGTTATGTCGGGTGTTTTCTACACTATTTTCATGGGTATTTTTGTATCTAATATTTGATAAGTTTATAGAGCCCTGTATTTTATAATAGTTTCGCTTTAACCACTATTATACCCTTCGCTCCATAAAACTTAAGATAATGTAAATAAAAACACATAAAAAAATACAATGACTTTTTTTGTTTGGATATCATGTACCTACAACTGGCGAGGCGTAAGCTGAGCTTTGCATTTGTGTGAGTGCACATAGAATCGATTGCCAAAAAGCAGTATGAACCGGTTTAAACCAAGCAAAGGACGCGTCTGCATTCATTCTCACACAAATGCAAAACTCTGGCCCCCTTATTACAAAAGATGGTTTAAACCAAGACTAAGGTAAACCCAAGTTTAAAATATACTCATCACTTTCTTATGTCATATGACAAAAAGAGACGGGGCTATTTTAAAACCTAGGTTTTTCTTAGACCAACTTTTGTAGTAAGGGTCTACTTCCTAAGCTCAAAGTCCGTGGTTTCGGCGTTAGTTACGAGCGTTTCCTACTCCCTATCACCACGGACTTGATTATTTCGGGGCCCGAACTAAGAATGATTGACAACACGATTTGACAGTTGTCCCTACTACCGATGTGTTTTTGCCCGTCCGAAAAGTTGAACTTGACACTTGTTTTGTTCACTCCTACGTTTCGGGCTACTTTTGGACGGGCGACTAACTTCGTTAACGGACTTAGGGAGTAGGCCCCCAGCTTAGGCCTCGCGGACGGTAGCGACATCTATGGTTCTATAGAACAGATTATAATTTCAAATACTGCCAGAGGCACAGAATAAATAGTACAAGTTTTGCCCGTGAGGGGCTAATAACGCCGCGTTTGGTGAAACATATTTCGTTTCATATTCGTCATCATAAACTGCAAGTAGACTGCACATCACGCTACTACCGATCAGAGCGTCGCATACACAAGTGCAGAGAATATCATTTTTGCCAAGGCTGAATCTCTACAATCTGGTGATGTTTTAAAACATTTTTGTTCACCTTGAATCACCATCATCATTCAGTCGAAAGACGTCCACTACTGGTCACAGGCCTCCCCAAGCATCGCTACATCGACCGGTCCTGTGCTTCTGGCATCCAGTAGATTCCCGCGACCTTCACCAGATCATCGGTCCAACTTGTGGGAGGCCTACCTACGCTGCGCCTTCCGGTACGCGGTCGTCACTCCAGCATGCTTATCCTCAACCATCGGAAACTGCCCTTTCCGTATCCGATTAAAAAGTATAATTCTATTCATTCAAGTTTAACTTCTATTCATTTAATTCCGAAATCGAAAACTTGAGTTCTATTCGGAATAAAGACGTCAATTTACGGAAACTAATCCGCCAGCTATTTGCTGTCGGAAAGCACTCGATTTGAAATAAAGCAACACAATTTCTCCTGTGACGAATTAAAAACTGTTTAAAAACAATAATATAAGGGCTGTTAATCATTATAGATGTATATTATATCGCTGTAAATAAGATAATTTGCGAAATACATAATAATAATATTTTATTTAGGTACTACGTTAACATTTTCTACCACAATAATCTATTTTCTACCATTGCGTAGCATACACCGTAAACACACCTTCCAAAAACCATTCATCGTTTTCGGAAACTTCCTTCCGACAGGAGCCTTGAATAAAGTTTTGTAATCCGTCGGATACTTTCCGATCCGATACGGAAACTCATCCGATGGTTGAGAATAAACATGCAGATCCTTTCGGCCCCATCGGGCGGCCATCCGTTCTGCAAGCAATGTGCCCCGCCCACTGCCACCTAAGTTTATATAAGCCCTCTGTATTGCCCTTTGGGTGTGCTTGAGTCTTTTTATGAGGCCCATTGTGAGCGACCACGTTTTAGTGCCGTAAGTGATCACTGGCAACACGCACTGGTCAAACACTTTCGTCTTGAGACACTGCGGTAGTTGGGACGAAAATATATTCCGTAGCTTCCCGAACGCTGCCCAGCCGAGTCGGATTCAAAGATTGACCTCTTTCTCGAAGTTGGTTGAATCACCAATTTGAATTAAAGACATTACTTCACCTTCATTAAGGTTATCAAATAAAACAAAAATAATAATTAATCTAGTTTTATTAATTCCCAATGATAAAATTTGTAATAAATTTTTCAGAATCTTTCAAGTAAAATATACAATGCCGAGTAACTATAAATAATCATAACAATATTCTGTACATAATTATAAAATTGATCTTATAGTAGCAAAGTATAAAATAAAGTACAGGGGCATGATAGTGGGCCAAAAATACTATAATATGTATATATATTTAAAAGTAGGTCGATTTTATAATACTCATAAATTCGATCGATATTATATGTGAGGGACTAAAAGCCTTGTCCAGACTACCTTGCAATATCAACCAATATTTGTGAAACGAAGATACATAGTTTATGTTTTAAATACAACTATTTTTGTACAGCTTTTTGTACCCAAATGACGGTCCGTGCAAGGATTAATCGATGTCGATAGATAAATATCAATAAAGATATAAAATACATTAGATACATTTTGTAAATAATATTGAAATATATTTTAATTTTAAGAATCACAAGAGGACGGTAATGGGTAGGCAGTAATGAGGTTAAAATTTCATATTCAACTATCGACGTCGAATGGCAACATAAAGCTATGACCATCACCTTATTAAACCGTCAGGGATAGGCAGAGGGGTATTCTCAGGAACTCATAAAAAAATGACACTAAAAAATAACAAGAGATTTCTATAAAAACGTATTCTCTAAACGTCAAAATAATTACACAAAAATAATTATAATAATGTCCTTTGTAAAGACAATATAGTAATAAGGCCTAATATATTATTCACTTAATTGCAGGAATTATAATAACTAAAACGAAAGGTACTTTCAAAAAATTGTCTAACTTATAAATAATATGGAATCATAAATGCCTCGATCTCACGAGCCTAGGTCTTATGGCTAAGTCATGTTGTACGTATAATCGCGACCGATACTTTTTGATGATTGTGATGTTGATAGGGAAGCTAAAAATCATATTCTATGATGTATACGAACATGATATGTCTTACGTACCGGTCGGATTAGACGAACCGAAAAAAGAACTACTTATTAAGTATCAATGACATCGATGAACGTGAAATTTCTACAGGCGTATTGGCTGTGAGCACAACACTAAACATTAAACATAACCTCTTATAGATCTTGTGAATAAGATGGGCGGCATCTTCTTCACAAGGTCTTAGGTTGACCGCAGGGGCACTAAGTTGTTACAGACACCTTGATCGCTATTGTTTTTAGCTGCAACGACCGATTCGTGTATGCCACTGTCTTAATCGCTCGAGCGAACCTCCCAAGGGCTATATCTATGCGTATATATATAAAAATGAATCCCTATTTCCCTTGGTCACGGCATTACGCGTGAGCGGTTGGACCGATTTCGCTATTTTTTTTGTCGTGTTCTTAATTGTCTGGAGAAGATTCTTATGAAAGAAAAAGATGACATTTAAAAAAAAAAATGTCTCAGTATGTCTATATTCTTCATTTGTTTACCGCATGCATGAAAATGGTTTTAACTTTTTGTTACTTACTATTATGATTTTGTTTCTGAAGGCAGGTAGTAGATATGTAGTAGGTAGGTAGTAAGTAGGAAATCAAGTCAGATTATAGGGTACAAATTATCGCGCTATTGTATGTGGGTGATGAGCAGTAAACTTATGTTCCCATACGCAAAGCCGCGGGAACAGTACTTCTATTAATAAAATTGTTGCTAAACAACAAACACTAGATGGATAGACTATTATTCGGATTATTCTAAATTGTTTGTTGCATGCAGCTTTTATACCTTTTATACCAAAAGACTAAAAGCTGGGGCACAATTCTACTAAGACTGTGGTCTATAATAGACCACAGTCTTAGTGGCCGCGTACGGTTTACGGCGTTTGTAATAGACTGTCTATTACAAACGCCTTAAACCGTACGCGGCCTACGGCGTTTGTAACAGACGGCCTAACCAAATTGTTCCCAAATCGCAAACGAACCACAACCGTTTGCTTTGGTTGCAAGAAGAGTTGGCCCCCTGTGGCCGAAACTGTCTCCAGGGTCAAAACTTTGTTCTGCACACTGTGTCCCAGCCACTTAGTGCCCCTACACGGTCAACCTTTATACCTTGCCTATCACTCTTCACACGTATTCTACCATCAAAATCAGACTTAGTCTTTTTAATAACGATATACAACGTGGTTCCTTCTATGTCCATTCCTATACCTAAATTACGCTAATACGACAAATATGATGGATAAATATAGGCCCATTATTTTATATATAGGCCATTTTGGATACAGTAGCGGTCCTCGTCCAGAGGCCTGTAGTTATCAAAACAAATATTATAAACTAGCTTTTTCTCGCAGCTTTGCTTGCGTGAAATTTTGAATCCGTTAAGTGTCGATATTCCATACAAACTTTCATCCCCAATTTAACTCCCTTAGGGGTTGAATTTCGAAAATACCTTCCATACTCCTTGTCTACATTATAAAGGGAATCTCTGTGCAAAATTTCAGCATTCTAGGTCCAAGAGTTTGGGCTGGGCGTTGATGAGTCAGTCAGTCAGTCAGGAATTTTCTTTTTATTTATATATGTATAGATTGGAGAGGGGAAAGTTTCAAAGAGTATTATGATGAGTCTTATATCTACCAGCGGTAAGACTGCCCGTTGTACAACTCATGTCATCGGTGCGCTTGCCAAAACCCGAAGTGTGCGTCCTGAGTGACGGCGCACGAGCGTATTGCGGATTGCGGAGCGGCTTTACCGTGGCTTTACCGTCGATACCTGTACTTAGTGCACGCAGGAAAGTTGACGCGTATGCGCGTGTGCACGTGTTTCGTTTATTTTACTTTGGTTTTAATAATGTCAATATCAAAATTCAAACGTTTCGAACATTTATTTAATGCGCCGTTCATTCCGCCTGCGCGGTGCGCCGTCACTCAGGACGTACACTTAGGCCGTTTGTCCACCGCCGCCGTCACCGAAAACGAGATGACGTTGCCTATGTAGCGATACATACATTACTATGGCTGTGTGTCTACCGCACGTCCGTCATCCGAGCGCCGTCATCTCGGCCACCGAGATTGTGAGTAGTTCGGCGCTACAGCTAGAACTCCGCCGACATCGTGACCGACCGAAATGACGGCAATACAAAACACGTCTGCACTTGTCCACTACATCTGAGATTGCCGGCGCCGGTGTACAGATTTTTGTCTTATGTTAAGACTAGCCAGATCAGTCGCGGTGGTCACACGATCGCCGTCACCGAGAAACGAAATTATTTCGGAACGACGTGACGGCGATTGTGTGTCCACCGCGACCGATTTCGGTAGTTCCCAAGATAAGAAAAAAACCGTACACCGGCGCCGTCAATCTCGGATGTAGTGGACAAGAGTAGACACCAGTGGCGAAGGCTCCATACTACACGATTCCTATCGGCTTCCCTTTCGAAACGAGTAGTTACTGGAATTCACGCATCACACTTGAGCAAGGTAAGCATTTTTTGGTCCGGCTTCCCTTTTAGGAAATTCACCCTTCGCCACTGGTAGACACATTTTGTATTGCCGGCATTTCGGTCCATCACGATCCCGGCAGAGTTCTAGCGGTAGCACCGAACTACTCACAATCTCGGTGGCCGAGATGATGGCTCTCGGATGACGGACGTGCGGTGGACACGCAGCCATAGTAATGTATGTATCGCTAATTCGGCAACGTCATTTCGTTCTCAGTGACGGCGGCGGTGGACAAACGGCCTTATGTGAACGGCCAAAAAAAGAAAATGTTAAGGTTAATGAGGTAAATAATATTTTTATCACAGTATGAAAACAAGATGTTTTGTAGGGGTTTAGATTTTTCTTAAACTTATTAATTATCTAATAAACCAGTCCGCTCCGTGAAAAGTTGATAAAATCGACATAAGGGTTTTGACAAGCACACCGACTATACACGCTGACATTTAATTGGTTGTTTTTCTAGAACAAACGTTGTTCAAACCATGGTCTACAACCATTCTATAGCATCAAATAAACAAAAATACGCCATTGGTATTTAAAAAAAAAAACAATATTAATAAAGTCAGAGGGAAGACCTGCGCAGTCGGCGCCATGATGGCGATGAGTACATTAATGTTTGAGAACACGTTTGAGCAACATAAGACTTTTTAAGAACGCCTAGTATTTTTTTGTTTTTTTTTTGATTCTTTAATACGCGTTTCCATTAGGCAAGTCTTGCATGCAAGTATGACGTCACATATGCGTACAAGTTGCTTACATTGGAAACATGTTTTCGAGAGTGTGCAAATTGCATGCAGGTTTTACTTGCATACAAGTGGAGATGTTCAACGATTGAGTTGGACATCATGGGCACAGTAGACATATAAGCTAAAGCAGTACCTCAACTTACTATAATCTCAAGAATTGAAACACTCACACAGACACGCTCTGTATACTGAGTAGTTTTTTGTTTTTGTATGGAACTGCATCCCGAAAATACCTTATTTGTCTTGTTGCAGTGCGTGTCTGTGTGAGTGTGTCAGATCAGACGATTGTAGGTAGTTGAGTTCTGCTTTAGCTTATATGTCTACTGTGTCATGGGTGTCAATCACTCGTTCGCAATTCGAAAAGTGCAACTAACGTTTGCGCGTTCAATTTCCACGTTACTTGAATAATAAATGTACGAGTTCAAAATACCTCATACAAGTTGTAGCTTGCAGTAGCGTAGGGTGAATTTTCTTAAAAGGGAAGCCGGACCAAAAAATGCTTACCTTGCTCAAGTGTGATGCGTGAATTCCAGTAACTACTCGTTTCGAAAGGGAAGCCGATAGGAATCGAGTTGTATGAAGCCTTTGCCACTGGTAGCTTGTATACAGTTTGTTCAAGTTGTATGCAATTTGCAACTTGCATACAAGTAACTTGCCTAATGGAATAGCGCCTTTAGCGTGTTAGTATACCAGTGTCTAAACAACGTTTTTTTTAGTAAATCATCCAACTAATTGTTAACGTGTATACACGACTGAATGTACTATTCTGTATTTTTGTATTGTACTATAATGTCGAGACCTTTATTACTGGACGAGGTGTGAAGTTATAAAACGCAGGCTCCGCCCTTTCTCATACGTTAAAATGATAAAATACTCAATAAAATATTTAAATAAGTTCCAAAACGGAGTTACTGTTACGTAGTAGATCTATGAACGGCCTTTTCTGCTAACTTCCCGCCCACCTTCCGTGGACCTCTGGACCTCAACGATTCTGAAAACAAGAAAAAAGTTTTATTATACTCTGTTCTACGAAAGACTCTTGACATAGCGGTAATATCGTAAATTGTAGTAAGGAACTGCTATCGAAAAAACGTAAACGACATCATCAAAAACCGTAAAACAGATATACAAGGTGTAACATAAATAACGCACCACCTCTTAAGGGGTCACTGTACTCATCATTATGAACAACTTTTAATATGGGATCAAACCAGAAATCGCGAAAAAAACAGCGTTTCCCCGCATTTTGACGAGTTATGCGAACATAAAAATGTGGGGAATAGCTGTTTTTTTTTCGCGATTTCAATTTTATGGGAACGTTTTAAAAACATCTAGGCCGACAGACAGACGGATGGACGGACAGATTGCATAGGCTTAGTAATAGGGTGGGACCTTCTTGACACTCTTTGGGTACGAAACCCTAAAAATACCGCATTAAAATGTTCACCCGTTTGGGAGCTACGATGTGACTGACAGACAAAGGCTTCAAACTTATAACACCCCTCTTTATGCGTCGGGGATTAAAAACGCTTTGGCAACAACAAACTTATTAAAACTGTTGAGAGTTTGCCAGATTATCTGTCGTTGCTACTATACGGAATGCATGCTACGCGTGTACAGGGCCAGATTTAAAAATTTAGAGGCCCTAGAGCAACAAAGAAGTGGAGGCTAGGGTTTTCGCGTTTCCGGGAATTCCCGGGAACGCGTGATTGCTCAAAACACAAGTCTAATTTTGAAATACACGAGAAAAACTACACTTGGAAGCAAAGAAATCGAGAAACTCCTTTTTCACGTGTCCTGGTTATTAGTTTTGGTTTTATGAATTATGTAATTCAAAATACAAAAAAATATCCTCATTGTAAAGGTTATCAAATAACCTTTTAGGCGATATAAGTTTAGAATTGATCTGTTTTATAATATCAAAAATAATAACAACTATACCTACGTGAAAAATAGAAGTGGCTCGATTTATTTGCTCCCGTATATTTATTCTTGGAAAAACATAAAAATTTCCGGGTATCCAGGATTTCCCAGGAACGTGAAGGCCCTAGGAGAGGCCCGTTGAAATGTGTTTTTAAAAAGTACCTCGTGACCTCGTGAGTATGAGTTTTTTTACTCTGTCACAAAGGGTGTCGTTTTTTTCTGATCTAAAAAAATTCACAATCTCATATTGTGGAGGCCCCTCTCTTGTGCTAAAGCCCCCGTTTTTCTCCTCCAAATCCGGCCCTGGCCTTGTTTCTTATCTGGCAAGTAACAGTTGACCGGCTACATTGTATGTTTTTATTTGTCTTTTTGCTATATAGTTTGTTGGATGCTGAAAAAGCTGAGACAAAGTTTCTACCGGAGTAATTTTGGTTTGTGTGGCTAAATAACATATTAAATGGTAGTAGTTTTGGAGAAAGTTGCTTGGGACTTTGTTGCACCGTTGCTTCTTCACAGCATAAATACTTGGAAGCGGTGAAGGGCAGGCGTTTATAACATTGAAGTTCAAAAATAACTAATTAATTTTAGTCTAATAGCCATTACGCACTGTCGACTGGTCGCCGGAGACTTGGTCGACGGCGACTGTGACTTTCTATAGTTTAAATATGTGTTTACGCACTTGGTCGCCGGTCGCCCGGGCAACTATGCTTGTGTTTTGGTGAGACCAAGTCTCCGGCGACCAGTCAACAGTGCGTAATGGCTCTTAGACTAAAATTAATTAGTTATTTTTGAACTTCAATGTTATAAACGCCCGCCCTTCACCGCTTCCTAGTATTTATGCTGTGAAGAAGAAACGGTGCAACAAATTCCCAAGCAACTTTTTCCAAAACTACTAACATTTAATATGTTATTTGACCACACAAACCAAAAATAATCCCATAGGAACATTGTCTCAGCTTCTTCAGCATCTAACAAAGTATAATATAGCAAAAAGACAAATAAAAACATACAATGTAGCCGGTCAACTGTAATATTTTGAATAAAAGAGTTTTAAAGTTGAAGTTGAAAATCGTTAATTACATATTTCATTATTTACTTTGAACAGTATTTGTGTCAAGTTTTTACATGATCAATCGCAACAGAACCGAAGCCGAACCGTTCATTCAAAGTTTTCGTTTACAAAATCTTTCAAATTGTTTGACAACAAAATCAAATATAACGAGAAATGACTGACGATTGTGGTTGGTTAGGGGTTTGGCAACAATTTCGTATTCTTACAAGTAGTGGTAATACAGAACCGAAGAAGTGTAGGTTATGATTATTAATATATAATAATATTTATGTATGCATGTGAATATGGTATCTAGTATTTATTGGATTATTTAATTTGTATTTTTATATTTATAAGTGTAAATATTATTGGCAAAAATCCCATCGCATCACACACATGATACTATTTAGTGCACCTACCATGTTTTCTCTACACCACCCTAAGGTTGACTGGTAGAAAATGCCTATGGCATTAAGTCCGCCTCTGTATTAATTTTGTGCGAAAGAATAAATAAATAAATAAGAACCCTTAGTGCGTGATCCGACTCGAACTCGGAGGAGCTCGTGGCTAAATAATTACAGCCGCATAGACCGATCTTCCGGGTTAAGCCACGCTTGCCGAGGTTGGTCTGTGGATGGGTGACCATTTACTATAGCGAGTTTCCTCCGTGCCTCGGAAAGTACGTAAAGCCGTTGGTCCCGGCTGTCATTTGTAGATCTTTGACAGTCGTTACTGTTGGTCAGAAGCCAGAAAGTCTGACAACCAGTCTTACTAAGAGTATCGTATTACCCAGTTACTGGGTTGTGGAGGTCTGACAGGCAGTCGCTCCATGTAAAATACTGATATTCAGCTGCATCCGGTTCGACTGGAAGCCGACCGACCGACGAAAAGGCTAGGCAGATGATGAGTGCGTGATCCGACTCGCAGTTGGTGGGGTTTTCTCTTGACTCCCTGAAGCGTCATCCTTACCTTGGCAGCTTAATTGTTGAGCCAGTCCCAGGAGTCCTCATCAGAGGCATTCTTCTTCTTAATAGTCAAGTTCTTGATGTCCGGAGGTGGACTGGACACGCCCACTTGGGACAGATCGCGGGCGTCCAAGTTGTTGCGCGTGGTCACAGACTCCTTCCATGGCTGAGTCTCCTCATTCCTGGAACGTGATTAGAGTATTGGTTACTGGGCTGCGTAGGTTAAATTAGAAATAACTAAGAAGCTGATTGTAACAATCATCTGCTTACAAGGTTAGTCGGAAAGGGTGTTAAAGTACCCAAAACAATTAATAACTTTTGTTCTAAAAATTTTCCCACAAGGTTTAGGAGAAATAGCCGTACAAAGATTTCATACTACGCAAAAATCTATCTATAGCTATCATTGACTTAGAATAAGTATGGACCTCGGGTCATCGCTCAAAAATGTCCGAACCGAAAGTGAGTTAAAACACGATGAATTTGAAAAGAGCTACAATTGCGCGCGTCATTCTTCATTTGGGCGAACAAGCAGCTACACCTCAATGTCACATGTCAACAATGCCGTTCTGTGTAGTGAGATCGTGTAAAAACTACTCAAAAAAGTGACAAAAGTTGATGGTGTATCATATTTTCAGTAGGTATATTATTGTTTTACAATTTTAAAGTATTATTTTGTTAAGGAACATTGTATTTTACTTAAAATTGAATTAATTGCAAGAGCAAAACACACAATAATCCAACTAAACAAAAAGTATCTTATTTTCCTGCCTTTGTTTGACCAATTATGTCAACTTCATTTGGTTGGATTACCATAAGAAACTTGACATATTTGTCAGACATTAGAACAAAGATTCCAAAGAGTCGTTATTTTTACGCGATGTTTTTTTGTATTGCGATTTTGAACCAATTGCAATTTGTTTTGTTCTATTCATTTAAACAAGTTATTTTTAAACTTGCATTGTATGCAAACATATTATGTACGAAAATAATTTATGTATGTTGTCCTTCCGTTTCAAAATTGTATTGGTTTTTTGGTCACTACCAAGTTTCCGATCGAGCTGAAATTTTGCAGGTAAGTATGTGCATCTTAGATCATTAAAATGTCATTGAACTAATTTGATGATGGAGCCGAAAATTAGGCAAGCACAGGAACAAATGGTAGGCTCGTCGAGTTTCAGCTCATGTATTTTGTCATCATAAGCACTTTTCATTACATAAATAATGACGTAGGTCCGATAGTAGAGCCGGAAAACGGGCTCTGGAACTTCCTAATGGCAAATAGTGGACACGTGACGTTTGGGCGCGTTTGTTTAGTTATCATAAACTCTTTTAAATACACATGACAAAAGATAGTTTCATTCAAAAAAAAAAATGCCTCTGATTTAATTTCAGTTTTCCTCGAGATCAATTAGATGAAGACGATGATGATGCTGATGGTGATACTTCAGCAAAGGAAGCAAAATCGCGTTTTTGAAAATGACGATGTTGTAATTTTGCAAGAAATGTTCTATGGTCTTTCAGTTAGATTAAATATTTAGCGATCGCAATAAATATAAATAATAATTTTAATAATAAAATCTTTTAAAAATTAAGGTTGCTCTATTACTCCTATGTTCTCCAAATTTTCGTATAACATTGGATGACGTTTCGAAATTTGAAAAATTGAGCAGTGCTGTCATGTTTTCGTATGGTAAAAATTGTTGCAAGCAAAATTAGGCATTATGATAACGACATAGGATTTCGTCCATCGTAAATGAGCTTGTTGGTATTTCTAAGTTTATAATATGTCAATTCAGGACACTTTTATCGTGAATTTTGTACTACACTCGTTGTCCATACTTATTCTAAGTCAATGATAGCTATCCTCAGCTATGACACAGTAGACATATAAGCTAAAGCAGTACTTCAACTACCTACAATCGTCTGATTTGACACACTCACACAGACACGCACTACAACAAGACAAATAAGGTATTTTCGGGATTCAGATCCATACAAAAACAAAAAACTACTCAATATACAGAGCGTGTCTGTGTGAGTGTTTCAATTCTTGAGATTATAGTAAGTTGAGGTACTGCTTTAGCTTATATGTCTACTGTGGCTATGATCAGCTGTGTTTACATTTTAGGTCATATTTGGGGTCAAGGATTATAAGCTTCACTATCTGAATTCGTAACTAAAGAAGGGAAGAAGTTTTGAAAAAAGTAAAATAATAACCATTTAGCACAGAAATAAAAATAATCGAATTTGTCATAATTGTCGTTTTAAGACTTGGTTTAAAAGTTATCCTTACTTCCTTACTAATATTATAAATGCGAAAGTAAGTTTGTTTGTTTGTTACCTTTCCACGCCTAAACCACTAAACCGATCATTCTGAAATTTTGCATATACGTTGTCAGGTATACAGAAACGGACATAGGGTATCTTTCAACCCGAAAAAAAGTACTGTTCTCGAGGAAAACAACAATAACGTTCATAGATTGTAGTATCACCTTTTTCATAATCATCGTCATTTCACCTTCTCGCTATTTGTATATTATACCTTTTTATCACAGGCCACTATGATGGTTTTTGGTATTCGAATTTGGACATGGAAGTGATTTTTGATAAAAGTGTATTATTTTTCTGATATTAATAAATAATATGAATTTAAATCTACTGGCTGTTTAAATATGTGGAATGCCACATCAACCATCCCCTGTACACTGCTCCATGCAACACTTGATTTTACTTGGAGCTCGGAGGAGCTATCACACGTGAGCTGAGCAACCTGAGCATCCACATCCTATTATATATCCTAAGAAGCTGCGCCCCCTGGTAGCTAAGTGAGACGCCTCCTGCCCTAACTACACTTACGAGTTCGGATCCTGGCTATTCTCTACCGTCACGACTAAATGCGCTCCAGCCGGTCTGTTTGCTGCCGCCGGTTTCTATCAAATGGCTGTGTGGGCCATTGGCAAACTCCGTAACTACAAGAAGGAATTCGCTGACTACCCGAAGAGACGTAAAGCTATCTTGCTTTTTATTCTATAAGCATGTTATTATCTCGTGGCTAAGCGTGGGAGGAGCTCGTGGCTAAATAATTACAGCCGCATAGACCGATCTTCCGGGTAAAGCCACGCTTGCCGAGGTTGGTCTGTGGATGGGTCACCATTTACCATAGCGAGTTTCCTCCGTGCCTCGGAAATCACGTAAAGCCGTTGGTCCCGGCTGTCATTTGTAGATCTTTGACAGTCGTTACTGTTGGTCAGAAGCCAGAAAGTCTGACAACCAGTCTTACCAAGAGTATCGTATTACCCAGTTACTGGGTTGTGGAGGTCTGATAGGCAGTCGCTCCATGTAAAATACTGATATTCAGCTGCATCCGGTTTGACTGGAAGCTGACCCCAACATATTTGGGAAAAGGCTAGGCAGATGATGATGAAGCATGTTGTTATTGTTAACTATTTGTATTAGGTATTGAATGCTCTACACCATTCTTTATAACTGGTGTAGCAGACGTGCTCAGGAGCTCCTAGGGCCGTCTGTTACATTACAAGATGGCGGCACATGTCCGAATCCCAATTGAATTATATTATTACAGAAACTTTAATAGTGTTAAGAGTTTTTTTTAAGCTTAATCAACGTGAGCGAAGCCGCGGGCAAAAGCTAGTCATTGATCCTTAAGTGGCCCCCGGATTAATATCCTATTTCCGACTGACCTTGTATATTTTTAATTTTTAGCAGATGTAATATGCATCCAAATATTAACAAATACTGTTGGATAACACGCAATTGGTACCGTCACTACCAGGCTTGCCAACCTTTATGTACGAATTTACCGGGACTTTGGCAGTCAAAATGAGGGACGTGGAAAAAAAAAGCGGGACCCAACTGTCAAAGTATCGGGAGGCGAAAAATACAATCAAAAATTATTTTTTCGTTCGTTCGACGCTAGACTCGCGGTCGCGATCTCCACTCTTCTAGCTAAACAAAACGTGCGTTCACTAAATTCCAACTTCTGCCCGAAGGTTTAGCCGTAGGTACAATAAAACGGGACAATTGGCGTCCCGCACACGTCTTTTGCGGGACGCATCCTCTAAAGCTCTAGAAACGGGACGTCCCGGCTCTCGCGGGACGGTTGGCAAGCCTAGTCACTACCGGCTTTTCACTTTGCAGCCGAGTGAAGCAATCTGTGACGTCATCGGATGTCGTAACACTCAACGACTATCAAAGACTAGACTATACAGTTCCAATACTTGTTTGTTTAAGACGCTGTCTTTTCTAGTAAAATATGCATTTCCGCCTAAATCCTATGAAACTAATGAGGACGGATGTGGTTTAAAGGAATTACACGAATTCGTTTACACCCTGTATATAAAAGCTTAGTTTTAGTATACAGGATGGAAAAAATCAATGGGCCCTGAAGGCAAACCACTTTAAATCCTTAAGATAGATTATTTCACTTGAAGGAAACATTCCTTTATTTTTAAAAAGAAACCAAACTGCATTCACAGATTTCTCGACAAGCTTACCTAAACCGGGAATCGAACCATCTAAAAATTCAAAAAATTAAACACTCGCTATTTTATTCTACTAATCGGTAGAATTATTGTCAAATGGAACGTTCTATTTTTAAACTTTTCGTCAGAACGCCTCGTCTAAAGCCTGGCGTCGACTACAGCCGAAAGGCGTCGAATCGAGTCGAGTCGCATTTGTTCCGTGTGAGGCGAAACGGTCAGTAATCGCAAGTTGTTAAAACAGAAATTCGCGTGACAAGCGATGCGCGCGAGTTATCCGACTCGGCGCATATCGGCTCGTCGCTGATCGACGCAGTTTTATAGTAAATGTATAGGAGGCGAATTATTGCGGTTCTATTCGACTCAACTCGGCGAGCCTAGTGGATGGCTTTAAGAAGGAAATGTGCATAGAATTATTATTACCATTTAAACGATTTTCTTATCTAAGTCAACAAGGTACTTAGAGATAAATTAGCAAGCTTGTACTTCATAGAATGTCTTTGGAGGTTAGAGTTAAAAAAAAAAGTGTATTTTACGTGAACTGTTCTAGTCTATGTAAAGTTGTTTAAAGCCCTTGTGTACTAAATATTAGATTTCATGGATATCTTGTACGATAGACGAGTGTAAGACCTAAATGTTTCTTGGAGAGATTTTATCTTTAACATTGACTGTATCGACTAGTGAAATAAAATAGCGAATATTTATTTTTTGAATTTTTAGCTGGTTCAATTCCCGGTTTAGGTAAACTTGTCGAGAAAACTGTGAATGCAGTTTTGTTTCTTTTTAAAAATAAAGGAATGTTTCCTTCAAGTGAAATAATCTATCTTAAGGATTTAAAGTGGTTTCCCTTCAGGGCCCATTGATTTTTTCCACCCTGTATATACTAAACCTGAAACTACTTGGTTCAGAATCACTAGGAGAATCGATTGACATATTTATTACAGCACTTTTTTTTCATTAGTTTCAATTTTGTTTCAGTAGTTTTCTATCCGTAACAGTTAACGGGAATAGACACCTTGAGGCTTGAGATCTGCATAGCACATCTCAGGCATTTCACACTTTACTAGGGAACTTAACGCGACATAAACTAAGGTGTAACTTGGAGATTTACTAAAACAAAACACATATTCAGGCAGTTCTGATGAAAATCTTGTTGGAGTGTCTCGGTTTTCGTATAAAGTAAAAATAAGGTTGTATACAGGTGTATTCTTGTGTAGTGCCGGACTTAAAGAATAGCACTACCCCATCTCTTCTTGTGGGTGTCGTAACAGGCGACTAAGGGATTCGATAGAGAATGGGCAGCAGCGTTCTCTGAGTATTTTAACCATACTGCATCGCCAACCCGCCCGCCAAGCATGGCGATTACGGCAAACCCCAATTTTGGGGGAGGCCTATGTCCAGCAGTGGACGTCTGTCGGCTGAATGATGATGATGATATATACAGGTTGTCGCGAAACGTAACTTCAAGCAGAAAAAAAATGAAAAGACAGATTGGTAGATTTTTTTTAAATAATACAGGGTGTTAACGAAATCGTGTAATTCCTTCAAACCACGTGATCTACTGGTGACACAGATTAACCCTATATGGGAATTTTTGAAAACCAAACAAAAAAAATATTTTTTGGTTTTCAATTTCCGAGTCTTTTTAGAGCCTTGAGTTATCTGACTGCAAAGAGCGATATCGCGTTAGTCGTTCCTGCGTTAGCCGTTTCGCCGTACTTTCATTAATTTATGCGCGGCACCGAAATTTTCACTCAAATAAAATTATTTTTTTGCAAAAAAAAATTCTTTTTTTTACTGAATCCTTATTAGGTGGTTTAGATACGATCGGTAACAAAGCCGCATGAAAAAAAAAAACTTTGTTTTTTTATTTTTAATCAAGCTAAATCCCGTGCGGTGCATGTCTATATCAGTAGTAGATCATGTAGTTTTAAGGAATTACACGAATTCGTTAACACCCTGTAGAAAAAAAATGTTTTCCTTTTCTTATTTCAAACCATGAACAAAATTTTATCTAATAACAGTAACTACTTATTAAATGTGTTTTTTTTTTAAATATACTTAACATCACGCCTGTATTCCCCGAAGGGTAAGGCAGAGGTGAATAGTACACCCTCATTTTGCCGTTATGTTTAAAGGTCACAGCTCATTAGAGCCACCCGGCATTCGACCCGCATCGCATCGTCGCTCGGCGTCCACTCGTTGTCAGCAGGTTGACGCCGCGTTATCACCAGTAAACGTCGCGTGGTCAACCAGAGGTGTCGTCGGAGGAGTCCAGTCGATGGCAATGCGCGGTTCAATCGGGACTTGTGAATTGGCAATGCGCAGCATCGCAATGCAAGCATGCGAGCAGCGAGTTGTCACCGAGTGGTCAACTCGTCGTCTGCGCGTGGAGGCATACGCCCGAGGTGATCCGGTGACGCTACGGTTGATGTAGTGAGAGCACATCCATACAAGTTCATTATAAAGAATACTAACCGCACGAGGCGAGGCGATGCGGTGGCTCTAATGAGCTGTAACCTTAAGTCCCATGTAATAGGGGGCGAGCCTATCTAAACTCGTTAACTGCCCTGTCATTTGTTGGCGGCTTAACGTTAGTTTCAAGACGCCATGTATTTTTTTTTCTAAATAAATCATACGTACCATTGCGAATATGGCTCTGAGGTAGAGCTCTTCATAGCGCCATATGAAGGCGACTGGTAAGACGCGCCGACGTTGGAAGCGCGGCGTTGCTCCGTAGTGCCGCCGAGGGTGCTCCAGCCCCCACGGGTGTTGACCTGAGATAGGCAGTATTTAGCGTCAATGGTTCGTTACTTCTCTTTCCCAGAGGGTTTTTGAAGCCACAGTTTATAGGTCCGAATTAAAGATAACAGTAACTTGAGAGCTGAATTTAAGTGCCAGGTGAATTCTAAAGCTAGGTTCGCACGAACATCGCTAAAGCCATGTACGCACTAACGAACACGAACATCGCGACCACGAACACATTGTTTTCACGTGCGTACCACTACCGAACAGTGTGTTCTGCGAACACCTTCATAGTGATTCAAGTTCGATGATCGTATTCGCGATGTTCGTGTTTTTTCGTGCGTATTGGGGGAGGCCTATGTCCAGCAGTGGACCTATTGGGGGAGGCCTATGTCCAGAAGTGGACCTATTAGGGAGGCCTATGTCCAGCAGTGGACCTATTGGGGGAGGCCTATGTCCAGAAGTGGACCTATTAGGGAGGCCTATGTCCAGCAGTGGACCTATTGGGGGAGACCTATGTCCATCAGTGGACTTATTAGGGGAAGCCTATGTCCAGCAGTGGACTTATTGGAGGAGGCCTATGTCCAGCAGTGGACCTGTTAGGGGAGGCCTATGTCCAGCAGTGGACTTATTGGAGGAGGCCTATGTCCAGCAGTGGACCTATTAGGGGAGGCCTATGTCCAGCAGTGTACTTATTGGAGGAGGCCTATGTCCAGCAGTTGACCTATTGGGGGAGGCCTATGTCCAGCAGTGGGCCTATTGGGGGAGGCCTATGTCCAGCAGTGGACCTATTAGGGGAGACCTATGTCCAGCAGTGGACCTATTGGGGAAGGCCTATGTCCAGCAGTGGACTTATTGGAGGAGGCCTATGTCCAGCAGTGGACCTGTTAGGGGAGGCCTATGTCCAGCAGTGGACTTATTGGAGGAGGCCTATGTCCAGCAGTGGACCTATTAGGGGAGGCCTATGTCCAGCAGTGTACTTATTGGAGGAGGCCTATGTCCAGCAGTTGACCTATTGGGGGAGGCCTATGTCCAGCAGTGGGCCTATTGGGGGAGGCCTATGTCCAGCAGTGGACCTATTAGGGGAGACCTATGTCCAGCAGTGGACCTATTGGGGAAGGCCTATGTCCAGCAGTGGACGTCTTTCGGCTGAATCATGATAGCCACAGAGTTCTGCGGCTATACTAGATAATTTTTAGCTTGTGGTGACTTCAACGCGGGCGATAGCTCAACAAAACGGTCGGTTGCCCGTAGATGGAAAATTTCAGTGAAGCCTACCAAAGTAGGTACCGGAAAAAGTTATAATTAAAAAGATATATTGTTTGTTTCTTACTTTATCAAGTTAAAAGTATTTTTCAAGTTTTTCTTTTTTTTTTAAGTTAAATAATGTATACTTGGCAGCAAATAAATCGAGCCACTTCTATTTTTCACGTATATACCTATTATGGAACAGATCAATTCGAAACATATATCGCCTAAAAGGTTATTTGATAATCTTTATAATGAGGGTAGTTTTTTGTCAACTTAGTATATAATCCATGAAACCAAAACTAATAACCAGGGGGGTTACCATGATCTCTTAGAGCAGGAGTGTTTTAATATTATTACGAGAGTGGGTAAGAGATGGCGCTAGAGAGCTGTCTAGCGCTGTCAATTTCCCACTCTCGGACTATTATTAAAACATTCCTGCTCTAACAGATCATGGTAACCCCCCAGGACACGTGAAAAAGGAGTGGCTCGATTTCTTTGCTCCCAAGTGTAGTTGTTCTCTAATACATGGTGTAAACGAATTCGTGTAATTCCTTCAAACCACATGATCTATTAATGGTATAAATTAACATCCCACGGGATTTACATTGATTAAAAATAAAAATATACTTTTTTTTTTCACAAATATTTTTTTTATGTGACATAAAATTTCGATGCCAGGCATAAATGAATGAAAGCACGGCGACACAGCTGACGGGCACGACTAGCGCGATATCGCTCCACGCAGTCAGTTAACTCGGGACGCTTAAATTACTCAGATACAGAATACAATGTTTTACGAAAACTTTTTTTTTGTAGATGCTGAAAAACAACTATGCAGGGTCAGTCAGTGCCACCAATAGATCATGAGGTTTGCAGGAATTACTCGAATTCGTTTACAATCTGTAGCCAAAGAACTATTTGTATGGTAGTTTACGCACTACATCCGGCATCCGTCATCCGATTTCTATCCGTCATCCGTGAATCTCCAATTCGGAAGAAATATTGACGGACCGAAGTAGCCGTAGTTATGTTTGTATGAACGCTTTCGCACTACCTCGGATTCAAATCGGACGCCAAATAGATATGCCAAAGATGGTCCCTGAATTGTTTGAATTTCGATCAGAGATCGGAATAGTGCGTAGGCAACATCCGAATTCGGTCCGAGATTTTTACTCTAGATCGGTACTTTTACGGATTCAGATCGGATGCAGTGCGTAATCGCTCTAAGGCTGGTATTCCACTTATCAAAAATCTTTGTCCAATGTTCGTCTGATCAAAGAAATCCCGTGTGGGGACGGGCTAGAATAAAAAAAATCCTCATCGCACACTGGGAATAGACGCGTGTTGTAAGATTCAACAAAACCCAGTACGCTTGGTGGTAGGATCTATACGGTCCGCCTGGCTAGCTATCACCCTCACATTAAAGTCCGGCGCCAAGCAGTTTACTGTGTTCCGTCGTGTGTATGTGAGAGCCAGAGGGGTATAGGGGGGAATCTCTATACAGGGTGGACAATATCAACGGCCCTGAAGGGAAACCACTTTAAATCCTTAAGATAGATTATTTTTCTTAGAGGAAACATTCCTTTATTTTTAAAAAGAAACAAAACTGCATTCACAGATTTTTCGACAAGCTTACCTAAACGGGGAATCGAACAAGCTAAAAAGTAAAAAAAAAACACTCGCTATTTTATTCTACTAATCGATAGGATTATTGTCAAACGGAACGTTCTATTTTTAAACTTTTCGTCAGAACGCCCCGTCTAAGAAGGAAATGTGCATAGAATTATTATTACCAATTAAATGATTTTCTTATGTAAGTCTTCAACGAGGTACTTAGAGATAAATTAGCAAGCTTGTACTTCATAGAATGTCTTTGGATGTTAGAGTTTTAAGAAAATTATATCGTGTCTTTTAATTGTTAAAAGTGAACAGTTTTAGTCTAGGTAATGTTGATTAAAGCCCTTGTGTACTACCTAAATATTCGATTTCATGGATATCTTGTGTCGTACAAGATATCCATGGCGAGTGTAAGACCTAATGTTTATTGGAGAAATTTTATCGCTAACATTGACTGTATCGACTAGTGGAATAAAATAGCGAGTGTTTATTTTTTGATTTTTTTAACTGGTTCGATTCCCGGTTTAGGTAAGCGCGACGAGAAATCTGTGAATGCTGTTATGTTTCTTTTTAAAAATAAAGGAATGTTTCCTTTAAGAAAAATAATCTATCTTAAGGATTTAAAGTGGTTTCCCTTCAGGGCCCATTGATTTTTCCACCCTGTACATCTCTGTTACTTGGATTCGTGTGCTCCATCTTAGACCCTGTCTGCGCTTACCATCAGGTGCGACTAGGGTCAAGCGCGAACAAATAAAATAATAAAAAAAAACCGGCCAAGTGCGGGTCGGACTCGCGCATGAAGGTTTCCGTACCATTATCAATAAAAACGGCAAAAGAATCACGTTTGTTGTATGGGAGCCCCCTAAAATATTTATTTTATTGTTTTTTAGTATTTGTTGTTATAGCGGCAACAGAAATACATCGTCTG
This sequence comes from Amphipyra tragopoginis, assembly GCA_905220435.1. Taxonomy (NCBI): domain Eukaryota; kingdom Metazoa; phylum Arthropoda; class Insecta; order Lepidoptera; family Noctuidae; genus Amphipyra; species Amphipyra tragopoginis. The sequence continues at coordinate 5,254,378 of HG991991.1, read as the reverse complement.
TGAAAATTTCAACTGTCTAACTATCACGGTTCATGAGATACAGCCTGGTGACAGACGGACAGCGGAGTCTTCGTAATAGGGTCCCGTTTTACCCTTTCGGTACGGAACCCTGGAAAAAAGAAAGAAATTGGATGATTATAATTATAAATTACAAAGAAAAGAAATCTGATCAATTAATATTGGATATCGAATTTGGACAAAGATATTTGATAAGTGGCCTTAGATATTTTAATAGCGTCAGATTAAAACATTGTATTTATTCATTCTGTGGCACGTAGATGTATAGGCATGTTTTACTAGTAAAATGCATTTCTAAGCTGTTTGGAATTTGTTCGTGTTTGCTGCTAACTACAAACACAATGTAAAACTACATTTACGTATCAATCCTGATCGATATCGATGCTCGTGTTCGAAATTGCGAACACGCTCATCATCTGCCTAGCCTTTTCCCAACTATGTTGGGGTCGGCTTCCAGTCGAACCGGATGCAGCTGAATATCAGTATTTTACATGGAGCGACTGCCTATCAGACCTCCACAACCCAGTAACTGGGTAATACGATACTCTTGGTAAGACTGGTTGTCAGACTTTCTGGCTTCTGACCAACAGTAACGACTGTCAAAGATCTAGAAATGACAGCCGGGACCAACGGCTTTACGTGCTTTTGCGAGGCACGGAGGAAACTCGCTATGGTAAATGGTCACCCACCCACAGACCAACCTCGGCAAGCGTGGCTTAACCCGGAAGATCGGTCTATGCGGCTGTAATTATTTAGCCACGAGCTCCTCTCAATTGCGAACACGCTATTTACTTCAAATAGATACAAATCTTCTGAATTCCTCCCTGGCTACGTTGAGAGCAATGACCATGATGCGTCATTTCTCTAAGCCAAAACATAAGAGAAGAGCTTTAAAACGAAGTTATTTGAAGAACTTATTAATTAATCAAATGTTTTAATACTTGTTTTCTCTTCTAAACAAAAGTTACCTGTAACTCAAAAACTAGATCTGATAAAAAAAAACTACACTTGGGGGCAAATACATCGAGCCACTCCTTTTTTCACGTGTCCTGGTTATTCCTTTTGGTTTCATCTATATATGTATAAAAGGAGAAGCTGACTGACTGACTGACTGATCTATCAACGCACAGCCTAAACCGCTGGGGTTAGAAACTTGAAATTTCGACAGTAGGTTCCTTTTGTAACGTAGACATCCACTAAGACGGGATTTTTCGAAATTCAACCCCTAAGGGAGTTAAATAGGGGATGAAAGTTTGTATGGAAAATCGTAACTTAACGGGTTCAAAATTTCACGCAAGCGAAGCTGCGGGCGAAAGCTAGTGGATTATACTACACTAGGTTGACAAAAAACTAGTCTCATTGTAAAGGTTATCAAATAACCTTTTAGGCGATATATGTTTGGAATTGATCTGTTCCATATTAGGTACCAAAAATAATAACAATTATACGTGAAAAATAGAAGTGGCTCGATTTATTTGCTCCCAAGTATAGTTATTTATTTTAACTAAGTTTATTGGCACTAGTCAGCAACAGCAAAAATTTTACCAGCAACAGATATTGCGTAAACTAGTGTAATTTTATAAAAATTGTATTCCATTAAAATCTTTCGATTTAGGCTGCAGCCACACTTAGCGTATTTTGCGCGGTGCAAGATACGCTAAGTGTGTTACGGCCTTACTGAACATTTCACAAACAAAAAAAAAATTGCATTTTTACCTTTTCCGTCACGGTGGAGGCCATCTCGGAAACCTTCTGAGTGGCGATACCTCCGTAGCGCACGGCGTTCTCAGTCGCGGTGCGGGCCGCTTTGGTCACCGAAGACGCGAACATCGACCACCCCTGGATGTAAGGAGATCTTATAATAGGGTATTTGACTGAAAAAATCTAATTAGTCCGTCAGTTAGATTATCAAAAAAAATTTGACCCGTATTTTTTCTTTTATGTAAACCAAAATTGACCAAATTACGACATTTCTAAAATTAGCAAAACGTCACAAGCAAGTAAAATTTTTACTTGCTTCTGACGTCACGAGCCCCCACTCTCGAGTTTTGATGCGTTTTATCTTTCCAAATATTCATAGATTTAACAAAAGAAAAAATACGTGTCCATTATTTTTCAAAACTCTAACTGGCGGACTAATTAGATTTGCAATTTATTGATGCTGTCAACATGCCTATTAAGTCATAAAATATGTAAGGAGATACAAGAAGAGAATAATATGTCATGCGTAGTATGTGTTGGGTTGTCGTTGAACCAGATGCTAATGGCCCGGCTATAAAATAAATTTAATTTGCACAAATTCTCATTTGCAAGCATGTACGTTAGCACATTCATAAGCATGTACGTTAAGACGGCAAAACGGTATACAACTGGCGAGGTGTAAGCTGAGCTTTGCATTTGTGTGAGTGCACATAGAATCGATTGCCAAAAAGCAGTATTAACCGGTTTAAACCAAGCAAAGGACGCGTCTGCATTCATTCTCACACAAATTCAAAGCTCAGCTTAGGCCTCGCGGACTGTACCACGCAGTGCCATTAATACCGAAAATACCGTTTGTGCAAACTGCTTGCACATGCAAGTCGCTACATGTAGCCAAACATTAAGATGAGGATACAAAATATAATAGATATCATTTATTTGCCCAAATCATGAGTATAGGTATAGGTACACACAGAGTTGAGCATTGATGATCTTACCCCCTTATTACAAAAGATGGTTTAAACCAAGACTAAAGTATACCCAGATTTAAAATATACCCATCACTTTCTTATGTCATTAACAGAGGTATCATCAGAGGTAGCATCTTGTCTCACGGAACATTCAGAACTAACTGGAATACGACGCTGCCGTCTGCTGCAGCCAGCTGCAGTTGGGTTCGGAATCATGACTGCAGCGACATGACGCTGCGACGTGTCGCTAAGTCGCTACGTCTGTTGCTGCTGTATGAAGCCGGTTACGAACTTGTACCTTGTAGTATCACCTTCATGATCGTCATCTCCACCGACTGGCCATTTTTATATCTGATACCTTTTTATTGATGACAGATAGGGATTCTAATTGAGACTTGAATTTGGATTGTTTTACGCCATGGCGATTTTTTGATACAATGATTTACTTACTGTTTATATTTTATTGATAAATGTTATAAACTGAAATTTGGAATATTTATATAGCAGAACAGTTTTTGATATTTTACTGAAATGAAGCGTATCAAGTTAAATAAAAAGCATTTGTGAAATTTCTACGTGTTTCCCTTGGTGTTATTAACAGCTGTGGTATGTTATCCAACTGGATGGCCAGATAAAGAAGCTGCGCCGCGATGGTAACCCCTTCTCCCTTCTTTTCACTTCGTCTCCTGCCCTACCTACACTTGTGAGATCGGCGATCGGACCTGCTGTCGTCTACGTCTACTACTATGACTACGACTAAATGCTACAGCCGGTCTGTTTGCTGCCGCCGGTTTCTATCAGATGGCTGTGTGGGCCATCGACGAACGCCGTGACTACGAGAAGGAACTCGCTGACTACTCCAAGGGACGTAAAGCTATGCTGACTCTTACTCGTATAAGCACTTTATTATTGTTATGTTTATATATTAGGTATTGAATGCTCTACACATTCTTTACAACTGGTGTAGCAGACGTGCTCTCAGGAGATCCTTGGGCCGTCTGTTACATTACAACCTTTAAACTAAGAGCTGGTTCCAACTTCAACAAAAAGGAGGACGGCAAACGCCCTAATCATAATCAACCCATTACTGTCTGACTAGTGGGCACGGTCCTATTCTCAGAATGAGAAGGGTTTAACCCGTAGTCCATCACGCTGGCCTGGCTGGCAATCAAGCAATCACCAAATTAAAATACATCTCTTTTTATATGCTTTCAATACTGGAAGGGATAATCCCCAAAAATGTTGATGTCCTTTAGGCCTTGAGCAGACGACTGACTGCCGCAAACAAGAATGAACGTGGTTGGTAGTTTTGCCCGTGAAGACACTAGCGTTCTAACGACAACTACGGACAAAATGACCGTCTTGTGCGTTGAGTCCGTGCCGAATTTCGCGACGGGCAAAACTATCAACCACGTTAATTCTTGTCCGCGGCAATCAAGCAATCACCAAATTAACATACATCTTTTTTATATGCTTTCAAGGCTGAAAGGGATTATCCCCAAAAATGCTGAAGTCCTTTAGGGTATGAGCAAACGATGAACTTCTTGTCCGGCGGACTGCCGCGGACAAGAATTAACGTGGTTGGTAGTTTTGCCCATCGCGAAATTCGGCACGGACTCAACGCACACGACGGTCATTTTGTCCGTAGTTGTCGTTAGAACGCTAGTGTCTTCACGGGCAACAACTACCAACCACGTTCATTCTTGTCAACGGCAGTCCGCCGTAAAAAAAGTCATTGTGCGTGCTGAGTGACGGCTGACGACACACCGCGCAAGCGGAATGAACGGCGCATTAAATAAATGTTCGAAACGTTTGAATTTTGATATATACGTAAAGTAAAATAAACGATACACTAAACACGCGCATACGCGTCAACTTTCCCGCGTGCACTAAGGACAGGTATCGACGGTGAAGCCACGGTAAAGCCGCTTCGCAATTCGCAATACGCCCGTGCGCCGTCACTCAGGACGCACACTCAATGGCCTTAGGAATGAGTGAAGATGATCATGAATTCTCAAGCATAAAGGTAAGTTCAGAAGATCGTGCGATATCATGCGATTGCTTACGAGTGTTTTTTTATAAAATAAATACATACAATCCGCAACGGCCGGCCATATTATGATTCGTAGTTTCGCTTGATAAAGCGTTGTCTTTCGTTGTTATCTTGTAAGCGCGACCGTCCGAACTTGCCCTTAATTTAAAAAGTTTATGTATAGCCTAGTTGACAACATCATGTAGATCAGGGCGACGGGTCCTACGTATACTAGTACAAGTGCAAAAACCCAATTTTTCAGGAGATCGGTATAAAGATTCTACAGATTTTAAATTTGACGTAAATCAAAAGAAATATTTGAAATTTTCAAATGGTGTGATAGGGTTCATTCCAAAATTTCAAATACTTCTATTGATTTAAGTCAAATTTAAAAGCTTTCGAACTTTTAAACTGCTCTTCTGTAAAGTTGAGTTTTTGCACTTATACTAGTATACGTAGGACCCGTCGAGGGGTGCTCAGACTTATACAAGGTTAGTCGGAAAGGGGGTCCTACTAATCCAATAGGTTATTAGAGTACACATAATAATGAATAAATTTTGTTCTACAACTTTCCCAAAAGTCAATAGTTTAAGAGAAACAGTTGTTTTGAGAAACAGAGGCGACAATCAATGGTACGGTTACCGTATCAACTTTAACTACTAATTTGAATTGAATTGTGGCGCAGCGCACATGATACTATACTCGTACTACTAAATAAGTAATTACTAAAAGGTGGTGCGTGCGCTGCCGCTGCGCCACAATTCAATAGTTAAAAGTCCATGCGCCACTACTTACAAGTACAACTGCAGTTATTATGCGATTGGCGCTAATAGATTATTTAATTGTCCTCTATTGTCTCAGTGTACATTTAGTTTCGTCGATTGTTATTCGAATAATTATGGTGAGGAACTACTAAATCGACAATCGAATGGGCAACAGTACAATTTTCGATTCAGTCGATTGTTTTTTTCGCCCATCGCTAATCCGGATACCTAAATCCCTTATGATGCCAGTAAAACCGCGTGCAACAGCAAGTTCATAGTAAATTAATAACCGGGGCTATGAGCCCAGAATACGAAACAATACTGACATTTATCAATATGCCAATTACCTGTAATCGAAGCTACTATGATTGTACTTCGACGGAAGCAATCACTTAAATGTCACTTTCACAAATGCATGTCTAACTGTGGCTTGTTATAGAACACAAAGCACGACATGTGACATATGGAATTGGAATTGCTTTGTAAATGTCATTGTTATAGGTTATAGGTAAACCACAGAAATATAAAGTCTAGGGGAAGATATATAAGGTTAGTCGGAAAGGGGATACTACTCCGAAAGAACTATTGAAAAACTTTTGTTCTTCCTCTTTCCAGTTCAAGAGAAATAGCTATTCAAAGATTTCATAAAAAATACGCCAAAAGCTAAAACCTATCTATCCTCAGCTATGGGCAGCTGTGTTTACGTTTTAGGCCAGCCATACACGGGAAGCTTGAAGCAGTCAGGATCGACTGCTTTAAGCTGCAACTGCATGTAAACTACAGCCTTCTACGTACGAACATACACGAAACAGCTCGAGCAGTTGCAGCTGCTTCGGGCGGTTGACGGCACGGCGTGCGGTCAAGCAGTCGCCAGGCATACACTGACTGCTCGAGCTGTCCGTGTATGTTTATTACTGGCTAACTGCTCGAGCTGCCCGTGTATGGCCGGCCTTAGTTCTTATTTGGGGTCACGGATTAGGAGCTCCATTTTCTGAATTAGTAAATGAAGAATGGCTGAAGTATTATTGAAAAAACTAAAATAAAAAAATGCAAGGAAATAATAATTTTAAAACTTGCTTTAAGAGCCACTACGCACTGTCGATTGGTCGCCGGAGACTTGGTCTCTCGACGACCAAAACATAAGCATAGTCGCCCGGGCGACCGGCGACCAAGTGCGTAAACACCTATTTAAACTATAGAAAGTCACAGTCGCCGTCGACCAAGTCTCCGGCGACCAGTCGACAACGACGAAAACAGCCATCAGTAATACTTTAAGTGGCCCGCAGATTAGTACTCCCTTTCCGACTAACCTTGTATATGTATGCATATAAAATTAAATATAAATGTAGTGCCGGATCATGCCGAAATTACGCTAGTGAACTTCGGCGTGATGACGCTAAAATGCTTTTATATTACCCGCAACACACCAGCCGGGCTAACATGCGCAGCGCGACATATTGTGGCCGTCGCATTATCTCCTTCCGAGAGGAAATAAGCCATTTATCTTGTCTCGACATGAGATTATGCGACGACAAAAATTATGTCCCGCTGCGCATGTTAGGCTTGCAACCTGAAAATACGTCGCGTAAATATAAAAAACATTGCAGGCATAATTACGCTAAGTTCAGTCGCGTAATTTCGACATGATGAGGCGCTACACTTAGCTAAGCAGAATTGTTGATCATATAGTTTAGTTATACACTCAATTGGATGCTGCTGTTTATTTTCCTCAAGTAATTTTCTTATTTTCATTCGAGCATTCAATTTCAATATTATTACATGCATTTGTACATAACTTCGACGAAGTTTCCAATTCACTGAGTAGGAAATTGAATATTATGTAGGTATGTGGGAGAGAAGGTTACGTTTAGAACAAGTCTTCTGAATAAGGCTTTTACTTTGAAATCTGTTGGTAACATGATGCTTTAGATAGTCCTTGCGCATCGTTTCTAGGTAACCGGGCAGTTATTGCGAAAACTGAAGAGTATCCAGCCAATGGTGGGGAAGTAAAATACTTCACCTAAGCTAACTACTTATACTACACTAACATCATGACTAGGCTTGCCAACCTTTATGTACTTTACCGGGACTTTGGCAGTCAAAATGCGGGACGTGGCAAAAAAATCGGGACCCAACTATCAAAGTATAGGGAGGCGAAAAATACAATTAGAAATTATTTTTTCGATCGTTCGACGCAAGACGGTCGCGATCTCCACTCTTCTAGCTAAACAAAACGTGCGTCCACTAAATTCCGACTTCTGCCTGAAGGTTTAGCCGTAGCGTAGGTACGATAAAACGGGACAATTGGCGTCCCGCACACATCTTTCGCGGGACGCATCCTCTAAAGGTCTAGAAACGGGACGGCCCGGCTCTCGTAAGACGGTTGGCAAGCCTAACATGACTATTAGCAACAACAGCACTACTATGACCCCTATTGGGACTTGGAGGTGATGCTTGAAGTCTTGTTTTTTTTTCTATTGGTCTGCTGTAGGTGGTCCTAGGGGACCCTTCCTACGTAATCGCCTGAAGGGTCTCCAGCCAATGGGGGGGGGGGGGGGGAGTTAAGTACTTAACCTAAGCTAACTACTTGTACTACACTTACATCATGACTACCTGCAACAACAGCACTAAGGGATTCGGCTTAGGGGGGGAGACAGCTTGATGAGAGCTGAATTATCGGTGTGACTGCGGAGTCTGAAGAGACGACCGGCTCTAAGACGGGAGAGCTCGGTGGATCGTGAACGGCGGTGGGACGTCGCGACGGGCCTCGTCGGCGAGGACTTGACGTCTTGTTCTGAAATATAACGTTTATATACTTACAGTAGCCAGCGACGCTAGAGTGTTGTCGACCATTTCATTGCCGCTGTGCATCGGCGACATCGGCGTCGACTGCGACTGCTTCTGATTGCCGAAGCCGGTGTAACGGCCACTGCCGTACTCGCTGCTGTATTGAAACAAAAAAATTGGTATTTGACTGAAAAAATCTAATTAGTCCGTCAGTTAGATTATCAAAAATTATTTGACCCGTATTTTTTCTTTTGTTACGTGAACCAAAATTGACGGAGACACGACACTTTTAAAATTGCCAAAACGTCACAAGCAAATACAATTTTTACTTGCTTCTGACGTACAAGCGCTCTCGAGTTTTGATGCGTTTAATCTTTCCAAATATTCATAGATTTAACAAAAGAAAAAATATATGTCCATTATCTTTCAAAACTCTAACTGTTGGACTAATTAGATTTGCATTTGAATTTATTGATGCTGTCAACATGCCTATTGTCTCACTGCAGGGCACGTCTTCTATTGAGAAGCAACGAGCAGTTATCATCGCGTTTGCTCTCTGGTTGCCGATTTCAGATCATTAGGGCGTATACATAAAGGAAGCAGGTAACCAGCGCCGACCTACCAGCGCTTATTGGTACTCATCTGAGCAGGTAACCGCTACATAAAGGAAGCGGGTAGAAGCAGGGGCTGGCATTTTTTAACAAAAATACGCCTTGTTCCCTTGCAATTACAGCAACAAATGACGGCCTACCAGCGCTGATCGGAGCAGGTCGGAACTCGTCAGCGACGTTTGAAGCTTGTCGGCGCTGGTTCGCCACACAGTATAGAAACCACCTGCGCCGACTAACTGCGCGAACCAGGGGTCTACTCCCTAAGTCCGTCAACGAAGTTAGTCGCCTGCAAGTAGACTGCATATCCAGTCGCCGACTGGATGTGCAGTCTACTTGTAGTTATGATGTGTATATGTTTCACCAATCGCGGCATTATTAGCCTACACGTTTCCTCACAATGTTTTCTTTCACTGTATGCCAGCGGTGTCTTAAGGATTCTACACACCAAACCCGCCGATCCGCCGACACAGCCTTTGTTGTCAGCCGCTTTATTTTAGAGAATCATGTCGGCGAAGTCGGATTATTGGCGGAGATATCGCGTAACAAAAATACAAAAAAAATATTGAGACAAATTGAGAACCTTCTTCTTTTTGAAGTCGGTTAAAAACTAGAAAGTCGTCTATGGGTACTTAATTCATTTTCAAACTACTAATAATATTTTATAAAAAAACTACACAACCAAAATTAGTGAAATTCATTAGGGACCAAATTGAAAGAATACAGCACCAGATAAAATAATTATTCAAATTGGTACATACACACATCAAAAAAAGTTTGCGATCACTAGCATAATCTGATATTTTTTTTTAAATTGAACTTTATCAAGAAAAAATCTTTGTTGTGTGTTTTCTTGATAAAGAAAACTCGTGTCTGAAGAATATAAAAAGAAGAAGATATCATAATATAATCTACCGTAACAAAAAAGATTTCGATTTTTCAAAGTGATCGCAAACTTTTTTTGATGTGTGTAAATTAAAAAGAAAAACCCGGCCTAGTGCGAGTCGGACTCGCGAACGAAGGGTTCCGTACCTTTGTATGGGAGCCCCCCTTAAATACTTGTTTTATTTTAATTTAATTATTTATTTATAAAGTGAACATATTACTAAATATTCTGTGAATATTTCAAGCGGCTACCTGTTGCCTTTATCGAGCAAAAACGAGAAAAAAAAACAAGTTTGTTGTTTGGGAGCCCCCTTAAATATTTATTTTATTCTGTTTGTTAATACAAAAAATATATAGCGGCAACAGAAATACATCATCTGTGAAAATTTCAACTGTCTTACTATCACGGTTCGTGAGATACAGCCTGGTAACAGACGGACAGACAGACAGACAGACGGGACCTATGGGTACGGAACCCTAAAAAAGATATGCGTCGAAATAATAATCTTCTCCTTTTCGAAGTCGGTTAAAAATATCGAAACTTTCGTTAATTAGATAACGAAATTTCACCAGTTAGTTTGAAGTAACCATATTCAATCCAACCAACAAATCCTCTCTACGTTCTATAAAGTGCAGTACCTACATAATACGATTAATCAAACAAGCTGATATGTAAATTTCCATCGACAGTATCCAACATGCAATCTAAATTTTGATCATAGTTAAGGCCCGAGCCGGTGTTGATTGAAAATTATCGTGTCAATAGCGCAACTGTTACCAGTAAACAAAGCCTCGACAAAGTCAGATGCATGATGTATGGACCAACATTAATGTCAATTTAATTGGGACGAAAAGATATTACGTTGCTTCCCGAAATATCTTTTCGTCCCAACTACCGAAGTGTCTCAAGACGAAAGTCTTTGACCAGTGCGTGTTGCCAGTGATTACATACGGCACTGAAACATGGTCACTCACAATGGGCTCCGTAAGAAGGCTCAAGGTCACCCAAAGGGCAATGGAGACGGCTATGTTCGGAGTTACCCTGCGTGATTATATCAGAAATGATGAGATCCGCAGGAGAACCAAGGTAACCAACATAGCTCGAAGAATTGCCAAACTCAAGTGGCAGTGGGTGGGGCACATTGCTCGCAGAACGGATGGCCGATGGGGCCGAAAGGTTCTGGAGTGGCGACCGCGTACCGGAAGACGCAGCGTGGGAAGGCCTCCCACAAGGTGGACCGATGATCTGGTGAAGGTTGCGGGAATCCGTTGGATGCGAGAAATACAGGACCGGTCAAAAGTCGAATGGCACCCAACTTTGAGGCTTGCGATTTTAGTCACTTGCGGCGTAGTCGAATTGTCATTTAGACGGTCGGATTTCGCCGTGCGGCCTAGCCGTGCGGCGAAAATCGACCCGTGTAAGTCCGCTATAACTGTAATATTCTATTTATAAATGTTGATCGATGGCAACATAGAGCAGCGCGGCCACCAAAATCGACCGCGTTGTTCTAAGGATAGCAATATCAAACAGAGCATAGAACTCAATTTAGTATCGGAAAACTTGTCACCTTGTTAATAACAATGTAATTGATGAAGCGCATAACTAATTTACAAAGTCTCGCCGTTACATTACCTTTGATAGGCACTTAAGATTCAGTGAAGTGAAAGGAATATGCTGGCAACAGGAACTCTTTAAATGGCTACAACCCTTAGACTACGATGCTACGGAAACACTTCTTAAATAGACTCCTCTCCTATTTCCCTTAATAAATTCTCATCTACCTACGTCCACACTTTTAGTCTCATACCTCACTCACATTCTAACACACAACCACCCATCTATCCTCGCACAATCACACTGCAATCACACACGCTCCGAACCTACACTGCATCCACGCGCACCCTCCTAATACTCTTACACACTACATGTTTATTCACGCTCAGACAGGTGCAAACACTATCCTGATACTTACACTATACACATTCTTTGTAATTTTGCCATTGACTAGTTCTAAGCAACTCGATGTGTTGTATTCGTAGGCAGACCGAGGAACCACTGATGACTCAAAACACAGGAACTCACCTAGTTTGAGAGTCAGAGGCACTTCAATCTCTGCTACTTTTTATAGCCTTACTTTTTGTAATACGTATCCATCTCTGTATATTGGAAAATGGCTGAATAAACATTTTATTATTATTATTCCCTTTATTCATTAAAATACATATAAAATTACATTTTTAAATATTTCCATATAAAAAAAACAAAAACATAAAAATATAGTAGCCCACCGGCATCGGGAACAGGGTCCAAGCTACCGGTGGTCAGGGCCTCAGAGAGAGGAACTTCCTAACAATACGCGCCGTGTCCAGAAGTACCGCTTTCTTTCTTTTATTATTATTATTATCTCTGTATCTCTTGATGATCACGGCTCATCTTCCATGCGGAAGATGTCCGGTCCTTAGGCATACCTACACGGGGTCACAGGTCCAACGCGCAGAGGCCCTTTTGAGAACTTTAATCTAAAATGGGGTGGGGCACCAACCGGGGACTATCCACGGCTGCACTATTGGAGTACAGTCATGGACCGTTCCAAGTGGGTGCAAGACTATTGTAAAATATGGTGAAGAATATCTGGTCTATAAAAGGGGTGTTTTGTGGATCGGTTATTATTATTATTATTAGGACATGCTTCAAAAATAAAGGAGATTCCGATACCTAGGTAATGTATATAGTAGGTAATGTAATAGGCGTGAGCTGTAACTGTTACAGCTACTAGTTACAGTGTAACAGGTAAAATTGAATATCTGTTACACCTGTTCCTGTTACTTTTAAATAACAATTCCAAAAACCTGTGACAAAATAATAGCCTGTTCCAAAATGTCATGTGTGTATCCGAAACGAATAATTGAAACACGCTGGTTCTATCTAAAGGTATGCTATAATATAGAAAAGCTTGTGACACCCTGTTCCAGCTGTTGGATATTTTATCTCTTTCTAAGGTGACAGCTATTAGCAAGAAGATATAAGTGTTTGTGACAGCGACATCAGCTGCAGCTGCTTGAGTCCTCGGGATAAGTTTATGTCTTTCTAACTAAGAGTCATTACGCACTGTCGACTGGTCGCCGGAGACTTGGTCGACGGCAACTATGACTTTCTATAGTTTAAATAGGCGTTTACGCACTTGATCGCCCGGGCGACTCGGCGACTCGACGCGCAGTGGCGATGCACAATCAACTGCTGGTCGCCGGCGACCAATAGGAGCACGGGTTCAAATGGAAGCGTTCACACTGCGAGCAACTCTCGAGACGACCGGAGGTCGCGCACAAAAATGGCTCCGAAGAAATACAAGGTCGCATATTAGTATCTGTGCCAGTTATATGTGGTTTCAGAAGACACAATAGCTCATTAAACGAAAGCACAGACAATCCACGTAATTAAAAAAAATACGAGGGTACTTTCTAAAGTCTTCCTAAAATATTTTAAACATGCCTTTTAATCTCCGTTCTAGCAACAAAAGGATGTACCCAATACTCTCTTGCATTTATTTTCTTTTTATAATTAGTAACGCTACTATTGCAACTTCTTCGACGTCCATTCTGCACGAATGTACAAGAAACACTACGCTCGGCGTGGGGTCCTGGCCCTAGTTGCCTATGTAAATGTGGACTGGTCGCCGAGAGACCAAGTCTTCGGCAACCAGTCGACAGTGCAGTCTTTCTGCATGTGCATGTACTTGTGGACGGGAGGGTGATGGTGCATACTTCATCCAAACTAGCGATCGGGTTTGACGGAATTAAAGCTAGATATTGTATTTGCATATTTGCACTTTGACAAAAGTTTACTCTAGGGGACATTTTGTGAGCCGTTTTGGAAAAGGGACGGTCTGAGAAATTGATATTTTGAGAAGTAGGCGGTATGCGACTGAGCCGACTATCCCTCCGGTTTCTGAATTGAGAATTCGGGATAAGCAAATACTTCAGTAGTATTTGAGTACAGAGTTGTCAAAAAAATGCTTTAAATTCCGTCATTTTTTTGACAACTCCGAAGTCAAATGTAGTACTGCTTATTTTTGTATTATAACTTTCGTGAGACACATTCATTTATGATTAACTAGTTTATGATTAATTATTCGACTCGCGACCTCGCCGCGTGATCAGCTCATGATTAAGGGCTCCGTTTGGGTTCGAAACTAGTCGGGCAATCCCGAAAAATGCACGTGAGTAAACCGTAATTAATCATAAATATAGTACTGCTTATCCAAGAATTCTCAATTCAGAAACCGAAAGAAGCCTATACGCTGTGTCGTGCGAGAAATATGCCTTGAGAGACCCAGGCCTGTATTAATTAGCTGCTTTATTTATGTTCTAAGTGCTTATACCTACACGGAGAAAGCGGGTTGCCGGCGCCGATCTGTCAGCGCTTGTCGGTGCTGGTCCGCGCAGTAAGTCGGCGCAGGTAGTCTCTATACTGTGTGGCGAACCAGCGCCGACAAGCTCCGAACTGCGCCGACAAGTTCCGACCTGCTCCGATCAGCGCTGGTAGGCCGTCATTTGTTGCTGTATTTGCAAGGGAATAAGGCGTATTTTTGTTAAAAAATGCCAGCCCCTGCTTCTACCCGCTTCCTTTATATAGCGGTTACCTGCACGGACCAGTACCGACAAGCGCTGGTAGATCGTCGCTGGTTACCTGCTTCCTATATGTATACGCCCTAAGATTGGACATAGATTTGAAGATCATATGTGGCCAATACATCTAAGTGTAGCGCTATACCATACCGATATTACGTGACGCAATTTCGGTGTGCACCTGCAATTTTTAAATTACCCGCGTATAACCGACTGATGTTACGTCGCGTCTTGCAGATAAAAAAAACATACCACCGAGTTCGGATGGGTAATTTCGTCATGGTGTGGCGCTACACTTAAACGAAATCAAGACGACATTGACACTTCGACAGCGCCATGTTAACACGTTGACGGACAGGACTGCCATGACATTCGCTTTTAGACTTTATCTACTGACAGAGCGGCTATAGTAGTCCAAGTTGGCCGTCGCCCTCACGGCAGAGCTGCTAAGACAGACGTTTGATTCGTACAAAATAATGAAAAACGTTCCTTAGTGTCACTTGTCAACTTTTCCCAATACTCTCAGTGTCAATTTGAGCAATTTTTATACGAGTACTCGTTCAAATGTGTGCCTACCACATGTACCCCTTGCACCCCGCATGGGCAGAGTGACTATACCAGTCGTGTTACTGTGGAAATTTCCGTTAATTGCCGGCGATTCGTCTGAAGGGTCTATCGTGGATCCCTATTATGACTGCGGTGAATACGGCTCTGACGAAGAGCTGCTATAGCAGGCATTGTCCCATTCTATATGATCTGAGTTATCAGATGCGACAGAAGTGCTATAGCAGCGACAAATTTGTCATACAAAAAACTAGTGTCAAAGTGGTGTGCGTCAGTGTCCATCAACGTGTTAAGAGCGGTTTATAAAAATACGGGCCTTCTTCAGTCGTCTCCAGGAAGCCTGCTGCCCGTAGTCCAATAAACTAAGCTATGTTGAAACACTTACTGATAACTTATGTTGTTGTCAGATCCACTGGTGTGGAAAGAGTTGTCCCCCGACGAATAGAAGTCTCGGGAGGCTGTCCACTCCTGGGGTTTCTCCATAGTTTCAGGTTTGTAATCACTGTCAGACCAGGGCCGCCCTTCCGCAAGATGACAAATCTGAAAAAGAAAAATACGTCAAGCCAAGATGATTGGGTTGCAGACACACTGAGCGTATCTTGCACGGCTCCTGTTTCGTCGCATTACACCGGCTTCCCACGGTGTGTGATAGCGTGCACCGCGACACACGAGCTCACACCGACGCACCATGGGAAGAGACTCGTCCGTGGTAACGCGGACGCGTGCGGAGCGGTGCGCCGTATCCACATCACACACCCCCATAATGTGGCTTCCCACGGTGCGTAATTTTACGGATGATACCACGAACAGCCGGTGCGCGCTACCACGCAGGGGTAGCCAACTTTACGCGTATGCATTGCGCTACACACAAATTCTCCTTCGCGGCCCGACCACACTTTTATACAACGTTTCACCAAGCGCAATAGGGCCTAGAAGTCTCGCGCGCATCTTACGTTCGGTCAATGTTAACTATATTCGGCGGCTACAGCCACACTTAAGCGTATTTTGCGTCGCGTATCTTACTCGGTACGCGGCGCAAGATATGCTACGGTATTTTGGCCCTGAGCCCTTCGCAAGACGACACTTGAGAGTCAGTAATCGGCGAATCGGCGAAAGAGTTTTAGAGTTGTAAGTATAAAGGGTCCACATTAATAAACCACTCCCAACATGGCGGCCTGGCAGCAACATCTCAAGAGATATAAAAATGACACTTAGTGAGCGTCCTGAGTGACGGCGCACAGGCGTATTGCGGATTGCGGAGCGGCTTTACCGTGGCTTTACCGTCGAGTCCTTGGTGCACGCGGGAAAGTCGACGTGTAGGCGCGTGTTTAGTGTTTCGTTTATTTTACCTAGGTTTGACGATATCAAAATTCAAACGTTTCGAACATTTATTCAATGCGCAGTTCATTCCGCCTGCGCGGTGCGCCGTCACTCAGGATACTTCCACTTAAGAAGGAGCTCTCAAATTAGAGCTATGTATTGTTACTGCCCTAAATTCTGGAGTGAAAATTCTTGACACTTCAGTACTAACAAGCAAGTACATACGGCTACATATCAAGCTAAACATTTCCAGTAGGTATAAGCTGACCTCTCATTGTACGGAAAGTCTATACAATGCAAGATCAACTCATACTGGTATAGTATTGCTTGATATGTAGCCGGGCGTACAAGGGCGAGCTCTTTACAAAAAGTGGTCGCCCTGTGGCTGTAGACAAATGGCAATGGATGATCGCTAGAGAATAGAAACGCCAATTAAATGTATGGAAATGACATAACAGGGGGCCAATTCAAAACTGTCTGAATAAACGATTCAGTTGCAATTTATAAAAGTTTCTGTTAGTAGAATTGGGCTCCAGATCCCTTGACCGGTCGAAAGCGTATGTCAATCCAGTACATCTCATTGTCACGGTAATGTTATACTAACAGTATTCTATCTTCATACAAACGGTCGGAACCCGAATCATACCTACGCGTCCCGAGTTCGGTATACACTCGGTACAAAAATAGATAGGGCTGCCACAGTACCTAGTACCTATACCTACATGAAAAATCGATTATTTAATAACCGATTGTTTTACCTAAACATAAAATCGATTACAAAATAATCGATTTTTTTAAATAAATAAAATCGACTTTTAAAAAATTATCGATTTTTCCTTATTTTTTGAGGGACTAAATTAAATGCCTGAAATATCGATCCAGCATCCACAGCTCATATTTATTAATCTAAATCAATCAACAAAAAAAACGTTAATTTAAATTTCACAAAATAAAGTTTTTCTTTTCATTTCTTCTTCCTCAGTAAGAAACTTAAGGTGGATGCGCTAAGGTAGCCCGCGAAATTCAAATATTCTTGCGAATTTTGCAATTTGCAGGTCAGTGGCAGGTTATATTTTGATGATACATAAAAATAATGTAGGTACAACATGTTTATAGTACCTACTCTTCATTATCCACAAAAAAAAGTCCGCGAATATGTTTAACTATTATAGTTAAGTCACATCAACCGTTTTTTGTTCAAATTGATCGATCAAAACACTAGTAGAATCGAAAAATAAAGATATTCCTATCATGATATTAATCCTTATCCAAGTAAATAGCTTCATGATCAAGGTTGTTTATGTCCATGTAAAATGCTCTTTAAATTATTCGAATAGGACCTTTCGTTTAGAAGTGCTAAATGTAAAAAAAATGCCGTGGTGTGAGCGAACAACCCAACTTTCAGTCTATTAGTTAACTGCACAACGGCTGCACCGTATTTTGATTAAATTTGGCATGAAGATAGCTCGATCCCTGGGGAAGGACAAAGGCTACTTTTTAACCCGCGACTTCGTCTGCATCCGCGATAACCAACATTCACGCGGACGAAGTCGCGGGAAAAAGCTAGTTCGTCAATAAAATCAAAAAACACCATGTATTTTTAATGAACACTTCCTATTTCATTCACAACGTTTTTTTTTTTTAAATTAAGTTATATCTTATTTACAATCTCAAAACTAGAAACAAACTCATGTAGGTTGATGAAATTAAAATACTGTAGGCGGGCAGCCCTATCTCGTGTTTTGTTTTCATGCGGCTGTAGGTTCTTAATTAACCGAGTCCGAGAGTCCGGGCCAAGTCACAATACTGTTAGTTATCATTACCGTGTCATTGTCGTTTCAATTTTCTAGCGTTGGTCGATTGCCATTTGTCTACAGCCACCTTACAGTCAAAATCTGTGACAAAATATAGCATATAACCGATCATTGAACCGAGGACAGACTGCGATTATTATTACAATCTAGCTATTGTATCAGGAAAAGCTGCCATCAAAAGCGTTTTTCACCAAATACTGTATAGCACCCGTCAATTTGTCTCGGCACTGCGTCAATCAGTAGCAAGGGCGCGAGTGAACCGTATGCAATAACATCGATGCAATTCCGAAAATGCAAATTTCTGATGCTAAAAATGTGTCGTGTGTGCGTTTGACGTCAATAAAGTACACGCACGGCTAGCTAGAGGCCATGAGGGCCAGTGTGGCCTAAGTGTATTTTTTTCAGTACTGTTTTATTTAAAAATATTATTATAAGCAGTAAAAGTCACAGCGCCATAGTGGCCTAAAAATTAGTTCAACATTCACAGATTTGAGCAGCAAAGAATGATAAAATATCTTTATTTACTAAAGTTTTTTTTTTTTATCAGGGCTTCTGTTATACTTAATTAGGTCGCTATGGCTCTCGTGGCCTCCTATCAAGCTATACATTTCCAGTAATGCACGACTTCCAACAACCGGACCACGCAGGAGTGCAGCGCAGAGCATCGCAGCGAATGCTCGAGCATGCGCGCGTAGCCTACCGCGTCCGCTCGACGGCTACAACCTGCTGGAACCCGGTCGCATGCGCGCGCGTGTTCGCGTATCCGCTATCGCAGTCAATTTCTACCTGCGGTGTGGCCGAGCGGAGCCGACCGGACGCGATGACAGCCGAGCGCCACCGTACACATTCGCGAGCAGCCGACCGGCTGCCGCGGCATACGCGCGGATCTAACCGAGTTCCAAGCAGTGTAAATTCCATGCAAACATGAAACTTAACTATTGTACAGAAGCGTGAATTAACTTAAAGCACAGTGTGAAATGCGCTCCAGCGCGGCCCGTTTGGTGGAAATCGTACACTAAAGTTGATCTCGCATTGTATATGCTTTCCGTACAATGAGAGGTCAGCTTATACTGGAAATGTTTAGCTTGATACAGCCGTGTGTACTTGGGTAAATTTTGTTTTTTGTACCTACCATGTTTGTATCAGTAATTTCTAAATACCTACTAGATAATTATATGATAAACAATAACAATTTACAAATTTTTGCGCAGCAGGACTTGGCAGGCACGCAATACAACTATTATAAATCATAAACATGTAATTCATTTTTAATACCAACATCTTAAACCTAAATATGAAAAACACAAAAAAACATATGCGAAAATACAATCTTAGACGAATACAACATCAAGGTTACACACACTTCAGTAAAAACAAATACTTAAATTAATATTAAGCGTAAATAAAATAAAGATAAAAACAGTTGAAAAAGATCTCTTGAATCGCAGTCGAAACACATACACAGAGAATGCTAGGCAATGCAACCCGGACGAATTTGAGTTAACAATGATAAAGATGAACTACTCAGCTTTTGAAACAACAGACTATACATCAAAAAGAAAAATAATATTGACATGTGAAATTCGGAAGTCAAACCTAATTTTGACATCGCAAAGAAAAGACATCGTCATCCAACCGCCCCGCGTTCGCTTCACTACGTTGATATGTGCTTGTAACTCACATCAGCGCGTAGAGAACGCGAAGCGCATACGCTGCGGTGACGTCGACGTCGTGGCAGCGGCTCGGAAGCTGCACGCCTCAGGTCGCGACGCGGCAGAGGTCGTGGCGGCAGCGGCACCGAAACAGATCTGCGATGCCTCATGCTCGACGGCTTTATCTTGAGATCGACGTGAAATGAGCATTATGTGATAGTCATAAAACTCATTACAATTATACCATCATTCGCTGTTACACACCACAGCTGCCAACTGCCCCACAGCGCCGTGACATGGAGGGAGCGGAATTTAAGAAAGTATTTCGCGTATGCTTTAATGTACACGTCCGAAACGGGCTGCAAACTGCAGGCTACACGCAAGTCGCCATCGGAATGGCGCCTTTAAGGTGTGCACTTTAAAGGTGCTATTCCGACAGCGACTGCAAAACTGCAACCGCAGACCGCAGCCGCAGATCGCACCGCAAGCGATACCTACATTTGCAGTTTGCGGTATACCCTTATGCTGCTCTAACTTCGTGCCATTTCCTATGCTAGTCATTCTTATCTGCAAACTTTCGCTCTTGAATCGCTATTAGCGGACCGATTTTACATGACGCAACGGTGCCTCCACCGTTGTATAATATTCCGCTTTTGGTTCGCTGTTGCGGGTTCCGCAGCGGACAGCGGTGGTGTGCAAAAGGCGTCCAGTTAGCGATGCAACAGCGGTATCGCCGGGCATTCGAACTTAAAGATTCTTGTAGTGTGTACGAACCTTCTCAGTTGATAGCATTTTCAATGTTCTTCTCTTTGTGGTTGTGTTTGATAGTAGCCCAGGATGATAGTAATTGGATCCCAGCAAAGCTCACAGAACGTTGATTCTACAGCAACCTTAATTTACAAGTAATATATTACTTTAAGAACGGCTAATGTCAGTATCAACTAATGGGGCTTAATGGGCGAAATTGTGAATAATAAATATGGTCAATTTCCAACAGTGTTGAAATGTATTTGCGTCAAAATAACGAGCAAAATTGTCAGTATCAATTAAAATTAATTCAACGCGGCGTTTCTTCTCAATCAGTGAATAATCCAATATCGACCAAAAATAATGCAGAAATAATTTCAGTACCTATTCATTGAAATTGCATAATGCCTCGTTTAATATGAAAGCTTCATTGAGTATGTGCCAGCGATAGTTTTATCATCAATAAGCATTCTAATTAATAAATTACCTACTTCGCATACATGGAACCGGCAAGCGGCAGCGGATATCTAGGGGCTTACTATGACCTCTTAAAGCAGGACAGAAGTTGCCTGGAAGTTGAACTGCCCTGCTTTTTTGTACTATGACATCGTTAGAGCAGGCCTGCAGCAGGCCTACTACGTTGACGTTTACGAAATCCGTTCACCTTTTTTTTTGTATAGACTTTTCCTACCATGTACAAGCATTACCATTCAACTTGGTTCAATAGTAGTTCACCTTTAGTACTGTCATCATACGATTTTTAGCGATTCAGAAGCAGGCCCGCTTTTGAACGGAAGTTGACTGGCTGGTATTTGCACGTTTTCATAAGAGGTCATAGTAAGCCCTCTGGAAAGCGATCGAGCCCGAGGCATCATTGAGCTAACGTTGCCGCGTAGCAGCAATTGATAAGTTTTGCGGTCCACTTCAGTGTAGCGCCACACCATGCCGAAATTACGCGACCAAACTCGCGTAAATACGCCTGCATTGATTTGTATATCGGCAAGAAGCGACTTTATTTCATCCTGAAGTGTTGCGGGTAATTTAGAAAGCATTGTAAGTGTAAACACGCCGAAGTTCGGTCGCGTAATTTCGGTATGGTGACGGTGTACACAAAAGTTGGTGCTGATGAAACGATTATGATCAATCGTAATCATCCATTATTATTAATGTAACAATTTTAAAATTACATCTAAAGTACGAGAGGTATTCAGATAAAACTTTATATTTTCACGTTTCGGGGACTACTCACGGCTAACATTTTATAACATAGTGTATTTTTGTTTAGTATAATTTTGAATAATTACTAATTAAGTTTTTACCAGTTTTATTCTACCAATTCTTAAAAATTTCATCTAAACGAAACTCAACAAGTGACTTTAGGTTTGATGGTCGTAATTTTAATCACTAAGTAATAATCGTTTCATCATTAGTAAAAATATAACATTTTTATAAGAATCGCCTAAGTTGCAGAGTTAAATTAAGTACTCATTATAGGAAATGCAACACAAAAAGTGGGAGAGGTTTAAAGTAACAGAGTTATTTTTGTACGCTACGCAGAATTCGAGCTACCCACGACATGTTTGCGCTAAAATGTAGCAAAAATAAAAAAGAATCGAAAAATTATTTGCAGTTAAAAATAATGTGATAGCACATTTCGATGTCAAACATATATATTATGAATGAAAGCACGGCGACACAGTTGGTGGGAACGATTAGCGCGATATAATTTAAGGCGAGCTGAACCCTGACGCGGTAGGTTTTGCTTGTTTTAGAACTCATTTTTGATAGGCAAATTAAAACATTTAGAACCCAAAATAAATTTATATTTTAGGATACATTCCTTCTCTATAGGGTCAAGTGCTGTACCTATGGACAGCTTTACCTATGGACACTGCCAATATTTCAAAAACCAAACGACGTAAATTCGTAGTTAGAACGCATTCGTAAACTATTTTTGACGAATGGCAACACTGACTAACTGTCACTAAGCTGTCAGTGATAAATCTGTTGTTATGTGCTGTTAAACATTTTTATTTGAAAAAGTAAGTTTTTTTGTACATTTTCAAGGTGTTTTTCTGTGAGAAAACTTAAACTAGAAGTATAATTGTAGATGATTTACAGAACTTCGTTGTTTTTCATTGAAATAAGGACCATTCTGCGATTCTGTTAATGCTCTGTAGAAAGATTTAACCCTTTCTAAGTTATGTCTTAATATTTGTACCTGTGGACTGGGAAATGAATGTACCTGTGGACTGTCCATAGGTACATAATATCGGTTGCACGTGTGGACAGTAATTTACACAGACAAATTGCTACATTTGTTTTGTTTTTTTTTCAGTGCCTCGTAGTAAAACCGGAGTGAAACGGGATAAAATATGTCCAGACACTCTCTCCGAAGTAGTTATAGAAGTCAAAAGTGGATGTTTAGATCGTAGGGTGTCTGAAAAATACAAAATACCAAATATATCATTTTGAAATATTTTCAACTCAACAAATATTATCATGAGATCATTATCTCAATGAAAAAACTATAGATTAATTATTAGATAGATTTATCGTTATATTATTGAAGAATGACGTAAAAAAGGTGTTTCAAGAGCATGAAGAAATGATGTTACGTGAATATTTCGGAAAAGCAGCCTACATGCATATGGGTCTAGATTCCAAACAAGTCCGGGAACTTGTCTATGAGTTTTCTGTGCAAAAAATAAATAAAATACTCTTAAAAGCTGGCATCAATACAAAATGGCTGGTATAGGATGGTTTCGATGTTATCGACAACGTTTTCCAGAATTATCGCTACGAAAACCTGTTTTTTTTTGCAATATTAAATGCTTGTCTACAGGTACATTACCGTCCATAAGTACATTTGTGCTGTCCGTAGGTACATTTGTACGTTGTACCTACGGACAAAATAAGGGTTTTTGAAAATCTTTAATTTTCTGAGCAATTATTTCCGTCATCGCATTGGAGACTGATCATTATTAAGAGTTGATTAGTTACTAAGCCGTACGATAAATAATTTCATGATAAAAGTATGAGGTTTTTTTTA
Organism: Amphipyra tragopoginis; assembly: GCA_905220435.1. NCBI lineage: Eukaryota > Metazoa > Arthropoda > Insecta > Lepidoptera > Noctuidae > Amphipyra > Amphipyra tragopoginis. Next base: position 5,230,840 of record HG991991.1, on the reverse strand, counting down.
AAAAAATACTTTTTTGTCAAATTCTGGAAATCGTCCACGGGTAGAGCACATGCCCCTACCATGTACCCGTTCAATACACGATTCAATATAGTTTTCTCGATAGAAAAAAATACTGAAGTTACTTCGATTTGCAGTTTTCTTACAAGTAAAATTTCATTTTAAACAAGTACTTACTATAATACTCTATTTTTATAATTAATATTAATTTATAGGTAATTAATTTTGGAATCGATTCTACCCGATCGTTTTTTTTTATTACATTTATATATTTTTTATCGATTTTTTAAAGTGATTTTCGGCCCGCGCGTCGTCGCTTACCCGATTGCCGTCGCTTACCCGATTACCGCGCCAGGGTTCAGCTCGCCTGAAGTCGGGACCCTAAAATGACTCAAAAATAGAACACGATTTTCTCTTGTTTTTTTTTGTATCAAAAAAATCCCATGAATTGTCAATCTGTGTCACCCACCAGAGTAATCACGCGGTTTGAAGGAATTACACGAATTCTTTGTAAACGTCGTCGTCGTTCGTCGTAACCTTTATATTTCGGTTTTGTTAGAACCATGAGTTCCATCAAACCTCACTGAAACTAGTCGGATCCACACAGATATCATCTTACGTCAGGGGTTAAAAAATGGGGTGCTGGCGGACCGAGGCCTGCCGGGGTTGCGGTACATGCAGCTGCGAATCCCGCGATCCCGGCCAAGGGTCAGGAGAAGGAACACCGTGGGTTTTTAGCCGGTAAGAGTCCAGCATAACCCTTTATCGCCTTCTCCAGGCGTAGGGTGTCCAAGAGAAAATTCCAACGAAAAACAAAAGGGTTTAAAATGGGGTCTTCGCCGTCGCCTATCTTAGTGCTGTCGGCGTCACAAAAATGCAACGCCAACAGCACTGATTTTCAGAGAGGTCCTTGACTGTTATTTCCACGGGTATACGTTATCTGATGTTGGTAAAATCTGACCTAAATAGACTGCTCGGATTAACTGAAAACTACAATTATATTTAACAGGAGTTGTAAATTAAACTAAACATAGTTTGGAACTTCTGCCTTTGTGTTAGCACGAGCTGTACGAGAATAGCTTAGCGTGGTGAAATGATTGGCCAGTCAGCAAGGTTGGTTGGCTGACGGTTGGTTGGATCAGTAGGATAATTCGTGTATGTCCACCTGGCAGGCCCCAATCAGATATTTTGACGGGTGATAGCGTATCATTAAGACCTTATTTTGTACCTAAGTAATATTTATTAAAATATTTTGTACCTCGACAGTTTTTGATATAATGACGTTTTAATGCAGCGTCTATCTAGCGGGCCATTAAAGTTTATTTTCAAAATGTTATTGCAATAATAAAATGCATTTTATATTACTAAGATTTTGTACCTTAAGGTGGATCCAGACATAGCGAGGCATGCGCCGCGAACGGCGAACAACGCATGCGTATCCCTACCGACACACGCTGGCTCACCTCGCACATGGGTGATTATTCGAAAAATATTAGCAAAAAATAAGAACGTCATTCTCATAATCCCAAAGTTCTAAATGCAGATGTTTCAAACTTCAATTATAATAATGAAAAATCAAACTATACCACTGCCGTCAAGCAATAAGACAAGAATAAAAACAATCTGAAACTAATAATAGTGTTAACAACGAAGGAGTACAATGATATGTTTTTTTTAAGGAATTTCGAATATTCACCCACATGTAGGGTTACCATTTTGAAATTTGAAAAGTCCGGACAAAAAGCTGGGCATTATCCAAAAAGTCCGGACATTTCAAAAAAAGTCCAGACATTTTAGTAGTTTAATAAAGATTGAAGACTGATTTAATACTCGTTTTAGTTTTAAGTAATTTAATGCAAAAATTAAACATTAATTCATCTTTTATCCATCTAAGCCATAAATCCGGACAAATTAAAAAGCCGGACAAAGTCCGGATGAAGGGTTGAAAGTCCGGACATGTCCGGATAAATCCGGACGGATGGTAACCCTACCTACATGCCTCGCCACAAACATGAAGACAGACAAACGAAGCATTTGCTTCGCATGCGATGGCTCGACCCGAGCATACGTTGGTATATTTTTTCGACACGCACGCCTCCCTCCGAGGCATTCGTTGTGCGCCGTTCGAGGCGCATGCCTCGCAAAGTCTGGATCCACCTTTACAAATCCTGAATTGCAATTTTTCAAGTGCTATACTTTGCAATATATATTATTCGTAAATTAAATAAGCGTCTAGCCAGCGGGCCGACATTGACATACGTCATCAGTATGACAGCTTATCTTGTATGGGCTGACGCTGCATTAAAACTTCATTAATTATATCAAAAACTGTCGAGGTACAAAATATTTTTAATAAATATTACTTAGGTACAAACTAAGGTCTTAAAGATAAGCTATCACCCGTCGAAAAATCTGATTAGGGCCTGCCAGGTAGTCATACACGGCTATTTCACCTAATTTCATGACACGCCGATCAAGTTGCAATGACGCTGCAGTTAATGCAGTGATCACCTATTATAAGAATACGAAAAGCGTTGTTGTGATCGAAACTTAACTGCAACTACACTGCAACTGAACTTCTTTAGTTAGAGGCCGCATGTAAGTACCGTCACTCGTGAAGACTCTTTTAATGCATTCCAAACTAAGATCACAAAACACAGCTAGCTAGAAATACCGAGAAGCGGTCCGGAGTTATTGGGAAATGTATTATTTATTATAGGGTGACTGGTAATTAGTGACCGATACTTTAACACACGATTGTACTCACGATAACAAACAACTTTCCCAAAGAAACATTATTTATAAAACAAAACAAAAAAAAACTTTAATACGAGCCGCGTCCATTCCGTAACGGTTTATTGAGAAATTTTAAATGAAAAAAATAAAATAAAAGTAATGTTTCTTTGGGAAAGTTGTTTGTATCATGAGTACAATCATGCATTAAAGTATCGGTCACTAATTACCAGTCACCCTTTATCGGGTGTAAAAAGACCCTTAACGATAACGAAAACCACGTATTCTACCCATCATTGGGATCATTTTTGACGAACAAACCATACCTGGGAAATCATTGGATTTGGAGATATTGAAGGTCAAAGTACACATTTTTTTTTTAGTTTTTTCCAAAAACGATTTCCAAGTCATAATACAAAACTTTCTTCCATACAAACATTATCAAAAATTTCAATTTTTCCTAACAAATTACGCATTTGAAGTTACAAAAACGCAATGAATATCAAACGCACACGACCGCCTTGGCTCGGCTGTGTGGCCGCTGCAAGCATGCAAACGCGCGGCATCGCCACAACCATAATTTGCGCGCTACAAAAAAAAGCGTTTTTTTTTCATGCCAAAAAATAAAAGTCGTTTCCCAGCAATTATTTTTGGTCAATGTAATTTAGTTTGATGTACAGAGTGCGTAGATTTCGGCTATGTGATAGGTCTTTTTACACCCTGTATAATTAAGCTAAATCATTTAAAAATGAATCCCTATTTCCCTTGGTCAAGGCATCACGCGTGAGCGACTGGACCGATTTCGCTTTTTTTTTGTTGTGTTCGTAATTGTCAGAAGGTTCATATGAAAGAAATTTTGTTATTTAAAAAAATAAAAAGTTATCTCAGTATGTCCATATTCTTCATTTGTTTACCGCATGCATGAAAATGGTTTTAACTTTTTGTTACTATTTTGATTTTGTTTCTGAAGGTAGGTAGTAAGTAGGAAAAAGGGCATTGCAACGCATGCCGGGTACAGCTATCATTTATAATGTTAATCTGGATAAACTTAGGTAGAATCAGGCTTCTATATCAGCCTGCTTTACTCTCAAGCGGCCAAAATAATACACGTATACCGTCAACAATCAACAAGTAGGATGTTTTCGCGCCTAAACCTGCAATTCACGTTCAGAACTGACACTGTTAGTTGTTGTATCTCGCGTCGAAACGGGCCGCGCGTCGCGAGTTGTAAATAAACGAGGACGCGTATTCAATCACGACGAGCGTCCGGGTTCACTACCAACGACCGACTAGCAGTAATGCAACGTCCGTCCCGCGCGAAGTTTCGCGCCAGACTGTCGCTGGCTGGGAGATGGGTGAAGCAAGGGATGGAGGTATCGCCCGAAGTCTCAAAGCCAGGCAAGCGTGTTCAGAGCCAGTCCTCTCGGAAATAAATAAAACGTAATCCTTCGTCATATTTATCGAACATTCCGACAAATTAATTATGAGAACAATGAAAACATTTCAGCTAGAATAAATTATACATATACAAGGTTAGTCAGAAAGGGGGTACTAATCCGAAAGGGTGTTAAAGTACACATAATAATGAGCAACTTTTGTTCTACAACTTTTCCCAAAAGTCAATAGTTTAAGAGAAACAGATGTTCAAAAATCTCAAAAAAAATCTCTAAAATCTATCAATCCCCAGTTATGATCAGCTGTGTTTACATTTTAGGTCATATTTGGGGTCATGAATTAGAAGCACCATTTTCTGAATTTGTTACTAAAGCAGGGATGAAGATTTTATGAAAAAACTAAAATAAAAATCATATTATTTGGAAAAAAATATATCGAATTTTGAAATTTTAAGACTTGCTTTCAAACAGTCATCAGTGATACTATAAGTGGGCTTCGGATTAGTACCCCCTTTCCGACTAACCTTGTATACGTAAATTAATAAAGCAGCTAGGATGCAATTCCGCTGCGTTCCTAGAACATCGCAATGGATCGTGGCCATGGGTTTTATCTGATTAGGGTTGGCATGGTCACCAATTGTTAGAAAAACAAGTTTTTTTTTTAATGACGCCTCCTCTTTTTAATATTTATTTATTTTATTTAGGAAACCAACAGCGATACATAAAATATATTACAAAATATGTGTAGTACAGTATTTAATGGCTATTAATAGGTTTCCCTATATGTATAACAAGAAAAAGTGTAGGAATATGCGAACGGACCATTCGTTAAATAAGTTTAAATTCTAAATATGTATCAACCCAGCCCACAGCTGGACTTGTCTGTGTCACTGCAACTTACAGTTCATACTTCTAGCAGTTCTAGCAGCTATTCCTGCGTCCCTTGACTTTAATTAAAATGATGAAAGAGAATTTGTACATTTTAACGCAGTAGGCAAGGTTTTCTTATTATTTGTCCTTTGTAAAAAGTGCTGTAAGATGAAGCTCTAATTTTATTAAAAGGACGCTGTGCGACTCATAATATTATTTACGATCATCTATATATATAAAAATGAATCCCTATTTCCCTTGGTCACGGCATCACGCGTGAGCGGCTGGACCGATATCTCAATTTTTTTTTGTTGTGTTTGTAATTGTCAAGAGAAGGTTCATATGAAAGAAAATTTTGATATTTAAAAAAAAAACGAAATTATCTCAGTATGTCCTTATTGTTTCTGAAGGTAGGTAGTGGGTAAGTATAGGTAGTAAGTAGGAAAAAGTGCATTACAACGCATGCCGGGTACAGCTAGTTCATTATAAATACGTATTGCACAATTATTCAAGTCAAGTAGGTATCACCTAATTCCTTGTACTGACCAACCGAACGAAGGCGAGCGAACGCTTAAGCTTCGGTCACAGACAGCGAATACTCGCTCCTAGTATGCACTCGTAGCGAGTATTCGCTGTGTGTGACCGAGGCTTAACAAACGAACGCGCACGAGTGAGTGTGGACGGTTCAGCCAAGGCGAACGAACGCATACGAAGGCCTTCGGTCGCTTCGGCTGTGCTCCGCGGCGTGTCTGGGGGCCTACTCCCTAAGTCCGTCAACGAAGTTACTCGCCCGTCCGAAAGTAGCCCGAAACGTAGGAGTGAACAAAACAAGTGTCAAGTTCAACTTTTCGGACGGGCAAGAACACATCGGTAGTAGGGACGACTGTCAAATCGTATTGTCATTCATTCTTAGTTCGGGCCCCGAAATAATTGTATGTCCGTCGATGATAGGGAGTAGGAAACGCTCGTAACTAAGGCCGAAACCACGGACTTCGTGCTTAGGTAGTAGGCCCTCTGAATATCACAGGTTCACTCTGTGTGGACACAACAGCGAAGGCGAGCCAGCGTTCGTTGCCCATCGGCAAATGCCATTCGTACACGTTCGTTCGCGTTCGTTCAGTTTGTCTGTACAAGACATGAGAGCAATGTGTGCGTAACGATAGGATTAGACAATGAAACGTAACAGCTAACCTCTAGAAGACAGCAAACGTCAAGCGCGAGTCCGTCATAGGACCTGTCTACATCTCCACGTCACGACGTCGTCAACGTGGAACGGTGCGGTAACGCGACACGGTGCGTTGACATAACGTGCAAATTTACGTTACCGTATCGTAACACGTTCTGCCTCTAGCCGCAAGCGCACACGTATATGCGCTCCGCCCGAGCTCTCCACGCCCTCGTGGTAGTCGCCGACTATGTGCTCCGATGCTTTAAAACCATACCTTACTGTTTCACTATTAAAATTCAGGATCTACATGGTCAACGATATCATCTACATGGTCAACGATAAATGTAACAATAATCCTGACGTGCATTTTTACGATACGGTAACGTAAATTTGCACGTTACGTCAACGCACCGTGTCGCGTTACCGCACCGTTCCACGTTGACGACGTCGTGACGTGGAGATGTGGACAGGCCCATAACCTGTCATAACAGCACTCAATAATTTATCTGTACCAAAGAAAATCTTACGAAAGACAACCCTGAATTTAATTGATTATGTTCAACATTATTCGGCGTGTAGTTCTGGAATTTGTTCCTATGCATTTATATCGAGAAATATGAAATATATGGAATGAGTAGGTAAATTTCTAGGCTATGTTTTGTAGATGAATTCCTGGACGTTGTATGTGTGAATTTGGGACATCCAGTACATGTATTTTTTTATTAGTAAAGAGTACTGAAACGCGTAAAGAATAGCACTACCCCATCTCTTCCCGTGGGTGTCGTAGAAGGCGACTAAGGGATTCACTAGAAGATGGGCAGCAGCGTTCTCTGAGTACTTTAGCAACCATACTGCGATCGCCAACCCGCCTGCCAAGCGTGGCAATTATGGCAAACTCCCCCAACATGGATAGCACAAAGAGGCACAGGACCGCTCGATGTGGCGATGCTTGGGGGAGGCCTATGACCAGCAGTGGACGTCTTTCGGCTGAATGATGATGATGACTGAAACGCTAGTGATCTGGCATTTTCCAAGCGCGTATAAAGAGATTGTATACTTTATGTCTCATGAAGACCGCGAGAACAACCATCTCCCTTATTGCCTTATGCCTATTAAATATTACTACTATGCAATAATAAACACCTATTCCCGCTCACACGTTTGTTGCCCCCTTCGCCTATGTACTGGTAGCTTTCAGGGGGCCCAGCTAGTGAGCTGGCGAGTCACCGTCTGCCAACAAATTTAAATTTAAAGTTGAAAGGCAGACGCTGTTTTCTTCCGGCAATAGAGGTTAACCGGTCCACTAAACACCCCTTTCCATAGACCAGACATTTTTTACCATATTTTACAATAGTATTCTTACACCCACCTGAGACGGTCCATGACTGTACTCCAATAGGGCAGCCGCGGATAGTCCCCGGTCGGTGCCCCATCCCATTTTAGATTAAAGTTCTCAAAGGGGCCTCTGCGCGTTGGACCTGTGTCCCCCGTGTGCCTTCCAAAGGACCGGACATCTTCCGCACGGAAGATGAGCCGTGAACTTAAAGCGATACAAAAAAAAACACCTATTCTATTTTCGTTTCGAAATTACTGGGTCTTACTATTTGAAACCTCATTAAATATGCAGGGCTCAACAACATTTTAATAAATAAATTCCATTAACTCAACGCCTAGATACAGGTGATCCAAGGGGTTGAACTTAACCTAATTAAGACTGTCAAGTCCGTATCGAATGGACGCACTGCTACGTCCAGCCTGATACAGTATAGATTTATTTAGTTATGGTATGGTATGATATGGATGTGGATAATGGCGATGCGACTCGCTTGTCAGCGAACATTAGGGTGTTTGTCGCACGGTACTGCACCTCTGCGCTGATGTGTCAGAGATTAGCAAGACGGGGTACGTAGATTGAGTCAGACAGCTCCGAAGGTCGCAACTAAGTGCAGAGCAAGATAATTGTATATTGTACGTTCACGTGTAATTGAATACTCTTATATCTAAGGGGGTATTTCAACCTATCATTAACTGTTCATTAAGCTAATTCGGTCTGTAAACTTTTCAATAACTAACATTCGCATTTCACCTATCGATAGTGATAATGATAAAGACTATCATATTTCTAGGTCACGTTTAGCTTACCAGAATCTGGTGAATAGTTACGGACTACGTTATTGATATGTTGGTGAAATACCTTCTAAGAGTAGTAAATTCGCAGATCATATAAAAATGCGATATGTTAGCTAATCATCACGGACCACGCCTATCCTCTGAACATCACTATTAAATATGTTTCAAATACATTAAAATATATTACGTGTAAGTTGTTTATTTAATAGACGATAAATATTGAATAGTTTGCACAGATGATAATATTTTCTTGTTTCATTAATGTTTCAGTACTTAGTCGAACTTAGTCGGGTTTTTAGTTTCTGAACTTACTTTTTATATTACTAGCTTTTGCTTGCGGCTTCGCTCCCGTTAATTTACGGATCCCTAATTTTTTGATCCCAAAATATAGCCTATAGCACTCAGGGATAACGTAGCTTCCTATTGGTGAAAGAATTTTTGAAATCGGATGAGTAATTTCGGAGATTACCTCCTACATACAAACAAACAAACAAACAAACAAATTCTACCTCTTTATAATCTATATATATAAAAGAAAGTCGTGTTAGTTACTTCACTTATAACTCAAGAACGGCTGAACCGATTTAGCTGAAAATTGGCAGGGAGGTAGTTTAGAGCCAGGAGAAGGACATAGGATACTTTTTATCCCGTTGGACATTTTGATATTTAAAAAAAAAAAAATTATATCAGTATATCCATATTCTTAATCTGTTTAGGTAGTAGGTAGGTAGTAGGTAGGTAGTAGGTAGGTAGTAGGTAGGTAGTAGGTAGGTAGTAGGTAGGTAGTAGGTAGGTAGTAGGTAGGTAGTAGGTAGGTAGTAGGTAGGTAGTAGGTAGGTAGTAGGTAGGTAGTAGGTAGGTAGTAGGTAGGTAGTAGGTAGGTAGTAGGTAGGTAGTAGGTAGGTAGTAGGTAGGTAGTAGGTAGGTAGTAGGTAGGTAGTAGGTAGGTAGTAGGTAGGTAGTAGGTAGGTAGTAGGTAGGTAGTAGGTAGGTAGTAGGTAGGTAGTAGGTAGGTAGTAGGTAGGTAGTAGGTAGGTAGTAGGTAGGTAGTAGGTAGGTAGTAGGTAGGTAGTAGGTAGGTAGTAGGTAGGTAGTAGGTAGGTAGTAGGTAGGTAGTAGGTAGGTAGTAGGTAGGTAATAAGTAGGAAAAAGGGCATTGCAACGCATGCCGGGAACAGCTAGTATTAGTATAGATGATTTTAATGACAGACAATGTAATTATTTTTTGGGGTGTTTTGTTTGTTGCTTTATTACTTACACAAGAGTCTTGTAAGTACAGTGCGTTCGATCGAGACGCACCCCACACTTTTTTTTGAGATGTAGCCGCGTGATACGTATGCACATGTGGCGGCATCTATCTCGCCACATGCGAACTATATCCTACATCGCGCAATCAAGATTTAACACGCAGATAGAATATATACAACCTCCCAACATTAACTGTTGGGCCAGGCACAAGACTCCGCCTGGTTGGAGGATCCTCCCTTTGGTTGGAGGAACACCACACCAAGTTTCTCCACACACATATCTCCAATTATTATCTTATAATAGTGTGTGTATGCACACATTTCACTATTGTGTGTGTGCCGATAGAACTAAAGAGCAATTTATAATGCACACCTGCACTGTATCGATTTAAACTATGTCATACACCAGTGCGCTTTCACGTTCGTCTTGCGTCTTCGTCTGAAGCATGCGTGAAGCGCCATAGCGCATGTCTTAATACTAGTTCGACAAAAGCGCATGCCCCTAGCGCACGCTAATCCGTCTATTGTATGTTGACTGACGACGTGACGACTAACCGAGGCGCACCGGTGTAGACGATAAGCTGTATGCGTCTTAAGCTGGCTTCCCATGGTGCGTGGTAGCGCGCACCGGCTGTGCGTATTATCATCCGTAAAATCACGCACCGTGGGAAGCCACGATATGCATAGGGTGTGTGATGTGGATACGGCGCACCGCTCCGGATGCGTCCGTTTTACCACGGACGAGTCTCTTCCCACGGTGCGTCGGTGCGAGCTCGTACGTCGCGGTGCACGCTATCACGCACTGTGGGAAGCCAGTATTATGGCAATCAATATTGCATGCGCTTGACGCAAGAGGAATTGAAAGTCGGAAGCGCAAGATGAACGTGAAGAGTGGGGCGCGTCATCGTGGATTGAACTATCCGTAATAATGCTAAAAAAACATTTTTCAACCTCACTTAAGTACCAAAAATATGCATGCTGTATTTGTTCCCTAAATTAAGTTATCCCCCTACGGCTTTTACGCCCAATTTCGATGGCAACGTTTTTAAAATACTATTTTTGATGGAACATACATACAACAAAGCAGCGTAAATGAATTTTCCAGCAAATAAATTAATTACGAGAGGAAGCGAGTCTACGCGCGAATGCGTGTATCATGATGACATTATGTCCTAACGCGCGTCTGAGCGTAACACAACCACTCTGTGGAGCGTAGTTATAGTGAACTTGTGAAAACTTTGCCATAAGTTATAGGCGCTAGCGGAGCGGGAATCTTTGTTAGTGATTCAAAAATTAAGAATTATATAGTTGTCTAAAAATTGTAAAATTTGTGAAACGATACCACCACCAGCATACCGATAAAAAAAACAAATAAGTATTGTAAAAATCACGCAACTATTTCATATCTTTTTTTCAAGAAAAGTTTTTAGGTCTTAAAGACTGTTTTTTATTTGCAATGCAAGCTCAATTCTTAGCCATCATTATTGTTTTTACTTAAACGAAGTACCTATACTTAACTAGCGACCCGTCCCGGCTTCGTACGGGTGCAATGTATTATACATATAAACCTTCCTCTTGAATCACTCTATGTATTAATAAAAAATAAAGTTAAAAAACTATAACCCGACTACGTAAATAAAAAAGAGGTCTAAAAAGGACGAAACAAGAAAATAATTCAAATAGAAATCCAGATTTATACAAAAATAGATTTATATCCAGATTATAATACAAAAATAGAAATCCAGAAATTCATAGATACAAAAATGGTCAAGGTAGAGCCGTGGTCGCACTCACTGTATACCTACTATGATTATGTGGGTGCCAGGAACAGCTCCATTAAACACACAGCGACCTTGAGGCTTGAAACGGTCCTCTCGGTCAGTTTCCGAGTATTAGGCCCGGACTCCACCAAAGCGGAGATGTGCGGAGATGTCTCGTAAACAACCAATAGGAATTCGTTTTGAGTTGAAGCTAAGCGGAGAGATTTGAAAATAACGCAATCCTATTGGTTGATCGAGACATCTCCGCACATCTCCGCTTTGGTGGAGTCCGGGCCTTAGACAACCCCTGCATAGCACATCTCAGGCATTTCACACTTTTTTAGGAAACTTAACGCGACATGAACTAATGTGTAACTTGGAGATTTACTAAAAAAACACATATTCAGGCAGTTCCGATGAAAATCTTGTTGGGGTGTCTCGGTTTTCGTACAAAGTAAAAATAAGGTTGTATATTGGGTTCTGCGGTATAGGTTGGATTCCCGCACTAAACAAACATTCACATGACTTACAGATAGCTGTTCCAGAGCATGAGGAATTTGTGTTTGTGTCACGGGTGTTGTAAATTTTTTGAACTCGCGTCTCGACATTTGTCTCGGCGTATATTTTTGTATGTAGCACCAAACTCGCTTCCGCCATGAGTATAACTAAATTATAGTATATTACGCATAGGCAAGGCATTCTGCAATCGGGATGCATTGCCAATTAGCGACGTACGCGTAAGTAAGTACGCATGGCTTGTTTGAATAGGACTTACCTAACCTAAATGGATTTTCCGTACCACGCCTGTGTGCACACGGTAAACGGTTCTATTGAAATAAAACCGACTCAAAAAAACGAACAAAATAGTGAGAAGCCTTCAATTTGTTTCAGCGTGGATTAACACCGACTTCAGAAACTGTTCCGAAATTTTATAATATGGTAATTGTTTTCTTGAATTGTTAATATGTTCTTTTCAGGGTTCCGTACCCAAAGGGTAAAATGGGACCCTGTTACTAAGACTCCGCTGTCCGTCCGTCTGTCACCAGGCTGTATCTCATGAACCGTGATAGTTAGACAGTTGAAATTTTCACAGATGATGAATTTCTGTTGCCGCTATAACAACAAATAATAAAAAACAGAATAAAATTATTATTTAAGGGGGCTCCCATACAACAGACGTGATTTTTTTGCCGTTTTTATGCCGACTCGCACTTGGCTGTTTTTGTTTTTAATAGCCTCCTCCTTTTCGATAAACTCGGTTCAAAACCGAGAATGTAATATTTCTAACATCGTAAAATTTATTTTGCAACTTCTATTGTCTATTGCCTACAATCACTCAAATACAACCTCCCTGGTATTTTTAGATCGCCTTTATTGTTATTACTCCTACACTTGTGAACTCACAACTCGATACATATTTATTGCATTTTCCATAGAAGTAATACGTTCAACGTATAAAGTCCTTGGCATTTACTGTTGCAAATGGTATACTTGCGGGTAGTGTTACCATCCGTTCGGATTTGTCCGGACATGTCCGGACTTCTAGACCTTTGTCCGGCTCTTTAATTTGTCCGGATTTTTTGGCTTAGATGGAAAACGAGTAATAAAACTGATTCCCGCACCGCGCAACCTCCCTCCCCTCGCGAGCGTCTGCTGTCATGTCTACCATAGCACTGTAACTAAGTGGGTAGGTTTGCATTTTGTGACAAAAATGTCCGGACTTTTATTGAAATGTCGGGATTTTTGTCAGGACTTTCAAATTTCTAAATGGTAACCCTCCTTGCGGGTCAATTTAAACAAATAAAAATGGAGAAAGGTGCAGTCGGGGAGACGGTTTTTAAGGGTATAATATTTCGTGATCGATCGATCGATCAGAAAATATGGGTATGTATGCAGGGTGTAAACGAATTCGTGTAATTCCTTAAAACCACATGATCTCTCTACTACTGGTGTTGCCGGGGTTGCGGTGCATGCAGCTGCGAATCCCGCGACCCCGGCCGAGGGTCAGGAGAAGAAACATCGTGGGTTTTTAGCCGGTAAGAGTCCGGCATAACCCTTTCCAATGGAAAAGGGTTATGCCGGACTCTTACCTCTTTTGCTTGGGAAAATCCTCATGAATGCGTAAGGATTTTCCCAAGCAAAAAAAAAGAAAAAAAAAGTTAAGTACTAAGTTAAGTACTACTTACTGGTGTAGATTTGCCCTGCACGGGATTTAGCTTGATTAAAAATAAGGTACGTGATCGTATCTGAACAACCTACTAAGGATTCGATAAAATTTATTTTTGCTAAGAAATATTTTATTTTATCGAACATTTTGATGCTACGCACGAATGAATGAAAGCACGGCGTCACAGCTGGCGGGCACGACTAACGCGATATCGCTCTTTGCAGTCTGTTTACTCGGGGCTCTAAAATGACTCAGAAATAGAAAACCAAGATTTTATTTAGAATTTTTATTTAAGTAAATTTTCAAAACTACCCATTTAGTGTTAAACAGTGTCACCAGTAGATCATGCGGTTTGAAGGAATTACACGAATTCGTTTACAACCTGTATTTATGTGGTATACAGGCTGTTCCGAAACTCATCGTCAAGCCGGCAAGAAATTATCGATATTAGAGATATTTTCTGGAAATTGCTAATTTGCTGATGTTTTATTGTATTTCAATAAGTGTTTTGGCAGGTAAATAAACTGGGTGTAAAGGACAGGTTATCAAAAATGGATACAGTGAATTTAGTTCATTATTTTTAATTAAAATCTGTGGAAAATATCAACCAAATATATCGAATTTCTAAAAAAAAACGCATTTTATTTTTGCAATGTAGTGTGTCCTAAATAGGATTGCTTATTTTAAATCAGAGAAATGTAAAATTTGTGGAAAGAAAAATCGGAAAATTCCGAGCAAAATGTCCACTTATTTTCAATTCAGAATAATATGTTATTAGGCTGAATTCACTGTTTTAGTTTTCGGTACACCGTCCCTTACACCTGGTATATTCACGTAGAATATTTCGGTTTTCAGAAACCGGAACTGATAACTACATCACTTCGCCGATCATTAGTAACTAAATAGTTTTATTGCAAACCACGACTACCCGCGATCGCTCGCGTAGATTAATGTTTTTTTTCTATTAGTTAAATCTCGTCTCATAATTGGATTTTTAATTAAGGATGGTAGATAGATAGATGTAGTATACTATCAAGTTTGTTATGTCTCATTAATCGTAGTTTGGTGTAGGTTAGAGCTTTTAATAATTAGACAACGGCCGCTCACACGTTGTTGCCCCCTTCGCTTATATACTGGCGGCATTTCAGGGGGAGGGCAGCTAGTGAGCTGGCGAGTCACTAGCTGGGAAACTAACTACCAGGAAAGCAGAAACGAACTGGAACTAGGTGCTTAAACGACTTACTTACTTAGCTCAATAATAGTAAAAATACAGGTTTTGAAATTGAATCATTTGTTGTTTTGAAAAGTATCAGGGCGACAGAAATGAACAGAAAATATGCACTTATAAAAAGTAGGTATGGTCACGAAATCGTATCGCAGCAATTGCGATGCGGCGTCGTATCGCATCGCAGTTTTGTGTGGGAGCCCTTAACCTATCTACGCCACCATATTGGTTCTAAACAGGCCGTAGCGTTTTTTTTTGTGCCTTTTTTATTTTATTTGATTGAACCAAGGATGTAGATTAACAGGTTTGAGGGAAAGCTCTCTGTTATTTAACATACTGTATATTTAGAAATATTAATTTAATTAGTGTCCAGAATTGCATTAATTGTGATTATCTGCACTATTGTTAGTGACTAATTAACACTCCGTATATAGCCTACACAATGTCTTATTGAAACCCAACAACATGCACTAATGAGCAAATGCCTGAATGCATCAAGGAGCACCAGCTCCCTAGCGGGCATTATGTAACGTAACAGTCAGTATTAGATAAGGGATGAACTTGAAACACAACAATGCATAATTGTACATGTACATGTCTAAAGCTTGGTATTAATTGGTTCCGCTTTAATTATTTTCTACTCATTACCATTTCTAATGCTTAGTTTACACGAGCTTAGTATTGATGAGCGCGACGCGTCGCATCCCTAGCGGCTACGGGACACCACTAGTCGCCAGGTCGCCATAAACCGGAGTGACGGATGAGAGACTTGACGTTGACGATTCCCGCCAACATGTTTGCAAAAGTAATAATAATGATCGTTTATTTCCAAATAAGTATTTTTTAACAAATCGTGTGAACGTCGATCCCCAAACTAGGTTAACCTGTATCTTGGGGACCGCCTTCCCTATCTAAGTTATACATATCTTGACATAATTGTTTGGATTGACAAAAGTATTAATTACTTTGTAATCTGAGTTGTAACATATCAATAGTATGTTCATTGAGTATAATTTCTACCTTATGCTAACCTGACAAGACGTGTAATCATTTGGAATCGCCGCCCCGCCGCCTTCTTATGAGAAATGTGTACTCATTTGTAGGAGTGAGGCGTATTTATCGTAACAGCTATTTAAAACAGGTATCTTATGATAACAGACTGTAACTGTGACAAACAAACTGAAAAAGCAGTTCCTGTTTCACGAGCTAACAAAATCCCCTATATGACAGTCACAAGCTTTTCTCTATTCATGCTTATGACAGTTACCTTAGTTAGAATAAGATAAAAAATGTTACTGTTACTCTGTGACACCCTGTTACAGCCGTCACAAGCTCTTTCCTTTTCTCGCATAGGTTTAACACCTTAGTTAGAAAGAGAAAACCTGCTGTTACAGTAAACAGGTTAAACGTTGCTATCTGTGATAACAGAGAACACACAATAGTGTGTTCCCTCATAGTATGAAATAACAAACTGTTATTTCGTTTTCGTAACAGGTTTTTGGAACTGCTACGTCTACGTGCAAAGTGTAACAGGAACAGGCATAACAGATACGTGATTTTACCTGTTACAACCCACTCTTACACACTTGTTTCAATTTGTCACTAAATACTTGCCGTGGCTGTTCCCGACTCGGCCAGTATAGTTACTTTGTGGGAGGGTAGCTGCTTGTCACTTAGTAATTAGGATCGACTATTCTAATTAAGTGGGCAGGCCCGACAGGTACTAGGAAGCCAGGTAGACCTTTAACTAGATGGGTAGACGACATCACACGAGTCGCAGGCAAAAGCTGGCTGACAGAAGCCAAAGACCGAAATCGTTGGTCTTCTCTGGAGGAGGCCTTCACCCTCACCGATTGAGGGGTTCTTGCATGTATACTTTTTTAAAACTGATTATAATACTATTATTAATAACCAATTTATTTTTTTGATACTGAAATTAATTATATGAAATTACCATAATTATTTTACACATAATGCAAAGTACGTTAAATTAAAGTTATAATGTAATCTTATTGTGAAAACTTTTTTGTGCAAGAAATAAAAGGCTTTTTTATTTTATTTATTTATTTATTTATTCTAATTAAGCATGTTTACGTGCAATGTATTAGTGTAAGTTGGGTGCATGTGCATGAAAAGAGCCTACACGAGTGACGATACTTAAGTACGTCCGGCGCACCCTGGGCAGTCAGCCCCGCTACCAACTTTGCTGACTGGCTAATCTTTTCACCACGGTATGACCTATTCTCGTATAGCTCGTGCCGACACGATAGAAGAAGTGTAAGTGACAAGTAGTAAGGCTTAGTTTCTAATCTCGTTTAACTATGCATATTAGAAGTGATCAAACTGAACAGAACTTTTGAAAATGTAAAAATAAGAAGGACCAAAAAAAAGCACTGCGCCTTTATTAAATATCGTCCGAATATACGTAGAATAATCCGTCGTAGCAAGCAATAATTTTACGATTAAAAAGATTTAATTTGATTTCGCAGTACGTTAGTAGTTTGTTATGAAGTTAGCAACGCAGTGACGTCTTCGTGAGTCACGTGGACCGAGTTGTTGTGTAGGGGAATTTAAACGTTAACGGGTCAGTCTGTTTCGTGCACTCGTACAGTTCAGACCGGCACAACAAATCTGTCGGTTGTCAATTATTAAAGGGTGTTAACGAATTCGTGTAATTCCTTAAAACCATGATCTACTACTGGTGTAGACAGGCCCCGCACGGGATTTAGATTGATTAAATATATTTTTTTTTTTCGGCTTTTTTACCAGTCGTATCTAAACCACTAATAAGGATTCAGTAAAATATTAATTTTATTTGTGTGAACATTTCGATGCCACGCATAAATTAATGAAAGTCCGGCGACACGGCTGACAGGAACGACTAACGCGATATCGCTCTTTGCAGTCAGATAACTCAAGGCTCTAAAAAGACTCAGAAATTGAAAACCAATCTATTTTTTTTTTTTTTTTGATTTTCGATAAATCCCATTTATGATTAATCTGTGTCGCCAGTAGATCACGTGGTTTGAAGGAATTACAAGATTTCGTTAACACCCTGTTATTTTAGTGTGTGTTCTTTAAGTATTCCAAACAATAAATCAGTTGTGAATTACAAGTGCGTTTGTTACTGTGTTTTGCCTGAGTACCCCTTACGCCCATAACATGGAATCGGTACCAAGAGAAAATGATGGAGACAATACTGTCACCCAGCCTATAATATTGGTTCTCCGTCATATATCTTGTCCATTGTATGAAATTATCTATGACAGATCGCTATAATGAGGTTTAGATTGCACTATGCCCATCAGCCATTCGATTTTCCATCATATTCTAGTACCCACAAGGGAAATGTCCTAGAGAGATATATTTATACAATGGACACAGTATTACGAATAACATTTATACGGAAACTTCAAAGGCAATGTGGAAATAATAATTGAATTAACTGAATGCAACTGAATATTCATATTCAACGAAACGCTACCTATTATAGTGAACCCATTGATAGATCCTCAACCGATTGTTGAAGCCCTGGAGTTGTTCTGTGAATTCAATTGAAAACTAGGCTATGTACACTGAAAATTTCGAGCGATGCAACTGAAACCGCATCTGATCCATTCTAGTACATCAGGCGAATTTCAAGTAAACGGTGAATCCATCCAATGCATGAAGTAACAACGTCAGACCGTAGCATTGTTTTTCTCTGATGACTGCAACTCAATTTTATTTATACATCAGAGCGTAATTGTCCAACTAAAGCTGAAGCTACACGCGAATTCGATTTTCCGATCAAACGACTTTTTCGATCGAACATTTTCTAATAAATGAGCGTTATTATTCATCGAACATGTATTGAAACAGTTTGACACAGTTACAAGCGTATCCTTAACAGGTTCACTGTCCACAGAGCAGACACAATAGTTAAACAATGCACTTGCTCATACGTGATTCACGGGACAGGGAAAGGGTTAAGGCGAGCTGAACCCTGGCGCGGTAGGTTTTGCTTGTTTTAGAACTCATTTTTGATAGGCAAATTAAAACATTTAGAACCCAAAATAAATTTATATTTTAGGATACATTCCTTCTCTATACCATGTACCCGTTCAATACACGATGCAATATAGTTTTCTCGATAGAAAAAAATACTGAAGTTACTTCGATTTGCAGTTTTTTTACAAGCAAAATTTCATTTTAAACAAGTACTTACTATAATACATTTTTATAATTAATATTAATTTATGGGTAATTAATTTTGGAATCGATTCTACCCGATCGTTTTTTTTTATTACATTTATATATTTTTTATCGATTTTTTCAAGTGATTTTCGGCCCGCGCGTCGTCGCTTACCCGATTGCCGTCGCTTACCCGATTACCGCGCCAGGGTTCAGCTCGCCTTAACATTATTGGAATCGTACTTATTTATACCTCTCTTCCTAGGTTTGAAGGAGACGTAAAAGTAAATTCCATATGTTCCACAATAATTTAGTTTTATTTGCGTAATTAGCAATTACCAATACTTTAAGATATTAATGAGTTCAATCGATTGAAGCCGTGGATTAAAATTATCTGTTTAACCGGTTGCATACCGCCCGTCGTCCCAGGACGACTGAGCCTGATTAAAAATCAAAAAATCTTTTTTTTTCCATGCGGTAGGGGTAAGTGATCGTATCTAAACCACCTAATAAGGATTCAGTAAAAAAACTTTTTTTTTTGTTTTGCATAAAAATAATTTACTGCGCTTGAACATTTCGATGCCACGCTTAAATGAATGAAAGCACGGTGACGCGGCTGGCGGGCAAGACTAACGCGATATCGCTCTTTGCGGTAAGTTAACTCGGGGCTCTAAAGTGACTCAGAAATAGAAATAAGATTATATTTTCAATATTTTTTTCAGTTGTTTTTCAAAAATTCCCTTTTTGGGGTTAATCTGTGTCACCAGTAGATCACGCGGTTTGAAGGAATTACACGAATTCGTTAACACCCTGTATATATAATATGTTCTTAAATAAACAATACTTAATCAAATTTCAGTGTATGTATTATGATTATAACTGAACATTCTAATTGCGATGTTTGAGTGTTTGCTTTATTTCTTACATCTATATACATAAAAGGAGAAGCTGACTGATCTATCAACGCACAGCCTAAACCGCTGGTGTTAGAGACTTGAAATTTTTACAGTAGGTTCCTTTTGTAACGTAGGCATCCACTAAGAAAGGATTTTTGAAAATTCTACCCCTAAGGGTGTGAAATAGGCGATTGAAGTTTGTATGAAAAATCGTCACTTAACGGCTTCAAAATTGCACGCAAGCGAAGCTGCGGGCGAAAGCTAGTGTTGTATAAACTAAAATTTCTGGTATTTTTATTCAGGCACTGAATAAACACTATTTCGAGCTTAAGCTAAACAGAAAATATTCTCCTTTTACTCTTGCATTTGAGAAGTTTTCTGAACAAACTGATTTCCTGAAAGCAAAAGGCAAGCATATCAAGTATCAGCCTTTCATGTTTTGGAATATTGTGTCTATTTTCCTGTAAATTTCTAGCAGTGCTTCAATGGAGAAGCGCTGGGGAATAAACTCGTGTAGGATGTGTAGGATGCATTTCCTGAATTTCCATACTGCATTGTGGAACGTCATATTTCGAATAACACGGGTATTGAGAGCGTTATTCGTTTCGTTTTCCAGTATTTTTAACCGAGACGCCAAAAAAGGAGGATCAATTCGTCGGAATCTTTTTTTTATGTATGTTACCCGATTACTCAAAGACGCCTGGACCGATTTGAAAAATTCTTCTTGTGTTTTGAAAGTATTCTTCCTAAGTGGTCTCATGGTCATCAGGACAGGATCTGATGATGGGATCCGGGAGAAATCGAGGGAACTCTTCAAATTTTATAGGCACACTTGAAGCGATTTAGGTATTTTTTTTGTTTGAAAGAGTATTCTCCCGAGGTGGTCCCATTAAAATTTGGTGAAGACCCTCGGATATTGACAATGGAACTCTTCAATGGATAACAGCAAATTACCCGCGATTGCTGTAATTGCACCTTTATGTACTGTTTCATCATCATCTGCCTAGCCTTTTCCCAACTATGTTGGGGTCGGCTTCCAGTCGAACCGGATGCAGCTGAATATCAGTATTTTACATGGAGCGACTGCCTATCAGACCTCCACAACCCAGTAACTGGGTAATACGATACTCTTGGTAACACTGGTTGTCAGACTTTCTGGCTTCTGACCAACAGTAACGACTGTCAAAGATCTTCAAATGGCAGCCGGGACCAACGGCTTTACGTGCTTTCTGAGGCACGGAGGAAACTCGCTATGGTAAATGGTCACCCATCCACAGACCAACCTCGGCAAGCGTGGCTTAACCCGGAAGATCGGTCTATGCGGCTGTAATTATTTAGCCACGAGCTCCTCTTTATGTACTGTTTATGCCACTTAAAATGGAACAATAAAATTGCTTTAAAAATAAGAAAAACCCGACTTCAAAAAAACTAAAAAGAGTAGAAAGATTTAGATTTTTCTAGAACTAATCTAATAAATTACGTTTAAAAGTAGTTACAAGTGAAATGTGATGCCATCCAAGTCATCAGGGCGTTCATACATTTATATACCTATATTAAGTATAGCTTTTGCAAGATAACACAAAACATTTCAACTTTTCATTCAAATAACAAAGAAAATGACAAAATGGGATGGGAGCGGGAACGTGGTGTTTACAGGACGAGTGCCGACAGAATGACAAAAGTCACGCCCACCGTGATGACGTCAGTGCGACTTTGGTATCACGATGCACGTTTGCTTAGGCCATCTCTTCTTAATTATGTCTATTCCTTCTGTTTTATTTCGTTTAGTGTACAATAAAGTATATCTACCTATCTATCTCTTTATATTTGCTTCGAGATCAGGACGCTACAGGTAAATACAAAAGTCAGTACACAAACTATAATCTTCTTAGTGAGGACAATGCATGAACATCAGAGTGTATTGTTAACAGAAACTGCGTATAAGCTTCTTCTTCGACGCAATCTGTGGTAATACCCGGTACAATAAAGCTGCTTAACGGACAGATTCATTTTTTCCCGCCTAGCTTTTTCCCAACTATGTTGAAGTCAGCTTCTTGTCAACCAGGGAACCTACTCCCTAAGTCCGTCAACGAAGTTAGTCGCCCGTCCGAAAGTAGCCCGAAACGTAGGAGTGAACAAAACAAGTGTCAAGTTCAACTTTTCTGACGGGCAAAAACACATCGGTAGTAGGGACAGCTGTCAAATCGTGTTGTCATTCATTCTTAGTTTGGGCCCCGAAATAATCGTATCGTGTAATAATCGTAGGTGATAAGGAGTAGGAAACGCTCGGAACTAAGGCCGAAACCACGGACTTAGTACTAAGTGTGCGTCCGCGTGTACGGCGCACGGGCGTATTGCGGATTGCGGAGCGGCTTTACCGTCGATACCAGACCTGTCCTTAGTGCACCCGGGAAAGTTGACGGGTACGCGCGTGTTTAGTGTTTCGTTTATTTTACTTTGGTTTTAGGCTTAAAACGCACTAGCGGCCAGCCGTAATACGGTGTGCCGATTGCGGTTGGCCGCACATCGATTTTTACATGAAACCGCATGATCTCAACACACTGATTTCCGGCCTACCGTCGTGCGCCAGTTCGTTGAGATCATGCGGTTTCATGTAAAAATCGATGTGCGGCCTGCCGCAAGCGGTACGTCGTATTGCGGCTGGCCGCTAGTGCGTTTTAAGCCTTAATAATGTCGATATCAAAATTCAAACGTTTCG
This sequence comes from Amphipyra tragopoginis, assembly GCA_905220435.1. Lineage (NCBI taxonomy): Eukaryota > Metazoa > Arthropoda > Insecta > Lepidoptera > Noctuidae > Amphipyra > Amphipyra tragopoginis. The sequence goes on along the minus strand of HG991991.1, from coordinate 5,208,361 downwards.
AACATTTATTTAATGCGCCGTTCATTCCGCCTGCGCGGTGCGCCGTCACTCAGGACGCACACTTAGGGAGTAGACCCCCAGATGAAGCTGAATACCAGTATTTTACACGGAGCGACTGCCATCAGACCTTCGCAAACCAGTTACACAATGCGATGGATTTGGGTCTTAGTCCAACACGCTTGCCTGGTGTGGGTTTGGTGGATTACACACACCGACGAGAACTTTTTTTAGAAGCCCTGGGGCTTCTCCCAAAAAAAATCTTGATAAATCGCAACCGAAACAAAGCCGAACCGTTCATATAAAAATGAATCCCTATTTCCCTTGGTCACGGCATCACGCGTGAGCGGCTGGACCAATTTCGCTAAATTTTTCTTGTTGTGTTCTTAATTGTCAGAAGGTTCTTATGAAAGTCTGTTTTATACTATAATTAGTAAATAAGGAAAATGTATAAAGAAATACAAGGTTAGTCAAAAAAGGGGTACTAATCCGAAAGGGTGTTAAAGAACACATAATAATGAATAACTTTTGTTCTACAACTTTGCCCAAAAGTCAATAGTTTAAGAGAAACAGATGATCAAAAATCTCAAAAAAAAATCTCTAAAATCTATCTATCCCCAGTTAAGATCAGCTGTGTTTACATTTTAGGTCATGTTTGGGGTCATGAATTAGAAGCACCATTTTCTGAATTTGTAACTAAAGCAGGGATGAAGAATTTTTGAAAAAACTAAAATAAAAATCATTTTATTTGGAAAAAAAAAATATCGAATTTTGAAATTTTACCACTTGCTTTCAAACAGTCATCAGCGATACTATAAGTGGGCTTCGGATTACGCTACGTTCACACGGAGTCACGTTTTGCCGAATCTTATTTTCATCGGATCTGAAAAAACCGACTGTTGTGTTCACACGGCACATCTTGCGTTGCCATATACGACGGCCTCGAATTGGGATCCTGTGTGAACACACGTCCCATGTCCCTCTCCACTCCCCTGCTTGTGCGACCCGACATGTATTCGGTTTCAAGATCCGGAAAATAACCGAATCTACTTGCTTGTATCGTATGAACGCATGTATTGAAAGCGCTATGCCACTGCACCGGATCCTACATTTTGCAGTACGGCCGGATCGGTTTGTAGTCGCCAAATCGGATGTCAACTTCAGCAAGATTCGTTTTTTTTGCCGTGTCTTGAAACTGAATGCATGTGTGAACTCATGTATTGAAATACTGTTGCCACTAAACCGAATCCTGCAAAAACCCGATTCGGTAGAGAAACACACGAAGCCGTGTGAACGTACCGTTAGTACCCCCTTTCTGACTAACCTTGTATATTAATTACTGAAAATATCTGATTACACCTTACGTAGGTATATTGACAAAAATGACAATGATGGTGAACACTAACAAAGTTTTGTCTATTTCAATTAATAACAGAGCATAAAAAACACAAAACAGTTCGTTGACGAAGATAAATCATGTGTTATTTACACAATCACCATCGGAACATGATTGATAGGTATTGCGCAATTCATTAAAGCTGACTTACAAACGTCACCTCACACTTCAGGTCCAGTTGAAAACCAGCGTCAGGCACTAGTTGTCTGGCATTTTTGCTGAACTGGGCCTTTTTGGCGCAGCCGTGAGGCACACTCTCATGCTAATTGCTTTTGTTTGTGTTTTTCTGCTTTATTTTATATTGTGTGCCTTTTTAGTCTGTGCTAAATAAATGTATTCTCTTTCTTTCTTTCTTTCATTTATAGAAAACTAGAGGTCGCTTGAGTCCTCACCCGCGAGGATGTCGTTTATCGCGTATTCCGTATTTTTCGGGATAAAAGTAAGCCTATGGGCGTCCGAGGTGGCATGAAAAAAAACTGATGATTGGCGTGTGCATTTGTCCGTCTTTACTCGGATCGGTGCGGTGCTATGTCCGTTTCTGTACACCTGACAACGTATATATATATGCAAAATTTCAAGATGATCGGTTCAGTGGTTCAGGCGTGAAATGGTTACAAACAAACAAACTTACTTTCGCATTTATAATATTAGTTAGGATTCATAACAAATGGATTCACGACGGTATTAGCGTCCGGTTTCCGCAGTGACACATGCTCCATATTTTAACACAGATTAAAAGAATTAAACGTTAAGTCTGCACTTTATATGACGACAATTTGTTGGCTTTTTAAACAAAAATAATTCGTAAATAGAATTACGCCGCCGCCATCTAGTTTTAAAAAACAAACCGACTTGTAAAAGCGAATTTAAATATTCAACTTTACAGTATAAATAATTTCATTTCATTCTTAAGTTTAGCTTTCTTTGTAAACAAATGTTTTCCTGACTTATTGCTGGGATTCGCGTTGCTTATAAGTTGAAGTACTCGGAGTGCACTATCATTGCAATTCTCCGTGATACAGCTTATTGTCTCGCGTGGAGCGACTACTATTTGACGATGCCAACTTTTAAGGTAACAATTTTTCCGCAGTATGATGTAATAAGTGCATGTAGAAGTGTTAGCAGTTTAGTCGTTTGATATACATAATAATAAATCTTTTTATGGGATATTCCGCTCTACTCACCGCTCTCAAGAAGACATGTAGCTGGCCTAAGTTATTCCACGGAAAAGAAAGACAAAATAAAACCGAACCGAATGGTTAGTGTGACCGAACCAACATGTAGTAAGAGCACGAACGCGAATGTGCACGAAATATAAAAAATAAGTATATTTACGGATTACGAAGTGACAATAAAAAAAATTATCACCGTATGAAAACAAGGTGTTTTGCTAGCGTTTTTGAGTTTTTAGATTTTTCTTAAACTTATTAGTCATCAGATAAAACAGTCTGCTTCCTGAAAAGCTGATAAAACGCATTCGTTCTAAAGTGAGGTTTCTGTACGACATTTATTATTCTGTGTACATTCTGTCAAAAAAGTATCGGGAATGGATGATTTGTTTACGGTTCCATTTTTTTTTTCTTATTTGTTTTCACAACTGTTTTCCATTTTTGCGCGGAGTTTGAGTTGCGTTGGTTATTTAGATTAAATACAGTGCTGTTTTTAGTTCGATCATAACTAGTGTGTATTGCGAATTTCATAACGGACAAAAACATTGAACAAAGAGTTTGTCTTAAATTTTGCATCGCCAATTGAATTTCGTGTTCGGAGTCACTGAAAATGTTACAGAGTGCTTACTGTGAATCGACTTTATCAAAAACACGTACTTGTGAGTGGTAAAAAGCGTTCAAAAGCGGTCGAGATGTGATGCAAGATTTGCCTCGCTCTGGTAGATCATCAATGTCTTCAACTGAAATTAACATCACAAAAGCGAAGGAAATAGTGACTGAACATCCTCAATTAAGTTTGAGAGAGATAGCCGCTGAACTTTCTGTGTCTCACGAGTCGATCCGTACCATTTTAAATAATCGCTTGGGTATGAAACATGTTGCCGCTCGGTTAGTCCCAAAAGACCTGAATTTTCTCCAAAAACTCAATCGCATAAGTGTCGCTGAGGACTTGCTAGAACGAGTCAATCCCGACCCAACATTCATGAAACGCGTTGTTACTGGTGACAAGACGTGGGTTTACGAGTTTGACATGCAAACTAGTCAACAGGCTTCGGAGTGGCGCCTTCCAACTGAACCGAAACCGAAAAAACCACGCCAAAGTCGATCAAAAGTCAAAGTCATGTTGACTGTTTTCTTTGACTATCGCGGTGTTGTGCACTCGGAATTCTTGCCGGAAGGTCAAACGGTAAATAAAGAATATTATTTGAGCGTTATGCGGCCTGTAACTGTGCCACTGAAGGGCGAATGCCTTTTCTCATAGAGAAGAAACGAGCATTGACCAGCACGCTTGCTCACTGCGGGTTGGCGATTTCAGACCATTAAGTCCAGATTTCCTTACGATATTTTCCATCACTGTATGTCAATGGTGCCTTAGATTAACTAAGAAAGTACATCAATGACATTGAGAAAGTCACATTGGTACTTAACAAGCGGATCTGGGGGCCTACTCCCTAAGTCCGTCAACGAAATTAGTCGCCCGTCCGAAAGTAGCCCCAAACGTAGAAGTGAACAAAACAAGTGTCAAGGTCAACTTTTCGGACGGGCAAAAACTCATCGGTAGTAGGGATGACTGTCTAATCGTGTTGACATTCATTCTTAGTTCGGGCCCTGAAATAATCGTTTGTCCGTAGGTGATAGGGAAAGCTAGCGTAGCTAAGGCCGAAACCACGAACTTCGTGCTTAGAGAGTAGACCGTCTATAACCTCCAGGCCACAACGACTTAAAAATTGCTACCATAAAAACTCATTTTATAATAAATCGGTAACACGGACATTATAAAGTGAACTCTGTGGTTGTGCAAAAGAATTAACACAGCGTAAAAGATTGGTATCGACAGCCAGTTAAACGAGTAGCTCGATTCGATATTGCTGCATGCGGGAGGTTGACAGTTCTCGAGCTTTTGCGGTCGTGAGTATCACTTTATTGGTATCGAATATATTCCGTCGCATAGGTGCGAACATACGGGCCGCAGGTAACAAACGATGCAATTTGAGGTGAAATTTCAAATACATTTTTTTTCTTTTTAGATTATTTCTATTGGTACTTTTGGATTATTGTATAAACCTCGTAATTTTGTGTAATATGTCGATAAATTAACTTTTATCTTTTATAATCGGTATATGAGGCATACTGGGTTATAAGACTGCATGGAGCAATAAACCAAAAACCGGCCAAGTGCGAGTCAGACTCGCGCACGAAGAGTTCTGTACCATTATCTATAAAAATAGCAAAAAAATCGTGTCTGTTGTATGGGAGCCCCCTTAAATATTTATTTTATTTTGTGTTTTAGTATTTGTTGTTATAGCGGCAACAGAAATACCTACATCATCTGTGAAAATTTCAACTGTCTAACTATCACGGTTCACGAGATACAGCCTGGTGACAGACGGACGGACGTACGGACAGCGGAGTCTTAGCAATAGGGTCCCGTTTTACCCTTTGGGTACGGAACTCTAAAAAGGAATACAAAAATTACTCCAAGCAAAGGTAGGTACTTTTAAGTTTTTTTTTGTACTCTTTTCTCGAAGAAAATGATTCCATAGAGCGTTTAATCGTACAGGGCAGAGTGGAAGTCTACCCATTCGATGGACCGAACAAATATCATCAGCCCTGGGTGGCTCCTTGTGCGAGTGTACCAGAATGACCACCAACAGTGACAGATGGTTAGACATAGTGAGGCGATCTACATCAGGGGGTCTACTCCCTAAGCACGAAGTCCGTGGTTTCGGCCTTAGGTACGAGCGTTTCCTTTTCCCTATCACCTACGGACATACGATCCCGAACTAAGAATGAATGACAACACGATTTGACAGTTGTCCTTACTACCGATATGTTCTTGCCCGTCCGAAAAGTTTAACTTGACACTTGTTTTGATCACTCCTACGTTTCGGGTTACTTTCGGACGGGCAACTAACTTCGTTGACGGACTTAGGGAGTAGGCTCCCAGATGCAGTAACTCATAGTGCTACATGACGACCACGACCGATCTGACAAGAGCGAAGCGAATACGAAGAAGACACGAAGAAAAAGTATTTTCAAACTGTTAGAAGGGTTCTTTAACAATTGAGTAGAAGAATAAAAGCAAAAAAAACTCGTTACTTAATATAGCGAGAACTTCAATTTAATATCCATAAAGCTACCGGCACTGGCGGTCTAGGAACACAAGATATTTTTCTAATCATTTATCGACAGATTGTTCTAAACAGATGCAAGCGACATACTTTATGAAAAATGTCGCGACACTAAGCCTAGGCGCACACTAGGCGACACGCGACAGCGACAGAACGGCGACTAGACGCGACGACAGGCTGCGGCCGACAATTTTCATATATTTTGTTCAAAGCTCCGCACACTTGGCGTCAGAAACGCGGAGTCGCGACAGCAAGCTAGGGGAGTCGCGTACGCTCGCTACTTGTCGCCGCGTCTAGTCGCGCTGTGCATGAGCACACACGCCGATAGTCGCGCGACAGCGCAGCGTCAGTCTCGCTGTGAAACAACACGGCCGCCTCTCTCGAATACTCTACTACTAATGATCGCTTCCTGCTCGACGTCTGTCGTAATTAGTCGCCGACGCAAGCTACAGCTCCACATCTTGTCGCGGCGACAAGACGCCAGATGCAAACGACAACGCCGCGTCTTGTCGCCGCGACTAGACGCGGTGACATGTTGCCCAGTTTGCGATGGCCCTAAAAATGGCGGACGATTATCACCGAGAACCACTCTACGATTGTTTGACGTAGTTTTATCGAATAAATTACGATACAAGCTGGAGTTAATACCCTATCTAGTATGCAAACAGTTTGCTGCAACAGAGTTAAGTCGGCTGATGGAGATCACATCAAAGGATGCAAGCTATATTTTCTACTTTTAAAACGCGAAAGTAGCAATTACTTTGCACCGAACATTTTACTGTGTGTAAATTCGTTTATCGCCATGTTTCACTTATAATAGAACTTTTTCTACTGAGGAAAACGTTAAAATATGTTTGAGTAAAAAAACTCGTAGACTTTTTTTTGTAGGCATTTTTCAATTCGCGTTGAGAACAAAACGATGGCGTTGCAAAGTGCTGCATTCGTTTCGCGATTGGTTAGAACACTTTGCAACGCCATAACTTTCTTCCCGCTGCGATTTGAATTGACTCGCCGTAATAACTATTATAATACGTTGAAATAGCTTTCTAATGACATAAGTGTGGCCTTTGTGATCGTGAGGACCACTTGTCCGGGCATCCTTTCATGTGTAATATATGTAGTGTGTCCCAGGATAATATGCACAGACTAAAATGGGCAGGACTACAATTTATCGGGGGAAAAAAAGGAAAAAAATAAAAAAATCAATTTTATTTTGTTTTTTTCTTTATGCACGCATTTTCGTCTGTGACCATTATTCAGGGCCTATCCATTCCAAATCAAACCATAACAGAGTCCCTAACGGGTTATTGCGAGTATTATTTCGTTTTGCATATTGTGGCCCTTCTGTACTTTTTTATACTGCGGCAGGAGTGGCAATAAATTGCCTGCTCTCTGATACCTAACCTAGTTTCGCTGAGTTCGATCTAGTGTTAAACACATCTAACTTACCCGATACGTGTTTATGGGGGGATGCTGTGGCTGTGATGCTACACTATACGCAAACACATTGTTCAGCGAAACGTTTTTGTGGCTGTTATTTTACAGCAATAAAAATCAATTTGTGTATTTCTATTTTTAACCGACTTCAAAAGTGTGGATACTTCAGAGGTGGTCTCATATAAATGTTATCGAAATTGATTCAGCGCTTTTTGAAAAAATCAACAAAAACAAAAAACATTTACTTGGATGACGTTTTGGTTTGTTCCCTTCAGCAAAAGTTTTGATGAGGACTTTCAATCTCTGGTTTAACTGTCGTCACAGAAACATTAGCCAAGAACAAAAAAGATTGTATGTATTTGTAAGAAACGGTCATGATAATTATACATTAATACCTATTCTTAAAGAAAACTACCTAGTTGGTGGAAAGATTACGCAACCGTGTCACTTAAATTTGTAGTACCGTGTAATTTATGGCACTAAAACGAATATAATAAAAACTTTACATAAAAGTAAAAACCGACTTCAAAAAAAAACTAAAAAAAGAGTGAAATAAATACCATGATATAAAATTCACAGTTTCAGAAGTCGGTGCAATTCTAGACTGAAACAAATAAAAGCCACTGACTTCTGAAACTGTTAATTTTATATCATGCTAATTATTTTACTCTTTTTTTAGGTTTTTTGTTTAAAGTCGATTTTTATTTTTTTATAAAGTTTTTTTTTACTATTTAATGAGAAAGGTTGGAAGCTTATGAAATGTGTTTTTTTATTTTACTTTTTTATAAAGTTTTTTTTTTACTATTTAATCAGAAAGGTTGGAAGCTTATGAAATGTGTTTTTTTCTTTTGGACTACTTGTTGATGGTCTTTGCGGACGTTTCTACGTAACTGGGTAGATATTGGCGAGACCTGAAGGGTCTCCAGGCAATAATGGGGAAGTAAAATACTTAACTTACCTCACCTACCTGAAATTAGAACTGGCGGTTGGACTAAGAAGACTCACAAATTGTTTATTTTAACCATTTTACACTTGGGAGCAAATAAATCGAGCCACTTCTATTTTTCACGTAGGTATAATGGTTATTATTTTTGGTATTATGGAACAGATCAATTCTAAACATATATCGCCTAAAAGGTTATTGATAACCTTTACAATGAGGGTTGTTTTTTAGTATTTTGAATTATATAATTCATGAAACCAAAACTAATAACCAGGACACGTGAAAAAAGGAGTGGCTCGATTTCTTTGCTCCCAAGTGTAGTATGAAACCCTAAAAATATTCTCCTCAGCCTCCAGTAATTAGAATCATATATTTTTATCTTTACATTTGTATGGTATATTGTTTACATTACTGTAAAGAGAAAGCGACGAGAAAGCCAGGTAGACCAAGAAGAAAGTACACAGACCAATTGAAGGGAAAGACGGAAGTGATAACATAGGGAAAGAGAAATGAAAGAATTGTCTCTGGATAGAGAAAGATGGAGATTGCTAAACCAACAAGTGCCCAGCACTTAAATTTTGGATGGATTGTTTACATTACTTGTTCAGGCATTTTTTCGTATAAAGGTGCGTACATATTATATAACATAACATGTTATAAAACGTTGTTATATAACATGTTTCAGTAGTGTGGAGACTGAATGTTATAAAACATGTTATAATAACAAACGTGTTACATAAAATGTTATTAATATTTACAATAATGTCAATAAACTAAGACGAACCCAGCATTTACGTTTTTTCTTTTGTTATTTAAAAGTACAACAGTCGCCGCTGCAGCTAGCAAAACGTTCTCTCGTGTCGACATTGTGAACAGCACTGCAGAACGACAAACGACAGTGTTATATAACATGGTTATATTGCAATGTTATTCTAATGTGTACAGTATTGTTATATATTGAAATGTTGAAAAACAACGTTACATATTGTGGACGTGTTATAAAACACAAGTTACACAACATGTTACATAATCTGTACGCACCTTAAGAGTTATGTGCGGTAAATAATTTCAAACATGCTAATTTTAATTCAAAAGTGGCTTAACTTTAGTTTGACATATAATAACTAGATGGCGTTGAAAACTTTATTTTTGCACTGAAACTTTTTGCTCTGGTCTGAGTGCAAAAGTGGTCAAATTTTTTTAAATCCGTGCTTTAATACAATGTTCATTATCTCCATACTAGCAGTCTCAAGCTTAGGCCACTTCTGCGCTGACGGCCTCATTTCTCTTTGAGCCTTTTTTTCAATCGTCAGATAACTTTTATCTGGGGAATAAGTTTGACGTTTTGACAGCTTTTGTATAGAAAATATGTAGAACCGTTATATTTATTGCTTAGATAAAAGTTATCAGACCATTGAAAAATCGGTCCTTCAACTATTGACTTTTGGGGAAAGTTGTAGAACAAAAGTAATCCATTATTATGGGTACTGTAACACCTTTTCGGATTAGTACCGCCATTACGACCTTGTGTAGAAAGTCTACGTATATTAGCCATTTAATACATGCAAGAGTGACACTTATTATACATAGCTACAGTCTGCTTCGCAACAAGTTACAGGATGTACCTATTATCTGGACCCGCTATCTCTTTCAACACAACAATCGTATGCACGCATCGGGAATCATCTTATTAGTCTTGCGAATAGTATCACAAAGAAATGCTTTATAGAAAAACGACATTTTTGTTCTATACGCGCTGTAGGGTAATTTGGGATTTTTTGCGGGGAAATTGCATACTGAACGCCAACTCAACTAACAAAATTGTTGCCAAACCGTAAACGAACCACAACCGTCCGACAGTTCTTATTTACGAAAAATGTTCGTTTTGTTTTTGTAGTCAAATAATTTGACAGTCTTTGTAATCGAAAACTGTCTGAATTAGCGGTTCGGCTTCGTTTCAGTGGCGATTGATTAACGTTTCTATTAGTTCATTTACGAAAACTATACTATGAAAGAAACCTAAACGCATCATGCACTTTTAAAGCTTCAAAGAAATACCTAAATAACCTAATTAGCCTACTGTTTAGAACAGGGATGCAAAGACAGCGGCCCACGGGCCGCATGCGGCCGTCCGTCGATGTACATGCGGCCCACCAGCGAATTAAACTCTTTTATGCGTTTGTATGAAAATACTGCATTCTAACAGTAACGTCAGCTTTTACTTCTGAATAAAGATTTTGAATTTTATCAAAAGCCCACACTACGGTACTTACAATTTTAAAGAAACCTAATTTCAACTTTTTTTTTTGTTTTTAATTATTGTGGTGGTCCGCCTTTAGCTCATAGTCCTCTCGAGTGGCCCCAAGTCCTAATAAGTCTGTGCATCCCTGGTTTAGAACGAAATTATTACAAAAATTAACTCAAATCTTTATGTTGAATACAGTCGCGCCATCTCTGGAGTTTTGTTAAAACTACAAGGAAATGATGGCATTGTTGCACCGCATAAACTTTGACATTTGGCTTTTAGGTGTCATAGTATATGCACACATACAGTAGAGTGCGCGCACTCTGCGCGCGACTGAGGGCATGCTTAACGTTGCCGTGATCGCAAAAGTTCAAATTACCGCTTTTTAAGCTTAACTTTTTTATCGCTTAACATAATTTTCCCGTTAAATATTCCTACAATCAGGTAGTTCTACTATCAAAATTGATAAAACGGCACACACTTTGGTGGACCATGATTAGTTCCGATTTCGGCCGCGCGCAGACTTATCTTGCGCGCACTCTAATGTGTTTCAAAGAACAAAAAAGAATAGAAGATTTCCGAGGTTAACTTTTGATGGAAGGGGTAGAGCGCGAAAGTTTTGAGTTCATACAGCTTCTGCGCCATGGCGATATGGCATAGAAAAGGGTACTGTTAAAAAAATATATATAAAAGCCTGATATAATTTTAGTTAAATAAGGTATTAGGCTTAGAATAATAACGCCTAGAAGGATAGTCTCATACACGCTCCCTACAAAAAACTGAAGCAACATTCGTAATTATGTGTGAGTGAGCGGCATGTAATTACGGAGACTGACACGCACACAGACGTAAAAAAAATGTTGCTCGAAAATATCATTTCCCCTAAATTCGGGGAAAAATTGTATGTATTTGGGCCATAGCATAGATTGCATATAAAAAATGTTACGTACGTAACTTAAGTAATGAATCAATTTTTTTCATTAATAAAAAATACTGTCACAAGTACATACTTGGAAGAGATCGCCTTGCGCGATAAGACCGCCCATTGTACATTTTTTGTATTTAAATTGTTTTTCCTTGTTTTGTTTAACCTGGTGTACAATAAAGAGTATATAAATAAATAAATAAATAAATACTTATTGTAATACTTTATAAAAGTTTTAGTGTTGTTTTTAACTAAACTCGTAATTATACTTAGAATAATTTATTAATTTTCGAGTCTATGTCGCGTATCTATTTAAACTAGTTTAATGTATATGCGACAAACCTTCGCAAATTATGAGAATTTTTTAAATATTTCAAAATCGTCACCCTACAATTTTAAGCCGGGTCTGCTGTGACAATGTGTTTGTTATTTCTAACATATAAACACGTTTTTCTACAATAAAATGGGCATCAAATACAGTAGACTCCAAGTGTTAGTCTAGTGTCTACTGTATTATGGGTAATTTTTCTTTACAACTGGCAACACTTCGTTGTAATAAATTAGGTTAAGAAAATTTTGATTTGGAGATCGATTTACGTAAAAATAATGGATTTAATATTAGTATCAATTTGTGAAATGCAATGTTATGTAATTTTTTATGTTTTCCGGATGTGCTATAGCATCTTTATACTCAACAAATTGTCGTTTTGAATTATTTCTTGGGAGCTGTGTTCAACAGAGCGTGACATTGAGCACTGACGGCTCGCTTCGCTAACTTTGCCGTATCCGGCATAGTTTGAGTTGCTTCACTTTTGGTGCTCGTACTAGGTTTCTAGGCGTTATTATTCTAAGGTATTAGGGCTAATCCATCAAAACACAACTGACTGATTTATTGACGACTAATAGTTCGTTGTTTAACAATACTTTGATCGTATATTTGTTTCATGTCCAACGTTGTTTCGTTCGATCCGAAACTTCGATGTTCGTTTTTCGGAGTAGGCACCATGGGCCTCGTGCCTTAGGGCTCTTGTTCACACACGTTTATTCGCCGTAAAAATCTACGGTTAATCAGCCGTGTGTAGGCACGGTCATCAGTGTTGTATGGACTACTATAGAAGTTTGTTGACGGACACGGCGGCCCAACGACACGCCTGCGCCGCTGTATGCACCGTGGCTACTCCTCTTTTACGCACGGTTTGATTTAAGGTCAGGTGGGGTAAGAGAGACGCCAGGTGAAGAGGAACAGTAACTCATAAATAGAAAACTATAAAGGCCAGCTCTATGGTTACTCTGTCGATAAAACAGTATTAGGTATAGTTTCAATATTTTATGGATAGATGGCACTACAACACAATAAGTACGTGAGTAAAACAGAAAGAAAAAATCAGTTGACAAACTATAAAATGTGACCTAGCGGTGTTTTTTGTGGGCGATTTTTTAAGGGATAAAAACATCTGTGATAGCCGCAATTTTGTTGGTAAGTGTAATTCTAATGTTGAATCTTTATTTTCCGCATGATAAGTTGTTTGTAGCATGTGTTTTTAGTGCTTTTTCGATGTCATCAAAAACATAAGCTACAAAATACCAAGCCGGGAAAGAGGAACTACCATACCAGGTTAAGAGAAACAGTATGTTCCTCTTTTCCGGTTTTAGGGGTAACAAACATTTTGCAAGTTGAAAATCACCTATCTAGATTAGGTAGGTATAAATACATGGTTTAACTCATTTTGGCGCGCGGAGCTATTTGTGCATGCGCTTATAATTATTATACAGCTTTAATTTGTGTGGCAGTGACTCGTGGTAAGTCACGAACAATTGATTAATGTTTTTTTATTATTTCTTTTTTATACAGGGTTTGATCAACATGATTATAAATATCTTGTTTTGTTAATTGCATTAAACACACCACACTAATTAATTGTTAATCGTGATTTTCACAATTAAGTATCCTAAAAATAAACAGTCGTTAGTGTCAATAAATTAATTGTTAGTTGTTCCTGTAATTTATTTTTACCGTATTGGAGGTACAGATATTTATTGTTACAGAAAAAGTAAAATGCCTCGAAATTATAAGAAAAACGGAACGGAGCTCTTACCCGAAAGAAAAATTGTAAGAAGCAGTGGCGGCTGTTAAAAGTGGTGCACTGTCGGGTTATGCAGCCTCAAAACATTATGGAATACCATAACATACCATTATTTTGGTCATTATGTATAAACGCAGTGCAGTATATTCGTTTATGCATAACGATCAGAGTGAAAAAATTACAGAAAAGTGTCTTAAGTTTTTTGTATGTTTGTTAAGTAAAACAAAGATTTTTACAATTATTTGTTTGTTTTTATTCAGTTGAGTTACTCAAAGTTGGAAAACCGATTTAGATACATTTATAATAAATACACACCACACTCACTTAGTGACATTCATCGTTTATTTTCCGTAATATTGTTATTAAAAACCAAATTACAGTATAATGTTTTTAACATTCGTAGTTTACAACCCCTGACCTTACTAATATGTTCCTCTTACCCCAATTTTTTTTTATTGTTCGGTAATGCTAAATTAAACCATATTTTAACTATAGTATGGTTTCATTTCCATTACGTCGAAAGGCAGTTCTCAAATTTTTAGAGATACATATAAAAATACGTGTTTTTACTTGTACGAATCGAAGCGTTTCTCTTACCCCAAATTTCGGGAAAGAGAAACAATTAGAAGACCTGGCTTTGTAGTCAGATTGTTCCGTTATTACTGGAAGAATCAATTTCTGTGTTAAAATAACAGTTAGCATGGTTCGTTAGCGAAACTTTGTTTGTATTGCTATTAGAATACGTACAAATTTTTAGTAGCTAGAGGTCGTAATGTTCAAAAAAAAGTAAACTATGTTCCTCTTACCCCACCTGACCTTACATTAGTGTTGTATGACAGTCTATGAGAGTTTGTTAACGACACCGGACATTTTCGCGACGGACAATTATTGCATGACAGCTTTCCAACGCTGATTTTGTATAACAAAATGGATATAACTCAGTCAGTCAGGTTTTCCTTGTCGTGTACAAGCTCACACGATTTTTCTACGGCGCGGCTAATACGCCGTACGGTTAAGAAATCGTGCCGTGAACAAGAAGCCTTACAGATTAAATTACAAGATAATTAAATTATTAACAATTTATTTCAGGCCCTATAAGAAAACCTTGGTGTGCCATTTACCGTGCACTTGACCGAATTTTATTTTACATTTAATAATGTAACATTATGTTTTAATAGGCGCGCTAAACTCCGTCCACGCGCTAAAAGCCGGCCTAATTGAGCATTTGGCTGCATTTTAATGAATATAATAGCCAGCTTATAGAAGAGAGGTGCTTCGGAATAATAACGTAATTGTCCGCGTAGCCATACTGCCGTGTTTTAACGTAAAACCGTACTTTACAGAAAAATAAGTGACGTATTTTGATGATGACAGTTTTGGGTCTTAAGTGATTCAAAGATTTATTGCATACTAAGTGTACATAATAGGTGTTACATTAAATTTTAGTGTACTTACAACTTAGCGGCCTTTTACAAGCATGTGGAGGATGTGGAGGGCTCTAATTAATTAATATTTCATATTTATTTAAGGGCTGATTTTTCAATCGTCAGATAACTTTTATCTGAAGAATAAATAAGACGGTTTGACATATTTTCCATACAAAAGTTGTCAAAACGTCGAACTTATTCCCTAAATAAAAGTTATCTGACGATTGAAAAATCAGCCCTAAATTATTAATTCTAATAGCAATTGTGTATTTATCTATTAAATTATGTTATGTTTATGTAATAGTGATGATGGATGAACATATTGCTTATTACTGAGACCAATTCTCCTAAAACAAATCTTGATAAATCGTGACTGAATAAGGCCGAACCGTTCATTCAGACAGTTTTCGTTTTCAAAAGCTGTCAAATCGTTTTTCACACAAAAACAAAATCAATCATTTTGACAGTTTTCGTAAACAACAACTGATTGCCGGTTGTGGTTCGTTTGCGTTTGGCAACAATTTTGTTAGTCGAATTGACACTCTGTATTAGAATCCTTTTTTTTTGTGGGGAAATCCTCATCCTACCCTAACAAAACAATACATTTTAACAGTAATAAGCGATCATAAGCTTTGGGACAGTGGCATATGACCACGGACCACGGCTATCCTCTGAACATCACTATAAATGAATATGTATTCAATACATTAAAATATATTACGTGTAAGTTGTTTATTTAATGGAAAATAAATATTGAATAGTTTGCACTAACAATTTCAGATGATAATATTTTCTTGTTTCATCCACTTTTCAGTAGTCGGGTTTTAGTTTTTGAACTTAATTTTTTTTATCTAGTCTATGTGATTTTATATATCTCAATTAATTCAGTCTATATAAAATTTTTTGATGTAGCAGCTAAAAGCGAAAATAAATAAGATACAAACTTGAAGCTCAAAACATTGATCAAATTGAATTGCGCCAGCAATATTGGGTACCCAATATTGCTGGCGCAATTCAAACTAACATTTAGCAATACAAGCTAAAAAACACAGCAGATATGTTTCAACAGGTTGGCTGACGGAAGCTTTATTGGGAATACACAAAGCCAGAAAAAAACTTTTTAGAGTTTCGACTACATGTACCTACTCGTAGTATTCCGAGCACATCGGATTTAAAACTTTCCTGAGGTCATTTTTTGTAGTAACTAAGCGACAATGTTGAATTGCTGTGGTGGAGAACAGTGTTATTTCGTCACTTTGAAGCGACTATACCCCTTATTTAGAACTTTACGAAGTCGGTTGTCGAAAGATTCGGTTAGTGTTATTTCGTCGCTATGAAGCGACTATCCACCTTATTCAGAACTTTACTAAGTCGGTTGTCGAAAGATTCGGTTAGTGTTATTTCGTCACTTTGAAGCGACTATCCCCCTTATTCAGAACTTTACGAAGTCGGTTGTCGAAAGATTAGGTTAGTTCTCTCTTTTTCTCTTGTCAACATACCGAATCGGTCGACAACTCTTCCTCCTAGCCTTTTCCCAACTATTTTGGGGTCAGTTTCTAGTCTAACCGTAACAGTATTTTACAGGGAGCGACTACCATTAGGCCGCAAATTCAAAACGGCGGGGCGTGCAGCGGGGCGTTGAAGCGTTGTATTGAGCGTGCATACATTTAGCTGCACGCTAGGAACGCTGCTACGAAGACACTTCAAATACAAGTCTGTATGTTAACTAACGCCCGCAAAAACGCCCCGCTGCACGCCAGGCTGCTCCGAATTTGCGGCCTTAGACCTTCGCAACCCAGCTACTATCAATGCCGATATCCTAAGGTTAGACCGGTTGTCAGACTTTTGGGCTACTGACTACCCGTAACGACTGTCATAGGTTTTCGTATGACACCCGGGATCGACAGTTTATCGTACTCTCCGAGACACGGAGGGGTCTTGATGTTTAACGAACGGTGACCCATCCACGGACTGACCGAGGCTAGCGCAGCTTAACCTCGTAAGTCGTATGATCCGCGCGATTGTTTTAGCAACGAGCCCCTTGAATCGGTCGACAACTAACTTATCGAAACATTCTGAATCAGGGGGCTGTCTAACAAGCACCGTTTGTGTGCGTCTTGAGTGACGGCGCAGGCGGAATGAACGGCGCATTAAATAAATGCTCGAAATGTTTGAATTTTGATATCGACATTAATAAAACCAAAGTAAAATAAACGAAACACTAAACACGCGCGTACGCGTCAACTTTCCCGCGTGCACTAAGGACAGGTATCGATGGTAAAGCCGCTCCGCAATCCGCAATACGCCCGTGCGCCGTCACTCAGGACGCACGCATAGGCTGATTCGATATTTCTTCAGGCTTCTTTAACCGGGTTGTTATTGTCGCCAACGTCAGAAGCAACTAGACGCGTTTAGAAGAGTCAACATCAGGAAAACTTTGAACCTTGTTTCCAGAATATTCTATCATCCTATTTTCTCAGTATTATATAAAATTAATACCTGAGCAGCGCATCTGTTCCTCTTAATCGGTCGCTAAGCTTAAGCTAGTAGGCGACTTCAGACGAAATCTCCTTGTAAATACGGCAACTACCCAGAACACCCGCAATATCAGTGTTTTCAAGAAACAGCGAAGCCTGGTGTTCTGGAAAATGCTATTATTAAGTCAATTTGTGGCAATTCCACGAGCTCAGTTACTTATCTCATAATAGTATTAAACGCAACATCTCTGACTGCTGATTAGTAGGTAACTATCAGACACTTTTAATGGAGCTAATCCTCTGGAGCCATATTATCACTGTATCTGAACTGTGAAAAACTGAAGTGTAAATCCTTAAAAGCTTCGCCGTACAAGAAGGGCCGCGAGCGTGGCGAGTCGTAGGCGGACCCGCGTTAGTAGTATTCAAGGGATTATTATGAATCATGTCACACCATTCTAGAGCAGGGTGAAAGTAGACAATGCAACCACATCGACATTTAGTAGTTACCACAACGCAACTGCAAGAAGCTGCAGCGACACTATACACATGTAACAACTGCTTGACCACTTTTTGTCGCTGAAATACGTTTGAATTCTCCCTGTGAAGCATGTCTCACCAAATGCGAGACTGAGGCGCGAGTGGAGCGTGTCGTCGGCGGGCCCGTATTAGTTGTATTCAAGGGACTACTATGACACATTTCACACCATTCAAGAGCGGGACGCGAGTGGGTCGTGAGCGAGACGTGTCGTGTTAGGTCACGTTAGTAGCATTCTACTGATTACTATGTAGCATGTCACACCAAATTGGGGGATTTATACGAGTCGATTTTAGCCATGCGGCAATTCAAGAGTCGCATCGCTTGTAAAAATCAAATCGCCACCACATTTACACCGGTCGACAAAAATAGCATGCGACTTGTACATTTCTAGCGGAACAACTCAGCGCAAAACACACCTCATGCAGCGGGCGACCGCCTGCAACTGACCATTTACACGGTCCATTTTAGTCACACGCGGCATGCGGCATGTCACCGCACGGCAAAAGTTGGATGGCACCCAACTGTGGGGCTTGCGATTTTAGTCACTTGCGGCCTATTCGAATTGTCATTTAGACGGTCGATTTTCACCATGCGGCCTAGCCGTGCGGCGAAAATCGACCGTGTAAATCCACTAAATGCGAATGCAGGGTACGAGTGGGTCGTGAGCGGGGGGCATGTTGTCGGCGGACCCGCGTTAGTAGTATTCAAGGGATTACTATAAAGCATGTCACACAAAATGCGAGCGTGGGTCCAACGTCAACACGATACGCTGGCGCCCCGCGTTTGGTGGGTGAAACCCATTATAATAATGGCCGCTCACTACCAAAATGGCACGGCAAAGGATTTTTTAAGCTCAAATAATTTTAAACCTTATTTTAATACCCATGCCTTCCTGTTAGTGAACGCCGGCCATATATCTAGCTCATTATGTTCATTGAAGTCGACTTCCAGTTGGAACTAATGGAAATGAATTTCAATATGTAACACGAAATGAATATTTGTCCAGTCAGGTTTGAATGAACTTATCTAAATGTTTAATGGGTTTGTACCACCGGAGTGCGACCATTTCTTTCACTCTGTTCAGTATGCAGGCTTCATTTGGCTAACCTTTCGAAAGGCTTGCTAGTTCCGAATGGGCGAAGTGTCATCTATTATCCCTACTCATATTATAAATGCGAAAATAACTCTGTCTATTTGTTACGCTTTCACGCCTAAACCGCTGAACCGATTTTGATGAAACTTGGTACAGAGATAATCTGGAACCTGGAGAAGGACATAGGCTACTTTTATCCCGAAAAATACGGATACGCGATAAACGACACCCACGCGGGCGAAGCCGCGAGCGACCTCTAGTATCAAAATAATGTTTGTATTGTTTGTGTGTTCGCCTTCTATGCGTTCGCGCATCGTTCATCAGATTGAGTTGAAACTTTGTACAGTTGTTGGTGGCACGTACGCAAAGGTTTCTGAGAAACTAAAAAAAACTTCTTACGTGGGCGGAGCCGCGAGGGTACTACTAGTTCAAAATAAAAACAGGAGGGTGTAGATCAAATACATTACGGCCGCTTTAATAAAGAAATATCGCTTTTATGATCGATCTACGCATGTACAAATAGTAGAGGAATCAGTGACGTAATGATACAAGATTTGCTTATATTTATGATTAATTACGGTTTACTCACGTGCATTTTTCGGGATTGCCCGACTAGTTTTGGACCCAAACGGAGCCCTTAATCATGAGCTGATCAGTCGAACTGTTCGACTCGCGACCTCACCGTGTTATCAGCTCATGATTAAAGGCTCCGTTTGGGTCCGAAACTAGTCGGGTAATCCCAAAAAATGCACGTGAGTAAACAGTAATTAATCATAAATATGAATGTGTCTCACGAAAGTTATAATAATAAGATTTGCTTATTTTCAAATTAGCGATCTATCGTCGATGAGAAAGTATTGACACAAGGAGGTTAATCCTTTGCACATACAGATGCTAGAATAAAGACAAATGAGACGCAAACGAACTCTGATGACGTACAAACAGCTGTAAGTACAACCATGGTTAGCTGAAAATTAAATAACTTCCTTTGATACGAGTACAAGTGCAACGCCTATACTGCGGTAAAATAAAATTGCGAAAACTTTCCAAAAAGAAAAAAAATACTCTCTTAATATCTACTGTCATGAACTTACCTTTCGAAGACACGCGTCACCGCCTTTTCTTCGTTCACAATAAACAGGTTTCAATAACGCTATACTTCGTATCTGGGGGCCTACTCCCTAAGTCCGTCAACGAAGGTAGTCGCCAGTCCGAAAGTAGCCCGAAACGTAGGAGTGAACGAAACAAGTGTCAAGTTCAACTTTTCGGACGGGCAAAAACACATCGGTAGTAGGGACAGCTGTCAAATCGTGTTGCCATTCATGCTAAGTTCGGGCCCCGAAATAATCGTATGTCTGTAGGTGATAGGGAGTACGAAACGCTCGTAACTAAGTCCGAAACCACGGACTTCGTGCTTAGGGAGTAGACCCCCTGTTCCGTGTATGGTAATCTTGGAACGCGAAAATACGCTCATCATTCGCGAATTTTACAATTGTAAAGTACTCAGAGTTAACATTAGACGCCACTTCCAAAATGGGTCACGTCAATGTATTAGCTGTCAATCGTGCCAATACGAAAAGTCATATTAAAAGTCCTGCTGTTTGTAAATTAACGACCTTACAATGCTGAAAACAAGTGCAATACAAATCACGAATAAGGTTTCGCCACACAGACTGCGAACCGAAGCCGTGGCGAGGACAAGCTTGAAGATGTGCAAATACGTTCTGCGTTACCGTAAGGATACACGGTGACACTGACATTCGACACAATGCAATCACGACACTGAAATTAAACCAGAGCTAATACGTAACTTAGTGTAACGGCGATGTACACACTACGACACTCGGTGTCGACACTGACTGTATGACTGTAACTGTACGTAGACACTGAGTGTAATGTGTCGCCGTGTACCCTTAGAGCGGTTACGCACTGCATCAGATCCGAATCCGAGAAAATACGTTCCGAAGTAGTCATAGAACTATTTGTATCCTAGTTTACGCACTAGATCCGACTTCCGTCATCCGATTTCTCTCCGTCATCCGTGAGTTTCCAATTCGGAAGAAATATTGACGGACCGAAGTAGCCGTAGTACCGTTTGTATGAACGCTTTCGCACTACCTCGGATTCAAATCGGACGCCAAATGGGTATGCCAAAGATGGCCCCTGAATTATTTGAATTTGGATCAGAGATCGGATAAGTGCGTAAGCAATATCCGATATCGGTCCGAGTTTTTTAGACTCTAGATTCGTATTTTCACGTATTCGGATCCGGATCGGATGCAGTGCGTAATCGCTGTTACCGTTAGAATTTAACTGATACAAAACGGAAACCGCAATAAATCAAAAAGACGTTTCTTTGGCGTCTGGATTTTGTTGCTAGATCTTACCTTTTGCCGGTACATTGCAGCAGCTCTGGTGTTGTACTTTTGAGGTATAGTCAGCCCTGGCTTGAAGTCAGACGAGGACTCGAAGAATTCTCTCGCCTTCCCATTGCCCCCAACCTGTATGACAAATAACAAGGGCATTAGAAATGTTGAACATCTATCTGATCTCACTTATATTGTAAAAGACTGTGGTCCATTCATAAATCGTAGTGTTGAGCTGTAAACCTAACCACCATTATCGATATACGTGAATTTACGTATTTTTCTTCTTGAATATTTGGTATGTCGTCGTATTTTTACGTTAGGAAAAGTATCAGGAAGCAAAGTTCGTATGAATGTTAATATTTTAAATAATTAATATTAAATAACAATCAAGGTGTTTTTTTATCTGTGCCTTATTAAAGACTATAATAAAAAAGGTGACTTTTTTTTAATCCAACATTTTTTTTCTGCCAAACAGATCCTTGGGTCCGAAGGCAAAGTAGCAGCTACGAAAGATGACGGTGTGTTTGGATTTAACAGATCTTGTGTTGGAAAGAGCAGAGGTTCAATACTACAGTAAGGATTAAGCTTCTTTAGGGCTTTATACAAGGTTAGTCGGAAAGGGAGTACTAATCCAAAAGGGTGTTACAGTACCCATAATAATGAATAACCCAATAACTAGCAGCTAATTAACTAATGGCTTAACCGAAGCTTGGACTCACTTACTTCCGAAAACTAGCCGTGGTTTCAGAATCCAAAATAAGGGCTAGAGTTCAAAAAATAAGAAAATGGCGTCATAATACAGTCAAATAAAACACAGCCTAGGCCGATGTATGTATATCGGACGACAACAAACCGAACTTTGTGAATCAAAAATTATTCCGATTATCAGGGCCTTCATTTAAAAATTACCTATCAAAAGACGTCCCGATATATATGACCTACTTAACCCTTTCCCTGTCCCATGAACCACATATAAACAAGTGCATTGTTTAACTATTGTGTCTGCTGTCTGGACAGTGAACGTGTTAATGGTATCCGGAATTTAAAAGATTAATATATATTAGTAAATGCTATAAAAGCGATGTTAAACTAGGCATCATTAAACTCTTGGTGAATGCAAAAAAATATCGCTGGCGGCGAACTATCCAACCGTGATACGTACACACGGCTACACATCAAGCTATACAAAACCAGTTTATCTTGGCGTCGCTTTGTATAATCTTTTCGCACAAGTAACGGTCAGCTTATACTGGATTTGCATAGCTTGAAGTGTAGCCGTGTGTACCATCCCGAACGGCTCGACGTCGCCGGTAAAATATTAACTTTATTAAACAATAACATATAATAAAACAGTAAACGTCGATGCTGCTCGAAGCCACGGTGAATAATGTCGTGTTATTCCAGGCGTTCGTTTATCAAACTCTTAGAAACAGGAACTGGTCATTATTGTATAGGGCTACCTGTCACCGGGTATGCACTATTGTAATCTTCGAAGTAAACCTGATACTCGTACAAAGATTACTACGCATCAGAGTGAACTGCATCTTAGGGCTCTTTCAATTTAGCGGTATGCTGTCGTCCTGCTGCGGTGCGGCAGCGGCGCGTTAGTCGCACTGCGCACGGACGATCGTTTTTTGTCATACAAAGCGCGCGGTGCGGCAACAGCGCGGCGCCGGCACCGCGAACGCTCGGCAACAGGACGGCAACGTCGAAAACACCACGTGTTCATTTCGCTGTTGAATAGTGCGGTGAATAGACGACAGAGCTAATTTCATAAAATTTTCATTACTTGTTTGCTTTTATCACCTCTCTCAAACACAAGCAAGCTGTGTTTATTATGGAACACAATAAAAATGTATTTTTAAATTACTTATTAAATTCATATTATTTTCTGAGCCCATTGATTACATTTTTCAAAACTGCATCTTTTCATTTAACATTCTTAAAAATATGTTCTGTTCGAGAGAGGTGATAAAATGTGATAGCCCTCTTAATATTATCCTTTTTACTAAAAGTTTGTATAAAACAAATAACCAATGAAAATAATTGTAGAAATAAATAATATCACAAATATGTTGTTTACTTTATTCACCTCAATGTTATCAGCAGTCTTTCTTCAGCTGATATAGTATGTTTGAAAACAGTTTATTGCCGCTGAATTTTACTTTTAACTTATTCAAGTAATTCGTAGAAACATTCTCTAGACATTCTTAGATAATTAAAAAAATTGCTTGGATCTTGTTTTAACCTAGGATAAAGATTATGGAAATCACCAGAATGACATGTTAATGAAAACATTGGTGCTGCTCTTTTACGAGGGCGTCGTTTTTGTTTTTGTTTCTGTTTTACAATTTTCAACAAGAGCACTAACAATAATGTTTCTTCGTCAGAATCCATGGCTTGACTGATGTCACATCACTAGCATACAAACGCACGGCAGTCAGATAGGCTTTCAATTTAGGCGTTTGCTGTCGGACGGCTACCGTACTGCAGCGGTCCGGCAGCGGGTTATAACCAGCGGCACGGTAAACGTGCGGCAGCGGTCCGACACGAAACGTCTAAATTGAAAGCGCCCTTAGTATACTGTTTATTTTTTTCATTCGTAAACGGAGAAATGCCCGGTTGTCTTTCCGCCGGAAATGAACGTCAAAATTTTAGACTTTTAACTTAAAAAAAATAAAATACGGCCGACGTATCTTGGCGAGTCTGAAGTTAGTTGTTTGGCTGCGCAATGAATCTTTTAGAAACGAAATTGTCTACTGCGCAGCTAATCAGCTAACTTCAGACTCGCCAAGATACGTCGGCCGTATTGTACGTTCAAAGTATTGTCAAACAATGAACTACGAGATGTCAATTAACATTTGGGAGTAGGATGAACGAAAGACAACATGTAAAATCGTTAAAATCAATTCGGTCGCCGGATCCGAAACAGGGGGCCTACTCCCTAGGTCCGTCAACGAAATTAGTCGCCAGTCCGAAAGTAGCCCGAAACGTAGGAGTGAACAAAACAAGTGTCAAGTTCAACTTTTCGGACGGGCAAAAACACATCGGTAGTAGGGACAACTGTCAAATCGTGTTGTCATTCATTCTTAGTTCGGGCCCCGAAATACTCGTATGTGCGTACGTGATAGGAATTAGGAAACGCTCGTAACTTAGGCCGAAACCACGGACTTCGTGCTTGGGAGTAGACCCCCAGCAGTGCGAGCACGGATCTTATAACGAGTCGATTCGAGAAATTTATCTATTCTAAACGTCAAATTTGACATAGATATAGATAAAACGACAACTGCTACCGTTTTATCTATATCTTATGTCAAAAACAAAAAAAAAACGACGACGTTTTATCTATATCTTATGTCAAATTTGACGTTTAGAATAGATAAATTTCTCGAATCGACTCGATAAAAGATCCGTGCTCGCACTGCAGTGTCGTGTTTGGAAAACGTGCGATCCACCAGCCGAAATTTCGTAGTTTGATTTTCAGAGTAGGCCCCTAACATCGACATAAGGACCGTACTACGCAAGATGTAATAATTTGATGGATGGCGTTGCTCTGATGTTACAGAACTGCATAATACAACTGCGTAGCCCAATTATGTAGAGTATGCACTCCCAATTTTGGTAATGAGTTCTAATTTGGTACTTTGCCAACTTTTAAAAGTGTTCCTTACGAGCCAGTACACTTGCACCTAAACAAGTTTGAAGGCGGAGAGACTAAAAAGTGATACCTAGCACGATGTATCATGTTCATTTTAAAGTCTTACCGAGTGCTGCAGACACCTGTGTGTATTTAATTTCATCATAGAAGTAATAACGGAAAGTGCAGTAAGCATGGAAGTTTTTTTCTTTCAGCTTAATTAAATTTCAATATTTATACATTATTCTTCAGTACCATAATTGTTATACAGTGAAACCTGGTTAACTGGGATCTCAAGGGACCTAGATTTTTTTATCACATACAGGCTTTTCATTTACCCAGTTTCCCAAGTAGGCAGGTTAACATGACAGTTGTCTTATTTATTGAGGGTTCCGCTATGAGAGGTCTAAAATAATGTACCATTTATCTTACAAAGAGGTGCAAATGTTTATAAAAGAAATGCATATTTTATGTTGCACATTTGAATGGAAATGTAAGAAATTAGACTGTAAACAAGCGTGTCATGACTTGTTTAAACTTGATAAAATGTCTCACATATACGGGTCATTGAGCTACGAAGCCCCAATTAATAGAGGTAAACATCGAAAAAATCTATGAAATCTAGTCTCAGCTTTTTTAAAAAAGGTTTTAAAAAAAAAGGTCACACTAAATTCAACATGCGGGATGCTCCAAGATGGCGGACAAAATTTTCTTATTTACCATCATGATATGGGTGTCAAATGAAAGGGCTTACTGAGAAGAATACGAATAATATGTCTAGCGAGAACTAAAAAATAAAATTTTAATAAAAGCTTGTTTTAAAAATGTTTTTTTTTACTTTTATTTTATTTATGATTTTTCGTATGGTGTTGCGAATCCAATAAACAAATATTTTGTCCACTTTTACATACAAAGGAGTAGTCTATCCGTAATTAATCATAACATCTGTATAAGTTTCACGGATTAATCGAAAAATGTACCGAAAACTGCTTTACTGCAGATTCGTAAATACGTTAAGTGCTTTTCCGGTGCATTGAAACGTGAAGAGAGCTTTTGACCATAAATTAACAGAATATTGAATAAAACCATCGGGTATACAGTGTGTAAACGAATTCGTGTAATTCCTTCAAACCGCATGATCTACTGGTGACACAGATTAACCATAAATGGGTATTTTTGAAAATCAACTAAAAGAATCAAAATAAAATCTTGGTTATCAATTTCAGAGTAATTTTAGAGCCCCAAGTTAACTGACTGCAAACAGCGATATCGCGTTAGTCGTGCCTGCTAGCTGTATCGCCGTGCTTTCATTCATTTTTGCGTAGCATCGAAATGATCAATGAAATAATAAAAAATTGCCAAAAAAATCTTTCTTGTTTTTTTACTGAATCCTTCTTAAATGGTTTAGACACGATCAATTAACACTACCGCCTGAAAAAACCAGTGGTAGATCATGTGATTTTAAGTAATTACACGAATTCGTTTACACCCTGTATAGTTTGCAAAATTATTTATTAAATGTGGTAAAGGTTTTTGGAAAGCGAGGCACTTTGTTTGATGTACTTAAAAGGTATGAAGAGTGCTCCTGACCACAAATTAACAGTATAGGCATATTGACAGCATCGATAAATTGCAAATCTAATTAGTCCGCCAGTTAGAGTTTTGAGAAATAATGGACACGTCAATTTTGGTTTACGTAACAAAAGAAAAAATACGGGTCAAATATTTTTTGATAATCTAAGGCGATTCGCACACTACACCGCATCACGCAGCGTAGCGCGGGAGTGCGTGTTCTTATGTTGTTTGCAAGTATCTGTATTTGTATAGAAAACACACTGAAAACGCATTCACGCGCAGTGTTTTCAGTGTGTAACTAGCAAACAGAGTGGACTAACTAAATTTTTTCAGTCAAATTCCCTATTGTATAAGAGCATACGTAGTTTTGCCACAAATATGAATAATCACACTATACTCTGGTCAACGAAAGATGAGTCCTGACATAGCGGTCATTTCTTAAATTGTAGAAGTAAAGGAACAGAGACTAGGAGGAGATATCGAAAAAATGTAAACGAAATCAACAAAAAATTGTGTAGTAGCTATATTCTGCCAAGGTTGCGGACTTTGTTCGACAGAGTTACCGCGGCCCAAGGTGCCTACTCCCTAAGTCCGTCAACGAAGTTAGTCGTCCGTCCGAAAGTAGCCCGAAACGTAGGAGTGAACCAAACACGTGTCAAGTTCAACTTTTCGGACGGGCAAAAACACATCGGTAGTAAGGACAACTGTCAAATCGTGTTGTCATTAATTCTTAGTTCGGGCCCCGAAATAATCTATGTCCGTAGGTAATAGGGAGTAGGAAACGCTCGTAACTAAGTCCGAAACTACGTGCTTAGGGAGTAGACCCCTAGAACGCAAAGGGCATTAGGAGGAACACGGATGGGTTTTAGTCAGTAAGAGTCTGACATTCCCTTCCGCTCCGCCCATAGTGCAAGAAGCCCATAGTGGAAGGGAGGGCTTTTTGGGGGATGTCTATATTGTAAAACCGACGTTCAAAAAGATCTAAGTAATTCTAGTCTATTTTGAATAAATGAGTTTTGAGTTTGAGTTTGAAGTCACTTGAAGATTTCCCAGTCATAAAAAAGGTAGATATGTATATTATCCATATTTTGTTTTTTTTTTATGTTTAATATTCTTTGATTGGTAACGTTTTATAGAGAAACTTCAAGAACATCTTACGTTGAAAAGGGTATACAAGGTGGAACAACTTTTACTATGGGACCAAATTAGAAATCGCGAAAAAAAAACCAGCTGTTATACTGTTCGCATAACTCGTCAAAATGTAGGGAACAGCAGATTATTTTTTCGCGATTTCATAATTGGTCCCGTAATAAAAGTTGTTTATAATGATGAGTACAGTGACTCCTTAAGACGTTGTGCGTTATTTAAGTTACACCTTGTATAATAATTAATGTGAAAGTTTGTGAGTTCGGATTTTTGTTAATCAATCACGCATAAACGGCTGAATGAATTTGGATTAAATTTGACAGGTATACCGTGTCCTGGATTAACACGTTGGATAAACTTTTGATCCCGGTAATGCGTCGTTCGGATAATTTACAATATTATTTCCGTAATCCATCTATTGACAAAGTTCAGAACTAATGTTGTTCACTTTAGTTCTGAAAATAGTCAATAGATGGCACTTCCTTAATAAATCAAGCAGATGAAGTCGCCGGCATAACCTAGTAGGTAGTAAAAACTTTTTAAACGAGACACTTAGCTCTAATGTGAACTCTCTCTTTGATACTAATAAAGCTCAATTTTGGATGCAAAGAGCACAATTTTGAGGTATTTGACGTAATAGTTCAGAAGTAAGTTTTCTATTAATGTAATCTATTACTTTAAACTTATTCATTTTGTGTAATGATAAATAATGTAAGTAGTTAGCGAAAATTGATAATTATTTAAGGGATTATAATTCTATTTAATCAGTGTAATTGGTCTATGACCGTTCTAGTTAAATTGTTTAAACAAATAAATTCTGTACGTGGTAGGTACAGGTTTTTATTCTTCGGTGTCTTTACTGAGTAAATTCTTACTTTAGAATAACGATGCCGATGACCATTAGTAGTATTATAATTAATTTTAAAATAACGCTAGCTAACTCCAAGATTTACGCACGGCTATAAAGCTATAAATTTACAGTGTAAGCTGATCTCGTATTGTACAGTCGCGGACTTGAAATATTTACCACCCTAAGGTCTATAATTGCTTGCACATTCGTTTTTCATAAGTTCGCTGTGTCGCTCGCAATGAATTGACAAGGCAAAGATATTTTTTTTCTTAATTGACATAAAAAGGTCAATTTGAAGAGGCTTTAGCAGCATCGAAAAAGAAATCAACCTATTTAGTATGCAATCAAGTTCGCTATATGCAACTTTTGACTAGACACGCGTACCTAAAAAAACCATTAATAGATCATGTAGTTTGAAGGAATTACACGAATTCGTTTACACCCTGTATATGTTTTCCAGATCTGAAATGCGTAGCAATATCACATTTATTCACTAATAGCTAAATCTAAACATATAAGTAATTATTAGCAACATTAAACGAAAAAAATATTTGGACACCCTTAAAAAAGAAATAAAAATATTTACATGATAGCCATCGAAATTAAATTAAAAAATATGCAGTTATTTTTTACTCATGATAATGCATAAACTGAGACACATTTCTTCAGCGCCGGGCGTTATGAAAATTTTGGGTCAATTCTGACCAGTCTTCTTTTCTTTCATAAGAACCTTCTCCTGACATTATCGAACACAACAAAAAAAAATGCGAAATCGGTCCAACCGCTCACGCGTGATGCCGTGACCAAGGGAAATAGGGATTCATTTTTATAATATAGAAGATAGATGAGCACCAGGAATTGATGAAAATAAGCAGTATCTGGTATTTCTAAATCCACCCAGGGTCAGAGTGCCTCAGTCATCCTAGATTGAGGAACACATCGCGTGCAAGCTAATTAACGCAGAACCCTTTCGTGCCGAGTGGACCTTAATGGGCTAGGAAAACGCAAGAATGAAGTGCACTAATTATGAGAGGACAGTCAACAGCCAAAAGCAATGAACATTTCGGAATTGTAAAATCAATTATATGTAAAAATAGCCCCGGATCTTCGTCAGCAATCGATCCGAACTTCGGTCGTGTATGATGTGTGCTCTACAGAATACGTTGCCGCCGAATTGTCGCTGAACTTACGACCGACCGCAGTTCGGCTGTACGCTATAACGCAACGTAATTTCGACATAATGTGTCGTCAGTAATTCAAATAGCATTGCAGGCGTAATCATGACCAACTTCGGTCGCGTATCTTCGGCATAGTGTGTTTAGAGACGAATAATGATTACACCAATGTGTGGCGTTTAGTTAAATTGTAACATGGTTGCGCTATGTGCAGATAAATAAAAAGACGACTTTCATTAATCTCGAAGGCGTACAACTTCCATACATATTCATTTCGTGTTTTAAAGCAAACGTTAATCGGGCCTATTACGTTATCCGAACTGTAATATTTTTTAACCGACTTCAAAAAGGAGGAGGTTCTCAATTCGCTTGTATTTTTTTTTTTTTTTGTTTATTACCTCATTTCTCCGTCATTTATGAACCGATTTGAAAAATTCTTTTTTTGTTCGAAAGGGTATACTTTCCGATTGGTCCCATATAAATTTTGTTATGATTAGACTATGAACTTCAGAGATATGGAACGGAACTCCTCATCGGATCAAAGCAAAATTCTCAAATTACTAATATTGCTTTGTTTATATTTGTTGTTGGGAACTGACTACTGGAAAAGAGGAGGGGGTGCGTGTCCCCCCCCCCCCTCCGCCCTTTGGAATGTTTTCATTAGAGTTGCCGCGAATAGTGTTTATAGCGAATAGTCGAATACCGATTAATCGCCATTCACTTTGGCGAATAGTCGAATAACTCGACATTACTATTCGACATAAAAAAAAACATTAAACACATTAAAAATATTTCTAATTTCTTCTAAGGTTGTGAGAAAAGAAAACAATAAAGATAAAGAAATCTGTTTCATGTATACATACCTACATATATGTAGTAAATTTAATTTTCCAGTTTTAAATGCTGGCAACCCTTTTCTTGTACAAGTCTTTCTCTTTAGTTTACGGGAAATACCCCGTTTTGTATAACCCAGCGATTATTATTGTAGGGGATTTCCCGCTCAATCAATACGCTTTTGTTTAGGATAGGCGGCACGCATTTGTTAATTGATTTTCGACATCGGTTGACGTTTTTTTATTTTTTATTTCTATACTTATTTGAAAATTGTTATTGAATTAAAGACTTGATGAATACTTAATTAGTTAAAGTGTTACTTAAAAAGAAGAACAATCATGCCAAACCCAGGAAAAACTTAAAAAAATGATTATTTTTAACTCATTAGTTCTTTTGTTCGTTAAAAGTTTATTTTCGACGACTATTCGCCGAATGTCGAATAATACTAGCTATTATTCGGTATTCAACGAATATAAAAAAAAAATGACGAGTAATGCCGAATACCGAATAATAGCGAGTATTCGCGGCAACTCTAGTTTTCATTATATCGTGTAAGGTATCATTTGAAAGGACTTTTTATGCCCGACAACGTCAAAGCCAAAAAGAAGGGTTATGAAGGAGGGGGTTAAAATTATGACACTAAAACGTATTTAATAAAAAATAAACTTTAAAAAAAAGTAAAACCGACTTCAAAGAAATCCTAAAAGGAGTAAAATAATTACCATAATTTAAAATGAACAGTTTCAGAAGTCGGTGCAACTCTACACTGAAGCAAATAGAAGCCACCGACTTCTGAAACTGTTAATTTTAAATTATGGTAATTATTTTACATTTTTTAGTAGGTATTAAATTTCTTTGAAGTCGTTTTTTACTTTTTTTTTAAGTTTATTTTTTGTTCATAAATTATTGTTATTACTACATCAAAAATAAGCTCGAACAAAATATTAGCCTTAAAAAACCTTTTGAACTCTGGGTTACCCCACTTTCGCTAGACGGCATCTTTGCGCAGCTGTTACAAATATAACCTTCGCATTGGTAACGCAAGCATAAGACAGCTACTTGAGCACATTGTGAACCAATGTTTATATGTATATTGTGTAAACCATATTGTCATACTATGAAATACACTGGACCGCAAAGAAAAAGGGTCGGTTAGAAATTCTTCAATATCTTCAAAAGTACCTGACCTATTTATTTTACATTTATTAAAAACTTAACCAAAAGTTTTTCACTATTTTCTGAAGAAACTTCGCTTACGTACGGAGTAAATAAGTGCGAACATAAATTCCTAAACCTTTATGTTCATTTAGCGCCGACGAACTGTCAAACTGTCAGAAACGGAATAGCAAAAGACATGCGTAGACATAGTTTAAGTCCGAATTGGACATAAATAGTGTCGTGGACATAATTATTCAACAAACGCAATAGCAACAATACTAGCACAGTGTACCTACTTACTACATACAGTGAGTCAACGCCCATACATTTGACAAGTCCGATGAAATGTCAAAATTATGTAGGGGCGGAGGTTATGTCCCAAGTATGCAGTATGGCTACTCGGGACATAACCTCCGCTCCTTCACCCCGCAACCCCCCACACGATTGCTCTGCGACAATGTTCTACGTTGACCGACTGTAAGGAGTAAGATATAGGTAGACTGTGATGTTAGTATGAATTTTGGACTAATTTAAGTCTATTAATCGGCATAATTTAAGTGTGCCGAAGAAACGCAATTGGGCCCACTGACTGCTCAATACAAATATGTTGGGTAAATAATTAATAACCGTGTGGGCAGCCCCAGAATATAAAACTTCCTCACCGCACGCTGGGAACAGACGCGTGTTGTAAGATTCAACAAAACGCAACACGCTTGGTGATAGGATCTTTTTGGCCCGACTAGCTAGCTAGCCGGTCCCAAGGTGGCCAGCTGGCCACCCTCACATTAAAGTCCGGCGCCAAGCAGTTTACTGTGTTCCATCGTGTGAATTCGATGAGTGTGTGAGAGCCAGAGGGGTGTAGAGGAGTCCTGCTATATCTTTGTTAACTACTTGTGAGATTTTTACAGCTGTAGTACTTATGCGTTTACCATCAGGGTCAAACTCAACCAAGTTAAAAAAGAAAAAAACCGGCCAGGTGCGAGTCGGACTCGCGCACGACAGGTTTCCGTACCATTATCTATTGTTTTTTAGTATTTGTTGTTATAGCGGCAACAGAAATACATCATCTGTGAAAATTTCAACTATCTAACTATGACGGTTCTTGAGATACAGCTTGGTGACAGACGGATGGCGGAGTCTTAGGAATAGGGTCCCGTTTTACCCTTTGGGTACGGAACCCTAAAACGAAACTGAACACACGCGAATTATTTTAATTTAAAAGCTGCATATCTTTTCTGTCCTATACGCCTAATAAATATAGGAAAGAAAATAAACTAATTGTTTTCCTGATTCTTTATTGATTCTAGCCTGTAGGGCGTCATTCATAAACCGCACTTAGACTTTACTTTGCTAAGTAAATGTCTCATACGAATATAAACATGATTGGTATAAAATGTATGAATTATAATCGAATGAAATGTTAATTCACATTCGCTTATACGAATATGAACATTATCTGCTTTAGAATAATTTTCATATTCCTATGAAACACTGCGGTCTGTGAATCTCGCCCTTAGAGCAACGCAGTCGACGACTCAGTTTCATCGGTGACCGCGTTGCTCTATGATTCTAGCCCATGCCGGTTGCATTTTATTCGAAAAGCAATGCGCAAGCGTATCCCCCAACAAAGTTTCCGACTTTCAATAGTAATTCTAGAAATTAAGAAGCTCATTCAAAGTGCTCTTTAAAATTACCTACTTGCTGGCCACCGATGACCGACACGTGGTCGTGCTACCAAGCCGGTGGCCACGTTGTTCTAAGCCTTGATTATTTCAATTTCCTTGTCTCGTGCCGGTACAATAAATAGATATAACTTTATTTTGTTTGAATTTGTAAACTGTTTTATCAAACCCAGTAATAGGCCACAATCTTATCACTATTGTCCGATTATATCCGCAATTAAGTAGAACTACTGAATGACTACTATCAGTTAATCGTTTGCTTTGTAATTTTGAACTCTATCTCTGACAGCATAAGGTGTGAATGTTACTATCCAAGCTTAGCTTAGCTTGCCAGTCAAATTATAGAATAGTCTGCAATTCGTTGAAATGTGGATTTGATTTTGCAAAGTCATTACGTAACGATGGTGGTGAGTTAACATACATTGTTTTGACTTGAAAGCAGTCAATGGATTTCTAATTATCTATTTAATAATTTTGTTTTAATCACAGTGGAATTTATTACGAAGAATTATTATTAAGAAGAGTTATTGTTAACTAGCCTTTGCCCGCGGTTTCTTTCGCGTTAATTTAGAATTTGACAATCAACTCTTAACACACTACTAAAGTTTCTATAATAATATAATTAAATAATAATTCGAAAGACACGTGGCGGCATCTATTAACGTTATTGTTGTTTTCCTCGGGAACAGTACTTTTTTTGGGGTGAAGGGTACACTATGTCCGTTTCTGTATACCTGACAACGTATATACAAAATTTCAGGATGATCGGTTGTGTGGTTTAGGCGTGACAAGGTAAATAACAAACAAACTTACTTTCGCATTTATAATATTAGTTAGGATTATGTCTGGAGATTGAGAGCTAGGAATATTAAATAAAATAGTTGCAGCATTATTTTTGATTCTCTAATTATTTTCCATTTTTATTAAACATGTTTTTTTGGGGGGCGTCATGACCCTAGCTGGACACTGCTCAATAGGATTAAACAAGAACGAACAAAGAGCTTTTTACAAAATAAACTCAATATTCATTTACGTCGACGCGCAGTTCAACATTGTCATTGGAATTTTCAGGAATGGAGAGCGTTAATAAAAGCAGGCCGGTCTGGTACTCTCCGAGGATTGGATCGGAATTAACTGCATTCGGTTTTATATGAACTATGTGCTCTTTGTATGACGTGTAGGTTAATCTATATTTTTATTGATTACCTTTATGTTACCATTTTGCAAGGTTAAACTGTGCTTACCGCGGTCAGTCATTAAACAGGTCACACATATACAAGGGCTAACTTAAATAACGCACAACCTCTTCAGAAGTCACTGTACTCATCATTATGTACAACTTTTACTATGGGACCAAAAAGGAAATCGCGAAAAAAAAATCAGCTGTTCCCTACATTTATGTTCGCATAAACTCGCCAAAGGAGAGTCGACGGAGCCCCGCTGGGCGGGGCTCCTATTTCTGTCTGCAGGGTTTAAAGTAACCTAACACGAAGGGGATGAGTGGAGCTAGAGTGAGCGAGCGAAGCTCCCGTCATGCCCTTCGAAACTAACCTATCCGTATCGGGGTGCCCCAAATGAATGACCAAATCTATTTACTTCACACATTGCCGGTGGACCAGCAGGTGTTCTATACAATCCCTAGGAAATGTATACATTACCTAGGCAAAGTATGTAATGGACAATAATATTCATAATATTTCATACATTGCCGGGAGGCCCCAGGCATTCTACACATTGCCGGTAACATATGTACTTCATAATCGCAACTACACGAATCACGAAACGTTGCTATAATATTATCTTCAGGCGCTACAGTCAGGTGTATGTTCTTCTTCATTTTTCGCATTTGCAAAAATATATATTTTGGAAATTTCAATACTGATGTTAAGGAGTTTGTAATAGTGTGGGTTTGTTCTCTTTTCAGGGCCGTCGACCGCAGTTAGAGGCAACCAGTGATCAGTGAGCAGGAATTAGTGGCCCTTTATGAAACTTCAGAGGCATCTCTGCTTGGGGGCCCGGAGCACTACCACAGGGTTAGCTACGGCCCTGTCTAAAATCTATGAATTAATTATGTTAATTTATTTATTATGTTAATTGGTTATGGACAGCAGCATCTTCACTTTATCAAGGATAGTGATTTTAAAACAAAACAAATCACTGACTTATTTATATTTTTAATTAAATTAAGTTGATGTAATTTCTTTTTATTGGGTAATGTTGCAAAGTAACTATATTTTAGGATGTTTTTAAGACTTTTTATACATCTTTTTAGTTAGGAGCTATACAAGGTGTAACATAAATAAGTGTACAACCTCTTAAGGGATCACTGTACTCATCATTATGAACAACTTTTACTATGGGACCAAACATGATATCGCGAAAAAAAAAACAGCTGTTCCCTACATTTTGACGAGTTATGCGAATATTACTGTAGGGAACAGCTGATTTTTTGCATTATGAAATACTTATTTACAAAATTGATTTTAAAGTAAAGTTTTAAACCTCTGTGTTGCTTTCCAACATTAACTCAATGTCAATGTCAATGTAAAAAAAATAACTTCATAACTTCACGCCTTATTCCCCGAAGGGTTGGCAGAGGTGTATAGTATACACCCACGTTTCGCCGTTATGCGTTTTAAAAAAATGTTTTGCTAAATATGTTTTCGTTGGAACTAAACTGTCAAAGTCAAAGCATTTATTTCAAATAAACCATTTAAAGGCCCTTTTGAATTGTCGAGACAAAAAATAAAAGAAGTTACTGCCGCATTCCAAAGTGTAGATTTTTATGGAGAAGAATGAACAATAAACTCCATGGTTACTCTTTTCCATCAAATATTTACAAAAATTTGGTTACATTGTGAATAAGAAAATAAATGTGAGAACAATTGAAGATATGCTATGCTAATAAGAGTACCTACAATTCATTTTCTGTAGCAGATTAGAGATGACCAGTCCCAACTGACTGGGTTCAACTATTATGAAAGTTGAGTTTAATGTTAACTATAAATGTGGATGGATATACAAGTAGAGATAGGTCAAAGAAAGGATGGATGGATTGTGTGAAGGATGATATGGATAAGAAAGGAGTGAGTAAGGAGATGACGGCTGATTGAGGGGAATGGAAGTGAAATACATGTTGTGCCAATCCCACCTAAAGTGGGATAAGGGCTGAGAGATGATAGTGAGTTTATATTTGCTTGACCAGTTTTTCTACAGTAAAAGTTTAGGATTGCTAGTTTTACAAATTCCTCAATCCTAATGTGATAATTATAATGGTTAAATAGAAATTATATTTTAGTATAATATGATTCTAAGTAAAGTCAAAGAGAAAAAACAAATTCTAGAACATATAGAAAGAAGAAGGGGAATATTATTGATCACTTACTGCAACACAACAGCTTCATAACCAAGATCATAGAAGGCAAATAACAAGCAAAGAGAAAAGCCAGGTAGACCAAGAAGAAAGTACACAGACCAATTGAAGGAAAAGACAGAAGTGACAACACACAGAAATGAAGGAATTGGCTCTGGATAGAGAAAGATGGAGATTGCTTACACCAACAAGTGCCCAGCACTTAAATTTTGGATGGGATATTAATATGATGTAGTAAATATGTATTCAAGGCTAAATTTGGGTCAGAGGTTCGTCATGGGGGTAGAGATGGTTCATTAAGTTCTGTGTCTCTCAGAAACCAAAATAATGCAAATTAGAAAAGACTCTATAGGTTAAATAAATATTGAAACTAGAGTGCCTTTGACAGCAGTTCCAGATTCCAATATAGAATGCCTAGACTGACAAGGTACTAATTTATTGGTGATTGAAGACAGCTGGAATAAGACATACAGATACTCAACATAATTCAATTGCAGAAGCAGAGTAAATTGATAGAATCTCTTCGCTAGCACTATGACAGTTCACATACAAACTTTTTGCAAAGTTTTAACCCAACTTCTTGCTGAAGCTCCTTCGCCTGATTAGATAGTAAGTTATGGAGGGAAACTTACCATCATTTTTTCTAACTCCACATCTTTCCATTTATCCATGGTGACGCTCCGGACAAATGAAAGGTGGACTCCCAGGCTGCGGTGGACTCCTGAGCATTCTAGACATATCCAGATGCCATAAGTTACAGACACCCATTGTGGATTCAAGGAACCGCACTCGAAACATTTCTACAAAAAATTACGAACATTTTCATTAACACGAAATTTTTCTTAACATACGGATATCAATTTTAACACACAATGACTTACGTTGTTCTCATCGATATTTCGGATGGAGTTGAGCTTCCTGCGGGTTCGTGGTGAAGCCATTTCTTTAGCTGTTGGATGCGAATAAAGAAGTGTGTTATTTAAATATTATGTAGACACGCACAGAGCACTTAAACTCGTTACACTACGAAATGCGAATTGTCAAGTCAACTCAATCAAAATTAACCCCAAGTGTCAAAAAATTTCAAATGTCCACTTGGCATCCGTAAACAAGCAAGAAGCTTTTTTTATTTTTAAGACAACGTCAAAAGAAGACCACTCAGCACCACAGACTAAACGAGGCTTGGAGACAAAGGTAAATGGCTTCACGACCAAGATAAAGAATACTAATATTCTATGTCATTGCCTCGTGAACGAGGTTTACTTCAACCTCAGTTAGAGAAACTGGAAAACTTTTTTTTTATTTTGCTAGTTTTTTCACTTTTTCAACTGTAATTAAAGAACTACAGTACTAATGCAAATAGTCAATGCACCAAGGACCTTATTAAAGAACAGGACTGAGCTCTGGGTAATTTCATTGCCGTCATGACTATATAAAATAGTCTTTAAGCTTAGTACATAAGACTTATGATGAGTGCAAAATAAAAATAGTCGATCGGGAGGTAGCACAACGTGTCCTTATCTACTGCAAGCTGAGTGTTGTCACGTATACAGAAAATATACTAAATTAGTAGGATTTTTGAACTAAATGTGCTAATAATTTCGTGACGGTACGTAATTTCGTAAGGTCTGTGAAACAATATTTTAAGTAAATTAAGTCTATTTTGCAATAAATGAAAAATACAACTTTTTAATTTTAAATCATCTCGAGAGACGTGATATAACTATCGGACCTTTCGTTCATCAACGGTTCGTTGTAAGAGGCCTTTCTATTTAAAGTTTTTTGACAGCTTGCTATAATTTCTACATTTTAAAACACAGTCTGAGAAGATGTGGACACTCTCTATGTTTCGGCTCAATTGGAAGTGACCTAGATTAATGATAATTATTTGATCAGTCTATGAGTGCCCAAAATTGTGATTATGGGAAACTCGTATGTGGGAAACTATTCCACCTTGACGTATGAAATTAGGAATACTGCATTTTTTTAACCTTAATCGCTAACTAAATTTCGGTTCTGTAACGTAAGTAGCTTCGGAGATAGAGGATGTCGAAAGGGGTTCCTTTTTCGAGCGGTCGATTTTGCGAGAACTTGAACTGCGCACTCTGTTCGCTTAGATTTGATTATTATACTTTATTGAATAGTGATGAAAATATTGCTCTTTCTCTCTCTAACTCGTAATCAAGTATGGGAACTCGTTTTGGGGTTTTCTATTCAGCTTCTACTCAATGGCAGTAAAAAAAACAAATTCTGATAACCCTATTAGCCGTAAATCAAATAAATTGAATTTAAAAAAAATATATCAATTGAATTTATTACAAAATTAATTTGGAATTTGCGTGTACATGCTTGCAAAAGCGAATATTGTGAACTCTTTTCACAGAAAGGGTTTTTCATTACTTGAATTTTCTTACCGTTAGGGTGATCATGATACATATTCTAGTAACAGTACATACAAAATCTAAATATGTATAAAAGTATTATTTTTCAAAGATTTTAATTACTGTGACTCTAAGACTCTTTTTAAATTTAAATCATGGCAGTGGCAGAACCGGCGCCGGCGCGGCGTCCACTTATACCTTTCTCGCTCAGTACGCATAAATCGACTAGAACTCATTCCTGAATTTCTGATTCTAGTTGTACGTAGTACATTATTACTTCTATGCATTACACTGACTGAGTGCGATACGAATTAATCAAATTATTAATAATAATACCTATTGTGTGGGCTACTATTTTTATATTTTTAAGTATGCATTGTTTTTTCTCTTAGAGGTATATGCTCTAATTTTTTATCATTTTACGGCGTATTTCAAAAACATAATTTGGATAAATATTGTGTACGACGAATAAACTACAATAAGTAATCTATTTTATTTTCAAGTAACTACTAAATAGTAGTTTTTTTACTTTCGTTTGGAAAAAATATAAAAATTATATTCTGCTAAAACTTAGACTTTTAATTAAATCTTCCCAGGCGCCTATTGTTTTATATGGAAACTAACTGTGAACTGTTGTTCAATTGGAGGTCATATTAATGAATATGATTTTTATTATTACGAAAGAATCTTTACCGGAGTCTTTTGTTCCCGATAAGTGCCTAAAATAGAACAAGCCTGGAGACAAGTCAAACATTATCTCGTCTCGGTATACCATAATGCAACGGCAAAATTATGTTTTGATGTTAACCCGGCAGTAGATTTCAAGTCGCGAGTGAATACTTAGATATCTTCTAGGTTAGCGTGTTTCATTGTCGACCACACGTCGTTACTGAATCCGAAGCGAATACGCGTGCGAATACGTATGGAGCCGCTCAGCCCATTCAAAGCAAGTGAATACATGTTTTTAATTACGCAATTTGTACACGTTACAAAAAAAATGGTATTTTGTGCCTTTTAAAATATTGTACACGATTAGACTCGTTTTTTTTTATAACAAGATGATAAAGCTTTAAATGAAAAGTGCAGGATCATTACTGATTGCCTCAAACCGACGGCGGTACCAATGTATCCATTGACAGGAATAACGCCTCCAGAATTTCATAGAGCGGTGGCCAGCCCTTGTGAAAGAGCCAAAGTGGAGAACGACACGACATCCTCTGCACGACAACTTACTTATACCGTAAAGGCTGAAAAGCCGCAAAAGTTTTGTTGAGTGTCCTTCCACTCACTGAAAAATTCAAACACTCATATCATGGAAGCCCCTCTCTTGTAAAGGCCCGGGACAAAGCCCCTGTTACCCACCTCTAAATCCGGCCCTCGGGGCGGCCTAAAAACTAATCCCAATGGACCCCAACTCTTGCCAACCCCGTTCTTCACGGTCCGGGTAGATGACGGCTCTATCCACCAGATAGTCCCAGACAATGGGGTGGAGGCAAGTTAGCACCCAATGGTATTCGAGTGCCATCCTGATCCGTCACTCCAGGGCAAGGTGTTGATGGCGTTGTCTAGTGACGCCGCGATTGCTTCCTCCACCTCAGCCTTTACGTCCATGATTGCATCTATTGAGGAGCAACCCCTGCGGAAACTTAACTGGTTGTCCACCAGATCCGGACCCATCCCAATCATGTGCCCTACGAGGCATGTGCAATGTCTCTCTCGGAAAGCATACCCGCCTCGTCCAGCGAAACGATGTGACGGGCCGGTACGCAGACGGTGAAACTGCAGGGCATCCCTCCTTCTAGAGCAGGGCCAGCTTACTGGTTTTCCCCGGAGCGGAAACCGGCCCCGATCGCAACATGCGCCCAAAAACCTTCTCAGACGGAGTAAGAAAGCCTCGAGAGAGAAGTTCCATGCACGGCCAGGTGTACAGTCGGGCTCCGAGATGCGTTTTTGGTCCTCGCGAAAATCTCCTGATCTATTTTAACATTGTAGAACTGAGCCAACTGGTATCTTTGTTTAATTAAAATAAAATTGTATACTTACACATAAAATGTTAGCTTAGGGCTCATTCACACGAGTTCCGTCATTGACGATTCGTCATAAAACACGATACGTCATGACGGATGGCCGTTCACATTGCATATGGAATCGTGTTTTATCACGATTCAGCAAAATATTCGAATTGATGTTCACATTCGTTTCGTGATTCTTAGTCTTGGATGAACTATCGAACACGATGGATCCGTCACAAAAAAATCATGATTCGTGTTTTTTGACGAACGTGTTTTTTAAAAGACTTTACGTGATTTAAGACGTGTCCGACATTTTTTACGATTCGTGATGAGTGTGAACACGGGTATTATAAAGAACAGCCGCCGTCAAAAAAAAAAAACGAATCGTGAAAAGAGACGATTCGTCAAAAAAAAACAATCGTCTTCGTGTGAATGAGCACATAAACCTTTTATCTCTAAAGTCTAATTTATGGTTTCCCTTCGAAAGTTCGACAATTATTAAACAAATCAGGCAACAAGCAACGAAACGCAAAATCATTTCACAAATCAATATGTATTCCATAGAAAATGTTTCACAAGCTTTACATCTTTACTACACGGTATTATTACTTACGCTACAACTTAGGTACGAGTACGAGCTATCTCATTCAGTAGGCATGTCCTTCAAAAGAAATGCCGCCAAACAGTATTCGGCATGAACAAAGTTTACATACATTTGGGGCCACGCGATCCCCGCGCGCGTCTGCGGGGGCCACGGTGTGCGCCGGCCCCTCCCCAGCAAAGAAATGCATGCGCGCCGCCGCCTGCGCCGCTCCAGTCGCGCGTTTAGTAGGTCAAGTGCATGACACGTGT
Source organism: Amphipyra tragopoginis (assembly GCA_905220435.1). Taxonomy (NCBI): domain Eukaryota; kingdom Metazoa; phylum Arthropoda; class Insecta; order Lepidoptera; family Noctuidae; genus Amphipyra; species Amphipyra tragopoginis. Next base: position 5,166,455 of record HG991991.1, on the reverse strand, counting down.
AATTCGCGAAAGATTCTGTGAACCGTAAACATACAACAAACGTAAGTAACATGCCACGACCACGTAGAACAGTGTACACGAACTAGCAATACCTGGATATGGTCTTGTTTTACTACCGAACGCAGAGTTTTCCACGAACTCGTCTGATGTTCCACCGCCGCTATCCCGATGAATCAAGAGACCGAATCACTCAAAACTTACTGGATTTTGTATCATTCCACGTAATAACGTATGCCCATGCGCCAAGAGACCTCTGTGGAAGAGTAGCTGCAGAACGTGTCTGAAAGCTATCAGTCTGAGCTGTACTACCAGCGGGATGTTCGCGCGTTCCTCGACCGAAGCTTCGGCGAGCGTTGGATAGGACGCGGCGGGTCTGTACCTTGGCCTGCGCGGTCGCCTGACCTGACGCCCTTAGTCTTTTTTTTTGTGGAGTGAGGTTAAAAGACTAGTGTACGAGCAAAAAAGTGAAAGTCGCGAACAGTTAAGCGGAAGGATTGTTACGGCATTCGAAATAATAATTGTTAAATTGCGGATATTTGTTTTGCAAAACGTGAAAAGAAGCCATAGGTGCCGTGCTGAGCTGTGTGTACAAAAAGCAGGTAAACACTTCGAGCACCTCTTAAAGTACACGTAGGTAAGTACCTCCTAAGTACTAAACTAAAACATAGTAGGTAAGGTACTTTACTAAATAACTAAAAACAAACACGCGCACGCGCCGGCCGCGTGCTCCCAATCAGCTGTTTCACCAAAGTTCACGCGTGGTCAACGCAGTAGGTACTTTTCAAAATAACTCTAATCAGCTGTTTCATTCAATTCATTTTTAATGATATTACAGTCATTGCACATATAATTTGAAACTTTTGCTAAGAATAAGTTTAAGTTAAGTTTACTTTGAGCACCGAAGTAAAAGTTTAAATCACTTCCAATTTTCCTATTCTTTCTCTTTCTTTTAGTACCTAATTACTTTTGTAGGTAATGTGCTGGGTGCGTTTACAAACTCAACAGGTACATCTTTCCATGCGGAAATCGAATTCGCGACACGTAACGCAGCAGCCACACACTCAGCCACTGTGCCAACAGTGCTGACAATTATTACGTAGCATAACTTATTAACATGTCATTATGTGCAAGCTTCCATATTTCATTGATTTATGCGCAGAAGTGGCCCCCATTTTTAATTTGCTTTCTCGTGAATGTATGAGTGTGCGGCTTAGACAAACGGGAGCTATTGTGCTTCAGGATTTTCTGTCATGGTTTTTGTTATTTTCGGAATTGCTTTCTGTCATGATTTTAATAACTTTCGGACTTAACTAAATAATTTAATTTAAGAATGAGTTACACGTTAGTTCCGTAGGAAAATCGAAGCTGTTACATAGCGATCCGTGAGTTCGCGACCGCAAAGTGACGCCGGCGCTCCGCCGCGCCGCCCGAGCTCCGTCCCGCGCAAATAATGAATGGCTCGCGTCGACGGAAAAGGCGCGTGGGTGCGTACGTGTCATACACCCTCACGAACATTTTAAATAGCGCGCAATCACAATTTGATCCTTTTTATTTTTTTGTTAATTTTGGGAAAACTCTGGGTTATTATTTTTGAACACTTTACTAGCTTTAGTTATTATTTATTCCTCAATTAGATTCTTGGACTAAAATATTGCCAACGAATTCAAAGTCTTCCTGTATATAATATCATTTTACAACAGAACATTAGTAAATTCGTAACACAAATACGTTAAATCGACAAAGATCCATTGTTATTTTTTTTATTTCATATTTTGTTTACTTGTCTTAAATACATTATAAATACATACGTTACATTATAGTAATTTAAAAAAAATCATTATTAATGTTTTTCTTTAATCGTAGGCCAAAGAAATGATGGATGGATTGTGTGAAGGATGATAGATACATAAGAGGGTAAGAAAAGAGTGAGTACTGAGATGATGGGATTTGTTAAAATAGGTCGAATTTAATGTTAATCTGACTCAGCGCACCCCGACTGCACGTGGTCAGACTCTATCCTACCCCTAGGGTGTTATTTAAAAGCGTGGAGCCAGAAGCTGGCGAAGGAGGTCCTGAGTCCATATTGTGCCTGAGTGGAACAAGTGCACGAGGCCAAAGTGGAGTGAGTGGGGGCAGGTGGCGAGCGAAGCGAGTCGGCGGCTCCGGGAAGCGTAGCGCTGGTCGAGAGTGCGAGAGAAGCGAAGGGGCGACAAAGCGAATCTTCTGACGGAGCATGCTCAGGAACACTTGCATGCTTTCTTTCTTGCTTGCTTGCAGGATACATGGTTGCTTGCTCGCTTGCTAGCCTGTGCAGTTTCTGTTAAAGCGGTGTAGCTTTAAGGTAGGGTAATGTGTGCGAAACTAATTAGTAAAATATTTATATTTATAAAAGTATTATATTTATTTAAAAATAGTAAATACCTATAAATTTGAGTAAACAAAAAATATGTAATGTATGTTGGTCTAATTTTTTTTTTTTTTTTTTTTTTTTTTTTTTTTTTTTTTTTTTTTTTTTTTTTTTTTTTACCTTTACAAAAACTGTGTAATATTTTATTTTATACTTTTTATACAAGCGTATTATTTACATTTTTAACCTAAATTAATACAAACTAAACTAAATCTAAAGTAAAAACAAAGAAAAATTATATCCTACGCTAAACTAAGAATATAAACTAAAGGAGTGCATCAAAATATTCCTCCGCATCGCTGTCAACTGGAAACGTGCCCAGAAGGCTGGCAGCGTTGCCACGTTGTATGGCAACGCTAATTCTCTGGCCGAAAAACAAGCCAGCCCTCTGGTCACGTGAAGTGTCGACCAGTCTTTTTCCTATTTCCTCAAAAAGGAGACGCGCACTCGGACCCCATGACCCGAGCGTTTCCACCCCAAACGGCTCAAAGTCATAGTTTCCTACGATGTTGCTATATTTGCGCCGTTTGAGGGTCTCCGCAGCTGCAGCGGCAGCGCCAGCACAGCCCGCCGAGCTAGGAAGATGGGATGGAGCAAGGGTGTCGACACAAGTCGCGTCCCACACCAGAGGCCTACCCATCTTCCATGGCAACAACGTCATGCCGTCAGGTCTCTTGCCATCGTCGCGTACCAAGCCATTAGGCTCCAATACAGCTGGCACGCCGGCGGTGACAAGAGCGCGACGGATTATGTCGTTTAAGTTCGCGTGCCGTGCTATGCGACCTGCACTCCTGCAGCAAGACAGGCCATGGTGTCCGAGGCCGTCGACAGCTTCGCCACAGTGGCACCGATGCGGAGCAACACAATGAGCACCTACGCGTAGGCATGTAGCGAGCCGAAAGCTGGTGTCATCCAGCATAGTACCTATGCTGGGTGAGGGAAGTGCCTGAAGCCAAAGTCCCGACTCCCATTCACCCACAGCCAGCAGACGAGCACGCTCAGCAGTATTGGTGGACGTGTTAATTAAATTATTCCGTACCAACCTGCAGAGCGGCTCATCCCACTGTCTCTGTGAAGATGGGATGACGGGCAAATCTGTATTTGGGCAAGCCATTTTCCAAGCGTCTACAGCATCGGTCAAGCACGGCACTTCAAAGTCAACCAGTGAGGAAGCCAAGATTTTCCTGGTTAACTTTTCTGTACTGTGGACCGAGGACAGGAACGCCGGTAAACTTACACTGGAAATTTTGCGAACGCCAAGCCCACCAAAACGAATAGGTAGTGTGGCTTGGATCCAAGATCGGTCGTTCAGGGCCACATTTAAAATGGACGTTAAGGTGTTTCTTATAATTTGGTCTATTCTTTCTAAAAGTTGCAACTGCTTCCATAAGTGGGAAGAGCGGAGGACATATATGAATTTAGGGCCAAAACAACAGTATCTTATCAAGGTGAATGCCGAATGTAAATTAATTTTAAAAAGTCTTTCCGAAATATCACAAAAATTTTGAATTTTTTCTTCTATGAAGGATGAAAAAGATTCTTCGAAAATTGGGGACCCTAGGAGGTTTAGGGAACTTTTTTCAAGAATTTTGATGTCTGGGGCTATTGCATTAAATTTTTGTAATGTCGATTGTCTGTCAGTGTTGTCAAAAAGAAAAATTTCGCATTTTGAGGGGTTAAGGTCCAGGCCGATTGATTTAAATTGTTGTTTTAGGAAATTGAAGTCTTTGAGTACCGTGTCTACGTCACCTCCTAGGGTTCCATCATCTAAATACCACACATTGAATTTAGAATTTAGTTTTTGTATGATGGGATGGATGGCTAGACTAAAAATGACTGGCCCAAGAGGGTCACCTTGTTGGCAACCAACTGCGGATTCCAAAAGATTGTCCTTATATAGTAATTTGGAGGGATGTCTGTAACATTGCCAAAGAAAACTGTAAATTTCGGGTATTTCCTTTTTGACTTCTGACAACAAGGTGTCCCTGTTTACAGAATTGAAGGCATTCTTTAAGTCAACCTTAAGGATGACCTCACCTTCATTGCTATTGACGTAGGTGGATAGCGCGTGTACGGCAGCCTCACAGCCCCCTTTGGAGCCGAAGCCTAGCTGCAGGGGCTGGAATTTGCTGGCCAGAGTTTCGCTGTAGTGGGCGCAGCAAATCTTGGCTGCCGTACGTCTATATGTGCACCCTACGGCAATGGGACGAATGCCGCCATCCTTTTTGCGCAGGGCACATAAATTCGCCCCGTACAAAACATCGATGACGGCTTCGTGCACATTGCCGGAAAGCATTAGGTTGGTCAGGGCCACAAGCTCCTTCAAAAGCAACTCACCAGGTTCCCCGGCGCCTGGACACGTCAGATCCTTCAGGTGCTGGGGTGTCAAGCCGTCGAGGCCACCGGCGGAGCCACTTCGGAAGGAGCCTATGGCCGTTACCAATTGGCGGGCTGAAATTGTGAGGTTATGTAGGTCTGGATCAGGCGGATCGGGGAAGGAGAGGTCATCCGCTGGCGCGGGGTGCTTATTCTCCAAAGCTGTGAGGGTATCAGATGAGTACGGCGCGACCACATCACTGCTAAAAAGTATCCTGGCCGCTCCCCTTATATCACCTTCACATAATTTGGATTCTACATGATGAGCTATTCCTCTTGATGAGGAGTAGCTGCTGTGTGTCGGGAATTTTGGGTCGAAAATTTGGGTCGAAACGTTACAATTGTCTTTGATTTGGGCCGTTAATGATTTTTTATTTACCAAATTCTTTTGTACATGTAGAATCCTAAATGGGAAGGTGAGCAATTGTTCCCAGGCACGTTGCGAGTTCTCCTGGGCGACAAGACGTACACATTGTGCTAAGTGTTGTGCGACAGATGGTCTAGCGCCGCGGGGAACCCGCTTTAAAACGGGAACTGAGTTTTTTAATTTTGTTAACGTTTGCCAAAACGGTTGTAAAATTGGTGATTGTGGATTTGATGAGATGATGGGGCTAGAAGGTGCACCTTGGGACTTATGTACTTTCCCAAAGTGCACATTCAGGCCCCGCTTACCTTTAAAAAAGCGTACCTGGGGACAATGTGGACATCTCACCAGGATACCCAGTGATGTGGCAGGTTGACTGGCACTTCCATCGGCGGTTGTTGGTCTAATTAATTATTTGTAAAACATTATTTTTGCTTTCTGTGAAATGTTAAAATGTCAGTTTTTTTTACAAATAAAATAACGCATTTTCAAGATGGCTGCTTGTCATAGCAATTAGAGTGCGCGCACTTCACTTTAGGTCTTTGCTCAGGCTCGGATTGGTTGATGCACACGCTCACGCTGGTGGGTGTACTCTCGTCGCGCTGTTGGTCGGACGAGCTGGCCGCGTGGCCGCCTTCCTCGCCTCCGCAGGAACCACAGGAACACGGCGACTGCTGCTGCTAGAGTGCGCGCAAGATAACTCTGCGTGCGATTGAGGGCGTGCTAAACGTTGCCATGATCGCAAAAGTTCAAATTACCGCTTTTAAGCTTAACTTTTTTATCGCTAAACATAATTTTCCCGTTAAATATTCCTACAATCAGGTAGTTCTACTATCAAAATTGATAAAACGGCACACACTTTGGTGGACCATGATTAGTTCCGATTTCGGCCGCGCGCAAACTTATCTTGCGCGCACTCTAGCAATAGTTTCAAACTATTTTTGGCAACGTTTCATTTCACAAACTATTAGTTTGTGAAATAAAACGTTGTCAAATGTTGCTTGTGAAATGATAATTTCCTAATGAATTGTGTGTAAAACATTTATTATTATACGTAAATAAATAAACAACACTTTATCTACACACATCAAAAGTGTCTAGGGATCAAGCATTTTTATGCGGATTTCTTGAGATTGAGATGTGGCTTTGTAATAAATTTATGATTTTATAAATTTATATGGATCCTTTTTGGTGCATTTCATAATTTGAATCAGGAACTGTGAATCAAATTCGAGTAAAAGATGAAAATCAGCTGTCAATATTTTCCCTATAAAAACATACAACGCATTGAAGACATTATTAGTGCTACTGTTTCCCTACTACTGATTAAAACCAACGTTATTATGGAGCGGCGACGTCATTTAAGCAGGGAAGAAATGCTCAGAGCCGTGGGAATGATAGAAGCTGGTTCCCGGCAACGTACTGTGGCTTTAGCTCTGAATACAAGTCAGAGTGTTATCAGTCGACTTTGGACACGTTACCGAAGCACTGGTACCGTGGCTGAGCGCCATGGAGGACGGTATCGCTGCACCACACGGAGACAAGACCGATACATTCAAATCTTAACTCGAAGAGCTCCAACAATAACCGCCATGATGTTAGCCGTGAGGCTTCATCACTCTTCAGGGAACTTAATTAGCGACCAAACAGTCAGAAACCGCTTGCATGAAGTGAACCTTCATTCCCGAAGACCGCTACGGGTACCACCTATAGCAATGCACAATCGTAGGATTCGATATCAATGGGCTCTTGGACACAGAAATTGGGCAGAAGAACAATGGCGTTTCGTGTGCTTTTCTGATGAGTCTCGTTTTGGTATGAGACCGGATACAAGACGTATACGACACTGGAGAACCCCTGGACGCCAACAGCGATTAAAATCCTGCCAGGAAGTCCATCCTTATAGTGGTGGAACCATCATGGTATGGGCGGGTATTTGGATCGGCGGAAGAACTGAGTTGATTTGGATCAGAGGCAACCTCAACGCTCAAATTTATGCTGAGACGATTGTATCAGACGTCATCGTTCCTCTACAAGCGCAAATCGGTCCCTTATTTCAGTTAATGCATGATAATGCACGACCGCACACCGCAAGAGTTGTAAGACAGACTCTCGCCGCAGCTAACATCAATGTCCTGCCCTGGCCTGCTCAGTCGCCAGACTTGAACCCGATTGAGCATGCATGGGATATGCTACAGAGAAGAGCTCTGCCGAATATGGAGGGTATCCAGTCGCAAGAAGACCTTTTTTTGTTGTTGCAACGAACATGGGCGGCCATTCCACAGCGTGATTTGGATGAACTCATTTTGAGTATGCCAAACCGATGTTCTTGTGTTGTTAGTGTTCGCGGTAGAAACACGGATTATTAATTGTTTAAGTTACCCAATAAAATTTTAAAGAAAACTGTTATTTCAGTCTTTTTTTCGAACTTTTGTGTTAGTGGTTCAAATGTCAAAAATCCCTTTATTAGGAAAATGGCAAATTTCTTTATTAATGCAAAGGTGACTTGGTTTATCGTTACTGTGACAAACGAAAACACTTTATTTGATGAATCCTTAAAGAAAATTTTAATTAATATCAATCAGGAGAAAAGTTATTGCAAAAATATATGTTGATCCCTAGACACTTTTGATGTGTGTATGAAGGCTGAAAAAAACCAAGGATGTAAACTAATTTAATTCGAAATTACACTTAACAATTTAATAATAATTCCTAAGAAAAATGTTTAATGATCTATGGTTGCGTACCAGAAGTGTCCCATATGATTCGTGATTTGGCACAGTAACTACCGCATTTCTATTAAGCTGCTAAGTATAGCTGCTATTAAGGTTCACAAGCAAAATATTCACATCTATACTAATATTATAAAGAGGTAGAATTTGTTTGTTTGTTTGTTTGTATGTAGGAGGTAATCTCCGAAACTACACATCCGATTTCAAAAATTCTTTCACCAGTAGGAAGCTACGTTATCCCTGAGTGCTATAGGCTATATTTTGAGATCAAAAATTAGGGATCCATAAATTAACGCGAGCGAAGCCGCAGGCAAAAGCTAGTTGTTAATAATTCACAGAGCAGCTGTTTTGGAGAATAGGTGTAGAAATAAGCAATCACCAACGTAGTACTTATTATTTCCATGATAATCACTGAACTCTGTTTTAAAAGACACACTATCCACTAATTTACACAATATGCTATATTTACTTAGTAGTAAAATCTGTACAATAGAGGTCAGTGTGTAGTACAATGCAAGAGTAATATAATTTAAGAGAGTAGAAAAAAATAGAGAAAAATAGAAAAAGAATAGAAACTAGACGTCTGTTCATGTTTTTCATACCCTATTAGGTATATGCTCTAAGCTATTTATACATATATTCTTTGATTATTTACCTGTCTAAATAATCAAAGCATATATTAAAACAATTTTTAATTTAAATACAGATTACAACAAAACTACCATGGTAGAATTAGGTTAAAGCAGAGTTTGTAAACAAAATCTGACAACATTGAATCCGATCCGACAGCGGTGCACTCATGTCGAAGGCCGCTTTCCAAAGCTAAATCATTCAGATTTCGTCGCTGGAACAGTTGTTACAGACCGTAATAAGTCTTGCATACCACCTGCACCGGGCACATCCGTTAAAGTAACATCTCTTGCACCCGTTTTAACTGTTTATAACTTGCAAACTAGTTCTGTTTGCGGTGTCTGATACCCAAACAATACTTCGTTAGGAGTGAGCAAAAGAAGGAAACAACTTCAACAATGAGTCAAAACAACGTGTCCACCAACAGTGTTGAGGAGGAGTACATGGACATCGTCTCCAAAAATGCTTGGGCCCTGGTCTATCAGGTAGGTTGCGTAGGTGTAACGCGGTATGTCTGTGCCACGCGCTAAAAACACAACAATACAAGTGAACTTATTTGGACTCGCGATTTATTGAAACTTTTAACAATGTTGGTCTTTATAATGAAAAGTAATTGTTTTTGCGTCTGTATTTTATCCGTGGCATAGAAATAAGTGCATTTGCGACTTTATTTTACTGTTTTTATAAACTTGTGCTAATGTTTTTTTTTACACTTTTCTTTCGTACGTTTATGTTTGTTATTTTTGTGATTATTTACTTGCTGTTACTGAAGTGATACAGTTTTGGTCTACCTATGAAGAATCAGCCTAGCTAATTACTGCAAATTCCTGCTATATAGTCTATGGAGTGGCAGTACATACACTCTTCTGCTGAGCTGCTTAAAATTTTATTATACTTAGAATAGAATAGAATATACTTTATTGTACACCAAAATTGTAACATAGCTCATAAACAAAATAATTTAGTGAAGGGTACAATGGCGGTCTTATCGCTAATAGCGATATCTACCAGACAACCTTTGGATGGACAGGAAAACAATGAATAAGATAGGGGGGATAGTCCGTGGTGTACTGCTGGAAAATATATATATATACTTACTGTTTTTTCTAAAGCTTGCTTTGGTATTGGGTACACAATTAATACTGGGAAATAATATAACATTCTTATTTTATACTAGGTATTATAAAGTAAAAAAAACCTATATTTGTGGTACCATACTATCAGTTGTTTGGGTTTGCTTAGTTATTTCTATAAATTTCAACTACATAATAGAAAAAAATGTTAACCAAAATGCTTTCTAATTATTAATAATTACAAAAAAAAGTCTCGAAAATCTTCTAATAATCATTTAAATATTTTCTTTTGATAAAATTTTAAAAACAGACTACCTACATATCTAAAATACCAATATTTTCCTACCCAGCAATGCCCAACTAAAATCACAACATCTCTCCTTAAACACTTTTTCTTTGGACTTCTTACCAACACCTTATTAACACCAAAACAGCAACTAAAAATGCTCAACAGGTTCCAGATACAGATTCCTAGATCAATTTCTTTTGTTCCATAACAGTTACTGGACAAAAAAAGCATTTTTACCCACTTTCAGTCTTCTTTTTCTTGTAGAAAGGGCAAAAAATATCCAGTTACAGTCAGATAGCGTTAAAATGGTCACATTCACAGACATACTATGTGTTGGGGTTTGATTGCCGCACGGAACAAATATTTGTATGGCCTACAGATAGTTGTTCCGGTTCTGGTCATTTGCATGTAAAAATTTGTCTGTTAAAACACCAATGATACAGGAGAAAGGAAAGAGGGGAAAAAAAAATACAACTTCTTTTGTCTCTGTCACCCTTATTACAAAAGATGGTCTAAGAAAAACCTAGGTTTTAAAATAGCCCCGTCTCTTTTTGTTATATGACATAAGAAAGTGATGGGTATATTTTAAATTGGGGTTTACCTTAGTCTATGTGTCCATAAAAACCAAAACCTCTCTCTGGAACAAAGAAGTAACTGGTCAATTCATAACCTACTTCAAACAAGAAAGAGGTTCTCAATCTGTCTGTATGTATGTTTTTTAATGTATGTAATGTTCCGAGCATGTCTCCGGCATTTGGAAAAAGAAATGTTTATTTTTGTTTGTCACATTTGGTCCCATATAAATTTTGCCAAGACATGAAACACTGTGGAGATAGAGAATGAAACTCCTCTACAACTAATAGTACATGTATTGTGATTGGGTTACTATAACACATAGTATAGTATAACAGACTGTTTTTTGCAACTCCACAACAAAGCGCATATAAGCATGTAGATTGAAACTTGTATCAGTTTACAAGTTCACTCAAATTAGAAAAATAAATAGTAACCAATTTCATATGAGTAACAAAAGTTACATTTTCTGTAGTCCTGTAATATTATATTAGATTTTACTTCATTTCAATTCTTCATTATGACTGGCTTAGTACTTCAGAAAATCATAATTTTAATCCTAACGGTCATTATGTTATGCATTTCTTCAGTTTTTTTAAGTCAGCTTCTACTTTTTTAAAGTCGGTGTCTACTATTTTATAGTTTATTTATGTACATCTAAGAATAAATCTTTTAAAACAAAATCCATATTCCTGAGAGATTTTCCTGTATATTATACAGTCAACATCAAAAGTAAGTCAGGAACGTATAGTTTCAAAGTGTTTTATGAATGAAAACTTGAAATTGTTGCGAAATATTCACTGAATTTTGCTGTTGACTACAATTCTTGCTTGCCTCATGTTTCTGGCTGTGCGCACCTTGCTCCTTGGACTGGCGAACTCCTCGCATCTTTTCCTGGAATATATGCATCTAACACTCCACTGTCATCATCGGCCTTAGAATATCTGCATTTCCTCTGATTCTGGGACCAGTTCCAACGCGTCTATCCCCACTCTGACACACTCCTCAGAGTGCATACTTCCTCACCCATTCGCCATAACCACAGTTTAACAATACATACAGTTGGGAAACGAATGTACTTGTATAGAGCAAGAGCGGGGACCTCGCGGGGAGGTGGGCGGCGCGGATCGCGGCCCCCGATCACGCTTAGTTTGCGCACTCGAACGCTGAGGGCAGACACGTCCGAATCTGGTACATTTGCGCGAAAGAATTTAAACCGATTAATTACTACTACATTCTTAAAGGCTAGTTTAAGTTGTTTAAAGTTATAATAATATTATCTCACACGTTTCCCCTCCAGAGGGTGGGGAAGGTCAAAATCAAAATCCAAGATGGCGACTGTGAAATATTACAAAATATGCGTTATGGGTGTCATTTCCGTGGTTTTAGGGGGTGCTAATGTCGAAAATGAGGTCGAAGTAAAATCCAAAATGGCGGCTGTCAAATTTTACAAAATATGAGTCATGGGTGTCGTTTATATAGTTTTCGGGGGTGCTGATGCCAAAAATGAAAATATGAGTCTTGGATGTGTCCTTGATTTTTGGGGGCGCTGATGACGAAAATGAGGTCGAAGTCAAAATCCAAGATGGCGAGTGCGAAATTTTACAAAATATGTGTCATTAGTGTCATTTCCATGCATCAGCACTCCCGAAAACCATGGACATGACGCGACCATGACGCATATTTTGTAAAATTCACAGTCACCATCTTGGATTTTGATTTTGACCCCCACCCTCTGGAGGGGAAATGTGTGAGATAATATAACTTTAAACAACTTAAACTAGCCTGTATGAATGTAGTAATCAATGGGTTTATATACGTACTTAGTATACACCTCTGTCCTACCCTTCGGAGAATACAGGCGTGATGGTATGGAATCTCATTTCTCGGATTTTGCCCAATATCCTTTGCGAAATAAATATCGCGCAAGTGTCCTTTTGCGGAAGTGTATACGCGCAAATGTCTTCCGCGGAAATGTCTTTCGCACATAATGTGTCTTGATACCGACGCGTCCGTGTAAATCGCGAGCGAGTTTTACAAGAATCGTTAAATAAATTAATTATAATGATTATACACATATTAATAAATGATTATAATAATCACATTTATTTTATTTTTCCTTTTTGACAACCCTTGCACATTTGCGACTAATAGCGTAAGTACCTACACGGGTGGCGGTGTCGTCCGACATCAAAGGCGTTTCCCAACTGTATGATTGTTAAACTGTGGTAGTGGTCCGATGTTGACGTCACGGTTAGTTATGTGGTGGACAACAGATGGCGCTCACTCCACGAAGTTCCCGACATAGTGTATTTTAGTGGTTTTTTTTTTGGTTTATTTCTATTGATTACAGAAATAGTATAGGGCTCCTATTCTCTATGATATTAAGAGAAACACGCATTAAACGGGTTACAATTATATTTCTACAGTTCATGTTATCGCTGCTTGCATTTGACTAGAATTGTTTAAATAAAATAATTTCTCTATTTTTCCGATTGCACATTCGATGTTAATGCAGTTGTAATTCTTTGATGTATCATAGTGAATAATGTCCCAGGTTTTTACCTGTATTGTATATTGTGTACTACACTTGGGAGCAAACAAATCGGGCCATTCCTTTTTTCACGTGACCTGGTTATTAGTTTTGATTTCATGAATCATATAATTCAAAATACAAAACCTACCCTCATCGTAAAGGTTATCAAATAACCTTTTAGACGATATATGTTTAGAATTGATCTGTTCCATAATATCTAAATTATAACAATTATACCTACGTGAAAAATAGAAGTGGCTCGATTTATTTGCTCCCAAGTATAGATTGCTTATGGATGCATTGGTAGGAGGGGATAGCAGATATTCGCTAAAAGGTGTATCAAAGTTTAGTAGGCATACATAACACATTGTTACATTTGACGACACGTTTGGTGCAGTGGCTGAGCGATTGGCTTCTGCGCTACGGGTTGTGTGTTTGATTCCCACATGGAACAAAAATTTGTATGGCCTACCCTACAGATAGTTGTTTCGGGTCTGGGCGTTTGTGTAAGTGAGGTTAGTGTCTGTAAACGCATCTACGATACAGGAGAAATCCTAATGTGGGGCAAACTATTAGAAAAAAACTTGAAACCACCCCTAATGAAATGCTTTATAATACTTGTACTATTCATTCTGTGCTTATAATGTGTAATTAGCTTTGAAGCGACACTGGCTTCTACAATACAGAGACATACGCCTAGTTTAGAAGTCAGGGATTTTTACTCTGGAACAATGTACAGTCGCGGACTTGAAATGTTTACCACCCTAAGGTCTATAATTGCTTGCACTTTCGTTTTTCATAAGGTCGCATGGTCGCTCGCAAAGAATTGACAGGGCAAAGATATTTTTTTCTTAATTGATATAAAAAAGTTAACTTCAAGAGGATATGTACTAGGTAGCATAGAAAAAGAAATCAATCTATTTAGTACATTTACAACTTTTGACTAGACACAAATATCCTAAAAGGAGTTCATAACATCAAGGAATGCTAAATAGCTTTTTTGCTAGAATTGCCGCATCACAGTTTTAAAATCTAAAACCTATGTAAGCTGATATGACATCTTAAACCTTATTGCGCACATTGTAAGACGGAATCGAATTAGAAATCTGATAAACATTTCAAGCCTGCAACTGTATGTACCTGCACTCAATTGTGATGACATAAATATCTATTTATTATTATTTATTTATTTACATCTTAGTTTGTACTGTTATTGGAATTCACTAGTGTGTATGCGGATTGTCTTGATATGTGTTACCAATATACAACAAAACAGTTTAATAAATTCTAACTATGGAATCCACAGTACAAAAAACTGCTTCGACAAAATAATATTTGCTTCTTCATTGAAGTATATGAAAGTATCAAATTCGCATCGCATGTGTGTCGGCGCTATACCTCATATTATGCATGCATCAATTAAATTAAATTCAATGTCACTGAAAGCACTTGACTAATAACAAAGCACTAAGAATGACGTTGAAGCTAGATAGAAAACTCAATAATTAAAAACATTACTATAACTACAACCTTACATTGGTACAGTCAGCAACAGAAGTAGCTGAACATTTGAGTTTTTAAACTTTGCATTAATTAGATAACTAATTGATAGAAAAGAAAAACTTTAAGACATACTTAGAGCTGTATCTAGCAGCTCTAGGTATCTATTAAACTTTTTGTTTTAAAACAATTAGTTTTCTAATTAATGCCAAGTTTAAAAACTCAAATGTTCAGCTACTTTTGTTGCTGACCGTACAATAAGCATCAAATATATTGGGATAAGCAGACTGTTCAAAATAATCTGAACAACTAACAAAATTAAACTATAACTCAATGAAACAAGGGATGTTTCAGAATGAACACAGTCTACGACAACTGTCATTCCGACAAGAATTTTATCCCATTGTGATAAAGTTTAACTTCTTTAGTTGTTTAGGTAAACAGTTTGTTCGTCCTAATACAGGGTGTCCAGTGGCTGATTTCAAAGTTTGAAAAATTCTATAAAAAAAACTACACCTCTAATACAAAGTATGTACAAGGTTAGTCAGAAAGGGGGTACTAATCCGAAAGGGTGTTAAAGTACCCATAATAATGAGTAACTTTTGTTCTACCACTTTCCCCAAAAGTCAATAGTTTAAGAGAAATATCTGTTCAAAAATTACAAAAAAAATATGCTGTAAAATCTATCTATCTTCAGCTATGATCAGCTGTTTACATTTTAGGTCATATTTGGGGTCACGAATTTGAAGATCCATTTTCTGAGTTCGTAACTAAAGTAGGGACGAAGAATTTTTGAAAAAACTATAATAAAAAATATTTTACATGGAAATAACATTTATCGAATTTTGAATTTTTAACACTTGCTTTAAAACCGTCATCAGTGATACTTTAAGTGGCTTGCGGATTAGTACCCCCTTTCTGACTAACCTTGTATATTATAGTTTAAAAACAACAACTGCGGTTTTTTTTTTTTAAAACCACGTTCTCCAAATGACGGCCATCGAGTCTCACACACTCTTCGAGTCTAGCACGCATGTTTTTGAAAACGCGTTTACAGAGCGACTGGGGAATCCTGCTGTCTTCGGCTCAAATGTTTTCTTTAAGTTGTGTCACATTGCTCGGATTGTTTTGTAAACCACGGATTTTAAGTATCCCCATAAGAAAAAGTCAAATGGGCTTAAATCTGGTGACTTAGGTGGCCACGGTAGGATACCGTTTCGGGAAATGTTTTTTTCTGGAAATAACTGCCGCACTGCATTCACGGACACATTAGCAGTATGAGCTGTGGCCCCGTCCTGCTGGAATCATGTGTTTCGGTTGAAGTATGGACTATTCTGTAGTTCCAGTTTAAAAAAATCATTGATCATCTCGGTGCATCGCTCCGAATTCACAGTTACAGTTAGGCCACGTTGATTTTCAAAGAAATAAGCAGAATCCATAACACGTTCAACATTTTCGTCCGTGGCTACCGTTGGTATAGTTCCTGCTCTGGGTTTATTTAATGTTGATCCTGTAGCTCTGAACTTTACTCCCCATGACTGAATGAGGTTGATCGATGGTCCATCACGAAATTGACGAATACTTAACGATTATTAAATCGACGGCGTGCTTCAGATAAAAAATCACTCGAAATGTACGCCTCCACGACAAAAGCATGGTGCTCTCCACTCCACCGTTTTATGGCTATTAAAAAATCCGCAGCGCTTGCGCTTTCAACGACGCCCCTCGCACCCCTTTCATGCGTTGTGTTCAGAAACTACGTTTGTTCAAACTTTGAAATCTGCCACTGGACACCCTGTATATTTGATGCTGAATCAACTACGATAACATGGCACGCCCCTCCATTAACACTGCAAGTAAAAATGTGTGAGAAAGAATATTTATACGCGACATTCGCTAATTAACAGTATGGTACTCAGTGGCGCAGCTATGTAACCAAGGGCCCCGGGCCAAAAATGAAATTGGGGCCCTATTTAAACTAAACTAAATACTTTCAAGGTGCAAAACTACTTCATCATCAGCTCCTTATCGCCCACTGCAGGGCATAATAAAGCAAAGCTATTTACTACTAAGCATTATGTATAACGCAGCAAATAATTATTTAATCGTAATTCCTAATAATATTATAAATGTGAAAGTTTGTTTGTTTGTCACGCTTTCACGTAAAAGTCGTTCGAACTTTTTCGAACTTCGTTCATGGAGGCCGAGGGGCCCCCGAGCTTGGGGGCCCCAGTGCACTGCCCCGCCTAGCCATACGGTAGCTACGCCACTGATGGTACCGTTTGGAGGTTTGTATGAATGACACACGTGCACCTTTTCGAGCAATAAATCTACCGAATATCAAACACAAACATGGTGACTCGTTGAAGGCTAGTGTTGCCAGATGTCCCGATTTGCGCGGGACGTCCCGTTTTCCAGGGGTCTGGGGTCGCGTCCCGATTTGTACCTGGGGGCCTACTCCCTAAGTCCGTCAACAAAGTTAGTCGCCCGTCCGAAAGTAGGCCGAAACGTAGGAGTGAACAAAACAAGTGTCAAGTTGAACTTTTTGGACGGGCAAAAACACATCGGTAGTAGGGGCAACTGTCAAATCGTGTTGTCATTAATTCTTAGTTCGGGCCCCGAAATAATCGCATGTCCGTAGGTGATAGGGAGTAGGAAACGCTCGTAACTAAGGCCGAAACCGCGGACTTCATGCTTAGGGAGTAGACCCCCTGATCGGGACGCTAAATGTCCCGATTAATCAAAAAAAATAAAAAAAAAACATAAAAAAATGTACATTTACGCTACGTAATTTTTTTAACACGGAACGCAATCTATTGCCTTTGGAGTACGATTTTATTTTATAATTTCTACTAGTCTAGCAAGACTGATTAGGTACTTGTTATGTAAGATTAAATTGACTTAAAACCCCTTGTTTTTTTTTTGTTTACTGTCCCGATCTGCAACCCTAACACCCGATTTTTTGACCTCATGTACCGATTTACAACAAATCGGACCTGGCAACACTATTGAAGACAGATGTTGGAGAAGCATGCCATTATATCGTAGTTGATGTATAACCCCATTTCTTCAGTTTATTCAAAGTAATTTTTACTAATTCTTCCAACTTTGCCTAACAGAAGATCGGGATTGACTGCCAACGGTTCCGTTACACCTGGAACGAAGCTAAGAAACCTCAAAACAAGCCACTGAACCGTTACCGCGACGTGAACCCATTCGATCATACCCGGGTTGTCCTGAAGCGTTGTGAGAGGGACTACATCAACGCCAACTATGTAACGGTGAGTGAATTTCAGAACTCCTAGGACGGTCTCTTCATAAGGCGGACGGTGTTCAACAAAGGTTTGTGTACTATTTATTTTAGGGGGATATTAAAATAAGTGCCCCAAAAGATGAGATTTGATATTTATTTGAAACTTTTGAACGTTATTATTTCGTAATAAATATTATAATATTGTGAATTTTAATCTAAATGTCATCGAAAAATCCCTTAATAGATACACAACTTATGGATGACTATTTCGTACATGACTGTACCTGTGCAAGTTCCTCACTACTGACGCTCGTCAAATATCATCTTTCGTGGTCTTTCGTGGTATTTGTACACTATCATATATCTATGATCATAGATCTATGAGTCATATATATATGACAATGTAAAATAGACATATGAATAATTTCTTCATACACAGATATTACTCTAGAGATCATATAAGAGATATGATCGACTGTATTACTGAGCTTCGAAGTTTAAAATACCGATGTACTGTATTCATAAAGTTTAAAAGTACGAATTGCGTGAGTTAGAAGGTACGCTTTTACGAATTACTTTATTGAGAATGTTCATCATCTCGATGTACGGAACTCTGAAAGCTTACTATTACGAATTACTAAATTTCGAATGTTCATCATCGTGTAATATCCCCCATAGCGGTTCAAGTGCAACTTTTGTTCTTCAGTTTTGTTTCCCTGCACTTTACAGAGAACCACTTTCTCTAAAAGAAGGGAAAATAGAAATTTAAAAGAAAACTAGAGAAAGCAACAGGAAAAGTAATAATTGCTACCAAGAAGGTTAAAATTGATACGAAGGAATCTTTATTTTTGTTTGTTTATGCTGTCAAGGATAAGTTAGAAAAATAATTACCTGTGCAATTGTAAAAAATATATATTAGCCTCTATTAAAAATATAAGTGCAAGACTAGTGCATCTCTTTCAATATATTTTATAAAAAAAAAAAAAAAAGAAAAATGTTTTTTTTTCAATGAAAATATTTTCATACAGTAGTAACATTTTGTAATATCGTTTAAAAAATCGACAACCCTGATTTACTTATGAATTCAGAAAATAGAGATACTACTAATATAATTTATGATCCAAATTTTTTACCTAATATCCTAATGCAGCTGATGATAGAGTTGCGTTTAGGGTTACCAGATCTAAAACTAAAAAGTCCTCACAAAAAACTTTCTATAAAAAAAAACTTGATATTTTAGCCGCGTACGGGCGCAAAGATAGGTTGGCACATACAAAATGGTCAAAAAAAACTTAAAATAATCTTAAATACTGACATTTTTAAAGTCCGGCCGGAATCCTGACTAGTGCTTAAAAATCTTGACATGTCAGGACCAGGGTTGTTGCGAACATCAGCATCAGCATCCGCTGATCTTCAGCATCTTTTTCAACATCAGCATCAGCATCAGCATTCGCATTGATCGATGCTGATATTAATGCTGATGTTCGAGTCGTGACATGACCGCAGAGGGGGCGGGGCTTATATCCCGTGTAGTTTTTGCTTGCGAGTTTTGATCAATCCAAGGGTAGACCGGGATTGTGTTTGCAAACAAATACAAACTTGTCTCATTGATTACGTTATTAACCGACTTCAAAAAGGAGGAGGTTCTCAATTCGGTTGCATTTTTTTTTAATGTTTATTACGTCATATCTCCGTCATTTATTAACCGATTTGAAAAAATATTTTTTTGTTCGAATGGGTATACTTCCCGATTGGTCCCATATAAATATTGTTATGATTAGACCATGAAATTTAGAGATATGGAACGGAACTCCTCATCGGATCAAAGTAAAATTCTCAAATTACTAATATTGCTTTGTTTATATTTGTTGTTGGGAACTGACTACTGGAAAAGAGGAGGGGGTGCGCCCCCCCCCCATTGGAATGTTTTCATTATATCGTGTAAGGTATCATTCGAAAGGGCTTTTTATACCCGACTACGTCAAATCAAAAAGAAGGGTTATGAAGAGGAGGGGGTTAAATTTATGGCACTAAAACGTATTTAATAAGAAATAAACTTTAAAAAAAGTAAAAACCGACTTCAAAGAAAAATTAAAAGGAGTAAAATAATTACCATAATATAAAATTAACAGTTTCAGAAATCGGTGCAACTCTACACTGAAACAAATAGAAGCCACCGACTTCTGAAACTGTTAATTTTATATTATGGTAATTATTTTACTCCTTTTAATTTTTCTTTGAAGTCGGTTTTTAGTTTTTTTTAAAGTTTATACATTAATACGTAACTGCGCGTGAAAGTTTTTTTTTCGTAAACTTTTGAGTTTGATAAATAATGCCGACCCCGTTGAAAAGTGGATTATGTACCTTTGATTAAATTCCAATACCTATTAATTAAACGAAAGATTGGTAGCAGATTATGCACTAGGTAGTCTAGGTACTTAATTACTAATCTAGTACTATACTAATTATTACTAAACTACTAAGTTTGATTATATTTTTTATTAAAATCCCAAAATTTTTGAGACAATCATTTATTTCAGTAGGTACCAAGGAAAACTGTGCAACTTTTAGATATATATTCAAAATGGTCACTACTTTTTCCCTGCTTTTTTAAGAAAATAATGAAAATCAGCATCAGCATCAGCATCCGCTGATGTCAATGGTAAAACATCAGCATCAGCATCCGCTGATGTGAAAAAAATATGCATCAGCAACAACCCTGGTCAGGACAAATCCTGGCGTCTGGTAACCATAGATGCGTTACCGTATTTTTTATTCAATCTTTGAGCAACAATTTCTCAAAGACAGATTTTTTTGAGACAAGTGCCATCAGTACATTCAGGAACGCAACGGATCTATTATTGCTATACATTTCCAATATGAGCTGATCGCGTATTGTTATAGGCTTTCCGTACAATGAGAGGTCAGCATATACTGGAAATGTATAGCTTGATATGTAGCCGTGTGTACATGTATGATCTGTTTAGCCATCGCGACCATTTCATAATTATCATCGTCATTCAGCCGAACTGCTGAAAGACGTCCACAGCTGGACGTAGGCCTGCCCCAAGCATCGCCATATCGCGAGCATTTACATTGATCCATTTTTAACCGACTTCAAAAAAAGGAGGAGGTTCTCAATTCGGTCGGTATTTTTTATTTGTGTATGTACACCGATTACTCCGAAGTTTCTAGTCCGATTAGTGTGATTCTTTTTTGTTCGATGCAGTATACTTGCCATTTGGTCCCATAAAAATTTCATCCAATTTGGTTCAGTATTTTTTATTTTGTGAGCATTTTTTTTATTATTGCTATGTGGATGATGTAATTATTTTATGTATCTTCTGGCATAACTCCGTCATAAAAAGACGGATTTGCAAAATTCATTTTTTGTTTGAAATAGTATTCTTCCGGAATGGTCTCATTTAAATTTGGTGAAGATCTGATGAAGACCCTCGGAGATTGACAATGGAACTCTCCAATGGATAACAGCAAATTAGCCGAGATTGCTGTAATTGCATGTTTGTGTATTGTTTATGTCACTAAAAATAGAAAAATAAAATAACTTAAAAAAAAGTAAAAACCGACTTCAAAAAAACTAAAAAGAGTAAAATAATTACCATATTATAAAACTATCATTTTAAGAAGTCTGTGCAATTTTACACTGAACCCAATTGAAGGCACAGACTTCTGAAACTGTTAGTTTTATAATATGGTAATTATACGTATCAAGCTAGCACGGCGAAGCAATGTTAACATTATAATTATTATAACTTGAACTTAATTATGTGACCTTCAGAAATAGCAAAAGAAATTCATATAAGTATTTCTACTGCACTTAACCGTAGCAATCTATTTCTGTTCAGGCAAAGTAGATTGAAAAGTGATTTTCTGTTACTTTGTTCCTTATTAAATTCGCTTGGACTTAGTATTTTTCCATCGCATTGTCGGTGGTGCCTCGCCCACGTTGCGGTCGTTAGTATCGACACACATACAACTAACTACATAACGAGTACAATGCAGAAATCTACACTTGGCAGCAAATAAATCGAGCCACTCCTTTTTTCACGTGTCCTTCTTATTAGTTTTGGTTTCATGAATTATAGAAGGTTAGTCGGAAAGGGGGCACTAATCCGAAGCCCACTTATAGTATCGCTGATAACTGTTTGAAAGCAAGTGTTAAAATTTCAAAATTCGAAATATTTTTTTTCCAAATAAAATGATTTTAATTTTAGTTTTTTCAAAAACTCTTCTTCCCTGCTTTAGTTACAAATTCTGAAAATGGTGCTTCTAATTCATGACCGCAAATATGACCTAATAAAATCTAAGATAGATTTTAGAGTTTTTTTCGAGATTTTTGAAGAACTGTTTCTCTTAAACTATTGACTTTTGGGAAAAGTTGTAGAACAAAAGTTATCCATCATTATGTGTACTTTAACACCCTTTCGGATTAGTAGGAGGTTATCAAATAAACTTTTAGGCTATAATGTTTAGAATTGATCTGTTCCATAATACCAAAAATAATAACAATTATACGTGAAAAACAGAAGTGGCTCGATTTATTTGCTCCCAAGTATACTTTATTCAAAAGTTCCACATTGAAAGTGTGAAATATTATAATCTGTTCACCCAAAGATGAGTCCTGACATGAGCTCGGTCATTTCGTAAATTGTAGCTGTTAGGAGACTGCTATCGAAAAAAAGCAAACGACAATATCAAAAATTGTAATAGCCATATTAAACATATACCCCCTTATTACAAAAGATAGTCTAAGAAAAACCTAGGTTTTAAAATAGCCCCGTGTATATTTTAAACCTGAGTTTACCTTAGACTTGGTTTAAACCATCTTTTGTAATAAGGGGGGTTTTGTTAAGCGATATAGCAAACCAAACCGAATACTCTCGTAGCTCCACCAATATCGAAGCAAAATCATATATAACGTAGCATAGGAGAGATTTTCATCCTTTTAAAGTGTTGAAACGTAAAATTGCATTCAATCTTTTCAAAGAATCAGATTATAAAGATCAAATGCTACGCATAATCAACCCATTACCAAACAATACTAACTATTATTGTCCCATTGCCGGGAACGAGCTTATATAATAATAATAGCGAAATATTTTATATTTTTTGTATGGTAACTTTTTGTAGAGAAACGTCGAGAATCATTATTATTATCATTATTAAAAATTGTTATTAAACTTTCGCGATTCTTGCACATTATAATAATCTGATTTGTAATATATCTTTTTTATCCCGACACGTTTCGACCGAATTACACCGGCCGTGGTCCGATAGACTAAAATAGCGGAGCTGTGGTTGTTACGGACGAAGGTGTTAAATCTCGTAACCAAATTCACGGACTGGCGGGACTTACAGTAATGCCAAATAAAAAGCTTCCAAATTCTCCAATGTTCTTTATTCTTCAGTATACACTGCTTGATTCCAAGTTACAACTCACTTTTACAATTCACTGTTACAATTCACTATTCACTATTCGCAACTTACTTGTTCTGTATCCAGATAACAACTGACTTGGTTCAACGTTCGAATAACAACTAACTATTCTGTTCCAATGTCAATTCACAATTGACTGTACGGAACTAAATCACAACTGAATTGTTCGATTTCCAAAATACCACTGACTTGTCGGAACTAACCGGCCGTATTTATATTATACCATCGACCAATCAGATGCCGACACATTTTCTAGAACGTTCTAGTACTTAACCTATTCTGGAACTTTCTAGTACATGTTCTGGAATATTCTAGCAAGTACATAATCGATCGATATCCTATTCTAGAATATTCCAGAACATACGACAAGCTTCTAGAATGTTCTGATATGCTGTTCTAGAAAGTTCCCGATTTTACTAACTTAATATTATTATTCAATATTTACAATTATTATCAAGAATCATGCGGCGTCGCTAACAGTGGTCATCTTCGTGAAGCAAGGGTATCTTCATCTACCCTCACTTTTGATTTTTAATTATGTTCGACGGTACTTCGCCACACCAGTATATTGTGCCTTTTAAAATATTCTACGCGATTGGTTCCGAGTCAGTATTTTTTATATTGTGGAATATTATCTTAATTCGAATGTCGATACTGACGATTTTGACGTGTTTCTGCTATGGTCTGTGTCTGTCTAACGTGCATACCTACGATATAAGCCAGGTACAATATTGCTACATTACGTTTGCGATTTTGCGGCCGACCGTCAACTCGCCGCACCAATAAACTAACAATTCGTCCTATTTCGAAATAAAAAATAAAAAAAAACGGCCAAGTGCGAGTCGACCCTCGTACGAAGGGTTCCGTACCATTATCTATAAAAACGGCAAAAAAATCACGTTTGTTGGGAGCCCCCTTAAATATTTATTTTATTCTGTTTTTTAGTATTTGTTGTTATAGCTGCAACAGAAATACATCATCTGTGAAAATTTCAACTGTCTAACAGCGATTACGCACTGCATCCGATCCGAATCCGTGAAAATACGGAAATAAAAAACTCGGACCGAATTCGGATATTGCTTTACGCACTGCATCCGATCCGAATCCGTGAAAATACCGATCTAGAGTAAAAATCTCGGACCGAATTCGGATGTTGCTTACGCACTATTCCGATCTCTGATTCAAATAATTCGTCCGTCAATGGTTCTTCCGAATTAGAAACTCACGGATGACGGATAGAAATCGGATGACGGATGCCGGATGTAGTGCGTAAACTACCATAGAAATAGTTCTATGGCTACTTCGGTCCGTCAATTGTTCTTCCGAATTAGAAACTCACGGATGACGGATAGAAATCGGATGACGGATAGAAATCGGATGACGGATGCCGGATGTAGTGCGTAAATTACCATAGAAATAGTTCTATGGCTACTTCGGTCCGTCAATTGTTCTTCCGAATTAGAAACTCACGGATGACGGATAGAAATCGGATGACGGATGCCGGATTTAGAGCGTAAACTACCATAAAAATAGTTCTATGGCTACTTTGGAACGTATTTTCACGGATTCGGATCGGATGCAGTGCGTAACCGCTGTAACTATCACGGTTCATGAGATACAGCCTGGTGACAGACTTTAAGTATCTGATGGTATCACACATAGTTCAGATACTATAAGATAGCGGCTCTCAAACTGTTTTGGCAATGGAACCCTAAATACACTAAATATCTTACGGAGCCCTAAAATAAGCAGGCCCTGGTTTTTTTGTTTATTCTTTAATGAAAATCATACAAAAATACGTCGTGTACTGTATTGATAACGGAGCCCTCGCAGAGGCCTTGCGGAGTCACAGCGCTTCGCGGAGTACAATT
Organism: Amphipyra tragopoginis; assembly: GCA_905220435.1. Taxonomy (NCBI): domain Eukaryota; kingdom Metazoa; phylum Arthropoda; class Insecta; order Lepidoptera; family Noctuidae; genus Amphipyra; species Amphipyra tragopoginis. Next base: position 5,141,394 of record HG991991.1, on the reverse strand, counting down.
TGAATATGGCTGCTATAAGATATGAAACCGATAAATTAAATAATTAAAATCTGTATCCGCAGATATTATCATCACGTATAATTTACTAGCTTTTGCCTGCAGCTCCGCTTGCGTGAAATTTCGAGCCCTCGTCAACCCCTTGTTAGGTGCAGTTACAGAACCAAAAAAATCTTTCATCCCCTATTTCACATCTTACTGGTAGAATTTCCAAAAACCCTCAAATACGTGTATATTTATTTCTCAAGAGCCTACATTTTTAATTCCATGCTTACTTCAAAAGTAACAGATTTCTCAAACAAACTTGCAACACTTATTTCACCCCCGTAGGCGTTGAACTTTCAAGAACGCTCAAACACGTGTAGCTTTATTTCTAACCAGAAACCTTAATATTTAATTTCATGCTTCTTACTTAAAAAATGACGGACTTACAAACACACTTAAATCCCCTGTTTCACCCCCTTAGGCGTTGAATTTCGAAAAATCCCTTCTTATTGGATGCCTACGTTACAAAAGAAACCTACTGTCAAAATTTCAAGTTTCTAACCCCCGCGGTTTAGGCTGTGCGTTGATAGATCAGTCAGTCAGCTTCTCCTTTTATATACAAGGTTAGTTTTAGTATATACTAAACCTGAAACTAGTTTGTTCAGAATCACTAGGAGAATCGATTGACATATTTTTTACACCACTTTTTTTTTGTTTTTTTTTTTCATAAGTTTCAGTTTTGTTTCAGTAGGTTTCTACCCATAGCAGTTGACGGGAATAGACACCTTGAGGCTTGAAATGGTCCTCTCGGTCAGTTTCCGTGTATTAGACAACCCCTGCATAGCATAACTCAGGCATTTCACACTTTTTTAGCGAACTTAACGCGACATAAACTAAGGTGTAACTTGGAGATTTCCTAAAAAAAAACACATATTCAGGCAGTTCTGATGAAAATCTTGTTGGGGTGTCTCGGTTTTCGCATAAAGTAAAAATAACGTTGTAAGCATATAGATTTCTGACAGATACTGTTGATATCGGTTAGTGTTTTCAGATACTTTACGATATATTAACTGCGCGCGTGTGTCATTCCATTGATTTGTAAGTAGGGCGATATCGTAAGATGCGCCCAGATATTATCCGGTACCGTATGAACATTGTTCGCCTGAATTTCTAAGCAGAAATATTAGAAGTTAATGTGAATATCGGAGATTTACGGCTGTTAATTTTGTCAGTACCGATACCATTAAATGTTAATCTTGTTTTCGGATTTAGACGGGCGAATAACGAGGAATGCTTAGTTTGCGATCGCAATTTGAACGTTGCTTCGGCATAACTGTTATTTAATCTGAGGTTTCGGTTACCAATCAGAAATTTTATTAATCTAATACTAGATTTGTAAATTAAATTCATTTAAGTCGCTTAAGCACCTAGTTCCACTTCATTGTTGATTTCCTGGTAGTTTTAATAAATAAACAATTAGGACAGATGAATTTTAAAACGTCTATCGATGTCATTGATTACGAATCCTTCATGCTCTTCGCTATGTTTCATCGTTGGTGCGTTGCGAGGAATATCCCAAATACAAACAAAAAATATTAGAAAAAAACAGTTCGGAATGGCCTGTTTTAACCCAAAATAGTAGCGTAGATAGGTCACATGCCATGTTGCCGTATTTTCCACATTGATAGACAAGTGCGCATGTACAGTAAGCGTTGCTTTTGGTGATATAGATTTTTTATGTTTTTTTTTTTTTTGTTTAGTTTTTTTGTATGTATAATACGGACGCTGTTGTATTGCTGGTTAACGGGAACGCCTTTCGTTAGTTTACATGCTGTATATTTGCAGCGGAGTTTCCTTGGATCGAACGCAGTACCCCCTACATTCATCATCATCATCATTCAGCCGAAAGACGTCCACTGCTGGACATAGGCGTACCCCGAGCCATGTTGGGGCGGTTTGCCATAATCACTACGCTTGGCAGGCTGGTTGGCGATCGCAGTATGGTTGTTAAAGTACTCAGAGACCGCTGCTGCCCATCCTCTAGTGAATCCCTTAGTCGCCTTTTACGACACGCATGGGAAGAGATGGGGTAGTGCTATTCTTTACGTCCGGCACTACACGAAACACCCCCTACACTGCGTTTAGGAAAATAAAAACTGCCATTAAATAATATGACATGTTCGACAAATATTCAGTAAAGGAGACTGGGCAAATTTGTATAAGAAGTGGTCTATGACAAACAGCGATACGGTTTTGGTATTTGTGTAGGGATACTCCAACTACCCCTGTGCAAAGGGTATCAAAATCTGACCCGGCAGTTTTGAGAAATACAAGGTTAGTCGGAAAGGGGGTACTAATCCGCAAGCCACTTAAATTATCACTGACGACTGTCTTAAGGCAAGTGTTAAAATTTCAAAATTCGACAATTTTTATTTCGATGCAAAATTATTATTATTTTAGTTTTTTCAAAAATTCTTCATCCCTGCTTTAGTTACAAATTCAGAAAATGGTGCTTCTAATAATAATTCATGATCCCAAATATGACCAAAAACGTAAATACAGCTGATCGTAACTGGCGACAGATAAATTTTAGCGTTTTTTTTGAGATCTTTTATCACCTATTTCTCTTAATCTATTGACTTTTGGAAAAAGTTGTAGAACAAAAGTTATTCATTATTATGGGTACTTTAACACCCTTTCTGATTAGTATCCCCTTTCTGACTAACCTTGTATAATGCTTTTAGAGGTGGTAATTTGTGATGGCGCAGTAAGGACAGCTACCGTAACCGTTGTAGCTGAAAAATGTTACCAGGAAAAAGTCCGTATTTAAAAATAAAAAAAACAGTCTCTTAAGAACGTTTTCCTTTTCAAATTGACATCTGTTTATTTTCTTTTCTAATTGATGTATGTATATCGTCTGAATGCACGACTGTTGTCATCAGTCACTTGCTATTGTAAACAGCGATTGGCTGAGCTAATGTTTGTCTTGGATGACTCTGTTCATTTCTAATTGACATAACTCCCATAACTGCATATAACTACGTATGGGTATACAGTATCTTAGCTAATGAAAGGCGTTCACGTTAACCACCAAAACCATGGCGTCTGTACACACTTTAAAAAAAGCACTCCCAATCAAAACAAAAAAAATAAAAAATAAAAAAAAACCAAGAGATAAAAGAAAAACCCGGTATACCAGGAACACCGGGAATGCATAACTAGTTGGGTGTATAATATGGAAGCGTCATCTTAAAATTATTTATTAAAAGAAAAACTCCGGGATTCTTGGATTGCATAATTATTTAAAATTAATGTTGAACCCCCGATGCAAATATGTGTGTATGTAGAGTATAAGAAGAAGAATAGTGTGTCTTAGGTAAACCAAAAAAAAACAAATTAAAATAATTGTCCCGGAATCGCGGGATTTTTCGATACATAAGCGCGTTCCATATTAACCAACATCTCAAGTTTAGGTGAATATGCATCCGGATATCCGATCCCTACTCATAACTCAAAATTAGATTTACCTACTTAACGGCCTTTTAGAAATCGGACGGTAGTATGACGCTGCCATCACGCTCCATCCATTTACAGCTAAAACGTATTCATTTGCCTACTATCCATCGGTTGAACAAAGACATTACTTCCAGCTAATAATGTGTACAAACAATTTTGTGAAGCAAAAATTGTCGGAAAAATGCATTGTAGTTTACAGAGGAATATTGGGGGAAAGATTCGTTTGAAATGCTTCTGCGTTTTACGATTAAACAATATTTATTGTAGTTTTTCCACAAACCTCCATGAAGGTCACATCCTTGCTTGGGCACTCGATATGTCGCACGTGCTTCTGTTTTAAGGCGATACTTAGATTAGAGATAGACCGGCTACGGTTTCGGCCGACTCATCGGTTCCGAATAGTCGCCGACTACAAAAGAAGCCGAATAGTCGGTTTAATCCACTAGTCGGTAATACCGAACATTATGATATCACTTGACTGGTACACGTTATATTATCGAAATGATTAAAACGTGTATCAGTGGTGTACCATACGAGGTGTATGGTATACCACTGATACACGTTTTGTTTAATGCGCTGTTCTTCCGTCTGCGCGGTGCACCGCCACTCAGGACACACACTTATGGAGAAGCGTTTTTCCGCACGTAATTTTTGAGTTGTAGCAACGCGGTGGAAAACTTACCTGAGTACATGACGGATTTGGCATGTCTATAAACGAGGCTTCTCATCGAAGCCAGAACGTACAGATAGCTAAAGTCCGTACTCGTCAAGCATGCCACAATCGTTTGACGCAAGCTTATGTCTACGGTTAGAACGCTCCTACAAAATTGTTCCACCCACACTGTCAAGTTTGCACAAAAGGGCACTCATCTTGCTCAAGCATGCAGTTATTGTAGTTACGTCGCCGCGACCTTCGCTGACATTGACTATGTCGAGATTGATAAAAGTGCATCTGGACCACTTAAACCACGGCTAAAGTGTCGCATTGTAAGGTCATAGCCGTGACCGTTAGTCCTGCGAGCACATAACAGCCCACTTTTCTCCAATTGACTTACAATATAACAATTACTTTATTTATTTTATTAGAAAACTGCATTAGGTTTATTTTTGTCAAACTTACTTGACATTCACGAGTTATGAGTTGTTCACGATCCAGTGAGCTGTCCCGTCGTAGAGTCGGTCGTCTCTTCAGACTCCGCAGTCACACCGGCAATTCAGCCCTCATCAAGCTGTCTTTCCCACAATCCCCCACCAGTAATGCCTCAAGCCGAGGTCCGAGTCCCACTAGGTGTTGGCCTTAGTGCTGTTGTTGCTAATAATCACGATGTTAGTGTAGTAAAGTAGTTAGCTCAGGTTAAGTATTTCACCTCCCTCCCATTGGCTGGAGACCCTTCAGGTCTCGCCAATAACTGCCCGGTTACGTAGAAACGGTCCGCAAGGACCCTCTAAAAGCAGTCAAAAAGAAAGAAAATAACGAATTTTAATGTGCAATTATGCTGCGTTCACATTTGCGCGATTTTTTCGGCGCAAATGCGCACGCGCCTCTCTTACGAGTCGCTCCTTCCTCAGAAACTTTGGAATTTAATAGTTAGTCCCTTGTCTTAAAGTACATTTTTTATCGATGTAAAGTACACGCGCACGCTCAGCGCCTGAACAGCTATCACGTAGTACACGCGTCGCAATCGCGCAGCGCCCGCGCGTCCTCCACCTTCCCGACTAGGATGGTAAATGCAATTTGAGATCTATTGATGTGTCATAACCAGTGATCGGAAAAGGGTGAGCTAATTTACCTAAACTTCAAAGAACAGAGACAAAAACTGGAGACTTCCTTACGACAGCATTTTTTTTCGGGAGAATTTTCTCGGAGATATTCTTTCATTTATTTTCAAAAAATAAAAGACAATCTCCTTTTTTGAAAACAATAAACAATCTCTTTTTTAAAAACAGTGAAAAACGTGTCATCTGGTTTTGTGACAATTTTGGGAAACAAAAATAGGAAACGAATTTAATTGTTTTTTGTACTATTAACATTAATATTAAATGTACTTTAGTGATGTCCCGAAACCCGGAATAATTTTCACGAAAGAAAATGTTGTCGTAAGGAAGTCTCCAGTTTTTGTCTCTGTTCTTTAAAGTTTAGGTAAATTAGCTCACCCTTTTCCGATCACTGGTTATAACACTCAAATTATATATAACAAAATTCAAAGCGAGTTAGACATGGGTACTGACGTGCGTGGCGTGCGCTTAGCAGGCGCCTGTTGTCTGAACGCGCCCTTACTGTTCGACGATTATGGTGTTCGGTAATACGTAAGGGCGATTAACCTCTTGTAAACATATAAGATTCCTTGCTTAGTCGCGTCTACACCGGTAGACGCGACTAAGCAAGGAATCTTATATGTATGACTACCGAGTCATACCCAAGATTTGGATTAGCGAGATACTTCTATCATTATGCAAAGTTAACTAACAAAATTGTTTCAAATAGCAATCGAACTGAAATCAACTGCGGCCGTTTGTCTGCCATAAGAACCAAAAAAAGTCAAATAGCCGTGCTGCCGCGCTAGCGAAAAATACAATAACTCGATTTTGGACGATTTTGAGTTATATGTATATTCGGAATCAGCCAATCGAGATCTATTAACTCTTTCTAAGTAACTTTTTGGAATACTTCAGGAACTCGGTTTTTCAGTAAGCAAGAATGCAATAACTAAATCAGTTAAAAACTTAGAGCGCGTTGAGCGCGTTTTTTTCGGAAGCGGCAAAATCGAGTTATCGCGCGTTCTTCCTTAGCGCAGCAGCGTGGTTGAGCTGCGTTTTGATTGCGAAGACAATTTATAGACGGTAGGTATTTTTAAAATCGCAGCCGCCCCTATTCCTCCCTGTATTGTAACATCGCCATATGTTTACTAAACATTTACAATTGCAACCGTCTAGACCAGAAACAAATATCTCCAGACCTTCACATATCGTTTACTCACACTCGATCGACTCTCAATACCGAAATACTCGCATCTCCACCGCCTTGTCATTTGTGTTAACAGGTAAATAGCTTCTTACAATACTAGCCTGGGATTATGCTAGGAAATATTTCGAGTCTCTTCAGCCAGATCACGTAACTGTACGTTACTACGTCATAGCTACCGATCAACCAATAAGTTTCGGCTTCTGTTGACAAACTTTGTTATTACTGGTAGGAAAATATCACAAATCGTGACGTATTGCTTGTTTTGGGTTCTCTGTTGGAATATCGAAATATTATTAGTCGATTATTATTTGTCCGACAACCTTTCGCCACTTTTCATTTCGCCGAATAATTAAAACGCCGAATGATTAAAGTCCCTAATTATGTTTTGTAACTTTTTGTTACGCCGACTAGTCTGCTGGACACTGTTTCATTAGGCAACTGTATTATTGGCCACTTTACACGTGTTAGATGGCTCATTTTCCCATCATGCAAGCAAGAAAGCATACAAGTGTTTCTGTGTTTGCTCCGCCAGAAGACTCGCTTTGTCGTCGGTCACTTTTGATCCTAGTCACACCTGATAGTAAGCGCAAAAGATCATGAAATTCGTGTGACGTAATTAATGGATGGCCCCTAGAAACTAGAGACTAAATCATTAACTCACCAGGCCCCGAATAGGCTGCAGTTTTTAGGGAAAACTACATATTTCCGTCTTGAATTAGTTTAGCTTCTTAACCGTGAACAATTTTCAAAATAACTCCAGTAGTTCAAACAGATTCTATCTCTGTGCATAAATACATTATTACATAGTCTATACACCTAAACAATACCTTCTGTTACTGACAACAAGCACAGGCACTGACAAACGCAATCAATATATAACAAACACACTATTGTATGCGTGTGAGGATCAATCTATACTCTGCTCATTTAAATATTGTGTAAAATGTAAACAAATCTTTGATGCATTCAATTTGCTTCTTTACCTTATATATGAAAGTAAAATGGCAAACTTCAAACTTACAAACTCATTTATTCAAAATAGACTAGAATTACTTAGTTATTTTTGAACGTCAAAATTAGACATAAGACATCCCACAAAAGCGCCCTCCCTTCACCGCTTCCTAGTGTTTTTGCTGTGAAGAAGAAACGGCGCAACAAACTCCCCAGCAACACATATGTCTGTCAAGTGAACAAATTAATTAAGTCTTTATACAGCAAAAGGTAATATTAATTACAATAATGAAATTATAGCAGGTAGGGTTATATGCAGGCATTGAAAGCGGTTACGGTGCGAGGTTACGATACCGATGCCGTTTTCTTATAAAGGCACTTTATTTAACCTTTAACGATTTCGGTACCGAAAAACATCGGGTGATAAATGAATCATACTTATGAAACATTGATGCTATGTGTATTGTCTGCCTCGTTGGTCTAGCAGTCGCAAGTACGACTGCTGAGTGTGAGGTCCGGGGTTCGATCCCTAGGTCGGGCAAAGTGTTATTGGGTTTTTCCTTGTGGAATTTCTCAGTAATAACCCGGAGTCTGGATTTGTGTCCGGTTGATGGCAATAGGCTCGCCCCCTATTACATGGGACTTAAAAACATAACGGCGAAATGTGGGTGTACTATACACCTCTGCCAACCCTTCGGGGAATACAGACGTGAGTTTATCGTAATATTCAGAAAACCAGAATTCAGGGGTTTGATACCGTATTTTAAAGGTATCTTAATTTTCGGGTTATTCAGTACCTGGCTATATGTATTGCAGGAGATTCAGTACTATTAGGCTGAAGGTTAAAATTATTGTCGGTACACTATGATTGCATTTTGGAAAAACTTGATATTTTGCGCCTCGTTAAAGTTCAGTTCGGTTTCAGTATTACCGTCCGCCGCGAGGCCTAAGCTGAGCTTTGCATTGGTGTGAGAATGAATGCAGACGCGTCCTTTGTTTGGTTTAAACCCGTTTATACTGCTTTTTGACAATCGATATTATGTGCACACACAAATGCAAAGCTCAGCTTACGCCTCGCCAGTTGTATCTCAATTTAATCTCATTTCAATCTCAGTTTTGACGTTTATGCAAAGAGTTTTTATAATTGCTTGCACTTAAAATGCAGCTCTCAGTGTTCAAATCTATTGGCGAATCGAAGTTGTCTCATCAACCGTAGTAAGATAATGTCAATGCAAGATAAGGTTAGAGTTCAAAGGCTGGTGTTCACCAACATTAATTCACTGGTTAAGCAACCGTTTATCTAAAACTAGTACATTTTTTGAGTAAACTGTTGTTTAACCACAAAAATAGGGCCAAAACACACTTAGTGACGCAAGATACGCGACACAAAATACCCTTAACTGTTGCTGTAGCCGCTAAAAATACGCCGAATATTATTATGTTGCGTAAAAAGTCCTGCCAGCTAGCTTGACATGCGTAATGCGAGAAAATTTTGCTGTCGAATTATCTCGTGCCGAGACGAGATAAGCCATACATTATCTGATGAGATAATGCATCGACAAAATTGTCTCGTGCTGCCCATATTAGCCCCGCAAAACGCAAGATGCTGGCGTGATCTCTAGGCCTTATTTCGCTTGGCGTAACAAAGTATAATAAGCGTGGTGAAGCTGCGCAGGAGAATTTGATGTAGCGCGATGCGTACGCGTAACGCTACGAATAATGAACCGCGTAACGCTACGAAAAATGAACCGCGTAACGCTACGAAAAATGAGCCGCGCAACATACGCTCAGTGTGTCTGCAGCCTAAATGTTGGTGAACACCAGATTTGTGCTCCCTCAGACTACGCCGTAGTGGCCTACGCTCGTAGCTAACAATTTCGAACTATTCGATGCTGTTTGACGAACTCGATACACTGACAATTCTCTGCCCATAGCTGTAGTCGTGTTCGAACTAAACACGCAATGGCAGTTGAGGGTGGCTATGCGGTCGTGGAACAACAAACCTGTAAGGGTGCATTTTCTCCTTACGCAGTTGCCCTGCGCTTTTAGGATTTGGTTGAGTTGGCTACAAAGGCCTTTGTAATCGAATACCGGAGCCAAAGGCTTCGGTTATTCAGCAGGTTATTTTGGTGTTTTGGACTATAATTATTTGCATGGTACATAGTTCAAAGCTGAAAGCCTACTGTGGACAGTCAATTGAAAAAAGGAATGTGAAAATGTAGAATATTTTAATATTTATTTAGTGTCACTAACTAAATAGGTATTCATAATGGGTTCGCAGAATATGCCAACAATATTTTAAGATTTCAAATTTTCGGAATATATTATTAGTGTTTTCACTATTGCTCATTATTTTTGTAATAGTTTCGTGATTTCTAATCGTCTATACCTATCTATAAAAATGAATCCCTATTTCCCTTGGTCACGGCATCACGTGTGAGCGGCTGGACCGATTTCGCAATTTTTTTTTGTTGTGTTCTTTATTGTCTGGAGAAGGTTGTTATGAAAGAAAATTTTGATATTAAAAAAAAAACGAAATTGTCTCAGTTTGTCCGTATTCTTCATCTGTTTACCGCATGCATGAAAATGGTTTTAACTTTTTGTTACTATTTTGATTTTGTTTCTGAAGGTAGTTAGTGGGTAGGTAGTAAGTAGGAAAAAATGCATTGCAACGCATGCCGAGTACAGCTAGTCAAAAATAATAATCAAATACCCTAGTTTTGCACTTGACTGCTAGTTTTGCACTTGTAGCAGCAGCTGTGGATAAAAGCGAATGGAAATAAAAACGATTGATAACAATATCACTGATGTTAATTGTAAACTAGCGTGCATATGTTCGGAGAATAGTAATAAGTTTAATGTGTTTGTAGAACCATATTAATGTATTGTTTTACATTTGCGAAAGATAAGGAATCATTAGACGTGTTTCTATAATGTAATTGTCGTGAAAAATAAAGGTGTGTTTCTGTTTTCAAAGCTTTACTTCGCTTTTTTTCGTTTCTTCTTTCTTCGAGATTCATTACATCAAACAGTTGTTTTTACCCGACTGCGCGACAGCAAAGACAGGGTTATGTTTTTCACGCATTTCTATGTATCTATGTATAAGTATCTATGTATGTGGGATTCTTTATGGGCCTCGAAGCAGCCCAACGACTGGATGGATTTTAAAGTTTGAGGTGTCTATCGTTTCCTCTAAGCCGTGTGATTTGTTTTTATTAAGAGGAAGGTCTGCGAGCGTGAGAACTTATTTTAGAACCCACACTTCGACATTTCTACTAATACAGCTGCATCACACAATGTAGTTGTACACATACCGAAAAACAAAAGCGCACCGAAGGTTTATTTTGTGACGCGCCGGGTTAAATAAACCTTCAGTGCGCGTTCGCTTCTGAAGGACTAGTAAGTATGTTGCAAAAAACGCGCAATGTATTAGCTATTTATTCACCGCACCGGGAGGCACGCGTGCCCATAGTATTGGACGTCGTGAACAAAGGGTGGGGTCACAGTGTAACCGGTATTGACAGATTTAAACTCAGAATAATTACTGTAATATATTATTGTTGATTTTCTGTGTTTCTATTTTCGAATATAATGACTTCACATAATTTTTGTTTGGGAATATTTTAGGGTATGTAAATGTTGCGAGGGAAGATAAGAGCCAACATAAAAATGAAAACGAGATAATGTGTGATTGATTTGTAATGAAAAACAATGAATGTGCATAACTCAATTACTGGGTATAGTAACATTTTTTTTCTGTTTGATATTTTAAAATTATATTTTATTATAAAAAATGTATAGGTACATCTTAGTACAATACAAAAATTATTGCTTGATAAAATTATTTTCTTTAATTTATTTATTTATTGCTTGGCGCTTTGGGGCTGCTGACATCAGATAAACATTAATTTTCGCTGTTCCGTTTCTTTGATTTTCTTTCAGATTCTCGTTTTTAAATTGCCTCAATCAAATAATTGGGCTCATTTATTTCCATTTTCTGTCTAATCTTGAATCTGTTATTTCCGGAAGCATACAATCAAGATAAAACTTTTGTAATTTTCTTTACGTTTTCCCATTTCTATCTGAAATAGTAATAATATGCAGAAAAATATAATAAAATAACATAATAATAATAAAATTTATTTATTTCAAAAAAGGGTTTTACAGATTAAATTTAGACTTAAATTAGACTTAGATTAGACTTAGGGCTCCTTCCTCAATCGCCAGATGGGTAACCATCCGGCGATAGAGAAATCAGCCCTCAGTCAGTCAGATATATTAACAAGAAATAAAGAACCCTTCAGCTGACAAGCTATCAAACGTCAAAATTGGCAAGTCTGACCACGGCCTTGACGTAGCCATGAAACGTGGTAAAATAAGGAAATCATTAATAAGTGAAAAATATATATGTTACGGGTAAAAGCCGAATGGCGGTTACACCTAGGTTTAGCCGGGTACAACTAGGTGCAACCAGTAGCAGTTGGTTAGAACTAGGTGTAGCTTAAGTCGACGGAGCCCCGCAGAGCGGGGCTCCTATTTCTGTCTGCAGGGTTTAAAGTAACCTAACACGAAGGGGATGACGGGGGCTTCGTTCGCTCGCTTCGCTCGCTCACTCTAGCCCCCGTCATCCCCTTCGAACCTAACCTATCCGTGTCGGGGTTCCCCTTAACCACCGGTGTGCGGCTGCACCTAGTTCTACCCGCTATGATAAAAGGTAAACCTAGTTCTACTCGAGGATAAGTAGGATACATCTAAGTTTAACCGCATGTGGCCGGCTGCACCTAGTTGTACCCGGCTAAAACTAGGTGTAGCCACACTTCGGCTATTAGCCGTAACTTAAATATAAAACTCACAATATATTCGGACACAGTGTCCGAATTGACATATTTTAATTTCAATGTTTTTTTCACTGATGTTTCGGACACCAATAAAAAAAGCTGTTTTGTACAGTCAGATAAAAAACTTTCAACGATACCGTAATAATTGTGGAAATCCGTCCTCCGCCCAGCCTATAGTTATAAAAAAACTGTTTTTAACCGGATTATAACTAAAGCAGCCGTTTTTAATAAATAATATTATAAACCCACATACATAGATAGATACGCGCCTTGGCAGTTAGGTAAAAATAAAGATGGGGTATTCCTCGAAGCGCAACCACTTTGAACAGCACCAAAAGTTTTCCTTGAAACCCACCAACGATGAAACATAGAGAAGAGCACGAAGGATTCGTGATAAATTATATCGATAGACGTTTTAAAATTCAACCGTTGTTTATTTATTAAAACTACCAGGAAAGCAGAAATGAACTGGAACTAGGTGCTTAAGCGACTTACCTCCGGTTTCTGAATTAAATTCGGGATAAGCAATACTTAAGTAGTATTTGAGTACTGAGTTGTCAAAAAGATGCTTTAAAATACGTCATTTTTTTGACAACTCCGTACTCAAATGTTACTTAAGTACTGCTTGCTTATCCTAGAATTCTCAATTCAGAAACCGGAGGTTACTACTTAGCTCAATATTGGTAAAAATACAGGTTTTGAAATTGAATCAATTGTTGTTTTGAAAAGTACCAGGGTGACAGAAATTAACAGAAAATAGGCGCTTAGACGATCTGACTAAGTGACAGTGACCTATAAGGTAAGATATATAGGATAGTTTTAAGTTTTCTATCTTATTTTATATAAGAACTAGCTTTTGCTCGCGGCTTCGCTCCCGTTAATTTACGGATCCCTAATGTTTTGATCCCAAAATATAACCTATAGCTCTCAGGGATAACGTAGCTTCCTATTGGTGAAAGAATTTTTGAAATCGGATGAGTAATTTCGGAGATTACCTCCTACATACAAACAAACAAACAAATTCTACCTCTTTATAATATTAGTATAACGAATACTTTATATTCCTCTTTGTGTTTAATCGTTGGTGCACAACTTAGTGACATCGTTTAGGCGCCCATTTTCTGTTCATTTCTGTCACCCTGGTACTTTTGAAAACGACAAATGATCAATTTCAAAACCTACACTTTTACCATTATTGGGCTAAGTAGTAACCTCCGATTTCTGAATTCAGAATTCAAGATAAGCAATACTTATGTAGTATTTGAGTACGGAGTTGTCAAAAAAATGTTTTAAAATCCGTCATTTTTTTGACAACTCTGTACTCAAATGTTACTTAAGTACTGCTTATCCTAGAATTCTCAATTCAGAAACCGGAGGTAAGTCGCTTAAGCATCTAGTTGCAGTTCATTTCTGCTTTCCTAGTAGTTTTAATAAATAAACAATAAGGGGCAACTGAATTTTAAAACGCTATCGATATAATTCACTACGAATCCTTCATGCTCTTTTTCTTCTGTATGTTTCATCGTTGGTGCGTTTCGAGGAATATTTTGGTGCAGTTAAAAGTGGTGAGTCCACAAAGCTATTTATTACTGAAAGATGCCACCTTAAAGCCACAAATAGTTTTTTTGGTAACGCTTTTTTTGTCACATATACTTTTTCATCTGACTGTATACTAAAAAGCTTCAATAATTTGATGGTGTCCAAATATTCAGTGAAAAAAAATATTGAAATTAAAATGTGTCAATTCGGTCACTGTCCGAGTCATCTGTCTTATTGTTAAAGAGTGAAAAAATGCAGTCATGTCACGACACTCGCAACCCACCCTTATGCCTTGTGCGTAGATGTTTTGAGAGCTCGGTTCGAATTATAAACGGACGTGCTGTCACCTTGGATTCTAGGATGGCACTGAAAATTTTTCGCGTGTACTCTTTTATAAAACAAATTACGGGCGAGTATTGCTCCATACTAAAATGTATGGGGAACGGAAAACAATTTCCGTAAAAAATTAACAATGTTCAGACGTAGATTACTCTCATTTGGTTTGATTTATTAAAATAATAAAACGGTAGACGTGTTATTCATACTTTCGTGTCACGATTAAACTAAATAGATTTTTATATATCCCTTTAAAATTAAGTAAATTCTGCAAATAGAAAAAAGGTCGATTTAGATGTTTTTGAGGGAATTTAACATTTTTTTTTCTCGAAATTAATGATGATTTCGCAAATATCTCGCGGTGAAACTGTTGGCACATCTATTAAGGTTCTTCATTATTTTTTTTATGTAATTCCATGCGGAGAGTTTATAGAAATTTTGAAAACAGTAAGTGCCTTTTCAGGTGTTTCTTAAGGACTCTCCTCTTAAATCAAACGCGGCCGTTAAATACGAAATGGCGGTAGAAACAAAAAAAATGTCACCTACCATATCTTGTGGGGGTATCACTGAATAGGTCTTTTGAAATCAATATTTGTTAGGCTACGTATGTTTATGGCCAGTCAGGTTTCGAATTACATGATTCGTAGGTAGCCTCCGAATGCACGTTATGATTTGATAGCATGATTTTTTTAAAACCTACGTAATTTTTTTACGTTGTCTTATCCATATTGTTTCCAATATTTTTGTTCGCTTTTTATACAGTCGGGTTTTTTGATTCGATCGATAGTTTATTTCTTTTAAGCGTAGTGAATCCTGGCATCTGGCCGGAAAAACGCTTAAAGGTAGTATTCTGAATCGAGCTGCCAACTGCAACTGCGACAGCATGTGCAGCGGCTAGAGATGACGCTGGTGTGGCGAGTGTCGTGCGTGGTGCGACTTCATGCAGTCGCTACACGTGCTGTCGGCAGTTGCCGTTCCCAGCGGTTCGGAATAGTACCTTGAATGAAAAAAGGACATTGCTCAATTTATCTTGAATTTGATTTCAACGTGTCATTGAAATAACGCATCTTTAGTTAATTAATAGGAAAACTTTCAGGGGTAAATTAATATAGTAATTATTATAATTTTATTTTTAACCGACTTAAAAAAGGAGGAGTTTCTCAATTCGGTTGTATTTTTTTATTTTTTATGTTTGTTACCTCATATCTCCGTCATTTATGAACCGATTTTTAAAATTCTTTTTTTGTTCGAAAGGGTATACTTCCCGATTGGTCCCATATAAATTTTGTTATGATTAGACCATGAACTTCAGAGATATGGAATGGAACTCCTCATCGGATCAAAGCAAAATTCTCAAATTACTAATATTGCTTTGTTTATATTTGTGGTTCGGAACTGACTACTGGAAAAGAGGAGGGGGTGAGTGTCCCCCCCTCCCCCCCTTTGGAATGTTTTCATTATATCGTGTAAGGTATCATTTGAAAGGACTTTTTATGCCCGACTACGTCAAAGCCAAAAAGAAGGGTTATTAAGGAGGGGGTTAAAATTATGACACTAAAACGTATTTAATAAAAAATAAACATTAAAAAAAAGTAAAAACCGACTTCAAAGAAATACTAAAAGGAGTAAAATAATTACCATAATATAAAGTTAACAGTTTCAGAAGTCGGTGCAACTCTACACTGAAGCAAATAGAAGCCACCGACTTCTGAAACTGTTAATTTTATATTATGGTAATTATTTTACTCCTTTTAGTATTTCTTTGAAGTCGGTTTTTACTTTTTTTTTAAGTTTATTTTTTATTGTCTTTCTCTTTTAGAATAAAAAAAAACAAATTTATAGGCTTATAACTTAGCGATTATATTGACGAGTTTATGCGTGTTTTGCGCGTGTGAATAAAGATACAAGTCCGACACGGCCTGCAAATTGCAGACTGCATCCGCAGACCGCAATTTGCCGTCCGAATAACACCTTTAAGGTGCACACCTTAAAGGTAGTATTCCAACGACCAGCGGCGACCGCAAACTGCAACAGCAGATGACAGCAGCAGACAAGCGACACTATTGGTTCATTCAGACCAATGTGACTTGCGGTCTGCGGTTGCAGTTTGCAGCCCGTCTCGGGCATGTACCTTTACGATAAAAAAGTTACTCATATTACATGTTTAAGTTTTAAGCACTTATGCCAAGTCTACAACTACCCCAGCTCTATCTGTTGACGCCAAACCGGAGCCCACATTTACCATATGTGAAGTAGTTCTTATAGCATGCGAGTGAAACCGCGATCAACAGCTATAGTTTTTAATAAAAAAGACCCATTTTTCCGAACCTAATATCCACGCCAGACGCCTCAACTAACCGCATCCTTAAATATACAAGCACTAAATGTGCCTCGTTCCTAAATCGATAATGCGCTTAAAATTTAAAATACATTTTGTTTGACCTTTCAGCCTACAGCAGGCTCACTTATGCACTTCAAATTAATCAAGTACCGACGTACCGACAGAGTTAAGGTCATGTAGCTATTTTCGTTGGTCCCTAAGTGCCCAAACACACTATGCTCAAAGTACGCAACCGAAGTTCCGCGGCTGATTTTACATTCCGACGTATTCGGTTGATATGACACACCATAAGTGCCGAACTTACGTGGCAGAAATTCAGTAGCGCAAACTTGTGGGCGGACACGCGGGGCGCGAGCATGCCTGCCTCCAGCTGCTCCCCGCCCCGGATCTTTGTCGGCAATTCAGTCGCGTATAATGTGTGCAATGCTATTTGAATTACTGACGACACATTATGCCGAAATTACGTCGCGTTATAGCGTACAGCCGAACTTCGGTCAGGCGTAATTTCATCGGCGGCAACGTATTCTTTAAAACACGACCGAAGTTCGGTTAGATTGCCGACGAAGATCCGGGGCGGGAAGCAGCGGGAGGCCGGCATGCCCGCGCTCCGCGTGTCCGCCCACAGGTTTGCGCAATTGCATTTCTGCCGCGTAAGTTCGGCACTAATGGTGCGTCATATCAGCCGCATATGTCGGAATGTAAAATCAGCCGCGGAACTTCGGTCGCGTATCTTCGGCATAGTGTGTTTGGGCACTAATGGTACCCAGTGACGTTTACGTGGTGGCTTTAAAATTTCAGTGATCGTTTTATAAGTGGGAATGAATAAATTAGGGTTAAAGGCTCGATGCACCACGCGTGTAAGGTACCTCACATAACTATAGATATTTGGGTTTTTCTATGTTCAGGTCGACTGTAGGTTAATTGTTTCTTCGCGTTTTGTGTGACTGGCCTTGAGAATTTTACCAATGTCAAATAGCTTTATCCGAGGAATTAAATTCAAGTTTTGACAAATTTTGTATGGAGTATCTGTCAGAACTTCTTCCTTTGATAAAAGTTATGGAACGTTGATGAAATCGGTCCCAAATATACCTTAGAATAGAAAGAAAAACAGACTTAATAAAACTGAAAAGATAAATAGATACCATATTATAAAAAATAAAAGTTTCATAAATCAGTGCTAACCATCGCTAAATCAAATTGAAGGCACCAACTTCTGAAACTGTTAATTATACACAATCGAATTATGATATATACAAGGTTAGTCAGAAAGGGGGTACTAATCCGAAAGGGTGTTAAAGTACACATAATAATGAATAATTTTTGTCCTACAACTTTTCCCAAAAGTCAATAGTTTAAGAGAAACAGTGGTTCAAAAATCTCAAAAAAAAAACTCTAAAATCTATCTATCCCCAGTTATGATCAGCTGTGTTTACATTTTAGGTCATATTTGGGGTCATGAATTAGAAGCACCATTTTCTGAATTTGTAACTAAAGCAGGGATGAAGAATTTCTGAAAAAAGTAAAATAAAAATGTTTTATTTGGTTTTTTTTATCGAATCTTGAAATTTTAACACTTGCTTTCAAACAGTCATCAGCGATACTATAAGTGGGTTTCGGATTAGTACCCGCTTTCCGACTAACCTTGTATAAATAACAAGTTTTTTTATACACCGTGGGCCCGAGGCACTCGAAAGATTTTAACCATCGACTCCTAATTGGAGAAGAAAAAGCTAAGATAAAGTTTCTTGAATAAAGCTAAATTTTCGACATATTCATTTTTTTACGGAAATACACAACCAAAAAATCTCTAGGGTAACAAGCCCTATGAACGTGGCGTTGCGACTTTTGTCATACAATACCCCACTCGCCGCATGTCGTGTTTTTCGGGGGGGGGGGGGGGGGGGGATTTTATTTATCCACTCACACGATAATTTATAAACGTTGCCAGTTCGATCTAAGGTATTGTTTACAAGAAAGTACTACAGTTAATTGATTTAGTTTGTTCCGAAAAACAAGATAATTTAATTGACTGAATTGATTATGTTGATATAACATTATGAACTCATAATATCATCATAAAGGCATGGTTAAAATCTTTTGGGTACCGTGGCCCACGGTGTATAGTTTTGTCCCCTTCTAGTGAACAGAACGTGTGGATAAATAATTGCACCTACCCAATTCGGTTCTACAAAATAAATAGCACTCAATCATAACTTAAAGGATGATGGGCACAAATGTATGGAGTCTGGTACTGGCATTATCGGAATGAATGATACACCGTTGGAAAGGTATTTTTGTGTAGATTAAGAATAACTATGGCGCTAGTCCCGTAACACTGTCCGATCGAAGTAATCCTGCTTGAAAGTTTATTAATTTTTGTTACATCCTATTAAGTACACATACTTTTATTGTCATTTTTCTCCATTATTATTGTAATAATTATTAATATTTTTCATTATCTAGGTAAATAAAACAAGTTCGAAGTAAGTTTTATCATTTAAAAAAGACCCATTACATAGCCGAAATCTACGCACTCTGTACATCAAACTAAATTGCATTGACCAAAAATAATCGCTGGGAAACGACTTTTATTTTTAGGCATAAAAAACGTGTCCGGGTTGTTTAATAAATAGATCACCCCTAACTGAAAAAAATACTAAACCGATTTTGTTGTGATTTTCATCCATTAACTGAATTTTATTTTGCTCAAAATCTGTGCAAATATCGTCAAAATCGGTCCAGCTAAACCGGAGATATGATTTTTTTAAAATTCTATTTCGAACTAAATATCTAGTATCTTCTAAAGACTATATTTCAAAACGGACAATTTATACGGGTTTGTTGCCATAGTAGTTTTTTGTACTCTTGAAAAGAGCTGTTCAACGATGGTAAATTCATTTTGATTGGACATGAGTACCAAAACGCCCATCCTCCTTTGACAATGAACGCCCACAAGATCCACAAAGTGGACAGTAAAGCACTGGATCTGTCGATGTTGCGATAGGCGACATAGGTCCTGCAGTAGACGTATTTCGGCTGAATGATGATGGTGACGCACAACTGCAAGTTCACAGTTCCCCATGTTCAGCAACTAATTTTATTAGGATATTTTCAAATCAACATATTTCTAAAATTACCAAAATTCAAATAATGATAATAATAACCCACCCCATTTTAGATTAAAGTTCTCAAAGGGGCCTCTGCGCGTTGGACCTGTGTCCCCGTGTATGCCTTCCAAAGGACCGGACGTCTTCCGCACGGAAGATGAGCCGTGATTTAAAGAGAGATACAATAATAATAAAACCGGCCAAGTGCGAGTCGAAATCGCGCACGATGGGTTCCGTACCATTATCTATTATGAGCGTACCCTGGAGGATACGCTAATAAAATAACAGAATTTACTAATAGGATTAATAGCCTTTTAGCTTTCAGGGGCGTTATTGATTAAAAACAGGATGGTACATATGAACTGAATACTTTATTACGCTCAGTTATTATTCCAATGAAGGAATATCAAACACAGTCATAATTACAATGTAAAAATAAAACAAGACAACAATAAAAACAATTGTGAACGTCCGTCCGACCCAAAGGTCGCAGCATAAGTGAGCGCACGAGTACCGCACCGCATACTCTTTTATAGACAGTTTTGACAGGTCGTGAAGTAAATATGTGCGGGTACCCACATGACATCATTAAATCATAAAATCTCTAATACTATATTATCTATAAGAACGGCAAAAAAATCATATCTGTTGTATGGGAGCCCCCCCCTTAAATATTTATTTTATTCTGTTTTTTAGTATTTGTTGTTATAGCGGCAACAGAAATATATCATCTGTGAAAATTTCAACTGTCCACGGCTCATGAGATACAGCCTGGTGACAGACGGACAGACGGACGGACAGCAGAGCCTTAGTAATAGGGTCCCGTTTTACCCTTTGGGTACGGAATCCTAAAAAACACCTTTGTTTTGAAAACTATTTTTTTATTATTGATTATCTCTTGCATTATACTTTTGTATGTATGTGTATGTATGTACAAACAACATTTGTTTCCGAGGCTATGCAGTCATTTAAGTCATTAGTGTTAAATTACCAGTATTTAAAACTTCACGGTATTCTAAAGTAATTAAATGCAAAACTATTACCTATATTTCCTTCGGTATAATTGTTGGAAACTTGCGAAGGTAACAGCTGCAAATAACACATTGCATTTGTTACATAGCCTTTCTTTGCTTTATAGAATAAACAACATACCTAATAAATTTTCATGTTGGAATCGTAACATTACAAATTATATCCTTACCGGCCCTACGGCAACTTAATATCTGGAATTATCTGGGATATAGTGGCTAGTATAAATGTTTAGATATTTATTTCTTTACTACAAGAACAGACTTTTTCAAACGTTGACCTCATTTTTCTGGGTCCTCCGAGATCCTAAGAAAAGTCTGTTACAAACGCCGTACGCCGCTCAGACCAAATAAAAAACCAAGATATAGCGTTGTTAAACAGAAAAAGTGAGGCCGGTTTCATAAACGTGTGTGTCGTGAGGCGTAGTTTAGTTGTACATAGACTTCATAACTTCACGCCTTATTCCCCGAAGGGTTGGCAGAGGTGTATACTATACACCTACGTTTCGCCGTTATGTTTAAGTCCCATGGAATAGGGGGCGAGCCTATTGCCATCAACCGGGCACAAATCCAGACCCCGAGCTGCTACTGAGAAATTCCACACGGAAAAACCCAATAACACTTTGCCCGACCTGGGGATCGAACCCAAGACCTCACGCTCAGCAGTCGCGCTTGCGACCACTAGACTAACGAGGCAGTCCTAGTCTAGTTTAGTTGTAGTTTGGTGTAAATATGTGCGTGTGAACGTGTATGTACAGAGCGAGGCGTAGTTTTGAGCATGCTTCACTCTGTTGTTCGCAGCGCTATGTCTTGGTTTTTTATTTGGTCTGAGGTACGCCGTATTGCAAAGGCGCGTGCCGCGAGACGCTGTACGCGGCTGACAAATGCTTATTGTGGAAATGCAATATATAGTGGTCTCTCTCAAACGCCTAACGCCGCGTCAGGCGTCAAGCGTTTGAGTGTTTGTAACAGACCACGGCCTAGGGCCCGATTTTACCAGTGTCGGTTAGCGAAATAAGTTAAACATTATATACAAAAGCTGTCAAAACGTCAATTCTTCAGATAAAAGTTATCCGATGTTAGTAAAATGGACACTAATAGGGGATTTACACGGGTCGATTTTCGCCGCACGACTAGGCCGCACGGCGAAAATCGACCGATCGAACAATTCGACAAGGCCGCAAGTGACTAAAATCGCAAGCCCCAAAATTGGGTGCTATCCGACTTTAGCCTTGCAGCGACAAGCCGCATGCCGCGGGTGACTAAAATCGACCGTGTAAACGGTCAGTTGCAGGCGATCGCCGCATGAGGTGTGTTGTTCCGCTAGAAATGAACAAGTCGCATGCGATTTTTGTCGACCGATTTAAATGGGGTGGCGCTGGCAATTCGATTTTTACAAGTAATGCGACTGGTGACTTGCCGCACGGCTAAAATCGACCCGTGTAAATCTCCCATTAGTGTGACAAATACCAATAAAAGTCTAGTTTCTGCTAGTTATGAGTTTTTGATAGGTAAATGAAATTTGCTTATTCTGCTTTACCCATTACGTATGCCAATATCTGCGATATTACGCATCAGTAGGCTCGTGCCCTCAAAATCAAAATCATTTTTTTTTTCACTTATGAAAAGTCGAATTTAGGTGCACGGACGGTCCCAATTAGTCGTTTCCTATGGAGAAGAGCCGGTAAGAAACTTCATGGTTACTATTTTAAGCCTCGTCCCCACTAGGAACATTTGTCGAGCGACATGTGTCCCCGGTGACATCGGGCGATGTCGGGCGACGTCGGACGACATCGCCGCGACATTGTTGAAACTGTTCCTTGTCGCACAGTCGATGAAGAGTAGTGATAGAAGTCTCGTCCCCACTAGGAACATTTGTCGAGCGACATGTGTCCCCGGTGACATCGGGCGACGTGGGGCGATGTAGGGCGACATTGCCCGATGTCTCCGGGGACACATGTCGCTCGACAAATGTTCCTAGTGGGGACGAGGCTTTAAGGTTACGCGGCACAGCCCGCCCAAACAACCGCACTTGTTGCGCGCGTAAATCATCGCGATCGAGAGCGTCTTATATTTTCAGTATTCCATCACTTATACTAAACTCAATATGTATTAAATGTTTTTAAACTTTCGCGATTTGTACACATTATAAAAATAGTGAATCGGGTCTTCTCGCGTAACATCATTCAACATTCATCATTCAACATTAATTAGAAATTGTAGGTATGAAGTAAATAGTGTGCAGTGTAAACTATACGAGTTACATATGGAATGCAGTGTTGTGTTATCGGCAAGTGATTTCGAAGTGTGTGATCGAGTGACGTATTACCAAGCGTGTCGCATTTATGACTTGTGTAGTCAAAGACATGAAGGGAAGTTTGCGAAGCTCGTTGCGCGCCACGAACGTATGAATAGTATCAAAAGTTGTGATAGCCAGTTATCACCTAAACATACGGTTATAAATCTTTCCAATATTACCATGGATGACACGACACGTAATGTACTGGCAAAGGGGCTAAACTATGCAGTAACACCAAAGCGGATTCCGTATGAAAACGTCATAAGTAGTGTTGAGGAAGTGATAATTCGTAACAAGGTACCGTCTACAGATGCGGACACGCTTAGACAGGATGTTGCGGTTATTTTACGAAAGTCGACATTACCTAAGTCGAATGTCACGGCGGAAGAGCGTCAAGCATTAAGATCGTTACGTGAGAACGAAGATATCTTAGTGCTTAAGGCCGATAAGGGAAACGCCACCGTAGTGATGAATTCCAGTGACTATGACGACAAAATACGTAGTCTGTTGAGTGACACCTCCATATATAAGTCGGTGTCGTATAACCCTACAGCCAGAGTCACCAAACGTATACGAACACTAATTGCGGACCATAAAGATGTGTTCACGGATGATGAGTACGAACGGTTACATAGACCAAAAATCGTACAGCCGCCTAAACTATATGGCTTGCCTAAGGTTCACAAAGATAGCGTTCCACTACGGCCGATCGTAAGTCAAATTGACTCTCCCACTTACGAGTTAGCGAAACACGTAGCTACTATACTGCAGCCATTAGTAGGTAAGACCTCATCGTTCGTGAAAGACTCACGCCATTTTGTAGACATCATCAAGAGCATGAAGTTGGAACCAGATGAGATCATGGTGAGTTTTGACGTGGCATCTTTATTCACCAACGTTCCAATCTTAGAAAGTCTTGATGTTATCGAACGAAAGCTAAGAGAAAACGACCTGCCTCTACAGTATATTGTTCTGTTGAAGAAATGCTTAGAGGGTAACTTCTTCCTCTACCGTGGACAGCACTACCTCCAGATCGACGGAGTGGCTATGGGCAGCCCAGTGGCGCCGGTGATAGCCAATATCTGGATGGAACATTTCGAGACACTCTTCGACTTAGAGGCAGCAGGAGTGAAGCTGTGGAAAAGGTATGTCGACGATGTCTTTTGCATCATGAAGGGTAGTTGTCAGGAAGCAGAACAATTAGCTAGCCGCTTGAATTCCATACATCCGAACATCGATTTTACTTTTGAAATGGAAACAGGCAGGTCGTTAGCTTTTCTCGATGTACAGGTAAAGGTGAGACATGATGGTACCCTAGGACACACTGTATACCGAAAACCGACACACACAGATAGGTACCTTAATGCCCATTCGCACCACCATCCGCGTCACCTTCAATCAGTTGTCACCTCACTGACGAACAGAGCATACGATCTGTGCGACGCTGAACATTTAGATAGGGAGCTCGCTCATGTTCAGGAGGTATTGAAGACAAACGGATACAGTGGGTACCTACGACGTCCGAAGAGGAAAGATAAAAAACCGGGGGTAAACAGAGTGCCAGCGTTCATGCCGTATTTAAAAGGAGTGACGGATAAAATTGGTACAGTACTACAGAAATACGCCATTAAGACTGTATATAGTCCTCTCTCCAAGGTATCAAGGCAACTGCGTACTCCAAAGGATGTTATTCCTCTTCAGACACCTGGCGTCTACAAGATTGACTGCAGTTGCGGTAGTTCTTATATCGGGCAGACCAAAAGAACGATCGCAGAACGGGTTAAGGAACATATCGCCGCAGTCAAAAACCGCCAGATAAATAAGTCCGCAATAGCCGAGCATCTTCTGGAGTCCGGTTCCAATCACTGGATAGAATTACATAGTCCAAAAATCCTCTCCACCGATCGTCACTATTATCCCAGAATTGTACGTGAAGCGATTGAAATTAAGAAATACAAGAATTTCAATCGGGAAGATGGATACAAACTATCAACATCATGGAATCCGGTCATCAGCAAGTGTTATCGTCAACGGGACGGTTTAGGCGAGTGTAAAGACGTCGTTAGTGTGGTGTGTCGAAGTACCGACGATAATTTTATAAAAAATCAAGATCAAGTGAGGGTAGATGAAAATGCCCTTGCTTCACGAAGATGACAACTGCTCCGCCACTTCAGTCTACCCGTGACCACGGCCGGTGAAATTCGGCCGAAACGTCGGGATAAAAGGTAATTTGTGCCTCTTAAAGTTTGTTACGCGAGAAGACCCGATTCACTATTTTTATAATCAATATGTATTATTGTAAACTACATAGTTTTAAAACAGTTGCAGAACAAATCGGTGTAAATTGCGGCGCCGACAGTAGCTAGGGGAAATCTCGAGAATGCGCGCCGATTCCCCGGAAGACGCGCGACCTTTTTTAGGCTCTTATTTAGTTTGTACTTTAGACAATTGACATAAAGTTCATTATGCAATGTACAATTTCATTGCAAAAAGTCGCTTCCATTCCATTCCGCGGCGGTGTAAATTGAGCCTTATTATACTTGGTTTGATTCAGAGCAGGTTTCAATGGGTAACCAACGGTCACCCATCCACGGATTGATCGCGGCAAGCGCAGCTTAACCTTACAAATCGTATAATCCGTGCGGTTGTTATTAACCACGAGTACCTCCTGTTAATAAAATATAAAACCACATTTATAAAAATGAGGTTTCTTGCAAATAAAATTCTTTATTCTTAATTATGAATAAAGAATTTTATTTGCAAGAAACCTAATTTTCTAAGAAACGTTTCATGGAATTCCATGAAACGTTTATTAGTAACAGGGTTAAGGTCATGGCACACTATACCAGCACCGCTCCAACCCAGTAATTAACAGTGCTTACTGCGCGCCGACTCCGAGTCGCCAGCGAAACAACGTCGTTGCGCCGTCTTGCACGTTTGCTTGCACTGCGAGCTTGCACCTCGCGGCCGGTGCGCGGACTGCGAGCTTGCACCTCGCTGACGACGCTTAGTTACCGTGCTGGCGGCTAGCGTAGCCTAAATTCGAAGCGAACGCCGTGCTGCAGCTGTGCAGTTGCGGTGCCGGCATAATGTGCCATTACCTTTAGTCGTCCTTTAGTCGTTATAGCATTTTCCAGGAGTTTCTCCGCAATTGTTTACTACGGCGTTTAATTCAATGAACGTCGTCTGTTGCAAGGCAGTTCCCGTATAATTGCGTTAGACACTTATTTATCAAAGTACTGACTTTTACTTCGTACCGTTACCGCAGGCAAACAGCTTTTAGCTGGAATTTAGAATTAGACCTCTTCTTGGGACTGATGGTACAAATAATAAGGAGTAAAATGACAGTGTAGGGATATTCAAAGTCACCTTATACCGAAAATGTTCGCTATGACGTAGCGGAAAAGGAGCTCCACTACTAAATGTAGTAGAGCTCCCTTGTGAAAGAGTTTGCCGGGGAACAACCATAGGAACCTATTTATAGGTACTGCGAATTATCATCATCATCAATCAGCCGAAAGACGTCCACTGCTGGACATAGGCCTCCCCCAAGCATCACCCCGTCGAAATTCGTCCGGGGAAGTACAGACGTCAGCACATCAAGCTACGACAATCTGTCAAATTTCTTTAATAGATTTACATCTTTATCTTTTATCACATTAGGTTCAAGGTTGATTGGGAAAATTTTACAGTTTCGGGTAGCTTGACCTGCTGCTACCACCAACATTGATACCTGTTTCTGCCGCCAAACAGCATTGCTGTTTTCCAATTTGAAGAGTAAGGGTGCCGGTCGGCTCCGCCCAGAGTGGAAGAAGTCATTCGATGATTTCCCATCCTTAAAAAAGGGTGCCGGTGAAATTACCGGCACATGAGACTTCACAACTTTGTCTCTAATAGTCATGGCACACCATACCGGCACCGCTCCAACCCAGCAAATAACATGTCATTCAAATTAGCGCATTAAATCGTGTGTCGTATAATATATTTCGTAATGTCAATATGAAAAAGCCATCGGCGAGCAGTCAGCGCGCTTGCCGCTACCATACAACTCCACTCGGAGGCCGCGCGCTGTAAGCGAACGGACCGCGTGCTTACTGCGCGCCGACTCCGAGTCGCCAGCGGAACAACATCGTTGCGCTGTTGCCCACGCTCCTTTCACAAATGCCATATAACTACTGTGTTTGCGGTGACAGCAAGCTTGCACCTCGCGGCCGGCGCGCGGACTGTGAGCTTACACCTCGCGGACGACGAGTAGTTAGCGCGCTGGCGGCTAGCCGTAGCCTAAATTCGAGGCGACGCCGTGCTGCACAGCTGTGCAGTTGCGGTGCCGGTATAATGTGCCATGACCTAAAGGTTGTCGACCAGCAATCCTCTTGGTGTTAGGTGATAAGGAGTTTGTTGCGCCGTTTTGTTTTCACAATATAAACACTAGGAAGCGGTGAAGCGGTCTCTTGTAAGATAGACGTTCAAAAAGAATAATTAGTTCTAGTCTATTTTGAATAAATGAGTTTTGAAGTTTGAAATTAAAGGAACGGCGGTAACCACTTTCTCTCAGGTGGGCTGTTGGCTTGTAGCCAACATATCACATATAAAAGGAAGCCTTAATTATTGTCTTCTGTATTTTCAATTATATACTTCCGTTCATTTATGGATTGCCCACATGTCTTGTATGCGAATAGAACGGTGCTCGCTAAAGGCTGACCACACTAGGACGTCCTTTGATGAATTATTAAGCTCATCGCTGGACCTCCTGTTTATGGATGGATCGATGTAAATTGAAGTGTGGTCAACAGTCGACGACAAAGGTACCCGAATATTTGAGTTGATAAACTTGGCATTAATAATTGGCTAAGTAATTGATATGACTGCCTCCTTGGTCTAAGGCCTCATTTACGGAGCGGCGGCGCGTGCAGCAGCCCGCATCATCACACGCGCAAACACAAACATATGGCAATGTACGATGTTGTTTATGAAGATGCGGCTTGTGCGACGCCGCGGGTCCCGCCGCGGTTGACGCTACGTTTTACAGTGGACGGAGAATTGCAGGAATAGCTGGTCGCAACGCTGCGTGCGCCGCCGCGATAACGTCGCGTGCGACGCGGCTATGCCATCCGCGGGCTCCGCCTGCATTTCAAGCAAACACGTGTAAAATCGCTTCTCCGTAAACGCTCTCATACAACGCCATATGTTTGAATTCAGTGCGGGCCGCGCCACACAGCGCGACTCCCCGCGTCTCCGAAAATGAGGCCTAGTGGTTGCAAGCGCGACTGCTGAGCGTGAGGTCTTGGGTTCGCTCCTTAGGTCAGACAAAGTGTCATTGGGGTTTTCCGTTTATAAATTCTCAGTAGCAGCCCGGAGTCTGGATTTTCCCGGTTGATGGCCATAGGCTCGCTTAAACATAACTGCGAAGTGAGTGTGTACTATACACCTCTGCCCTATCCTTCGGGGGATACAGGCGTGATGTTATGTAATTGATAAAAATAAAAACTTTAAGATATATTTTACAGTTTGAAACTATATTATACTATCTTGGAATATTCATTAAGCTGAGATTAAAATTTATCTATCTTGTTTACCAACTTATACCGCTGACTGTACAGAACCTTTATAGAATGTTTGTAAAAACGTAGGTATGTATATTTTTTTGTATGAGGAAATGCCAAAACTGGCAATAATTATAATCAGTCCACTCGTGTCCCTATGGTAGGCACGGGCCTGGGGGGCTACTCCCGAAGTGTGTGTCCTGAGTGACGGCGCACCGCGCAGGCGGAATGAACGGCGCATTAAATAAATGGTCGAAACGTTTGAATTTTGATATCGACATTATTAAAACCAAAGTAAAATAAACACACGCGCGTACGCGTCAACTTTCCCGCGTGCATTAAGGACAGGTATCGACGGCAAAGCTGCTCCGCAATCCGCCCGTGTGCCGTCACTCAGGACGCACACTAAGTCCGTCAACGAAGTTATGTTGCCCGTCCGAAAGTAGCACGAAACGTAGGTTGTCATTCATTATTAGTTCGGGCCCCGAAATAATCGTATGTCCGTAGGTGATAGAGAGTAGAAAACGCTCGTAACTAAGGCCATGGACTTCGTGCTTAGGGAGTAGACCCCTTGTTCTTAGAATGAGAAGGGTTTAGTCCTTAGTCCACGAAAAAGCTTTAATGCGAGTTAGTGGACTACACAAACCACATGGAGAACTTTTTCTGGCGCCGTCTCAATTTGCAGTATTACACCACGTTTTGCTTAACCGAAAACTCTAGCACAGTAGACATCTATACTAATATTATAAAGAGGTAGAATTTGTTTGTTTGTATGTAGGAGGTAATCTCCAAAACTACTCATCCGATTTCAAAAATTCTTTCACCAATAGGAATCTACGTTATCCCTGAGTGCTATAGGCTATATTTTAATAATAAAAATTAGAGATCCGTAAATAAATTACAATAATGTAACCCAAGGTATCAAAAATGTTCTTATTTATACAAATATTATAAATGTTATATTTTTTATTATAAATTAACGCGAGCGAAGCCGCGGGCAAAAGCTAGTCATAAATAAGACTATCGATGAATTATTCACATTTTTTTTAAATAACCTTGTAGCAGTACCTCAACTTACTATAATCTCAAGAATTGAAACACTCACACAGACACGCTCTGTCTACTGAGTAGTTTTTTGTTTTTGTATGGATCTGCATCCCGAAAATACCTTATTTGTCTTGTTGCATTGCGTGTCTGTGTGAGTGTGTCAAATCGGACGATTGTAGGTAGTTGAAGTACTGCTTTAGCTTATATATCTACTGTGACTCTAGTGACTATCAAATTCTGATCTACTCGAGGCCGGGATTAACTCGGACCCTCCTCATGGAAAGCAATCGGTCAACCGCTAGGTTACCATATTTTTTTTTCTTTTGGACTGCTGTACGTTATCCTAGGGGACCATTTCTACGTAACCGGGCAGTTTATTGGCGAGACCTGAGAGGTCTGGAGAGGGGGGGGGGGGGGGGAAAATACCTACTTAACCTAAGCTAACTACTTGTACTACACTAACATCATGACTACCTGCAATAACAGTACTAAGGGCGACCCCGGGGGAGACAGCTTGATGAGGGCTGAATTATCGGTGTGAAGCTAGGCTATCACTACTTCATACATACTCATACATACGTATAATGTATGTAACAACACATAGTATGTACAGCCGCGAACACGAAATGTTTATCAGATTTCAAATTCGAATCCTTCTCACACTGTATGCAATAAGGTTCAAGATGTCATATCAGCTTACATAAGTATTAGTTTTTAAAATAGTGAAGCGTCGATTTAACAAAATCGCTATTAACCAGTTTTTGATATTATGAACTCCTTTTTAGGTATGTGTGTCTAGTCAAAAGTTGTATAGAGCGAACTTAATTGAATTTAATAAATTGGTTGATTTCTTTTTCTATGCTACTTGGTATATATATAGCCTGGTATTTGCCTTGTTAATTCTTTGCGAGCGACCGAGCGGCCTTATGAAAAAGTAATGTGCAAGCAATTATACAGGGCGTCCCACGACTTTGCCACATGGAGGGGAAGTACCTTAAATACTGTAGATAGAAAAAAATACTGAATGAAGACTTCATTTTTATTTAAAAAACAATAAGAACTGCATTCAATGAATTTTAAATAATCACCTGGCTGAACCGGGAATTGAACCCGCTAAATGTGAAAACAAAAAAAACTGTAATTTTATTGTACTAATCGAAAGGCTCAATCTGATACATTTATTTCTTTTAAATAACATAGCATCTAAAATAAAAGGAACACCATGAAATTTAACATTGGCGTCCGTTGAAATGTTTACCACCCTAAGCTTAGGGTGGTAAACATTTCAAGTCCGCGACTGTACAACGAGCTAAATCTGTCCGAGTGGCTACAATCTTGATTCGGTTCGACTCTTGAGTGCCCAAATATAATGAAATCATAAGGCAATAATATGAACCTAATTGAAATGTACTGTATCTGCTTCGCTAATTAATAACTTATTTACTCCAAATGTAAATATATTAATACATAGAATATATTGATACAATGACTGCCTCGTTGGTGTAGCGGTCGCAACCGCGACTGCTGAGCGTGAGGGCCTAAGTTCGATCCCCAGTTCAGGCAAAGTGTTATTGCGCTTTTTAACCGACTTCAAAAAAAGGAGGAGGTTCTCAATTTATATTATGTATGTACACCGATTACTCCGAGGTTTCTAGTCCGATTAGTGTGATTCTTTTTTTGTTCGATGCAGTATACTTGCCATTTGGTCCCATAAAAATTTCATCCAATTTGGTTCTGTACTTTTTATTTTGTGAGCATTTTTTTGATTACTGCTATGTGGATGATGTAATTATTTTTATGTATGCTCGGGCATAACTCCGTCGTTTATAGACGGATTTGCAAAATTCTTTTTTTGTTTGAAAGAGTATTCTTCCGAAATGGTTCCATTTAAATTTGGTGAAGGTCTGATGAAGACCCTCGGAGATTGACAATGGTACTCTTCAATGGATAACAGCAAATTACCCGAGATTGCTGTAATTGCATGTTTACTTCTTCACGCCTTATTCCCCGAAGGGTTGGCAGAGGTGTATAGTATATACCCACGTTTCGCCGTTATGTTTAAGTCCCATGTAATAGGGGGCGAGCCTATTGCCATCAACCGGGCACAAATCCAGACTCCGAGCTGCTACTGAGAAATTACACACGGAAATTGCTGTAATTGCATGTTTGTGTACTGTTAATGCCACTAAAAATCGAAATTAAAATAACTTAAAAAAAAAGTAAAAACCGACTTCAAAAAAAAACTAAATAGAGTAAAATAATTACCATAATTATTATAAAACTAACAGTTTCAGAAGTCGGTGCCTTCAATTATGTTCAGTGTAAAATTGCACCGAGTTCTGAAACTGTTAGTTTTATAATATGGTAATTATTTTCCTCTATTTAGTTTTTTTTTTGAAGTCGGTTTTTACTTTTTTTTTAAAGTTATTTTAACCCTGTGTAATTTCTCAGTAGCAGCCTGGAGTCTGGATTAGTGCCCGGTTGATGGCAATAGGCTCGCCCCTTTTAACATGGGACTTAAAAACGGCGAAATGAGGGTGCTACAATACCTCGGAGTCTGAAGTTAGCTGATTAGCTGCGCAGTAGACAATTTCGTTTCTAAAAGATTCATTGCGCAGCCAAACAACTAACTTCAGACTCGCCAGGATACGTCGGCCGTATTGTACTACTAGGTTTTGCCCGCGGCTCCGCTCGCGTTAATTTAGAATTTTAGGTACAATAATATAATTCAATCATGATTCGAAGGACACGTGGCGCCATCTATTATCATTATTGTTGTTTTCCTTGGGAACAGTACTTTTTTTCGGGATGAATATTACCCTATGTCCGTTTCTGTACACCTGACAACGTTTATGGGGCCGTTCAAATATTACGGAAGCAGATTTATTACAATTAGTTACCCCCCCATCCCCCTTGTCAGCAAAAGTAAGCAAAGCTCTTACCCCCTCCCCCCATGCTTACGTAAACATTTTTCAATTATAAATGTATTTTTTTAAATATTATATTATAATGTTATAATTATAATTTTAAAAATAAGAAAATAGATTTAGGATAGAGATTAGATTTTACTGATACAGTATTCAACAAAGAGTAAGGGACAAAAATATTATAATCTACGAACATAACAAACTTTTCAAGCATAGACAATGTGAGGGTTGACATTCGTGTAAAAAAGTAAATAGCTACCGATGACGTAATCATCATCTAGACTCCCCTACCCCCATGTCATCCAAAATAAGCAAAACAAAGACCCCTCCACCCCCCCACAGTGCTTACGTAATACTTGAACGGCCCCTTTGCAAAATTTCTGGATGATCGGTTCAGTGGTTTAGGCGTGAAAAGGTAACAAACATACTTTCGCATTTATAATATTAGTAAGGATTCACTTGTTACTAAAAATAATTTCGCGGGCTGACTCACGCATTCACCTTAACATTACTAGAACAATACTACAGGCGAATGTGGAAAGTTATGTTATAACTAGTAACGGCTTACGTCACACGTTTCCGTTTGCCGTCACGCGATATGCGTCTCTGAGTTAACTGAGTACTCCTTAACCCGTTACTAACGTTTAGTTCTTCGCACCTATGATATAGGATCTAAAACTGTAGTTGACTAACTAGGTGGGTGATAGTATGCCTCGGATTGATCCTGCGCAGTCATAGCGCTTGAAAATCGAACTACGAAGTCTCTGCTCAATAGAATGACAAATATACAGTATCGTGAATCGTGTTACAGAGTTAGAGCATCCGTAGACGTATCCGAATCACCCTCATATACTGGGTGTAAGGGAAACAGTGAATTCAGCCCATTATTCTGAATCGAAAATAAGTGGCTTTTTTCTCGGAATTTTCCGAATTTCCTGGAAATTGCTAATTTGTCTATGTTTTATTGTATTTCAATAAGTGTTTTGGTAGGTAAATAAACTAACTGTAAAGGACAGGTTACCAAAAATTGAAACAGTGAATTTAGTTTATTATTTTGAATTGAAAATCCGTGGAAAATATCAACGAAATCTTTCGAATTTTCCGATTTGTAAAAAATTACATTTTATTTTTGCAACGTGCTGTGTGTCCTTATAGGATTGCTTATTTTACAGCAGAGGAATGTAAAATTTGTGAAAAGAAAAATCGGAAAATTCCGAGCAAAATTTCCACTTATTTTCAATTCAGAACAATATATGATAATAGGCTGAATTCACTGTTTCAATTTTCGGTACACCGTCCCTTACACCTGGTATATTATGCGATTTTTTTGTAATTTTCGACTTATGATTTGTTTTCATGTTTTAACCAAACTGACTGACGTGAATAGTTATTTTTTCTAAATTAGATGAATAGAGAATCTAATTTGAAAAAGTAAACACGCATTGGTCTCAACTATCGCAGAACATACATACATACATCATAAAAAGTGTGCGATCACTTTGAAAAATCGAAATCTTTTTTGTTACGGTAGATTATATTATGATTTCTTCTTCTTTTTAGTTTCTTTAGACACGAGTTTTCTGCATCAAGAAAACACACAACAAAGAATTTTTCTTGATAAAGTTCAATTTAAAAAATTATATCAGCTTATGCTAGTCGATCGAAAACTTTTTTTGATGTGTGTACATTGGAGTGATTCGGGTACCTCTAAGGATGCTCTTCCTCTGGACTTCCGCTTGACACAACTTTTTGGTACACCCTGTATATGGAACGGGTAGCATGCGCCTAACAGTTCTTGCCATTCCAATCTGCAATTAACCTAGCGCGAAGCCATATCTCAAACACTGACTAATTTATTCACCACAGCAGAACAAAGAAAGTAAAGCAAACCACCGCGCTCGATTTGAATCGCATAACTACTTTTTTTTATAGAAAATGTGATTAATTCACACTGGCCAACGTAACGGATGACTGAGTTTTATGACATCACATCCGTGAGTTTCCCGAGGGAGTTCGCATTTCAAAAATTCTTGTTTCACTGGATATTGCTAGACTATGTAGTTTCCTGCCAGGGTTGGTGAATTTCTTCGAAAGAGTTACCGCGGCCTTGGGGGCCTACTCCCTAAGTCCGGCAACGAAGTTAGTTGCCCGTCCGAAAGTAGCCCGAAACGTAGGAGTGAACAAAACAAGTGTTAAGTTCAACTTTTCGGACGGGCAAAACATATCGGTAGTAGGGACAACTGTCAAATCGTGTTGTCATTCATTCTTAGTTCGGGCCCCGAAATAATCGTATAGTCCGTAGGTGATAGGGAGTAGGAAACGCTCGTAACTAAGGCCGAAACCACGTGCTTAGGGAGTAGACCCCTAGAACGCAAAGGGCATTAGGAGGAACACGGATGGGTTTTAGTCAGTAAGAGTCTGACATTCCCTTCCGCTCCGCCCAGAGCGGAAGAAGTTATTTGATGATTTCACATCCTTAGGGGCCGTCCATTAATCACGTGAGGCTCGAAAGGGGGGGGGGGAGGGGGTTTGGCAAAAATCACGAAATATCACAAGCGGGGAGAGGGTGGGTGTAGTAAGATATCACGTGTATTTATTTTTTCGTCAAACGCGCGGTTTCTAAACCGAACAGCGAAAAATTTTATGCCAGTTAAAAACAACCTGCAATCTTTCTGTCTAGACATTTTTATCATGGTCCTTAATTTCAGAATAAAATCAAATTATACTTTATGCTTATATGATAATATTCAAAAAAATTAAGACTCTTTTAGGTACTAAAAATACACGTGATTTTGGGTGGGGGAGGGAGGGTAGTCTTAAACCTCACCACGTATCACCAAGGGGGAGGGAGGGGGGGGGGGGTTAAAAATGCTAAAAAAACATCACGTGATTAATAGACGGCCCCTTACTATGTAGTTTTATATTTGGCTAGCTATTGTAGTTGTTCTGTACCCGAAGCGTGAATTTATTTACGCTACTACTGTAGTTGCGTCACGCTAAAAATGTATGAAAATTTAGGCAGCGCCTCTAGCGGCGAATAGCGTTACTAAAAATTTGTTTGGCATTTTTGGCGTGATGCAACTACAGTAGTAACGTAAAAAACTCACACTTGGGGTACTGGTATCGTGCGTAGGGTTTCATTCATAATCAGAAGAAGTTAAAAAAAATTGATAGGATAAAAGATGCGTTTAATTGCAGCAACAAATGTATGGAGACAAACAAAAATTGTATTAATTTGAATAGTAAATAACACGTGAAAAACAAACTGTTACAGTACTAGCCAAACTTTGACCGCTCTGAAATCAGGCGAATGGGTGCAACCATTCGCCTGACTTCAGAGCGGTAGCAAGTTTTATTTCGCTACTGTGCAACCGAACTTCAGTATGTCCAATAAGTTCGGCGGGAACTATTGAATAATATGATTCATTACCCTTAAAGGTACTTAAACTCATTAAAATTAAAATAAAAATGTTTATCGGAAACTTAAGTTTCAAATTTTATTTTCTTTATTAAAATCATTTACTTTGGTAATTAGTAACTTTCATAAACTGCTTTTCACATACAATTTAAATTGAAAAAATAGTAAGTATATCTGGACCAAAATGAAAAAAGCATCATTTACGTATTACTTACGTTAAGTTTCAATAATCTTCTCAAACATTGACAGTTTCGTTTGTACAGGTATACATATTGCAATATACATTCCAATGCGGCTTCCGCCTGTTGTGGTCTGCACCTGAGTGATATTGTTTGAGCGGACCTCAAAGCAATATCCTGTGAATTCGACTGTAGTAACGTGTACAACATTGAATTGTACCCACTGTAATTATCGACTAACAACAAACCTATGTAGGTGGAAATTGTAATTACGATGAAGGATGCAAAGCAACAGACTGTCTCTATGTGTCTAAACCAGTGGTTCTCAAATTAAATCGTCTACCGCCCCCTTTGAGAATCAATTATGTTCAAGCGCCCCCTATTTCTTTTAACTTCACCACATTTTATAAATAACAATTGCAATCATTTCTTTCGCCGCCATTTACCGCCTTCCTGTAGACCTCTAGCGCCCACAAAGGGGCGTTATCGCCACTTTGAGAAATACTGGTCTAAACACACTATGCTGATGGTACGCGAACGAAGTTTGGCATGATTGCGCCTGCGCCCTGCAATGCTATTTGAATTACTGACGTCACATTATGCCGAAATTACGTTGCGTTATAGCGTACAGCCGAACTTCGGTCGGGCGTAAGTTCAGCGACAATTCGGCGGCAACGTATTCTGTAGACTGACCGAAGTTCGGTTAAATTGCCGACAAAGCAAAGGGCAAGCAGCGGGCGGCAGGCATGCCCGCACCCCGCGTGTCCGCCCACAAGTTTGCGCAACTGAAGTTGCACTTATGGTGTGTCATATCAGCCCAATACGTCGGAACGTAAAATCGGCCGCGGAACTTCAGTCGCGTATCTTCGGCATAGTGTGTTTGGACAGTATACCATAGCCTGCAAGTCGCGTGTACACTCGGAAGCACGGAATCCGGGTCACCAACATAAACCTTAATATCTCGGAAAATAAGAATGATAGCTTATTGTATTTTATAAACTATTTAATAGTACATACAGGGTGACTGATAATTAGTGACCAATACTTTAACACATGATTGTACTCATGATAACAAACAACTTTCCCAAAGAAACATTAATTATAAAACAAAAAAAAAACATATTACGAGCCGCGTCCATTCCGTAACGGTTTACTAACAACCATTTTAAATGAAAAAAATAAAATAAAAATAATGTTTCTTTGGGAAAGTTGTTTGTTATCATGAGTACAATCATGTGTTAAAGTATCGGTCACTAATTACCAGTCACCCTATATAAATACTTTTTTGAATAAGCTAGCATTCTTAGTTTTATGTTGGTTGTTGTTGTTTATGTTGGTGATCGGATTTATTGCTCCCGAATGTAGCAAAATTACATAGCGTGCATTTTGTGATTGCGGACATTTCCATGATTTCCGATGTAGATGTAAGTTTATGATGATGATCATAGCACAATCTGGGCTATACCTGCGCGTAAAACACTGCAAATAATGTTGACAGTAAAAAAACGCCTTCTGAAAATTATATTATTTTTCATACTCGGATTCTTTGCACAGAAGAACCTCCAAGTGGTTGATACAGTTAAGGGATGAAGGCGGATAGGCTTTGTTATATTGTTCGGTCTACGGCGTTTATTGAGTTTTACCCATTATTGATAACATTCAAAGCTTTTTAAAATAATATTAACCGAAATTCTTACAATTTCTTAGAAATTAATTTAATATAATTTCTAAGGGACATTAATTTATGATCCTAAATATACTCAATTATTTAGACTGATATTTTAGTATCACGTGACGTTTAGTCTACCCACACAAGATACTCAATCGGATCTGCTTTATGTTTGCTCATTAATTGTAATTCAGAAATAGAAATCGTGTCTTTCTTGGAGGGCCTCATTAGTTACTTCGATAAAATGCCGTATTGGGGATCTTCTCAGAACAGATCTATACGTAAAAACTCCTACTATAATTTACAAACATTTCGGTTCGGTGTCTCGATTTGGTGACTCGCTAACATTCGGTTCAATTTTCTTTTGTTTCACTCCAGAGTAGAGGTGAGGATTAAAAGTTTAAACGTTTAATTTAACACATTATTTTTATTTAACTATTAACATCAATAAGTAATTCTGACATACGCATTAAAAGTTATAACTCAGTTCGTAGGCACAACAAAACGAGTCGAGAGTTTTATTTTATTCAGCACCACTTGGTAAGAGTTTATGGTCAAACAATAGTGATCATTATTACGTTTTGATTGCTCAAATTATAAGACTTAAATTGCTTGGCACAAGAAAAATAACATTTAATACCTTGTCGCGAGCTGAATTCATAGAACTGTGAGTCTTATCTCGCTAAGGATAGGTTTTGTTATTGATGCGAAATAAAACTAACTTTTAATGTTTATACGTTAAACAACTTAAAGGCCATAATATAAACAAACGGTGAAACTAAACAATAAATTTCATTCAACAGTTGATTTAAGTTGACCCTTTCGGTTTCAGTGTTACATAGGTTTTTTAATTTAATATTTAAAGTAATTTAAACGAATAGTGAATAAGTAACGTTACGGTAACTTCCGTCCCTTGCGAAAGAGCATTTTCAAAAGCTGGGTACATAGTCAGCGACAGGCGAACACATCTCACAACAACTAAAATCACGCAGCTGATGTTTTTAAAAGCCAATAAAATGTAAATAATTTAAAATAATAAAGGTATGTTATTAGTTTATACAAATTACTAAAACTATTTTTGATTAAGGAAAATGCGTACCTTCTTACTAAAGGTTAGTTCTCAAAATCATATTAGGCAACATATTAAAAAACTTTACTTTTAACTAAAAACAGGCTTTCAATATTTGCAACCTCAGAATAAAATTAACTTAATGAAAACGTTACCGAAACTGATAACCTTATCCGTTATATTTATAACTTTTAATTTAACAAGTTAATTTTTATTAACAATAACTTTTTAACAAATAATCTTTTATAACTTTTAATCACATCTCTACTCCAGAGGTGCAGCAACACGTGGCATGTTTTCATACCTAGGGGCGTATACATAAAGGAAGCAGGTAACTAGCGCCGACCTACCTGCGCTTGTCGGTACTGGTCCGTGCAGGTAACCGCTACATAAAGGAAGCGGGTAGAAGCAGGTGCTGGCATTTTTTAATAAAACTACACCTTATTCCTTTGCAAATACAACAAGAAATGATGGCCTACCAGCGCTCGGAGCAGGTCGGAACTTGTCGGCGATTTTCGGAGCTTGTCAGAGCTGATTCGCCACACAGTATAGAAACTACCTGCGCCGACTAACTGCGCGGACCAGCTCCTACAAGCGCTGACAAATCGGCGCCGGCAACCCGCTTTCTACTTACTAAACGGCGTAGTGACACAGGCCTAAATCGAGTCCATATACGGCGGGTGTCTGGTCTGCCAAATTCTTTTTAAATTCTGATTTTTCTTAAAAAATATATACTTTCACGGTGGAATACCTATTGTTATAATAATCTTTGGATTATTTGATGGCCCATGTTTAATATCACATGTGTACGAGATGTAATGATGCATGCTTGGTTAGGAATATATAATTTTGAATATCTTCGCCGGATAGAAGCATTTATCACCTCCATTAAATGTTGAGACTTCTAACTTTACTGTTATTATCTATATTTTGTATACATTTTTTCGGGAATAAACCAGTTAGTGCCTACTATTGTGTTCTCTTATTGTGTCAAAATTTATGTTAGTGATTAAATGTGTTATTAATATAATAAATGCCACATTATAAGATGCGCATATTATAGAATTTTTCTACGTAAGCATTGTGAAATCAATTTCAAATGCATATTTTATTCAGTGGCAATAGAGGTGACCTGACTGTAGTAGCTTCAAGTTGCTGCAAGTTTCTAGTCCAACTAGTAGCTCGATGACCCATTTCCTATACAATGTAACTGCCTTAACAACCTATGTGGCGACCTATTTGTCTAAACTTGACTTCGTCATGGCTGCCTTTGTCTGAAGTTAAACCATATACAGTCGTGGACTTGAAATGTTTACCACTCTCAAGGTCTATAATTGCTAGCACATTACTTTTTCATAAGGTCAATATGACATAAGTTGATATGACATCTTAAACCTTATTGCGCACAGTGTGATATGGAATCGAATTTGAAATCTGATAAACATTTCGAGCCCGCGACCGTATTCATTTCTAAACATATTTTTATAAACACTGTGACAGATGAATCTGCGTGTTTCTGAAACATTAATACATGTTGCGGTAAACACTACTGAGAGTTTTTGATGGTTAAAGCTGCGAAACATTGTTTCTAGAAACATTGTTTCTAGAAACATTTAAGATCTCCCCCACACTTACTGATGCGGCTTCTTAGTCCAGTCCAGCAAAAACACTAGGAAGCGGTGAAGGGAGGGCTTTTTGGGGGATGTCTATATGGCTTCGTCCCAACTAATCCCTAGTCCCAACTCGCCCGATTTTTTATATGCCTATTAGCTGCCAGGGTACAGTTTGTCAGAAAAGTGCTACCATGTAGAAAATAAATACTTATCAATTTCGCTCTTGATCTTTTTCTATATATTTTTAATAAAATAACCTATTTTCATTCCGTGCTAATAAGTAAGTATTTATTAGGGTACAATTTTAACTTCGAAAATTAAAGTACCTACCTACGGGTAAATTGTCAATGTTCAAAACATCGAAAACTTAGATATCGAACGACCATAAAACCGAAAATTAAAATAACGTAAGTTTATATTGTCAAATGGTTAGATAACCTACGTCCAATATAATTATCTCAAATCTAATTATCTACAAGTGACATCGAAAGACCTAAATATCAAAGTACAGAGTATCGAATGGGGTACATAAACAAGCAAGCATGTATCATGCAAGCAATCAAGCATGCATAAAAAAATAACAATTAATTTTTTTGCAAAAAATGTTTTACTTGTGTGAACATTTCGATGCCACGCACAAATTAATGAAAGCACGGCGACACGGCTGACAGGTACGACTAACGCGATATTGCTCTTTGCAGTCAGATAACTCAAGGCTCTAAAATGACTCAGAAATAGAAAATCAAGTTTTTTTTGAAAATTTTTTTCAGTTGGATTTCAGAAATACCTATTTAGGGTTAATCTATGTCACCAGTAGATCACGCGGTTTGAAGGAATTACACGAATTCTTTAACAGCCTGTATACAGACTGTGATTTTTTAGCAGAGAGCTTTAATTTATTGTAAAAACTGATTTGCGATGACTGAATAAAAATAAATACAAACCATTCAAGCACTTTTCTCACCATCAGTACTTTTGCGCCTTTTGCTATACATGTAGGTAGATATATACGGACCGGGCGAGTTGGGACTAGGGATCAGTTGGGATGAAGCCGTCTATATTGTAAAATCGACGTTCAAAAAGAACTAAGTCATTCTAGTCTATTTTGAATAAATGAGTTTTGAGTTTGAGTTTGAGTTGGAACGCCCGGGTGTTATCACTGTGAGGATCGTCCGGAGGACACGGTGGAGGTCTGCCCTGCTTGGGCGGAGCACCGCCGTGTCCTCGTAGAGACGATCGGCGGCGGCGACCTCTCGCGTCCTGCCATGATTCAATCCATGGTCCGGAGTGAGGGGACATGGGAAGCAGTCACCTCCTTCTGCGAAGCAGTAATGCTAGCAAAGGGGGAGGCGGGCCGCGTGAAGGAGAGGCAAACCTCACGCCCCAGCCGCCGCAACAGAAAAGGATGCCTCGGGAGTCGCAAGGCGATTCCCGGCCACCGTAGGCGCGGGCCTGCGGACAGCGAGCCTTGGGTGACTCGCCGTCCTATCAGAACCAGGCCCGGGTCGACGCGCCTCAAAGAGATATCAGCATAGTAGACGGGGCCCGCTAGGGCCAGTGCCTCCCAGGGTTGCGGAATTTGAACGAAAGAGTTAACGCGGCCCTGGAACGCAAAGGACATTAGAAGGAACACGGATGGGTTTAAGTCAGTAAGAGTCTGACACTCCCTTCCGCTCCGCTCAAAGCGGGAGAAGTCACTTAAGGATACCTAATCCCTAAAAAAATGCCCGTTGGAAAAGGCTCGGAAGGCCGCGCCGAGTCGAGGCGAACGATGTAGGCTTTTTCCGACCGACCTAAGCCGATTCCGTGTCGATAATTGTGGGAAGGTGTCTCCCCACAATTATTTTTGGTATAAATATTACATGGTGTTTCAGAAACTATCTGCAACTTTTATCCGAAACATTGGTGACGATTCTTTTGTGCACAAACTAAACTTAATTTTCGCTATTGCCATCTTTTTCACTCTGATAAAATAAGACAGAAACGGAAGTAAATAAGAGCTATCTTTAGTTGAACTAAAATTTCCTTATTTAGACAACACGTCAGAACGTGTCGGCTAAAAAAAGCAAACTAAGAAAATAGGAACTGAAAAGGTGTACTTCTGATCATAACATACATATTAGAGCATATACCTATGGAGGTAGCAACACGCAAGTTCCCAAACATTTAATTCTGCCACTTTTTGGGGGGACGCGGACATGTACAGCACACATTTACAGATTAACGCATATAAATATCGTGTAGCTATGAACTCACACTCGTGCTCACTAAAATGTCCTGCTGATGGTGGCGTCTTGCATCCGGTCGTTGAGTTCCCTGCAATATGGTTGAGCTGAGCGATGCGGATCTGCACATCATGTTCGTCGTGGTGCCGTCTGTCGGTAGTCGGTACTGGTCAGCTCTTAATTGCTATGGAAATCATAGAATGCGTATTTTCTGTTTATTACTCTTATATGAGCTGAAAGATGTCCACTGTCCACACACACTAGACATAGGGCCTCCCCCAAAAAGGGGGGGGGGGGGGTTGCCGTAATCGCCACGCTTGGCAGGCGGGTTGGCGATCACAGTATGGTTGTTAA
Source organism: Amphipyra tragopoginis (assembly GCA_905220435.1). NCBI lineage: Eukaryota > Metazoa > Arthropoda > Insecta > Lepidoptera > Noctuidae > Amphipyra > Amphipyra tragopoginis. The sequence continues at coordinate 5,098,448 of HG991991.1, read as the reverse complement.
AGTACTCCGAGAACGCTGCTGCCCATCCTCTAGAGAATCCCTTAGTCGCCTTTTATGACACCTGCGTTATACTCATACTATTTTTCACACTCTACTGTAGTGGAATTCTCATGATCTACTATTTTAAAAAGAGTATCCATGGAGTTTTTTGCCGATTCGTTTCCATAAGATCTACATTTTGGAACTGTGCGCGTTGGTTTGACGTTTTAAAAGCACCTGTAATCTGGTCTACTTGAAATAAATAACTTTGGCTTTGTTAGTCGAAAAGGTGGTACTAATCCGCAATAAATAGTGAACAGCCAATCATACTCGTAGCTGGTGATCGATAAATTTTATCGTATTTTTCCATGAAATCTTTGAACAGCTATTTCTCTTAAAATATTGGCTTCTCGAGAAAGTTGTAGAACAAAAGTTATTCACTATTATGGGTTCTTTAACAACGACTTTTTTTCCGACTAACCTTGTATAGATGTACTTCAGAACTTTTCAACCACAACTCGGTCGATATCGGTCGGTTCGCTGCACACGTAATAGGGTAAATATTTTTTTTTCTTGATTGAAACTTAAAAGCATTAAAATTATAGTGGAAACTATAATTTTTAAAGAAAACTTTAAGGCTTAAAACGCACTAGCGGCTGGCCGCACATCGATTTTTACATGAAACCGCATGATATCGACGCACTGATTTGCGGCCAGCCGTTCACCGCTCCGGTTGTTCTGGGGCTGCGGCGCGGCACGCCGCATCGCGGCTGGCCGCTAGTGCGTTTTAAGCCTTACATTTACAAATATTAAAATTAAAGTGCAAAATATAAATTTTGAAACTAAGCCTTTTTAAAGTCGGAACTATTATTCTTAAAGTTCATTTATATACAAGGTTAATCAGAACGGGCGTACTAATCTGCGGGCCACTTAAAGTATCACTGATGACGGTTTTAAAGCAAGTCTTAAAATTTCTAAATTCAATCTTTTTTTCATGTAAAATTATGTATAATTTTTTTGTCAAAAATTCTTCATTCCTGTCTTAGTTACGAATTCAGAAAAATGGAGCTTGTAACTCGTCACCCCAAATGTGACTAAAAATGTAAACGCAGCTGATCATAGTTGAGGATAGATAGATTTTAGCGTATTTTTATGCAATTTTTGAACAGCTATTTCTCTTAAACTTCCAACATTTGTAGAAAGTGGTAGAACAAAAGATTATTCATTATTATGGGTACTTTAAGACCCTTTCGGATTAGTACCCACTTTCCGACTAATCTTGTATATGCCATTTAAATTCGTGTTGATTTTGGTTGAGGTTCGAGCCATTAGTAAATAACACTGGTTTTGAAGTTTAAAATAAAATGCAACATTTTTAAGCTGGTCACTCTGGTCAGGTTTGTAAAATGAACGCGAGTCTGTCACGTTCGCACGTATAAAGGATTAAAGCGGATAACTGACGGGAGGAAAAGCCGGTTACCTTTGATATTAATATTTTCTATCTGCGAAAAAATATTTTTTACTCGACTGCGCGACAACAAAGACATGGTTATGTTTTTCACGCGTATCTATGTAATTATGTATCTAAGTATCTATGCATGTGGCATTCTTTATACCCTCGAAGCATCCCAACGGCTGGATGGATTTTAATGAATCAGAATCAGATCTTTATTTGCTTTGAATGTAGGTACAGGTATATAATGTTGTACATAAATTAATGAGATCGGCTACAGTCTACCTTACGGCGTGCAAATTATTACAGAGAATAAAATATTAATAAAATAAAAACAATGTCAACAAAACAAAACAGAAATTAAAGTGAAGTCAATTAATAACATTATAGTCAGGTACATGCACATACATACAGGTCTTACATGGTCAAAGGACAATGGGCGTTCTGGCCCATCAGCGGCCATCAATGAAACTAGTATCATTTGAAAGGCGAGTGCTTTTATAACAAATATTGTTCAAGGAGTACGGTTAAATATCATTTGGGAAAAAATATACAGGCAAAATACTATTTTAGTGAATTATCATATTTTTTTCATGCTGCAATTTTTGTTATAATGATAAAACATACATTTTGTTTACTTTATTGACGTGTGCATCAATAAATAATGTTAATAAAAAATTAGGCTTAAATGTAAATGTAAAATACTTATTTGTCATAACCTTAGCGGTAAGGGCCACTGCAGACACGATACTTTTAGCATCGGCGATCAACGATTTAATCGCTTTTTGGTTGCTGGATGCCGCGACTGAACACTTCATTCCGCACACAAACGAGTCTCCTAAACGCGATGCAAACGCAAAATCGCCGATCGCTGATGCTAAAAGCATCGTCTCTGTTGTGGCCCTAAGCGCACTCCGGGTTGCTGAGCCCACATAAGGTGGGCAAGAAACCAAGAGGAAGAAATTATTTTGCCAGCTGATTTTTTAAATGAATTAATCGGTGATGATGATTAAAGCCCAATCATTAATGTAGTTATTAAGTTAATCACTATACAGGGTGTTAACGAATTCGTGTAATTCCTTAAAACCACATGATCTACTACTGATGTAGACAGGCCCCGCACGGGATTTAGCTTGATTAAAAATAAAAAAATAAAATTCTTTTTTTTTTCATGCGGCTTTGGTACCGATCGTATCTAAACCACCTAATAAGGATTCAGTAAAAAAATAAGAATTTATTTTTTTGCAAAAAAAAAAATTTTATTTGTGTGAACATTTCGATACCACGCATAAATTAATGAAAGCACGGCGACACGGCTGGCAGGCACGACTAACGCGATATCGCTCTTTGCAGTCAAATAACTCAAGGCTCTAAAAAGACTCAGAAATTGAAAACCAAAAATTTTTAAATAAAAATTTTTTTCATTGATTTTCGAAAATTCCCATTTAGGGTTAATCTGTGTCACCAGTAGATCACGAGGTTTGAAGGAATTACACGATTTCGTTAACACCCTGTATATATATATATAATATATTGCGTTATTGTAATCTGGTATACATGTTTTCATTTCAATAAATCAACGTATTTAATAATCCTTCAGGTTTATTTAACCTATCATTAACTTATATTTGTACGTATATAATAACATAATCATATCATTATTATATGCTTAAATTCATTATTATATCAATGTAACATCATCACGAGGTGTACAAAATATTGTATTAAAGATACAAACTGTAATAATTCCTTTAAATGATTTAATTCGATATTTTTTTAAACATAATCCACCTATGATAACTTTTTACCCAAGGAAGTTACAGAAACAATCTTTTGTAGTCTTATTGTATACATAATTGCCTACTAGAAAGTAAATAGTACAGAAGTGGCCGCCGATGGGACAAGCTCCATACAATTTTGCCCATTGTCCTTTGCAATTAAAAACAATCAATGAATGAGGTGTATGTCGATTCGTCTATACCGTGCGATGGTTATAGGCTAGGTTTTGTTTTTATAAAGTCAACCGTGAAATACGAAAGGAAGGGAGAAAAAAAATGACGTCTACCATATTATGTGGGGTATCGTTAAATAGATCTTTTAAAATTAATATAATGTTTCCTTGACCCTTTCACAGCCATAAGCTCCGTTTAACAGTTACACAACCTGAAAGTTGTGCAAGATCTACATTGCGGACTAGAGCGAGTGATGGTATGTTAAATGAGGTGCCTATAGATAGATTTCTTTAAGCCTCATTAAAACGCATTAAAAAAAAAGAAAACAAAAAATCCGACTGCTTAAAAAGCGAACTAACACTTGGTAAAAAGAGGATGTAGAAAAAAATAAGAATTGAAAAGATGTAAACAAGACGTATAAGTTTTCTAAAAATCATGCTATCAAATCACAACATGCAGTTGGAGACTACCTATGACTTATGTAATTCGCAAATAGACTGACCAAAAAATATACGTAACCTCCGACTGCACCGCTTGCAGTAATTTTATTGTTCTCGTTCGATACGTGAAAATAGTGATAGAATAATAGATCTTCACAATAAAGTATCAAGAAAAAACGCTCTTACTCTTGCTCTGGTTGTATGTTCGTTTGGTCTAACTCCAAACCCATCTATATAGTTTGATAGGCAACATTGTATGAAGCTCCTCACACTTTAACCCTTGCTCACCGCAGCTTGAACTTACTAGCCACATATCCGTGTTGCTAGCATGACGGAACTTATATCAACTTATGGCCCATCATTTACCGAGCGTTATTAGTTAATAAAGAAGTCACAGAGCCCATAGCTTTGTGACAGTAACGTATGGGGAGAGGTCCCAATACGTTACTAGCTGTCACAGGTAAAATTAACTTACGAGTCCATTTATATGCTAGTTTGGTCATAAAAAATGCTAAATGTAAGCGAAAGGATTTGTTTTTGGCTATAGGAGAATTTACTGACTATTTACTGACAGAAGTTTGGATATGTCGTCAGTTCGGCACACTGCAACGTGTAGGGACAATGTGGACAAATAATTAGGATCAAAAAAACACCTAGGTATACACCAAAATTAAATAGGACCAAACACTATTTTTCTTTCTTTTATAGGGTTCCGTACCCAAAGGGTAAAACGGGACCCTATTACTAAGACTTCGCTGTCCGTCCGTCTGTCCGTCTGTCACCAGGCTGTATCTCATAGTTAGACAGTTGAAATTTTCACAGATGATGTATTTCTGTTGCCGCTATAATAACAAATACAAAAAAATGAATAAAATAATTTTTTAAGGGGGCTTCCATACAACAAACGTGATTTTTTTGCTCGATATTGATAACGGCAACAGGTAGACGCTTGAAATATTCACAGAATATTTAGTTATATATTCACTTTAAAAATAAATAGTTACATTAAAATAAAACAAATAGTTGGGCTCCCATACAACAGATTTGATTTTTTTCCGTTTTTATATATAATGATACGGGACCCTACGTGCGCGAGTCCGACTCGCACTTGGCCGGTTTTTATACACAGTGTGTTTGAGTTGCTTCTTTGTGGCGTCTGGTCGGTGATGTTAAGCGGGCCGTGTCATTGTATCGTAGCCTCGGTTGAGTAGATAGGCGAAGCTGTGAAAGCGGCGGACAGGGGTTAGAGTTGATGTGTGTGAAAATATCATAAAGCCACTAGTAAAAAATGTTTCGGATACAAGTTGCAGGTAAGGTTGCCATCTGTAAAATTTGGCAACCAAGACAAGACGCGTGAAAACCCCGGATTTTAGAGCCCAGAGCCCGGACATGTCAACAGGTTTTTTTTAAACGTAGTTAGTGTAATTAAAAACAGTTGTTTAGCGAGTGGGTTCGTTGGTCAGTGCGTGGGTCGCGCGCGGCCCAAAACTTTAAATTTTTAAACTCGGACTACATATAAAGTCCTGCCCGGACGCTCCCCGGATGCCCTCTAAACAAACAAACAAATCCGGGGAAACCCGGACGGATGGCAACCCTAGTTGCAGGTAGTATCTGAAACCAAACGTAAACGTTTCTAGAATCAATGTTTTGGAGCTGTTTGCCAACAAAAACCTTCAGTAGTGTTTATGACAACATGTGTCAATTTTTAGGATTCCGTACCGAAAGGGTAAAACAGGACCGTATTACTAAGTCTCCGCTGTCCGTCCGTCCGTCTGTCACCAGGCTGTATCTCATGAACCGTGATAGTTAGACAGTTGAAATTTTCACAGATAATGTATTTCTGTTGCCGCTGTAACAACAGATACTAAATAACAGAATAAAATAAATATTTAAGGAGGCTCCCATACAACAAAGGTGATTTTTTCGGAACCCTAAAAAATTACAAATCGCGAAAATCGAATCGATCGTTAAATCTGAAACACTCGTGATTAGAAAACGTGCGATACGTCAGCCAAAATGTAGTTCGATTTTCGGATTAGGCCGTTACCGTATTTCAGATTCTTCCTGTCAACCTATCTCGCTCTAACACACATCAAACCTACCTTCCCTTCCTTGTTATTCACATTGCCAACCTATGTCATCATCACCATCTTCCTGCCTACTAGATTCAAGACGTACATAGTTTATTTATTTATTTAAGGATCACCAACAAAGGACGTACACAATTTCTCAAAATAATATATAAGGAAACAGTTAAGTCAGTGTACTCCTTCACTTACAGGATACCACAGCGTTAAAACACAAGTACTAAATTTAAACAATCTAAATGGATCACTACTGAAGTTATAAAGTTACAAAGAAGAGTTAAAATATGTTGAGCGTTAAAGTATTACAATAGACAAAAATTTGTTAATAGTAAGTAGTAGTAATAGAAAGTATATTTAAATTTATGTAGACTTACTTCTTCTTCTTCTATCGTGTCGGCACGAGTATACAAGAATAGCTCATGCCGTGGTAAAAAGATTAGCCAGTCAGCAAGGATGGTAGCGAGGCTGACTGCCCAGGACAGACTTACTAATTAATTAACATGAGAGGAGCTTCTTTCATGTTTTTTCTTATATTTATTCAAAGTATCGCTGATATCTATCACATCAGCTTTAGAAAGCGTATTGTACTGCCTTCTAGTTGGCGTATAAACGTTCGCGACTCTTTATGCAGTTGATATTCCAGCTTGGAAGACTACAATGCTTTTCACCCAGACGTACTCATTTACATTAGCTGATACCCCGATCGATATACAGCATACCGGGAACTAAGGATATCCTACTTATATTATAAACGTTTAAAGTTTGGATGTTTGCGAGTTTTTTAATTTGGATGTTTGTTAATCAATCACGCCTTTTAAATCGGATTTGGATAAAATTTGTCGCACAGGTAGGCTATGACCTGGATTAGGTCATAGGATACTTTTTATACAGGTACATGAAGTATTTTCGGAATATTCCGATCTGTTCCCCTATCACCAAGAAGAACGGACAGATCGAACGAATTATTTCGTATCTATCCCCGTGCTGTTCTTTAGGGGGACAAATAGAAATAAAAAGTATCGATCTGTTCCCCTGTTACCGAAGAGGGGACAGATCGGAAAATTCCGTATTTTCCGTGCGATGCGAGTTCAACCAAGGGCAACAGCAAGAAGTTACATAAAAAAATGGAATGATGATTTAATTTAAAATCAAATTAAAGCGTTAAATACATTAGTAAGTTTTACTGTCAAACTTCAACTTGAAAACTCATTTATTCATCATAATTGATTAGAATTACGTAGTCCTTTTTGAACGTCAATGTTACATATAAGACAGCCCCAAAAGCATCCGCCCTTCGCCGCTTCCTAGTGTTTTTGCTGTGAAGAAGAAACGGTGCAACAAACTCCCCAGCAACACATAGGTATCTGTCCGTCCAAGGTGACTTGTGCAACTGACTCTCAAATTGTGGACACACTCGCAGCAAGTCGACTTCTGCTAGTTTTACGAACTAAGCTAGCAATGAAGTACAATAACTTGTGCAACTAAACTAGCCAGTGGCTTTGGCGCTTTAAAAATATTTCCCTTTGAAAATATTTTAATAAATACGAAAGCAAATGCGTATGCAATGCGTACATTTAATATCGGCATGCCTTTGTCAAATATCCAAACAAGCAAATATTCCAATATGTCCGATTTAACAAACGCTCGACGGCAGTATTTTCGCTGGAAAACATTCAGCTCTCTGACAACGATGCAGCGATGTAATCAATCATGTAGGTATATGATGTTTGCAGAATTGCTTTATTGGTTTGTGACGTCGTAGTGTTTGATTATGCACCTGCGTTGTCTGTACGTGATTCGGTTTTTCGGAATATGATGTTTGGCCGGTTCGCAAACAGTTGACCGTCAAAGCGCCGGATTTACGTGTCAGTTCACCTGACCTGCCGTAAAAACCAAATGGTAAATGTTGCAGGCTTTTATTAACTCTTCGTTCACAGGCGAATGAACGCACAAAGCGTTTATTGCTGTACAAAAATAACACACGCATTTTGACTTCCTCGCCACCTCGGATCCAGCCTCCTGATAGTGAACGATTCGAATATTCAGTCGAATGATTCGGTAAGCTCTTTTGCTCTCGTTACGAGAATCGTAAACGGAACGAGATGACAGACGGAGGCTAAGAACTCACGAAGCGGTTTTCACCCGCGCCCGCCGCGGTTGCGGGCTCGCAGCTTCTGTAGAATGCAGATTTATATGTAAAAATTAAAGCACATTTCACGACGCGTTTTACGCCCGCGGCGTGCGCGATTGTCTGCGGTTCCCGCTGCACCGGCGGGCAACTAGTAGAATCGCGCGGGTCGCGGTCACCCGCAGCCTCGGCGGGTTGCGCCCGCGTGCTCTGCTATCGGTTGGCGGGCGACCGCGGTGGGCGGCGGGGGTACAGAAATCCGACGTATGTTGTTTTTGAAGAGCAGTTTCCATTTTTCTTTCTGTGAAGTAAAGTATATAGCAATAGCTCGTTTCTGGTGTGTGTCCATGGCGGTCTGGAATTCAACTAAACAATCTGATCGTAAATAACTGTCCGTCTTGCAACCGCCCGTCTTGCGATAATCGCCCGCCAAGTTTGTTTTTTTGCAACCGCGACGGCTGCGTAACCGCACAGAACTCCGGTCTCGTGAGTTTAGAAATAAAAAAGCTGTTCGGCGGGCGCGGGTGAAAACCGCTTCGTGAGTTCTTAGCCTGAATCGGTCGACAACTGCTTATCGAAATGGTTCTGAATCGGCGAGCTGTACGTACAACTGGCGAGGCGTAAGCTGAGCTTTACATTTGTTTGAGTGCACATAGAATCGATTGCCAAAAAGCAGTATAAACCAGTTTAAACCAAGCAAAGGACGCGTCTGCATTCATTCTCACACAAATGCAAAGCTCAGCTTAGGCCTCGCGGTCTGTACCCCGTTTCCGTAACACGAAAACTCACACGCCCACGTGTTGTTGTTGTGGTACGTGTGAAACAAGCCTTAGTCCGTATACACAAAGGAAGCACGTAACCAGCGTCGACCTACCAGTGCTTATCGGCACCGGTCCGTGCAGGTAACTGCTACATAAAGGAAGCGGGTAGAAACAGGGGCTGGCATTTTTAACAATAATACGCCTTGTTCCAAATACAAATTCGCGCAAATACAGCAACAAATGACGGCTTACCAGCGCTGATCGGAGCAGGTCGGAACTTGTCGGCGAAGTTCGGAGCTTGTCGACACTGGTTCGCTACACAGTATAAAGACTATCTGCGCGAACCAGCACCGACAAGCGTTGGCAGATCGGCGCCGGCAACCCGATTTTTACGTGTATACGTATTTAACCCGTAAACGCACTAGCGGCTGGGCGCGATACGGCGTGCCGCTTGCGGCAGGCCGCACATCGATTTTTGCATGAAACCGCATTATATCGACGCACTGATTTGCGGCCAGCCGTCAACCGCTCTGGTTGTTTTGGGGTTGCGGCGCGGCACGCCGCATTGCGGCTGGTCGCTAGTGCGTTTTAAGCCTTAGAGTTCTGTCCTGTGAAATGAAATTGTTTATTCGGTAAATAGGTCTTTACAAAAATCTTATACATGTCGCTTTGTCCAACAAACTCAGGAATCAAGAGTGATTGAATCCCTGAGTTTGTTGAATAGCTTAACTGAACCTCAAGCGGGCGTTTTCGGCCCAGTGAAGCTGATAAAGCCGTCTGCGGTCTAAACATGAACGTTGAAAAGCTAGACTAGCTTATTCAATTCGTGTTCACGGAAGGAATAAGTCCTTCGTATAATATGTAAAAATGTGCCAAGGCGCGCGCAGTAAGTCAAAGATAATCTTAATCTTTTGACTATTTATCTTGCTCTTTTTAGCTTCTGGAGAGCTTTTAGCAGTATTAACTAAGTGCTTAGTTATTGCGACAAGTTTTTCAAGTCAGTCAAATCCTAACTTAGTATAAAAAATGCGAAAGTAAGTTTGTTACCTTTTAACGCCTAAACCACTGAACCGATCATCCTGAAATTTTGCATATACGATGTCAGGTGTACAGAAACGGACATAGGGTATCTTTCATCCCGAAAAAAGTACAGTTCCCGAGGAAAACAATAATAACGTTCATAGATGGCGCCACATGTCTTTCGAATCACGATTGAATTATATTACTCTAGAAACTTTAGTAAGTGTTAAGAGTTTTTTTTGAGCCTAATTAACGCGAGCGAAGTCGCGGGCAAAAGCTAGTATGTGAATAAAAATAAAAGTTTTAAAATATAAAATCCGACTATGAAAATCGAACTGAGATGCATAAAATTGGAAAATATTCCTGTCTGATGTCACAATACATACTTGTGGTATCCGAAGTTTCGTCGTGATCGCACGCCGATCTGTTGGGCCAGCTTGAGGAACTACTGCGGCATGCGCCACGGCTATACTTACTCTGGATATCACCCTCATTGGCTGGAGACCCTTCAGGTCTCGCCAATAACTGCCCGGTTACGTAGAAATGGTCCTCTAGGACCATCTACAGCAGTCCAATAGATAAAAAAAAACCGCATCTATCCGACATCGGATCCTAACCCTTCCTCACTTGTTCTTTCATTCAGTCATGATAATATATTGATACCGTGATAGATTTGTGCCAAGTCATAATCTGAATATATTAGGAAAAAGATTTGCATAAAATACAATTCTTGTCATCATTGTTAGCAATTTTGATTTTAAGAGTAGCGTTATAAGCTTTATATAATGAATGAGTTGCAACGCTTAACAGAGTTCCCTGAGATCCTTATGTACGCAATATGTTATAATTTATATTCTTTGAAACTTTCTTGATTCTGCGAAACTATTACAAGCTTTTCTAAGGAAAACACATTTTACGTTTATGAACCTAATTAACATTTATGTACTTTTATTTTGTTTCACTTCCCCGCTGCACCATCCGCCTTCGTTAACATCTACTAGGGTCCCCCCGACGCACACTGGGACCCGTTCATACAAAGTAATGCTCAAAATGAGGGTATTTAAACTATGTAAGGGTAGACTTAAGAATGTATCATATCATTTCTACAAATACTGAATCAGTAACTGCTACCTGCTGTCCACTGCATCAGCTCAAAGTTTACTTGATACCCACATCATTACATAATCCGATAACGTTCGTGAGTTTGTAGTGAATATTAAAACATTTATTTCTACAAGTAATCGTCATATTTAATTGAAGTGCACCATGGCTGCAACTAGGCAAGGTATGGTTATTCTAATATTGTTTTTATGAACCTTAATTTTTAGTACTTTTGGATTAATGGCTAATTATATGTGATAGTTTGGTCTTTTATGTACTGAATCAAACATTTTGGATTTTTTCCTTTTTGCGCAAAGTTCTATTTTTGAAATACGAGGTGTTGATTAGTAATGAACTGAAGAGATTAGCAATAGAACTTTGCGCAAAATGGAAAAAATCAAAAATGTTTGATTCGGTACATAAAAAACCATACTGTCACATATAATTAGCCATTAATCCAAAAGTACTAAACATTAAGGTTCATAAAAAAACAATATTAGAATAACCATACCTTGCCTAGTTGCAGCCATGATGCACTTCAATTAAATATGACGATTACTTGTAGAAATAAATGTTTTAATATTCACTACAAACTCACGAACGTTATCGGATTATGTAATGATGTGGGTATAAAGTAAACTTTGAGCTGATGCAGTGGACAGCAGGTAGCAGTTACTGATTCAGTATTTGTAGAAATGATGTATACATTCTTAAGTCTACCCTTACATAGTTTATTTTTTGAAATACCCTCATTTTGAAAATCGAGTTTTGAGCATTACCTTGTAAGAACGGGTCCCAGTGTGCGACGTCTGTCGCCCCACAGGACGGTCGCGCACAAACTTAACTTTAGTCCGACGACTATAATTTCAATACTGCACACCCACTACAGGTGCATTTAGTGTACACGACCTTAAATGTTTTTTCTTGTTCAACAGATGGAGCGTGCCAACCGCCGTTACATTCTAACCCAGGGTCCCTTGGCATTCACCGTGGGCCACTTTTGGTTGATGATCTGGGAACAAAATACAAAAGCAATACTAATGTTAAATAAAGTGATAGAGAAAAACGAAATAAAATGTCACTGGTATTGGCCACAAGCAATCGGTGAAGCCCACAGGATGACCTTCAACGACGTTAAGTTGGCAGTCGTCCTCGCTAAAGAAGAAGACTGTTGCTACTACTCTACTAGGCTGTTCAAGTAAGTGTCTTTGCTTAATGCTGCGTGCAAAAAGTGCCAATGAAGCCAACGACTAATATTTTTAAATAACGAACGTTCTCGGCATTCGACTACTACGAATGGGTTTCGCTAGCATTCGTTGACCCAGTCTTTAGACAGCATGATTAATCAACATTCTTATTATATTTTCCAAAGTTACTCCTTAATTCTCCGAAATAGAGCGGCTGGATACGATTATTAATTTATTATACGTTCACTTCCTCTGAGCCTGCGACTATGTCCAAAGTGTGCTTAGTTTCAGTATTGTAATTGCCTCTGTCAGTATTACAAAATAATTCCCCCGATCCAGCAAAACATTTATAAGTCCTAATTACTGTTGTTTATCATGACCATAAAAATAATCCCTACTAATATTATAAATGCGAAAGTAACTCTGTCTGTTACCTCATCACGGCATTAGCCTTTCTTAGTCCGAACTCAAAACGGTACAGTCAAAAAACGTTCTGATATCATACATAAACTCACGCCTTTTTCCCATGGGGGTAGGCAGAAATAATAGAACGCAACTACGATCCTTACATACTCCTTTCTCTTCGTCCACGATCATACATCTTGTCAAACACCCACGCCGGTTCCGAAAACATAAAAATTAAGCGCATAAAATTATCATATAGTTCAAAAAAGATAGTTACTCATACAAAAGCCTAGCTCGTTCCATTAATCCCACACAGTAAACCATACTTAAAATTCTTCTACTCCGTACTGTGCCCATGACTTGTAAGCCAACAAATTGACACAAGGCCGCATATTACAGGAGCACCGCGCCAATTGTACCGTGCTGAAATTTAATTGCTTCATTGACAACTGATTGAATCAATGGATAGGATATACAGAGGGACGGCAATGGGACTTGGATTTCTCGTTCAGCTAAAAAAATATCATTTTTTAATTCCTCGTTGTGAGCTGCTTGAATTTCTAATAGATATAGTTCCAGATCTTATTCACTAACGGGTTAAGATACTTTATTTTACACTGTAGGAGAGGAGATTTAGTTATAAACAATACATCCATAGCTTCTCTTTCAAAACTACTCTCCAATGACAAAACGATGGCTACGTTAACGATATGTTGAGTACTGCGATATAAATGTTTCTTAGTTAGATTTAAACTCTTGAAAAACCTATTTTTTTATTAATTCAGGGCCTTTGATCACTTTTTTCTGTGCGCAATCGACGCGCCTTAACGCAATCAAGATGAGTTGTAAACGCGATGCAGCCGCAGCCTGATTACTTTACCTCAGTTTTTTTGGAACTTGAGCGCGTTAACTACTTTATTATTAACTTAACAACGTACCATTACATATGTATATTGAAAAACATATACCCATTGAAAAGGTGAAACTCCATTATGCATCACAAAACTTGCAGGTCATGTTCCAGAATTAGAATTTCTAGCCCTTTCATTTTAGTTATACTCTATGGAGTTCGCGTGTTGAGCTACAAAAAATTCTATGACGTTTGATAAATTGAATTCGATACTAAACGACGTTTGAAATTACTCAAGGTCACAATGCACGAAGCTTAAAGGTCACAATAATGCACGTGGCTTATTCAATTTATTTTAAGAAGTTAAATACTCAACTAAAAGGTGTACGAATATCCTCCACATCAACAGGCATTCTTGCTCTCTAGTTTTAGTATTAATCTGCTCTCAACGCTGTGTTAAAAAGTTTTTCAATCGAAATCTGAACTCTGTCCAAATCAACGAGCTAATATTTTTGTTGGTCGTGTTATTACTATAAGATATCCTTTATAGCCAACGTTAAATCAATTTTCTCTTCATTAGGCTCTATGACCTTGAAAGCGGCGAATGTCGCGATATCATGCAGTATCACTACACAACTTGGCCCGACTTCGGGGTCCCCACTTCTCCCGTCGCATTCCTTCACTTCCTGAAGAGAGTGCGCGAGTCAGGAGTCCTGGATCCAACTGACGGGCCACCAGTGATCCATTGCAGTGCTGGCATCGGAAGATCTGGCACATTCTGCCTTGTAGATTGCTGCCTTGTCATCGTAAGTATCTCTTTTAGTTTCCTGATATTACTTAATAGATTTTTATTCTAGGTTTGTGTTAGCTAAACTGGTCTGAGCGAATTTTCTTAATTTTTGTGTTGTCCTGAAGTTATACCTGACTATAAATGATAAATATAAAACAAAAATGTCAAACACAGATGATGTTTTTAGTATGTTTAATAATGAATTGGTATTATTCTATAAGCTTTGTTTTCCCCTTATTAGAATAGATGTGGAGCTGGTAAACTAACAAAAGGCCTTAAAATAAGTTGTAAAATCAAACGATCTCTGAGATACAAATACTATCTAAATAGAAATAATGCTAATACAGCAAAATTTTATAAATAAAGTAAAGTATTAAAGAATATAATGCATAAAAAATATACACTCGTTACGTAACTCAAAATACATTTCGAATGCAAAAAACAATGGTAAAGCTACGTGGCATGTTGTTAAGCGCTATAAGGCTGGGAAACATATTGATAATATTACTGACAATAGTAATACTGTTACATCAGGATCTGAAATTGCAAATTGATTTAATAATTTCTTCATAGACATAGTACAAAACAATATGGTTGGCAATAAAACTGACCGAGGCGACTACAGTTTTAATCGTAATGTTTGTAGTATTTTTCTAGATCCCATGAATCCTAATTAAATTTTTAATGTAATTAAGTCGTTAAAAAACTCTCAAGTCTGCATGCAGGGTATGACAACATCAATACAGACCTTCTTAAAAGTATTGCACAGTACATAGCTGAACCGTTAGCACATATTATTAATTTATCTTTTGAACAGGGCTGTTTCCCTGACAAACTAAAGTTGTCCACAATCAAACCATTGCATAAAAAAGGGTCTAAATCGGACTTGAATAATTACAGACCAATTGCCTTGACTCCTGTAATGTCGAAAATAATCGAAAGAATTATGTATAAAAGGTTACGGAAGTTTATAGACAAATATGACATTTTAACACACGAGCAATAAGGGTTTCGGTTAAGTAATTAGCTGCTTTCACTTTAGTTAAGTTATTCATAATATTAACGCTAAAATCCCTACATCCGCTCTTCTATTGGACCTAAGTAAAGCATTTGATTTTGTAGAACATTCTATACTCACTACAAAATTAGACAAATGCGGAATAAGAGGCCCAGCTTTGTTGTGATTTAAATCATACCTGAACAATAGAAGACAATGTACAAGAGTGACTAAATATGACAACAAGACTTACAGTGTAGAAAATTTCGATTCAGAGCTTAGATTTAATTATTTTGGTGTTCCCCAAGGAAGCATTTTGGGGCCTTTGTTGTTCCTTATTTACGTCAATGCCCTTCCACGCGCAATTTCTCATGATTGTGTCTAGTTTGGATGACACAACGGTTATTGTGGACTGTAAAAATGTAAATACCTACGAGTCTGAAATCAATAACACATTAAAAGTCTTTATAAAATGGCTTGATGCAAGTAAATTCAAAATTAATGTTAAAAAACGAAACTCATACAATTTAAAACATATAAGATTGAATATCAGTGATAAAAATACATTAGTCCAACAGATACAGAGTACAACATTTTTGGGAATTACTTTTGATGTACATTTTACGTGGAAAGAGCATATTGATAGTTTATGCATGAAAATAAATAAGTTTGTTTTTGCCCTACGTAAGATTAAAGATGTCACATCCAAACAAGCTTCCATAATGGTCTACCATGCCTACATTTGTTCGGTAATACGTTACGGCATAGTTGTCTGAGGAAACTCATCTGAAATTATGAGAGTTTTCATAGCGCAAAAAAAATGCATTCGCGCATAGTTCGGCATGGAATGGTCTGAGTCCTGTAAACCGGTTTTCAAATCGAATAATCTTTTAACTGTTCCCAGCATTTATATAATTATGAGGTCGCTAAATTCGTAAAGTAAAACAGTTATCTTTGTGAATACAACATGAACACTCATAAGCGACAAATAACTCATTTATCTTTGAAAACGCCCGAGCCAAAGTTCGAACTTTTTAGAAGAAGTTGTGTCTACATATATGGCACCACTTATTTTTGACTCTTTGCCCAAGGGGATGGCTTACCTTATATATAGACTTACCTTATAAAAAAAATTGTTGTGCATTGCGTAAGAGCTGTTACGTACTGCATCCGATCCGGATCCGGATACTACGGACTAAAGATTTTTTTTAAATAGTTCTTGCCGCTTCTGCGCTTATTAAGAGACATTGTATCATGCTTTTAGATAATAATGTAATATTTTGCATGCCTATATTACTGGTGAAATATGTCTTGGCCTATTTTTTATGTAACAACTTGTGTACCATATTTCCAAGGAAATAAATAAAAAATGAATTTAAAAAAATACACTTCAGAACCTACCATTTTTTTGTGTATTTTATTATCTTTCAATCTTTGTTCTACTGTAAATTTAAAGTACGCCCTAGCTTAGCCTTCACGAGTAAGTTGACTTCCTTCAATTATCTTTCTTTGAAAATCATCATCTGTGCGAGAAACTTAATTCAAGTCTACTTAGGTACTATCTCAAACCTCAAATATGCTTTAAATTGCATTTTTATTTTATTTTGCATGTCTTTTTATCTATGTATTTCAGAAACTTTCGACGATCGATTACTAGTGATGAGAAATAACAACTGCGAAACTTATTTGTTTTTTTTTTAAATCAATAGCAATTACACAGTTTGACCTAGTTTACATTTCTTTGTGCTTGCGAGCATTTTTTATGCAAAAGGTAAATTCAGTAGAATTTCTACAATCAAGAACAAAGTAGTATTATTTCTGTGATGTTCCATGCAAACGGAATAATTAATATAATTATCGTGGAAAGGAGAATGCACATCAGCTACATAAAAAAATACTGAAATCAACAACAATGAAATTATACGCCAAATTTTACTAAAAATCTTAGGAAACCCATCACAATTTCAATAATTATCAAAAAACTAGGTAGAAGTCAGTTACAACCATTTCTTCTTAAATATAGGTTAAGTCTAGGTTAAGAATTAATATACAATACTAAAACAACAATAAAGCATTTATAGTATGGGCACAGGTACCAACTGTTCGCCGTCCCACTTGGCCGTTACATTATCGTTTAAGCGGGTCCAAACTAAATCCGTTTTCAAACATGGGTATCGTGTGCAAAAGTAAAATCAAAATCCTTAAAAAATGGCCACAGTCGTCGATATATCATAAAAAGCAATCCGTATGTAACTCAAGTCACAAGCGTAAAACCAAGAATTAATTAAATAAACAATCGAAAAAATTAAATGCAGTAATGTCAAACTGTCAATAAGGCAAAGAGCATGTGACTCATACAGCCTACGATACGTTTTCTATTTTGAATTTTATTTAATATTGACATAAATATACTATTTTTATTAGATTTACGATACACAGGTCGAATGATATTAAATTAATGATAACTGTGCACCAATTCTATAAAATAATTTGTTAAGGATTATTTGACGGTTCCTGTTTGGCTGAATGTCACTTTACTCATGTCAAATAAACACTGACCTCCAATAAAAAATAAGAATGAATTAAACGGATATCAAGTTCAATATTTTAATGATCCCATTATTTTTACCCTTCTTAAACAAACTTCAGATTTATTTCATAATACATATTTTATTTTAAATACCTACAATTTAGGACTATTCTTATTTTCTGTCCATTTCAAGCATTTTATGGGCGTTCCCCTTTGCTTCTACGCTGTGGACGGTCGACAGGTGTAATGGTGCTCCCACACTAATGTTAAAAATGTTTACAAACATTAGTAAACATTTTATAAACAAACATAAATAAAAAAAATCTATTAAAATATTATCTAAAATCTATTAATAGATAGATTATATTTATTATTATCCGATATTTTTATCTTTTTCTTAGATTTTTAGTCAATGTATTAATGTTAGAAAATGTTTGTAAACATTTTTAACACCAGTGTGGGAGCACCATTACCCTGCAATATAGATGTATTATAAATGTAATTGTCGTTCGAACAACATGTAAAGCAAATGCATATAGTTTCCATTTTATCGAAGCAGTGGCCGAGTGCGGACGTGCTCGTCGTGTTCGTGCTTTATTGAAAATAGTTTATAAATTCGGGTAGTTTTGAACAATGGGAATATCATCATCGTCATCGGATACAATGGGAATATCATCATCGTCATCGGATTCTTCCTCCTCTGCAATAGCTGCTGCTGAAGTGGTTAGTTCGTCGCAACTTTTTGTAACTTATAAATTCGAATTGATTTTAAATAAATTAGTTAATATTTTGACATTTCCTAAAATATGACCTACATTTTTGAAACACAGAAAGTAATTAACGATGCGAATTTGTAATATGATACGATATTTCGCATAGTTTTTTTTTCATTTTTTTTCATTTTTTTTAATGACTTTTGAACTTTGTACTTTGAATGTGATATGATTGATTAATTTATACGTTATCTGGGTTATTTAAATTAGAACTTGATAATTTATTACTAATCAATTCGTTACAATCTGTGCCTTGTTTGAATTCTGCGACATTGATAAAATAATTACCAATCTACCCAATAGTATAACAATACAAAGTAGTCTGTTCCCGTAACAGCTAGATCACGTGACTGACCTTGTCTAAGTCATAGCTACTGATGGACTAATAAACGAAGGCTTCTATTGTCAAACTTTGTTGTTATTGGTTGGAAAATATCGCTAATTGTGACGTAGGTATGGTCATCGCTGGAAGAGAATATCTGGCGGAATTATTGTAGTAAGGTTTTGTCTTCTATTCGTAACTGTGTATTTGAATTAAATTGAATTTAGGTTTTAACATCATCGTGAGAAGATACACTTTATAAAACGCGACAACATATCACAATCCATGGTTTTAAAACTAGCGGTTCCGTGTTCGTTTCCTTCAAGATTTTTGAAATTTTAACGTTTCCTTCCGGTACTGATGTTGTTTAGGTGTCAAGCATTAGAAATATATTTGAACTTTGTTAAAATTTGGGTTTGACTTCAACGTCACAATACTGACTTTAATTATTTATTTAAATGTCTTTAACTAACATTACAGGTCTGTAACCTAATCACACACGAAAAATTAACATTAAAGCACCAAATACAATCTCGAGATGATTGTTTGTAACACAGTGTAAACAATAGTACTTTTGCGAATTCACCCCAGTGACACGTAGATATATCAATTTCGACTCTCTCGATATGAACGCGGATTATCCAAAAAGAATTAATTCACTGTCAAAGGAAGCTGTCGTGTTCAAATTCTTCAAGACTTCCTGGATGACACTTTAACTGCAAATGTGTCATATCATAACATCGCACTTGTATTACTTGAAGGGTCGGGCAGAGGTGTATAGTACATCCTCATTTCACCGTTATGTTTAAGTCCCATGTAATAGGAGGCGAGCCTATCAACTATTGCCATCAACCGGGCACAAATCCAGATTCCGGGCTGCTACTGAGAAATTCTACACGGGAAAACCCAATAACACTCCCCGACCGTTTGCGACACACCAACGAGGCAATCTCATTCATTCAGAGGCATTTCGAACCAAGTCTTCTATATTTCTAATGATTGTGAGTGCTCAGATTCTTAACAGACATCCAATTCACCAGGTCGAGAAGGAGGGGATAGAAAACTTGAATATCCAGGAGACCTTGCTGGAGATGCGTCGGCATCGCATGGGTTTGATTCAAACACCTGATCAGCTGCGGTTCTGCTACCAAGCAGTCATTGAAGGCACCAAGCGCTTGGATCCAAACTTCGTAAGTGTTTATCAAGTTCTTAAAGGTTTCGGCTATCGTCTACCGCCATATTATCTGTGTTAAACGGGGGCTAACGCCGCGTTTGGTAAAACTTATCCTGTTTCATATTCGAAATCAACTGAGTGGGCTGCTCATCCAGTCGGCAGTTGTCACGCAGTTGCACAGACTACATCCTAAGGGTGCTTTTCCACTAGAGATGTGCTATACAACGTGCTGCCGTCCTATGTCTACGAGTAAAAGGCCGTTAAGTGACTAAACTTAATTTTCAGTTATGAGCAAAAACGTCGAAAGTGTTGTCCCTAGAAATTCTGAAGACATACAGATCTTTTTGATTATATATACCAAATTATTGACGTCTGTGGTTTAGTGGTTCGAGTGTCGGACTGCTGATCACGAGGTCGTGGGTTCGATTCCCACAGGACACAAATATTTATGTGATGAACATAAGTGTTTGTGTTGGTCTGGGTGTTTCTTATGTATATTATAAGTATGTATTTACAAAAAAAAAAGTATATAACTATTATATCCATTGTCTAGTACCCATAGTAAAAGCTCTGCTTAGTTTGGGACTAGATGGTGCTGTGTAAAAAATGTCCCAAATATATTTATTTTGTCCCAAATATATTTAATTATTGGGTTACTTTAAGCTCATTCTATAACACTGAATGAGTTACAGGACTAATAAAGTTTTTAAAATTAAAGTTTTTGTTTTTGTCAATGCTTTTTTGGTACTGAAATTTGACCATCTACAATATGGTATGGTATTATATGGTAATGTCTCAGTAAAAGTCTCTGGATCTCGTAATTGACAAATGATAGAAAAATACGGACTGGACTGGTCGATAGAGAAAATGTTGCGATTTTACGTAGTTTATAAAACTCAAATTTGACAAAATGTCACTTTACGGTCTTTTAGACATAAGACGGCAGCGTTGCTATGGATGCGTTTGATATCCACCAATCATATTCATTGGTCCACATAGCATAGCACTGGTGGAAACTGGTTCAACTAAGCTACGGTTTTTAATGGAAGGATGCGTGCTGTGGATGCGAGCTATGGATGGTCACGAGTGGTGTAATTATGTGCAGAGCAGTGTACTTTCAGTAAGGCATTTTCATAGCACATCTTACTCGCTCCGCTACATAGCTTAGCATCATTGGAAACGGTCACATAGTTTCGTAGCTTAGCTTTTACATTCTCGCAGCATAATAGCTGCATAGCACATCTCTGGTGGAAAGGCATCCTAATAGCCTACAAGCTGCATTTGTCAGTTGCATAGTTTACAGTTGCGACTGGATGAGCAGTCTATTTGCAGTTATTATTACGAATATGAAACGAAATATGTTTCATAAAACGTGATGTTTTTAACCCACTGGTCTCATTTAATTTTTAAACCCGGATTTTGTTTTCTCTTTCGTTACAATTTCGGCGAAACGTTTGTAACCTTGTAACCACCCCACTAGTCTGACTTCAATGTCGATTTTATCGAAACTATTGTAATCGAATGATCACCCTCTTAAATATAACTGACACTGTATAGTTTTGAATCCGGTTTTTCACCCGGAACATTCTAAAGTATACGCGATCAATACGCAAAATCCGTGTATATTTTAGAAATGAAGTTTTAATTTACATCATTCTCAAATATACGCGGCTAGTTTCATATGGATGCGTTCTGGCCTTGTATATTCTAGAAATACGCATCACCCTTATGCCATAAACGCATCGACCAACGGGCACAGCGCACAAACGCGATCAACATTAGTTTAGCCAACATGATCGCCACTGACGCCAAGTAATTGTGGTTTCATATGTGCCTTAATGTAAAGTCAGCCCTATAAAGGTTCAAAGCTACGGTGGAACATCGTTTGGGATCGATAGAACTATTGTATTAAAGCTGGCGTCCACTAGGCTCGCCGAGTCGAGTCGAATAGAACCGCAATAATTCGCCTCCTATACATTTACTATAAAGCTGCGTCGATTAGCGACGAGCCGAGACGCGCCGAGTCGCATAAGACGCGCGCATCGCTTGTCACGCGAGTTTCTATTTTAACGACTTGCGATTACTGACCGTTTCGTCTCACACGGAACAAATGCGACTCGACTCGATTCGACGCTTTTATAGGACCGCAATAGAATTATAGGACATTAAATAACTTACAATCAATTCTTTTAGCAGAAAGATGAAGATGAGATGGAGGACAGTATTTACGCGACGGTAGGGGAAGAGGAGGCTCCACCACCGCCACCTCCCCGCGCGGAAAGCCTTACACGGGCGCCAGCCCGGCCTCTCCCCGCCATTCCCGCCAGCGAGTCCCTTGGTAAGTTCTGGAAACTAATAAAACGGTGCTTCCGCTCCCACAAGTGTACCAATCGGTTTGTTCTTTTGTTTTGAAACTCCAGTTTGAGAAGTGGTCCTCCTTTGGGTACCCTTCTTAAGTGGGGTGAAGGGGAGAAGACAAAGATAATCTTCCTCATAAAGAAGTCTGTTTTTTTTTGTTGGTATTAGCAGAAGTCTCATGTGTGCGGATCAGAATTTGATTATCACTTGCATTAACGGTGAAGGAAAACATCGTTAGGAAACTTGCATACATGAGAGGGCTCCATAAAAGTTCTCGATGGTGTGTAGTCCGCAAGCCCGCACCAGGTCAGCGTAGTTCACTGAGGCCTAAACCTTCTCATTCTGAGAAGAGGCCTGTGCCCTCAGTGCGACAGTAATAAGCTGATTATGCTTATTATCCTATAGCAGAAGTCTTCTCGAATTGCTGTCATTTTAAAAAAAAGTAAAAAATACGAAATATTGGATAAAATAAATTTATAAAACTAAAATATAATTATATACAATATTGTCATGGCTTGTAATTATTATATACATTTCAAGAATATATACATTTTCAATTTTACAGAATAAAATTTTCGATGCACGGACCAGTAACGATAAGCGCGGGTAGGTCAGCGCTGGTTACCTGTTTCCTTTGTGTATACGCCCATAGTCCTTTTTGACAGCACACTTATAATAGTGATTATCTTCCGAACAAAGTGCTATTTTTTATGGGGATATTATTAACAATGACTTAAAACATTTTTTATACAATGTGTAACATAATAAACGCAAACCCTGAAAGTAGTATGTTAAGAATCGGCTATTAAATCGATTTCAGCTATTTTTGTTTTGTCAGTTTTTTAATTATATATTATTTATTTTAATTGAGGTTGAGAAAGTTGAGCCTTTTGTCAAGAGCATAAGACTGAATTTTAAATGGCGTTAACAATGAAAAAGTAATACAATTTTCTTAAACAAACAATATTTAAGCGCATAAAAGTAAAATTTCAGTATTGATCATAACTGAATATTCTAATAGGGTGTTTAAGTGTTTGCGTTATTCCTGTAACATCTATACTAATATTATAAAGAGGTAGAATTTGTTTGTTTGTTTGTTTGTATGTAGGAGGTAATCTCCGAAATTACTCATCCGATTTCAAAAATTCTTTCACCAATAGGAAGCTACGTTATCCCTGAGTGCTATAGGCTACATTTTGGGATCAAAAAAATTAGGGATCCGTAAATTAACGGGAGCGAAGCCGCGAGCAAAAGCTAGTGTTGTATAAAGGTACAAGTCCGAGACGGGCTGCAAACTGCAACCGCAGACCGCAAGTCGCCGCGAATAGCGCCTTTAAGGTGTGCACTTTAAAGGTGCTATTCCGACAGCGACTGCAAAACTGCAACCGCAGACCGCAGCCGCAGATCGCACCGCAAGTGATACTTTCAGTTTGCGGTCTGCAGCCCGTCTTGGACTTGTACCTTAAGGATCAATGTTTTAAGACTTGTCCATTTCGTGTCAACAATATTCTTTTAATGTTACTTAATGGTATGCACGCCATGGTTACGTAGATTGCGTACTGCGTATTCTGTATGCACATTGCGTGAGCATATTATGGCGAGTAAGAGCGGTTACGCACTGCATCCGATCCGAATCCGTGAAAATACGTTTCGAATTAGTCATAGAACTGTTTATATGGTAGTTTACGCACTAGATCCGACTTCCGTTATCCGATTTCTCTCCGTGATCCGTGAGTTTCCAATTCGGAAGAAACAATGACTGACCGAAGTAGCCGTAGTACTGTTTGTATGAACGCTTTCGCATTACCTCGGATTAAAATCGGACGCCAAATGGATATGCCAAAGATGACCCCTGAATTGTTTGAATTTGGTTCAGAGATCGGATAAGTGCGTAAGCGATATACGAATTCGGTCCGAGTTTTTTAGACTCTAGATTCGTATTTTCACGTATCCAGATCGGATGCAGTGCGTAATCTCTGTAACTCTCTGTACATGTCCCTAATTTCTGTGACCGTTGTTATACGATTAACGTATATTTTAACAGGAAACTTGAACTTATCCGCACCTCAAGACTCTTCGAGTTCAGACGAGACGCCCCCCACCCCGCCGGCGCGCGAGTCCTCAACCTCGGCGTCGTCTGCTGATGACGAAGACGACGAGCCCACCGTCTCGGTTGTTGAAAGGTTTGTGACTGAGTTATTAAGGAGGGCCAGGCGATGCGCTTGTATTCAGTATATGAGGAACATCGGTCTCAACTGTGAGCCACTTGATCGGAACAATAATGATGTAAGACGGGATGGTTGAACGGTAACAGCTAAATTTAGTGTAGCACAGTTTTTTTAGGGAAAGTAGTTGGTTTCATTAGAATTGAGGTGTTAAGATAGTTCACAAAGGTTCTCTTTCTTCTTAAAAGTTAGTTTTTTTAGATTACGTTTGTTTTTAAAATAACAGCACAGTTTTAAAGGTTCTTTACTAGGGAAGGCTTAATAAACGTATAAAAATAAATAAAAATAATTAAGTTTACAGTAGTTGCATGGATCTTTTAAATTAGTTTATATATTAGAGATTTTAAACAATGGATCAAATTAGGCTTACAGGATTTCAGGTTTCTAAGGTTACCTTTAGAATTATAAGAAGTTAGTTAATAGATTACAGGTATTTTCTTATAGTTAGCATTAGGTTTCTAATAAAAGATAAAAAATACGTAGTTTACAAAACGACTCGTAAAAAAATAAAATTAGGCTAAGTTTAGGTTTACTAGGAATTAAACTACAGAAACGGAGCTTTTTAAATATAGGCGTTGTTAGTAAAAGATTACTTAGTACTTGGTTAAGTTATCTATAAATAGGTGTACTCGATAAACAAAATAGTTTAATATTACTTGATTGTCATTCCTCTGTCTCGGAAATAGGCCGTCGATCCCAGCTGTCCCTTGATTCAGGACCTTATCGATAACCAGTTGTCGACTGATTCGGTTTGTTATCTCGTTCCATCAACGATTCTCGTAACGAGAGAAAAAGAGATAGCTTACCGAATCTTTCGACAACTGACTAATCCAATTATTCCGAATCAGGGGGCTAGTAAGGCCTCTACACACCAAAGCCGGCGGTTTCACCCGGCGGGTTATTGCCGTCGGCTTATTGCGGCCAACTAACGCGAACTAAGCGAGCGAACATGACGCAAAACTACCCCGGCGGCGTAACCCGCCGGGTAATGCGCTTTTAAGTGTAGACCTTGTATCAGGAGACGAGACAAGTGTGATGATGATTATTTACTTAAGACGGGGAAAGAATTACGCTTATTACTAAAATAGATTTTAATCGTAAGCTATTTCATAGAAAATCTAGACATATATTTTATCAAATATCCTATCCTACTAATATTATAAATGTGATTTGGAGGTTTGTTAATCAATCACGCCTTAACGATTGGACGAATTTAGGTGAAATTTGGCACACAGGTAATTAGGACATAAGATACTATTTATCCAGGTATATGAAGCAGTTCTCCTAAGATGCAGGTGAAACCGCGTTCAACAGTTAATAAGTATGAATTTTATCATTTATATACACACAATATTTAATGGGAAACAATGTTGATAATATTAAGTACAAAGGTACTGTTTAATTCAATATTTTATTTTAGTAGTAGTAAAGGAGTCTACACACCAAACCCTCCGACCCGCCGACACAGGCTTGATGTCAACGGTTTTATTTCAAAAGAATCATGTCAGCGACTTGTACCTCGCGCGTGTCGCCTGGCGACTTGTGGCAACATGTCGGCGGCACGTCTGCGACTTGCGTACGCGCTCATTTGCCCGCCGAGACTCGAGCTATAGTGACGTGTTAGTGTTTTATAACTACCAAAAAAGTTACTGATTTTGTGTCGCCGACAAAGTTTTACTACTTGAACGAGATGTGAAGTCGCCGACAAAAAAGGCTACGACTCATGTCGGCGGGTTTGGTGTGTAGACTGCTTAACGGTGCTTGTAAGAGTTCTTCCGGGGCAGTACTGCCACCATACTTATTTCTGCTGCTAAGCAGCATTGTTGCGTTCCGGTTTGAAGGTTATGGGTGCCGGGATATTACAGTCACATAAGACTTTCCAACTTTGTCTCTAAACTTGGCAAGGCATTACCAATCCTCTTGGTTTTGTAGATGTAGGTATAAAGAGTGTAAACAAATACGTGTAACTGGTGTAGATTAGCCCCGCAAGGGATTTAACTTGATTAAAAATTAAAATCTTTTTTCTTTCATGCGGTATTGGTAAGTCGGTCGTATGTAAACCACCTGATAAGGATTTAGTGAAAAAATATTTTTGTATTTGAGTGAACATTTTGATGCCACCCACGCACAAATGAATGAAAGCACGGCGACACGGCTGGCGTGCACGACTAACGTGATATCGCTCTTTGTAGTCAGTTAAATCGGTGCTCTAAAATGCCTCGGAAATAGAAAACTAAGTTTATTCTTAGTTTTTTTTTTTGTTGATATTCTGAAATACCCGTATGGTTAATTTGTGTCACCAGTAGATCAAGTGGTTTGAAGGAATCACACGAATTCACTTACACCCTGTATAGGTCCCGGTATTGTTTTATTTTCCATCAGTTGGGCCGTCGGCATTTCAGACTACATGACACTTTTTTTAGATGCTAGCAGACCTGCGAAAGTGGATAATAATAAAATGTATTCAGTGTGTCAAACTAAGACACAATACATATAGAGGATTGTAACTATAATTATATATTTTCAAGCGGATGAGCTTTTTTCACCTAGATAATGTAGAAATAAAATAATGATGTTTGTATATTTCAGCCATATTTGCATAGAATAATGCGATTACTGGTAAATGTCTTAATACTATGGTTCATAGCAATGTGTTTGTCTGTGTCCTGTCTGATTTCCAAACGCGTTTTATATGCACTGCTGTTTAATATGTGTTTAAGTAAAATAGAGTATATAAGGTTTTATTGAACCGGTATCGTCCCACGCGACGATCCGGATCGTCAGTGCCATTGTTCATCTATTGTGTCTATAATTACAGTACTACACAGGTTAAATAATCCCCAAAATTTTGCTCAGTGCCTATAAGAGACCAAGTCTTCTAAAACGGGGAATACAAAGCGAAAAATACCATAACTAACCGACTTCAAAAAAAGGAGGAGATTCTCAGTTCGTCAGAATCTTTTTTTATGTATGTTCCCCGATTACTCAAAAAAGCCTGGATTTGGAAAATTCTTCTTTTGTTTGAAAGGGTACACTTCCCAGGTGGTCCCATGTTCATCAGGTCAGGAGCTGATGATGGGATCCTGGAGAAATCGAGGGAACTCTTCAAGTTTTATTGGCGCACTTGAAGCGATTTGGGTATTTTATTTGTTTGAAAGAGTATTCTCCCGAGGTGGTCTCATTTTGGTGAAGATCGGATGTCTTCATCATGGTGACAATGGAACTCTTCAATGGATTTCAATTTCAATGCAATGTACCCTTGATTGTTGTAATTGCATGTTTATGTATTGTTTATGCAACTTAAAATAGAAAAAAAAATACTTCAAAAAAAATCGGACTTAAAAAAAACAAAAAAAAGAGTAAAATAATTACCTACCATATAATAAAATTAACAGTTTCAGAAGTTGTTTTTTCTTTTATCTAAAATAAATTTTATATTTTTGTAGTTGCTTTTTATTATCAGTTTAGTTTGTTTTATGTTTATTTCATGTGAGACAGTTTTTCTAGGGCTTTCTTAAAACACTAGATTATGTTTTAGGTTTTCAATATTGCTTTCAAAAACTAGACAAGATAGAATAGAATATACTTTTTTGTACACAAAAATTGTAACACAGCTTATACAATATCATATATTGAAGGGTACAATGGCGGTCTTATCTACCAGACAACCTTTGGATGAACATGAAGACAATGAATAAGATAGAAGGGGTAGTCCGTGGTGTACTGCTGCAAAATATATACTACACACAATACATAGACATAATACTGACATCTAAAATTATACATAGAGATAATTCAACAAAGAGAAAAAGATCGCTAAAAAAAATGTTATAGTTTTAGTTTTCACCTTGGCACGTTTAATCAGCACCAAAAAAAAGAAAAAAAGGTTATTCTTGTGGAAAATAACGTTGAAATTGCACAAGAAATTCGTCACATATGATCATTAGTCATTACATTCAACTTACCTACCTCATAACCGCGCTCAATTTTCATTTTAACATTTCGAAAACAGTACATTATGGTAAAGAAAACATGTGGGCCAATTCTACTAACAGTAACGTTGATAGATCGCAACCGAATCCTAACCGAAGACAAACCGTTTTTTTTTTCAAATTGTTGGCAACAAAACTAAAAAACAAAATTTTTTACAGTTTTCGAAAACGGGGGCGGTTGGGGTTTCGTCTACGTTTTGGCAACAATTTTGCTAGTAGAATTGGTCTTCTAAAACATATACAGGGTGTCCCGAAATTCAACGTCACGCTGGGAACAAATGATAGGAGTTAGGAGTTTAGGAGTACACGAGTGCAAAAAAAAAAAGTTTTGTCGTTTTCGAGATTCAGACTTACCATAAATAACATTTCACCTCATAAAACTATTAAATGTGTTTCAAAAAAAGTACACAACATAAAAAAAAAAAACAGTGGTTTGTCGTACAGTTTCGGGGCACCCATAGACGACACCACTGCAGTACCTCACAGAGCAGGAAACACTTAATCGATGTCATACATATACCTGTGAAAGACATTACGGAAGCCTAAAAGAGAACAGACTTATGAATTTTAATACCATACCCAACACAAATACTCTAAAGTAGCATTTTTCGTTTTACTGAAAAAATATTGATTCAATTGAATAAAAACTGCTTCCAAAAGGGGCGTGGCTTCCCCAGTATATTATGTTCTAATCCAGTTGTTCACAATCACTATACACATTGCATTATACTTTGAGTTGCCTTATTTTTACAAAAATATGTTTGTTTGTAAATGTTTGATATTTGATTATTTTTTTTGTACTATGTGTGTATTTTTTCTGTACAGCTCCGGTGGTGACGGTACGGAGACGCTACGCAGGCGGCGAACACGCGAACTTGCGGATCGCGTGTCCAACATGAAGCGGAAAGCGCGCGAAGCGGAGCGGTGGCACGCACTCAAGAGGTCGCTCTACAAACCATTAACTATCACCTTCGGATTCATCCTCGCCGGGATTATTATTTACTCATACGTGAAACATTAAACACCCGATGCGCCTGACTTTCAAGCTAACTTGAATACCGGATCCTAGTTTTTATATTATTTCTTGAATTTTGTTGGTGTTAAGACATCTTGTGCTTTGAGCTGAGTTTGTATTGGGATCATCTTCATTGCAATTATTTTGATTGCATTTCTTTTTATTTCGAGGGAAACATCCTTTAACATTTTGATCAAAAACAATAATCAGTAAAATGGTACTTCCCAGTGATTTTATAAATAGATCCGGCACACTCACTCAAAGTGTATAATTCCATTTATTCGAGTACAATTAAATTGCGAAGTTCTCTTTGTAATAAAAACAAGGATTCGAAGATAAAAATTGGGTTATTAAAACCGAAATTAGATATCAATGAAAGTCGGGCCTCTTCGGAATTTGAGTAAGACTGCATATTTTTGTATTTAACTTATCATACTGTACTCGTTAGTGCGGTTAATAGTAAATCGACTAAAAAGGAGTTCTGTGTTTACGCAAGTATCACATTTTTAAGTTATTATTTCACCAGTTAATATACGCATTAGATTATACCGATAAACTTACTGTGACCGATGTGATTGTTCGATACTGACTTTGAAACAACTTGGTCGACATAACTTTGAAACAACTTTGTCGACATAACTTTGAAACAACTTTGTCGATTTAACTTTGTAGCCTGTAGTCTTTAACTGGCCAACTAAATACTAAAAACGGTTCGAATTTTCGTTTCGGACGCAGTAGGTTAAAATAAAAGAACGGATGGAAACTTCAAACGTCAAAAGAAAGAAAGAAATAACTTTAGACTTTCTCGTTTTTGACTTTGACTTTTTATCTGCTACAAGAACTCATTTCACGCTAATAGTACCTTTGATTTTGTAAAATGTATTTTGACAAACACGGGTCCCGGTTTCTTTTACAACAAACAGGTTAGCATAGCGTCACTTTAAATTTCAGTTTACAGACGTATTTACAAATCTGATATAAATCAGCTGTTTTTCGGTACTTTTTCCGATAAATCCGTGAAACTTGGCTAGAAGTTATGGTAAGCTACGAATAGACTACTCCTTTGTCTAAAAAAGGTGGAGAAAACATTTTAAATTTGTTAATTGTACAATAACCATTTTCTGTAGCCTCCTCCCATAAAAATACAGAAAATGGGGTGCGTTTCGGCACAAATTCCTGAAGAATTCAAGGGTTTTAATAAACATATACAATACGCTTAGTTAGCAGACATATTTACCTTTAAAAGGTGGAGAAAAAAATAAGAAAATGTTTGGAATATGCTCAGGAAAAGATTTTTTTATTTTTGCTAGACAGATAAACCTTAACGGTGTGAAAATAAGGTTGGTTTTCTATGTGTCATTTTACTGTCGGCCTCCATCGTGAGTGGACTCGAGTCGCTACACGGCTGAAATAAGCGTTCAAATCGATCCCTCCACGGTCACAAAGATTTGAATTGATCTAACTTGAAATGAAAGGTGCGCTGTGTATCTGGGCCGTCCGCATATCGTAATTGCGTTCTTAATTGAAGACTCCTTGAGAAAAATAATGAATTTCTCAATTTTTCGTTAAACTGACCTTTTAATGCCATCTGCTAAGCCGCGAACAGACATCGCGAGGCGTGCGTCGCGAATGGTTCGTCACGTATGCCTCAACCTGAGGCATACGTCCCGAACGACATATGCTCAAGCTGAGCCCGCAAACAAACACGCACGGCGTTCATGAGCGCGCAACGCAAATAACACCCGTCCGTCCACACGGAGCCCACGGCTCACACTGAGGCGGCGTTCGCAACGATCGTATGAGGCGAATGCTCACAGCGAGCACACACGACGAACCATTAGTGACGCACGCCTAGCGATGTCTGTACGCGGCTTTAGCATTCTTGGCGTACAGCATCTACAGTAAGAATCATTCAGAATTGGGTAAAATAGTCATAGTCAATCCTTCAATTTCTATCTGTTCGTCAATCGCAAAAAGCAAGAATGTCCGCCCGCAAACGTCTTTATCTCTAATCTTACAGCAACGCGGTTTAAGCTACGTCGGGAGTGGCCATTGTGTTCTCTTTCAATACAAAAAATTCTGACATTTTTTGCGAAGGAAGGGTCGCACATATATGGATTATACTCTGTAGCTACGACATTCACACATTAAACATAAAACAAAATTAGGCCTCATTTGACACGAACTGTCAAATGGGGCTTAAGCGAGTTGACAAAGGGGAAATGTTCCGCTTGGCCACTCCTGACTATGTCGACCGCGTTGCTGTAAGTCTCTAATTAAACATTTCATTATTTTTCCCGAGGAGTCTTCAATTGGTGACAATTTTGTTGGGACCAGGGGGCTTACCATGATCTGTTGTAGCAGGTATGTTTTAATATTATCACGAGAGTGGGAAAGTGACAGCGCTAGACAGCTCTCTAGCGCCATCTCTTACCCACTCTCGTGATAATATTAAAACATTCCTGCTATAACAGATCATGGTAACCCCCCTGGAGCCCAATTCTACTAACAGAAACGTTTATCAATTGCAACTTCATCGTTTATTCAGACACTTTTCGTTTACAAAAACTATTAAATTGTTTGACAACAAAAACAAAACCAGACATTTTGACTTTTCATCATTTTGATTTTGAGTTTTCGTAAACGAAAACTGCCTGAATAAACGGTTCAGTTGCAAGTGATAAAAGTTTCTGTTGATAGAATTGGCCACCTCATGTGCGGGACAGTAGTAAATTATTTCTTCAAAGTATTATACGGCAAACCTCTTCAACCAATCATTGAAAAATACTCATCCCCTTATTACAAAAGATGGTCTAAGAAAAACCTAGGTTTTAAAATAGCCCCGTCTCTTTTTGTTATATGACATAAGAAAGTGATGGGTATATTTTAAACCTAGTCTTGGTTTATACCATCTTTTGTAATAAGGGGGTCAAGATTTATTGTAGCTAACTTGTTTTCAATATTCATGATGAAACCGCGAGGTTGTACGGACAGAATCCTATTTCCATGTTTAGACGTATTTTGAGTATACGAGAGCCTCCACCTTTCACGCTATAGTTTGTTAGTTCTAAGTTGTGGTGACCGTTGCGACTTCATTGACGTGCACGGTTCGTTGACTGTACGAACGGCTACATATCAAGCTATACCGGATGACTTATCTAAAGTCTGGAAATAAATTGGGTATAATAGATGAACGGAGTAGAAGGCTTTGGTATATTTTTGCATGTTTAAGTGCATGTATGTCCGTCATTTTTGAAGTAAGAAGCATGAAATATAATATTAATGTTTCTGGTTCGAAATAAATGTACAAGTGATTGAGCGTTTTGGGAATTCAACCCCTAAGGGGGTGAAATAAGTGTTGAAAGTTTGTATGAGAAATCTGGTACTTTTGAAGTAAGAGGCATGGAATTAAAAATGTAGGCCTTTGGTGAGAAATAAAGATATACGTATTTGAGGGTTTTTGGAAATTTTACTAAGAGGTGAAATAGGGGATGAAATATTTTTTGAGGTTAAAAGCATGAGATCAATTAATAGGGTTTCTGATTTGAAATACACGTGTTTGAACGTTTTTGTAAATTCAGCCCTTAAGGGGGTGAAATAAACCCGTAAGGGTTGAAAGTTTTTATGGGAAATCGGGAATTTTTCAAGTAAGAAGCAGGGGAGAAATTTACTGACTGGGTGACTGATCTATCAACGCACAGTCTAAACGGCTGGGGTTAGAAACTTGAAATTTTGGCAGTAGGTACCTCTAATAACGTTGCCTACGTTCCATTAAGGAAGGATTTTTGGAAAATCCACCTCTAAACGGGTTGTTAATGTTTATATGAAAATCCTTATTCCATGGGGTTATTAACTTGAAATGTGGCAGAAACACTCTTCAAAGTAAATAACAAAAGATATACTTTTTGAATTTTATAACTACAAAAAGGGCTTAACGTGGCTTCAAAACTTCATGCAAGCGAAGCTGCGGTCAAAAGCTAGTCTGGTATATTATACAAATCCGGTATGAGATGATCTCGCATTGTATTGGGAAATGTATTGGTATGTAGCCGTGTGTATTTTAAGATCCGGACAGCACATTAAGGCGATTCCCCCCGCGAGAGTGGCGCCACTTCAGAAAGAAAAAAAGCATAATTTCTGTCAACACACAACATATTGAAATTTCGTACGTACAATATTTTAGTCAAGTGTTGTAGAAATTTTTGAACACCAAAAAACAACACTTGACATCCTAGGTTAGAAGTTTTAGTAATTAATGCTATAAACGCCCGTTTTTGGTACTTATCGCTAAAACGTCGAATCCAGAAGCTCTAGTGTTGGTATTTGGAGTTCGAAAATTTCTACAACACTTGACTAAAATGTTGTACGTACGAAATTTCAATATGTTGTGTGTTGACAGAAATAATGCTTTTTTTCTGAAGTGCACTTTCGCGTGGGTATCGCCTTAAAATAGGCAAGTGTTAAAAAATTAGAAAAAAAAATCTAAAAAAGGCAAATTATAAGTGTATTTTATTTCGAAAATTGAAGTCAATTTTTTAATATCACGTGTTAAACGTTTACGCACTCTTTAGTTAAATGTCGGAGATTTACTTTTTATATTAAAAGATTTAGATCAGTTTTTTATCTTTACAAACAAATTAATGAGCTTATTCTCAATTTAGAGATTTTTTAGTGATTACGGATTATATCGTGTTACTGATAGGGTATTTTATATTTGATGGTCAGTGGATAAAACCAGGCAAGCGGGAAGTAAGGGTCTGCAGACCACTATAACGTAACGATTCGAGTTGGCAGATGTTGCAGAGGGGGAGAATTGTTATGCTCAGCTTTACTTTAATATATTTTTAATTATTTTATTGTTTTCATTGCATTTCTATATTGTTTAAATCAATTTTCTATCAATTCGAAGTGATTGTAAAACTTACGAGTATACGCGCGTTATTTAAATCTTTTATATATACGAAATGAAAATAAAATAACTGGTTCTTTTTTTACACCGCGATATTTTTTTCATTAGTTTCCCAAAGGAGGCTTGA
The DNA here is from genome assembly GCA_905220435.1 of Amphipyra tragopoginis. Taxonomy (NCBI): domain Eukaryota; kingdom Metazoa; phylum Arthropoda; class Insecta; order Lepidoptera; family Noctuidae; genus Amphipyra; species Amphipyra tragopoginis. The sequence goes on along the minus strand of HG991991.1, from coordinate 5,063,873 downwards.
AATTCTTGCAATAGATAAGTTTTTTATCATCAGTATAATATTTTACAAAGCTATTTATTAAACGAATCAAGCGTGAACGATGCAAGCAAAACGCTTCTTAAATAATTGAAAGACTACGCTTTGCCCCAAAACCGTGATTTTAAAGACTTCTAACGTAAAAGCCGCGTGCTAACTTTAAAAGTCGTGAAACGTCTGAAATTATATAATAACTTGTTAGTTTAAACCTTCGTCACATTGTGATTGGAAACTTGGACTGACCGCAGTGAACGCGGGAAATTGGGAATGGAAAGTGGGCGATTAGAAATAGGTGCTAAAAATTTAAAAAAAACATTTTTGGACTTGACTGTCGTAGCAAACGTCCCAAATAGAATTAGTTTTAGATTGGGGATAGATGTTAAAATTTTGAAATTCGGTTTATTAATTTCAGGTTTAAAACGGAGGACGATAAGAAAGAACCGTGTGAAGACTGAGGAGATTAGGTGACAAATAAAAGAAAAAACTTTTTAATTTTTTTTAAATTACATATCTCCTGTTTGTGAGTCGCGGTAGGTAGGAAGCGAATATCAGGATTGGGCGCACTGTTATTTGTAGACGTTCGATTGCGTTCCAAGTTTAAATCTTGTTTAAAAAGTCCGTTAATTGCCGTCCGAATTGTTTCCAGATTCAAACTTTTACACGCTTTGCCTGTCTTTTTTTTTAGTATGTAACTATAAAATTGCAATATTTTTACATTTTATTTTTTATTTTAGACGTCATTAACGGGATTTTTATTGGAAACCAGCATTTGTATAAAACATAAAAATATGATTTTAACGTAAACAGCTTTAGTATTTTTTCTGCATTTCTCAGTAGTTTACTTTGTATAATTTATAAGCTATATAAAGTAAACTGCTGCTTGTTTTTAGATACGAGGTGAGTTTTTGAGATCGGCCCCGCAGTCCTATCTCAAAAACTATCACAAAGCGTTTTCCCTATGTTTTTATTGCTTGTAGGCAGCTCTGAGTGAAACAACATTACATATTTCCCAAGAAAAAAGTTAACTGAATGGACGGTGTATTTTTTATTTCTATTAGAGTTTTCTGATTATATTAATCGAGGTTCACTATCAAGTTGCACGGGTCTAAACTAAAACGACGAGAGTAATTATTTTAATTAATTACCATAAGTATGCACAATCGATTTTGCGATTGATAAATCGACTAAAGTGGCCAGCACTATTGAAGTTTTAGTCGTTTCAAATGAATAGTAAGTAACGCCCGTGCCAGTCTATTCAACTTTATTCAAAGGTATTCCAGATTAGTTTATTCGAATATTCAAACTGTAAATACATCTACACACTAGATTTTAAGGTTACGAGTATTTAAAATTAGTGTAATAAAATATAGTTAATAATTATACCTTTATTGGGGAAGTTATTTCGTAACGAAAATTTATTTGGAGAAATTATTTTTGTATTATTTTTAGTTAAGGATGGTAATTCGACTCGTATAGCACTGACGTGTCAAGTTGATCATCCGGTATTCTCCGTACTCTATCTGACCGAGACATCGTCTTGCCACTTATATGTAATATATATTATATGTAAACTCTTGACAATAAATCCCCCACCCGTGTTCCCCAATGGAGGTAGAAACAGATTATTTTATCAATGTGATTGTAAGGCACGTTCATTAGCGGATATTGTCGGTACCAGTCGCTGACTTAGGATTAAAAACCCTAATGAACGGAGCCCCTTAGACTTAACACGACAACGGAATGGTTTATTGTTTAAATATGTATCAAAATGGCAGTATTATTTGGAAGTTTGTTAACAACCGGTTTATGTCATTGATGTCAATTATGCTGGCTTACCACGGTGCGTGATTTTACACACCACGCACCGCACCGAGGCTCTTCCAACGGTGCGTGTCCGTCTGTGTGGGTGCGTGGTTCGAATTAATTTGTCATTTTTTTTATTTCAAATACCAAGTGAAAGAGAACGTATCGCTGCAGCCGCAGCTCTTGTTGTATTATTTATTTATAATAAAAACCTCTTTTCTTCATGACACCATGAAGTTAGTCGTTGACATAAACCTCAAAGGTGTCTACAGCTCTGCAAAAAAGATTACGAAAAATGGGGGCGCCACTACATTTCAACATTATGGCTAAATTTCAACCTGGTCGAAATTCGTAGCGCACAAGCGGGCCCGCAGCTCATTAGACTCATTCACCTCTCACCTAACCTCACCTCGTATGAGGGTTGCATCATGAGTACCTCACGAGGTATAAGGAGGTTGCTCATCCTCGTTTAATTCGACGAGTTACCTCAGGTTTTGACATGCTTGTCTGCGCTTACACGGATGACCTCGGACCACCTCGCACTAGCTCGCACCGCACCTTTGAAGTTACTGACGCAAGTAGCCGCCATTAAAGCAATGCGGTCTACGCCGGGAGTGGTTTCTCTTTCAATACAAAAAGTCTGTCATTTTTTGCGGGGGGATGGTCTCACACATCGTCACCCTCCGTAACTGTCGTAACTAGCAAATGATAATTTTTCAGAGAAATTCTCACATAGTGACGTATCTGCTTCAAATGAATAGAAATAAATAGACACCTTAGGGCTATAGGGCAACTACTAACCAAGCCAAGAGTAAGCCAAGAGCAATATAAAAAAATAATTAATTCATTAATAAAGCCACAGCTAACGCAACTACTGAAAAATTATCAATTGCTAGATACGACAGTTAGCGCGAAGGGTGACGACATATGCATTCTAACCTGTAGTGACGGAAAAAAATCGTCACGAAAAAAAAATGGCGGTACGAAGTTCGCCGGGTAAGCTAGTTTAAAATGAAACAAAATTAGGCCCTATTTGACATGCACTGTCAAATGGGCCCTAAGCGAGTTGACAGAGGGGGAATGTTCCGCACGGCCACTCCCGACTATGTCGACCGCGTTGCTCTAAGATGTCAATTTAGTTGGAATTATATGAAATAGTTTGAAATCGGTTGCCAAAATTGTATTATACAACGTGTAAAGACGGCACGTTGCTTGACGTAGCGTATTCGTGTAATTGCTTTGTTTGTCCGAAAACGACAATGTGTTGAAGAGATTGTTTTATTCGCTTTATTTGTACAATAGCAAATAATGCAAGTTTTAGTTCACTTGCCGGTTTTGGTCACACATCAATGGATTCAAATAAATTATTTGCTGTTTCAGTCTGTGTGAATGTTTGCGAATACATCAAACACAGCGATACCGTCACACGAACGTGCTACGCCAAGTAAAGTGCTGCCAAACAGCGCACTATGAAACACAAAGAGTCGCATACAGAGCGGATTGAATTGTTAATATTCTATGTTCTGGCATATGTCAATTTAGTCGAACGATGTTCGTATGAATAACTGTCTTGGCGTAAAATTGAATGTTTTGTGTTAGCTGCACCACGTGACATACTAAGTCGCATCAAGTGATCACTTGTAAAACTAACGATGACAGCGCAATTTGAAACTCTCCTACCTATTGCTGGTACAACATGCTCTACTTTTCCAGGTTACACTTTCATACAAACATGCCAACGGATGTGTTGTACATAACTGATTAGCCACCTGATTCAGAACGCTTCGATTAGCCAGTTGTCGAACGATTCGGTTAGCTACCTCTTTTTATCTCGTTACGAGAATCGTAGTAGTCGATTCGATCGATAACTGCTTATCGAAAAGGTTCTGCGGTGCGAGCACGGATCTTTTATCGAGTCAATTTGTGAATTTTATCTATTCTTAACGTCAAATTTGACTTAAGATAGATAAAATGACAGCAGTTGTCGTTTTATCCATAACTTATGTCAAATTTGACGTTTAGGATAGATACATTTCTCGAATTGACTCGTTAAAAAGATCCGTGCTCTCATTGCTGAATTGAAGGCAGCGGGTCTAGACAAAATCCCTTTTCCTTAAACGTTTAGCGCCTGCGAAAGACCGATTTGTATGGAAATAACATTCGCTCAAGTTTAAGCAAATGTCATTACCATACAATTTGATTTTGCCGCAGACGTTTAAGGAATATGGATTTTATCACAGAGGGCAGGGGTGCAATTCTCTTGAAAGAAATCTTGATCAATCGCACTCTAACCAAAGCCAAACCGTTCATTCTGACAGTTTTCGTTTTAAAAACCGGTCAATTTTTTTGGCATAAAAAACAAAACCAATCCTTTTGACAGTTTTCGTAAACAAAAACTGACTGACGGTTGCGGTTCGTTTGCGTTTGGCGGGTCAATTGGCCCTCAGTTTAAGGATTAAACCCATTTCACATTATGTCGTTTAGAACTGAGATAAACGTATAATTGGTTGTCACGTATTCTTGTCAACGTATGGGTCGTTCGTTTCGATATTGAAGTTATGTAGTTGACTGTTAGAATCTCTGTCTTGTTACGTTCCAACAATATGACGTCATATAGGTAGGGCTGATCGTGGGTCGATGTTCTCGGTCTTGCTTCTAAGCATCGGACTACCGTCTTTTGACGGCCTCTATGTATTTTAAATTATCGGATCAAACAAAACACAGTGAACTCAATTACCTTACACATTACCTGCAGGTAAAATACACCACCTTAAACCTAAAAAGGTGCCTTTGACTAACGTTAGGAACCTAACTTTATAGAACGAAGTACTTTAAACGTATGAAGAAGAGGTAATTTAACAATATATTGTAGAAATGAATGAATTCATATGGGTACTACATTGCGCCAAACTGACCAAATCTGTTTTCAGCTTCAACGTATTCCTGAGGACATTTGTATGAAAAGTAACCTTATTTATTTGGTAATAACGTTTATTCTAATTTATTGAATATTCGGCAGTTAATTGGAATTTACTCTAGACACAAAAATTGTACCTACAATGGTGCTGATTCTTTTGTGGACAGACTAAATTCTATTTAGGCTATTGACATCTCTTTCACTCTTTTAAAATAAGAAGAAGACGGACGTAAATAAGAGCTGTCAAATTTAGTTGAACTAAAATTTCTATACCAATTTAGGCGACACGTCAGAACGTGTCGACTAAACATGGTGATTCAAGGTGTTGACATCTCCAACTTAGTTCTTATCTATCACCGTCCCTTTCTCACGCTGCCTGTTAGTAAAATAGGGCAATACTCTAGTTTTAATTTAGTTGGTGAACAAGAGAATCGGCACGAAGATATATGTAAATATACACCATGATTTGACTTTCTCCTGTCGCGAACTTATAGGAGTTTGTCTTATAGTTATATATGTCATTTAATGTAGCACTAATACTATGTATAAGTACATACGTACGTCTATAATCTAATGAACATAATAAAATGTTATTAAATTATGCACTTGTTTCATTTTTTCTTCCATTAAAAGCATGCTATAGAACTGCTTCGAACGTTTTTTTTTTACCCTGGCTATACTGAAATCAGAGGGGTGATCTCAGTCTTTTTTCTATAACCAGTACAAATAAATCAAATGTAAATTGGCAACACAGCACTCAATAAACTGTTAGCACTATATTTATAACAGGGTGGCAATCCATCTGTCTTCAAACTCCGCCTTTTCAATCCCTTTAACTTGACTGAGTACAACATGATAGCCTAGCTAAGTTCTGGCTAGATCGATTAACTACGTCAACACAACATTAGAATTTCATACTTCTTCATAGCTTGTCGATGACAATCTACACCGTGTCGCCCCAGAACCCAGCAATGAGTTTAGCACTATCCGTAGCGAGCGTCCATTAGTAAGTTCTTGTGGCGTACAGGTGACAGGGCAGGCGGGGCATGATGTTAAGTGCGCCATAGTTTGCGGAACAGCACCACATTTACACTATAGGTTTGAGTTATCCGCAAATTTCCACCTGAGCAGGTTTTCGTTGATTCGACCAACCTGAGTCCGAATTCTATTTAGAGACTTCCAGGTGAGCCAAAGCAACTCATGCCCAGGTGGGAGATCCTCGGAAGGAGCAACAAATGGAGTGGGTAGAGAAGCCTTATCTCGCCACAACTGGACTCTTGCCTGTGAACGCTCATACTGGTAAAATGACTACAGAAAGCAGTGTTCCTCAAGCGTATTGTTAGGAGTTTCCTCTCTCTAAAGCTCTCTCTCTAAACCGGTACCTTGGACCCCATTGCCTAAACCGTTGGGATACTATATTTACATTTTTAAATATATATTATAAAGGAATATTTAAAATGTAAAACAATACCACCTGAAAACCAGCGCTGTGGCTCTGTTTCGTAGATACATGAGTTTTATGCTAAAATGGCCGTTTTGCGCGGATGTGACGCATATTTTTCGCTATACCTTAGTTTCTTTTTGATTTTGTGTATAGTTTTTAATTTTGTGCGTCATGTTGGCGCGAATAAATATTTTTTCTTTCTTTCTATGTGTAAAAATAACTAGATTATTAGGTAGATTATATGCTTGCAACACTGCTGTTCTTTATTCAGTCTCTTTCATACTTATAGCATACCATGCAATGCCAGGCTATCGATCGCTATCTAACAATGAATAACAAGGCCTTAGGTCGCCTAGGTCATACTGAAACACCAACTGTTCTGTCATCTCGAACGAGTGCATCGATCGCTCTCTGCAAAATCACTAACAGAGAAGTGAGACTATTTTTTGATTGTAAAAGACACAACAATATAATCGTTCAGGGGTGATTCTATCATTACAGTTTTAGCTAATATCGATATGTCAGGATTGCGAGCAAGGTAAACACAGTAAATAAAACCAACATAGACTCTTCACCACTGAGAGTACTTGTATTTGGGTTAATATTAGTAACATTAACTAGATCACAGTATATTACTTTACACAATTATTACAAGATCATAAAATAAGGACAAGCTAATCAGATATAAAAGGTCAGACTTCTTCAGCTGTTCAACACGGAATGCTCTCGCTTCGTCGAATGACCACCGCCTTTATAACCTCGGGTGGGCCGATCCATATCGACGACTACCCTCTCTTGTCAACATTGCCCAGTGCTACCCGCTACCGATAACATGATTATCATTTCTCATAAATACACTGCGTCAGTCATTAATCAATAGACAATAATATCGAATTATATAAAGAAATAGGTACGTTTTCATGCCTTGAAATAAGTGATATAATTATGTTTATGTAGGTACAATTCTATATACAACCATTATGTGAACACGGCATACCGCATCGCGACGCCTGTGAATGCACATTGTATACGTCGCGTTGCGGTATCAATAAAACAATTGTCGAGGTAGACGAGACGGTTAAACAAATTATGTAATACATGTGTATTGTTGCAGTTATTATCATATAAAAAAAGGCATGGAAGAAGAAGGTAGATGGTGAATATTATAAAATAAATGACACATTAACAATTCTTTACGGTTTCCATATAAGTTGTCTATATCAATGGGTAATAGCTTTGGTTCCACTCATTTATTTTTCTGTGATTTCCCTTAATTGCCCCAGTATTGTATTCACACAATTTGTATTATGAATTGTGATATGTAGCGAAAGGCAGTTTGTTTGTTTGTCAGTTCTTCAAAAGACTTAACTACTAAAACAATTGTTGAAACTATAAAAGCACAAAGAGATAGCTTGAAACCCGGAGAAGGATATAGGATACTAAGCACACACAACGAAGCTGCTGCCCATACACATGACCTAGGGCCCAATTCTCCTAAAATAAATCTTGATAAATCACAACCGAACCAAGGCCGAACCGTTCATTCAGACAGTTCTCAATTTCAAAAGCTGTCGAATTGTTTGACACAAAAAACAAAATCAATCATTTTGAAAGTTTTCGAAAACAAAAAGTGACTGACGGTTGTGGTTCGATTCCGTTTGGCAACAATTTATTTTAGGAGAATTGGGCCCCTAATCGCTTAGTAATCTGTAATGTCTACCACGTAAAGTATTCCCTGGACAAACTCAACAATTCTACTAACAAAATTGTTGCCAAATCGCAAACGAACCACAACCGTCTTTACAGACGGAATACTTGCGTATTCGTTATCGAAAACTCTAAATACAAAATGTTTAGTTTTGTTTTAGTTGCCAAACATTTTGAGTTTCGTTAAACGAAAACTGTCTGAATGAACGATTTGGATTCGGTTCGGTTGCGATTGATTAACGTTTGTGATAGTAGAATTGCCACAGGTCACGTAGAAAATAGAAGACTACATAGGTACAAGTCATATGTTGTTCTCGAAATTTGTTTTACAATAATGTCAACCGGAGGTGATCCAGGGGGGAGGTCACGTGGGACTTTACTTGACCACCCCCTTAGCTGGCACCTACTTACATGAGCAGTGCCTCGTTTATAAAAGTGCGGAAAGTGGAAACATGGCCATCTTTGACCACCCCCTTGGCTAAACGCTGTACCATAAGCTCAACGTAGATCGCTAGAATAAAAAGGGCCGTGAGGAAAATATTGCCCCCCCCCCTCCATCCATCATCGGCTTTAACGGATTTCTGATCGCAATAGACTGATGGTATGCAAGCCAGCCCTTGCAATATGATCTTGTCAGAAAAAGAAATCAGCGCTCCGTTTGTTTGCGGTAACCCAGGGAGGGTTACCGCAAACAAACCCAACAAACAAACCCTCCCTCTATAGGTTTTGTGGGGTTACACGTTATCGGAAATTGAACAAATTATTTGATTTGTATGGAAAGTAATTGAAAAATACGCGAATTTAGAAAAATTGATTTACGAAAGTTGTTGATTTTCCGATAATAATAATAATAATAATCCCCCTCTGGGAAAGGCGTTACCTCAGCATGAGATTAACGTAAAACCGGAGGGTACATTAGATTAGCTTTCTAAAACCCCATCGTATAATAAAAAATGTAAGATGAGGTCTACTGAAAAGCTTACAAACCGCAGGGCAGCTTGTGGCGAGCTGTTGGTGAGTGGCGACACTGCGTACCTTATTGCCTCAGAGAGTCGGTCAGGGCCTCGTCTCCAGTTTGCCTTTATTGGCTGGCTGGGGTGGAACCCCAAGAGTGCCCGCAGGACTCTCAACTCTGGCTTGCCTTTACCGGCCGGCCAGAGGGGGGCCGCCAGAGCTATATGCTCGGGGGTGGAAGTGTCTAAAGGCGTAATAGCGGGGAAACCCACTCCGGGTCTTTTAGACCCGCGACGGCGAAACCGGGGCCACACCTCTCTACACCCCTAGCCGCCCACACGTTTGTTGCCCTCTTCGCCTATGTACTGGCGGCTTTTCAGGGGGCCCAGCTAGTGGGCTGGCGAGTCACCGTCTGCCAATAAATTTCAAATTTAAACTTGAAAGGCAGACGCCGTTTTCTTCCGGCAATAGAGGTTAACCGATCCACAAAACACCCCTTTCCATAGACCAGATATTTTTTTAGCATATTTTACAATAGTTTTGCACCCACTTAGGACGGTCCATGACTGTACTCCAATAGTGCAGCCGTGGATAGTCCCCGGTTGGTGCCCCACCCCATTTTAGATTAAAGTTCTCAAAGGGGCCTCTGCGCGTTGGACCTGTGTCCCCGTGTATGCCTTCCAAAGGACCGGACATCTTCCGCATGGAGGATGAGCCGTGATTTAAAGAGAGATACAAATAATAATAATACTGGCTGGCTGGGGTGGAACCCCAAGAGTGCCCGCAGGATTCTCAACTCTGTCTTGCCTTTATCGGCCGGCCAGAGGGGGGCCGCCAGAGCTATATGCTCGGGGGTGGAAGTGTCTAAAGGCGTAATAGCGGGGAAACCCACTCCGGGTCTTTTAGACCCGCGACGGCGAAACCGGGGCCACCACACCTCTCTACACCTCTAGCCGCTCACACGTCTGTTGCCCCCTTCGCCTATGTACTGGCGGCTTTTCAGGGGGCCCAGCTAGTGAGCTGGCGAGTCACCGTCTGCCAACAGGTTTCAATTTTAAATGTTGAAAGGCAGACGCCGTTTTCTTCCGGCAATAGAAGTTAAATAGTCCATTTAACACCCCATCCCATAGACTAGTTTTATTTTTACCATATTTCACAATAGTTTTGCACCCACCTGGGACGGTCCATGACTGTACTCCAATAGTGCAGCCGTATGCCTTCCAAAGGACCGGACATCTTCCGCAAGGAAGATGAGCCGTGAATTTAGACGAGATACAAAATAATAATAATCTTTATTGATCAAAAAATACAATAGATGTTGCACATCGAACCCTGGCCTCCACACTAGGATTCCCTGTGTCGTGGAGGTCAGTCTCTTTCATCTATGTTATACAGACAGTGTTGTGCACAATAACTTGTTCTTAAGCATGATGAGCTTAGACTATACATATACAGGCAGAACGAGCAATAGCGCAAGTAGATAATTATTATGAAAAATAAAACTAAAATTTAAAAAAAGGGGAGGCTTGGCTACTGTCATATTGTAAAGTATTTAATTGTGGTATGAGTTGTGAGTATGTGCATGTGTGATTGAGTGTGAGTATATGTACATATGTTTGTTTGAGTGTGTGTGTGTGCATGTGTGTGTGTGTGTACGCATGAGTGTGTGTGTGTATGTATGTATGTGTGTGTATTTTAAACGTGAGAATGTTTGTTAGCGTGTGTGAGCTTGTGTATCCTTTAGGAAGTGATACTAATGAGTTTTTCTGTATTCGAGTAACCTAAATCTAACAGCCAATTAGAAATAATTTGTTTGCATGTATATGAGTTTTTATCGGAGATACTCACCTTCGCGTTTATCTTCGAGTACATGTGCGGACCCATAAAAACATATGCTCTTTGACCAAAGTTCAGTCTGCAGGGTGGTTTTTTCCATTTAGGTCTTCTTTGTGAGCGTACGTCGGTTATTGTTGCAGACCTTGCAGTTTTGTGAAATTTTGACACAATAGAGAATATGTATAGTTGACGGACTGTGAGTACTTTGGACTCTTTATATAACAGCCGAGTTGGGTATCTGATTTTCCTCCTATACATAGTTTTTAATATAGCTCTTTGTGCGCGCTCCGCAGCAATAAGATGCGTCTTACTTGCTGCTCCCCATGTGTTGATGCAGTAGCTTAAAATGGAGTGACATAAAGCATTGTAAATCATTTTAAGTGTCGTAACTTCTGCTATTGATCTTAATTTCTTAAAAATAAATAGAAGTTTTCTAACTCGGGCGCTAACATTTCCAATTTGTTTTTTCCATGTAAGGTGCTGGTCTATTTTAACTCCAAGGTACTTGATGTCCTTTACTCTTTCTAGTCCAATGCAATCGCAAGTATTCTCACTAGCTTTCCTACATGTATGCAGCTTAACTAAGAGTCCTTCAGGTGCACTGGTTCTTCTGTTTATACTGAAGTTAATCATTTTAGTTTTTTCTACGTTCAGTGTAAGCAGGTTGTATTGTAGCCAGTCCAGAACTCGTTGCATACCAGTTTTTGCTGCTTCGTAAGCTTTTTCCCACGTCTTGCCGTGGAAGATAATGGCAGTGTCATCTGCATACGCAAAAATTTGAGAGTTTTCCAGGTGGAGTGAGCATAGACCGTCGATATAAGCCAGAAAGAGCGTCGGGGCAAGTACGCTGCCCTGGGGCACTCCGTAGTTAATGTCCTCCAATGAACTTTTATAGTCACCCAGACATATTCTTTGTTTACGGCCTGAGAGATAGGAAGCGAACCAATCCAGGGCAGTGCCTCTGATACCCATATATTCTAGTTTCCTTAGCAGTAGAGGTCTTGAGACTGTGTCGAACGCTTTGGCAAGGTCGAGGAAGACGCCCGCACACCTTTCTCCGTTATCAAGTTTCGAGGTAACAAAATCAACTAAACCAGTGACGGCGTCCTCTGTCGATCTGCCATTGCGGAAACCAAACTGATTTGGTGAGAGTAGAGACTTTCTCTCAAGATAATTTAAAAGTCTTTTGTTCACCAGTCTCTCAAGTATTTTGGACAGACATGTAAGAAGTGAGATAGGTCGATAGTTCGACGCCAGTGTAGGATCGCCTGATTTATGGATTGGACAAACGTAGGCTGTTTTCATTTGTGCTGGTACTATGCCCGATGAGAGGCTCAGGTTGCAGATGTGAGTAACAGGAGCCACCAACCATTTCTGACCAAGTTTCATGATGCGGTTTGTGATTCCATCCCAACCTGGAGCTGAATCTGTTTTTAAGCTCTTGATTATAGAACAGATTTCAGGTCCATCGGTAGGATTCATAAAAAAAGATTTTAATGAGCATTCCTTAGGTTGCGGTACCATAGAAACCAAGTCAGTCTCAGATTTGGTAAGTCGTTTAAGAGTGTTTTCGGCTAATTTTTCACCCACCTTTGCAAAGTAATTGTTAGCCATATTTAGCGACGTGACTTGGTCCTTTTGTACACTCAATAAATCAAGTTTAGTAGCTGTCTGGTTTTTAAGACAGCATATATTTTTAACTGCCGCCCAGGTCTTTTTACTGTCGCCTTTAGAGTTATCTAACAGTCCTTTGTCATGCGCATTCTTTAGGTTTTGTAGGATATTGTTACAGTAGTTTCTGTAGTTTTTGTATTTTTGTTGGAGCAGTTCGTTGTTTTTGTTCATGGGCTTTCTGGATTCTAAGTGTAATGAGTCTCTTTTTCGAACACATTTCATTAGGTTTTCAGACATCCAGGGTTTCCTTATTTGCTTAGAGTTTTTGACCGTAACTATCTGTGAGTGTTGTTCTATACATTGGCGTATCTTGTTGGTAAACTCATCTGTGGCCTCGGTAGCGTTGGCGAGTGAGTATAGTAAGACCCAGTTTATTTGTTCGATGCCTTCTAATAGGCTGGGATAATCAATTTTTGTTTGTTGCTTTTGTTTTCCTTGAGGTGTCTGCTGTGTGGCTTTTAAGCTAATTAATACCGTATCATGATCAGTTATCCCAGTGTCACAAACTATTACGGAAGCCGGTTTCTTGGTCTTTATGAGAGCATGATCCAGACATGTTCGATCGTGAGTCGCGTACTGATGCCCTGGGTAGAAGCCGTAGTGACCAGTTAAATCGAGGTATTCACTAGCACGGTTGTCGTGAGAGTCTGTGGAGATATCTATATTCATATCGCCAGTTAAGACAACAGTGGGCTTATTTCGAGATTGTAGTACATTCTCCAAAGAGTCACAGAATTTACTGATGTTATATAGAGAGGGAGACCTGTAGATAACACAGATTGTTATGTCCGAGCCGACGTCAACCAGCAAGCAGTTGGCATCATTAAATTGGGGTTCCTCTATGGCTATTTTTAGGTCTGATTTATAGAGAACCACCAGTCCGTCGTTTTGGTTTAGGTAGGTTTTGGAATAGTAGCTTTCGTAACCATTGATTTGTACCGTAAGCGTAGAGTCATTGAGGCGGCATTCGGGTAGGGCAATAATATCTGGTTGAAAGTTTAATCTAGTGAGAAATATATTGAAATCATCAAAATTTTTGTGAATGCTTCGAATGTTTTGGTTGATGATAGTGAGTTGAGTTTTTACATTGCCGAGAAAACCTAAGCATAATTCAGGACGGTTTAATTTAATACTTGTGTAAATGTCCGTATTATCAATGTCTGTAATTAAATCGTTGTGTTTAGCCATAATTTACAATTGTGAATAATAATGAATAGTTTGGAGTGTTTTGATACACGACACCCTTTTGTCGGATTTAGATAATGTTGGTAAAGTTTAGTGTAGGTTGGTGATGTTGGAATTGTGTTTGCTTGATTGTTTTTATTCATATTGGTATTAGGTGCAAAATTGCAGTGAGTGTGAGATGACTGAATGTGAGCGTTATTCGAGTTTGATAGAGTAGTAACCAGTAACTGTTTGAGAAAAATGTAACTATACAGACTATAAAGCCTATTAAAACTATGATTGATGTTAGAATGAGTTAGCATACAGCTATTAAGGCATGTGTTTGCGTGTTTAACTGTGTATGGTTTGGTATTAGGTACAAAATTGCAATGTGTATGTGATGAGTGAAACTGTGTGTTATTCGAGTTTTTTAGAGTAGTAGCCAGTACCTGATTAAGAAAAATATAACTATACGAACTATGGAGTATATTTAAATGTTTAAAATTAGAGTGAAATAGCAAACAGGTATTATGACATGATGTTTTCCCGAATTTGATGAAATGTGTTTTCATTTCTAATGTGGATATGTTTCGCACCTTCTTCTTTTCTAAGAAATATCCGGCCGTTTGTGATCCAACAGAAACTGTACTTTTCTGACTGAGCGAAGTCACGTGCCAAAAAAAGAAGCCTCCTGGCTTTACTGGTGAGGTGTTCCGAGATATAAATCGGAGTAGTGGTGTCGAGACCAAGGTGCACCGAATTAAGTCGGGCAGATTTATGTTCATTATTGTATTGTTTCGAACATTTTAAGAATGTATCTTTCGTGAAAACATTGGTGAATTCCACTACAACAGTAGATGTAGTAGAAGCGTCTTTGGATGGGAGACGATAGACATCTTTAATATCAGAAATGTTACAGTCCAGTTTGATTGTTTTTGCAAGGTTGTTGAACAATTTTAATATATCCACCTTACTTTCCTTCCTCTCCTTCGGTACGCCTCTGATCTCAATGCAAGTTTTCCTGATAGTTCTTTCGACGAGTTCTTGTTTCTCCTCTAACTCTGCTATTTTTAACCTTGTTGCGTTATGGTGCTCCCACACTGCTGTTAACAATGTTTACAAACATTAGTTAACATTTTATAAAGAAACATAAATAAAAAAAATGTATTAAAATATTATCTAAAATCTATTAATAGGTAGATTACGTTTATTATTATCCGATATTTTTATCTTTTTCTTACATTTTTAGTCAATGTATTAATGTTAGAAAATGTTTGTAAACATTTTTAACACCAGTGTGGGAGCACCATTACTTTCTTTCTCAAGACCACCAATTTTAGACTCAATGTCCTTTATCTGGTTTGTTAGGAAGCCAAGAGATTTCTCAATCTCAAGATTAGATGTTCTAATGTCAGTGTTTTGCTGTAGAATCTCCGACATTTTTTGTTCCAAACTTAGTAGTCTAGTGTTTAAGGGGCTTAAAGCATCCGAGATTAGTTGCTTGATCTCTTCCTTAAACAGCTCGAACTTATCCATATTAGTATCATCTTCGAGACGCGCCCTTTTGGTATTAATTCGTTTGGTGATGTTCAGATTGGGGTCTGAGGTTGATAAGGTTTTTGGTGGTGTACGTTCCATTATTTATGACTGGATAGTAAATAAAATAAATGAGTAGTAAACAAACTCACGCGGAACGCGTAGCACGCGTAGCAGTGTTATTGATTCACCCAGCGCAGCGTCAAAAAGCTTCATTCACTTCGGCTTAGCGAAGCGCAGGCGGCGCGGCGAGGGATAGCGGCAGCGAGCACCAGGTAGGAGTGAGACGCCAATTATTGGATGAAGCCTTCTCTATATGACGAGCGCAGCGAACGCCAGTAGTCGGCTGCCCTTCGTAGTAGACGCGAGCGGCGCGGCGGGTGAGCGGGATAGCAATTATGGCAGGCTTCTCTTTTCCTCGCGTCGTGCGGGCGGCAGGGGGCACTCCTTGCGATAACCGGAGCGCACGGTAAATTACGCGCTAGTTACGACTAAAGTGCGTTAAACTAGAGACTATTATCACAGTTTAACAATATATACAGTTGGGAAACGAATGTACTTGCATAGAGCAAGAGCGGGGAACTCGCGGGGAGGTGGGCGGCGCGGATCGCTGCCCCCGATCGCGCTTAGTTTGCGCACTCGCACGCTGAGGGCAGACACGTCCGGATCTGGTACATTTGCGCGTAAGAATTTAAACCCATTAATTACTACATTCGTAAAGGCTAGTTTTTAAATAACTTTAAACAACTTAAACTGGTTAAATGGTTTTCGGGAGTGCTGATTCATGGAAACGACACCAAGGAATAAAGAAGAAATTAATATAGTGACGGTCGCATCTCAATATATTTATGAAAATGTTATGTATGTTAAGAAAAATATTAGTTCGTTCTCTAAGAACAGCGACATTCATAGCGTCAATACTAGAAATATGATGAATGATGATTTATTGATAATTATTATTATTGAATTATTTTTTTTTTACCTTGATAATATATCGACTATTATATTAATCGGTCGTTTCTTTTTATAATATTTTTTATTTTATTAAATTGTGAATGCGTGTACTATGTAGGCTAGCTTTAAACACAATTTTCGTAAAACTGTTTGGTGGTTTGAGTATTTTTTTGTAACCTACGTGATTGGTGGCGTCGTGTGTCGGGTCGTTGAGCTCCCTAAAATAAGTTTGAGCTACACGATGGCTGATGCATGCGTGTCGTCAATTGCGACAGGTCAACTCAAATCTGCTATGGCTCTTTTACACTCGCATTACACTCGCATAGTTTTATACCACAAAGTCTGGACTTTAAAAGAGACCTTGACCTCTTGAGTTTTTTTCGGCTTTTCTTCTCAGAGCTAGTCAGATAGGAAATGCCGGCGCCATTTAGTCTTAAAAAAACCTCACATTGACTTGTAGAAGTGTCTGTAACAGATTTATTTACAGAAATAAATATCATACAAAGACGCATATTTTGTAAAATTTCGCAGCCGCCTTCTTGGACTTTTACTTTGACCTCATTTTCGGCATCAGCACCCCCGAAAACCATGGACACGTTGCCTGAGGACTGCCTCATTGGTCTAGCGGTCGCAAGCGCGACTGCTGAGCGTGAGGTCTTGGGTTCGATTCCCAGGTCGGGCAAAGTGTTATTGGGTTTTTCCGTGTGGAATTTCTCAGTAGCAGCCCGGAGTCTGGATCTGTGCCTGGTGGTCAATGGCAATAGGCTCGCCCCCTATTACATGGGACGTAAAACGTAACGGCGAAATGTGGGTGTGCTGTACACCTCTGCCAATCCTTCGGGGAATACAGACGTGAGATTTAATGTATTATATAGTATTTATAATTACATTATAATTTAATTTTTGTATATTAATTAAATAAATGATTATAATAATCCCATTTATTTTGTTTTTCTTTTTTGACAACCCTTGCACATTTGCGACTAATAGCGTAGGTACCTACACGGGCGGCGGTGTCGTCCGACATCAAAGGCGTTTCCCAACTGTATGATTCTTAAACTGTGCTATTATTGTTTGCGCAGAATAGATAGAATTACGGAGCAACTAATAACACGTCTACTTTCGAATCAAGCTCGGACGAAAGAGGAGAAGATACCGAGTAGGTACCTAATCCATAAAGGAGAATGGGCAAATTTCATATATCGGAAACCCAGATCCAACAGAAACGGCTTGTATTGGTATTTGTCACACTTCATGTCCTAAACAATCCTACATAATTTTTTTTTTCCTCGGCTCCGTCTGGACCCAGGAAAATGAGTTCAAAGATTGAAAAAGAGTCTGTTCGTGTATTATTGAAATCATTAAATATTCTATTCTAATCATTACATCGCAGTGCACTGCTGGATATAGGCAGCTCCTATTAATCGTAAATACACCAGGTGCTTGCTCAGATAATGGATTAAAACATTATTATCAAACTTGTAAAAGTGATACAATGAAAAATGATATTATGTAAGTACACATCTATTTATTCGACATAACTACCTAATTAGACTGTCTCGTTGATCTAGTGGTCGCAAGCGCGACTGCTGGGCGTGAGGTACTGGGTTCGATCCCCAGGTCGGGCAAAGTGTCACTGGGTTTTTCCGTGTGGAATTGCTCAGTACCAGCCCGGAGTCTGGATTTGTGCCCGGTCGATGGCAATAGGCTCGCCCCCTAATACATGGGACGTAAACATAAACGGCGAAATGTGGGTGTACTATACACCTCTGCCAACCCTTCGGGCAATACTGGCGTGAGTTTAAGTAACTACCTAATTATTCCATCTCAATAATGTGAGATATTTACATGGTCAGAGAACACCGGATGGTTGTCCAGAGGACTTCTGTGTGACTTCTTCTTCTTAATGACTGCATAGTCAAACCTCTACCTTGATGATATTAATAGGCCGAAGGACTTATTGATAGCCTTGGGGGCTTCGGTTAACTAGCTCAATGGTTATTTTCATTTTTCATTGTACTTACTAACCACTTTTACAAGTTTGATAATGTTTTAATCCATTATCTGAGCAAGCACCTGGTGTGGTGACGATTAATAGGAACTGCCTATATCCAGCAGTGCACTGCGATATAATGATTAGAATAGAATATTTAATGATTTCAACAATACACGAACAGACACTTTTTCAATCTTTGACCTCGTTTTCATGGGTCCAGACGGAGCCGAGGAAAAACAAAATTATGCAGGATTGTTTAGGACATTAAGTGTGACAAATACCAATACAAGCCGTTTCTGTTGGATCTGGGTTTTTTTTGCCCATTCTCCTTTAGGGTTATTTTATTAAGATTTTAAAATACAGTGAGCTTTTCTATATTATGGTTATAATAAACAGTACTCCTCTGCGAGTTCAACATTTAGAAACTTTAATATAAAGATAACAATATGCGTTTATTTAAAAGACTACGCCGTCTCAATAAAATAAATATTTACCAATAAAACAACGTTAATACTACTGAAAATCAGGTTTATTTGAACAGTAAAGAGTCCAGAATATTTCGCCACTGATCAGGGCAATCAGAGATATCGATATCTATTACATCAATATGGATTATTCATTCATGACTACGTAGTGTAGTAAAAATCGAACTCGTGTACATTTTTAATGTAATATTACACGTCGTTATACATAATTGGCGCTAACGTACACAATACAGGAAGACGTAAGGCGTAGGCCACATATAAATGGCGTAGTCCACATATAAATGGTATACATGACACGGGCGACTTCATGTTCCGTTCAAATTTCATCCAAAATGCATGGAAATAAAGCGTAATGCGGGCACCGAAATGGGGCATCATAACCACGTCCAACCAACGACATACCGTGTGTCCTAAATTGCGCTTTATTTCCATGCATTTTGTATGAAACTTGAACGGAATACAAAGCCGCCCGTGCCATGTCCGCTCCCGACGCCATTTATATGTTGCCTGCGCCTAAAGACGTCACGACACAGATTTACATCAATAATTCATATTTTAATCAATAAAATAAATATAAGACCATTTCCCAGTATTAATTGTAAATGTCACCTAATTTTCTTACAATTCTCTTTCTTCTTCAATTCAACTAACAAAATTGTTGCCAAACGCAAACGAACCACAACCGTCAGTCAGTTATTGTTTGCGAAAAATGTCAAAATTATTGGTTTTGTTTATTGTATCAAACAATTATGACAGCTTTTGAAATTGAAATCTGTCTGAATGAACGGGTCAGCCTTGGTTCGTTTGCGATTTATCAAGATTTATTTTAGGAGAATTTGGCCCATCATTATAATTTTAGATTTTTTCAGTATAATACGCCTTCACTTATCAAAATTGGACGTATCTCTTACGATACAAATTCATTGTCACATATTTGTCAATAAATTAAACAATTCAAGTTCATTAATTTAATTAGAAAATATCTACATCCAACATATAAGGTGATACCTACAGTCAATTGCGATTCGATACTTGATATGTCATGATATGAATAGATTATTATATATAAATGTCACAATTATGTTTTTTATGATATTGTTTCGATTTAGGTACCTAAATAAAAAAAACTAAATGTAAACAATATATTTGGAAGGTTTTCTTTAAAATAAAAAAAAACATTAATTTCATACAAAATATAAATAAATATAAATAAATATTTTTGGGACATTTTCTACACAGCACCATCTAGTCCCAAACTAAGCAGAGCTTGTACTATGGGTACTAGACAATGGATACAATACTTATATACTTTTTTTTTTGTAAATACATACTTATAATACATAAGAAACACCCAGACCAACACAAATACTTATGTTCATCACATAAATATTTGTGTCCTGTGGGAATCGAACCCACGACCTCGTGATCAGCAGTCCGGTACTCGAACCACTAGACCACAGACGTCGTCGTGACGACGAAAAGAAATGATGTAATGTTAATTTACTTAAAACACTTCTTCTTCCTGTAGTACTTAAGTTTTAAATTTTTCATTGCATGTTTTGTATTTCATTAAAAAAACTCATGGCCAGATTGATTGTATTTAGTTTTTTCGTTCCTTAAATAGAATATAGACACATTTTAAATTTTTATACATTGAATAACTTCAATTTCTTTGTTGTGTAGATACTGTCTACAGTCTCTAGGTCTCTACACAATGCTAATGCTGAAGGGGGCTATCTAGTCCCCTTGAACATTACCTAGTTACGTAAAATTCTTCACTGTATTAGCTGTCGTCGTCCGATTGTAGGATTGGGTGCATAGAAATATCGACAAACATTTTGACTATCATCGATCCGTCTAACTTAATTGGGTAGGTGATTAAAATTATCTACACACAAGATCGTTACATGAAATAGCACAGTTTCGTTTAATACCGAGGCACATCATAATCTGGTCAATTTTACACTCAAACGAAGACACTTAGTCTTATCATGATGATCATTCAGGGTTTAAAATCACCAAATCAATCATTATTTAAAATGAAGAAAGCCTTTTTTATTTCCTGTATAAGTTTTGGATTGTCATTCGGTCATCATGTGAGGCGATGAAAATAGGTAATGAGACAAAATTAGGTTAAAACCGGTTACAAATTATAATGTTTTTAATTGCGCATCTCAAATCACCTAGCAAAAAGTAATCATCAGTCTAATCATCAAAATTTTCATTTAACTTTCATGTGATTGATAAATTGACCAGCAACAGTGTACAAATTATATTAACTGATATAATTTTGCTCATATAGCCAATAATATATATAAAATACATATAAATTATTTCCGAAACTTAAATATAATTAACATCAATAGATAAAAATACACTTCATTTAACATACCTACATTTTGGATTTAAAGAGAGATTTACGCAATTTTGTCATTTTATTTAAGGGCTGGTTTTTTAATCGCCATAACTTGTACTTGAGGAATAAGTTTGTCGTTTTGACAGCTTTTGTAAAGAAAATATGTCAAAACAAATATTTATTCCTAAGCTAAAAGTTATGACATTAGAAAAATCTGCTCTTGTAACGACGAGGCAAAGCTGACAATAATAATTTACTGTAGTGTAAGATATTACTTATTGAGTTTTTCGAAAATATTGACTGAACGGGTACTTATAGAAGGTAATCATGGAGTTACATTAAAATAATCGTAGCAAAATATTTGTCAAGAAAACTAATTTTAGTAACATAATTTAGCAATTGACCGATATAAATAAGTCTAAATAAACATGAAATTTTGTGTAAAATTATTTGTTATTTCTACAATTTTGACAGAATATTTGATAGAAAATCTTTTGTAGGTATTTTATTTTGGATTATTCGTTTTAAAGCAATTGTAATGTTAGAGGTAACTGTTAAGGTATATGAAGATTTATGTATGTTAGTATTACACTATAGAGCTCGCTTTTATTAGAGACGTTTTTGCTATTATAAAATCTTTTGAAGAGACACAAATCATTAATACTCGATATTATCTCAATTTCGGTAGGATTCTAATTATTTCCGAAAAAAATAACATATTACGGGCCAAAAGACCAAAATTGATGCCAAAATGTAGTTGAAATATGATTGATGATCACATACACTATATATCAGTAAAAGTATTTCAAAAAGTCATTCTTATTACTTTGATAATTCCCTTCCAATGGTTAGTTACAGTAATCATATAAAAGTAGGTATATTTGTTATACATAACTTCTGCAGTTTTGCATTCTGCAAAGTACTTTAATTATATCTTTTTAGATAGGATATAATTTTCAATATTATATACTTAAATACTTGGACTTTTTGTCCGTCTCTAAAGACCAATTTCTTAAATATCTAATACGTTCTCATCAAAATCGATAAAACTTTAATACTTCCCATAACTTTCATATTCCATATCGACTACTTTCCACAGCGTTCGAAAGAGCCAACATTTAAAAAATATGCCGAAACGTTCAGCAAGCTATTTCCTAATTTCCACATTTCTTTTCTTAACTATACAAAATTTCCCAACAAATCAGGCAAGGTGCTGCCTCTAAAATTCAACAATCTGTAAAATCCAGCTTTTCCAATCCAAAAATATTATATACAATTTTCCCTTTTATATTCTAGAAACAGTTATACATATATATCAAACCATAATAGCATTACAGTTAACACAGTTTATAAGTCCATAGATCAAATATGTTTCCCCATATGTAGAAGTCTCGGTTTTGTCTACAAAATCGATAGAATTACCACATTAATATATCGTCAATATTCATTTTATAATACACGTCGTATCGATTAAGGAATCGATACAATAAAACATTTTCTTATAATTCATGAAATTGCTTGCAGCAAATGGTCGATCTCCGATACTATACAGATGGACCGATATGTCGCATTTATTTATATACTTAAAATCACTGTCTATGACACGCACATAGGCTTACAAATCTAACATCGATGTACACTTATATTAATTTATTCAATTTTACCGTTATCGATAGATAAATAAAATGCATTCAAAAGTCTCTCACATTTCCCCTACATTATCAATCGTTATCGGTAAAATACGAAGTATTAGTTCCTTAAAAATAGAGAAGTGTTTATAATAACATGTCGATAAAACGGTCGAACCGTTATATTTAAAATTTACTTATAGTATATTATTTACAAATTACGACATCTTTAAACATTGAGTGTATTTGCCAAAGAAACGGTGTGTTATAATAACTCATAACGAAATAAACTTTATATTATTAAATTCGAGATATAAGCAAACATAACCACAAAACTTTTTATTTTTAAAGGATACCTACTTGTTGTAATCGTTTGTTCCTAAGTAGTTAATACAGGTGAAAACATGCGATGAGTGAAGTATCTAAGTTACTACACCCTGATAAATAAATATATCGGCACCTAACCTGGGGCCCAATTCTCCTAAAATAAATCTTGATAAATCACAACCGAACCAAGGCCGAACCGTTCATTCAGACAGTTCTCAATTTCAAAAGCTGTCGAATTGTTTGACACAAAAAACAAAATCAATCATTTTGACGGTTTGGCAACAATTTTGTAAGTGGATTTGGCCTCCTGATTTAGGACCGAACCGCAACCCGAACAAAACCGTTATGACACGTTACTGACAACCAGTGCTGAATTTAAATATACCAACTCGACTAATCCGGAAATAGGAAACATTAAATTATTTTTATAATAATAAAATACAAACATAAATCACATTTGTCTTACTAATATATTTAATTGAAGTGTAATAGCTTGGAACATGGCCTTGGTTTGGTTGCCATGACAGCTTTTGAAATTGAAAACTGTTGAATGTACGGCTTGGCCTTGGTTCGGTGGCGATTTATCAAGATTTCTTTTAGGAAAATTGGGTCCCAGCTTTAATTAAAGTTCAACAATTATTAGCATTACTTTTTGGTTTACGATCGAACGACGACCGTAATGGAACGTTGATAGAAAAAGTACCGTTTCTCAAACTTTGTAAATTAGTTTTGGTTTATAAGACTGTCAAATTGTTTGACAACAATAGAGAACCAAACATGTTGACGCTGTTAACGTGTCATTTGTGAGATTAAAGAAACATGCAAGATTACAGTACGTTTCTTGGTTCAAAAAAACAACTAACTTAGCTTACTGAGAGCTCAAAAATCTGTTAAACATATAATACCCTATCTTAGCATATCTTAGTAGGTTATAAGAGAGAACGTAGCCAGGATGGGCCATGGATGGATATCTAGTATACAAAAATGTTCTATCAAGCTTTGGAAACGGACGAAGGAATCCTGGCCACAGAAGTTGTTCTAAGGACGCGTGATCATTTGAATTTGAACTTTATGTCACTGTCATAACGCGTCATCTTTAAAAGCAATAGGTATAAGTTACAGAAACATTAATCAATATCTTCATATGTATATAATGTATTATTAATGTAGTACTTTGTGTTGACAACACATACCTTATAATATAAGACAATAATATTTTTATTAACGTTACATTTATATTATTCGTGGCTAATTTCAGACGTACAATAAGAAAGTATTTGAGCCTACGTATTCTGTACACAACCTTCTAACAATTAATTGCGGAATATATACAAATAATATATACGGTAGTGGTCATATAATATATAATAGGGACGTTTTTTTGATGTATACAACGTGTTACAAAAATACCCCTAAAGCCGAAAGGGGATTAAAAGGTCTCTTGTAAAGAATCTATTGGAAATACTTTAAAATAAAACTAGGACGCAAAAAAAAACATTTGGACAAATCATAAAATAAAATCATCACTGAAACGCAACCCGAAAACATAAAAGTAAAGAGTAGACTACCCAGAACGTGATTTGCATTCTTAGCCAATTTCCTCTGAGAGGTAAATGACAACAACCATAAAAGACTACTTGATTAACATTTTCTTTTTTAAGGGGAATTATGTAACCCGTTGTATTGAGTTAGAGTAATTATTGAAAAATGAATCAAATTATTCATTTTTTACTTTTAATTTCTGGCAATATAATTGGCTTCCTAATTATATGTCCAGAGCCCAAAACGTTTCAAATTCGTCCCTGTTAACAAAGTGATTAGAAGTACCTTGTTAGCTACATGTTCTTATGTATTAAAACGCATTCAAACCACGAAGACACGCCCCACTCTTTGTCTAAATCACTACAGTTCAAAAGTCATCATCTGCCTAGCCTTTTCCCAACTATGTTGGGGTCGGCTTCCAGTCGAACCGGATGCAGCTGAATATCAGTATTTTACATGGAGCGACTGCCTATCAGACCTCCACAACCCAGTAACTGGGTAATACGATACTCTTGGTAAGACTGGTTGTCAGACTTTCTGGCTTCTGACCAACAGTAACGACTGTCAAAGATCTACAAATGACAGCCGGGACCAACGGCTTTACGTGCTTTCCGAGGCACGGAGGAAACTCGCTATGGTAAATGGTCACCCATCCACAGATCAACCTCGGCAAGCGTGGCTTAACCCGGAAGATCGGTCTATGCGGCTGTAATTATTTAACCACGAGCTCCTCCACTACACACACTCCACTACAGTTCAAAAGTGTGCATTATAAATTGCTATTGTGTTAGTTCTATCGCCACACAATACTTATGTGCATACGCACACTAATACAGGATAATAATAAGAGATGTGTGCATACGCAACACGCGGCTATCGACCACAAAAAGGAGTGGGGCGCGTCTTCGTGAATTGATCGCACTATTGATGGAACTCAATAATTTCGTAGTTTAAAGTTACCAATGATAGAATGGTACCGTAGAACGGGGTTACTTTGATCAATTTTTTGAGCTTCATGTGTTTGTATCTTATTTATTTTCGCTTTTAGCTGCTATTTCAAAAATATTTTATATAGACCGAATTAACTGAGATATATAAAATCACAGACTAAATAAAAAAACTGCAAAGCATAGTTTTTGATGACAAAAAGGAGAAATGTTCCTTATCAAAATCGGACCGTAGGCTTTTACTTTGATAATCCCTGTTTTATCATTCAGTGTCAAAGTAGCCCCAATTAGGACTCGGGTTTTGTACATAATCAAGGGTGTGGTTTAGTATTTTTTATCTTCGCCATCTAACTTCGCAGACACCTCTGTACCGTATGGTAAAATAGGAAAAGGTTGCCTATACAGTTAAGTTAAAATGCATAAGTTCCATTTTTACAGAGATATATGACCAAATGCAATATTTTTAGCAACCATCAATGTCGCCCCTTGTCAAATTAACCCCAATCGCTGGTAAGTTTTTTAACACGATTATACGTGGAGTTCTGAATTCTGTTTGTTCCACTGCCACTGCTTATATATATATTAGCACAGTTTTTATAATATCAATATTTGTTAGTACGTCAATATGACCTTATAAGTATGCTGTACTCGTAATAATATTATTCCTACCATGTTCGAGATCCGGGATTAAAAATTAAGACATGCACCTACAATCAATACCATTGATATTTTATTATAAATCTTAAAATATAACTACCTACTGCATGTTATGTATGGATGGTTGAATGTCATTATATACGAAGATTCCAAAAATATTTGGATTTTAAAAGCTCTGATAGTTGTACCAAGAATGTCTTTAATAAATCGCTACTCCAATAATGTTTTATAAGAGTTGCGTGATATACATTAATAATCCATTTTCTAAAATTGCAACATTAAATAGTGAGACCTAAAGGCCTGATTTACATGTTATTTACAGGAAGCCAGTCCAATGGAAACCTTAAAACATTCCTAAGCGCAAGTTAAACCATGTATTTACTGGTAAACAACGTTTCGGTTACAAGTTGACAGCAGTTCCAGAAAAACCACGTAAATATTTCTAGAAATGATGTTTCGTTTTTGCTGTCTCATATTAAGGCCAATCACTCAAAAGCTATTCAATTTTAAGTTGCCGTTAAGTCTCGTGTTGTCACTGTCGCTTCGCCTTAAAATGGTGCTACCACTTACACTTACGGCATCTTTAAATTGAGTAGCGTTTGAGTATTTGGATTTTGAGTTCTATTAATGTAAAAATCTTTTCGGTATCGATCGTTTCGTTATGTTTATAAACATGAAACACACGTCCACACTCATAAGGTCGTGTCGTTTTTAGATCTTTCCCCCCCCTAATTTCATATGGATGTTGCATCTCTTTGTAAGGGGTCCAAATTAAAAATATCTTTCTTTCTAAATAACGTTACGGCTTACTTCCCTCTGCGTACAGTGAGAACCGCAAAACAACGCGAAACGATGAAAAAAGTGTCTACCATGATATGTATTAAACGTTTCAGAAACACCTAGATTCTGTGAATAAATCACTGTTTATATATAACAGCGTTTATAAACAAATATTACCAGCGTATACATGGCCTTATGTATTCATAACTCTTATACTTCATCACTACTATCATCTAACAGCTTCTGAAACCACCACCATTTCTTTGACAAACGCCTCGTGTCGTCATCGCCATCTGACTCGTAGTCTCACCGAGCGTTAGTATTGGAATCACTTTCGGGGCCGTCATGGTACTCGTGGAAGCAGGGCACGATGCAGAGGTTGGTGCGGCACTCAGGACAGTGGTACTGGGTCTTCCGCCGCAGGATCCTGCCGCACTCGTCGACGGTGTTCCAGCAGAAGTTGCAGCTGAGTGGTGGGCCGGACCGGACGGCGGGCGTGTGGCTGGCTCGCTGGCTCTGCGAGGTGTCTGACGTCGCGGACTCGAATGACGCTGAGGTGGATGTGGCGGTGGTGGTTGTGGAGGATTGTCGCTCGGCTGCGGGCACGGCTCTGATAAGGAGCGAGCCCACTTCTTGTTCTATACGAGGCTTCCGTGTTAGTAGGCCCTGTTGAGAACACACAAAAAATATAATCTTGATGTTCTATGAAACCTCGTTACAACGCATAGCATACAAGTGGCTGATACAAGTGTTTGGAAAGAGACGAAATGCTGCGCTGACTCCAAATAAATTGGGATCGGAATGCTAGGTAGAAAAGCTTCTATTAAATTTAAGAGGAACATGAGAAGCATTACTCAAAGAAATTGAATCGTTTTTATAATGGAATATTATTAAAGCACAGCTTAAACCAGTGGGTATAGAAGCATGAAATTTTGCACAGGAGTTTCTTATCTAACGTAAGTGTAAGGAATTAAATTTTGTATGCAAGTTCGTCATTTTTATAGTATGGGAAATCCCATCCCAGTGCACAACGCTAATTAATACGTAATTCCTTAGAACAAATTTGTCTGCAGGCGCAATGATGCCGAAGTTTTGGAATGGTATGGCGCTACAGATAAGTAACATATCGTCGGTCGAACAGAGTCAGGCTGATCGGAGCAATTCCAACAACCCACGCCGTAGCTTCGACTTCACTAACGTATACTAACGTCAAAACTAGTGAAGCCGCGTAATTGCAGTATGGTGTCACGCTGCGCTAAGAAGTGAGAGAGATATGTGCAAGCATTATCTAAGGGTCGGTCGGGTTTTTCGGCACCTCCATAATGATAGATAACATTCAGTTCTACAGCTCACGTCCTACACTAACCCCTACACCGTAAATATCCATAACTAATGATAGAATTCCTGACTGACCGCAACAGGAAACTCTCGTTAGAACATTACATTATTACCACTCACATGGCGTGTGATTGTTATTGGCTCACAGGAGCATGCTGATCCATGTTACTGCATAATCAGCCTATTATACTGCCGGTATTAAGCACAGGTCTCTTTTTAGAATGAGAAGGATTTAGGCCGTAGTATACACGTAGAAAGCGGGTTGCCGGCGCCGATCTGCCGGCGCTAGTCCGCGCAGGAAGTCTCTATACTGTGTGGCGAACCAACGCCGACAAGCTCCGAACTTCGCCGACAAGTTCCGACCTGCTTCGATTAGCGCTGGTAGGTCGTCATTTGTTGCTGTATTTGCAAGGGGACAACGCGGAATAAGGCGTATTTTTGTTAAACGATGCCAGCCCCTGCTTCTACCCGCTTCCTTTATGTAGCGGTTACATGCACGGACCAGTATAAGCGCTGGTAGGACGGCGCTGGTTACCTGCTTCCATTATGCTGGTTACCTGCTTCCATTATGTAAAAATTCTAAGATAAGCAGTAGCTTATCCTAGAATTTTTAACCCAGAAACCGGAGGTATAAAGCATTTTTTTGACAACTCCGTAATCAATCATAACAGTATTGCTTATCCTAGAGTTTTTAATCCAGAAACCGGAGGTATGAAGCATTTTTTTGACAACTCCGTAATCAAACATTACTTAAGTATTGCTTATCCTAGAATTCTTATTTCAGAAACCGGAGGTAATTCACGTAATTTTTCCAGTTATCTGACAGCGATCGCATATTAAGAGAATACGAAAAGCGTTGTTTTGATCGAAACATAACTGCAACTACATTGCAACTGAACTTCTTTAGTAATGTGAATCAGGCCCCAGCAACGATTGTTCCAACGAAAATGCATCCCTGCAAGCCTGCAACACATTTACGCTTACATGCAACTAGCTTTTGCCCCCCGCAGCATCGCGTGCGTAAAATAATGAACCCACGTCAAGCCTCTTTTTAGTGTAGTTATAAAATTCAAAAAGTCCATCTTTTATTATTTACTTTGTAAAGTGCTTGTGCCAAATTTCAAGTTAATAACCCCATAGAATAAGGATTTTCATATAATAAACGTTAACAACCCATTTCACCTGTTTAGAGGTAGAATTTCCAAAAACTCTTTTTTAATGGATGCCTACGTTATTAGAGAGGTACCTACTACCTACTGTCAAAATTGCAAGTTTCTAACCCCAGCGGTTTAGGCTGTGCGTTGATAGATCAGTCAGCCAGTCATTCAATTTCTCCCCTGCTTCTTACTTTAAAACTACCAGATTTCTCATACAAACTTTCAACCCTTTTTATTTCACTCCCTTAGGGGTTATATTTACAAATACGTTCAAACGCTTGTACATATATTTCTAAACAGAAACCTTATTATTTGATCTTATACTTTTAACTTCAAAATATTTTTCATCCCTTATTTCACCCCTTAGGGGTAGAATTTCCAAAAACCCTCAAACACGTGTACATTTATTTCTCGCCAAAAGCCTAAATTTTTAATTCCATGCTTCTTACTTCAAAAGTACCAGATATCTCATACAAACTTTCAACACTTATTTTACCCTCTTAGGGGATGAATTTCCAAAAACGCTCAAACACTTCTATATTATTTCTAATCAAAAACCTTAAAATTTAACTTCATGCTTCTTACTTCAAAAATGACGGACTTACATACAAACTTAAACCCTCTATTTCAGCCCCTTGGGTGTTGAGGTTCAATTTCGAGAAATCCCTTCCTAGTGGATGTCTACGTCACAAAAGGAACCTACTGTCAAAATTTCAGGTTTCTAACCCCAGCGGCTTAGGCTGTGCGTTGATATATCAATCAGTCAGTCAGGACTTTGAATAGATAAAGTACACAAAAATGCGGTGTAGAGGCGCGTCATTTAAGATAAGAAATTCCGATCCCTACATACGGTGATATTACCTTAGAAATGGTAAACTGAAGACTCGTGATTTCGTAAAGTCGGTATAGTATTCCGTATCGCTAAGATAGATGTGTTCAGAGGGCAAATTCTATGAACAAAATTGTTGCCAAACCGTTAATGAACTACAACCGTCAGTCAGTTTTCGTTTACGATAACTGTCAAAATGTTTAGTTTTATTATTGTTGCCAAACAATTTGACAGTTTTTGTAAACAAAAACTGTTTAATGAACGGTTCGGCTTCGTTTCGTTGCGATTGATCAACGTTTTTGTTAGTAGAATTGATCCCCAGTTCTTAGGCATAATTTTACAACTGTTTTAGAACAACACAGGTAGTCTCTTCCAGCGGCAGCTCGATTGAACTCGACCGCATGCCCGCGTGAACTTTGCCCCTCTGAAGTAAGGATAAGAACGCTTAAAGCCTGTTTTCAGTGCGGCAAAGTTATTTTATGCGTACTGTACATACCTACGTACAGCCACGTGGTGGAGTTCAATTGAGCTGTCACGGGAAAAGAGTACTTGTGTTGTTCTACCATGGAACCGTCTATGTATTACCTAATAATTGCTATCCTGCGAGTATCGGCTTGCTTCAGAACTGTCGGAGTCGTCGGCATTATCTTCGGAATACTCGTAAGCGCTGTCACTACTGCGGTCCGATAGCGAGTGACTTGCTGATCGGACACGGTCCGTATCCTAAAGTCTAGGTATGCAAAGTTATTTTTAGTTTGCACTAAAACTGAAAATAGTTTACTTAGAATTTCAATAGTTTTAAAACATGTTTTTTTGCTAATGATAAGTTTAAAATTCGACTTAGTCGCAACGGATAGTAATTGCAAAAAGTTTTAAGAGGTACATTGAAGCCCGAGACGGTCATCTGTAAAGGCTAGGCCCCGCAGAGTCCGGAACGGCGACACTCCGTTAATGGCTCCGTCGCCGTCCCGCACCTGTATTCTGTGGGACCAGGCCGTGATTCCGTATCCGACCGTCTCGGTACTCCAGGAAGAGAATGCTATAAACAAATTTGTTTAAAATCGCAATCGAATCGGAGCTGAACCACGGCCGATCGACCATTATCTCTATAAGAAAAAAAACAAACGGTCGTGGTGCAGCTGCGGTTCGTTGCGATTTTAAACAATTTTGTTAGTGGAATTGGCCTCCAATAGGCGTCATAACTTGGCCATTTATTAACTCATTTTGCAATTTATTACGTAGAGAAATATTTTAACGTGTTCAGCTATTGTGTATACTAAGAATAACGTTGTTTTGTTGGGATACCTTAATAGAGACGTTCTCTGTG